>CM031949.1:35482970-36822970 GCA_018749465.1 Paracanthobrama guichenoti
TATTTAATTTCAGAAGTTAAAAACAAGTTCTTAGAAGAGGTGTATTCAAACTGTTGTATTTATGAACTGTATTTTCAATGTATTTTGAAATAAAAAGGGCTGATTGTCACGTCATTGACCAACATGATTGAGCAATTTGTATGGGACCAGCAGTCCTCTTTAAACAGAGCCATGAGGCAGTAGCAGTGAGAAGAGTAAATAGCCCAATCCTTCCTTTAAAGAGCGCCTCAGTGTCAGACGCTTTAAGAGAGCTCTGCAAAGTTATCACATCATGACAGCAACAGCCAGGAGTGTCTCCTCTCTTTCGACTCTTTAAACAAAATATCGCTGCGCAGTAAAATTGATGACGCCGTTGAGTTGTGTTCACTTTTTTCTAATATCTTCAAAGGAACGCTGCTCCACAGCACTGAAATGGAAAGAGATTTTGACTGTGTGTGTGTGTGTGTGTGTGTGTGTGTGTGTGTGTGTGTGTGTGTGTGTGTGTGTGTGTGTGTGTGTGTGTGTGTGTGTGTGTGTGTGTGTGTGTGTGTGTGTGTGTGCGCGCAAATGTATACGTACACTGGAGGAAAAACATACTGTTGGTTGCTTTTCTAAAAGATGATTAACTAAAGATATAACGCAGACACTGAAGAAAGAAAACCTGTGTGAGCCAGTCTCGGACTGATTGTAAAGGGCTTGTAGACTAAAGACTGTCAGAGAGCAGTATCTCCTATTTTCAAGATTAATGAAATTCAGGCAGAGATCAGAGGAAAGAAGAGTTACTCTGAACCCCTGATTTGGGATCAGATTTCCACCCCCTCAGAAAGAGTGTCTTTAGCTGTTATCTGCTGTAAAGCCATTACAGTGACATGCTCATCGATGCTCGGCTCCTATCAGCACCCTCCAATGTCCTAGATGTCAACAAGACGCATCTTTGTGACCTGCCCATTAGAATGATGCCTTCAATATAAAGAGAATGTGCTACTCACAGGGCATTCGAAATACAGTTAGATAGACAAAGCGTGAGGAAGAGTGTGTCTGGGAAGTGTGTGTGCATGTGTGTGTATGTGTGTGCATCTAAAGAACTGTACGGGTGACACATCCTTGGCATCGCGCAGCTCAAAACCTCCTCACAGAGCAGCACACCAATTCTGCAGAGGGACAGGATTGACTGTGACACCCGGCAGCCCAGCCCTGCGCTATAAAAAGCCTGCATATGCTCTTCTCTTGGGTGGAGAAAAAAAGCGAAAGAGAGTGAATGAGTTAGAGAGATACAGACGCAACTGAGTGAGAGGCCGTGTATGTGCGGACCCCTCCGTTCCATATGGGGAGGCGGACCCTCGCACCGCTGATGGACAGGCGGGCCGAGATGGCCCATCTGCGCCTTTTGCAGGTGTTTCCAATGATTATATTATTAGCTCTATCCGCTCATCTTTGAGTTTTATGGGCTTTTTAGTGTCCCCGGCCTCTGTGTGAGGGGAGAAGAGAGGTAAAATATATCCAGCAACACCACCATCTGTCTCCAGCAAGACGCACATGCCGTCTTCAAGGAAACAGGGGCTTTATTCCACTTTTATGAGGGCATAGCTTTTGATTTCATTTTTCATTGCTGTGATTTTGTGTGTGTGTGTGCGTCTGTGTGTGGGTGGGAGCGTGCATGTTGCCATATGTTGAGCGGGGATAAGCTGGGGAAATGTTTTGACTATGAAGTGAAACCATTAGCAAGTAATGCTAAAAATAATGGCAAATTAATTAATATCATCCACTGTTGCTCTTTGTGAAACAGACATCAGAGACACAAAGCAAGGATCAACAAGCGCCCATCTACATAAGCTTTTTGAGGCTTGTGTGACTTAAGAATCATGATATGCTTTATTTGCTAACTCTTTTGTTTGCTAACTCTTGTCAAACAAGCATATGGTAGCTAACATTTATTCCAATGGTCCACTTTAGACATTCTGCTAACTATAAGTAACTTTGCAAATACATGTCAACTTATTCTACTAACCCAAACCTAACTACTCTAATGAGAGTTGGTTGACATGTAGAAGTTACTTATAGTTAGTAGAATGTCTAAAGTGGACCGTCGAAAATAAAGTGTAACCAAGCAAATAAATGAATAGAAAATGTAAAATAAACATAAAAACCTTCTGTTTACTAGTTCAATTAAATTGAAATTAAAATGTAGATCTGAAACGTGACCTTTGTGTGCATTTTTAGCAATAAATATTACATAAAATATTAAATTGAAATATTACATAAAAACACAAAATGTCTCATTATGTTTTATGTCTCATTAAGTTTTAGACCAAACATTTTTAGCTATTGATATATTCTTAAATTGCCATACAAATATCTATTGATAAGTCAAATGACAGGGTTAAATGTTTAATACATTATTTTTATGAAAATATTTTTATTCAGTATTTGTAGAAATTGAGATTATTTACGTGATTTACTGTCATGCTGCAGAAATGGTCATGTAACAAATTCATATAATTTTACATGAATTAAATTTATATTTGCCATAGCAAAGTTAAATGTGTTGAGATTGATGAATACACATATTATTTGCTTGTCTTATTCGCTTGCTGTAGAAAGTGTTATGCTACATATTCATATGAATATGCAGCATAACCTTAAATGTGCATCCAGTAGGCTAATTCTCATCATCAATAAAATGTTTTACATAAAAGGACAAAGTGTTAACAAGTCATCATGATCGGCCTAATAAAATCTCTTGGAATGTAGTTGAAGTGGTGCCTGTATCGAGGTCACGTGACCAGGCAAATGCCTCCGCACCAGGTGTTAAAGTAAAAGATGAATGCAATATCGGCCAGCAAAACATGTATAATATTACTAAACACATCCCTAACCACCCAGATTACAAGTAACAATTATAGGCTGTTGTCAGCGTCATTCCTGTATATCGTAACGATCAGATCACTTTCGTAGTGTGCAAAACACACCTCACGCTCTGAAGAGATGACAGCAGCAACAAAAAGCTCTTTATACTGGAAAGCTAGTGACACAGTGAAGAACGTTTATAATCTGCTGCTAATCTCAGCGGATTACGGGAGAATAGAGCGTCTCCCTCCGCAAATTAGACGGAAAGCATGTTTTTGTTCTTTTGTTGCAGCACTTCATCCCCCTCTCTCTACCTCTTTCTCTATCATATTCGGCAGCCGTTGATTTTGTATTCCTCTTTGTCACGCTTGCTGCTTCATGCTGCAGTGGAGGATGTTTGGTAATGGCCATTTAGACTAATCAATCGGTCCCTTTGAAGTCAGAAGATGAAAGAAGTGTTTGACAGCTAATGTGTGTCTGTCCCATGACGTGAACTGCATGCCAATGTCAGTGCTTTGAAGGCAAAAGGACGGGCACATCACGTTGAATTTATCCTCCTCAGAAAAGATACACCTCAGCTGAGCATTGCCGCAATAACAAGTGTCAGCCCTCTCTCTTCTTCCTCCCTTCTCTCTCTCTCTCTCTCTCTCTCTGTTTTTCTACCCCTCATTCCCTCTCTCACTGTGTTATATATCTGTCACATACCTATACCTCCTATGCAGCTCGTGCCATCTTCTATTCCACGCTTTCCCGCCGAAATGTGTTCAAGTAAACATTTCACGCTTGCTTATGCTAAGGAGAAGTGGCAGCTTCAGGTAAGTGACAGGCTGAGATCTAACAGAGGTTTAGACCGATATTGATGAAGAGAGTTCTCTTTCTTCCCCCTCCACGGTTCTTCTCAAAGCATCCCGGGCTCATCCATAATGATGATAAGCTCTTTTTTTTTTTTTTTTTTTTTATTTAATTTTGGTAAACAGAAAAAAAGAAAACAGCTAAATGTGAAGGTCTGTATTGTGATGACTGTAGTATTCCACATATATGTAACGATTATAAAATGGTACGAGAGTCTCGTTCACAAAGGCGTTTTGAGTGAAAGAATTTACAGATGTTTTCTTTTAGTAGTCATCTGAAAGGATTTAAGCCACTGTTAGTAAGTAAAATCCTTAAAAACAGCTGTCACTTTCCATGAATAGTGTACAAAAAATGTCTAAAAATGTTCAGTGAAATGTTTATTTGAAACTGTTTTATTTATTTATTTATTTATTTGTATTTTGTAAAAACCCTGATTTGTGTGTAATAATGTATATCATAAATGATATAATATAATTGTATATTTAACTGAGTGTCAGACTTGTAAGGTCACGGGTTCAAGGCACCTAACTCCCAATCGCTCCCCGGGCTCCACAGTGAATGGCTGCCCACTGCTCTGGGTGTGTTTGTCCACGTTTTGCAGTGTGTGTGTGTGTGTGTGTGTGTGTGTGTGTGTGTGTGTGTGTGTGTGTGTGTGTGTGTGTGTGTGTGTGTGTGTGTGTGTGTGTGTGTGTGTGTGTGTGTGTGTGTGTGTGTGTGTGTGTGTGTGTGTGTGTGTGTGTGTGTGTGTGTTCCTAATTTGTGTGCACCTTGGATGGGTTAAATGCAGAGGACAAATTCCGAGTATGGGTTACCATAAGCCGCGTTCCCACGGCAGGAACTTTCCCCAGGAACTAGGGACTTTTTGGTGGTACTCTGTGTGTTTTGACTGCAGGAACCAGGGTCTAAATGAAGTTCCAGGTAAAAAAAAAAAAATATTCCCCCTCAAAACGTCCCTCCTCGCAAGGTAGTATTTTTTCAAAGTTCAGGAACTTTCGGGGGTGGGCGCTGAACATGCTGATTGGTTGAGTTCACGCAGCATTTTGATTGGCTAAGAGTTGATTGGTAAGCGTTGGTTGCTATTCGAATCAACAATGAAGTTTAAAAAGTACGACCGATGGACCGACGAGGAGGTTCAGGCATTATTATTCGGAGGACGAAATCCAACGGGAACTGGAAAGTCACGCGCAGTCCTACGCCACTGGACTAATTTGCCTAATCTTCACAGTACTTTTACACCACGATGGAAATGCAGACAGCAACAGGTCTGTAAAAAAAAAAAAAAAGTTCCTGGGACAAATTGCTCTGGGTATTTTCGGTGGAAACGGGGCTTCACTTCGCTTCATTTCACTTCACTTCATATACGGTCTTGCTCGAAAGTTTACACACCCCTTGCAGAATCTGTAAAAATGTGAATCATTTTAACAAAATAAGAGGGATCACACAAAATGCATGTTATTTTTTATTTAGTACTGTCCTGAAAAAGACATTTTACGTAAAATATGTTTACATATAATCCACAACACTTTTTTTCCCCTATTATTGGCTTGTACTGGCTATTATTGAATACTGGCTATTTATTAGTAATTATAAAACACATATTAATGCCTTAATCTGCATGGCCCTTGCATATTCTTACAACCCTCAAGCCAATACCTAAACTTAACAACTCTTACTGAGCAGTGATTAGATTTTTTTTTTTTTTTTTTTGTAGTTAAAAGTGAAAATGGGACTTTCCAAACTGAAAATTGTGTTTGTAATGGGGAAATCATGCATTAACATGATAAAAATGTGAGACAAATGCTGAACAGTTTTTACTATGCTTAATTTGAATATTAATTCAGTAGATTACATGTGAAAATTATAACATTATGGCCTGGTTTCACAGACAGGGTTTAGACTAAGCCAGGATTAGGCCTTAGTTAAATTAAGACATTTAAGTCCCTTTTATAAACATGCCTTAAATAAAAAATAATAATAATAATAATAATAATAATAATAATAATAATAATAATAATAATAATAATAATAATAAACACATTACTGCCGTTCTTTTTGAGACAAAACAATGGCACTAACATATTTTAAGATATGTTAGTGCAAGTTTCTTTCAGTTAAGACAGCTCAAACATGGGACTAGGCTTAAGCCTAATCATGTATGATTTTAATTGCTAGATAAATTCGAGAAGGTCAAGAGGTGAGACAGGCCAGAATCGTATTTTAAGGGGGAATACAGAGATTTGGTGTAGAAATTGATACTTGTCAAGTAAATTTTATGTTAGATAATTTTGTGTTTATTAAACATATCTAAATATAGGATTTGTCCTTGTAATGTTTAAACAAAAATATAGCCATCAGACACTAGACTGTATAGCTGTTGAGCATTACCACAAGAGACAGTTAGAGGACGCAATGCACAGTATACACCCTGCTCTCTCTCAGAAACACATTATTAGCTGTAACTATGCACAGACAGCGCACACACACCACGGTGGTCCCTGAACCCTGCACAGGAATTCTGGGAAAGCGGAGGCCTCCTCCTGCAGAGAAACATGAGTGCTGAAGTATGTAAAAGGAAGTGATCTGTGGCTCTCCTACATGGTCGCCCAGCTGGGTGCCTGTAAGGTTTTTATGACTTTCTGCAAAGAGAGGCCTGGGTGCTGCTATAGCACAACGCTGCACCTCCTCCTCGCAGCTTTTTTTTTTCTCTTTCCCTGTCTATCTTTCATTCACTCCTTTACTGGTCTTACAGTAACGGCAACGTCTCCACACTGCAGTATAACGCGTGCATAACCTAAACCACATGTAGATCAGATAAAGAGAAAGTGTGTACGTATGAGAGATAGTGAGAGAGAATAAAGAAAAGAGCAAGTGAGAAAGCATGCAATTACAAGGTAGACGGCAGGATGAGGGTCTTGGGGTTTTCATTCCGTGCGTATTTGTTTATAGAAATGCCAGATAAACATTACATCACTGCATCTTTGCTTGTCTTGGAGTCATTTCTGTGGATGTCCTTAACTATGTTATCCATCTAGTTTTGTCCCATAACTTCGGTAAAATAATAAAGGAGATGAAAAGGGTTTACCTATTATTTATTGTGACGTATAGGGGCTTGATGACAGACTTAAATAAATGAAAAAATAAAATAAAATACATCTCTGCTGGAAATGTGTATACTTTTTTTCAACTGAACCAAATATTTCCTTTAGCGTCATTGTACATGAAATTTCTCACTGAAAGTCACATCACATTATGTATTCAAAGTGAAAAAAATAGTTTTTTTAAGGAAATCTCTGACAAGTAATACTACAACAATACTCACCTATAAATGTTTCCTCAAAAACGAATCCATGAAAATTGCTAATAGTCTTATAAAACAAGCTCTGCTATTGAGGAAGTCATAACAGCATGTGCTCTATTTTTTACTCTTGCTTCACGAAATCTAAGTCCCTCACACAAAAGAGCTGCGAATGGGGTGAGGATGTGATCGTCCTCTCTTTTTCTTAAGCACTCACTCGTTCTCGCAACATTTCCTCCCTTTCTTTTACCCTCTTCCATAAGCCCCTCTGAAAATATCCCTGCGCTAGTAACATCACAAAGGCTTACTTATCTCAGTATTACCTATTAAAGGTTTAGATCCCAGCGTCTTTGATAAACACTCTCAATAAGGGTTTATCTGCACAGCCTTATCAAGCTCTTGACGGTTCCTCTACCCTCACTAGAGTAATTTGTTAATTAAAGTGTCATTTCAGAGAAGAAATATGGGGCTCGTCATTCAAATAAAGATACAAAGAACTTTGCGAGACTGTGAAAGTGTGCGCTGGATATTTTCACTATATATTTATTATTATTTTCTGCCTGGATTAGGGTAAGCCCTCTTAGTCTGTTGTGGCCAGTGAGCTTTAAGAAGTGCAGGGACATTTTGGAGTCCAGAGGAGAAGAGAAAGAGGAGGAGGAGGAGATGAGATGAGACGCGCAATAAATAAAATGGTTGCTTTCTAAACGAGGCCCGCGGAGGATTGGCTTTTAACGCCCGCAGCCTCCGTCAGCACTTTGGGCGATTTGCGTGTGATTTCATTAGGGGTGAAAATAACACTACAATGAAGATGAAAATAGACTATGGAAAGTGTAGCACGAAAAGAAAGACTTAGGAAAGACACTTGAGATAAACAAAAGTAGCAAATCTCCCAAACTAGAGCAGAACATTGTGTTTTACTTTGAGTTGCAAGCATAAAAATAAAACTAAGGCATAGAGAAATGAAATAAACCATGTAAAATATAAAACTGATAAGCAAGGTAGATTTGAACTAACGCAGACGATTCAGTCAATACCTGCATGTTTTCAAATATGCCCTAGACTGTCATTTATTTTGTTTATTGCGATTAGTGGAGGTAGAAACTTATTCATCAGATCGCCTGCCAGGTTGTCACATCTGAATCGGCTCTTAATATACCTGCGGCCACTTTGCCTTTTTTTCCTTCTCCCTCTTTGTTCTTTCTTCTACCCCGTCTCGTTTTTTAGTTTTAAAGAGCAAATGCAGGGTTCATTTTGCCTTGAGCATCTTTTGGCCTGGTGACAAGGTGTGAGACGAAGAGATTTATGCACGCGGGCGCACAGATGCAGAGGGAAAAAGATACGCGAGATCAAATGGAGAGGCATGATAACACATGAAATATGACTCCCCGGCCTCGTAAATTAACAGTCGGGAGAAGGTTGTCATTATCCGGGCTGCATTTAAGACCATGGTATGGAACCCAGATGGTAGGGGAGAGATAGTTGGGCTGAAGTTTGAGTAATTGATGACTTAAAAATAAACCGGAGGGCTCATCTTGGGAGGGAAGGAAGAAGAATTACCCAACACAACAAACATGTAGCATTGGGGTCAAGAGCATAGCATGAGCTCCCTGACTCTTTCTCTCTTCAGATGAGGTAGCATTAAAGATTAAAACAGGGACAGAGAAATAACACTTTGGAAAGTGGGAAAAGTTATAAAACTTTCCTCGGGCTGATGCAATCGCATACAAAGAAACACCTCAATGTTCTTGACTTAAGCGCACATGGATTTATAGGAGTTTTAAAAAATGTAAGTATTAATGATGCATAAAATATGTATTAATTTATTCATTTTATTTATTACAATAAATATAACTTATTCTAGTTATTACACGTTAATATCGTTAATATCTAAACAAATATATATTTAATATGATTATATATGCAATATGATTAATTGCAACTTAATGGCATTTTAATATTTATAAACAAGGGGAAGGTATGCTTGTATGTGGGACTAGTGACAGCAGGAAGCCGTTCTTCTAAAATAGGACTGGTTATAGTTGCCGAGAGAGAGAGAGAGAGAGAGAGAGAGAGAGAGAGAGAGAGAGAGAGAGAGAGAGAGAGAGAGAGAGAGAGAGAGAGAGAGAGAGAGAGAGAGAGAGAGAGAGAGAGAGAGAGAGTTTATAGATGTTAACCCTTCTTAAATTGTCCAAAAATATGCTTATTGACTTCAAATTGATTTTAAAGTTGCTGCATTGGCTTAGAATTCACATTTTGTGTGTTGTCAGTGCTTACGTTCGCCATTTGTTTGTTGTGGTTATTGCATAATGACATGTTTCTCCAGACTTGACAGTTAAAGAAAGACTTGACATCTGCACAAAAAAAAAAAAAGTGATAGCAGACATGTAAGGAGAAAAAAAAAAAAAGCTGCAAAAAAGGCATGTGCAATATGCTGTCCCTGACGTATAGACTGTCTATCATTTCCTTTTGATTGACTCTCTGTTGGATTGGTGTTTTAGAGCCCTGACATGTTATTAATAAAACAGTCTCTAATAGAAATATCATTCCCTTATTTTTCAATCAGCCACAACATCGTGCTAAATCTGCAATGCGTGACTTTAATTAAAGATTGATGGGATGACCATTCATCTGAGGCACCGTTGATCCAGTAATTAAAATGACAAAAAAAGATTTATTTATAGAAATTATGTTTAACTTTTCCCTTCGCTGTCAGCAGACCTAGGTTTCTGCTTTAATGAGAGAAGTCAGCAAATCTAATTTTCCTTTCTTTTTTCCTCGCAGTGAGAACTAGAGCATCAGGCATAAGTGGTTGTTCATATTCTATTTGAGATGTATACATACTTTTGTGTCTTTTCGTGAAGAAAAGACATTCTCTTTCTAGCGTAATGATCATACATGCCACAGTTTCCGTTACTCAATCAAATGTTTCAAGCAAGTGAAACTTTGGCTTTCATTGACCTTAGTTCAGCAGTAATCATAAAGAAGAAGGGAATACAAACAAAATAGCTTTGCATTTTTATTTTGGTTAGTAATTATGTAGTCTCTTGGAGTTTGACAAGGCCTCTAATGAGTTCTCCGAGGACCTCTTTTATTTGTTTGTTTGTTATTTTTAAGCTTGATTAAGTCCCATGCATTTAGCTAGCACAATTAAACCGAGGGGGGATACAATATGAGCTTAACTTAGTGTGTTTCATTCACTTTTGTTTGAAACGCAGGTTTAGCCCAGTAAGCTAAATCATTACTTCTGTGAGAATGGCTTACCTCCCTTTGTTCCTGTTTTATAGTATGAATTATAAAAGTGCATGTAGGTCAGAAGTGCAAAAGTATTAGGTCAGAAATTTACATTATGCCATGGTCTCATATTGTGGTACAATTTGTGATCATATAACACAGATGAGACTAGGAATTGTTGTAAACCTTTCAGCAAACAGGATTTTTTGTTTATTTTAAACTGGTAGATAATTATTGATCAAATTATTAAAAATAAACAGTAGACAGTATGTGTTTTGTTTGTGTTAGTGTCACTATTGTGTCAAATGGTGGCTTATACACTTTGTTCAATCTTTTTGGGTCAAGTGGAAGTAAGTGAGGAAAGTAGTTTGCAACCCTTCCCATCTGCTCAAACATGATATTTCTAGGTGGTTTTGTTGTTGTTGTTGTTGTTTTACGTGAATGTGAAGATTTCAAGTAAAAGTTTGTAGCAACTCATACACTGTCAGGAAAAGAAAAAAAATAAGGTACAGTGCTGTCACTGGGGCGGTACCCTAAGGTACAAAACCGAAAAGGCACTACAATGTACCTTAAAGGTACTAATCCGCACTCTTAAAGTACTGATACGTACCTTTTAAGGTACTAATATGTACCATTTAGGGGTCAGTAAGGTACAAAGATGTACCTTTTCACTTTTGTACCTTAGGGTACCGCCCCAGCGACAGCACTGTACCTTTTGTCTGAGAGTATAATGTAAAAACTGCACATAATAAGTATTACATTATTAGTGTAATAAAATTTCATAATATACTTTTTTTTTCCAAAATGTAATAAAATCTTGAGCTCATAATGTAATACAAATTTTTACATTATGAGAAAAGTATTATTTTTAAACTCACCAAAAACATGTCATATTTTCATTATTGTAATAGCTTTTAAAACATAAATAATAATAATAATAATAATAATAATAATAATAATAATAATAATAATAATAATAATAATAATTACAAAATATTCCCTTACAGTAGTTAAGACTGGCTTTAGATTTTTAAAAATGTATTGTAAGGGAATACTAATATTTTGTATGTTTTAAAAGCTATTACAATAAAGAAAATATGACCTTTTTGGTGAGTTTGTAATGTAATAATAGTCTCATAATGTAAAAATTGCTATTACATTAAGATTTTATTACATCTTGAAAAATATTACATTATGAACATTTTATAATAATAATAATAATAATAATAATAATAATAATAATAATAATAATAATGTAATACATTATGTGCAGTTATTACATTATGAGTTGAAAAATGTTAAACATTACTATTCAAAAGTTTTATGTAGGTAAAAATTATTTTAAGAAGTAACCAAGGCTGCATTTATTTAAAAGTGAAAAGCAGTGATATTGTGAAACATTTGTACAATTTAAACTAACAGTTTTCTATTAAAACATATTTCAAAATGTGTATATATATATATGTATATATATATATGTATATATATATATATATATATATATATATATATATATATATGTATATATATAATATATATACACTCATCCTTTCTGAATAAGAATATTATTTTCAGTATTAAAAAAATTATAATAAAAAAAAAAAAAAACAACTGTAGTTTAAACAAGTGAATGGGCTGAAGGATGGTGGTCATATATGGTGGTGATTTCATCCATGTAGGCCTACGTAAATTCTAAGTGGTTGTGTACCTAATTTCTGACAGTGTTACAATCATCCCTAGTCTCCCCTATCGCACGTCTCTTCAAAGCTTTACATGTTTAATTGTAGTACGTTTTCAGAAGGCATTATTTCAAAGAGTCTAAAGACAGAGAAACGTTTAGCAAATCATTTCTGACAAGAGCTTTGACTTTGATGGCATTCAAACTGGCACGACCTTATTGACACTGAAAATCATGGTGTGGCTCTCTTGTACCCTGAATCAAATAGTCATAAAAATGCTTGGATATGCTACATAGCAATCTGATGTATTAATTCAGATTTAAGTGGACAGCCATATTCTGACTAAAGACATTTTAAAACTATGAATAAACTATCATTAACTCTCACTTGTGCCACAGACAATGAATCAGTTCAGCTGAGTTCCAGCCACAGTGAATTAATGATACAGATCCACCATCTGTAAATTCCCCACAGACTGTAAAACAGGCAGCCATCATCGAATCTCTTTCCTACTGTTCGGTGGCAAACTTCCCATTCCCCTGCTCTCAGTTTTAATGGATTTCAGCAACACGGGTAGATATGCATTCGGTTCTGGTTCTGAGTCAAAGCAGGGGAGTAAAAGAGCACAAAAAGATGTATTAAATGATAATAATGACTGATGATATTTCTTCTTTTTTACCTAAAAAATGACTTTAATAGCACAATGGTCAGATGGTTTGCAAGGCTGACAGAATTATTAAAAGAGAAAGACTTGAAGGATTTCCTTACATTTATCGGCCAGCGCATCACACCCTCTCTAGCCTTTAATATATAAATGTAACGGATCCCGCCGATGTCTGTTTTATTATTTTCTGCTATTAAAGCCCTGGGCCCGCAGATCCTGAGTTAATTTCAAGACAGAGTTGGCAACAAAGAGTGGGGAAAAAAAGCCTCAGCAGGATTTATAATCTTTTCCCTACTTTTTTTTTTTTTTTTTTTTTTCTCTTGAAATCAGGATAATAGAGGCAAGCAGGATCCTGTGCTGACCAGAGTGGAAATGGAATCAGTGGCTTCCCATCTCTCTCCCCCCGACTTGATAAAAACATAATACGTCTTATGATGAATGTTGTTATAAAGCACACCTGCGATAAGATTCAAGTATTCATATTTTCCATCATGTTAATGCTGGAAGATAAACCGAGCTAGTCCCGCCAGTGTCCACCTCAGTGGTTCTCTCAGGCCCGTGCGCAGTTGGCCCATTTTTCTACGCCATCATGCTTAACGGATGGTGCTGTTTCTGGGTGTAGATGTCAGGTACGTGCCTACACTGGACCAAAGTCCTATTGAGATGATAATAAAACTATGAGCGGTGGGTGGAAGCTATGCTGGGTGAGATTGAATTAGTCTACTAATGATCAAAAATCCTTCAAAAAATGACTGTCAGGCACAAATGTACAAACAGTAACATAGCCATTTGAAATTGTAAATTTCACTAGCACATTAAATGTGTCAACATGAACACACCGATTTTAGGCTGCAATAATTCTTGCTGTCCCACTGAAGTGCTTTTTGAAGTTTTGAATTTATGACATTTTATTTGATAACTTCATCCTTACATGTGTCACACTATTTATCAAGATCTGTAGGATCAGCTCTATCATGACTTAATATGAAATTGAATGTATATATTTGGTCCTATTTTGATAATGCATTATGTCAGGATGTCATGCTGACAGGAGCGCTATCGCTATTCATTAAATTTTAAGGGTTAGTTCACCCAAAATTTTAAATTAGCCCATGATTTACTCTCCCTCAAGTCATCCTAGGTGTATATGACATTCTTCTTTCAGACGAACACAATCAGAGTTATATTAAATCTATGTCCTGACTAATCTAAGCTTTTTAATGGCAGTGAATTGTTGCATGAATCAGCGTTTTTGGACAAATCACCTGAGTGAATGCTTCAATTACTCACTCAATGACAGTTACTTGTCACCACCTACTGGTATAATGATGTAACTTGTAGAAAGAGTAACTGAAAAATCCCCACAAATAATACACAGACTGTTTAAAACAAAGCAGAGTGATAAAAACAGTGAAACTGTATACTCTATATAAGCACTATTGGAACACTGTTCGAATCAATAAACTGGCTGGATCAAACTGTTGTATATTTTTAAATATTTATTTAAATATACCTATAGACTTCATGTGACTTGTGAATCACACAGAGGCATTAGGGAGAGTGAGAAAGACAAAGTGAGTTTCCTGTTTTCTTCACTCATTTTCGACTGTTCTTGCTTTTTGCTTTTACAGGTCCCTAGAAGTGACACAAGCAGCTGTGCACCATAAACAAAATTCCCTTTTACCCCCTCACCAACTCTCCACGGTCTCAGCAACCCCACCCCCTATCCATTCAAACTACAGCAAACAAGTCAACCCAAATGCTGGCAGCTGCAGATGTGAGACTCTTGTCACCTGTGCCTCGTAATGCCCCCACATACCCTCCCGGCACACTCTCATCAGCCCCCCTTGTGTGCCCCTCAGACTAGGCTGGCGTCTGGCGTGGTAAGAGGGATGACTCTCTCGGCACATCCCTTCCTCCGCTCAGCCCGTCTCCACATCAGCCTCTTCCCATAATTCCTGGCCTACTGGCATCATGGGCCCAATTAGGATGACACATCCTATCAGGGAGCTTGTTTTGCATAGTCGAATACAAATGACTGTCGAAGTGAAATGTTTTCATAAACTTGCTACAATGAAGACAAAGCCGGCTGTTAGTTTCTGCCGAGGCTGTCATGAGGAGAATGAACACGTCAAACGATATTTCAGTTCAAGCGATTTGGGCTTCTTTATTTTTACCCTTAACGTGTTGTTTTAAGCATTCACTGGGTTTTGAGCCGACTAGGGGTCTTTAAATTATAAATTTGCTTGCACCAAATATTTTATTTTAAAACATTTTTTTTTTTTTTTCCTGAAATGAATCCCTAATGACTGCATCATTCATAATTATAAAAGAATGACAAATTTAATTACTTCTTCCTCAGCACCCAAAAAAAAAAAAAAAAAAAAAAGAAATCAATATTCCCCACCCAAACATTTAGCAATTTCTAGCTTTTATTTGTCCTCTAAAACTGTCTTTAGCTAAATGATACTGACCCTTTGAATCTTTTAACAACGTAATCAATAAAGCATGTTTATGCAAACCTTGCAGAACCATCAGTTTGGGACTTTTGAAAAAATATGACCCTGGCTGCAGCTTGCTAAGTGCAGAGCGCTAGCACTAAATCTCGGGAGTTAAAGTTTTACTGGGGCGTTATGGGTAAAAATGCCTTGTCAGCCATCTGCCACATTCTCTCCCGACGTCCATATTTCCAGAGCCGCTCAACTCCTGAGAGGGACCTGTACCATCACCGTGGGCCGTACTCCACCATAACAGCTCAGCTATTGCGCACATCCCGAACATCAACACACTCCATTAAAGGCACCGTGACAGACCGAAAGACTGATTCTTCTTTCTGCTTTCATTTTTTTTTTCTTAACTTTAATGAATAGTGATAGTGCTCCTGTCAGCATGAGATTCTGACATAATGTACAATCAAAATAGGACCAAATATATACATTGAATTTCATAATAAGTCATGACAGGGCTGATCCCACAGATCTTGATAAATGCGAACCATTGCTGATTAATCAGGCCATAATGCCCTGATCCTAAAAGGTTATCCAGTTTGTTGTGGAGAATAGCGGTCTAATTCTGAGATGGAAATCATGGACAAAAGCACATTTATAATGTGCCCTCTTTCGCCTGGCTCTCAGGACATATGTTAGGGATGTTTTTAAGTTCTGTTTTGGAAAATTATGACTCACATTATGTCTTATTCTCTCTCTCTCTCTCTCTCTCTCTCTCTCTCTCTCTCTCTCTCTCTCTCTCTCTCTCTCTCTCTCTCTCTCTCTCTCTCTCTCTCTCTCTCTCTCTCTCTCTCTCTCTCTCTCTCTCTCTCTCTCTCTCTCTCTCTCTCTCTCTCTCTCTCTCTCTCTCTCTCTCTCTCTCTCCTCTCCATCTCTCTCTCTGTCTAACTAGTTCTTTGTTTTTCCCTCTGTCTCATCTACGGCTGCTGGACTCCTTCCAAGTCTGCTAAAGCATGTCTTATCTACTTAAGCTTCTCGAGTGCTGATCAAAAACACTCACGATTTGTTGCACTGACGTGGGCTTCTTTCCTAACAGACTTGTAAGTCAATAATGCTTGACTCCATAGATATATAGAACTGCTTTTAATTTGACTTTTAATATACAAGTAAAGGTTGTAAAGGTGTTTTTGTTTTTACCATTTTGAATTAAATAAATGTCACTCACTAAAAAAAAAAGCTTGTCACTCCCTACAGGACAATTGAAGTGCAATGGTGGCACAAAATCTACATGCATGTATTAAACTGCTAAAATCTAGACCCTTGTGTGTGCAAGTTGTGATGGCAGCTGACAAAGTTTAAAGACAGAAAAAAAATTAATTTATTCTTGCATGAGCAATGATGCAATAAATTGATCAAACATGATGATTTATTAACAAAGTTCAGGTGGAGCACATTCAGATAATTAACCTAATTAACACAGGAGGAGCACATTCAGTTAATCAACTCAATTAACAAGATAAGATGTATATATGCAGCGCATTTACCGCTGTTCTATGACAGTTTTCCAGCATTTCTGTAGGTAAACTCGTTATAGGGATAAAATATCCCCAGAAAGATGGCAAATCCTTGTCGGGACATTTTTTTTTTTTGGTACTCTTGAGGAAAACAGCTTATAAATCATACCATACTATTGTACTATCATACTATTCTACTATCATACTATCATACCATGAAAATGTAAAAATGCAGAAAGTTTTCTGTGACGGGTAGGTTTAGGGGTAATGTTAGTGTAGGGTCGGTAGAAGACAGATTGTATATAAAAAGCATTATATACACTCACCTAAAGGATTATTAGGAACACCATACTAATACTGTGTTTGACCCCCTTTCGCCTTCAGAACTGCCTTAATTCTACGTGGCATTGATTCAACAAGGTGCTGAAAGCATTCTTTAGAAATGTTGGCCCATATTGATAGGATAGCATCTTGCAGTTGATGGAGATTTGTGGGATGCACATCCAGGGCACGAAGCTCCCGTTCCACCACATCCCAAAGATGCTCTATTGGGTTGAGATCTGGTGACTGTGGGGGCCATTTTAGTACAGTGAACTCACTGTCATGTTCAAGAAACCAATTTGAAATGATTCGAGCTTTGTGACATGATGCATTATCCTGCTGGAAGTAGCCATCAGAGAATGGGTACATGGTGGTCATAAAGGGATGGACATGGTCAGAAACAATGCTCAGGTAGGCCGTGGCATTTAAACGATGCCCAATTGGCACTAAGGGGCCTAAAGTGTGCCAAGAAAACATCCCCCACACCATTACACCACCACCACCAGCCTGCACAGTGGTAACAAGGCATGATGGATCCATGTTCTCATTCTGTTTACGCCAAATTCTGACTCTACCATCTGAATGTCTCAACAGAAATCGAGACTCATCAGACCAGGCAACTTTTTTCCAGTCTTCAACTGTTCAATTTTGGTGAGTTTGTGCAAATTGTAGCCTCTTTTTCCTATTGAAAGCTCAACCAAGTGGAGTCATGCTGAAGTTTTATCATTATCATCATCAAGCTTGTATTATCATTTTGACTGCATCCATTGCAAATTGTGCCGGTTTTCTTTTCAGGGTCAGGTTGTTTCGCTAAGTGTAAAGTGTAAATGCAAATATTACATACGTTTAAAAGAATATGTAAGTTGGTCATCAAAAAAAGAAAATCAAGTCGTGCAGTGTAAATGCAGCCTTTGACCTCACTCTACAATGTAGTATTTAGTGGTGCCAGGCTGCACGTGTGCTACTCCTTACCCCAATACAACCTTATCCAGATAACATTTGGGAAACATTCATGCAGAAGCCTATACTCATTCTGCTGTGTGAATTTTTCTTAGTGTATATCATAGTGTATAGATTATGTCTGCCACTGCTGTAGTCAGGATCACTGTATCTGGGGATGGCTGAATTTGTCCATAAATTAGTGCTGGGGGAGAAGAGGGACTGTGAGAAAAGTGTTGTGTATAGAGTGTCCAGGCGTACAACACTAGCACCACCTTTGCCAACAAAACATGCATGACTCCTGCTCGGGCCGACAAGAATTAGTGAGCTAAGCACTCATAAATCACAGTGCCTGTAGCCCTCTCTTCCTGTGGATCTGAGCACAAAAGAAAAAAAAAAACATGGACTTCACTATGGGGTGGGCCGAGGAAAAAGAGGAGAGGGGTGTATAGGTCTAGGGGTGCAGGGTTGAAGTAGTATGCTATCAGCATCTGGAGGAAATCCAGGAAGGTGATCTAGTGTGAGAACATTGTGTCAACAGTGGAGTGAGAATAACAGCAAACAGAGCTGGTATGATATGAAAGCTGTGTGTCTTTAGCATCTTTAGGCATTTTAGCTTTAAAAATGGTACACGGACACTTAAATTCCAGCACAAACATGGCGACATCATAAATGCAACATGCCATCTTCATTTATTAATATGAATTTGCTGTTAACACTTTATTTGCATGGTCCCTTTTGAACATTCTGTTGACTATTAGTAACTTTGCAACTACACGTCAACTCACTTTCATTAGAGTATTAGACTTATTGTGATGGTTCCCCAAAAGACATTCTACTAACTAGAAGTAACTTTGTAACTGCATGTCAACTTATTCTAACCCTAACCCTTCTAGTCTACTAATACTCTACTAACACTCTAATGAGAGTTAGTAGACGTGTAGGTGCAACATTACTTATAGATTATAGTCAACAAAATGGAAGGAACCATCAAAATAAAGGTTGTTGTTTTTTTGTTTTTGTTTTTAAAGCACTTAAGGACAAACACCATCTGGAATTATTTAATGCTAAAAAGGCAAAGCTAAATGGACATGCTGATTGGGTAACACTTTATTTTGATGGTCCCCTTTAGACATTCCATTGACTATACAGTAAGTAATGTTGCACCTCACTCATTAGCCCATGTATTATGTTTGAATTCTGGGTATGATTTTTATGTTGCTGGTAAAATTAACTCTAATTGGATTCAATATAATTCATAAAAAAAATATGAAGGACAAATCAGGTAAAACCTTTAATATTAATACTTCTCATATACTGCAACAACAATAAACATGAGAAAAACATATTTTTAAAACTGTATTTAAAAATTATTTAATTTTTTTAAGGAATATTATAATCAGTATTGTAACTATTTTTTTATTTAATTATTATATGCTATTATTTTATAATAATGTGTTATGCACAAATGTAAATACTCTCAGAGGGTAGTTGACAAACTGACATAAAAAAAAATAGATCAATTATTTCATGTTTGTGCAGCTGTGGTTAACCATGAAATTGTAGGTCTACTTGACCTGCGAACATCAAAATCGTCAGATATGTTGTGCACGCGTTTCACAACACCTCAGAGTGTCAAAAATTTACAAGCAAGTTCATGGCCCTGAATGAGAAATTGTCACAAAATTTTAAAAAAATATCCTAGGTTAACTAGTATTTCTAACAACTAATTTTTTGTGTTTTGGGTCAAATTGAACCGTAAAATAATACAAGAGTTAGATTATTAGTAGACTGTCTGCTTAATAGTAACACTTTGTTTTGATGGTCTGCAAGTACGTCAACTTATTCTACTAAACCTAACCTCTTATTCTACTAACCTGTCCCTAACCCTAACAGTCTACTAATACTCAACTAATACTCTATATGAAGACTTCAAGAAGTCCGTCTGATGTTTTTCTTTAAAATTAGCATTTTTGTCAGGCTCCTATGTAGAGGTTTCTACCTAAGAACCGGTACGTCTGAATGGGCTGAGGCTGGGATTTAGTGGGTTTGAAGTGAAAGTATTTTATGAACGTATACTATATGTGGAGAGCATTCACTCAGTATCGTTATCTCATTTTTAACCGAGGTGGCTTTTAGAGGCTTTGCGTCTGAAGTCTTCATACAGAGTTCATTGACATGTAGGTGCAAGATTATAGTCAACATAATGTCTACAGGGGACCATCAAAATAAAGTGTATGAAGTGATGATGGTAAAAACATTTAATTTCATTTATACTTTGTTATAAGATTGATCTTATTCTGTAATTGTTTTCGATAAATGTTAAACACAAACAGTAATCTGTTCATTTGAATTTTAGATCTAAATAATAGCTATTGAATCTAATGTTAAATGGCTATATACATATTTTATCCTCAGAAATTTAAAAAGAACAATCTATTTCATAGATGTATCATGCCATAGTGTTATATAGTGCAGAGATGCCAATAAACAAATAGTATTTAAAATATACTTTCTTTTGTTGATTCTACATTAAATTGATGATTCAAAGTGTACAGTACATATGATTACAAGTTGCAATCAAGTGCAAACATTTTGTGATGAAACCATATACTACTACTAATATTTGTTAATTTTTAAAATGATGTTGTACATTATGGAACTGTGGCAACAGCTTGACGGAACTTTGAGAGCTTTGAGGGAGTGTTTATTGACAGTGGCAGCTCATCAGTCGAAGGGACCTCAAACACAGTTATTTATATTGATTTCAGTATGAAACAGAATAAACCACAATGATAAATGTATATCAGAAAAACATGCAATGATGTCCGTGGTTCGAACATTGCTTGATTCATTAAGTTTTAGTGGCTACACTGCAGAAGATATTAGATTGTTGTGGTGAGGACTAGACACTTACAGCACACTTAGATTAATGGACTATTTCTGTTTGGAATCTGCTCCCAGATTAGTGATAGATGCTGTTCTTTACAAAGACGTCTACATGAGGACATGTCTGCACTTGAGAAGACATTACTTTGACATGACACAACTACACATGGACCACATGATAAGCTTCTCTTAAGGAGGTAATGTAAAACTGAACAAAAACACAAACACATGTGGCTTGTGACAGATACCTGGATGCTCTTCAACAGCTGAATGTTTCTCCGTGTTGTGGTTTTGAACTTGCGGTGAATATACATTATTTTCCACAGTGTAATAGATGAAATGGCAAGCCAATGGGCTTTTACAAGAGTTATTGAATCTACACAGAACGACTTACATAAAATTCACATTCTAGTCGGTGTAGATGTTGAACCCCCGCTTGAGGGAGCAACAAATTCTGATGTAAAGCTTGTGCAGCTGAGATCATATTTGCTGCTAGCTTACAGTCTAAAACCACATTTCCTTGGATTTAGCCAATATCATGGTTAGTAATGAAATTCCCCAGGGAAAACAAATTGCTGCTGTCACATAATCAATAGACATATGGGAATAAATGTCAAATGCATGTTCCCTCACTGGTCATGAAGCATAGTCGCTACCCATGCTTGTGTCCTGCAGTGCCCCTCCCAGCATGCACTTGGTTCAAAAGTTCTCCTGCTTCCAGTTATTGTACACCGGCCATAATACTACACGTGATTTCACTTGTAAGTGTTTGTTTAGCACTTGTCTTTGGCGTGTTTCTGTGTCCGAGGAGGTGAAGAGGGTGTGATAATACAGAGGTATTCTTATATGGTGTCAGTTTTCCTCTCTGTGACTGTGTCTGACAGAACGCTCTCCAGTGAACTGGCTGGAAGAAGTCTCTTAGGTGGGGGCAAAACACGTTGTCGCTGCTCCTTGTCATGTGTCCGATAATTAAACATCTGATTTATTGGCAGGCGTCAACAATCACAGAGGGCCTCTCTCCTCCTCTCTCAGCTTTATGATGTTCATCCTTCCTCGGGCTAAATTTACTTGATGAGGGAAAAAAAAGGGAAAAAGAGTGAGGGGGGTGGGGGGGTGGGGGGGAGGCCTTTGGTTTCTTACCCTCTGTCACCTCATCTAATCTAGCCCCCCTAGGCTTGTCTGTCACTCAGCTGCCGTGGCAACCAGAGAAGACAGGGAACAGAGGCCCTGACCAACCTCGCTTTGGCGCAGTTTATTCTAATATTTATTGCCACCCAGAAAATGAGCGTATACAGGCGAGGCAGCAATGCTGAGCGTTGTGGGTAATGTCAGTTTTAACAAAGACCCAAGGGAACGTGGCTGCGGTGAAAGAAAGCGTCTTGTTTGATAATTTAACGCGACAGTGCCATAAAGCATTTTTGATTCCTAAATTTTGACTTTGCTGGCTTGTAGAACAGAAATTGCCATGCATGTGTGATCTCAATGGGCTTGAACATCTGTAATGTGACAATTTCAGTCATCAAAGCCACAAAACAAAACAAGTTTTTTCGCAACATGTGAAATTGTCAGGCTGTGTTCAAATGCTATATTTTGCTTTATACAGTAAAAAAAAAAAAAAAAAAAAAAAAAATATATATATATATATATATATATATATATATATATATATATATATATATAAACAGAAGGATAAAAAAGCATTCAGCTTATTGGGTTTTAAATAATAACATGATAAAAATTATAAAATGCAGCTCATTTAGTTCATGCATTATTTGCACATTTCAGAAATGTTTAAAAAATACTCAAAACAAGCTTATTGGGTATTGAATGATAAAATATGATTCAAAGAGGTGTAGCTGTGTGTGGACAAATGTAATAAAATTTGCATATTTTTCATTAATTATATTATATTAATATATTATATTATATTATATTATTATATTATATTATATTATATTATATTATATTATATTATATTATATTATATTATATTATATTATATTATATTATATTATATTATATTAATTAATTATATTTATTATTAAAATATTAAAAATATTTTTGGACCAGCTGGTTAAATTGCAAAAAATAAATACAGCAGTTCTAAAAAATAAAATAAAATAAAAACGTATTATTTGTTTGCATATGCCACTTGGATTTGTAATCCAATGGAGGTTATATATTTTAAGCGTCCAAATACATTTTGTTTATGTATATTATTAATTTATTTTGACATCTAGCATTTTGAGGTTCAGGAGGACCATGGAACTCAGAAGTTAAGGCTCAGAAGAGATAGAAGCCAAGACACACACACACACACACACACACACACACACACACACACACACACACACACACACACACACACACACACACACACACACACACACACACAGAGACAGACAGCCGGAAAACTCAAAGAGGGCCACGGTTAGTTGTGGATGTACATTGTATCAAGTGTATCCCATAGTCAGTCAGACAGACAGGTAGATGGCTGGTTGCAGGTGCTTTCTCTCTCTGGGAGGCCTGAGACAGGCCTGTGCTGTGCCGGCTGTCAGCTCATCAGGGTGTTCAGGTCCGGCTGGCTGACGGGCTCCGGCTCTGAGGCCTGGGCTGATGACACCTTCCTGTTCCACTGTGACAGGCCCAGTCCGACAGGCGTCAGAAAACACTCAGCCCTTCTCAGTGTTCGCAATGTCTCATACACACACACACACCTGGACACGAGCGCACATACACATTCACAACCTCATACCTGCTTTGACATGAAAGAACACACATATTCACAAACACACACCCACACACACTCGCTGATTTACACTCATAGCCTACCTGTCTCCTACGTGCTGTTGAAACTTGATGAACTGAGATGGAGAATGTGATGACAAACATACAAACATATCCAGAGAAATAAACAAAGTTGCCATAAACCTCATCAGGACATGATAGATACAGGGAGAGTAATGGTTTGAGTTATTATAGCATAGGTGAGTGCTAGGAGCTGTCTTTGCAAGTTGTCAGTAAAGAATGCCCAGAACCCAGGCTCCTCTGCCAGACCTCTGAAGGTCGGACAAGCTTATGTTTGGCTGAGGAACTTTGGCTGAGTACACACCAGCTGTCTCTTTAGCCATCACTCAGACAGTGCTACACTGCTAGCTAGTGTGTGTGTGAGGCTGTGCGTCTTTATTGTCGTTCAAACGCTGCCAGTGTGTGTCCTGAGCTCACGGCGCCACACACACACTCGCCCCTTTCGGGGGCTACCAGATGCTGACTGCTTGAGGCCTAGAGACAGAGAGAGAGGCACAGATCTCCAGCATCACACCCTCTTCTCTCTTCCTCTCCCATGCAGTCACCAGAAGATGAGCCTGATTTGTTTTGGGAGCCATCCAATAGACGAAAAAGAGAGAGATTCAAGAGAGACTAAGAAATAGAGAAAGGGAAAAAAAAAGGTGAAATACAGAGCATGAGAATGAGAGCGTGGCACCCCATGGCGTCGGGCAGAATGGGCCTCACCAGATATGAAGAGATTAGCCAGCCGCTGCTTTAACCCGGGCCCGGTTTTATGGCTGCTAAAGCCTCTGGCAAAAGTAAAAGCTACTCTCAGCAAACTCCAGCAGCCCCAATGCCTCCTCCTGCTCACAAGCATGCAAGAAAGACGAGCCTGAGAGGGAAGAAAACGGGTTAGTTACACTCGTCGTCAATGCATTAAAGTCTTCATAACATAACAGTGAGCATAACAGAATTCTACGGAATATAAAACCACACGCACAGAACGATGACAACTAACACAATTCCATGAAATATCAGTTGTGTTCAAAATAAGATATGGTTTATTTTGTCAAATGCCTTCAGATATCTGCATTTACACAGATCGTTTAATGCTGCACTGAGGAAGCATAACTGCACAGAAATTACAATTGGAGACATAATGTTATGAAATTAATATTCTAAATATGTAATGATGTTATAAATAAAACTGAAATTATAAAATATGTTCTCTATGGGTTAGAGCTTATATGCTAGCATTGCTTTGTGGTAGCATTTTGTGTTTACATAAAATTGTGAGGCAAGAAAACATTTGTTTTATATATGAGGAACAATGCATTTAAAAAAAAAAATAGGTGTCAGTTGTTAACATTGTTCTTCCTTTACAGAAGTCTTTATGTCTGTAATTGGCTTTATGATACAGCAGAATTGCTCACTTTTTTCTGTGATTTGTGATTTGTCAGTTGATTGACAGAGTGATTCATTCATTCATAACATAGCTGTGGATGCTGACCACATTTTAATTAGCATCAGTGTGTATGTGGAGATCAAACACACTTGTCAGACTAGATAGAATGTATTACACTTTGCCCTTTTCTTCTATTTAAGTGTTTATTTGTGTGTGTTAATTAATGTCAGTCTTTTTTGGGTTGTTTATGCAGTGGTGATTGTGACATTATTACTTAATCTGCTCATGAGATCTGCATTCAAGATAAAAGAAAATTGCTCCTGTTAGGTTAAAGAGGTTCAGCTGAGCTCAAGAGAAGTTTCTAATTAATTGAAATTGAGATCATATGTTGGGAGGGAGGGAGAGTAATGCATTATTGGAATTTAAACAAAGCCTCAAAAACAAGACAAACCTCTCGATGGAACAATTTTTTCCTCCCTCCCTCCCTCCCTCCCCTCCCTCCCCTCCCTCCCTCTCCTCACTCACTCACTCACTCACTCACCACCACTCACTCACTCACTCACTCACTCCACCACTCACTCACTCACTCACTCACTCACCACTCACCACCACCACCACTCCCACCACCCCCCTCACTCACTCACTCACTCCACCCCCTCCCACTCACCCACACCACCCCCACTCACTCCACTCACTCACTCCACTCACCACCCCCACTCACCACTCCACTCCTCCCCCCACTCACTCACCTCACTCACTCACTCCACCACCACTCCACCACTCACCACCACCACACCACTCACTCACTCCCCCCACCACTCCTCACCACCACCAACCCCACTCACTCTCACTCCTCCACCAACCCCCACTCACTCACTCACTCACTCAACCCCCACTCACTCTCACTCACCACTCCTCACTCACCCACTCACCCACTCACCCACTCACCCACTCACACACACCCCCACTCCACCACACCCCCAAATCACTTACTCATTCACCCCCACTCACTCACTCACACCTCCTCACTCACTCACTCACTCACTCTCACTCACACCACTCTCACTCACTCCCCACCACTCACTCTCACTCACTCACTCACTCACTCACTCACTCACTCACTCACTCACTCACTCACTCACTCACCACCACCACCCACTCACCCCACCCACTCACTCACACCCCCCAAATCACTTACTCATTCACCCCCGCCCACCACTCACTCACTCATTCATGTTCTCTTGCTCTGATTATACAGGCCAATTTTAATATTGCCACTTTAAGGAGCCTCACTATATTAATTTTAGAAGGTGCGTGTGTGTATGATTGGCTAATTCAGTGCCTCCAAAGAGTGCTAGCCCTCATTCTGCTCCAGCATGTTCTCTTTTAATCGCTTTTTCTTTCTTTTTTAATTTTACACAAGAGATGCTCAAACAGTCTCCTCAGCATTTTGCCTTCCTCCTCACCCTATCATTTCTACCTGCTTAATTCCCCTCTAACGGGCCGCGCCAAAGTCGTTAGCTGATTAAGGCTCTTAATTGGGCTCAGAAGAAAAGGGTGAAGACAGGGCTGAAGTTTAGAAAAATAACAATTTTCTTTTAGTCATTTTTGAGGGTCCACGTTTTTAGACCATAATGTGATACTGCCAAAAAGGAAATTTAAATTATTTATTTATTTTAAATTTAAATTATATTTTTAATAATGGTAACATTTTATAATAAAACTGTTGATAACTGTCTTTAATAACATAAACTTTATTACATTACATGATGCTTAGATCATGTTATAAAGATATATTCAAATAGTTATGAATGTGATTAAAGTTTATTCACAAATTTTCATTAAATATGCATTCATATTTAAATGTACATGAACTAATAATCTCATAGGAATGACATAATGATCACTAACGACTTGTTAATGAAAGTTATTAGGAGTTCAGCAAAAGTGGGAAATCAGGTAAAGTGTGACAAATATGTTTCATGATTGATTGCCCTATAAATATCAGGAGACAATCAAATGTAGCAGTCATTAGTAATTATCACAAGGGTCTTTGTCATTATGAAAATGTTTTAATTTGCCTGACATCTTTGTCACAAGTATATGTGATCATGCGTCATCTTATAATCAGCATCTGGAAAATCCAGCAACAAAATAAAATGCTCTTCATGAACATGAACATATAAAGAAGATGAACTCTATGAAGAATACAAATCACCTGCACAAAACCTTTCAACCCTCTTGATGTATGTGTCAAATAATATTAGAAATTCCAAAATTAGCGTCTTTTTCCCCCTTTATATTCTTTTAAAATGCTCGTTGGATGTACTTGTTGTAGGCTATGTACAGTAGAGGGTATGCATTGACGTCACTTTCCCACCGGAACACGCCCCCTTAGCTGGACTGAGTGGCAAAAGAGCCTGCAACATGACTGGAATTAATATTGGAAACTGCGAAAACACGAGTAAAACAAACAATTATCAGTTTAAACTAATGTTTGGACTTGATAGCGTTCCTTACAACTTATGAAAGATCTATTCCAGTGATCCATGGCTATTGACATCCAGCCAGGAATCGTGTTGCGTGACATTTATATGTGCCTGATTTCAACACTGGGGAAATACATAAAACAAATTTGCCTGTGAACGCTTTATATAAATACTAATGTAGGTAGGTCTAAATCCTGGTGATCACTTACATCAATGTTATATATACAGTACTGTCATATCGTCCAGCCCTAAAGGTGATGATACACTGGGCAACTTTTTGAGCAATGTTGCCATCAACGGGCACATGGGCATGACACAGGGCCTACTACTGATCTAAAGTATCCAGATAGAAATGTGTTGCCCATTCTCAATGGGAAAGTGTCCAAGCAACATCGCTTGGGAACATTGCTCAAATTAATTGATGAGTTGTCAATACAATATACACTCACCTAAAGGATTATTAGGAACACCTGTTCAATTTCTCATGAATGCAATTATCTAATCAACCAATCACATGGTGGTTGCTTCAATGCATTTAGATGTGTGGTCCTGGTCAAGACAATCTCCTGAACTACAAACTGAATATCAGAATGGGAAACAAAGGTGATTTAAGCAATTTTGAGCGTGGCATGGTTGTTGGTGCCAGGCGGGACGGTCTGAGTATTTCACAATCTGCTCAGTTACTGGGATTTTCACGCACAACCATTTCTAGGGTTTACAAAGAATGGTGTGAAAAGGGAAAAACATCCAGTATGCGGCAGTCCACAACGGCAGTGTGCGTGTCTCCGTGTCTCCGTGTCCCCAAATTTCAACATATTTACACAAAGTGATAACTGCAAATCCATGTTTCACTGCCTGGAGTTCAGTTGTTTCTGTGAATTGAAGCAATCCATTTGCTTCTCTTTTCTCTAGCTTTTGGCAGTCTATAAAAATATACCTCAGATTTCTTGTCAAATCTATTTGTATAGTCAATCTCAAAGCCTTTTCCCATTTTAGATGTGTTTTTCGTGGCATTCACACTGAAAACCAATGCTGCCACTCACTCGACGTAACCACTCCATGGGAGTGAGTCACTCCGGCCGATGATGACATCATGTGCATACCCGCTATATGTTCTATAGCACGATTTATGTCATGTTAACACATGATTGAATGTAATCCTTTGTAACAGTTGTAAATATAACTTTGTACAATTATTTCAAACAGTTGGTGTGTTGAATATTTTTTTTGTTGTTGTTTTTTTTTTTTTTTTTTTTTTTTACTTCAGCTCAGTTTAGTCTCAGAAAATATGTTCTCTTAACTGTTATCATGGATTTTATTCATTAATCATAATTATGGGTTAACATATACACCATATCATACAGTATTTAAAGTCTGGACATCAGCCTGTAGCAGTGCTACAAACACAAACATGAGATTACATATGATAGTACATGTGTCGTCATAGTACTACACAGTCCCGTCTCTGTTCGGTGTAGCAGCACCATGCAGGTGTATATTACTTATTTTAAATATTTATATTTTTATATTAGTAAGCTATTGTGAGCAATCATTTTGCACCCTAGGAAAGTCAAGTTAAAACCTGCTTCTGATGATATAATTATGTTATTACCAGCTGAAGCAAGCAGGTCATTTGTGGTAATTAGCTGGTCCAAGCTGTTCTAGATGATTAATCAGTTGCATTGCCAGATGACGTGGCTGAGGACAAGCTGGTAGACCATCTTGGACAAGTTAGACATGGTAAAGCAACTTGAAGATATAAGTTGCTGGGCCCCCCCAAAAAAAGTGCCAAACTGTGTTCAGAAGTCTTTATACTATATATATAGACTGTCATAGACCTACAAGAGTAAACTTTGACTTTGTCATTTTGAAGATTTGCTTATATACACAACTGATATAGTGTGACTGACTAATTTCTATATTTAATTTTGGTAGCATTTTACAAAAAGGTTTAATTAGTTAACTATATTAGTTAACATCAGTTAACTACATTATGAACTATTAATGAACTGCACTTCTACAGCATTTACTCATCTTTGTTAATGTTATTTTGAACATTTAGCAATACATTATTAAAATCAAAAGTTGTATTTGTTAACATTAGTTAGTAGTATTAACAAACAATGAACTGTATTTTTATTAACTAACGTTAACGAGTGAAACCTTATTGTAAATTGTTATCATAATTTCTATATATTATATTCTATAGAGGAGAATGAACCATTGCTCTTTGAGACATTTGCACCCCTGGCGATAAGTCATGTAAATGCTGAAAGTGAACTCAAATCCGTTTGTCTCTGATCTCTGCCTGACCTTGTGGTTTTAGTAGAGCGCCGCTGCCCGCTCCCTAGGCCGCCTGTCATTAGGAGATGACTGGTTCTCTTTAGTGTGCTGCGCTGTGGGCTGAATGACAATAGAAAACTAATTCACTCCTTCTCCCGCTGACTGGGTGCATGTCTGGGTCATGCGGGACTGGGTGGAGTCACAGTTCAGGAAAGGGTCAAAGCTTTTTTAATGTGTCATTTAAATGTGAATTAGGTCATGAGGTTACACATTAACAGCCTTTTGTGTGTGATGTAATGATTGAATCATGATATGGTTACTTAGATACTGTAGTTATTATATATGTGCACAGTTTATAGTATACATAATTAACCGTGCTGTGTATCTTAATTAATTCCTTCCATCGTTGTCGCATATAAAACTAATTAGAAATAAATAATAAACCCAGGCCTCACTGCTGAGAAGAGTGTATTCTTTGACAGTGAAGAGCAGCTTCTTTATGACTGAGAAATGTGTGTGAGTATGTGTGTAAGAGAAGGGAGGTGATGAGGGCGTTTGGGGGGTAAATCGTTCATTACGGACGAAAAGACATTTGTGGATTTGGGCATGTGTGCTATTACTGAATGATGGGGAAAAAAAGCCCTGTGTGATCAATGGAGAGAAGAAGAGTGAACTCTGCCAGCTGCCGGGACAAACACACACACACACACACACACACGGAAATAACACACATATCAACACACATCAACACGTGCCACACGAAAATGCTTTCATTCTCTCTCTCTCTCTCTCTCTCTCTCTCTCTCTCTCTCTCTCTCTTTCACACACACACACACACACACACACACACACACACACACACGCACACACAGAGTGAACAGAGACAGAGCATGACATTTAAAAGGAAAAAAAGCTGACATTGACTCCATCACTGTCACAGTGGCTGCCATAAAGCAGCAGCAAATATTAAAACATTTTTCATCTGTGCTGCATTATTGGCACCAGAAATTGTTTTCCCCTCCGTCTGATATTCTCCTGAACTGCTGCAGCTCTCCCCAGAGACCACACGCTGTTACCAAGGCCTCCAAACATATTGGCAGTTGATGTGACGGTATTCGTGTACGCTTGCCATTCAGTGCATCCTTATCCTGCTCGCCCCACCCCCTGCTTTAACTGCCGTCTCTCCTCACACATGTCCTCCTGTCTCTGAGAAAGACACAGTGTGACCCTGACATAGGAGGTGCTATGTAAATATGTTTGTATCTGTGCGTGTGAATCGGAGTGACTCACGTATGAAAGAGAACCCGTAGGTTGTTTTGTTTTTTTATTATCGCAGTACAGTATGCTCAAATCGCCCACCATACTGTTTGTCAGACAGCAATATATATTGCAAAAAAGACATTAAACAGATCCCAAAACAGATTTTTTTTTTATTATTTTTTTTATTACTGATGGACTGCGTGCTCCAGAAATGTTGAAAGTTCTTACACAGGATACAGATTTGAATCTCGCCTATGTATTGTCCTGAACCCATTCATCCTCTTTTCTTCCTGTTAACACCCTGTATCATCTTTACTGTCTCATTAAAGAGAACAAATCACACAAATAAAATAAAAAAGTTTATTGGCTTATGTTTATTTATTATTATATATTATTATTATTATTATTATTATTATTATTATTACAATATATAGTTCATCAGTTGTTGTTGTTGTTGTTGTTGTATTGTTTGTATATTAATATTTATTTACTGAATAACTATCCACCAACTATCCAATTTCTATGAGATGGCAAAATCACAAAATATCATTCAATTTTGCTTACAAAAAAAAACATATGACCCATATAGCTAAACTTAAACATTGCATTAATTTATAATGTGCTTTTCTTATACCAAAAGTGCTTCAAAACAATAGATACAAATACAAGTCAATTACATAAAATAAATACAACACAGCAAAACATTAACAATATATATTTTTTTAATTATAACTTATGTGAATTATTATGAGTTGTCTTGAGAGCGTGTTGGGTGTTATTTATTTAATTTATTTATATTATTATTTCATGTATTTTATGTACGCTAATTTTTTTTCTTTTAAAAGGTCGTTCAAATAGCTCTTTTGTTGCAAAATCATATTTACAGCCAAAAGCAAGCATGGCCATACAGGAAAGTTTTGCCAGAACACATCTTTTTCTCAGGTGGCCATCTTTAGCTTAAGGGAAGAGAATCTGGCTCCTCCATCTGCTGGCTCCGATAAGTGGTGTGAGTTTGATTAAAATCATTTTCCACGCTGCATCTACTGATGCTTCTGGAAGCCTCTTCATCTTGTCACATCCCTCACGTGCCCGGATGGCCTATTTACACACACGAACACAAATTCAATTCAATCCAATCGTACGGCACGTGTGTAATCAAAAGAGGAGTACGTGGCAGTCAGTGAAGAGACAACACAGCAAATCTACCGGGATTTATTCAGCTCTTACACATCAGAACACCATATATACTGTAATAATCACAGAGCTTTGATTATCAGCAAGTCTGCAGTCAGAAATTACACACCTGCTAAAAATAAGTCTGGATGGAGTGAATAGGATAGATGAAGGAGAAGAGGAGACCTGTGGTGAATGTGCTCTTGTTTTTACCAGATAATCAGAACTGTTCTCCTTACGTCACCTGCTCCAAATGCACATCAGGACTGCTGTTTCTCCAGGCCTCCAGGCTCTTTTAAGGGCACTGTAAGATATTTGCCTCTAATGCGCACAAATGAGGGGCCCAAATGGTCTTATTACAAGGCCTCCCTCAACAGAGACAATACATCAGGTGAAAACACACTACAAAATGGAGAGCGTGATTGTTCTGGGAGCACAGTGCTCATTACTCAACACAATCTCTCTTGCTTTTTCTCTCACATGTCTCTCTCTCTCTCTCTCTCTCTCTCTCTCTCTCTCTCTCTCTCTCTCTCTCTCTCTCTCTCTCTCTTTCTATGTCCCTTCACCTCTTACTCTTTTTTTTTCTTTCACCAGCATGCACATATTCACACACTCTTTTTCCCCTCCTCCCTCTCTCTTTTCTATGGCAAAGTCTCTGGTTTCAGCAGGCTCATATGCATGGAGCCGGATCCACCCCCCCATCTATCAGTCCCCTGCTTTTGTTCAGCATCTCCATAAGAGTAACTAATGCATGTCTGGTGCCTTACTGGATTAGATTAATGTCATTATTGACTGCATTCAGTCACCGTCAAACGTGCAATGAAGAGGAGATGAGAACAGGCCTTTTGATCAACAGGCCAACATTTCATCATGTATCTCAGGTTGCTGGCTGGACCTTATGCTGAAGCCAGTGAAAGTATGAGAGGGGTGTGTTTATGGGAGAAAGAACTGGAAGATCCGTGTTATGAGTGTGTTACCTAACGCCTCGGCTCTTCCACCTCCTGAACTCGCTGTGACCTAGGGGCAGTGTGGGGTCAGTTGCCTATTGGCCAGGATAGATGATGTAGCGGGTAATGGCATTACAGACATCCCTGGAGCCTGCGGCTCTTTAGAGCAATAATCACTCATTGTTACTCTATCTGTGCTTTAAGATTTAAGCCCATTCTCTGCCTGAACTCTGGCATCTCCACAATACACCACAGCAGCTGCTGCTGCTACAATAGAAATACACTGTAGAATTTCACAGCGTGTGATTTATAGAGTTGTCAATGCTTATTATTATTATTATCATTATTATTATTATTATTATTATTATTATTATTATTATTATTAGTAGTAGTAGTAGTAGTAGTAAATAATAATTTACTTAAAATTATATATATATATGAAGAGTTCAGATGCAAAAGCCTCTAAAAGCCACTTCGGTCAAAAATGAGATACCGATACTGAGTGAATGCTCTCCGCATATAGTATAAGTTCATAAAATACTTTCACTTCAAACCCACTAAATCCCAGCCTCAGCCCATTCAGAAGTATCGGTTCTTAGGTAGAAACCTATAGATGGGAGCCTGACAAAAATGCTTATTTTAAAGAAAAACGTCAGATGGATTTAGAGGCTTTTGCATCTGAACTCTTCATATATATATATAAACATAGCACCTGCTTTACAGTTTGTTTAAAAGCTTAAAAGCTCCAGGCCGTCAGCGGCCGTGCAGCGTTCATGTACCCACCGAGAGCAGCTTCATCTCGGCCAGTCCTTCAGGAATTAGCACGTGCTGGCTCTTATGTAGATAGTGGTTAAACATGAGATATAATTAATTTGGGATATACGAAACGGGCAATCTTTGGTCTTATTAATCTACTACCTGTTCACAAGAGAAAAATCGATTTGGCTAAAGGCAAAGTTAAATTTAAACTTTATATTTAGGCTATATTTAACTTGAATCCTGCACTAGAGCGCAGCTTTTGTACATTTGACTAAATTGTTTGCTTGCTTGTGTATTTCTTATTGTCTTTTATAATGGCTATTGTTGTTAAGTGTTGTTCAATAAATATGTTTTTATATAAATAATTTCATTCAAAATGATTATTATAATGGATTTAATATTATGGACATCAACCTGAAGAATGAATGCTATATCAGATGCAGGTATGCACTCCTTTAGTCGATCTCTCACTCATAATACCATAATACTCTACTCTACATAATACATTAAACTTCAATGAAGCGACTCAGCGTTCCTTCAGTTACTAGTTTTAAAGTGATGTTTTAGAATTAGTAATGGAGGCTTGGGCTCAGCTGTTAAACTGTCAACTTGAGATTTGAATCCATAACGGAAGTAAGCAGTTCTGCACAAAAGTGTTTTTAAAGACAAGATGATAGTTATTCACTGAACAGATATCCCAAAAAAATTAATTCTTGGTATTCCAATCCAGTCTCATTACAACTTATTTGAATTATTACATTGTCATGAGAGTAACATGCTCTCACCTCCATAGCTAAGAAATACTCAAGAGTCTCTCTCTCTCTCTCTCTCTCTCTCTCTCTCTCTCTCTCTCTCTCTCTCTCTCTCTCTCTCTCTCTCTCTCTCTCTCTCTCTCTTCAATTCAATTCAATTGTTTTATTGGCATGACAATTGTTACAATGTATTTCCAAAGCATTTCTAATTTTACAGAGAATCAACATACATGTACATATACATACATTAAATAAAATAAATATAAACAATTAAAATAATAATTTGAACAATCAATACACATTTCGAATTCTAGGAACAATTTGTGTGTGTGTGTGTGTGTGTGTGTGTGTGTGTGTGTGTGAGAGCGCATCACTGATTGGTCGACTCTCTCTCTCTCTCTCTCTCTCTCTCTCTCTCTCTCTCTCTCTCTCTCTCTCTCTCTCTCTCTCTCTCTCTCTCTCTCTCTCTCTCTCTCTCTCTCTCTCTCTCTCTCTCTCTCTCTCTCTCTCTCTCTCTCTGTCTCTCTCTCTCTCTCTCTCTCTCTCTCTCTCTCTCTCTTCTCTCTCTCTTTTTGTAGCTGCCTTTGCTCATGCTGTAATAATCTGTTTATGAAACATATCAAGAGAAGCATAAGACCACACATGCAGGGAAACTGCTCACTCATTCCTCTCCGCCATCTGCCAGGTCACATGACCCATCTGCACACCACAGCCCTGTCAATCAATCAAAGACAGGGACAATGGAGAATAATAATCATGACAAACTAGGCAGAGGAGAGAGCACACATCCACACACACTGACTCACGCTCTCCGTGCATCGAAAAATGAAGGGACAAAACTTAATCAGGAGGGGTCGTGTTAGGGAGTGGGGAACAGATTAAATTACTATGGTATTAGATACGGGAAATGATTTCTGTCAAAACCATCTTTACTGCAATTATAATATGTTAATTATGTATTTCATTAAGTAAGTGGATTAGAGGCAGCGCTGATGGAATCAATCTGAAGGACTGGACCAGGAAGACCAGACACACACACACACACACACACACACACACACACACACACACACACACACACACACACACACACACGACATAATTCTAATGAACTCCATCAGGGGAAGAGCAGAGGTGCTGCCAAATATGCCATTCTGTCCACTTGAACCACAGCATTTGCTTCCATTTAAATTACACTGACTAAAATAATTTTACAGTTGAACTGACAGTGTTTTCATCTGTCTCTGGCCAACGTGTTAGGATGGATTTGGCATCTGCTTTCAAAACACATCCACTTTGTCTGTTCATGAATTTTTGGGAAAACTACATTATCTGAAGTATGAACACAGGATATGTAGTTTAATGGTTGCATGTAGTACAGTATGTGTATTTAACTGTTGACTATTCAAAATATATTTCACATTCCTTTTAATATATTCAAATACATAATAAAAAATTAATTATATAATTATTATTAAAAATATAATATTATAATATAAAATTGTAATATGATAATATTAAAATCTGTGCTGAAGTATCTGAGCAGTGAAATAGTGAAATGTCTGAATTCTGCTCATATTGATTTATTTCAGTAAATGCCATCATTCAAAATAATAATTATTTTAAAGATAAGATAAAGCTATTTGAAGATAATAAGACGTGCAAAAATCTAAGAAGACCTAACCAAAAAAAAAAAAAAAAAAAAAAAAAGCTTAAGTTCTAGCAAAAGTTAAGTAATCTATGTGTAGGTTACAGAACAGAATAGAAGGAATAAATGGATGACTCAATTGTAAATTCAAAAGGCTACAAAGGTCACTTTGCGGGCCATGAATGTCATCAGAGAAGTCTTGCTAAAGGACATAATACTCGTAGAGATAGAATGGCCTGCAAAGCTAACAACCATTCGTGACTGGACATTTAACAATGCGTTCCAGTCGGAAACATCGCGTGTGTGCGCTCAATATGGTGCTCTTTTCAAAGACAGAGCAAGACTCCAATTTAGATGCAAATATCTGATAAGAGCGAAGTACATCCTTCCAGTGATGGAATGCACTTTTTCTTTCCAATTTCATATCTGATGTTTATTCTTTGACAGACACCAGACAAAAGTGAATGTTGTGGATTCCACGTTCCTGAGGGAATGTAGAAAATAACAAGAATAAGAGAGAGAAACTGGAAATAGACAGCCTTCCCCAATCCAATTAAGTCGCTTCAGACATTATGTTTTTTTTTGTTTTTTGTTTTTTTTGTTTTTTTTAATGAAAGGCAGTCGCTGAAGTACTTTGGTGCCTTTCCTAGAAATGTCTAAAAATGTGGCATCATGCATCGATATGTCAAAATATTATTAGTGGAGTCAGTGTTTGTTTACAACATTACCTTTCTGTAAATTCTTTTTTTAGCCACATCTCAAGGTTTCTGTGTTACATTTTCTATTATTTGTAAGACTGTCCCACACGTTTGTAATGATTAAAAATTCAAAACCTGTTTATTATGTATCTGTATGTATGCATGTGGGTGGTCAGGAGGAGTTTATCGGTGGTCAAACAAACGGAGACACACACTGAATCATAAAATCACCTCTTTCACAGCAGAGAGAGTCACCTCCAATTAACGTATTCGTTTACTGAATGTGTACAGCATTTTACCTGTCGGAACGCATCGAACACACATGTACACGCAGCCGTGAATAAACCAAAATGTGTCAAGAACAGTGCATCACTGCATGTGTATTAATTCAGGGGTCTGCTTTATTGGACTCAAGTGCATAATTTCCATATTAAAGCTGCAAACTTTTAATTCTGCTGATATTGAATTCTTATTCTTGTCAATGAGGGATTTCTTGCAAGCTGGTTGGACTGAAGTATATAAAAAAAAAACCTCATGCATATGCTAATACGTGCGAGATAAGAGATAATAAGCATGACTCACATACATATAACTGTCTGTATTTTTTTATTATTTTAATAAAAAAAAAATTCTGGTTCTATTTTTTCTATTCTTGTTATCATACACCAAAAATGAATTTATTTACTTGGTCTAAAGTAGGTCTGCATTTGTTCCCGCAGCTATATTACTTTTCACCCAACTCAAAGTGTTTGATGTGCCTTTGAAATGCATTCCTAGAAAACAAAGCCATGTGTAATTAGGACTAGACTACAATTAGACTGTGTGTTTTCACTGCTATTGAATAATTATCATGAGGATTGTCTGCTTATAGATGCACTTCAGATAGCAGAACAGGAATGAGACGGATTGGAATAAGAAAAAAAGAAATAATGCAGAAAGGTGAAAGTGAATGAAAATTAAAACATATTTGTACAGGGTATCACTGTGTGTGAGTGAATATGTGAGTATCTATGGAGTGATTATAGAGTCTAAGAGGCTCTGGCAATATGATAAACCCCCTTTCCCCTTCCTTCCTCTCTCAGGGGACATATTACACCTCTTATTATGCTACTGATTGGCCTGATTTCATCTACAAAGCATTCTGTGAAGGGCACCATCCCTTCACATCACTAACCCAGCAAACAGAAAAGGAGAGATAACAGAAATAGGTTTGCTCACAAAAACAGCATCAACAGTCAACAATCAGGGTATGCATTTACATGCACTTTTAAAGGTATATTTCAGCCTGAGTAAAGCAATAATTTGTTTATTTTTTATGCTATGTAAACACTTTAGTCCAGATTAAATTCAATTTACATACACTAATCGACTATATAATGCTCTGCTTTGTCCAGCATGCATACATGTTAATCAGACTACAATTAGCCTTGGTGCTGTTCACTTGCTTTGATAGACAGATGACACACAGCATGCATTTAATCCTTCACACATTCTTTTACGCATTGTGTCATGTATAATTTTAACTCAGCTACCTAAGAACCTAATGTAGCTTGATTGTAACTCCACATGCAAACCCACTTAAAAGAATAGCTCACCCATTTACTCGCCCTTGTGATGTTTCAAACCTGTATGAGTCTTTCTTCTGCTGACAACAAAAGATGGTATTTTGGAGAACTTTGGGGTCCAAAAAATTGCCACATTGCCTTATTGTATGGAGCAAAAAAAAAAAAAAAAAAAAAAAGATTTCAAATTATCTTCCACATCTTTTATAGTCCATATAAGAAAGAAAGTCATACAGATTGACATGAGGGTAAGTAACAGAATTTTCATTGAAATATCCCTTTAATGCCAATCAACAATAAATGATCAAAGGGTAACACTTTAGTTTAGGGTCCAATTCTCAATATTAACTAGTTGCGTATTAACATGCATATTAGGATATTGGCTGTTTATTAGTACTTATATTAATGTCTTATTCTGCATGAACTTATTCTACATCCCTAATCCTACCCAATACAAAATGTAACAACTACATTACTAACTATTAATAAGCAGTAATTAGGGGTTTATTGAGACAAAAGTCATAGGTAATAGTTAGTTAATAGTGAGAATTGGACCCTAAACTAGAGTGTGACCGTTCAAAGATACGTCTTGAGCTAACCACTATGTTTGCGGCAAGGGTAAAGATGCAGATCATTCTGAGCGTAGCCAAAAAAGGACATTCCTATTCCATTCTCTTTATCACTGAACTTGGAGCAAACAGTCTAATTTACAGGGCAAACTTTCCTCTCTTCGATAGCCTGATTTGATATACTCCAATAGAGCCTTTCTTCCAGACACCATCAATTGTCTATAGATTTTTTCCTCCCTCTACCCACCACAGAAGGGAAACAAAAAGGAGGCCTGCATAGCCTCCAGCCTGATACGCTTTATTGATATCGATGCAGTAGGAATATTGCCCATTTTCACCAGGGGATCAATCTAGCCCGTCACGGGGTGTTTTACGAGGCGCGTCTTCTCTGTGTGGGGTGGCCCCGTGGTGTGAGCGTGAGTGTGTCTATGTGGGTGACAGCTTCACAGAAACAGGGTGCTGCCACAAATCAACTGGCTTTCACACGCACGCTGGTGGAATGATCACAGAAATCACCCTTGTGACCGAACACAGATTCTGCTGTTTCTGGAGGTGAGAATCTAAATTGACCAGAAAGCAACAAGCAATCGACAGCAACAAAATCTGACGTGGCGGTCAATATCAGTGCACTAGAGTCTCTGGCTTGTTTTTATGAGTTTTCACAGGGCAGCCGCGCCAAGTGAAAGTCCATGGCCGCAGCAGGTGTCAGGCCCTGTTGGACAGCGTCTCATCCAGTTGGGCTTTTATAGACTGCAGAGTTGCTCTGGTTTCAATGGCAAGTGCGATCTGTGAAGGCACGCTAGCGCCCCTTGGTACTAGTTAGCATGGTGGCTGGCAGCTGGAGCGTGCTGATGGAGGGTGATGAGTGGAGTGGAGCGTCACCGGGATGGAGGGGAGGAACGGGAAGGGAAGAGGTGGGGGTGGGGAGTACACACCTGGCATCCACCACAGATGGGCATAATCATCTCTTCCCCAGAAGCCCTCCCTTCACCGCCACCATCTCAAACGCTTGAGTGCACGCACACATACACAGACGCGCACACACAATCTCACACTCGCGATCGTTTGCTAGCAAAGCAGTTTTATTGGTGCGGTGCACACATGCAGATGCACACACACAGACACAACCTCCCACACTCGACATATGTGGAAACAGTCATATGATAGTACGCAAATCTCACAGAGTGGCTTTGTCTTATTGTTGCAGAGGGTTTGTAGAGCATCACTTCTTCTACACAAGGTCCATGGTGCGTCGTGTGGCACGATACATTACTTGACAGCTTAACATTTATTAGTACACAAGGTACAAATGAGACACACTTATACCAGTGCTCACAGAGGAACTAGAGATACACACACACAAACATTATACCCCGTCTATTCTCCTTGACTGTGAATATATTACACAATCACGTCGAGCAATTAGACACATCCATGGGGACCCTACACACAGAAAACAAACAAGCAAACAAATCCTAATAGCTGGAAGAGCACTGGAGCCCTAGAGACACCTCCAGAGGTTTAGGTTCATGTCATTATCAGGGCTCTGTTTTGACACGGCAGAGACACACATCAGAATGGATTTGTTATTTTCAGGGGAGCGAGCTCTGCAAACAATAGGTGGAACACAATCCGAATGTGTATGGTGCTTTGCAAGCAGTTATTCAAATGACAAAGCGGCTTGCAGCGGGAGAAAATTTGGGATGGTGAAGGGGGGTTAAAAAAAACAAAAAAACTTCCGATTATCTCGTGGCCTGTTGGTTGCTAATCGGTTAACACATCGAGGGTCCTGTGATTTATTTATCAAAAATATTTCACCAGGAAGCGCGCCCGAGACAGACCATCTCATTTAGCGCCGACACCCCCCAGGGGAGCCCTCCATTTCCAAGCAACAAAAGGGTCCGCTATGCATCCCCTCCACTCCTTTGATGTTTATTTTAGTAGCCCACCCCTGCTGCTACAGGTCCTTTTGTGTCCAGCCAGGTACAACAAGCTCAAGCTCAGCCCCAGCCAGTCAGGCTGCCTTTTTGGGGGGTGGGAGGTGGTGGTTGCAGGCACTCCTCCGCTGACCTGGTCATGAGATGTCCGGCCCCCTAAACCCTTTACCCCTCATTCTCAGAGTTTCCTGAGCAGCCCAGGGGCAGCTGGAGGTGGGAGGAGGGAGACGACGATGAGGGCAAATCTCTCACTCAAGCGATGGGAGGGGGAATGATGGGATAGTGGAGAGTATGTGTGTGTGTTTGTAAAAAAAAAAAAAAAAAAAAAAAAGGGAGGGGGCAACATTTCCTTTCACTGCCTGCCAATCCATCAAGACTCAGGCTACTGCTGTGAGGCCCATCAGCCAGCACAGAAAAGTACAAGACCCGGCAACAGAGCCCCTCACTCCACGGCCATCACTCATCCGCTCGCTCTGAACTCCCTGTGACCTTTCCCTCACGCTCCTCTCCAGAACTTACAGTGCTCTGCACCTAGTTAGAGTCTAAAGACACAACAAATCGGTGTGGCTCAATTCGTTCTGCTCACTCGCCTCAACTCTCGGAAAAACTGTTTATTTTCATGTCTGTGTTTGATAGTGAGATTACAGTAATAGGTGGAAGAAGGAGAGTGGATGTGTTTACATGACAGTGTGTTTGTGTCAGAACTTTGCTTTTCTCAGCAGTTAGGAGAATGAGAAGGAGAGAAAAAGCAGGAAGGCACACTCTGCAGAGAGAACACTAGTTGACATCATTAGGCTGGACACATTTTTGTCACGCTTCCAGATTTAACCCGTCTGCGTTTCGCTGAATGCCGAATCGGTCTCGCTTCTTTTTTTTTTCCTCTGCCTTCTTTCTTTCTTTCCTTTTTTCTTTTTTTTTAATATCTCACATGGTTGGCATCAGAGACAGTCCATCTCTCACAACAGTCTTATGAAGAGCAGATATTGTGTCATTGAAACCACCTTAACATGCCAAAATTAACACATAAAAACAGCTGTCGAGAGGTCAGAATATCCGAAGACCACATTAAAACAGAAAAAGCTCCAAATATTTTCTATTAAAGATATGACTGTCCTTTCCTCGCTGCATCGATTTTTAATAAACGCGATTGCATCAGGTGAAATCTAATATGCCCTTGCTTATCGTTTTATCTTCACATAGACTCCTGTAATCCAAACTTACTTTTCCAGCACACTTTGTTGTTTATCAATGACTTAATTGCGTTTGCTGCTGTTGGTTGAGACTGTGAGGCCGTTATGAAATTGTGTAGTTCAAAAACAATCTGACATTGTTGTCTCTGCTCTATGGTGGCGAATCGCGTTATTGCGACTAGGCCTCAGGACAATGTCTGTCTTTATGACGAGGAGCTCGGCAATATCATGTCCAGATGCCGCACCCCTGAAACAGCACCATAACCTATAAAACAAACCTGACCGCAGGCTGTACCTAATCGTATGAAGCCTCGGATCGGGACACAATATTGTTTGAATTCTATTTGTATTGGTGCAACTGACCCTTATATGACTCACTGCCGACATTAAAGGGGGAGAGAGACAGTGCAAGAGAGAGGAATTGCGCGATGTTTGTGGGAGAAAAGGCGAGGGGTTATTTTTCAACTCGAGATGGATGTGCCAGCATCCAGTGTGATTAGAGAAATGGATAACTCACTAACATCTGTGCAAACTACAATAAAGAGGGATTTAGTGTTACCCTGAGGAAGGAAAGGAGAGGCTGTCTGTCCATTAAACGGTTTATTACAGAGCCAGAAGCCCTGTTCTAACTCACTTATTTCTGCACGGGGGTTTAGACTCTGTGACTGCTTGTCATCCTCGGCAGACGACGCTCCGGGCTCCGTTTCTCTCTCCTTCTCTCAAACTGACTTCTGTCTTTCTTCCTCTTTCTCACTCCCCTTCTTTCCTCTCACTCTCTCCCATTGCCTCCAATGTCCCCTCCCTCCATATCTCCCTCTCTCTTCTTCCCTCCCTCCGTCTCGTTCACTGTCTGCCTCTCTTTCTCTCCTCTCTCTGTGAGTGCACTAGGTGGATGACAATCAAATGACTCATTGAGCAGCTGGAGAGGCCGACCCCCGGCGAGGGCTTAACTACGGAAAGTGAGCATGATCATGTCACACTTCACAATGCTCGTTGGCTGTAGCCGTGGCAGCAGGAGGGACAGGGAGGGGCTACTTTAAAGAGACAGCGACACGGTTGAAGCTGGACAACGGAGAGAACGCATACACGCATATAGTGTTGCTATATTTGTTGACTTTATACTTGATTCATTATTGTAAGGTATACTTTGTGACGTCTCTCTCTTTTTTTGTAATTTATTACTGGTATGAAGAATGTGATTGCAGCAGGTGTGTGCATTAATGTGATATATTGTGTCTGGCTCTTAAGTTTTCCTCTGAAATCTAGCTCAGGACAAGTACAGCTGATGTATTTTACACTTGAAACGGGCGAGGACATCAGATCAGTAATGTATCGTCAAAGCATGACAAACACGAGCGCTTGTCTCATTAAATGTCCCCATGCGCCATTTCAAATCTCGGCTCAGTGTGCGTACGTGCGCGTGTGTGCGCGCAGGAGGAGACAGCATTGGCTGGGAGGAATTGATGCCCTGTGTTTGGCTAATTAAGACAGCACTAGACATTTCCGTGCAGTGAGATGGCGGAGAGGTGCTAATTCATAATTGACGTAATGGATGGAGTCTGTCTGTTGGCTTTTTAAACGCTTGCGATTTCGCCGTGATTAGCTGACACGTACCTTTGTGTGAATAATGAAAATATGCACCATGCTCCACACTTTAATGGATACCAAGCCAATCTCAAACCAGCCTTTTCAGACAGCCATCTTTTCCTCTCTCTCTTCCTCTCTGGGCCTCCCTGGAATGGCTGTCACATGAAAAATGGACCTTATTTGAGATGGACACTTTGTTAAATATAATCTTGTAATATATTCTATTAGTCCAGGTTCCCACCCAGGAGCGAGGGAGTAGCTATATACAAATCCCTGCTTTCAGCTCACACTAAAGCATGCTTTCAGCTTCAATGATGCTATCGCAAGTGGAGACCTGCAATTTTGTGTTTTCATTGTATTATCCAACAAACCTGTGCATTTCATACAATTCAGCATGTTACTTCAAAGCACACTTTGTATATACACATCTCAGTAAGGTGTACTGTAAGAGCATGAACAATGGCTGAAGCAACAATATGATAAGATGTATGTTTATATTACTATGGGACTGAAACTAAATATATAAACAAAAGATCACATATATATATATATATATATATATATATATATATATATATATATATATATATATATATGCTGTGATCTTTTTCTGGGGAAATATATAATATATACACTACTGTGCAAAAGCATGTTAGTATTTTCACCCCAAGAAAAATGGCTGTTTATATGCAAATGGTATATTTATATTGTGTCGATATTCGTGAATTTAGGGACTGTTTCTAAAGTTACATACAACATTGGTATACACGTCTCTAACTTCAATAGTGTTTGAAGAGAATGACTTACAGTCATAAAACCAACTGTAAAGTGTTTATCTAGGTGTCAGGTAAGATTCACACCTTTTAGATTTTTGATATTTAATAAAATAAACTGTCAAATCACATGAAAATATGTATTTCACTAGGGTACTGTATGGGCTCATACACAAAATATGCTAGATTTAAATGTCATAGCTGATAGAACACTGATGAGAATATTGCTTGAGAATAAATTATATTTACACCAAAAAATATTTGCAACTGTTAGTGTTTCTCTGTCTAGATTAAGGAGCTAGTTTACGCACAACCTTATCAGAACTAAATAGGCCTATTTGATGACCTGTCATGTAGACTTGATTTAGGTGTGTACAGTGGTCATTTACATATAGCCAACAACAAATTTCCCAACATATATATATACAGTACTGTGTAAAAGCATGTTAGTATTTTCACCCCAAGAAAAATGGTTTTAAGCCAGTTATTTATATATTTTGCTGTAAAGTGTCAATGGGAAATATCAGTTTACATTCCAAACATTCCTTTTGCAATTAATTGTAATAATCCAGTGAGATTTTGTATGCACAAGGAGACTGACAATAGCCGGTATGCTCCACACGGAGATCTGATCTCACCATCATCGAATCTGTCTGTGATTACATGAAGAAACGGATGGATGGATGGATGGATGGATGGATGGATGGATGGATGGATGGATGGATGGATGGATGGATGGATGGATGGATGCAAATGATTTTTCACTGTGATGGATGCAAATGTACATGTACATGTATACCATGGTACCGCCACTGTACTTTCATAAGGGTAAAATATCTACCATCATAGTGTAATGATTATGTATATGCCTACATTACATGGAATGCTTATTGTTAATAATAACACATAATTGTGTATTTTTGTATGCAATTTTTTTCATCTGTCACAGACATTTAAGTTGTGCATGCCAACCCGCTCTACAGACAGTGTATCCATATCCACGTCACTCACACTGTGGCTCAAACAGACAACTAAAATAACACTCTGGTAGTGTAAACAAAGCGAGATTACGCCCATGAAGTGTGCAGTCTATTGTACACCCTTCACCCCTCTCCTCCTCCTCTCTGCTTGACTACAGCCTCCTGACATTCTGCAGTTCTTGTCAGCTGAATTGCTTATATTCTAAGAATTAAATTTGTGTAGGATTGTGTGTGCATTTGTTTTTTCTGTGGAGATGTCTTTCTGTAGGTTTACCAACAAAATTTAAATGATGTGGGGAAAAGAAAACAAGGAAACAAATATATACCAAATGCATAAAAAAAAAAAAAAACACACAATAGAAGGAATAGACTCAAAATGAAATTTCATTAAAAATCATGGAATAAACTAAAAAAAAAAAAAAAAAAAAAAAAAAAATTTTTTTTGGAGCATGTACATGTGAGAGGAATAAATCCTGTGGTTTTTGCCATAATGAGATTACAGCCATTTTGCACCATAGTCATTAGCACTGCAGCAGAATAATCCAGCCAATCAGAGTGCAGGGAAGGAATCAGCTCTTTCTCTGATGCCCATCAGCTGTCGAGCAGGGCCAGCTGGGTGACATCATGGGGTCTGTTTCCGTGGTGATGATTGACACTGTGTCTGTCAAAGCTGGAGAGCTGCACACATGTGACTCGTCATTAGCGATGAGAGCGAGAGAGAGAGAGGTCTCCGCTGCCACTGTCCCCTATCCTGTCTAATCACCTGCCCATTGTAGCTGAAACATGTAAACATTAGCAAAAGAAAAGTGACTGATTTCATCTCATTTTATCTTGAGGTATTCATCACAGATTACGTTTTTTTCCCCCAACATCATTATCGTATACACTGTGCTACATTGCATGTTTTCAGATTTCCTTCCTTGCACCATATATGTTAGCAATATTGCTATGACCTGTTTGTTCATAGTGATTTTCTGACACCAATTTACGGGTTTGTAAATGTTTGTGAAATTGAGTAGCTGTGTAATGTCCTCAAATAATGTCAAATACATTATGTTGCCAAAAGTTTTAGGACACCTGCCTTTACATGCACATTAACTTTAATGACATTCTTAATCTGTAGGGTTGGCCCACCCTTTGCAGCTATAACAGCTTCAACTCTTCTGGGAAGGCTTTCCACAAGGTTTATGAGTGTGTTTATGAGAATTTTTGACCATTCTTCTAGAAGCGCATTTGTGAGGTCAGGCACTGATGTTGAACGAGAAGGCCTGGCTCGCAGTCTCCGCTCTAATTCATCCCAAAGGTGTTCTATCGGGTTGAGGTCAGGACTCTGTGCAGGCCAGTCAAGTTCCTCCACACCAAACTCACTCATCCATGTTTTTATGGACCTTGCTTTGTGCACTGGTGCACAGTCATGTTGGAACAGGAAGAAGCCATCAACAAACTGTTCCCACAATGTTGGGTGCATGAAATTGTCCAAAATGTCTTAGTATGCTGAAGCACTAATAGTTCCTTTCATTGGAACTAAGCCCAACTCCTGAAAAACATCATACCCCACCCAACACCATAATCCCCCCTCCACCAAACTTTACACTTGTCAAACTGCAGTCAGGCAAGTACTGTTTTCCTGGCAACCACCAAACCCAGACTCGTCCATCGGATTGCCAGACAAAGAGGTGTGATTCATCACTCCAGAGAACACGTCTCCACTGCTCTAGAGTCCAGTGGCGGCATGCTTTACACCACTGCATCCAACGCTTTGCATTGCTCTTGGTGATGTAAGGCTTGGATGCAGCTACTCGGCCATGGATACCCATTTAACAAAGCTCTCTACGCACTGTTATTGAGCTAATCTGAAGGCCACACAAAGTTTGGAGGTCTGTAGCTATTGACTCTGCAGAAAGTTGGCGACTTCTGCACACTCTGCACCTCAGCATGCGCTGACCCCGCTCTGTGATTTTACGTGGCCATGGAAGTGATTGGAATACCTGAATTCAATGATTTGGAGGGGTGTCCCAATACTTTTGGCAATATAGTGTATGACAATATTGCATATATTTTCTATCATTTTAGCATGTATCAGCATGTTGAAACTGTGCTTAAATATTTGGCTTGTAAAGTTCCCTTGTTCTCTACAAAAAAAAAAAAAAAAAAAAAAAAAAGAAATCTTGACCTTCTGACCAGTGGCTGACATTAACATATGAACCTTGCATCTAATTGTAAACTCCTGTGTTCTTCTTGGCTGCTGTACAATTAATAAAGATGTTCCACGGTATCCAACAAGTCTGATCAGTCAGAGCAACCTTTCCGCCTCTCAGTGAATGTTAAAGTCAAGCGTGTATCCGTGACTAATCGCACTGAAGGCCTCATGCCTCCACAGGGTCAAAAGTGACATGCGGACCCTCAAACCAGCCAGCATAGTCCTCAATGTCAGCATGTATACAATGAACTGACATTTCCGATTCGCTCGTTTAGCGAGAGTGTCGTATCCACACTTGGCTACTGACCAGTGGAAGCATCATATCACACGTGAAGTTGCTCCAGATGTTTCTGCTCTGGCTGGCCACAAGCTGCACATCTGCTTAAGGCAAAACACATATCCAGGTGCAATCTTCAAAGAAAAGATTAATTAGCCAACACTTTAAATTAATGTCCATTGATGGACCTTTAATTATGGAGTAATTAATTATCATTACAACACAGACTAATTATATCATTAAGTAAAGTCAACCAAAAATAATTTCATTACACCAAGGTGGTTCCAAGACACACTTATTTTCAACCCATGCACATGGGTATGTAAACAACATCATTGGTATTATTCGTGTTCTAGCAACAACAGAGGTGGCAGCTAACCGCATGTCTGCCCGTGGGTGTCGGCTTCAATTAATTTCCCCAGAATCTATGAAGTTATTTTGAACATTTGTGTAGTAATCTACAATACAGAAAAGAAAAAAGAAAAAAACATTGGCGTTTTGCAGTGATACAATACTCGGGCTGATTAAAGGATCCTGCATGTGATATCCACGCTTTTCTACTCTCTCCCTGTTTTTTTAAGATTGAAATCCCCATAAGACAGCAAGAGACTGACGGTTCTTCAGCAAAGTTCACACTGTGTGCACCGTGAAATGCACTGAGCCCACCCAAAACTGTCAAAACGACAAACAGTACATCTCCCCTGCAAGCAGAGCCCTGATATCGCAGGCCGTGTCATTGCAAATGGACGACATCTTCTGTGCGTGCCTGATAAGGGCACTCACCTCACGGTGACCTGATTCGATGTACACACGCACACGCTTGCAAATATATGCTCGAACGTGAGCGTATACAAACACAGGCGCACATCTCATGCAGATATGCAGAGACACACACAACAAATCTCTTGTTCTGTCTCTCTCTGCCATCTTGTTGCCTAGACGTGCATGTCTCTGGCAGATGTACAATGTCACAGGCAGGGGGAAGGAAAAAGTTGAGTTCTCAGGTGAAAAGCGGGCCTGTCAATCACATTTCACCATGTCCATCCCTGTGACAAATCCCGTCATTCAAACCTCACATTACAGACCTGTCCATATGGTTACAAGTCTCCTGTCACTCTGTCAATCTCAGCCAACAGAGCTAAAACACAGGTTGCACAAGAGCATGGACGCAAACCCCACGAGTCAGGAAAACTCTCCAGCAAGCTAAAGGCTTCCAGTCCTGCAAATGAGTTGACTGACAGCTCATGATTGTCCTTCCTCGGCAGTGACACGATGGAGTTCTACTAAACTACCAGTGCCTCGTCTTCATCGGGCTTCGCCTTTTCTCATCTTCACTCATTCGTCTACCCCCCACTCGCTTACTCTTGTGCTTTTTTCCCCTGCATGCGTGTGTCAAAACGTCAATTTCGGCACGACAGGATGTGACAAGGCCCGTTGCCCAGGGGGACGGCTGGGAATAGAGGGCTGCGCAAATTGATTTTGATTTCATTCCAAATCATTCAAAGTGTTTAGTTCTAATGGGAGCTGATCAGAGCACAGTTCGGAGCACGGCACCGGGTCTGGAGATTAGTTCTGTCATTCTAGCGATCAGGGCCTGTCGGGTCCACTCCCTCGCTCGAAGACGGTGAGGGCCACGTCATATTGTGGCTCTCGTCAGCCGAGCTCCATCTAAAGCCTAAGGTTTACATAAGAGACACAGTGCAACACGAGTGATACCCTCTACCTCACACGAGAGGTGCAAAGATCCACCCACCGGCGTCCAGAGCTGTCACAAGCATATGCTAATGCGACAAGATTGAGGAAAAGAGCCACTGCTACAAGCACTGTATGCAAACGGGCTTCTGGGACTGGGGGGAAAGACATAAGTCTCACTGTGGATGGAAAACGAGTGAAGCTTAGGAAGGTTTCTCGAAGGTTTCAGGGATCTTGACTACAATTTGCACTTCACGCTCTGCAATCATGTGATTTTTCAAATGTCACATATTTAGAAGTCCTTCAGCTATCTTAGTATGGAGTAGACTGCCTTTCTCAATATTCATACATATACATATATATATATATATACATATATATACATATATATATATATATATATATATATATATATATATATATATATATATATATATATATATATATACCGATCAGGCATAACATTATCACCTATGACAGGTGAATAACACTGATTATCTCTTCATCACGGCACCTGTTAGTGGGTGGGATATATTAGGCAGCAAGTGAACATTTTGTCTTCAAAGTTGATGTGTTAGAATCAGGAAAAATGGGCAAGTGTAACGATTTGAGCGAGTTTGACAAGGGCAAATTGTGATGGCTAGACGACTGAGTCAGAGCATCTCTAAAAATTGCAGCTCGTGTGGGGAGTTCCCGGTCTGCAGTGGTCAGTATCTATCAAAAGAGGTCTAAGGAAGGAACAGTGTGAACCGGTGACAGGATCATGGGTGGCCAAGGCTCATTGATGCACGTGGGGAGCGAAGGTTGGCCTGTGTGTTCCGATCAAACAGACGAGCTACTGTAGCTCAAATTGCTCAAGAAGTTAATGCTGGTTCTGATAGAAAGGTGTCAGAATACACAGTGTATGTTGCGCATGGGGCTGCATGGCCGCAGACCAGTCAGGGTGCCCATGCTGACCCCTGTCCACAGCCAAAATGCCAACAGTGGGCATGTGAGCATCAGAACTGAACCACGGAGCAATGGAAGAAGGTGGCCTGGTCTGATGAATCACATTTTCTTTTACATCACGTGGATGGCCAGGTGCGTGTGCGTCACTTACATGGGGAACACATGGCACCAGGATGCACTATGGGAAGAAAGAAAGCCGGCGGAAGTAGTGTGATGTTTTGGGCAATGTTCTGCTGGGAAACCTTGGGTCCTGCCATCCATGTGGATGTTACTTTGACACATACCACCTTCCTAAGCATTGTTTCAGACCATGTACACCCTTTCATGGAAACGGTATTCCCTGGTGGCTGTGGCCTCTTTCAGCAGGATAATGGGCCCTGCCACAAAGCAAAAATGTGGAATGATTCAGGAATGGTTTGAGGAGCACAACGACAAGTTTGAGGTGATGATTTGGCCTCCAAATTCCCCAGATCTCAATCCATTCGAGCATCTGAATCTGAGGATGTGCTGAACAAACAAGTCCGATCCATGGAGGCCCCACCTCACAACTTACAGGACTTAAAGGATCTGCTGCTAACATATTGGTGCCAGACACCACAGCACACCTTCAGGGGTCTAGTGGAGTCCCTGCCTCAACGGGTCAGGGCTATTTTGGCAGCAAAAGGGGAACCAACACAATATTAGGAAGGTGGTCATAATGTTATACCTGATCAGTGTATAGATATATATCACACATGTATCACTTTTTCCAACATCTAGGATTGGGAATAAATGTCCATCTTAGAACTAGGGTTGTGTTAGATTTAGAATTGAAGAATCGGCTCTTTTTTGATTCATGAGTTTGAATATGAATTTAATTGGTTACGCCCTATGAATCTCCCACTTCATGAAGTTCAATGAAGTTGAATCGGAATGACAGGAAGGATTTATCAATCTATAAACCTTTGAACTGTTCAAGTTCAAATTTGATTGACAATTCTACATAATGTTTGCTACCTCAATTCAAATTCAGTTGGAATTTAAAAGGCATTCTCAAGTCAATTCTGAATTGTGATTGTCACAAAGCATATTTTTGAACAGCAATCTTTGGGGTCTAGAATCTAAAACAGAACATAGTTGGTGACCAGGGACTATATTAGAAAGAAAAAAATAGACTTACTATTTGAAAAAGTTTGTCTGTCTGAAATTACCTTGATTACTAAACAGATTGGATGGGATTCTGAGTTACACTGTAAAAAATGGTATGATCAGTACATTGACAACATATGTTTTTAATTTACTTTAACTCATCAAAGTTTAAATGACTTATGCAGCTAAGCTGATGCTTAAAAATGTAAGGCAGCAACTTTTTTTTTTTTTTTTTACAGTGTTAAGTGTTTCTTCAGCCCAAGCTACCATATTGTTTTATACTGTGCTTGTCTGTTTGTTTATTTGTTTGTTTTTTGTTTGTTTTAGCAGGAACTACTCATATTTGTCACCTTTGTAATTACCTTTCTTAGTCATCATATCAATTCCAGTCTAGGTAACTGCCACAAAAAATGGGGCCAGTATATAGTTTGGGAAGCCAAGCCATGACTGCTGCTTTGTGGTGGGTATAAAACAAGACGCCGTCAGCTGCACAATAGTTACTCCGTGTACAAGGGTTTCTAATTTGCAAGCAGTTGATGGGCCAGAACTTTCTGAGCCGATCAAATGTGACAGCATCAAAGAGTGAGCTAAAGCAGACAAACTTTACAGCCTCTCCATCAGATATGAAATCCCAAGAGAGAGGGCGGAAAGGAAGACTAGAGAGAGAGAGAGAGAGAGAGAGAGAGAGAGAGAGAGAGAGAAAGAGAAAAGAGCTGAGAGCTTGAGGGTTATTGCGGGACAGACTCCTTAATTTGCACATGCAGACAAGCCCGTATATACACCTGATATCTATCTATCTATCTATCTATCTATCTATCTATCTATCTATCTATCTATCTATCTATCTATCTATCTATCTATCTATCTATCTATCTATCTATCTATCTATCTATCTATCTATCTATCTATCTATCTATCTATCTATCTATCTATCTAAAATCTTATTAAAAATAAATGCACACTAAAGGTTGAATAATCTATCCTAGTCACTGAGAGCCTCCATCTCAAGATGTGCTTGTGGGATCAACCTCAATCAACAGTATCTCATCAGCCCAAGCTGGACTTATTAAAAACTTTCATCAGTGTGACAGAGGGGCATCACTCCCCGATATAGTGTGAGCGTCCGTGTGGAATGACAGCAGGGCGAAATGCCAGTCTTCTTAGGGGGCTTGATTGTGCCAGAGCCCTGGAGCCTGTGCCCTTACACCAAGGACAGGTATGGTGGAACAAATTTTATGTAATTTATTTTATACATTTTGTGCAACCTATCGCAAGGTCTTTTCAGAAATGTCTTAATATTAATAATGACATAATGAAAAAAAAATACTTGATTAAAAATGTTTTTAGAGTAATATTTTATTTAATATTTAATATTTCACAAATTCATTTTACATTCTACACAAAAATTACAATAATAAAGTAGTACCATCCAAAAATACAGTAAGAATTTTCACTTACAAGAATGCAAAAACAGTAATATATATATATATATATATGATTTAAAAGAACATATTTCATTTTACATTTTACAAAGCAAACTTTCAGCAGCCATTACTCCAGTATTCAGTGTCACATGATCATTCAGAAATCATCCCAACAGCATTTATTTGAAATTGAACTTTTTTTTTGTAACATTAATAATGTATTTACTGTCACTTTTGATAAATTGAATGCGTCCATGCTGAATAAAAATATTGATTTCATAAATAAATAAATAAATAAAAGTCTTACTGATCCCAGACTTTTGAAAAGTAGTGAATGTTTGCTTATATTAGACAATACTTGACTTTTAGTTCATTATTCTTAGACATCACATGCACATTAATACGAGAGCTCCATTCAGATGGAAGGTGCGAGCTCACCTGCTAGCGTATCTTGTTAAGGCAGTTTTTTATTCTGTGTGAGATCAGAGGCCGGATCCCCATGAGGTCAGCACTTTCTCTCTTTCCCCTGTGTCTCACCACTGCTTTAAGGTGCCTACTCATGCCACGAAGAGACAGGATCTAATAGATTGATACACAGGTTTTGACATGCTATTTGAGCGTGCAGCCGCCCTGTAATTGGCCACGTCATCATGCATTAAATTAACGATATATAGAGAAGTGCCCAGAGACGAGTGTCTTTGGCCGATCCATCAGCCGTCAGGACAAACTGCATCTGACGGCTCTCTCCGTGGGGCTAAGAGCAGCGAGACAGGGAGGGAGAGAGAGGAACAGGAAGGAAGAATTTCAGCAGCAGGCCTTTTTATAGTATTGCTCATGCTGATGAGGATGTGAGATTGTGTGAGAGGGTTTTTATTTTTAAACTCTTTCCAAGTTGACTTCTCTCAATCGTTTATCCAGATGATCAACTGCAGATCAAGGTTCTTTGGTCATATTTGTAACTATAAAAATGCCCTCTGGCAACAGTATATAGTAATATTTTATATAAAATGTTATACAAAATTAGAACCTTATATAAAACTAACAAATATTATTACATTATATAATGCTCAATAAGAAATTAGTAAATGTCATTGGTAAAAGTGTATTTGAGAGTGTGATCATCTATTTATATAACCAATTAATTATATATGGTATGCCTTTAAGGGGATAGTTCACTCACCCTCATGCTATTATGAATACATATCTTTAAAAAAATTTAAAATTAAAAAAATGTTTAGCATAATGTCCAAACTGCTCTGTTGCATTCAATGAATTGTTGCACTTTGCAGTGAATGAGCTCACTTTTGAGTGAACTTATCCTTTAATGATGTTTATCATTTGTCACAGTCTTCTCATTGAGAGGTAATTTCTATTGAATATGTATTAATAATCCTATTGATATTGGAACAAAACTTTTTCCTGCCATTGTTGTTTTGAGGATTAACTCAAGTGTAACCCTTGAGTATCTCACTCCTCGCTGAAAGCTTTAAATACATCCAACCTTCCTATAATAACTTGGAAATCCACAATTTCCATGCATAGTGCTTTAATACAGCAACCATACAGCGATTAGCTGATCTCTGAGTCCTGCTGTTAAACTAAAAAGAACAAAAGGTGAAATGGAAAATATGACATCCGTTTTTATGTAGATTTGGATTCAGCCCAGCCTGGAGAACAATTATTCAGTTGGATATATTCACGTAGTGCACAAATTATTAAAAAATATCACCTCATGCTGCTTAAGGGCGCGAGCAAGATGGAGGTGTATAATATGGAAACACTGACAGAAGCCATTTTGATCTTTAAATTCCCTTAAAAAAGAAGAGTGACCTTTACTTAGAAGTTATATAAAGGTGCAATTTAAGCAGACTCTCTGGAGTTCAGATTTATTAACATGAAATCTGAAGTGGAGCATACTTTATTGCCCCATGCTCTGCCGCTAGACTTACGGGGGCCTTTGCCATTTCAGACTCTTGATATTACCTTATTATTATTTCATTATTTCTTTATACTGATCCCTAAACTCAAACGTGGCCATGAGTGTCGCCGACGTCAGTTTAAAAGGGAAAAGTACATGCAATGTATATTGAAATGCAATCATCGCAGTGACTCATATCTACAGGTACTCACCCATGGTTTTCTTTGGCTCAGGGTATCGCTTACAAATGCTCACTCACCTCAGCCTCTCACACCCTCCCACTTTCTGTCTCACACACACTCCTCGCCCTTTATATTCGCACAACACTGTTATAGATCCAGTCAAAGGGCCCAGGTTTATTTTCCTTTGCACGGGGGATGTAAGCATTGAAAACACAAGCTGTGTTTGAAGGAGGAAGTTGGCGAGACAACAGAGGATGCTTTATGCTGCCGACACAATGGGGAGAGGATCACAATGGCATCCTGCCGAGCCAGTGGCACACAACGTGGGATTACAGCAAGTGGGACTTAAAGCACTGCAGATGGGGCGGGGGGATCCACTGCAATCTGATGCATCACAAGCGGAGCTCAAGAGATGCTTGCTTCACTCCTAGTGGTGACCCAAATGTTTAAGCTGAATAAAGCTTTGAGGGAAGTGTGCCGTGTTGTATAAATATCGAATGTGGCTCTTGTTTTTTCCTCCCACCTCATGATTGAACCAAAGTGTGCACTGGAGATCAGTGAGACACATCCAAACAAACATCATATCTCATAGTCAGCAGTGGAGTGGTTGCCACGTTCAATTACGGAGCATCAAAACAGTAAGTCGTGCAGTTTCTTCCCCCTCCCCAATTTCCTCTTGATACCTGCTCAGACTCAAGTTGTTAACATGCTCATCCTGGCACTTCCCGCTCATGACTTATCTCCATCCCCCTTGTTGACTTTCACGTCCACATTTTAGCCCTTTGCGTGCGTCACTGTCCTACATTATGTACCTCCAGGTGTCCTTACAGAGGGCTATCTGCAGCCATCTCAGCAGGGGTGCGGAGGGGCTCTGTCACGGGCCCTGCTGTCAAGCTTGGCCCCTGTGACAGGGAGCAGCGCGGCTGCTAATAAGGGTATTCATCACGATGGCCAGGAGCCATGACAAGGGAGCCTGCGCCACTCGATTGTCCCTCAAATATGAACTTATCATTTAATTACTCTCCCGTGCCTCTTGATTGCCTTGTCAAGATGCAGGTTAGTTAAGAGAAGAGATCTCATGGCCCTCGCCGTGACAACTGCTCGTCTCATCAAAACATCAGCTGCCCAGGAGATCCTCGAAAATGAGATTCAATTTCATCCACACTGATGCCGACAGCTTTTTTTCTTCCCCCTTGCTCAGGGTTGGAGCCATGAAGTGGGAGATCCATAAGTGGGAGAACATTTGATTGCTACAAGGTTAGCAGAATAAACAGGGGAGAGAGAGAACATGGGGACAGGTGGGACTCCTTACTATCTTTTTTGGATCTTGGCGAGATGAAAGAAATAGTTCACCCAAATATGAACATTGATTTTACTCAATCATCCCAAAAAAAAAAAAAAAAAAATTATATATATATATATATATATATATATAAAACACACACACACACACAGAGATCAGGCATAACATTATGACTACCTTCCTAATATTGTGTTGGTCCCCCTTTTGCTGCCAAAACAGGCCTGACCCATCGAGACCCCTGAAGGTGTGCTGTGGTAGATGTTAACCAAAATGTTAGCAGCAGATCCTTTGAGTCCTGTAAGTTGCGAGGTGGAGCCTCCATGGATCGGATTTGTTTGTTCAGCACATCCCAGATGCTCGATTTGATTGAGATCTAGGGAATTTGGAGGCCAGTTTCACCTCAAACTTGTTTTTGTGCTCCTCAAACCATTCCTGAACCATTTTTGCTTTGTGGCAGGGTGCATTATCCTGCTGAAAGAGGTCACAGCCACCAGGGAAGGGTGTACATGGTCTGCAACAATGCTTAGGTAGGTGGTACGTGTCAAAGTAACATGGATGGCAGGACCCAAGGTTTCCCAGCAGAACATTGACCAAAGCATCACACTACCTCCGCCGACTTGCCTTCTTCCCATAGTACATCCTGGTGCCACGTGTTCCCCAGGTAAGTGACGCACATGCACCTGGCCATCCACGTAAAATAAAATGTGATTCATGAGACCAGAATCACACCTTCTTCCATTGATACCCGTGGTCCAGTTCTGATGCTCACATGCCCACTGTTTGGCGCCTTCGGCTGTGGACAGGGGTCAGCATGGGCACCCTGACTGGTCTGCGGCTATGCACCCCCATACGCAACAAATCATGATGCACTGTGTATTCTGACACCTTTCTATCAGAACCAGCATTAACTTCTTGAGCAATCTGAGCTACAGTAGCTTGTCTTGACCACTTTTGATAGATACTGACAGGTCATCTAGCATCACAATTTGGCCCTTGTCAACTAGCTCAAATCCTTACGCTTACTCATTTTTCCTGCAACAGGTGCAGTGATGAAGAGATCAGTGTTATTCACTTCACCTATCAATGATCATAATGTTATGCCTGAAAAATTTACGAACTGCAATGGACAAATGTCATTTCCACCACATCGCAATACACAGCTGTTATTTAAAAATAGAATAACTTATGCCACTTAAGAATTGTCTAAGATAATTTGTGTAACTAGTTTTACTGTTTGTCCACAATGTACAATAATTATACATTTGTCAATTAGATAAATTAACTGCCCTAAGGAGCACATGCTGAACTGTACACCTGTCACACTCTGAAAGTTAATATTGGTTTGTGTAAGAGCTTATTAGAAAATAAACAACTTGAATTTTTATATTAAGTAGAGCGTGATCTCATAAATTGCGGATACATTTTTAATGTGTGATGATAATTTTTAAAGCATTTTTAAAAATATGTGTTGTGATGGAAATGACGTTGTTGTGGAAATGACAATGAATTAACATGAATATAAAGAAACAGTAGATAAATATAAAAAGTATTGTAATATATTATAATAGAAAACATATTACACAGATATACTCTCACAATCCATATCAATTGTACTTCATAATCATAAATGTAATTTCCACCACACTGCCCTCTGTGGTGGAAATGACTGGTGACTGGTCAAAATGTGGTGGAAATGACTGTGCTGGAAATGACATTTCTATAGTTTTTTGTGAAAAAATGGAAGATAGCTTCACTGATCAGCTTTGAATTAATAGTTAGCATTTCATGTATGCAAAATACTCTTATTTAACTTAAAATGTTTAGCTTTTTAAAAACACCCTTGAAGGTACAGCATGTTTGGGAATGACGTAGAATAAATATATTAACTGTTCAAGCAATATTTAGCTTGATTTTTCTTCATTTGTTGTTGATGAAAATTTAAATTCCCTTCATGTCCAACATGTGCTCTGATGTCAGTGTTGTGGTGGAAATGACACTAATACTGTGTGACAGCGATATTTTGTATAAAAAGTAATATTGATAGTGGTCTCACATTAAATACTATAATGTATTTTAATGATTTTACTAGTGCTTAATTCAAGTGCATTAATAGTTACCAGATAAGTCATATTTTAAAACTGTATTTTCATTGTTGAAGTTAAAAAGTCTGGGTGTGCGACAAGGAGAAAACAGTGATTTTGACACCTAAGGAGGTTGAAAGGTATGAAAAAATCTTAATAGAAACGTAGTTAAAGAAAAAAAAAATATGTAAGGTGGTTTTATTGTTAGTTTGACAAAGAAAGAGGATTTTGTCCAAAATGATATGTATTTTTGAAAATATGACCAAAGAACATAAAAGTGCCCATATAAGAATCATCCATATATATATATATAAAACCTTATATATAAAGTAGCAATCAATACAGTTCACACACTACACTCACCTAAAGGATTATTAGGAACACCATACTAATACTGTGTTTGACCCCCCTTCACCTTCAGAACTGCCTTAATTCTATGTGGCATTGATTCAACAAGGTGCTGAAAGCATTCTTTAGAAATGTTGGCCCATATTGATAGGATAGCATCTTGCAGTTGATGGAGATTTGTGGGATGCACATCCAGGGCACGAAGCTCCCGTTCCACCACATCCCAAAGATGCTCTATTGGGTTGAGATCTGGTGACTGTGGGGGCCATTTTAGTACAGTGAACTCATTGTCATGTTCAAGAAACCAATTTGAAATGATTCGAGCTTTGTGACATGGTGCATTATCCTGCTGGAAGTAGCCATCAGAGAATGGGTACATGGTGGTTATAAAGGGATGGACATGGTCAGAAACAATGCTCAGGTAGGCCGTGGCATTTAAACGATGCCCAATTGGCACTAAGGGGCCTAAAGTGTGCCAAGAAAACATCCCCCACACCATTACACCACCACCACCAGCCTGCACAGTGGTAACAAGGCATGACAAGGCATGCATGCTAAAAAGGCCCCTGTTTACGCCAAATTCTGACTCTACCATCTGAATGTCTCAACAGAAATCGAGACTCATCAGACCAGGAAACATTTTTCCAGTCTTCAACTGTCCAATTTTGGTGAGCTTGTGCAAATTGTAGCCTCTTTTTCCTATTTGTAGTGGAGATGAGTGGTACCCGGTGGGGTCTTCTGCTGTTGTAGCCCATCCCCCTCAAGGTTGTGCGTGTTGTGGCTTCACAAATGCTTTGCTGCATACCTCGGTTGTAACGAGTGGTTATTTCAGTCAAAGTTGCTCTTCTATCAGCTTGAATCAGTCTGCCCATTCTCCTCTGACCTCTAGCATCAACAAGGCATTTTCGCCCACAGGACTGCCACATACTGGATGTTTTTCCCTTTTCACACCATTCTTTGTAAACCCTAGAAATGGTTGTGTGTGAAAATCCCAGTAACTGAGCAGATTGTGAAATAGACCGGCCCGTCTGGCACCAATAACCATGCCACACTCAAAATTGCTTAAATCACCTTTCTTTCCCATTCTGACATTCAGTTTGGAGTTCAGGAGATTGTCTTGACCAGGACCACACCCCTAAATGCATTGAAGCAACTGCCATGTGATTGGTTGATTAGATAATTGCATTAATGAGAAATTGAACAGGTGTTCCTAATAATCCTTTAGGTGAGTGTATATTTAAAGTGTTTGGAAGAGATTTATGTGATGAATAGACCCAAAGTTATTATCTAGTGATCTTGCCTATTTGGATCATTGAGTCAGTGATCCTCATAACTGTCAGTCCAATTTTTGGACAAATCGTTTAGAAACTTGATCTTGTGAACTTGATCTACCAATTAATTGATAAGATTTGACTCAAAATAATGATTCATTCACAAATTGTACATCACTTATTAACTCTTAAGGAAAGCTTTTTGAATGAAAGACTAAAGTTTCAACCTTTTTCTCAAATAAATCTATAGTATGGCTTCAGGAGACCTGGAATATAGCACATTTATGACACTTTTATTGTGCTTGACAGCCCTAGTTTTCATTCACTTATTAAAGTGAAAAGAGTGGCCAGGTTATTCTTCAAAAATTCATAGTCATACATGAAAGTCATGAATAAACGATGACAAAAATAATTAATTAATTCACAGGAATGTTTTACTGTTCTCATTGCAAAACAATGTTATCAGTCTTGCATGTAACTATAAAGAATTCAAATATTCTAGTTATATTTTTATCTAGTTATATATGTTCAACATTTTTGATTTGTATAGTGTATCTTACGAGTTTGTATAATAAATGTTTATACTTTGATGTTCAATTAAACTGAAAATAATGTGTTTTGCACATAAGTGCACTAAATGCAGAAACAATGGCACTGTGAAGTCGTGAAAGTCAAGAGACACTTAGGCTTCTGACAGACTCTTTTCTAACTGTGCCATTTTTGGCTGGCAAGTCGTGCAATTCCACAACTCCAATTCTGTTTAACACTCATGTAATAAAATCACTCTCAGTATTAAGAGGATCTTGGCATTTCTTTTTATTTATTTTTTTTTTATTTCTGTGCAACAGTTTACAGCCCTCCAGGGGAAACAGAGCCCAACCTATAAAAGTTCCAGCCTGGCATGAACTGAAGCCTTTCAAATGAAGACGTATGTCATAGAGTCAGAATGAGAGAGAGCTAGAGATCGAGAGATGAAGGAAAGCCGAAGTAAGAGAGGGACAACTTTTTAGTGTGTGCCGTAGATACCCTTTTAAACAAAAAGACTAATAAATTCCACCTTTCTGATGAGATACAAATGAAATTGTGAGCATGAAATTTTAGCCATTTCTTTCCCAGACGATTGGAATGAATATGGGGTAGTTAAAGTTTAATATCATTTTTTTGTGTGTGTGTCTGTTTTACTCTCACCGTCCATCGGAAAGGTTACTTTTAGCCAAGTATGGAATCTTACAGAGACCGACTAGCAGTGGTGGGGACAAATATCTTTCTTTAGACAAACATGTTCTCATTTGAGTATCCATGTGTATTAATCCACATTTTTCATGTAATTATGTTCTCAGGAAGAACATGAACAGTCCATCCAATCCTATCAATTGCAACACAAAGGGACTAAATATAAATGGTTACTTACCTCACTCCTGTGACAACTCCTATGACTCCTGACAAGCTCAGAGTCGCATCCTTAGATTCTGCTGTAAATATTGGATAAAAGTGTCTGCTAAATTAATAAATGTAAACTTGTTTTCATGTAAAAATGTACAGTGGCCCCCCAAAAAGTATGCTTTTGGAAACTTAAGTCACGTATTATTAATGTCTTAATGTCTGAATTTGATGACATATTTAGTGGCATTTGCAAACAAACAATGCTACACTTTTTCTGAAATAATTTGAGCGGTGGTTTGTAGTGAACGTATAAACGTATGTTCGTCTTCACACAGTTTATCACAGTACCTATGAACATGTTCCACTAACTCTTCACAACCAGAAAGTGTCCAAATACTTCCATCTTCTTGCTCGCATACCTACATTAGCTTGGATAATCTTATATATTTTATTAAGTATATTATTTAATTATATCTTATTAATATCTCTTGCATATTATTCTTCATGATTAAAGTTGTTGCCACAAACAGACAGTTGACATTGCATTATGGTGTAATGATGCTCTTGATATAGGTACATTTACATTTATGCTTTCAACAGATGCTTTTATTCAGTGACTTGATTGATTGCATTCAGTTAAAAAGAAATTTCAGTGTGTTTCCTGGGAATCAAACCCATGTTGAGCTACTGGAATGCTTATACAATATAGACTAGTGATGCCACAGCACTTCATGGTATGGTAGACAACACCATACATTGCATGAGTAGATTCAATGTAAACTATCTCCAACCATGATGAGCTCACTATGTAGAATGTGTGTTCACCCCCTTTCATGAGATCAAGGATATAAATGCCCAGCATGCTTCGCTGATATTGCTGGAATAACATGATAATGGCTCAAATGTGCCCACCCTTCAGACGCCATATGAGATTTTTAAAGGCCTCGCGGCTCTGTGTAGGGCGTTTTGACGCACTTTCCTTTAAAAGTGCTTTCTTTAACGATGCTGAAACCCATCTTCTTGCAGCTCAAATTTTATCGCTTACTATAAATCCCAAGAATGGCAGAAAGGTGCTGCTTAAAGTGAGGTGCGTGGAACTTTCATATGAATTGTGGCAGTCAGAATGCTGACTTTGACAAGCATATCAGCACGTCTCCCTGGATCCCGCATCAGAGGCACAGTTGAAAAACATCCCGAGATCTACCTGGCCCGTCTCCTCCGTCGGGATGGAGATAGCTACGACGATGGGCTGAAATCACACCGCACTTCCCCCATCTGTGCCGAATCCTGCAGTGACAAGCATGAAAACCTGCGTAATCAAAGCGTAATTGATTATACTAATTGCCAGGGCATAATTGGATCCGACTCAATTAAAAAGCCTGAGTAATTGAAATGAATTACAAATGACGCATTTATTACCATCGGAATAAAAAAAGCAAGCAAGCGAGAGCAAGAGAGAGAGAGAGAGAGAGAGAGAGAGAGAGAGAGAGAGAGAGAGAGAGAGAGAAAGCGAAAAGCTTGCAGGGTTGGGCTTTGTCTGCAGAGCTTGGGGTCTTGATGCACCTGCAATGCTAAATCATCAGCGCCTCACTAGATAGCGCCGGGCCGGGAATGCTTTGTGCTGTTTTTGCAATTCCTCAATGCGGATTTATATCTTTTGCTTCAGGAAAGGTTGTAATATTTCACGGCGCACGGCACAGAGTGCGACTCAGTACTGTGCGGGCGTTCAGAATGAGTGCTGGAGGGGGACGAGGGGGAGGGTTGAAATACAGTATCAGCATATATTGTAATTTTATTTTGATAAGGCCACGCTTAAAAGCCATGGAGGCTCCCATGCGCATGGAGGGCGAGCAGGTTTATTTATTTTACATATACACAAAGCCTGCGGACGCTTCCTCAGCCGTCATTAGCGATCCCTCTACGACAGGGGATATCGGCAAATGAGAACAGGTGCGCCCTTCCCCCCTCGCGATTCAACAGTAGACCTGATAACGTAAACCACTTTGCAGCCACTTCCTGAGATGCAGAATGTGTGTAGTTGGCGTCTCCGCGTGCCTGAGTGTGTATGTGCACATGAGTGCGCATTTTTTATTCTCCAGCCCTGTCAGAATTTCCTTTCAAACTCGTCTGATCGGGTCGAGTCTCATCACGCTGTCACCCGAGCTCGCTTTTCATTAGTCTGCCTCCCTCTCTTTCTCTCTTAGCCTCCCTCCCGTTCTCTATCTGTCTCTATTCGCCTAGCCAAGCAGAAGAACTCAAACACATGCGCAAATTAAATCGACATCCAAACTCACTCTCATATACAAAGCAATTTAAATGATATTCATTAGAGCGATGACAAGTCCTGATGAGGCTTCCAGGAGGAGAGCACTCCTTCAGCGCTTTCGCCGACTCCGTTTCATGCTCACCGATGCGTGATGCCCGTCGCCATACCATCACTTAAAATACAGAGAGAAAAGAAAAAGAGAAACGAAAGAAAACACACATCCCACAACACAGGGCTTGTCTCGAAACAGCTCCCCCCTCTATGCCATCCCTTCCCTTGCACACATGCACAATTCTCTAGACCCCATTCTGTGTGTCTGTCTGGCTGTTTGCCTTTTGCGCCCTGTCCAAACATCTGACCTTTCTGCTGACAGATTAAACTTCACTCTTTTTTCCTCAGAAAACATGAAAAAAGGGACGATTTTTGATGTCACTTTCTGCCTATTTTTGCATCTTTTTTTCCCGTCATTACTCTATTTATGTCTGTGGCAATTAACTGCTGTCAGCTGCTCTTAATGTATTAAAAAGCCCGGCTTTTTCGCTCTCTTTTTTATTTTACCCTTCATCCGGACGAGAGCCAATTAATTTGGGCTTTTCTCTCGGCCCTAATTAACCCCTTCAGGACTGAGATGATGGCTAATGCCACTGATTGAGGCCAAGCCTGAAATTACCCAGAATTACCCGACTGCTGTGAGCGAGAATGGAGATTACCACATGCCCATTGTTCAAAGGGCCGCCATTCATTAGCTCACTTACCCATAATTCATTAGGAGGAAAGGAACAAAATGGAGTCTATAATGTAGCGTTACCTACACTTCTTACTCGCTCCTGGCCTCCTTTCCTTTCCCCTCTCTTTGTCTAACTCAAAGCTTTGGCAGACATGAGAGCCTGATGTCGTAATCGATATATGTGAGCTGACTTGAGTCTGGACATGCGTGTTAATTAAGCAGCTTGTGGGTGGAAATAATTTGAGTGTGTTAATGAGTTTTGAGAGGAGACTTGAACAAGATAACTGTCTTTGGAGTCCAGCCACAGACACGCAGCACTGTCTAACAGACGCCGCCTACTTTCCTTAGCCCATGCTGACAGACAGGTAGCAATCAACCAATCACAAACAAGATTCATGTTAACATATTCTAGTTAGCAAGAGTTAGCACCTACGCAGTGGAAGTATCATCTTTAAAATCCACAAATCAGGCTAAGATTTTATATTTTATACAATTTATAAATATACAAATGACATATACAACATTTTAATATGTTGCCTATTAACTTAAAGTATTTACACATATTCACATATTTTTTTCTACTGTTCAGAATATATAAAAAAAAATAAATAAAAAAAAAAAAAAACCCTCAGGCTGATCACCACCCCTGCCATTTCACATAATACGACACTCACTATAGTTTGGTCATGCTGACCTCTTAATTCTGTTATTCTATAAGAGGTAGGGGTAAAATTTAATTTGTGTGTGTATGTGTTTATGGACCAGTGAGGGGTGTTCAGGTTAAATGGTGCTAAGCACTTTCCCTTATCACCCAGCTCTAGAAAATTCACCTCTGACCTTTCTGAGAGGTCTTCTTTAGTCTGAGCCCCAGGGCAACAAACCCTCTGACATCAGCAAGCCAAACAGAGACAATCAGCTCACATCACTTCCCTGCATGCCCTCAAGCGACACTCACAGAGCTTTTCTGTCCTTTCCTTTCCTTTCCTTTCCTTTCCTTTCCTTTCCTTTCCTTTCCTTTCCTTTCCTTTCCTTTCCTTTCCTTTCCTTTCCTTTCCTTTCCTTTCCTTTCCTTTCCTTTCCCAAACTACACCAAAGCAAACCAAAGAATAAATTAATAAACACTGTCAGAAAAAAGGTACAGTGCTGTCACTGGGGCGGTACACTAAGGTAAAAAACCGAAAAGGTACTACAATGTACCTTAAAGGTACTAATCTGCACTCTTAAAGTACTGATACGTACCTTTTAAGGTACTAATATGTACCATTTAGGGGTCAGTAAGGTACCAAGATGCACCTTACTGAAGTCACTTTTCTACCTTAGGGTACCGGCCCAGCGACAGCACTGTACCTTTTTTTTTTCTGAGAGTGAATATGAAATGTCAGATGTCAAATAACTGTCAAGAGCTATGTATTGGTGTTGAAAGGCCAAAAGGAAACTAAGAGGTAATTAGCAAAATTCTTAACTAAATATGTCTAGTCTAAACAAATAGTAAGCTCATCTAGGATGTGTCAATGTTGTTAATTCATGACTATATTTTTCTTACTCAATATATATATTAACCAACCATTGTCAACCATCCCCAACACAGTGTTCAAAGGCAATACAAGGGAAGCAACAAACAGAAAAACTTTTTTGTTTTAATAAATTCTAAAGAAAAACGTTAAACTTTTCTATATTAATTCTTTATTTTAGTGAATTACTTTCTACTTCGTTTTACTTGGAAATGCAGAGAAGCAGAGGTTGTAGATGCATTCAACTTCTGTAGCCTGCCATTCACCCCAACGATCGGGTCAAAGGTCAGAGGTAAGTGTCAGGACAAGAGGGCCATGTCAGGGCCATGCTTATTTAACTCTTCAACCAATGATGATGTCACCACATTAGTAACAATGATAAAGACACACACACAGATCCAAACTGGCCATTTGACTAAAGGACAGACAGACAGACAGACAGACAGACAGACAGACAGACAGACAGACAGACAGACAGACAGACAGACAGACAGACAGACAGACAGATAGATAGATAGATAGATAGATAGATAGATAGATAGATAGATAGATAGATTTTCATTACAATTTACTATATTAATGGATGGATGGATGGATGGATGGATGGATGGATGGATGGATGGATGGATGGATGGATGGATGGATGGATGGATGGATGGATGGATGGATGGATGGATGGATGGATGGACGGACAGACAGATTCTTTTCTTTTTTCTTTGCCTGACCTAAACATTTTACTTTAATTTAATTCCTATTCTCTTAAGTGTATAATTTCATAAGTGTTATGTGAAGTATGTGACCCTTTCAGATACACACAACATTTAGCCTACTAACAGCTTTGTGGCATCTAAATACCAAGAGCACACTGTACTGAGCATGGCAACATTTAAAATGCATAATTTCAGTTTGTCTCTAGGGTATAGGTGCAGTGCAAACAGAAGTAATGCTGTTTTGAAGGCAAATTAAAATGAATTAGTACATAAATGAAAACATGGTGCAGGCATCAGCAACTCCCAACCATCTCAGACAGATTTTATTGTTTTACATGTGCTAAAAGATTCACCCTCAGTGTTTTTTATATGCATTTTATAGTGGCTTTTTTCATTCATCTGTGTTGGTGGGCTGTTTGTGATGAATACTTTGGCGTATGTGTGCATCTGTATTGTAGCAACTAACTGCTTTTGCACTGTAGATAATTCTTCCCCCCGGTATGTTTGTCTCATAGACGTGCAGGCCCACGTGGGAATGTGAGCGGGTTAGGAGGGAGTGAGTGTGCGCTCACTGAGACCTTATTACCTCTTCCTGCGTGGAGTGTGTTGTGTCTCGAGTGATTGGTGATCACATTTGTAATGGCACACTGCTGCACAACGCCATTATGCCCTTTGTCATCTTACTGAGCCACTGACAGCCAACCGGCTCTTGGGAGACAAGAGGTATAAATGACAAACACATACACACAACCATGTATGTGAGATGATTCTGAGACTACAGGTGTGCGTTTAGTGCTTTTAAGTAGGCATTAAACTCTCTCTAACTCCTAGTTCCCTAATATGTATGGCATATTGATTTCTTGTTGTGCAAAGAACCGTTCAAGCCCCATTTAAGATTTCTATCCTGCACGTAGCCGGGAGCACACCAAGGCCCCGTAAATTAGGGAAATCGCACATTCATCACACACATTATTTTAAGATACTTTGGGAACGTGACAGCTTGGAGATCTATGGTGGTGCATTACAAAATGCTACGACGCCTCCTGTTCTTTCTCTCCATTACTCCTTGGGGTAATGTTGGGGTCATTGGGACATGCCCATGATTTAAAGGAGGGTGTTTTTGTGCTAATATCCACTTTTTCCACATCCGTGTGTATTGTTAGCGCACGAGCGTGTGATTGAGAGAATTTATAAGGTGCTCTAAATTAGCATTTGTAATGGGAGTGCTTCCAAGGTGAGATTGCAGATGGTGAGTGAATTACAGTGCATGTAAATTACACAGGTTAAGAGAGACAGCTCGCCTCAAAGGCGTCCACAGACAAAGTGAAGCCTTGGGTCAGCGCAGCAGTGAATCAATCAGGCCCGATTGTCGAAGAGTGGATGCACGTTGCCTGCATCATTGTAATTTGCTATGGCGGGACGCGTCGGTGCCCGCTCATTGTAAAGGCCTACTGAAAACTGTCTGCGTGTGTTTGTTAGTGATAGTGTGAACACAGATACATTTCCGCTTCCACCGTGCGTAATCCGCAATTTCGTTTATCTGAAAAGTCCAGCAATACATAAAGTCCCTCAGTAGCTCAATAGAATTACAACACAGCATTCATTTGTGCTGGAGAGGGCTGGTTCGAGAGTTTCACTGAGCTTTAGACACTCTGGTCTTTTGTAGTGGCGCAATGGAGATAAAGCCTCCAATGTGCGGTTCGCTCCTGCACACGTAAACCTCTCATTCTGAGTAGATTATGTATACAGACCAATTACGTTCCTCACATCCTGGGAAATATACTCATTGTTGAGGTATTTAGGCACAAAGCAATTATGTGGGCCTTTTCTACACAAACATACCTTTGGCTGTGCATGTGTGTCTGTTTACAATTTGTTTAGGCCTACTCCCTGTCGCGAACTGGGTCAAATTCAAAGCGTAACGCAATCTCGAGACCGGTACGGCACACACAGTGTCCTGTACACGGATATCATTTAAAGCTCGAGTAACTTTTAAAAGATGCTGTTAGCATCAGGGTGGAGTGGGATATTGTTTATTTGCGTGTGTGGGAGTGTTGATAGTTCAATGTGTGCATGTATAGTTGTTTTCAACCTTAATAACCCCAAGCTTGGTGGCTCACCGGGCTGGGAGAGAGGAGAGAAAATGGCTTTCAATTTCATGCACGTTTTCCTGGCGACTAATGAGCACCTTAAATATGGCGCTAAACTTCAGGAAAGCTTGTGAAGGCTGACATTTCCACACACTGCAGCACCTTGTCACCACACATGATGTCCCCTCTACTTGGCTCCTGACGTCTTTGAGTGTGTGCGTGCGCATGCTGAATGCTCTCTGACAGATCTGACGACGAACATATTCGGTAACTAAACAGAGTAAACCATTTTTGAGAAAGTGTCCTGCCATTATGAGATATTTTTTATACATGCCCCTACTTCCACTTCTCATCTGTTCAGAAAGGTTCTTTCTCACACACATACACAAACACCAAGCCAGGAATCAGCACATACAGTATGTCATTTGCATTTTCTTTCAGTGCAGTCTATGTTAAAGTAGAATTTTGTAGTCAAACTCTAAATGCGATTCTGTTGTCATCCTGGATGAGGCCCAAACAAATTTGTCCCTGCAAAATGGGAACCTGAGCTAATTACAACAGTGAAAATGGTGAAAAAGAGACAGTTAATGCCAAAGCAATTATCTGCTACATTCCTTTGTAGATAGGGAATGGCGCATCGCTCTTCACACTGCCTGATGCTTCCCTAGTTAAACCATATTAGGAGACGTTGTGAGCCGATGTGTCACCAGGCAGGGAATTAGATGAGAGGAGTGATGGGATAGATCTGCCAAAAATATATGACACCACTAAAGTCTGCCGCATCAGAGATAAACACTTAATGTTTGTGAGACCAGCAGCAAAGGTCTATGCTTGTGCGCGCACACACACACACAGACACACAGACAGACAGACACACAGAGACACACAGAGACACACACACACACAGACAGACAGACACACAGACACACACACACGCTCAAGCCACCTGGCTGATTTTAATATGCTCATGCCTGTCAGAGGTCCGGTGGTCTACTGCCACACAAACGTCTTTTCACACACACGTCGACTGCTATTTAACTGACAGCAGTTCTCTTTAATCTGCTCATTTCTTATCCCCCGGCGCCCGACAGACTTGTGAGCCACGACACATCAAGTTATTGCAAAAAACCAAAACAATTTCAATTTAATGCTGCAGTAGAAAAAAGGTTATATGAAGTCATATAATGAGTGCTTCATTGTCAACAACAACAAAAAAAGAAATACAGCACAGAATGCATAACAGTGCCTGTGCTGTTAACATGCCAATATTTTACACATAAGATTTCCATTCACTGGCAGCTGTCAGTTACTTCAGTAAATTAACTGCCAAAACGTAGCAGAACTGTCAATTGGAGGTAAGGTAACCATGGTTACCTTTCATATCCTCAAAAATGATGAAGCTGCAGTGTGATTTTATGGAGGAATAATTAGACAGAACAACAAAATAAAAGATACCAATCAAAAAGGCATTCTACAATATGAAACAACAACCAAGAGTGTTTATAAATAAAAGGTTACATTGCGGAATTCCTCCTTATATTATAAAGTAGCATCTTTTATACAACCATTTAAGTGAAATGATGGAACAAGTACTGTCTTGTACAAGAAGTTTAACCCTTTGAGCACGAGGTGGAAATAAAACGTGATTTCTTTTTTTCTTCTCATTTTCATATCTTCTGATTAAATAACATATTTATAAAACTATTGTGCAAAACAATTTCATTAATGTCTTCATATATTGTGCACCAGTAGATAGTCATACTCATCTTAAATTAAAAATATAAAATGATGCATAATTTAGACAGAAATTAGTTTATGTATTTATGTACAATTTTTACACTGACCTGAATTCATAAAGGCCCCTGATTTGAGCAAACTAAAAACTGCTATTTTGGATTCACATATATTTCTGCACTGCAAGCTGTAAGAGGTGATATATCAGACAATGTGACTTTTAGTGGGTAGACAAAATACCCTTGAATTTTCCCACTCAAATACATATCAACTTGGTGATTTCCAATCTCTAATTTCTCTCTTTTTATATATATATATATATATATATATATATATAATATAATATATATATTTTTAAAGGGGTGGGGTGGCTATTTATATAAGTATTTAGGCGTACTCAGAGGGTTAAATTTTTTTCTGCTGACACCAGCATACTTAGGTCACATAAAAATAAAAAAATTGGGGGAAGCAGAAGAGAGAAAGAGAGAGAAAGAAAAGCCCAGATTTAGTTATCAAATATTGAACTAAACCATTTCATTAATGCATGCAGCTTACTGCATCTCAAGGATGCCAAAAAAAAAAAAAAAAAAAAAATCAATTTACACAACTTTCAAATACATACAACTTCATTTTAAGTCTTTTTATTTACCTTCATATTTTACCAGAGACCTCTTCAATCAGCACTGCACAGTTAGAAAATTATCAATTGTTATCATTTTCTCTGTTTTCTATTGTGAACTAAAAATGCAGAAAATCTGTGTCTCTAGGGCCAAAAGAGTGTTCCCCAGAGGAAAACTCCAAATGATGTGCCAAAACTAAAAAGCAGTTTTCTGGCATCTATGTGCAGTTAGTTCTTCGTTAATTACTTTCAGTTCTTTTAATATTTTTTTCCACTTAAGAAACGTTAGTCAGAAGGCTTGAAAAAAAGGACAGGAGATAGAGATGAGAGACAGAGTTTTTGTCCTTGGCCATCGCTAAGGTTTCTCAAGTTCACTAACATACATAAGATGGTCCTCGGGGGATTTACCATGGGTCTTACTCAGATGGAGCTTGACAGCGTGCTTGCTGGCAAAAGTCCGGTTACACAGTTTACACTGATATGAGGTGCCATTTGCCTCCTCATCTGGGGAAGGGGAAGGGGAAAGTGAATGAGGACTGGGGTTGGAGATCGAATGGGCCAAAGAGTGTGCTTGGGCTGAAAGCAGTTTCTCAGAAAGCCCCTTAGTGTGGCGTGAGATCTGGCTAATAAGATGCTCTCCAGACAACTTAGCCAGGTCCCTGAGCCGGAAACCCAGATGTGACTCAAGATGGCTGACATAGGTAGAGGGGGAACGGATCTGTGATGCACAGTCACTGCAGAAGAAGACAGGGTGGCCAGAGTCTAGATTTTTCAAGAACTTTGTGCCACCTGTCCGCCTCAGCTGGTATTTGACGTTGGCCAGCCAGTGACTGATGGTGGTCATTGAGAGGCCAGTAAAGCGAGAAATATGCATGCGCTCCTGTGGACTGAGGTCCGACATAATGTACTTGCCATCACCTGTTTGCCGCAAACTCGAGGCAAACTGTGCCTGAAGGATAAGTAGATGCTGAGGATTCCAGTTGGACTGCCGGCCCTTTCGTTTCTGAGCGGGAGAGATCTCCTCTGATTCCTCTGGAGTCGATCCATCTATATCCGAGCGCTCTGAAAGACTTGTTGGTGTTGAGGATTTGGATGCATGGCTCTCTGTTAAGTTGCGCAGCATATCAGAGATGTCGGAAAGGGCATTTTCTCGCAGAGGTGAGTTGGACATGAAGGAAACCACAGCAGATGAGGTTTTGGCCATGGTGATGGTGGATGATGGTGAAATTGAGGTGGGAGTGGAGGTGGAGGAGGACAGGGCAGCAGATCCCAGGGAGTTGCACTTATCACTCTTGCCTTTGGTCAGATCAATAGGCTGGTCATTGTTGATGTGGTAGAAATAGCGGTCTAGATGTTCATTGGTTTTTTTGGTCTGAGATGGAGTGGATGCAGCTACAGCTGCCTTCTCTGCCAGACTGTTGCTCATCTTGAAGAGCATGCTCATGGGGTCAAGAGACGGCAGGGCAGGTTTGGCAGCTTTGCCTAGGTGAACATTCATGACAGACTGAAGCGCACTTAAAGGGTTGACAAATGGCTGCTCTGGAGGATGGTCAGTTATAATAGCAGTGCTGCTGCATAAGGTAGACACAGGGGTTTTGACAACATGGTCGGTGCCATTCTCAAGAGACTCTTTTGTGAGAGCCTCACCATTTGAATCTTTGTGAGTATTTCCACCCCCATTAGTCTCAGGGGTTTTGGCTCCTCTCCTTTCCTTGGGGGACTCCCCTCTGGCAGATTCCCCTGCATCGCTACTGCAAGGAGAAGGTGTGGTTCGCCTAAGTGGGGAGGACCTGGCTCCAGGATCCCTCATTTTCTCCTCTACTTTGGCCACTTTTTCTGTGACTTTTTTGACTAGCTCCTCCATGGCATGGAAGTTGTTTTTGGGCAAAGGGGATGTTTGGCAACTAGGTGGAGAAATAAGAGGTTGGCTTTTGGTAGGAGAGAGGAGTTCTTCTCCAGAAAACATATACTTCAGAGGAGAACTTTTCCCTGAGTTGCGCAGGGACAGTTTCATAATGTTTGGAAGCTGGTAGGCAGCGTGAATACTGGGATAGCCTCCCCAGCTGGGTGTGCCATTCTGTGCTTTGTTGATGGCAGATGTTACTGTATTCTCAAGAGACTTCAATATGTCAAACCCCCCCTTAGGGCTTTCTTCAAGATCTTCCTCTGTCAAATATGGATATTTGGATGAAACTTCAAACTTCTCGTCGGTTTCACTTTCTGTTGCCTTCTTGTCTTTGATATTATTTGTCTCCTTGGTACACTCCACTTCCTTCTCCTCCTTTTTAATCTCCATGGGTGTGATGGCAGGGGAAATACTAGGGGGAGGAGGTGCAGGTGGTGGTGGAGAAAATGCAGTGGCAGCCAGTGGCACTGACTGTACCTTGTCTTCATTTGTAGGTATGGTGTTAGGAGCCGTTGTGGACATCGACTCCATGATAGGTTTGCCTTTCTTGATGGCAGAGTTAGTGACCTTGATGAAGTGTCCTGTGACCATCATATGGGCCGTCAGCTCCTGCAGTGTGTCATGCGAGCTTCCACACTCCATGCATTTCAGGATCTGGGATTTTCGTGACTCAAACTGCCACGCATAACTAGCACCATTCTGGTGTCCATACCGATTGTTGGGTGTGATGTAGGGATTGGGGGTCTTTTGCAGAAGATCATTGGGGTCAGTTAAAGAAGGCTTGGGGGTGCCGCCATTGGAATCTGGTGAGCTGGGGAGTTCTAGCTCAATAGGGGCTCTTTTACGAGCTGAGGAGATAATCTTGGCTGCCACAGGAGTTACAGGTTCCTTAAGAGGCACTTTCTGGTAGTGTTTCGTCTTGATCATGTGAACACTAAGGTCCTGCAGTGACTCAAAGGAATGTCCACAGTACATGCACTTAAGAACTTTCTGGGCATCTTCTTTTCCCTCCATCTCCAGGAGGGAACGTTTGCGAGGCTTTGACCAGCGTTTGGTACCTTCACTGTCTGTCTCATGGTTGTCATCCCGGTAGTGACCTGTCTCATTCATATGCACGGTGAGCTCGACCAGAGTGTCATAGGCGGCACTGCAGTCTTTGCACCGGAACTTGCTTGCACCAGTGAAGATGGAGCCATAAAGTTTGGTGCTCTGCCGATAAAGCTGCACAGTACTGAAAAGGTTTGGCTCAGAGGCTGGATGCAGTAGTCTACTCTGGTTCTGTGAAACATTCTGCAAGGTCTTGGCCATGGCTGTCTGGTGCCAGTCATAACCACCACTACCACAGCTACTGCTGCTGCTACTACTGCTGCTGCTACTACTGTGGCTACGTGGGGGCTTTTCTGCTGGTTGCTGAGACATATTCAAGTTCAGCGATGACCAGTAAGAGTTGGTCAGGAAGCTAGTGTAGATAGCTTTCATCTGCTCCAGGCTGTCTGGCCCTAATTGTGTCACCTCCTCACTGCTTGGTGTGGCCGTTGTCGTCATCATCATTGATGAAGTTGAAGAAAGAGAGGTGAGGGGCTCCTTGGCTGAGCTATCTTCTTCGTTCTTCACTGAGGCACTCTCAAAGTCTGACATGCGGTCACTGGATTCACTCAGGTGTGACTCACTGTCCATCTCATGGCTGGAGAAATCGGCTGGTGGAGAGTCATGAAAGCCTGGCCTGTCTTTAAGGAGTAAGTCCTTGTCCTGGCACACATACTTCATGGCAGGTTCCTCCTCCACAGCTGAATCCTCTCCTTCAACATCCTCATCTAGTAAGCCAGCCTCCTTTAGCTCCTCTGGTACATATGCTGCAGGTAAAAAAGAGATAAAAGACACAAAAAGAAAATACGTTATCACATTGTCCAATGATGAAGAGTTGACACATTGCATTCCTACAGTGACTTTTATGGTGGATAGACAGCTGATGAAATGGCAGGCATGTGTGTTTTCTCCAGTAGTGAAAAACAATCAGTCAGACTTTTTTATATTATAAAGTGTTGCAGTAATTCCTTCTCTGCTTTCCAATTGCATTACATTGCCACATGGAATGAAGTTATGTTTCTCTTTTCCTTTCTGAAAAGAGAGTGTGGCAAAAAAGAGGCATTAAAATAACGGAAAAAATGACTCTTCAAACCGAAGTTGCCACCTTATTCTTCTCAAGGGGCAACAGCTTGAAATTAAAACTAAATTTGAAATTAATGAAGCACATTCTGGAGGTGGCATTCGTTTCTAAAGTAATAAATTACTTGTATCAACCTCAGAGACAGCAGTTCCTGTCTGTCAATTAATATGTCTTACGCTTCTTCAGCAGCACCTAATGCATTCCCAAACAGACACACTCGCCATTTAAATTAAGAAAGCATTCTCACTCATTACACAGCAAAGGGTTGCCTGCTTGTAAATAAAATGATTGTATGTTTGACGTTTCCTACATAAAAATCCCTGCACCAAACACATTTGTGTCAATTAAGAAAAATTAAAAGTTATTATTTACAGTTTAGCCTGGAGAACGCAAATGCTCAGGAAAAACATGGTCATGTTTTGTGTAAGCATGCCTGAAAAATAAGAAACTAAAATACACTCTTTTTAATTTCCAGTGCAAGTGATGCAAAATGAAAGGCAGAAAAAGAAAAAGAGATACAGAGAGAAATGTAATACATTGAAATAATCCCATGCATTCCTAACTGTGTCAGTTAATAACACTTTTGACCAGGTATGTAAACAACGGAGAGAGAGGACACTCTATTGGACACACTGGTTTTCTGTGAACACATTCAATCATGTCTAAATACCACAAACGTCAAACTAGTCATGCAACAACTCCAACACACAGCATATAGATTTAATTCTAAATACAATATGTCAATTTGTATACAAGGAACATTCCAGGGTTTCCTCAACAAGACTGCATAGAATTTTAATTTTCTGAATCATCCTCTTAAAAAACAATAATTTTGGGTTAGTAAAGAGATTTCATTTAAGCTTAACAAAACAACACTGCTACGATGCAGCTATGACAATTGTGTAACAACAACAAAAGTTAAAGGAATGCCATCAACTGTCCTCAGTCATTGGCAGAATGATGCCAAGGGACTACCTTTTTAGTTTGTAGTTGTAATGTACGTACCTCATGGCTTCAGGCATTCTGTGCTGTTGCAATAACCTCAACAGGACTGAATTGTTTTTGTAATGTAGTCATATTATCGTTTATAATTAATCATCTTTTTTATATATATATATATATATATATATATATATATATATATATATATATATATATATATATATATATATATATATTATCACATTTTTAATGATCAAAATAAATGTAAACTGACACATCAAAAATATATGTAATATGATTTTTATCCTTCCTTTAAACCTTAGATATCAAATGGTTAGCTATTTATTTTTGCTGATTTGCACGTATGTGTGCGAATGTTTATATCTGAAATTAAGGGGACAATATTAATAAACTAATATTTTCAACATAACTTAATTCCAAGTAGGCAGAAGAACAAAGGAAAAGAGCATCCAATAGTGATTTTTACAGCATTATTATTAGGATCCATCTTCTCACACACATCACAGCCAGTCTGTGAAATCGAATCGCCCCCTACACAAATCACAACCAACTGTGATCGTGCAGCACACACAAACTCACACACAAACTCACATGCGCACGCTTACACACAGCCATCTGTTCTGAATCAGCCAAAACGACAGCTGTTTAAGAGAACAATGCCTTCGTTCAGGAAGCAGGAGAAGCCGAGCTTTACATCAAGGCCAAATAGCAAGGTAAAAACCTGGTTCCTTCAAATACATACACTTTAAACCTCCTCACAGTGATTACAACACACACAAACACACACACACACACACACACACACACACACACACACACACACACACACACACACACACACACACACACACACACACACAAAGAGGGAGGTTTTAGCACAAATTTTTTAGCTCCCACTAAACCACTATATGTAAAATGTAAGGTCAACCTTGAACATAATTACACAAAATGATTAGCTGGTAATTAAAGGAAAAAAGGAGGGTGAGGCCAATGAGTGTGAGAAGAGGAGAGAGAAGAGAGAGAGAGAGAGAGAGAGAGAGAGAGAGAGAGAGAGAGAGAGAGAGAGAGAGAGAGAGAGAGAGAGAGAGAGAGCGTTTGCTCATCACTTCAAGTACAAGCAAACCTGTTTCACTCTAACCTTGACCTGAACTTGACTATATGTAGAGCACAAAGTGAGTATTGCCAGTGAGTAGGCGTACACCCTACAGCAAATCTGTGGGAGAAGTATGTACATTTCTGTATATGTGTGTTTTATTCAAAATTTTTTTTTTTTTTTTCGACACCAAACACAGAATTAGCACTGCTTGACAACACAACAATCGGCCGTAAGCCCCAAGGTAACATGAGCGGGATGGAGAAAGACAAGAAGAAAGCAGAGGCAGGGGCTAACGAGAGAGAGACCCGACAATCTGCGACTTACACACAGAGTGTTGGTGCATGTCCTGGCAGTATTCCAGGTTCCCAAGCCCCCAGTGCACCTAGAGTCTGTGTGATCTGGCTGGGAACAATATTGAGATTTCATCCCTGGACCTTCAGAAGCCAGTGCTCTGGCCCAGGCCTTCCCACACCACACAGGTGCTGTTTTAATTAGAAAACAGGATGCTTGGATCCAAGTGTGGTAAGGTGGGGGTAAAATGAGAATGACCTCCCAATGATTTGGCATCAGATTGGAAGAAGAGCTTGATCTAATTTACACTCAGATGCCCAGGGAGATCACCAGCAGAGAATGCTGTTTTCTAAGGCAGTGGAGAGCATAACCTTGCAAACTTGGAGGGCCGTCTGGGTCTGGACTATTAGAGCACATACTCTCTTCAAAAATATCAAAGTGGAAAACCTTAACACATATAAGAGAGATAAAACTATTCCTCAAGCCTGTTTCATCAAAGGATCCAACTGAATGTTTACTAAAATACGAAATATGTTAAATATGACTCTTTTTCACAACCATGTGTGATTATATTGTTTGAATGATTTCAAGAACTAAGCTGCACTTTTTAATTAAAATAAAATGCCTACTGTAAACCAGCAGTAAAAGTCAAATTTTTGAATGTGACAAAAGCTCTTTAATCTGTCCACTAGGATCAAATGTGGGTTTTCTATATAACCCTATAATGTGAATATAAAACACCACTAATGTACCACTTTTTTCACTTTTTTTTTTTTTAAACAAGTCAGTATAATCAGTAACATTGTAAAATATTATTACATTTGTTGTCCTATTATATTTTACATTTCATTTTGAGTAGCCATTAATCCATTAATCTTCAGTGTCACATAATCCATCAGAAATCAATCTAATATCTGGTGCTTAAGTAACATCCTATTCTTATCAATGTTAAAAACAGTTTACTCTTTGTGGAAACCTTTTTCAGAATTCTTGGATAAATGTTTATTTTTTTTTTTTGTTTTTATACAAGAATGACACAATGTAAATGCAAAATGTAAAGAGTCTTTACTGTCACTGCTGACCAATTAAATGCATCGCTGTTGAATAAAAGCATTAATAAAGCAAATAATAACAATAACACAAATAAAAACCTTCAGTTGTCATGTGCCTTTGGTGTGTTTTGTCCTATACATACATAATGTAGAACTATATATGCATGCGAACTGCGAACCAAGTTAACCCCTCAAGCTGCTGCCATTTGTTCTTGTTTGCATTCAGCCTCATTTATACAGACAGAAGTTGAAGTCGGCAGCCCGGTCCAATACTTCTGGGTGTGCGGATGAGCTGGAGAGAGTGAAAGAGTAAGTAGTTGGTAATTAAAGCTGCTATATATAGCCCCTAAAGCCCACATTTATAATGGGAGGTATCTCTCTCTAATATGCCACTATCTGCAATGTGATATCATTAGGAGGAAAATGGTTTGTAGCCTTAAGCAGACAGGCTGTCTGTGTGCGGCTGGAGAATATGAGATAGCACCAATCCACTTCTCTTCTCCTCTTTCCTCTCGTCCTCCACCCTCACTCCTTTCCTCACCTCCCCTCCATCTCTCCTCGGCTATCATGACCCGCGTTAATGAAGTTAATTGAATCTGAGATCAATAATGCTTAATTATTGCAATTTGACATGCACAGACAAATTGGTGGGGAGGCCAGACGTGTATGCATGCATGTGTACGTTAGAGGAGATGTAAGTGTGTGTGTCCAGCACCGGGGTGGGCGAGAGGGCACGGCTGGACAGCGGAGGCAGAGAGAGAAGGATGGACGAAGCAGACAGGCGTGCCATCGATTCCAGAGAGACGCCCCATCGACCAGGCCTACTGACTGATGGAGGCCCTGCTCCAAGGCTAGCTGGAGAGAAAGAGAGAGCTCACTGAGACCACTTTCGCCAGCCTGGCCTGCCCTGCCCACAAACGGCACATTGAGATGGATTGGATGGACAGAGGAGCGTAACACAGAGAGAAAACGAGAAAGAAAATGGCAGACACAGATAAAAGAGGGTTCTAGTTCTATCTATGGAATCATTGGTGTGTTGTTTACAGAATGCATGGCTGTTACTAAGTGATGGTTACTATGGCTATAACAAGTTTTCTTTCCCTGCATTGTCTCAGCAACCAGATGAAAACCAGAGGTATTTTAATTTATGAAAACATTAAAGGAATATTCTGGATTATTTACAACTTAAACGTTTATGGACAGCATCTGTGGCATCTGTGACTTTAATTGCACTGTTGATAGCTGCATATTTTAAATGTTTATTTGTGATGCTGCTCATTTGCCTGCTAGGCTTCTACTGCCAGTGCATTGCTGTAAGCACATTTTGTGTTTACTGAAATTATTGCCTGCAGTAACTGACAGCATGCCACAGATGCAGTACATGGACATTAAACTACAAATAATATTCCTAAAATATTCCTTTAAAGTAAATGTGAATTGTCAATTGCAGCCAATTTTACTTCCATGTTTACGAGTGAAACAGGACATTCAAAAAAAAGAGAAGTGGAGTAAGACTGGATATTATCTACAAAATCTGATTGGATTGTGAAAACATACTATTACATACTGTAATGCAGACAGACTGAATGATAGTTTGTTAAATATGAATGACATCAGCAAAAATATAAAGTTGTTAAAAAAAGAGCTAAGTTATTAAAGATTGCCAAGACATTTTTTGAAATAGCATGTACCACGAATCATTCCCAGTTATTCCCAATAACATGCAGTAAAATATTCAATTCATGTTCATTCTGATTATTTCATGCTCACTTTAAGAAAGACTCATAGCTACTGTGATATCAAAAACCTTGAAAAAAAAATTGTTAGCAATGAATCATAGGCACTTAAAACCTTTAAAAATACTCTCATCTTTTGTTATAATAATGTGAAAATATGAGGTGGTGGTGGAAGAGTGTGAGAGAGAGCGAGAGAGAAAGAGCAAGCTGGTGTGGATTAAAGAAAAGAAACAGGGCTGGAGGTGCATCGGCGCTGGCAGAACTGAGAGAGAGAGCTGGTAAACACAGACGCTAGCACGGCTAATCGCCCGCTCATGCCACTCAGCGGGAGAGCCCCTGACAGTGTGTGTATGTGTGTGTATGTTTACACACCCCCGCTCTCCCCCCTGCATGTGCACAGCAACCGGTAACCACGCTGGAGAACAGAACTTCCCCCTGCTGCCATAGCACCTCCACTGGAGTTAACACTCCTACACGGCATCAAGATTCGACAGCCTCGAACACACACGTGAGTGCTCAGTCATACAAATGATCCTGTGTGCAACACAATAACGTACAAACAAAAAGTTGATTTATATTCAGAAACAGGCTTGGTGCTGATGCAGGCATTTAGAAACCCCTTGCTAAGGAAACATAGAAGGAGTCTTTATGAGCATGTTTTAGCACTGATTATTACAATAACTACTCAACGGAAATATCCTTTATTCATCGACTTCAGTGATACAGTTCTGTTGACAAAACCGTTCTGGAGCCGCATCCTCTAGAAACACCTCCAATAAAAACCGTACATGTGCTTTTTGGATCTATTCCTTCAGAAATGTGAACTAAGAGGTTAAAACAGCACAGCATGGACATTCTCAGGAGTAAAAACACACTCCACCCCTTCCAAAATGCTATTAGTTACTAACGAACATGTCTCCTACGATTGTTGGCCAATGCTTCTTCTGAAGGTTTGGCCACAATTGCTCCTTTTCCATGTCCTCTATAAATATCCAATATATTTATAATGCAGCTATCACCCACCCTGCATTTTAGATATTTCCATCAAAAATTCACATCAGTGACTACAATTTCTTCGCAAGATGTGCTGTAGCAAAATGCAGAGAATAACTTAAAAAGAGTCAGTGCCTTTATGAAAGTAACACCTAGAAATGAATACTAATCAAGCTTCAGCTTCTCAAATATAGGCCTATCTGTAGATAAAAGTATGTGGATTGAAGGTACCATAATTTACTTTACTGATATCTTGAAGTCTTAAATCATGTTATATTTATTATACTAGTGAACTAATAACTATTTATTCTACCTGGTGTAACCTAAAGTACTCATTTTTATTCAGTCACATTAAATTACATAATTTTATTTATTTTTTTAAATTAGATGTGACTACATAAAGCACATTTTTAGGTTACCTGACGATCTTATATGTAGTGTACTACACTCATATGTATAGCTAAAAGAATGAACAAATTAGTCAAAATATTTAATAAAAGCAAAGGGACTACTCTTTAAAAGTTTAGGTCGGTACAATTTTTTGAAATAAGTCTCTTATGCCCACCAAGACAAACAGTAAAAACTGTAATATTATGAAATATCATAATTTAAAATAACTACTGTCTATTTTATTATATTTTAAAATGTAATTCAGTGTCACATGATCCTTCAGAAATCATTCTAATATGCTGATTTAGTGCTCAATAATCATTCCCTATTATTATTAAAGTTGAAAACAGTTGTGCTGCTTAATATTTTTGTGGAAACCATGATGTGTAACTAACTTTGACTCCATCAGGTCTATGATCTATATTTCAGGATGTCACACACTGGTTACTAAGGCGGTTCTCTGAATGATGAATTCTGACAGAATTATTGCTCACCTGTGTAGATAAAATTAGATAATGAGGAAACATTTGTAAATGTGTCCATATCTTGTTTATTGTCATATGTGTGTACACCCATACATATTATTTACTGAAAACATTCTTTAGCCTAGTTCTTTTATGATTTAATTATTTATTTTTGGACTGGTTGAATATATTATAAAAATGGGCCCAGATATTAACTCTAGTTAGTCAATAATCAGTCTGGTGCGTGTGTGTGTGTGGGTGTGTGTGTGGCTCTGTTGTCTGAAGCAGCTCTCAAACAGACACCACAAACAATTATAAAGCAGGAGGAAGATGATCTCCAGCAAATGATCCACCCGCCTGCCTTTGTTATTCAGATGCACTCCACTCTGAGAAGTCACATTCCTAAAGCACAGGGCAACCGGAGGTCAGACACATCTACACAAACACTTGGAACTCCCAAGAGGCCGAAAGAGAGCGGGAGAGAGGGAGGGGCAATTGTCTTTGAATGAGTTTATGTGTGTCTTACTGAGAATCTCTCAGTTTTTCTCAGTGACTTGTGTTGTTCCTTTTCCTCTTTCAGTAATCCCTCCATAACGTGTCTTTGCCTCCCTCCCTCTCTCTCTTTCTCTCTCTCCCTCTGTCCCACTCAGAATCACAGGAGTGTGTCAGTCTCCCATTAGAGAGGGTTGCTGGGTAATGGAAGAGAACAGATCTGCCTTGCTGTGATCCCCAGGGCCTCACTCGGCTCGACTACCACACACACACACACACACAAAACACATATTAACACCACAATATAAACATGGTTATGTGTGTACAAAAAAAAAAAAAAAAAAATACATATGTATAGAAAACAAAACATGTGACAAAAAAATTTCAAATTTTTCAAAATCGACTAGGCTGTGGGTCCCTGAATGACTAGTTAGCTAATCGGACTGAAAAGGATAGTTCACCCAAAAATGAAAATTCTGTCATAATTTAGGACATAAATTTACTTTCTTTTGTTAAACACAAAAGAAAATCTTTTAAGAAACTAAAACGGTTTGATTTCTAACATTCTTCATAATATCTTCTTTTATGTTATGCAGAAGAAAGAAAGTCATACGGGTTTGGAATAACATGAGGGTGAGTAAATTATATCATTTTCATTTTTGGATGAACTTTCCCTTTAAGAAACATGTTGTAAGATGGTATTTACATAATATATGTTCTTGCATTTTTAATAGTTAGACTACTTTTAATTTGACATGCAATGATGGGACGCTCAGCGCAAGATGTGGCATCAACGGCCTACAGACGTCCATCTGAATGTGTAACTGTAGCGGTTTAAAGCGTCAAGTTCCTAGCATGCTAATTAAAGCACCGGTTCTAAAAACAAAAAAATCTTAACCTCACTTACGGACAAGCCATCCAACAAGCGACAATCGTGACCCATCCCTCCCACAAACACATAAAGACAGAAAATAGACAAGATCTCTGATTTGAAACGAAAAAGTTGCTGTGTCTCTCCCACATACACAAGCCCTGAACTTGGCAGATACGTTAGGCAGCAAAATAATAGGCATTTTCCAACCCATAATGCAGAGTGTTAGCCGGTGGCAGTCCACTGATTTAGGTACTACGTCGAGACGTCAATCTGAAGGCCTTGGAAGGGAGAGAGAGGGAGAAGGAGGGGGATGTAGATACACAGAGAATGGGCCTGCAAAGCAAAGACGAGCGAGATAGAGAGAGCGAGATGCTCCTAATGGGAGACATGCAGTCATCTAGTCGCTGACTCTCTCCATTCAGCGTGTCACTGGGTATCCATTACCTGCCACTCTCCTCTGATCTCTTTGGACAGCTCTGATCAAAAGATGTCATTTGACCTACTCGCCCGCTCGTGCCGGCCCGCCGGGGTACGTGGCCCACGAGCATGGGCCAGGAGGGGGCTGCCTCGCCCGTAAATAAAACGACATCATCGCTTCAGCGTCCCGTCATGTTCTCGGGCCGATTATGATAATAGTGGATCTGTCAGCACGTAAACGGACAGGGCAGCCACGGCGCTAATGCGCAGGATATAGCCTCTCTGCCTCCGCCGCCTTAGTTCCTGCTTCGCTCTTTATTGGGTCGACTTTTCCCTCTCTCTCTCCTGCTCCTCTCATTGGATGGCACCTGAGAAGCAAGCCCCGCTTGTTGAGGATGTCAGGGTTAATCTGTTAGCATCGAGCTGGGCCGCGGAGGCAAACAGAAAGAGATTTGCCTTATTCTGATTTGGAGGGAGACAGGGCAGAGGGTGTAGATGAGCTGGGAGGGGACTGATTGTCTATGATATTGCCCGGTGCCGCGTTCGAGAGGTCCACGCTCGGGCTGCGGGCAAACATGGAAACAGACACATTATCTAAACAAAACCAGACATAGAAACAACACACAAGTGCACGAACACATCATAGAAGATGAAGAAAATTACACACAATGCCGTAAGAGGAGATGCACACAAACACTTGGGCTCAGTGGAGGCAGGACGGTAAAAGGCAGGCGAACGTGCAGGGTTTTAGAGGCGAAAAAAACGGCGCACAATAAAGCGAGAAAACAACACTGCTCGGAGGCAATTTAGACTGCAAAACACAAACCATTAAGTTTGTGCATTATCTTTTAATTTAATCTGGAATGATTTATAATCCATCACGCAAGGCTTCAACCATATCCAATTATTCTCTGTGCCTTGATTGACAACAAAGGTGATTTATTAAGCTAATAAAAAGTGATGTGCACCCAGCCCCCCTCCTTCCCCCCTCGACACCCCCCAACCCCTGTGAAAATAGCCAGTGAGAGAGACACTCTGCTTACAGCGGTGTAGCCGTTCACTGCCGCCCTTGGCCACGGGGCTGGGGTCACGTTTGTCGTCCTGGAGGTGTAGTTAGAAAGCAGATCTGAGATAAATAAGCATGATTTTTCTAATGACTTCATTTTATCTATATATGAAGATACACTAGTGTAGTACTCCTATCGATGCATGACAGGAAATTAATAGTAGCCTGATTCTTGTGAAGTTAACATACTACTTGTGTATCTCAAATTCCCAGAAAATTGACATAAATGCATTTTCAGAGGGAGAGAGAGATGCTCTCTGGGTTTTGGCAGAGAAAAATGACATCATGTTTTGGATTTGCTCATTTTTTGGTATGTATGTGTCATCTTGTCACAGCTTACTAAGGGCTAATGTGCTGCTTTGGATATTATTTCAGATTATTAATGAAAAGCAGAGGACAAGAATGATGCTTTTCTTCGGGACGCTCGTAAATAATATTAAAACTGTGCCAACAACAGGGCCGGCCACCTAATGAGCCTTTAACCCTGTGAGCTGCATATGCCTTGTGATAATTTTAGACCTATAACTATGAGGCCACATTCACTCAGCTGTGTGTGGAAGTAGAGCAAAGAAACCATACAACACATTTTACCTCTTTTTACTGAAAATAAAAGATGCAGCTTGAGGGTACGGAATAGTTTGTGTGCAGATTCCTTTAACTGTACAGTATATTGTCACGTGAACTGTCGATCGCACGTGTGTGTGTGCGTGCACGTGTTCCGAATGGCTCGTAAACCACAGGAGGACACATTAATGTCCACAATGTTCAGCCTGCCCTGGTAAACACACAACCCCCTCAACTAATGATGCAATAAGAAAACAAGCCATCACAGCCCCTCCGCAGAGAGACACACACATACACACACCCGCTGTAGCCGACAACAGATTTAAGATCTTAATATCACATACTTAATAAGGGTGGGGAAAATGTTGGTGGTCTACCAGAGAAGTATTTACTTTCTTTTCTACAAAATTCTCAGAAAAATCTGTGAATAGCCAAAGGACGACAACAACAGAAACACAAAAAAAAGATACCGAAAGGTAAAGAGTCACTGAATGGACGACTTATAATGTTGTAAATGCCACATTTTCCTCAGCTTGTGTGAAAGTGAGGCTTGAAACTGGCTTCTTTTGTCCAGATAAGCAGACACAGCTCTGGCAGTACATTTTCTCAGCTCATAAAACTGGGGCCCAGGGCAGAGGACCCTGTTCACTCTCTTTACAGGCTTCCACTGTTAACAAGAGAACGGCTCTCGTTATAACTGTCCCGGCACAGCCACGGACCTTTGCTTTGTGACGTTTAAAAATGTTGCCCGGCTACACTAGGTCACTGTGATGCTATAGAGCCATTTTTTCACTATCTTTATCTCCTGCTCTTCTCTCTTTTATATTTGTGTCAGTTATAGAGAAAAATCTATATTATACACGTATAGAAGTAAGAGGGGAGGAAACTCGCTTGTGTGCTACGTGCCCAAATGAAACACAATAGGATGTAAACAGGATGTGCAATTAAGACACCACTAATCCAGACAGTTGGGCTGCTGCATAACACACACACACACACACATGCTTTCTGCATTTTTACATTTTCAAAAACCATCACTCAGTATGATTTATAAGCCGTTTTCCTCATGGAGACCCAAAAAATTCCAACAAGGATTTCCAGGACAAGGATTTCAGATATTGCCATCTTTGTGAGGACATTTTGTCGCCATAACACAGGGTTTACCTGGACCACACACACACACACACACACACACACACACACATCAAAATACAGAACAAGTCATTTTAAATAGTGATATATACATCATCAAACTAATTTTTTTATTATTTTTTTAAATAAAGCGATTGCATTATTATTGCATTCAAATCAGATGATTATTACTCATCATTAATAAATCATAATTATGGAATTTCTGGATATTACTTTTTAAAAGAAAGAAAACAAATACTGTACAGGTGTATTCCATAATAAAACAACAAGCAGATTTCACTGAATAAAATATACAAAATAATTTGTAATATTCATTTGTATTTTATATCCAATGTAGGTATCCAAAAAACATGATGGTCATCAACAACAACAACAATAATATAAATTATTATTATTAAAAACAGTTTAAAAATGCAATAAACTCTGGGATCTGTCTTAGTGATGAGAAACAAAAGTGCTGCATATCAATACATTTTCAGAACTCTTCAATGAGGTTTGTTTCCCTCGGTGTCAGATTGCATCCTGCATATTTTCTGCTTAATTTGATATTTCAAAACCTGAGCTCTTATTTGGAATAAAACTTTGATTATTCTGTTTGTCTTTCTATGATTTATTGCACGACTGAAATTAAAATGCAACTCTAGATCTTTTAAAATGGCATTCGTTCTAAAAGGGCATTCATTTACTTTGATATTGCATTACAGACAAGTTATTCCTAAAATCACAGTGAATGATGGATAGCTAGTGCTCTATAGCCATCAACACCTCTTAGTGGGGGCCGCTCTCTGATTGGTCGAATGCCGCAGGGCCCTCTCCTCCCCTCCCCATTGAGTCCTAGGGGCTGCAGGGCCACTGATCTGGGCTGGGAACTGATAGAGTATCCATTTCAAAGGACTGGCCTGTACCACGGCTCCAAAAGGGGGGGGGGTGAAATATAGCAGGAAGAGGGACGCCACATTTAATTATCTCATTATCACACAACGACAAACGAACACAAATGAAACAGGCCAAAGAGTGATCCCAGAAACTCAGAGCGTTAAAACCGCCCCTCTGTCTGCGTGTGTGTGTGTGTGTGTGTGTGTGTGTGTGTGTTTGAGAAAGTGCGTCAAATCTCAAAGAACTAAAGGCTCGTATTTAGATGTTTAGATGTACAAGCTCCTTTAAACTGCCATTTAAACACATACACACACACATACACACACCCTCAGGGCTTATGCTTGGGAAGATCATTAACCTCTCCATACCCAATTAAAGTGAGAGTCTGTGCGAGTGAGTGTGTGTAAGGGTAAATGTTTGCTTCCATATGTGTATGTGAAACATTGCATCTTTTCCTCAGTGTGATTAATTTACAAAACATTCACATCAAGAACACACAGTGGATAAAATGTACATGCACGCACACACATCCAAAAAGCTAATCAGTGTGTCTGTTGTGAATGCAGTAAGGATGAGGAAGAGTTACCACCTAGCATTGTGTTTGCAGGATGGAACTCCACAGGGGAGCTCAGAGAACCGCGCCATGGCCATGAACCTCACAATAACACCACAATACAATCAATACGACACACACACTCTGCACACAACTCCCGGCTACAAACAAAAAAAACACGGTTCTTGCAATAACCTGCAGCTCAGACGCTGCTGCACACTATGAATGGCTAAGAAGAACCATAGTGTCGCCTTATAAAAATAAAAAAAAACAATCATAAATTCAGTGAATACTGCACATGAATGGTCGTGGTCTCCAGAAATAATCTGAGGCACGGACAGTACAGACACACAAAAAACACCTCCCTCACCTACCGAGAGGATGAGGAACTCTAAATGTCACAGATGTTCTGAAACACCTGCTTTGGAAGCCAAACTTACTCAAAACAAAGACAAAAAAGAGAGAGAACCGAGACTGCTCAGCTCAAGGCCAGTTTTAAGGATTAAGAGGACTTTAGTCATTTTTGTTCATTTTAGTTTAGCCATTTTATAATGTGTACGACTGCAAAGGGAGGACAGGAAGCTCAGGATCAGGATATGACGCATGCTGGAATTTAACTGGAGTTGCCTGCATATGAAAGTCTCAGTTTATAGGTCAGAGCATGTGTGCTAACTGCTTGTCCTTTGATGTTTGGATTAATTGTATTTATTTATTATTATTATTATGTTAAATTTAGTTTTTCGTAATAATCCAATGGTCAAGATCACATAACGTATCATTATCACGGTAACTTAAAAAAAAAAAACATCACCGCCCTTCACTCCAGTGGAATAAAAAACATGCAAGACAAAGACAGACAGCATGAACACTCCCTTCTTCCTGAACAAATCTTTGTGTGAGTATGTGTGTGTATCAGAGAAGATAAAAAAAGACTCTAAAGTTTGCCAATTTTTGCTTGATACCATCTTCTCCCTAGTCTCATGGTTTTTTCCACTACCACTTCTACACTCTCCTTTCTTGCAGCACCTCCAAACAATAAATAAAGCGTGTGTGTGTGTGTGTGTGTGTGTGTGTGTGTGTGTGTGTGAGCGCGGGCTCTGTTGATAATCCTCCAGAGCTGAAGCTTATCTGCATTGTAGAGAGGTGCGAGGCAGACAGTCCCTATCGCAGGTATTAATGTAGCGCAGTTCCCTGTGTCACGATGGAGAGATAAGCAAACACACAGCAGCCCCAAACACTCCAAACACACACACACACACACACACACACACACAAAACATAGCCAGAGGTATAACAGATTGTTTTCCCCCTTAGCCTACAATAGAATCACAACTAATAGTGGAATAGTGAAAAATTGAGAGCTTTAATATTGATTCCAAATGTGTGCACTATAAAACATAATACACACGTAATGTAATGATGTTGAAAGAGTGATTTGGGATTGTGTGTGGACACAGTGGGACAGCTGTATGTGGGATCGGACCTTTTACCCAACTGTTACACTCATGTGCAGCATGAATACAATTCAATTACACAGCCAAAAATTAATCTGAGTAATTCAAAGCCTTCGTTTTGCATCCACACACTCTCTCTCTCACACACACACTAAAATATCTCTTGCTCAGATGTGCATAATGTGTACTTAACACGTTACGGTAAAGATACGCAGTCAAGATGGCCAGCGTCATAACATTTGTGGTTTTACACGCACAGCTGGGAGCACAGAGACGCACTCTGGCACACAAACTTTTCCCCCACTGAATTCCAGGGTTGGGTGACTGGATCGAGCCAGAGGAATTCATAAACAGTGAGGGCCTTATCAGCCGGGAGAGGGACATCCTCTCAAGCGCACAGCAGGAGTGATGTGGACCGTGTCATCAAAAAGCGCCACAGACAGCCGCAGGAGAGGGGAGGAGTAAATTGCACTCATTCATTTCTTCATTTTGTTCTTAAATAAACATTGAAATATGTTAAATAACAGTGCAGAATAAAAGGAGTAGAATAAGGAAATAATGAAAATTATCACAGGCATAAGAATAAATGCATTAAATAAAGTAGTAAATAAATAATAGATAAAAAAAACTAATTATTCTAGCTTAATACTACTAATAATGATATCATTTTCTTAATTTCTATAAACAAAAATGTAGCTTAATAACATAAGAAGAAGAAACTTGTATTTAGATTCATTTATATTCATTTAAAACCACTTTTAGATAGAGAATTATAATTATAAGAGGGTTTTTCCCCATCTGTAGCTCACAGATGTGATGGCAGGGACTTAGAGGCCATATCTAAAAGTATGCAAGTCAATAAGACTAAAAATACCAAAGCAGCCCCCTGATGTGTTTTTTTTGGGGGGGGGGAGGGGGTTGTATTAGTAATTGTACATGGTTAACCACGCTGGGGCCATTTTAAACATTTGGTTTCAGAGGCATTTGTTTTTAACATTAACGGTCGGTCCCCTGTCAAATTAGGTCTCTGTATTGGAGCGGACAAAATTTGCATCAGCAATCAGTCGTGAGAGTTAGTGTAATGTTTGACTTCAGTGCGTAACTAGCAGCTATAGGGACTGACCCAGGACCAGGTCAATATATAACCTCACAGAGACTCAATAAATCACTTAAACCCATGTTTGACACAAGTGCAACTGCGAAGAGAGATTACGCTGATAAGCCATTTAGCCACACATTTACTGAGAGCCAGTGACTGAACTTGCGATTGATTATGTACCAAGAGCAGAGCAGGGATTCTAGGAAAACATTTCAAACATTCTGAAGTGCCCTAACATAAACTAGCATTCAAATTACATTGAGTGTTTCTTTTGTGAGAAACTCTTCTGTTGCTATCCAAAAAAAAACAAAAACAAAATATAGTTATTTTTACAGGAAATCCAGCGGGATTTTTATTTATTTTATTTATTTTTTTATGGGAATATGCCTACTTTTGGATAATTCAGTGTATTCAATACTTTACAAGAGAAAGGTGTTTCATCTAATTTGATTATTTTCTCCTTTAAGATTAATCCAGCCATAAGTTTATTCATAACCAATAAATGAGAAGTCAAAAAACTGTGCATGCGTAACACTTGAGTTGAAAACAAAAATCATCAATTACATACATTGCTCTGTAACTATGAACACCTAAACCCTGTTCACAGTTCTTCTTCATATACATTTTTTGGGTGTCCAGCTCTGCATTTTGTCATTATGTTTTGTTTCACTCTCATGTAAATAACATGGAACGCCCACCAAATGTCACATACACGCCACAGTATAAACGGTACATCCAAATATCTAGCGGTTGACATGTTTTCATAATATCAAAGGAAAGGCTCATCATATTAGTCTGCAGAGTAATAGTTTCATGTCAAACATATCAAACACTAATCAGATTTAGCCTGAACAACACCTTTTTTAGCAACCATCCTGTGAAAAAAAAAAAAAAACAACAACAACTCTAACGCTCTCACAGACACTGAGTTAAGAGCCTTGACATTTCCATCTCTATAATTTTATCAGAAAAGTATGTTGAGGAGGTGTGAGAGCAGTCGTGTCTATCTGAGGCATATTTGTGGTACGGGCCGGCGCAGTAAAGCTATTTTTTCTCCATTTACACAAAGGGCAAACCATGTCAGTGTGACGTCTATGAGTGCGTTTTACAGTGTTTTGACTGGACTCTTAGTCTGCACCTGTGTGAGAAGATTAGAGCGACTCTTTTATCTGATAATGACTAACCAAACACTACCTACAACATACAGCACGGCGCTCCCTCGTGTTTAAACTAGCATGCGGGAAAAGCACCATTTTAATGTTTTAAACGCCTCTATTCCCATTCTGAGCCAAAACATCGAAAGGACACGCAGGATGATTGCTGTGTGAATTCTGAAATTTAAAACAAACTTTGATATGAACATAACATTCGGGAGAACGCTTTGCTTTGGGAGGTGAGCACATTGTTCTGAGTCTTATCTATGAAATGATGGAGAAAGCGAGAGAGAGAGACAGACAGAGACAAAAAGACAGGCCCATGGGAGAGCTGGTGCTAGAGGCAACATGACCTCACATTACCTCAGAGACATGTAGGTGCAGGAGACACTGCTGTCTAACCAAGTGAACAGAGACACGGGCACAAACACTCCACACACCATGTTACTGCAAATTATTACAAGGCTCTCCAGAATACTTGATTCTGATCTGTCAATGCAGGCATTCTGCGGTCAGATATTTTGGGATAATGACAGCTAAACTGTATAATTGACTGAATAATTGTCTGACTCTACATTATCCCACTTACACAGATATTCACACACAATGTTGTGCCCGCTATTAAACCCAAATTAATGTCGTGAGAAATAGATAAAAGAGGGATAAAGGAGAATAAAATAGTTAGAAATCTAGTGTAAAACACATTTGACAAATTCTTAACAAATAATAAGAATTTAATGTTTAATATAAAATGTCATATGGTGTAACCACCAAGAAACAAATAACAAAATTTTACTTAAATACATGTGAGCATTCACATTACCGATATTAGTCGATATTTTATATATATATATATATATATATATATATATATATATATATATATATATATATATATATATTATTATTTTTTAATTATTATGTGACCTAGGGTTGTCAAACATACCGGTATTACCAGTCGATGCAAAACAGAATGTTCTGGAGAACATTCGGTACCCGCTGATAGACGCTGCTTTCTAACGCTCTTATTAGTTTTTGTTTGAGCACTCTCTGAGAGTCAAAGGTTTCTATTTACAGCTTGTTTTCAAAAGTGTTGAGAATTGCTGGCAATCACAATCATATCTATTGAGCACGTGAACGCAATGGCCTATCAGAGGTACTAGTCAGAATCCGCTTAACACCTTTGAAATGCATGAGGCGCACGCACGCTTGCAAATCCTTTCATTATAAACAACAAAGTGTAAACACGATGTGTAAGATATGCATTGTACAATTAAGAAAACTCTTTTTATTATAACAGGAGTTTTTTCACAAGAGTGCAGAATTCAGAGGGCTTGCACTTTACAGATTGACAGTCTTAATGATTATAAAGGGAGGGCTCTTCTCTTCTGTGTATTACCCATTCACAATCTGAATACAACAATACAAGCTTTTTATACTGCTAAGTACACTGCAAAGTTTCTGGATTGACAACCATATTTAAATGCATGATTGAATCTGAAACTGCAATTATTTACAGTGATAACCAAGACAAAATGGGACAAACTTTTTTTAAATAATTCAACAGTTTTTGCTCTGGTACCAAAATCTACATCTAAAAAAATTTGAATGTTAATTTATGGTGTAACTATCAAGTAAAAAAACAAAAAACATTCTCTTTACAACTTCAATACATGTAAGCATCCACATCGTAGTCATTAATTTAGAAAATAATAATTTTATAGTTATGATATCAGGACAGCTGTATTAGCCTGATATTTATGACCCTAAAAAGAATATCAAAATTAATTTAATTCAGAAAACATTCACCACAGTAGTAATTGTATGTATATATTCATGTTCTGACATGGCTCAGAGTCACGGCAAAAGTAACAAAATGCATTTTAGGGTCACACTTTATGTTAGGTGTCTTTAACTTTAACTGTATTGCAAAACACTTTTGCTTCTATTGAGGTGGGATACAGGTAAGGTTAGGGACAGGTCTGGTGGTATAGGTAGGTTTAAGGGTGGGTTAATGTGTAAGGGGAGGATCATTACAGCTATCATTAGATGCAAATTTAAATACAATGTAAAAACTTATGTAAACAATAAGTGCGTTGTATCAAATAATTAATTTAAATGTTAGTAGTACAGAGTAGTTAAAGACATCAAATATAAAGTGGGACTCATTTTAATGTGTTTTTTTTTTTTTTTTTCATCTTGTCACTGACCCAAAACGTATGTGCGGTCACTCATTATTCTGAACTGTAGGGCTGTCTGTCTCTCGCTGTATCAGAATAGCATTAGCGACTATAAGTGTGTGCACACGCATTTCAACAGAGACATCTTAAGCTAGAGTTAAAGAAGGCACACCGTGTAGGCCTGAGGCTTTGTGGGAAAGTCGCAGCACGTACACACACAGACACACACAGACACACACAGAGACACACACTCTGAGGCACACAGGAGAGCGAGCGACATGGATTTGAAGAGGAACACTTTTAAGTACGCGTTTGTAGCATTTGCTCGTATCAGAGCGAGGTACTCAACCCTTTCATGTGGTTCCTCTCTCTCTCTCTCTCTCTCTCTCTCTCTCCCCTTACTCACTCTCATCTCCTCCGCCAGCCCTTTTATTATTTCTCTCCCCTCTCTCTTTCTCCTCCGATCTCTTTTTAATTAATTACAACCTGGTCTAGTGACGGAGAGAGTAAGCTTTATCTTCCTCTGCTCCACTCTCTTACCGTGTCGAGAGAGTGAGACTGAGTTAAAGAGAGAGAGAGAGAGAGAGAGAGAGAGAGGACATGCCACACGCCAGTGCTTTCCTCCTGCTCCACTCTCTTCCTTACCCTCGTTTTTCCCTCTTCACTCTCTTCTCAGGCAACCCTGAGCAAGTGCTAGCAAGGGTCATATCTTTTTAATTATCTTTCTTGCCTTTGATTAATTATTCCGTCTGACAATAGCGTGTTTCTAATGCTTTTCACCTGCCCGTCTTGATTGACAGTGCCTCTGTCTGAGTCAAAGCAAACAGCTGCTGCCATGATTGCCTAGCAACCAGGAGGTGATGGATGAGACCCAGAGATGGATGGCCACAATAAATCATGTCTCCTGCTATAAAACTGGAAAAAAGAGAGAGAGAGAGAGCGAGGGAGGGAGAGAGGGGTACTAGGAAGGGGAAGAAATAGAGCATACAAAAACAAAACAACCTATTCTCTCCATCCTGTTCTTGCTTTCCCTCACGCCCCTATGTTTTTCGCATGCGCTCTCTCTCTCTATCTCTCGCTGGAATGGGTTTGAAACTCTCTTAACAGTTTGACCCGAGCTTTCAACCTCCCTAAGAAGGATGCAGCTCAAAAGTGTGGTTTGCAGGGGCAGATGAAGCCCAAAGGGCTTTATAGAAGCAGACTGCTGAAACCCAAACGCTCAAGGAGTTCGTCATAGGGTGGGGCCTGTCATGAGTTGGGACACGTTCTAGGTGCTGGAAAATTCAAGAACAATGAATCCAAGTACACCCACCACGTCCAACAAGCCTGCAAAGCAAAATAATTCATCAAACCCATTTCAATGCGGCCGAGAGCATGATGCATCTCACGTCGACGGTCGCATAGCCCCCTACCGCAACAATGGACAAATATATCAAGCATTGTTGAGTGCTCAACTGCCACTGCCAGAGACGACAGGAATCTGACCAGCCCGTGAACTGCAGGCACACAGCGAGAGTGCACAGTTAACCGAATTATAAGATGCTTATAGATACTGTGAAAATATGATTCGGACAGATCTCATCTTACAGTCACAAAAGGGACGGAGGAAAACATGACAGAAATGTTTTCATTAACGTGGGCCAGGCGCGGAGGCTCACGTGCGATTGGAGCGCTCAGATATGTGTTTCTTTTTCTGCTTTCGTTAAAGGTCGGCTTCATTTCCTGCTAATGAAGCCCAGCTGTTCCCGCTCTTTTCGCGTCCATGACGACAATGGTCACCTCGTTCCTGAGGGGCTGTCGACAAAACTTTACGACCTTGATGAAAAACGTGTCAGCGCGGGGGGAGGAAAACAAAAATGGGGAAAAAGTCAGGGTTACCTAGGTTACAGGGCCACGGTGATGACAAATAAAAACACTTTGAGTTCCCCCTTTCAGGCGCAAAAAAAACAGGTAGTGAGTGGGTGAATGAGTGAGCAAAGGAGTGCGGCTCCTCTGGTATCTGGTAACGAACAGAGCAAGAGCTCGGCCCATCCATCAGAGGAAGCCCACGTCCTGCTCCGAGCTCTCTCTTGTTCCCTCTCTCTCTCTCTGAGCCCTGCTCAGGTTACAGCTTTACACGGCCAGTCTAAATAATATTCAAAATGATGAATGACATGGCCAGCCTCGTATCCATCATCAATTTCTTTTTTTAAGGAGCATCCATCTTCAGTAATGCTCCTTTGAATCATGGGAAAGCGAAAGAGCTCCGATTCACTCATGCAGGCCCCTGGAGAGGCAGAAGGAGGGACAGGAGGAGGGAAAGAGGGAGGGTAGGGCAGAACGGATTTGGGTTCTGACTGATACCTGACAGCCAGACGTGCGCATGGACACAGCCTTCATGAGTTGGACACATGTAGGCTCACTTATAAAACTTAAGACTTCCTGTGACCTCAATAAATACAAACATAAAAACTGATGGATTCTGAGGAAAAATTGGAGTGGCATTGTTAGTGGCCGTGTCTCCCCCTCATCCGCCATCCCCTCCCCTGGCTGTGTAGACCCCTCGGTGGCGTGGAGGCAGTGGCAATTCTCAGAGGGGGGGACAGCCCCTAACACTGGGCTCCTTGGCAAGGGCCCGTTTGATAAATGACACATGTCATTCTGTCAGGAGAGAAGGGTGGGTCCATGATGTATGACCGTGCTGAGGAGCTGGGGAAATCGACTGTTTGGCATGGAGTGCCTCTCTCTCTTGCTCTCTTTCACTCTTTCAGTCCCACTATCCGGGTTCAGGACGGCATCAAAAAGGTCGAATCGTTGTATCTGTGTGTGTGAGAGAGCCAGAGAACTGGCCGGCTGTTCTTTTTTCCTGTCTATTGCTCCCTCTCACTCTCTTTCTCTCACTGTCCATTTTTTTTTTTTTTTTTTTTAGTAAAAGGAAGAGGAAACAGGCCAACGAAGAAGAGAAAGGGGAAGGGGGAAACTATGTAGGAGAAAGAAACAGACAAGCCCTAAAAAAAAAAAAAAAAAACTGGCTCGGAGTAGTGCGAGAGGGCAAGGGTATCAATCAAAGTCAACTTCGGCAACAACGCGACTACTATTTCAAATAAAAACTACATACGGCAGACAAACGACCTCGGTGCAGGACCGAAACCCGAAACGGCTCGCCGACCGACCAACCGAAACTCTACTCATCCCTTCTTGTGTCTCCTCAAAGGCAGGCTTCAACTCACCCCTCCTTTACTATAAAAATCGTCTTCTCTTTTTCCTTCCTCTATCTCATGCTCTTTTCTTTTTTAACACACTGGCAGTGGGGGCCTGACATCTGCAGAGTGCATTTAAAGAAAAAAATGTGTCAAGGAAGCGTGATCCCCCTCCACCCTCTCTCTCTCTCTTTCTCTCTCTCTCTCTCTTTCATTAGCTCACTGGCAGGGTGGCACTTCTCAAGCTCATTACAGCCAGAGGATTTATGGTGCCGAACCCAATGGCGGAGAAAAGGCATCTGTCAATAATTGCAGGGAGCAGCGCACACACATCTCGAGAAGCTTTGAAATCTCATTAGGTATGCAGTTATCAGGCATAAAGATCAAAAACATTACTCAACTCAGACAGAATCCTACCAAGAAACATTAATTAGCAACAGGCCCGCAGTATAAAATAAAACAGACTTCCTCTCTCGCTCTCTCTCTCAGCCTCCCTCCCTTGCTCTGCCCCTCACACCTGCCTGCCTCTGCCAAGAACCGGCACGACTAACCTAAGCAGGCGATGTGTACGAACACATTAAATAGCGGGATCGCACAGGAAGGAAATGCCAGCATGACATTACACTCAAGAAAAACGCACATCATCATACGTAAACATTCATATATGTGCACCGAGGTTGCGCGGATGCGGACGTGGACAAATACACACGCACTGGGGAATCCGGCGGAGTTAACAACATCCCCAACCCCTGCGCGCCGCATTTCCCTCTTCTTCCTCTGCCCTCATTAAATAAAACACAACGTGGAGGGAGGAGGGATAATTCCCAGCATCTGAGACTGATCAGGACATGAGAGAGAGAAGGAGTTTGAGAGCGTTTGAGGGCCTCCCCTCTCTCTTTCCTCCAGCCTGGGTAGTGAGGAGAGAAGGAGGAAGAGGCCTGTCAGGCCGGAGAAGGATGTCAGAGCTCAGGCTGGCCCTGATTACTAGGGCCCCTCTCTCGCTCTCATTCTCTGCTGCTCTGCCTTTCATCACCGGCACCGCCATCAAAAAGCAGCCTGCATGTCACACGCACACACCGTGATAAAAAGCCGAGCAAGACTGATGGCTGTCAGTTTTCAGGCTCGGAGTGAAAGTGGAGGAGGGTGCCGAGACAAGCCGAGCGGTGGGGCAAGACCCCTGCCATTTCGTACACATACACGCACACACACACACACACACATAGACTCAAGTGACACTCTGAACCAAACCAACAACCAGCCCCCAACTAACTCTCTCTCTCTCTCTGTCATTTTCTCTGCCTCCCTCGGCACATCCCTATCCCTCTTCGACATGACAGGGATTACTTCCACGCAGCCATATTTCATTGGACTACACTGGGACTCTCACAGTTGCGTGTAGCTGCCAGAGTGGACCGGCCTCACAGATACACACACAAAGAACTACAGTATCACTCAGAGTGAGAGAGAGAGAGAGAGAGAGAGAGAGAGAGAGAGAGAGAGAGAGTGGGAAGGCGGGACAACTCAAGCATATGGAAAGAGCGCAGGCCGGATGATTCATTAGTACTGTGATACTCAGTGCCACCTCTGTGCAAGGCTAAGCTAATATCCCTCACAGTACTGGGCAGGGTAAAAATAACTGTCTACCACAGCCAGACACATAGATCCCAGAAACCCTCTTCATTTCCTGTCTCCTCCCAGATTCCGCCCCACCGGAAGAGGTGTGGGCCACGGTAGCAGCAAATCATGCAGCACAGCCGACAATCTTGACCAATCGCCAGCTTGAAACAACAAGTAGATTTGGAGGCGTATTCTGGGTATCACAGCATAATCGGCAAGGTTCAGTGTTCATTGTTGATCGATAAAATAAACAAGAATCTGGAAAATGAGCATAAGGATCTGATCAACACTTGCTGTGGTACGTTCTCTCCGTGGGAACTGCTCTGTATAACATGTTCAACTATCACAGTGCATGTAGTTCCAATTCTCTCAACAACAGAGGAAATCATCAACAAACTACAGCACAAAACCAGCTGAACTAAAACTATTTAAACTTTTCATCAAGTCAAAGCACACAGAAAGCTCGACGGGGAACATAAACAATTTAGACACGTTTATTTTTCTTGTACTTTTTGACGCATAAATGGCAGATAAGCTCAAAATGTTTTGTTTAACTATCACTAACAACGCTCGATTCGTGTGACTTTCTCAGCTGTATGTAAAACAAGAATGATGCACTTTTTCCATGTTATTCTTTAAAAGATAAATAGCAAATTTAAGCATATTTAAGCAGAATAAAATGTATCATAAACCTATAAGACAACAAATTCACACAGTGTGTCAAATTTAACAAACACCAAATGCCTAATAGTTGCTATTGCTAATCATTTTTTTTAATGGCCACTGAATTCCACGCAGAAAGATATTTCGAAAGACAAATTTTAACAGTATTTAAAGCTTCACATTACTGTATTTAATACAAGACAAATTTAATATATTACTGACAATGTGTTAGATCATTAAACATCATGAAAAAAAAAATATTTATATGTTTTACTGTGGGGCTGAAATAGCACAATTATAATTGCTCAAATAAATGATAATGAAAATAATTGACAACAAATTTAATTATCAGTTAGTTGGGACTTTGCGTTGTGCACGGAGAACCTCCATCAACGACGTCACTTTAAATTAGTGAAAAACACATTTGAAGAAAAAAAAAAGAAACAGAGAGTTACATATACATTACATTTCATGTGATAATCGTATAATGCAAAACAATGTGTACTAACAGCAAGCGAGCTTTTACTGTCGGTGTAAAAATAAAATGTGTCTGCCTTCAGGTTAATCACACTGCGAAAAAGGGAGGGAAATCATCTTGATGAAAACAATGTTCGCTTTTAAACAGTACAACTGTTTTAGCTTTATAAGGATTTCCAGTTTCATATTATTTTATTACAGAAAAAAGTGGTCAGACTAACTGTGTGCGTTTCTGTAAAAAGATTCTACCTTTTTTTTTTTTTTTTTTTTACCAGTTAATGCTTTGTGGATCTGTATTTTTGGTTATTTAAACCGTCCTACAATATTCAAACAGTGAAATCACTTTATATTGTAACCTTGATATTATAAACAATTTTAGCACACAGTGTGTAGCATAACTACTTTACAAAAGCAGTGCGCAAGATGAATCATAAAAATAATCAACAGATAAATTGATTCTTAAAATAGTTGTTAGCTAGAGTGTGTGTAAAAGCGACACGCACACAAACAATGGAATCGCCCTGCACTCTCATTAACCCTGCTGCAGTCACCATTCATCGTCATATCTTCACCAAACAATCTCTGGAAAAGAAGGGATGAAAAGAAGGGAAGAGTGAGAAAGAAACAGAAAAGGAGAGAGAGAGAGACAGTAAGGGGGTAGAAAGGGGGGAAAAATGAGGGAAGGATGCAGCCTTGTGAGCCAATTTAAGAAATAAGTGCTGATGCATCAGCTATTGACTGTGTGAACGCTCCTGATAACGCTCAAGGCGAAACTGTGAGGGAAATGACAGCATCAACCGCCTGCAATAAACTGCAGCCCGCGAGACCAAGGGAGCCCTAATTGACAGCTGTCAAGCTAATGGGAGCCATGACGGAAGATTCAGGAAAAAAATTCTGTTTATCAACCATCAACCCTGGTGTGGATCCACAGGGAGGAGAACTTCCCCTCCCTCCGTTCTCTCTCGCGCTCTCTATCTTTCTCACTCTGTTTGACTGTTAGGTTATTCAGCTTTTTTCCCTTAACCCCCATCCCTCTTTCCTTCGTTCTTTCTCTCTCTTTCTCTTCATTCCTGTGCTTTTTCCCCGCCTCTTCTGCTCTTAACCCTTCTCATTGTTGCTCACTTCTTGCGGTGAAAAAGGCGGAGGACAGCCATAACTAATCATAGTGTCAGTTGGCTGCCTGGGAGCGCAGGGTTTGGGCCAGAGCAATGTGAGGAGGACGAAGACTCAGGCCCCATAATCCACACACACACACCCTGCTGAAGAGACACCTACACAGGGCCAAATGCAGTTTTCTTTCCAGCTACTGTGTAAATAAAAGCAAAGAAAAATCTGCGACTACAACAATAAAAGAAAAGAAAAAAAATACATGCTGGTCCCTCTCCTGCTAAAATGACCATCAAGCTATAACAAAATGTGTTCATGTGCTTCATTCATAATGCTGTTAGATAAGGAAATTTGATACAGAAATACTCGAATGCCTATTAAAGAGCTGCAGGTGATGCTTAATTAGATCTCATGTTAGATTTGAAGATTTTATTCTTACACTCATTGCATGCAAAACATCTAGATTCAAATTCTATCCGTCTAGACGTGCATTAGTATGCAAACTTTTGATTAATCATTTACTGAATTGAATAATTGTATATATTACATAAAATAAAATAAAAATCCCATTCTCCTCATTTGAGGAGAGGAATGTAATTCTGGACAGTGGTGTACATGACACAATTTTCTTTTTCTTAATAATGCATATGATTATCACGACTAGGTTTTAATAAGGATAATTAACATAATCAAGTCACCATGATGTTTCATTATAATTTAAGTAATTAAATTGCAGCAGGGGAAGGGGGAAAAAAAATAAAAGTGGACTTTTAATTTGCAAAGAAGTCAAAAGACATCACAGACACACACAAAACTTCAACACCGCCAACTACTACAATATTCTTTGAGACTTTATCTAAACTAATCATAACTATACACATAGTCTTCGTGTTCCATATAAGCATGTGTTGGTGATCATTATGTGCATGCGACCGTATTTACGAGCCCACCGGTGTTCCCCATATGATCTCACGCATGCAATCCTCCACACCCTTGCCGGAACAGGCTTTGAGTTTGATTAATCATTGCTCCCTGTCTGCAATCAATCAAACACACACAAAATCACAGAAATCAGCTCCTTTCCCCAACTGCAATCCATCTCAGCGCAGCCTTCGTTGCGTTCGTCACAACCCAAATATTTTTATAAATCATATTTAGCCGCTCTAAACACAAGGCTGAGAGTTAAAATTTATTCTAACGCAGATGAGATAAACTAACTTTAAACGCGCTATGAGCGCCATCATAATGACCGATATCAACATCATCTGTCTTCATACATCAGATCCGCTTGGTTCAATCGCATGTACAGAGATTACGTTCAAACTACGAGTCGAGACAGACATGTCAACATGGAGACTGTAGTTTGGACACTTCGGTATTAAGGGCACATGGATGTTTCCAACAACGTTGTGCTTTAGTAGCTAACTTTGATATTAAAAACCGAGACGGACAAAGAGATAGCTGGGGGTGGGGGGGGGAGTTTGATGTTCTCTTTGACTCCCCAAAACAATTGATATGTTTGGTCTGGCAAAAGCTTTGAAGCCTGTGAACAAAAACATGGTGTGTATGCTGCATTGCCTACGCCTGAATGGCTGTTTTTTTTTTTTTTTTTTTGGCGGGGGGGTGAATCAACCTCACTAGACAGAGAGTGCTGTGTCTGTCTGTTAAAAAAGAGAGATAGATAGAGTAGACTGAACAAACGGAGAGCAGGCAATTTCCCCCCACTACAAAAAAATCACGTCAAAGGTGCGCATGCACGCGCGCAGATCCTGTGACGCACTTCCACCCGGTTACCTTCACAACACGCCTTTTGATTCTGTTTTGTCACCTCGCCGCTATTATTGCTCTTAGTCTCTTGACCATTAAAAGCGCTCTATTTCAGCCAACATGATTACCCAGGTACCCCGGCCCATTTGTCACCTGCAGCAGCAAATTGAGTTAGTGCACCAACTAAAGGCATGGAGGACTGTGTAATATCAACTTGATTACATCAAACTAGCTGCAAACCTAATTGGGCTGGATGACAGTGTGCGGAGCTTGTCATCTCCAATCATTAGGCCTGTCAGGAATCCATCAGCTTTACAGCTAATTAGGTGAACACTAATGAAGCTGGCAAAACAACTTTTCTTTTTCTACGGCTGAGCGGGCCTTCTAGACTTGGTGGGAGGAGGGAGGAAGGGAGAGACAGAACGAGGGAGCAAGAGAAAGAGACAGAAAATGTGAGGGAGGGCGAAATTTTCTCATGCAAAGCTCAAGGTTGCAGGGGACTGGATTTCCCAAAGTTCCTAATCAAGGCCCATCATCTGCCATCTTTCCTTTGCTCTTTCCATCACGACGGCGCAATCAATTTGTCATCACTCTTTGTATGCCACAGTGCAGTCGTCAACCTTATAACTTGCAGCTGTGAGGGCTGCTGGGAGGGAGGGAGGGAGGGAGAGAGGGAGGGATGGAGTGAGAAGATGAGGGAGAGACGGAGGGGAGGGGCATTGGTTTGAAGAAAGGAGAGAGGGAGTTAAAAAAGAAAAAAAAATATCACAGGAAGTTGCCTCGTCTAAAGAGAGAAAAAAAGGCTCTCAGCCTGCTTTCGTATTTGTCTTCATCCGCTCATCAAAGGCATAAATGCCTGATTTTTTCTCTCTCTCACTCCTCTGAAATGAGAAGCTTCTCAGTCACCCTGGTTCCCCTCCTCCCTCCTTCCCTCTACCTCTGCGCGTCCATTAGGCAAAAGCATTTTGATAAAGTAAAGCACAAGCCTATCGTATTGGGAGTGGAGAGGAGGGGAGGGGGACAAAATGAGAGCACTCACTCTGCCAACTTCTGATTGACCATTAGAGCTATTGATGAATGTGGCTGTCAAAGGAGAGACAATTAAATCAAATATGAAACAAAGTTGCTTTGACGGGTCAGACTGATGGAGCAAACCATTCTTCCGTCTCCAGATTAGGTTATTAGTTTTGTGTATGCGTGTGTGTGCGTTTTTGTAGGACTGTAGGTGTGCCCTCTATTGGACCGTTCATGAGCATTTCATGCTTCGGTGATATTCGTATGCGTGCAAGAGTGTCAGTGTTGGTCGTGCCCATCAAACAGTACAGATCTGCACATCATACATTTGCCGTATGTACTTATGAACTGTACTCAACTGTTGAATCTGATTGTCAATTGTCTATTTGTTTTTATTTAGATACGATCTTCACCTGAAAGTTTCAGTAGTAAATAGTTTGTCGTGTATCATACGGTAACAGCATGTAATTCATCCATGAATAAACAAAGACTTCTTGTGTCTCCCAGTAAAGTTAGACAAGGATTCAAAAAAATCACAAGACGTGCGTATTCTAGTTTTGAACACAACAAGAATATCAGTCACTTCTTGCATAGGCCTAAAAAGACATTAGCAACAGTTAAGCTGACAGATTTCTATTTTTGTTTCTTTGGCTACATCCTTTTTGCTTGTTGCAAATTTGTCAACTAACAATCAAAATGTCACGAGGTATCCCTTGACGTGTTATTTTTAGACCGTTCATTAAAAATAAAGCAAAACAGATTTAGATGTCGCCTATCATTATTTAAACGGGCTGGTCTTTGTTTGTTTGTTTTTTCATGTTCCTCATGTTAGTTTGAGGAGTGGAAGTAAATGTGGCCTTGTGCATCGGCCTATGTGAAGAAAAAAAAAAAGTAGAAAAGCAGCAATTAAAGATGTTTTAATGGGCGGTTGTCAGAGCAGACGTGACGTCACGGGGTTGTGGCGTTGCCATGGAGAGTGATTTATTGATGTTTATCAGGAATGAATAGATCAAAGAGCAGCCGAATGACAGGCAATCAATCAGCCGTCAAATCTAAGATGGCAATTGTCCATTAAAGGCTCTTCTTAGACCCCTCGTGCGTAGGCTACGAAGTACTCTTTTGAGTCTTTCCCAGAAACGGAGAGGAGTGATCAAACTAAATAAATAATAACGATAAAGTTGGCTTTTTGTGATCAAATGTTTTCGCACAAAAGCCCCCCAAACAACGAAGGCGAGCATCAAAGAGAGTCATGACAGTCAGCTGACATCCAAGCCCTTTTTTCTGCGCTTCTTTATAGATCTCTAATTCATGGAGTCAATATCTACGCCCTACGAGGAAAGAGAGCGGTGTAAAACAGAGAACAATCAAAGGACTTGTAGTCGACTCAGCTTCAGCTGCATGGAGCTAGGCGAGTAAAACAGTCAGTATTCACGGGAATAAGTTACATTGTTATTCATTCAGTTGACTGCTCTGTTTAAAGGAAATGTCACTATGTGAGCCTTAAATAATATGCTAGACTTGCATAATGAACTTAACAAAAAATAAAACTTAAACAATGAAAAAAAATAAAGAAAACTTTTTTTCTTTTCTTTTCTTTTTTTTCCGAATACACATCATCCCGCTAAGTAAAGGAGTAGTGGATAATTCCAGATCATTCACACACACACATACACATACACACACATACACACACACACACACACACATTCAGCGTTACTATGAAAATAGCACACAAAAAACGGGGAGGTGAAGGAGCAAATGCAGAAGAAAAAGAGCCATACCTGCCGAGCGCCGGGGCGCTTGCTGTTTCCTCCGCGGCATGTTTCTTTCAGGGATTTTTTTTTTTTTCAGGAGCCCCTGAGATCCCGAGAGCTGCTCCGCTTCTGCTCTGATACACGGCACCTGGGGCGCTTTCACACGCCTGACATGTATCGGCAGTTTTCAAACCAAAAAATCAGACGGTAAGATCTGAAGAGGATGAAGACGAAGCGGGATTTTCCCCCTCTTTCCTCTCTCTCTTTTCCCCCGCGCGTCTTTTGGATATGACGGAGAGTCGAGCCGTTACAGTGGGGAGAAAAACCGCTCGTGCCTCAGTGCGATTCTCACTCACTCCGCGCTGGAAGCTGCAACAGGCAAGCTTAAAGGAAAACGAAATGATCGCGTCACTCAAAGTCTGCAAACAGAGGCAAACATCAAGCACTGTCATATTAACTCCTTCCATCTCGAATGGGTTAGCTAGCTCATGTCATGTGGGTAGGCATATGTCTCTCTCTCTCTCTCTTTCTCTCTCTCCCCCTACCGCAGCCAACCCCAATGCACTCTAATAGTAAAAGTAGCAGCTCACAAACACAACACTATAGATATGCAATGAGTGACACTTACATAGGAGTGTATCAAATCGACAATCTGAGTTAATGTTTTGTTTAAGCGTAAAAACGCTTGCAATGCAGGCAGCAGTCGCCTTTATCAATGATTTAGGAAGGTAATAGAGCAAAGCTTTACTTACCCGATCGCTTGAATAAACGTGTTATCCATGAGGAATCCGGTCAGTAATCGCATACAATTTGAAAAGGCAAACAATACAAAATAATAATAATAATAATAATAAAAAATCTGCGCGGTTGTCGCCGATAGCTTTCTGTGAAAATCCCAAAGACTCCAAGTGCCCACCGCCTTTCAAACGTCCATCTCTTTTATAATAAACAAACCGGGCAATAGACAAAAAGCTTGAAGGAGGAGATGGACGGACTTGTCGCCCGCGCGCTGCCTCGTTTGCTTATTTTGTCCGCGCGCGTTGGGAATCCGCTGAGAGAATCGATGCGATAGGTGTTTGATTGGGTATTCCTGCTTGTAATAACGCACATCAGAAGGAGGGGATGGACTCGGGCTGCGCCTCAGCTGCTGCTGCTGCGAGAGCATGGATCACTGAGCTATTGCCAAACACTTTCTTGGCCGCTAATAGCACTTTTTAGCCTTCTTTGTGGGGCTCGTAGCAGGTATTTAAAACAAAGCAACGGGCGAAGCAGACGCGTCTTCCTCTCGCTCGCGAGATGCCAATCTCTCCTGTAATGTCACTTTCGAAAATCCGTTATCAAACGCTTTCTTCACAGAATGGACTTTTTAAGACGGTAAGATCATCATTTTCCAAATATGTCCATCATCATGGTACCTACTTAAAAACTGTTCTTCTTTTTCTTTTTCGTTTTTGCCTAAACTGGAGTCAAGTGTAAACTCTGTAGCGGAGAAAGGCAAAGTTGTCCGTATTGGATGAGAGAGGGGGAGATGGTAACTGTGTCCTCTCTGTTTACTAGCTGAGGGTGAGGTGTCAGACACTGCCTCTTCCACTAAAGTCCGCGTCTTCGCCTTGCGCTCGTGCTGTCTCCTCTCACATCTGACCGCAAAGGGAATCGCATCAAGCCCTCGAAAGGGGGCAGTTGGAGTCGTAGCGTTCACTAAAACTAGAATGTCCGGAATCTCTCGAATGTCCGCGCGCCGAGCTCACGGGGGAAGATTGAAAGGGAAGAGCAGTCTTTCACGGATCCGGGATGTTTTTGCCCAATCTCACTCACTTGTGTGTACATGCCGTTAGATCCGCCCAAGCATCTGTCCGTCTAACCATTGGCGCATCCATCAGTGTCACACACACACAGACACACACACGCCGCACGGAGTCGCTTTAACTACGGGCAGCTTCTCTTCTTCATCAAACGACGTATAAAGCAAGATCACACTGTTTAGTGGGGGATGCATTCCGATTTCATTGTAAAAGAAATAATGATTTACCCGATTGCTATACCTAGGCTAATGGTGCATCGGAACGCTGTACCTGGGGTAGCATGTGTGAGGATGTAGCCTATTTACAAACTTTAGTGGACGAATGTTTCTCTCTATTACTAACACGTTAGCCTCTATTATAGCTACAACTATTAACAATACCCCACCAACGAGTAATGGCAGCGCATAATTGTTTAAAATCATTATAGGGTATATTTACAAAACAACTAAAATTATATATTTACAAAAAAAACTTAAAAATGCTTAAAGTAGGCTAACTCAGAAAGTTGATGCAAAGAATGTTTTGCTCTTTATTTCTGTTTTTTTTTTTTTTTTCGTCTCGTTGGCAGTTTGCCTGAGTGAAGTGAATGTATTTTTCTTGAATTGATGTGAATTGATTATCGCGTAAAGGATATGAAAAATATTGTTTATTTGTAGGGCCATATTTCACTGATTGCTTCAGTGCACGGGCATGGGCGAAACTTCAACTATGAACCCCACATTTTTTTGAGAATCACAAATATAATTTGACTTTATTCAAAGTGTTTAATGTCTGTAAAACTACAATAAGCACAGATAAGCCGTGCTAATGGACCTGTTTTGGTCTCAAAGACTATTAAACAGGTAAAACTCCCTTTAAATGTGTTCTTTCAGGAGTGTAGATAGGCCAATTAATCTGTCTTAATCTAAACTGAAACATATATGAATACAAATAACGAACGAGAAAGCAGCATATTTAAACTACAAGTCATTTACTGTGTGTGTGTGTGTGTGTGTGTGTGTGTGTGTGTGTGTGTGTGTGTGTGTGTGTGTGTGTGTAACAGAACAGCTGCGTGAGTAGCTATATGAGCGTGAGCGCGAAGTTCATTGTAACCGCCCCCTTTTATGTGCTTATTCTAAAATGTTATCCAAAAATGTTCTGTTTTAAATTGCATCGTCTTAGGAAGTTTTGCAGTGCTATTTTGTCAAAAAGTCACAGCACTAACTGCCATTGTGCTCAATTGTCCAAAGAGAAGAAAAGTACGTCATTGTCTCGTGTTTCACTTGATTTTCTGTGGGTTTCTCAATGTGTTTGTCCTTCATGCGTCTAACAGAGTCTGTTTTGTCCTGCTCTCGTATGTGTTAATCTGTTAAAATATCATATAACCACTGTTGTTAATGTCAAAACGAGAGACATCTGTTTAACATGAAACATATAGGCCTTTACTCCTTTAAAAGTATTTAAGTAATTTTCTTTCCATTATTAACTTATTAACATACATAACTTGTCCATTATTATTATTAGTAGTAGTAGTAGTAGTAGTAGTAGTAGTAGTAATGTACAGTCTTCCAGATTTCAGAATATGCAGATTAGTGATTTATTGTTGTTGAGGGAGAAGAGTGACATTATCAAACAGAGTTTCTAAGAACTTGAACATCACTCTTAAAACTTAGATAAACTTTATGCTTTAATGAATCCTTTACTATTAAATGAAGCTTATGTCCTAATTTCTGGGAATGTTGGTTTCATTTTGTTTTATAATTACTAGGCATATCTGCCACTATGAGAAAGGGAAAGAAAGAATATTTGTATAATAAATAATGAGTTATTTAGTACCACTTGGAGGCTCGTTTTAATTGCCACATGCGCTGAAGACAACAGGAACGCTAATATGTTTTATTTGTCGCAGTAGCATGGCTCATGGTGGCTTTGTTAAACATTCCTGCTTTATAAACTGCTGTTAGTTCAGTGTAAAGGAATAACTTGTCATTGCATTACATTTCTAGTGGAATATGAAGAAATGAATGCAAGTGTAATCTGAGCAAGGACACACACGACCATGTGAAAATGTTTCTTCTTATTATTCTCCAAAAGTCACTAGAACTTTGGCATTTAGAAAACAGAAAAAATACCACTTGATATCAAAAAAAGAAATAAATTAATTAATTAAAAAATCTTAAATATGTCCCCCCCTCCACATATTAGTGGAGCTCTCACTAGTCGGAGAGATGTGAGAGTTCGTTTCTACCTTTAAACTGAGAGCAAAGTCTGAAATAGCCCCAGTGGATCCCAGTCATTAAAGCTGGAGCATTACCCCCACATAACTTTAATCATATACGTATATTTATCCTATACGTTATAGTCTAAACTAATACTTCATTGGAAAGTTCCAGCCTATTTTAATTACACAGAAGTCTAAATACCGGAGAGTAATGCATTTCATTTGCCCATACTAATCCAAATTTCAGCCTCAGCTCTTTCATTTCCTTCAGTCTGGTTTCCAAAAGTGTCCGATGCAAGCTCGAAATTAAAGAAGAGAACGTAAACGTGGGGAGAAGTGCTTTTTCTGCCACTATTTTACAGGCACGTGAACTTCTGTTGGTTTGTCTTTTTCCTCATTCGTCTACACATCTTTCTTTTGTCAGACAGTTTGTGTCTTAAAAAGAAAAACATTTAATTGAATCTAAGCAATCGTAATCAGTGCCATGCACATAAGTTGAACAGTGAAGAATATATACGCAGTGTTTCATTTTATTCTTTTTACGCAAGATTTTTGCGAGGTGGGATAATACTTTGAGGAAGAAACGTCAAAAGCGTATAACAACTTCAATCAACTCAGCCCCTTCGTAAAACTGAAAAAAAAAAAAAACATCGGTTGAATTGTCTCGTTGTGCTAAATGTAACATAATTCCAGACGCTTCATAATCCCTCTCCAGTTTAACACCTGTTTTCCATTTTGTGATTTCTCTGTACACAAGCTGACACGACACAGATCCACAAGAGGGATCGCAATTCATCCAGGATCAGTACGATCACATAAAGCGGTGCCAAGTAACAAACAATATAAAACCATGTTTTTTTACTCCTGCTCAACTGAATGACTGTTAAGTTTAGTTAGTCGGTTTATTATGTGGAATTCAGTCCTTTTGTAGTTCACTTGACCAGCTAACTAATAATTTAACATTAGTTGTCCCATGTCATTATGATTAAGGCATTATATATTGAGATAGCATAAGCAGGACTTAGATGTTCATACAATGAGAATACCAGGTGCATGGGTTTAACCCCTTGTGCAGGTTTAACCTCCCATAAAATGCTAAATGATTGTGTGTGTGTGTGTGTGTGTGTGTGTGTGTGTGTGTGTGTGTGTGTGTGTGTGTGTGTGTGTGTGTGTGTGTGTGTGTGTGTGTTAAACCACCGCAATGTTATGGGGACAGAATGTCTCCACAAAGATGGAAATATCCGAAATCCTTGTCCTTGTGGGGACATTATTATTATTATTATTATTATTCATTTTTTTTTATTTTTTTTTTTTTTTTTTTTTTTGTCTCTGTCGAAAACAGCTTATAAATCATACTAAGTGATGTTTTTGCAGAACGTTTTCTGTGATGGGTAAGTTTAGGGGATAAATTATACAGTTTGTAAAGTATAAAAATCATGGTGTCTATGGAATGTCCCCATAAAACATAAAAACACAACATGATTGTGTGTGTGTGTGTGTGTGTGTTCCTGGTAAACCCTGTTTTGTGGGGACCAAATTTCCCACAATGATAGTAATAGCAGCAAATTTTGACCTTGTGGGGACATTTTTTTTTATTTTTTTTTTCTCATGAGGAAAATTGCTTTTAAATAATACAGAAAGATAGCACGCCAGACGTGTGTGTGTGTGTGTTCATGTGTTTCTATCCCGACGGGGACTTCAACTTGAATGCACACTAACTAATGGTGAATCTGTGGGGACCTAAATTGAGGTCCTCATGAGGAAACAAGCTTATAAATCATACAGAATGAGTTTTTATTTTTTGAAAATGTAAAAATGCAGTGGGGGTAGGGTTAGTGTAAGCTTGTACAGTATAAAAAATATAAAATATAAAACCATTACGTCTATGGAGAGTCCCCACAAAGATAGCAAACCAGACGTGTGTGTGTGTGTGTGTGTATGTGTGTGTGTGTGGACATATTTTTTCTAGCCTAGTGGGGACTTCAACCTGAATGCACACTGACTCATGGGGACTCGTGTCACTGTGGGGACCTAAATTGAGGTCCCCATGGGTACAAAAGCTTATAAATCGTACAGAATGAGTTGTTCTGAAAAAGTAAAAATGCAAAATAAAGTTTTGTGTGATGGGTAGGTTTAAGGGTAGGGTTAGTGTAAGGGGATAGAATATATGTTTTGTACAGTATAAAAACCATTACGTCTGTGGAGAGTCCCCAGAAAGATAGTGAACCGTGTGTGTGTGTGTGTGTGTGTGTGTGTGTTTACTTCAATGAAAAATGAACATTTATAGCTTAATAGCATATATTGCTTAAATTAATAGTCTTTGAAGAGTCAAGAAGTCAAGAAGAAATACATATTTGAAGATGTTGTAATACACTTTTAAAGCATTACTGACGTTATCATACCGACAAGAGCATGTTTATATGGATCAGAGACACAGTTGGATGTGATCAATATAGTATAGAGCATTAGTCATCAGTCAGAGGGGGAGAACTGAAGTTAAAGTTGAAGTTGAGGTTTATTGGCCAAGTAAGACTGCTCTTCAATTGCTCCCAACATTAAACAAAAAACAATAAACAATGCAATACAATATAAAATACAACATATAGAACAGCATACGATACACAGGTTAGGCCCAGGGCAGCAGCAGACACTTATTGTTTCAAGGAACATCTCTTATGAATAAATGTTAATATATGGTGACACCACCCATGAGACTAGGAGACCCAGCTGTGCTAGACCAGGTTCAGACCGGGCTAGACCCAGACAAAACATTCTCAGCTTGGTACCCAACTCATTTTTGTGGTTTGAAGAGGGCAAATGTCTTTTTATCCCGGGGATGTTTAGGACTTAGCTATGTGTGATGGGTAGGGATGTTTTAGGACTAGATCCTGGCCAGCTATAAAAAGCATGTGTCGTAATTAGAACTAGATATTTCCCGCTTCTGGAGCTCACGCTCTCCTTCTCCGCGCATCTTCACGGCACACTTGTTCCTAGTAGTGTGTGTAAAGAGGCATCAGAGAGATCTACACAAGAGAGGCAAAACTTTTATTCAGTAGCAAGCAGAAAATGCCTATTCTAGACATCAGACACAAAATATTTTTCTATACCACTCATCTGTGGCAGATTTACATTGATTTCACTCACTCTCTTTTTGGCTCCACACTCTCATTGAAAATTAATTGATTAATTGTAATCTAATAGTAATCTAGGTCAGGGGTTTTCAAACTTTATGATGTCAAGGACCCCCAAATATGACAAACCTTTAATGAGGGACCCCCTTCCTAAAATCCATCTGTATGTTTTTATATATGAAAAAACATTTAAACTGTTACCAAACATAAATTGGCTATACTCAATGTTGGATGTATAAACCTGAAGAAGAACATTTTTCAATGGCAAATAATTTATCTAAGCTACTTTCACAATAAATGTATGTAAGCAGCTTACGTACTTACAACCCCAATGAGCAAGATAAAGGCAAAGCAAACATATACAATTCTGGAAAGTATGTATACAGCAAGAAATGAGAGAAACCTTTAGAACTGAAACAGTTAGAATATTCTGTAGACTTCAACCATTTTTGCTTTGTCTTATTCTCTGAAAATTTTTGGGGACCCCTTAGAACCTTGTGGAGGACCCCTTGGGGTCCCCGGACCCCAGTTTGAAAACCCCTGATCTAGGTAGCATGCAATGCAGTACAGATCAAAGACTGCAATGTAGCCAGATATAAAAACATAGCGTAATATCATAAAGTACAATGGCATCATGTCAATTCAAACACTGACCTCCTCAGATTTTGAAAAAATTAAAATTAAAATTAAAAAAAGCTTTGATAATTATGTAAAAGTGTCTAAAGTGTGATCTCTCTTGGCATCATATGTCTATATGCTGTGTAAATTTAATGTAGGTAATTATCCCGCATATTTAGAACTGGTTCACCATGTGTCTAGTTTGGCTCACAATTGTTGTTTAGCCCTGGAAGTTAAAGTGCCCTCAGAGGAAGAAAAGGACTGCTGGCCTCGTCAGAGAGGAACAATATTTCCTCTGCCTCTTACTGCTGATGTGTGTCTCAAACTCTGGTATGTCCTTCTTCCTCAGAAGAACCTTAAGTGTTGGGGGCTGCTCTTTTGTCTCTCTCTCACTCTCTCTCTCTGGGTGTGCTAGCTTGCAGGGTTGAGAGGGCAAGTGCTGACCAGCCCTCTTTCTTTGCCTGTTACTAGGTCATGGAGCGCCCCCCTCCCCGCTCTCATACCTCTTTCTCCGGCACCTTCCCATCCTCTGCCACCAGGGAGAGGGTAATTTAAGCCCTGCTTGATATATCCAATTCATCACTGTCCTACAGACCCGCTTCAAAATTAAAGTCTGATCTACAAAGTTAAAGCAGGTTGAGATAAAAATTGGCATAGGTCAGAGAAGGAGGGAGCAGTCAAAACATGTGGTGCTTTTTCATCTCTTTTGATTTATGCTTTCAAGGAGAGCAGCAGAAATTAAAACACTACCCAGTTCTATCAGTTGTAGCTTATGTTGTGGTCATTAAAGCCAAAACTGTAAAATCGGGTTTAGGTTAGATTGGAAGATGAGGTTTGATGTGAGGATCAATGACAGGGTCAATGACAAGTATATATATATATATATATATATATATATATATATATATATATATATATATATATATATATATATATATATATATACACACACAGATTACAACATGAGGATGAGTAGATGATTTTTGGGTGAACAATCCCTTTAAAACGTGTAAAATTGTTAGACTCTATGTAGGTTTCATATTTTTTTATTTATTTTTTTAAGTAATACCAATTTGAAGAAAAGTTACAATTTAAACTAAATATGTGGTGTAACCAAGTGAAAAACACACACATTGTGTTAATTATTTTATAAAATATATAGCTTATATATAGCTTTATATAGCTATATATAGCTTTCTTAAAATAGTATTTTTCAAAAAGTTAATTAATTTCTAAGTGCGTGATTTTTTTAATCAAGCCATTTGATATTTATGACTATCAAAATTAATTTGAATGCAGAAATTGAAGCATGCTCAACACAGAGGTGTAATTTTGTATGTAGGATTTTACAAATAAACATATATAAAATTATACGCAAGTAGTCATTGTAGTCTTTTTTTTTCATCTTCTTTTAATTCACAGCAATTAGGCTACATACCAAAGAAATCAGTTCAAATTACATGGTTTAGCTCAATAGTTTCCTGGTTTGATGTCAGTGCCATTATTGACTGTATGTCGTTTTTTTGATCTTGAAAGCATTTTCTGCAGATTATCATTGCCGTAACAGACAGTGATTGAAGCTCCTGAGTGAGATAAAGATTTGTGGTGTGTGTTTGTGCTGGAGATATATGATGGGTGACTGTGATTATACAATAAATGAGCAGATGTGGGTGAAGAGCTTGATTATGAGTGAATGTTTGACTTTGATGTAGTGGTGAAAGAATGACCAAGTAAAAGAAAACAACTTTCACTTTAATGGGCCCGTGGAACTCTGTCTGATTGGACGGAATGACGTAACGCAGGCAATGAGTCAGTCATGATTGAAGGAACATGTGAGTGTGTGTGTGAGGGACATGGAGCGGTTGAGGCGTATCAGCTCACAATAAAGACTGATTGTTAGTGTGTAAGAGTGCACATGATGTGTGTGGGAGAGGAAGTAAGTGTGTGTGTGTGCCTCTGTGTGCATATTTGAACATGACCGCGTATATAAGAACTTGCGCGTGTTTGTGTGTGTGTGTGTGTGTGTGTGTGTGTGTGTGTGTGTGTGTGTGTGTGTGTGTGTGTGTGTGTGTGTGTGTGTGTGTGCAAAACGGCACATTTTCATTCATTTTGTGTGTGGGAATAAGCCTGCATGTGATTGCCTTGCATCTCTGTGTGCGGGACCTGATCCACGGCGCTGTATGGTAAACAGGAACGTTTTCCCTGGAAGGAGGAATTTCCCCCAGCAGCCCCCTATAGCAGTAATGGTGGTGGTAATGAGCTGCAGCTGTCAGAGCTCTTTCCGCCTCTCGTCCCTGATTCATGTTCCTGCCGCACAACATCTACAACTGGAACAAATGTTTACCCCAATGAAAACCAGACAAACACGGCCGGCCCAGCTCACAGCTCCTAACGGAATAACTAATAGCCCCGGCTCTGTTTTAGCGCTAATAATGATGTAAGTGAGCTCTGAAATGCAGACCTTCAAGGTCAACAGCACTGACCATCAAACAAGGTCATCATTATTTTAAGACACAGGCATTGATCTGAGATTTAATTGACCAAAAATGTTATATTTTTGATATTATTTACCACTTGTTTTGGCATAACAGAGGATTTTTCGAGTGCAGGTAGTCTTTAAAGAAATGCAGAATACAATGCAACCATATACTGTTCGTAAAATCCAGTGTTCCAATCAAGGCATATGTGTGTTTTTATAAAGCAGATGGAGCTTGACTCATTCTGGCTTCCTGACTGGGTTTCCTCCCAGTATTCTACTCCCATGAGGTTGATATTACTAGAGAGCACAATCTATATCCATTGGAATGAATGTCATGATTCAGGGATCGGGGTGAGTCACTGATTGTGACTGAGCTGGAATGGGATAATCCGAAATGTGTTTTCATAACTTTTTATAACTTGCTGTCATTATACTGCTGTTTAAATATAGCTGCTGTCTTTTTACATTCCGCTTGGCCGTTTTTCCCTTCTGCAAATGGCATTCTCACATCCTTTTTTATTGTGGCTGTTTTACCTTCTATTCATAATAAAGAATCGGATGCATTAAGTGATGTAGAGAGATAAAGCGCCTCAGAGTGTGTTTGTGTGTTTACCCCATGCGGCCATTAATGCTACGGCTGTGTGCCAGAGATGACATTAATCCATTAATCACTTTTTTTTCTTTTCTTTTCTTATTTTTTTTTTTTTTTGTATTAGTGCAGGCCTTCTTTATTAATTAGATGTGATGTAACGCTGATACAACCCCTCTCTGTCGGACTTCCTTCCTCATTACACACACAAACTCCCATCAGCCACCTGTCAAAAGACCCCACCCTGGAAATCAGACTCTGGAAACTGTAAGAAAAGACATGGAGACTGTGACACGAGAAGGAGGGGGAAATTAGAAGCTATGGAACAAAATAATAAGGGTTTAAAAACTAGCAAGGAGTGCTGAAAAAAAAAAAAATCAAAGATCAGCCACATCTGGCCTAAAAGATCAACCTTTCTTCCTCTTTCCCTCTCTCGTTCTGCTGTCTTGTCAACCGTGTGAGAGCCACTTCACTATGCTGGTGTTTATCTTACGCTGACATTCTCTGCTCCATCTATTTTTCAGCCCTCCTAAGCAGAAGCCTTACCTCAAAACACTAGAGTTTAATGATAGAGAGAGAAAGTGAGAGTAAAGGATAAGAATAAATCAACACAATCTCATGGCAATTTGTAACTATTTTACATTTTGCAGAATTGGTGGCTTATTTGTATAAATTAGTACATGTTCATACAGTCTGCTTACGCCCCAGTGACGTGTATGTTTAGGCGTGGGGTGGTTAGGGATGGACCTTCATGCTTACTTTCACATTCAAATTGTATGAATTCATATGGAATCGCCACCTCAGATCAGGATGCAATAGGTCACTAATTTGATTAAAACAAACATGAGCGGGTCAGTGTATACACGTGTGTAACCCTATGTGTGTGTGTGTGTGTGTGTGTGTGTGTGTGTGTGTGTGTGTGTGTGTGGCAAATTCAAGTTAATTATATCATATTTTGATAGATAGATAGATAGATAGATAGATAGATAGATAGATAGATAGATAGATAGATAGATAGATAGATAGATAGATAGATAGATAGATAGATAGATAGATAGATAGATAGATAGATAGATAGATAGATAGATATTGTATTATATTCTTTGACTCAAAGATGAGAGAGAGAGAGAAAAAAATAAAACAAGATCCAATGTAGAACCAATAATCACATTACAGCTGAACAAATGTGACACATTGCTTTTGAATATAAATCTGATCAGAAGACAAATTCAAATAGCCATATCAGTACACACACACACACACACACACACACACATACACACTCTATCAGATGTCATCATGTTGACCCCTGGCGGACTTGGTTTACAATGAGAGACTCAAAGTGCACCCAGAGGCTCGCCTTTACAGCCCAATGATTAGCATTCCCGTGGCTAAACCCAGACACTAGAAGAAGTGACACTTGAGAGCTTGCTACTGTATGTTTCCTGCCAGTGTAAATCAGCACTTCCACATATTCTCCTTACGTCCCTCTGAGAATTATCCAGGGCATGTTTAAAATGCACAGGCACAGAATGTATCAGAAAGGAGTTTGATTAAACATGCAAATGTGATAAAAGCATGATGTGTTTTCAACACTTTGTATTGAATTAAAATCAAAATTGAAAAAGCTCAAAATGAAACATGTCATTCATAGTACCTATTTTGGCCAGTATTGCCAGTGATACGAGTTCTATTTTTACCAAATGCATGAGTTCAATGAGAAGGTTTTCCCCTCTGAAATGGGATCTGATGTGGAGAGGCTGTCCTCACACCTGATCATAGCTAACCACTCAAAAAGGGCTCAGTTTGTACAAGTCTATAACAGGAAGGGCACACAAGAATGCCGAAAAGGAGGTTCACATCAAAGGTCAAATGTGTGTATGAGCGCACAGTCAGCAGGGCTAAATAAATAATAATAATAATAATAATAATAATAATAATAATAATAATAATAATAATAATAATAAAATGTAATTGAAAGAAATACTTCCTGCAGATCTACTATAGGAGATGGTTTGCATCTGTGTTTTCTGTGTATGTGCACACAGGAAGGTGACTAATTAAATGAGTACATTAATTACACGTTAGACACAAGACACGGTGCATGATCTCTATGTGTGTGCATACGCTTCCAATAATTCAAAACCGTGAATACAATGGCAATAATACAAAATAGGCTCACACTGCGTGTGTAATGACTAAATGAAATGAAGCCTGCTGGTTTTCCTGGGCTCATTGTGGCCAGTGTTCAGCTGTATTTTAGTACTGTGTTTCCCAGCCAAATGTCATGCAAAGTGTCTGCAAAATGGTTTGATCTGAGCAAATTAATGTTGGACATAAAAGTCTTGCTTTCTCTTGGGCAGAGGCCAGGCTTTTCAGAGAGAAAGGGAAAAAGCACTTAGTTGTAAAAGCGAGTTGTGCTTTACATTTTGATTAGGTCGTTTTTCATGACTGAACAAAAAAGAAAAAAAAAAATAGAAAAGCTTGTGATTTCAGGGGTTAATATGAGGTATTTATTCCCTGTGATGCTGATAAGCCCCACAATATATATATTTTTTCTCTCTGGAAAAAAAAATAAATAAAAAATCTGATACTGTACATAGTATTTACTTTGAATATCAGAAATTGTTTTCAACTCAATAATGTGATTAACGTGAAAAACTACAGTACATGTATACTCTCTCTCTCTCTCTCTCTCTCTCTCTCTCTCTCTCTCTCTCTGTATATCATACTAACATATATCTATAAAAACAGGCAGAAACAATAAACCAGCCCATGAATGGTTCATAATACTCCTATCCATAATTACAATGCTTCAGTCTGTGAGTAAAAATAAAGGCCTCCATCATAATGTCAGTCTCAGATGCTCTGACTTGGATCATGATCTACGAGCGGTTGGCTCCATGGTAACCAGTATTAAGTGGACACTATAATCATATCATTAATTCAGCTTTGTGACCTCTTTGTCTCTATTTTTAAAAGCAGGTGAGAAGGTAACAGAGCTCCACACTCCTCTGCAAAACAGCTCCACTCTTACACAGCAGAGCAATTTTACACTACCGCACATCATTGGAGAACCAGTGGGAGGTCTCTTAATGCCTTTACTGAAGAAAAAAAAACAGAGAGGGAGATTTTTTGTTTCTTATCATATGATTAGTAGGTATGCAGCCTGCTGTGACTTGACATTATATATTGTAATAGAGACATTTAGTGTCTCTATTGCTTTGTTTCTTTAATTTTGCTCTTTAATCAATAAAAAACTCTCTCTCTCTCTCTCTCTCTCTATATATATATATATATATATATATATATATATATATATATATATATATATATATATATATATATATATACACTCACCTAAAGGATTTATTAGGATTATTAGGAATACCTGTTCAATTTCTCATTAATGCAATTATCTAATCAACCAATCACATGGCAGTTGCTTCAATGCATTTAGGGGTGTGGTCCTGGTCAAGACAATCTCCTGAACTCCAAACTGAATGTCAGAATGGGAAAGAAAGGTGATTTAAGCAATTTTGAGCATGGCATGGTTGTTGGTGCCAGATGGGCCGGTCTGAGTATTTCACAATCTACTCAGTTACTGGGATTTTCACGCACAACCATTTCTAGGGTTTACAAAGAATGGTGTGAAAAGGGAAAAACATCCAGTGTGTGGCAGTCCTGTGGGCAAAAATGCCTTGTTGATGCTAGAGGTCAGAGGAGAATGGGCCGACTGATTCAAGCTGATAGAAGAGCAACTTTGACTGAAATAACCACTCGTTACAACCGAGGTATGCAGCAAAGCATTTGTGAAGCCACAACACGCACAACCTTGAGGCGGATGGGCTACAACAGCAGAAGACCCCACCGGGTACCACTCATCTCCACTACAAATAGAAAAAAGAGGCTACAATTTGCCTGAGCTCACCAAAATTGGACAGTTGAAGACTGGAAAAATGTTGCCTGGTCTGATGAGTCTCAATTTCTGTTGAGACATTCAGATGGTAGAGTCAGAATTTGGCGTAAACAGAATGAGAACATGGATCCATCATGCCTTGTTACCACTGTGCAGGCTGGTGGTGGTGGTGTAATGGTGTGGGGGATGTTTTCTTGGCACACTTTAGGCCCCTTAGTGCCAATTGGGCATCGTTTAAATGCCACGGCCTACCTGAGCATTGTTTCTGACCATGTCCATCCCTTTATGACCACCATGTACCCATTCTCTGATGGCTACTTCCAGCAGGATAATGCACCATGTCACAAAGCTCGAATCATTTCAAATTGGTTTCTTGAACATGACAATGTGTTCACTGTACTAAAATGGCCCCCACAGTCACCAGATCTCAACCCAATAGAGCATCTTTGGGATGTGGTGGAACGGGAGCTTCGTGCCCTGGATGTGCATCCCACAAATCTCCATCAACTGCAAGATGCTATCCTATCAATATGGGCCAACATTTCTAAAGAATGCTTTCAGCACCTTGTTGAATCAATGCCACGTAGAATTAAGGCAGTTCTGAAGGCGAAAGGGGGTCAAACATAGTATTAGTATGGTGTTCCTAATAATCCTTTAGGTGAGTGTATATATATATATATATGAACTACCATTCAAAAGTTTGGGGCCGGTATAATTTTATGTTTTTTTTGAAAGATGTCTTATCAAGGCTGCATTTATTTGATCAAAAGTACAGTAAAAACAATATTATTGTGAAATATTATTGCTGTTTGAAAGAACTGTATTCTGAATATATTTTAGAATGTCATTTGTGATGGTAAAGCTACATTTTCAGTAGCCATTAATCCAGTCTTAATTGTCATATCATTCTAATATGCTGATTTGCTGCTCAAGAAACATGAAAAAAAATACTGTTCCCTATCTGTCAGTCACTTCAACGTGGTGTTGATGACTTTCACTAGGGGTCGCAGTTAGGAGCCCCAAACACCTCTAATACCTTAATGAGAATTGGTGAGTGTAATTTGCATGCCTAGCAAACACAGATGGAGAACGTCTTTTTAAAAATGCCTTTCCGCCTGGATGCGGTCAATAACTTTCAGCCTCCAACGGTCACGATCGCTGTCTGAAGTTTTTGGGTCTCACCCATGTTGAGACAGCATTTGTGGATTGCTCATGTCCTAGTTGTGAGAACATGACCATGGAAACATTGCGATCACAACTCTCTTTTCTGGTAAGTGAAGTAAGTTCCAGCTAGTGAAGTGAAGTACCAGCTAAGTCTGGTAAGTTCACTGTGCTTTTATTTACTATTTTACTTTCTTTTACTCTCAGTTTTTACAAACTTATCATCTGCATTGATCTACTACGACAGCAAAACTCTTTTGGACATTGGTTACCTCTACACTGGACTGTTTCAGGACACTTTTGCCGATCCTCTGTGGCCATCTGAGATCCTTCGGAACGCCGAGTTGAACAATGGCCAGAGCCAGCGGCGTAGAACAAAGAAACACCGTGGGAAACGTGCTGGTATCCGTAACAGACTGAGGAAAAGGGCATTCAGACCTCCTCTCCCGAGCATTCTTCTAGCAAATGTTCAATCCTTGGATAATAAGATGGACGATCTTAGAGCCAGGATAAGTTTTCAACGGGACATGAGAGACTGTAATATCTATTGTTTGTCTGAAACATGGCTCACGCCCGCGGTCCGGACACAGCTGTGACGCCGTCGGAGAACTTCTCTGTTTTTCGGATGGACAGAACAGCCGAGGCCGGTAAATCCAAAGGCGGTGGAGTGTGTTTCATGATCAACAAGAAATGGTGCGATCCCAGGAACATCACCATTCTCTCGCGGTCCTGCTCACCTCATCTGGAACATTTAACAATCATCTGCCGCCCATTCTATCTGCCGAGGAGTTTTCTGCGGTTGTCGCGACCGCCGTTTACATCCCACCGCAGGCAGACACAGCGCTGGCTTTATCTGGCCTTCATGATGTTGCCAGCGGCGTCATAAACCAACATCCCGACGCGGCATTCATTGTCGCGGGCGATTTTAACAAAGCAAACCTAAAGAAAGTCCTGCCAAACTTTCACCAGCACGCCTCCTGCCCCACACGAGGAGCAAACACACTGGATCACTGCTACTCTCGCTTAAGAACGCCTATAAAGCGCGGTCACTTCCAGCGTTTGGCAAATCGGATCATGCCGCCATTTTCCTCACTCCCGAATACAAACAAAAGCTCCTCCAGGAACCCCCGGTGAGGCGGGAAGTTAAGCGTTGGTCGCCCCACTCAGAGACCGCGCTTCAGGCAGCTCTTGATGACGTTGACTGGGACATGTTCGGCGAGTTCAGCTGGACGTAAGCGAGTTCACAGACGTGGCGCTTTGCTTCATCAACACGCTTACAGAGCAAGCCACGCAAACAATAACAATAACGTCCTTCTCAAATCAGAAACCGGGTGGACAATTCAATCCAGCAGCGGCAGTGAACGCGACGCACTGCTGCTTACAACGCCGGTCTCCATTCAGGGAATATGAATGAATACAGATCGTCCTGTTATGCTCTCAGACGAGCAGTTAAAGCCGCAAAACTCCGTTATAAAGACCGAGTGGAGTCTCATTTCCAACTCAACGACTCGCGCGCGCATGTGGCAAGGTCTGAGGTCCATCTGCTCCTTTGGATCTAAATCCTCTGCAGAGGCAAGCGTTGATCCGTTGCTCGTGAAGCAAGTTAAACTCTTTCTATGCTCGCTTTGACTGTAACCGCGTAACGCGACTCCGCCAAGTGGCGCGTTAGAGGAAATTACTCAGAGCAGCAACAACCACGTGATCTCTGTCTCAGAGGATGAAGTTCGGAGAGCACTCAAGCGTGTGGACGCCAGGAAAGCTGCTGGGCCGGATGGTATTTCAGGTCGTGTTCTGCGGTCCTGTGCTGATCAGCTCACCGGGTTGTTTACATCTATCTTTAATGAGTCCTCGCTACATCTGTGGTCCCCACCTCCTTCAAAAAATCCACCATCATCCCTGTCCCTAAGAACAGTAAACCCTCTTGCCTAAATGACTATCGTCCAGTGGCTCTCACGTCTATAGTCATGAAGGTCTTTGAGAGACTCATTAAAAACACCATTTGCGCCTTCATTCCTGACACTTTGGACCCTCTTCAGTTTGCCTATCGTCCCAATAGATCGACTGAAGATGCCATCTCTCATGTCCTCCACTCCTCCCTCACTCACATCGACAGCAAAAGTGGGAACTACGTAAGACTGCTATTTATTGACTATAGCTCAGCCTTTAACACCATAGTTCCCACCAAGCTAACCTCCAAACTCCTGGATCTCGGCCTGAATCCTTCTCTCTGCCACTGGATTGAGGACTTCCTCACTGGCAGGCCTCAGGTGGTGAGAATAGGCCAGTCCACCTCCACCTCCATCACCCTGAGTGTGGGAGCTCCACAGGGCTGTGTCCTGAGCCCCCTGCTACTCTCTCTCTACACGCATGACTGTTTGTCCACACACAGCTCCACCTCTATCATCAAATTTGCTGATGATACTGTTGTCCTGGGCCTCATTTCCAACAACAATGAGACGGCATACTTGGACGAGGTGGAGCATCTAACAGCATGGTGCCAGGACAACTGTCTCTCTGAATGTTGGCAAGACCAAAGAAATGATTGTGGACTTCAGGAAGAGACAGCAACGGACATACTCCCCCTCATGATCAGCGGGTCACCAGTAGAGAGAGTGAGCAGCTTCAAGTACCTGGGAGTAAACATCTCCGAGGACCTGACCTGGACTGCTCACATTCAGACACAGGTGAAAAAAGCCAGGCAAAGACTGTACCACCTGCGCCAGCTGAGGAAATTCAGGCTTTCACCAGCTATCCTGAAAACTTTCTATTTAGGGCGATAGAAAGTGTTTTAACTCAGTGCATCACAGCGTGGTATGGGAACAGCACCAGTCATGACCGCAAAGCCCTGCAAAGAGTCGCGGCGCTTATCCGAGCGTATCTCAGGGTCAGCTCTCCCGTCTCTGCAGGACGCCTACACCAAACGCTGCAAAGGTAGAGCTACCAAGATCATCAAGGACTCTAATCACCCTGCAAACCCTCATTTCACGCTGCTACCATCTGGTAAGCGCTTCAAGCCTGATGGCCAAAACTGAGAGACTCAGGAGGAGCTTCTTCCCCCAGGCCATCAGACTCCTGAACTCAGTCACTTAACATCACGTGACTTCACGTCAGGATAAACATCGATACACTGACATTGCACTGCACTTTCTGTTCTCGTTGTTACTGTGTAACAACCTGTCATAAACCTGTTTGCACATTATACTCTTTATACATTTGTTAACCACATATTTATAAGTCTACAGTTTACTCACTGCAAAGTCTACTTCAATTATTTTATTCCACTTTATCCTTATTTGTTACCTTTTTTTTCTCTTGACTTGATTATTTATAATTCTACAGATATGGACATATATATATATATATATATAGATAGTACTTTTTTTTATATCCTATTTCTATTATAATTTCTTCCTTGTGTTTTTAACTGTGAATTTGCACTGTCCATGGAGCGGACCTGTTTACATTTCACTGCCGGTTGTATATTCTGTATATAACTGTGTATGTGACAAATAAAACTCTTGAATCTTGAATCTTGAATCTTGAAGTCACCTTAGTTGCTTGTCCTGGTCCTTCTGCGATTGACAAGGCTGTGGTGGCTAGCACTGAGGGCAATATGAGGGCAATGGGAGTGTTTCCTCCAGGTCAATCCCCACGACCCTCCCATTCCTCTTCTTGCACAATGCACACGATGGAGTTTCTGGATGACTTTGGCGGCGCACCTGTTTTCTCATTTGGGGCTCTGGATGAGGACGATCTATCGATAGCAGCATCGAGGGGCGGGCTTTATGCCCTCCAATGCTGAGGAATCGGCTGGACTCCCACCTTTGGGTGTCGTAGCTCAGTCTGAGTCTGATGCAGAGTTGGCAGCCATGCTTGCCTGGGCCACATCGAACATCAGGTTGAAGTGGAATCCTCCACTCCCGGGTGGATGATTGGTATTTGGGCTCGGAATGCGACTCACAGCCACGCCCGGCCCCAGTGCCTTTCTTCCCATGTGTAAAGTGCATAAAGAGCTGACAAAATCGTAGAAGGTACCTTTTTACTGCCTAGTGATTAAATATTTTATTTATCCTATAAGAAAACAATTGTAGAAATAGTTTGAATACTATAAAAGCCAGATGAATTTCGAAGGCCTCATGGCCTATGTGACTGTGAGAAATAATTATTACAAAGTTCAAATGCATCTGAGAAAGTCTTATGGCCCACTGAGCAGTTTTTGCAAAGTCAGGATTTTTTTTCAATAAACAACAGGTGGTTGAGGATGAATAAGACCATTATTAAGCAGTGAAAGAAATATGTCACTTGGAGGCTTATTGCCTTTGGAAAAGATTTGATTGTCCTTGGAAAATGTTACATCTTGCTCCTGAGAAAGGGTTGACCATCAATTGGCAGGATTCCACAATTAGAGAGAAAGGCAAGAGAAGTAAAACTTAATGTTGGGAAACAGAAGGGGTGAATCTAACAAGAAAATGAAGTTGGTTGGTCATTGCGGAACAACAAATAACAAAAAAAGTATAAGAATGGTGCCCTTGCCAGAGACAAATTCAGATGTCCTGCAGGCATCTCGGCTTTGTTGCTTGGTTCAATAAAGTCTTATTTTTACTTTTGAAACTCTGCCTCTTGAGCTTAATTTTCTCTACAACTTTTCTCAAAAACTTTCTCCACAACACCGGTCCTGCTTTATAAGCTCTTCTACCCTCACTACCCTTGACAGTGGGACGGCCAGGAGGTATACAGGTGTTCCACAGGTGGAGCATGCAGATGCAATGCATTTATGCCCGCAAAATGCCAGCATCTGGTGGAATCGTCCCAAACTCCCATTCAGGGCCTGCAAGTTCACTTCAGCTCTAATGGCGAAGACTTAGAAAGTGAAATTAAAAGTGACATGTGAACGCCAAGTATGGTAAGCCATACTCAGAATTTGTCCTTTAGTCCACACACATTAGGAGTAGTGAGTAGTGAACACGCACACTGCAAATCATGGACACACATCGGAGCAGTGGGCACCCATTTTTGCTGTGGTACCCGGGGAGCGACTGGGGGTTAGGTGCCTTGCTCAAGGGCACCTCAGTCATTTCAAGGGCACCTTTGGTCATTTCTTCTATTATATTGAGAATCCAACCCACGGGTTACCAGTCTGACTCTCTAACCATTAGGCCACGACTGCCCCATTAGGCCACCACTGCCCCCAGGAGTGCCATCTCTCACTTAACCTTGCTGAGATGAGGGAGATCAAACAAGTCTGTTTTCTTGATGCCCCCATCTCGCAAGGTGGCCTCTTCAGCGACATCTGCTCATTGCGAGGGCTGCCACATCAGCTCTGCAGCAGCCCGAGCCCACGGCCCAGCAGCAACACAGAATCTTTAGTTTAATTTTGTTTTTGTTCCACCACTTGCCAAATGGCACTGGTACCCAAATTTTCAAAGAAAGAACAACTTCCTCACTATCTGGGTCACAGTTTGCAGCCCGGCCATGATGGGTGAGGACTTACCACCTCCTCATGTACGGACAAGACTCAAACACCCCCCACACAGGTCAGAGTAGCAAGTTCAGGGGACGTGCAGCTTCCTCAACCATCATAGGCCAGTTCCATTTGGGGATACAGAGCAAAGTAGGTGTTCCAGTACACCCACATGATCAGGACGTGTGGCTTCCCAAAATGATGGCTCAGTCTTTTCAGGTGGAACGGAGACTTCATTCCCAGGTGGTCAATTCAACGAAGCACAGGAAGAACTGTTTGCTTCCCAGGAATCCCACCATTGCCCACTGTGATATTCCTGACCAAGGCCCCTCTCAGCCCGGACACACTAGCACACAGCTGTTCCTGGGGCCTTCACAAGTATGCCTTTCCCTCAGTAAGCCTGATTACACAGACGTTGTGAAAAGACAGGAAGAACAAATCCTGATGGTAGTGCCATACAGGCCAACCCGAACTTGGTTCTTGGAGGTGCCAGGAAGTTAAATCTTCCTAGGTCATGCCTTATTCCCTCATGGGATCGCTCTGTAGTCTTGCAGGAACTACAGAGTGCTCCTTTTGAGCCCTTGGAGTCAGTAGAGTTAAATGCCCTCTCTGAAGATGGCCCACCTGACCGCGATCACTTCCATCAAGAGGGTTTGGGACCTGCAGGCATTTTCTGCCAGCAAAATGTGCCTTGAGTTCTGTCCGGCATACTCTCATGTGATCCTAAGACCCCGACCAGGCTACATGCCCAAAGTTCCCATTACCAAGTGGTGAACTTGCAAATGCTGCCACGGGATGAGGAAGACCCAGACTTGTTGTTGCTGTGTCCAGTGCACACCTGGCATGCTTACTTGGACCACACACAGAGCTTCAGAAGATCTGAGGGGGGCAGCAGAAGGGAAAGGCTGTCTCCAAACAGAGGATGGCCCATTGGATTGTGGATGCCATTGCCTTAACATACTAGGCCTAAGGAATGCACAATCCTTGAGAAGTGTGGCATCCTCCTGGGCTCTAGCAAATGGCACCTCTCTAACAGACATCTGTAGAGCGTCAGGCTGGGTGACATAATAGTAATCCCAGATAGTAATCCCATATGATGTATTGTCCAAGATATGGTTTCCCTAACGGTAAACCTGTGTCTTCCCCTAAGCAAAGCTCTGTCTCTGCTGGCAGTCACTGCGTTTGAGAGAAAAGGTCAAAAGACTGGCTGAAGTGACCTATTCCCATGGTAAATACTGTCCTGTGGCTTACGTGGGGCGTTGGGCAGGTTACCATGTTCCGAGTGCGCTTGTTACCCAACACAAGGGGCTTGTTGACAACTGTACCACCAAAACCTTGTAACATGGTTCAGCTGTTGTGGCGTTTTCCCCAGGGGTCCCCTAGTGTCAAGTGACTGACAGATAGGGAACGTCTCCGTTACTATTGTAACCTCCGTTCCCTGATTGAGGGAACGAGATGTGGTGTCCCTCCTGCCACAATGCTGAACTGCCTGCTGAAATTACCAGGACACTGTTTCGGATCCTCAGCACATACCCGAATGAGTGACCACACCGTTTCCCTTATATACCTATATTTCTGGGGGAGTGGCATGCAAAGTTCTCATTGGACTTTTCTCAAAGTAACAGGGGTGTTTGGTGCTCCAGAGTGTGACCCCTAGTGTCAGTCATCAACACCACGTCTCATTCCCTCTATCAGGGAATGGAGGTTACAATAGTAACCAAGACGTTTACACTGAATTATATTTTTGTGGAAACCATGAAACACTGCCCCCTCAAAAGTTTGTGGTATGTACAATTTATTCTCTTTTAATTTAAATGATTTAATTATTAAAACTGAATCAACGAAATTAATATTTCAGCCAAATCAGCATATTAGAATGATTTCTGAAGGATCATGTGACACTGAACATTGAAGTAGTGGCTGCTGAAAATTCAGCTTTGCCATCAAAGAAATAAATTCCATCATAAACATATTTATAAAAAAATAGAAAACAGTTATTCTAAGTTGTAATAATATTTCTTAATATTACTACTGAAGTTTCTTTTACTTGTTCTTTTTTTATAGAAGAGAATATCCTGAAGAATCAGATGGATAGCGCTTGTATATGATTTCTTGAATTCAGGTCAGTGCCAAATCACATCATGTTCACAATCATACTACTCACATTCATGCATTCACTCTCTCATACAGATGAATCTCTCATCCACCTGTGCCAAAGACAAGAATCAGTCTAGTCACACCAAGTAACTTGCATAAATAACAAGCTCACCAAAGACATTACGTGAAATCACACATGATAAGGACCATATGCACGAAAATACAGACACACAGACCAAATGAAAGGTGCACACACACATGCCGCTGATATGCATAGAAAGGTGTCTGTCGCTGTTAATATCATTCTATCTGCTAAGTGAACGTCTCAGTCACCTCTCATTTCCTTCTCCTCATCATCATCGTTCTCACTCTCTTTTTTACTCTTTCACACACAAGTAGACACATCATCATCATCTTCATCATCTCACACACATCAGCATCAGCGGACATGCACACTCACGCATACCCAGAAACGGAGAGATGCTCTTTCTGAGTGAAAGAGGGAGAGATGACAAGTAAGAGGGGAGAACACAGGAAGCACATTAGTTATCGGTCTCTCCCTTTCACATCCCATTACAGTTACACTCTTCCATCTGCCTCCTCACTCTTCTTCACCTCTAACAGTCTGCCCTGCTGCACTTTACCTGACTAAATGACACTTCACACCACACACATACAGATGACCAGCTGAAATATTTACAGAGCCGTATGATTGAAAAAAAAGAAGCAAGGATTGATGGAATAAAAGGGAAAGAAAGAAAAGAAAGAAAGAAAGAAATATATATATATATATATATATATATATATATATATATATATATATATATATATATATATATATATATATATATATATATATATAACTACAATGTTAATATATTAATGTTAATATAAATTGTTTAATATATATGTTAAATTTATCAAAAGTAACAGTAAAGAAATAAAGATATTGGCATTGTTGTTACAAAAGATGATTTACTTAAATAAATGCTGTTCTTTTAAACTTTCTGTTTATCAAAAAATTTATCATGGTTTCCACAAAAAATATTAAGCAGCAAAAACTGTTTTCAACATTGATTATATTAAGAAATATTTCTTGAGAACCACATTTCTGAAGGATCATGTGACACTGAAGATTGGAGTAAAGATGCTGAATATTCAGCTTTGCCATCACAGGAATACATTTTTAAAATATATTCGAATTATATTAAAATATAACTATTTCACAATATTATATATATATATATATATATATATATATATATATATATATATATATATATATATATATATATATATATATATATATATTTTTTTTTTTTCATATAAATGTAGCCTTGTTGAGCATAAGAGACCTCTTTCACAAACACACACACGCAAAGTTTATTGAAGTTTTAACTATTTAACTAAAGAACTATTTCAGTCTTTCTACTTTGAAATTTCATGGCTAATTCTTGTGTTACTTCACTTTTCTTCTCTAATAATTTATGAAATTTATAGAAACAGTATCACTCAGTCTGTCCATAATCTTAAATACCATTTTCCCCCTCCCCTTTAAACAAATGCAAAGCTATAAGATACAATTATCATGAGGTTGTCATATATTTATCTCATTTACAAAGTGCTTTCTTCCATTGCTAAAAGTAAACGTTGCAGCCATGGGAGAAAGAGCATTGTTGAAAAGCCACAGTTGTGTTTGTCCCTCTAGACTCTCCATACACACAGACCTTGAGGGGGGCTCGCACAGAAGCTCTTCGGGGGGTTGTTAGCTGTGAGCTTAGCCACCACAAGGGCTCCAGCTCACGCACTAATTATTTTCATAGTCAGCCGGGTGTGCAGAGTTGGCCTGCGAGTTGTGCAAATGCTTATTTAAGCTGTGTAACTGACATCCATATGGTTTTTATCACCATGAAGAAACGTTTGAACTGGTTATGTTTTCATGCGGCCAAGGCTCTGACCTGTCTGTCAGAAACACTCATATGTGTTGCGTCAATGGGAAATTCTATTCCATAATGTTCTGGATCAGCATGTTTTTCCTTCCCTGAGTCACTGTTGTACTGTAAAAGTGTTAATAAAAACTAAACCACATTTGTCGTTTTTGGTGCCGTCTTTTTTTTGTGGGGGAATGATTGAACGTTTTAATGAATGAATGTTTTCCATAACACTGTGGTACTCTTTATTGTGTAAGTAATATGTTGTCATTGTGATGCTGTATTTTTCATCAAATATATGTTAGTGAAAACTCGAAAATCATGACTATTAAATTATATCACAAATATTTGGCGGTCTGTTACAAGAGACACTTTTCAATGATCGTCTGCCACAACAAACTGCAACAAAGCCAGTAGAAAGTCACACACTGAGGTACTGGGTGAAATGTGTCATTCTGAGCTAACCGATGAATCATAGCACATCTTTGTGAGCTTCTGATGCATCCCGTCTCTGATACACTTGCTGGAGAACGCTGAAACTCCAGCCCAATTACAATTCTGTTCATGCAAAACATTAAAGCCACAACACCACAATGCAGCATAACCACAGGCATTGTCAGAGACAATTGTTTAGGAAATGTAATTCTGTGTAAAAACGTCCAAATGTCTCTCTGTACAGTAGTTGTACGGGCAGTATTACTTTAAATAAACATTGCAATTCCAGCATGGGTTTGTGAATAAATAGAACAAAAGGCAAAGAAGCGGATTTCCTCTGCTGATTGCAGCCAGATGTTAGCAAGGGTCTGCTGCCGCTTAACTGGCTATTAAGAGGGAAATTTGGAGTAATTCAATAAATAAAGCCACCATAGGAACTATAGTCTAATGTGTTATAATGCAGGCCGAGAGCTTTCACGCTCTTCCTTGTAGTGCAAACACTTAAAAATAAATAGATGAAAGTATACACACACAGCATAACTTTTTGAGTGGATTAAAAAGAGAAAAGGAAAAAAATCACATTTGAATTACAGGAAATAAGGAAGATTCATGACAAATAAAAAAATAAAAAGTGTTAATGTCTTTTTAAATGCATAAATCAATTAAAATAAATGTAAATACGTTAATGTGTCACTAGATGAACCATTTTAAAATTGTTCTCATTTTATTAAAATGTTGAATTTATTTTCAAGCAGTGTCAAATTATACAATTACACTGAGTAAAAACATAATTAAACAAATTATTATGAGTTTTCCTTTTGCTTTAACAAAAGCTGCATAAACGCCACACGTTTGTGGAAAGCCTGATGATCATGTTCTCCAGCATGATTTGATCTAGAAATAGTTTTTATGTCATAATGTGTATTTTTTTATTTTTATTGTTTTTTTCCAAAATAGGTTAAAATTAGATTTTAGATTTAAATTTGAATTCCATTAGATCATTTTCCTTTTCTCAGTATCTTGCTTCATTCCCGCACACAAATCTACACAAACACTGGATACAAAGAAGATGTTGTCCCCAGTGGATTTATTATGGATCTGTTTGCTTTGGTGAGTACATGTCAAGTGCTTTCAGCATCCAAGTCTTCCCTCTCTCTCATTCAGACCCAAGTGTAATTAAGTAAACAATGCTAGTGTTAGGATTGCAAGAATTGAATCAATAAAAATAACTGATAGAACCCCATATAGTATCAGTGCAAGGAACACACACACACACAGAGAGAGAGAGAGAGAGAGAGAGAGAGAGAGAGAGAGAGAGAGAGAGAATCTAAATATCTAAATAATCTAAATAATCAAACATATCCCACAGACAGTAAAACAGTTGTCATTTCCTCCTCTCCCACCCTATATTCTCTCACTCCTCCTCATTCTCTCTAACCCATATTCGTGTGTGTGACACAGATGATCATATCGTCATACAGATATCTCCAGTATGAAAAGAGAGAGAGAGGCAGAAAGGTCAGAGACACTGAGTGAAACGGATAAAGGCTAATGATTATCTCAACCTTTATCTAATCAATAATCATTTATCCAGCAATATTACCGCCAGCTACTGGCCATTCTCTATTATCCCAGCACAGACGCCAGTGGCTGTATTGTCTCAGTCTGTCAGCTTTATGGGCTGGGTGAATGGTAGGTGAACATCAGGGCTGTGATACTCTCTGTGTGGCGGGTGGCTTTAGTGGTACAGTATATCTGTGCAGTATATGCGTAGTCTCTGTGCCGAACTATTTCCATTACAGCTAATGTACAGTGTGTATATGTAATAAATCTGGGATTCAATACCTAATTTAAACCTAGAAACCTTAAGCATTGCTATTATTGTGAAATGGGTTAATTTTTATAATTCATATTTTCACTGGAATTATCCGGATAATATCATGTAATTTATAATATAATATAATATAATATAATATAATATAATATAATATAATATAATATAATATAATATAATATAATATAATATAATATATCTATCTATCTATCTATCTATCTATCTATCTATCTATCTATCTATCTATCTATCTATCTATCTATCTATCTATCTATCTATCTATCTATCTATCTATCTATCTATCTATCTATCTATCTATCTATCTATCTAGTGTTTCAATTAGTGCCATCTGATTATTCTAGGATTTTTATATTTGTTATACATGATCAGAAAGATCATTTGAAATTAGGACATTAACAAATAATAATACATTTTAATAAAATAAAATAAATACAAATATGAATAAAATACATTTTAATATAGCAGTTTACAAATTGTTCTCATTTTTATTCAAATGAGCTAAAAACACAGAAATGACACCCCCTCCCTTTTCTCATCTCTCTGTCTGCTACTGATGCCATCATAACCTCCCTCTTTATTGCTTTTAATGACTCTCTCTTTCCTTTCATTAATTCTTTATCGATTTCTCTGGACGGCCGTTGAATTAATTTCCAATTACTAAGGATTAGAGGAATAGACAAATGCATATGTTTGCATCTGGTTTAGAGAGCGCATTCCGGCGTGTGTAAGCACATATGTTTGGGAATAGCGAGAAACATGTTGACAAACATGTTTTTTTTTTTTTTTTTTTTTACAGATCTAATGTGTTTTCCCCCTCACAGTGTTTTAATGTGGTTGAGGATTTTCTTTTTCATAGGCTGGAGAATTCAAATAAAATAAAAATCTTGCACGCAATCACAGAAAACACGAGCGCACACACACATACGGACTACACAGGAGAGTGTTGTGAATCTGACAGAAGGAAATTGCAGGAAAGGTCAGTGTGAGCTAATGGCTAGGGTACCTTACATGAAATAAGTCCAGAGCCTTTTGACAGCTCCCTCAGTGTCACAGTACAGCCTTTAACTACCGCTACTGACGTGATCGGAAAACCAGCTTATGCTTTCAGTGTGAGTGTGTGTGTGTGTGTTTTTGAGTGTACAAGAGATACAGAGTGTTGTCAAGCACTGACCTGAATAGCCATCTCATTTACGCACACTTCAACATCCAAAACATTTTGCTACAAGTCCACAAAACAAGTACCATCCAGACAATTCACAGCACTCAAGACCAGACTATCAATATGAAATTGCCAATGGGTATTAATTAGGGCAATTATTCACTTTGAAATCTGTGACAGATATCGATTGTCATTTTCAAAAGAGCTTTGAGAAAGTTATCTTAAAGAATATGGACAAATCTATGAAATTAAACAGGCTAAACCATTTCAAGATGAAGGCAATTGACCAGACATGGATCCAGAGCCGAGTGCAGTATCGATATGTCCTGTACCGCACAGATAGCTCAGATATAACCTTTAGCGTAACTGCATAACTTTTAAAAGAGAGCAAGCCTTTGTTGTTGCTGTTTGTGTGCTGTTACCTTCCTTCTTCCTGTAGATCCCTGGGTAATCACTATACTTCAGTGTGTGTGTGTGTGTGTGTGTGTGTGTGTGTGTGTGTGTGTGTGTGTGTGTGTGTGTGTGTGTGTATTTCGGTATGTACTCTTAGTTATTGTATATGTGTATGTGTGTGTTTGTGTTGACCCAGGTCTCACTCAGCTCATCCCCATGTGTGTGTCTGTGTGTGAAATACTGCACACTAATAGGCAGAGCCGACCTCGTACATTCTGTGCCTCGCGGAGGGCCACTGCGCGCTGTCACTTTAACAACCGGGAATTATCACCAACATCCAGATTTGGGGTTAAGAGTGTCTCAAACAGTATATAGATACATTTTCCATCAATAAATTCACCCTGAATCCAGCCTCCTCAGCCCAAAGCATCCTGCCGCCTGATTGACGTTTTTACCACAAAATTATACCATGTCTGTCGGTGGAGGAGAAGAAACATGTCGCCATTCCAAAATTAGCTAGCCATCAACATAAAACAGGATAAGTCCACTGTGGTGTCATCTCACAAGAGTATTGATTCGGGCAGACGTTCGGGATAGAGAGCGGATTTCCCATAAAGCTAGTAGCCAGCATGTCTTCTTGGGGAGACAGCGAAGGAGAACGCATAAAGGATACAATATACAGGTCTGGAGATTTAAAATTCTTGACACAGCTTGTTCATACTAATTTAACATTCGTTTTTGGAAACGCACACTGGTTTTATATTTCATAGCGTCACATGCTAAATATAAAGCTGTAGAAGCTATATAAATGTACATAAGTCCAGGGCTAGTTGTCACACTTTTGATTCCAGTGAATATTTCTCAGGACAGGATTTTTTTTTTTTTTTTTTTTTCTGTAAAGGCAAATATACTTTAAAGTCTTGGACAACACTATTTCCACTGTTATTGCCCAAGAAAAAACACAAATTATTGAACATGTTTTGTTAGCGGGGTATGTTGTCACAATGGAACCATTTATGTAACTGGTAAGAAAACATCAAACATTTTTTTCTTTTTGGCCAACAAATATTGTATAAAATTATAATGATTAAAACAACTTTAAAGAAAAATGAGACATCCTTGTATGACATTCACCAAATTTGGGTCAAATATGGACAAACCCAACCATTGGATTAAAAATGTATTTAAAACTATTTAACCCAACAGCTGGGTTTGTCCATACTTGACCCAAATTTGGGTTGACCCAAACAACCCAGCATTATTTAGAGTGTTCATAAAAAACACAATCTGCCCTCATTGTATTGAATTGACTCTTGTCTGGCTGTATGCCAGTGTGGTTTTATTGTGTTCTGATATTACAAAATATGCTGATATTGGAATTTTGATATTGGATATTGGAAAAAAAAAAATCTGAATAAATGATTCCCGTTTTAGACCGTTGTTGATCTATTTGCTGAAAACCAACACACCCACAGCTAGAGAAAATACACATTTGTCTGACTGGAGGTATTACCTTTATGAAAACTTCCCCGTGTGACAACTAGCCCCAGTCTCCTCTTTATGCAAATCAAATTAACTCTGGGAACCACTGAGGGTTTTTAGCTGATCACAACAATATGTTTCATTATAGGTGACAGTCGGACCATCCAACTGGAACCATGCCAAAATATTTCCGCAAGCCAATCAGATTACACGTAAGTGCTCTGACAGTGGTGAATAAAAACATTGTTTAAGCAGCCAATCAGATGGCACGTAACAGCTTCGGCGTGCCTGTGAAGCAAAACCCTGCTTAACCAGTCACAGTCACAGTGCTGTAATGAAATCCAGACCGAGACAGCATTTGGATTGATTTCCAACATCTTGATTTAATATCCTGAATTAATTATTTTAACTTGAATAATATATAAAGGAAAATAAATGTAGAACACTCAAGGGAACAAGAGAGGGCTTCTTTCTTGCAGAGTTATCTCATGGTCAATCTCACCCTGAGACTACTTTCAGCTGTGTGCGTGCCTGCCTGCAAGCATGTGTGTGAGTGAGCCAGTGTGTGTGTGATTGTGGGTGTGCATATGTCTGCACTGAACGATTTCCTGTAAATTACTTTGTTGGTATGGGCTCTTGTTTGTGTGTGTGTGTGTGTGTGTGTGTGTGTGTGTGTGTGTGTGTGTGTGTGTGTGTGTGTGTGTGTGTGTGTGTGTGTGTGTTCACAATATCACAGGGAGAGAATACATGTTTGATTGAAGTTATGTTACAAAAAGGCTTGAGCCAATACTCTCAGGTCACCCTACATGAAGAGCAGATGGTCTTACTGCAGGTGGGAGAGAGAACTCAAGCATGACTCCAAATTTTGCAAATTTTGCAAGGATATACACATCTAGACTGAGACATACTGGTGTGATGCATTTCATTTTGAATTCCAACAGGCTGAACTGGTGTGTGGACAGCATGGGCACCTTAGAAAATAGTGCTGGATGCAAAACGCCCCTCAAACACAACAAAGGCCAAAATATGTCATTTTCAAGTTTATTGTTATTGAATATTGATGGAGCAACACAGTTTGTGTAAAATTAAGTTTTGAAAATGAATGAAGTTTGTTTTGATTAAAAATCATGCACATATGAAGAAGGCAGCTAGAGCCTGAGGCAAAAGGCCCTCAGGGGAGCTGAAGTGATAATGATAGGGCTAAATGTGTCAACATATACAAATACTTTTGATATAGCAACAAATACATTTAAGTAATATAAATCTGAGTGAACTTTAAGTACATACTTAATCAAAATAACCACTGCAAATGGTATATCAATTATATATTTATTTGACCCTTTTCAGTTACACATCTATTCAAGCAAAGCTGAAAACCATAATCAAATATGTGTGCATGCATGCATGTATGTATTCATTCATTCATTCATTCATTCATTTATTGCTTGCTTGCTTAAAATATAAGTAATATTTTATTCAGAGATTCCCATTAGGTATAAAATTGCATTTAAAAAAGAAGCAAACATTCTGCATTTAATGCATTACATGTGAGGTTAAATTACCTTAAATTAAATATTTCATTAATGCATGCACTGACCAGGACAGTTGTCAGGTTTTTTTTTTTTTTTTTTTTTTTTTTTGGTAGAAAATAAAATCAAGGGTCTTTAGTACCATTGTACCTGATCTTATTGTACTAGAATGTTATTTAACAAATGCAATGGTCCCACTTTATATTAGGTGGTCTTAACTACTATGTACTTACATAAAAATAAATAAGTACAATGTACTTATTGTGCTCATGTTGTATTGCAAAACACTTTTGCTGCTACTGAGGTGGGTGTTAGGGACGGGTTTGTTGGTATGGTTAGGTTAAGGGTGGGTTAAGATGTAAGGGCAGAGTCAACAGTGTAATTATAAATGTAATTACAAAAATAATTACAGCTGTAATTACATGCAGGGCATAAAATAAAATAAAAATAAAATATAAATACAATGTAAAACCATGTATGTACACAATTAAGTGCATTGTAAAAAAATGTAGTGCATATAGCACATAGTTAAAGACACTTAATGTAAAGTGGCACAAATGCGATAATCTAATAAAAACTTAAAGGTCAAAATGTCGATATACACTGTAAATTCTAACAAGTCCAGTTTACTTAAAAAAGTTTGAAACCGACTGCTTTATTTTTGCAAAACAAACTTAAAAGTAAAAATGAAGTTAATTTACTAATCAGCTGAAAGTAAAGAAAGCTAACACCTCCCAAGTAAATTAAGTAATAAATATCAAGATACTTTAATGCCAATTCTAGTTAACATACTCTAGAATATTTACTAATCTTACTTAAGATTTAATAAGTAATTCCATTTAATTAACAGTGTTATATTATGTTCTGCAAACATCTTAAATACTATTATCCCCAACATAGTTTTAACCTGTCATTTTATTAATCTGTTTCACATTTTCTTCAAGTAAAGTGAACATATTTTTAGTAGTTCAACTAGCATTGAATGCACTTAACACTCAATTAAGTAAGCTTAATTGCATCAAGTTGCTCTTACTTAAACCATTTAAGTTTTGTCAACTTAATTCTATCTGTGATCTGAGGAAGTGTACTCCCAGAATGCATTGCGACATAAATAAATTAAATGCTTTGTTTTACTATTTTTGGCTTTATTTTACCATTTGTCTTTTGTCAGTATAACCCCAATAACAACAGCAAATAAAATTGTAAATGTCTTATTAATAAAAAATATATATATATAGATAAAAAAAAATCTTGTTACCATTGTTGTGTTTTGCATGCTGAATGTTGAAGTCTGTGTGTGACATGAGCATGATCAACTGCAAGATACTGTCACACACACACACACACACACACACACACACACACACACACACACACACACACACACACACACACACACACACACACACACACACACACACACACACACACACACACACACGTGTGTGTGTGTGTGTATATTACTTTCCTTTGTTGTTGCATCAAGAAGATAATAACAATAATATGTAAGTATAATATATAAGTTCCAAGTGCCCAACCAAAGGGAACACTAATCAAAATAATGGTGAGAGGAAATGAGTGAAAAGTCTATTAAAAAATTGCCCCGTCTCAAAAACCTTTTGCCCGCCTGTTTTTTTTTTTTTTTTTTTGGTTTTGGTTTTTGGCTCTGGCAAAATGGTACTCAAACCAGTCAAGTAATGTTTACTTGGGTTTTCTAAGTGCCGAAGGCATAGCATGCAAATAGTTCAGATTACTAAATTGTTTTAAGTAAGTTCAACAAATTATTGGACATTAAGTAAAGTTAACTAAAAAGTCTTAGAAAACTGCTGTATTTTACAGTGTTGGTTTAGTAAAAAATAAGTGTACAGACATTTACTCTCCATATTCCCTGTGTTTGTTGCATTGTGTCACCTGCACCCAACTGGTGTAGGATGTGCAGTCTTCTCTATAGAAGAAAAGAGTACCTGAGAAACGTCTAATATTAACCACCTCTGTGATGTCTAGGCAGCCGCTATTGGCACACCACCATCCCATTCGATTACGGTTATTGATAAGTAAGTCTGCTTTTTCCTCTCTGAATATCTGAAACAATCATCGGCTCATAAGCCTTTTTTTTCTCGTCTCATTCTGAAGTGAAATGAGAAGGCACATAAAAAACTCATATGGAGGCTGGTGCTGCTGTGTCAGTGTCTCAGCTCGATTGGTAGCTGGCTGAGGTGCTTCTCTCCTCGTCATCGTCTCCATAACCTGCGCACTTCTGACACGCGGATTATAATAAAAGAAGACTACTGTCAGAGCAGGGTTGATTTAAAGACAGCCCGAGTCAATCAATCACAAAGTTCAGATTAAAAGTACAAGTATGGTTCTCCCTCTCTCCGTCTCTTTTACTATCATTCTCTTTTGCCTTCTCGCAGCTTTTTTTTTTTTTTTTTCAGTTTAATCTGAGCAAAAATAAAGCAAGGCCTTTAAATTTCATAGCTTCCACGAAACTCTTGGCAAGTATTCATTGTGTTCTACTTTTCCCTTTCAACCTCTCCACAGGAGGCTGCATTCATTACAACTTTATATATGATGTTCTCCTTTCAAAATGCCATCGATGGCTCAGATGAGCTGTGCACTGTGATCCTGCAACACAAAAACGCCGGCGTCAGATTCTTCTTATTGACACATGCTCGCAGGAGTAGCCCGCCTGAGCGAGCCAAAGGGCGTCGTTCCTCGCTTTTAAAACACTGCTTTACATTTCCCCCCGCAGAAAACGAGCTAATTATAATGAGAGCGTTTTTAGATGATAAAACGATATCGAATCAGATTGCAGTCTCTTCCTTTTTCCTCAGCAACCTATTTTATGGCGAAGTTCAACAGTGTCACCGGGACAGAGATAGCACTTAATCACCCAGACAAACACGCCATTACCCCGCGAATCCTGCGAATGCAGAGCTGAATTAAATATGGTAAACTATCTCATTACACAAACACATGCATAAAATCTCCGTCTCGGAGCGATCAAAGGTCAGAGAAGTGAATATCTAAAAATCCTTCTTTGAATTCATTTGGCGTTAAAAGCAAGCGCTCTCCAGAGACTGCAGTCACCTGCTGCTAGCTGGACTCAGGTAATGACTATCATCTTAAAGGCCTGCTGCCACGACAACGCGTGTTGGAATATATCGGAGCGGTCGTTCTGGACGCTTCCAGGAGGAGATCACAAAGTCATTAACTATTTTCTGTCTTTCTCAGCAGTTAGTGTTGATGCAGCCTGCTTGCAATAATGTATTGTGTTGCAAACAAGAAGGATGGCCACTTCCCTGCCTCCTGGTGCAGAGGGGGCCCGCAGTGACACGGAGGCTCAGGTATATGGATGGCCTGAGGAGGTCTCCATCATTCATAAAACATGCTGCTGCCGCACGCCACCGAATTGATCTTGCAAAAGAAGCAGGGTGGCATGCCGACCACTTCATTAGTCTTCCACAGCCACAAATCACAGTCGTCGTAGCCTCACAGGGACCCGCCGACATCACCGTAACGCACTTGAGATCTTGAGCATTCCCAAAATGCTTCAACGATGTTGCTGCTACGTTGCTACATTGTTTATGGCGGAATGGTTATGGTCTGGCTAAAATATGTGTGAAGAGAATGACAACAGCAGCCAGCCTCTCAAAATAAGAAATGCACACAATTTTTGAGCTCTGTAATTGATTGCTCGTGGTCATTTCGGGCGTCATGGGATGAAATCAAGTGGCTTCTCCATAAAACAATGTCAAATATTGATGATATTTCTCTTCCCTGGCCTCTGAATGAATTGCCCTACTCACTGAGGCTTTTTGATGAATGCTTTTTATTGCCTTTTCTGTTGTTGCTAGAGCAGCTGGAAAGGACTCGGACTGGTCCTCTCAGAGTCAGCTAACCAAATTGCCATGAGAGGACTGCCACATCGCAGTCCACAAATCAGAACTGTGCATTTTATTATGCTTCTGTTCTTTTCTTTTTGATGGTTTAGTGACATTACTTACTCTGAAGCATTCAATGACTATTTATCTTGTGAAACAATCCCATGATAATGTTATTATTAAGCTGCCTTTTCACTCCTTACACAGATGTTAGATCAGAAGTCATTAATTTCTACTGGAAACACAGCGGTTGCACATTGGGTAACAATTATTTTATCAATTATCCTAAGAGCAAAAGATAAGAACAAGAAAAAAAAAGATTCAGAATTATTACATTACATTAACACTGTAAGCCTGGACAACCCATTTGTCCTATATGGGTTGTGATTCAATCGTTATTCATACAACCATCCCCATGTTTAATAAGCTGAAGGAAAATGCTGTAGCTGTGTTGCTCCTTTACCAGCACAGCAGCTTCACAAACAAATTGAAAGTTCATTATGACTTCCACTAGGGGGCAAATCCAGAGGTTGCAGGCAGTGTAAAGGCGGCTTTCCCGGCTAACAATTTTTGGATTTTTTTGGAACGTTTGGAAAGTTTAAGGTTCTACTAAAAAATAAACCATAAAAGAACATTCCTAGAATGTTAGAAATTGGTTCCCATAAAATAACCGAATGAGAACCATACACTCACATTAAGAGGACGTTTTGTGTTCACTTGGTTTATGCTTAATATTCACTTGTTTGATTTAACTACAGATTTAATTCATTCCACTGAAATTGATCTTCTCAAATTAGCATAATATGTCATCGCAGTTTCTCAAAATGTAAAGTGGGAACAAAAGATTGTAATGGAAAGATACAGATCGCAGATGGGGAGCGTCAAAGTGGCCTCATAGCTTGGCTTGTAAATGTGAAAAGAAAATGGAATGTCTTTCTCTCTCTCTTCTCTTTTGTCTGTCTGTTTCTGTGTCTCTCAGAAAACAAACTGTTCTTACATTGTGTTGTCTCTTTAAAGTTGCATGGTTACCCCTCAACCCCCCTCATTCCTGCACAGTCTATTCCCTCAACTGTCATGCTGCCAGGCCTAAAAGCCTTCCTTGTGAAATGTTCAACATCAGAAATGGTTTGTGTGCATGTCAGTTTGGCCTACCAAAAATCCTAACAGTTAAGCCAAAGGCACCAAAGGTTCTCTTGTGAAGCTTTGTTTTTGTTTTAAAGGTCTTTGGTTACAGCTAAGCCACTATCCCTGTCCGAGGTTTATTTATGATCGCCCTGCTATATTAAGATCTTATCAGGTTAGAGGTGTACTTTCACCACAGACATTGTGATCCAGCAAATACGAGGACGCCTCACAAGCACATCATCGACATCACTTCCTGTTAAAACACTCAATCAAATAAGCATTTGCCTGAAAAAAAAAAAAAAAAAAAAAAAAAAAAAAAATCAGTTTAGTCTCTTTACATTTCCATAAACATACATCCCTCTCTCTCTCTGCCTGCCTCTCTCACAAAACTCCCCATTTGACTTGTGAAACATGATGAACACATTTGAAGATCAGCATGAATAATTCAGTCCACTCGGGCTGAAGCGGGTGAGCATGTAAGGATGTGAGTGGGGGGTGGGGGCTGGAGAGCAAGACAGCAAACAAGTCCCTCCTGGTTAGGCTTTTTTGAAGGACGGCCCAAAGTGCGTAGCAGCAGCGTTACAAGTGCTGAAGGTCCGAGGGGAATTAGGAGCATCTCCATTACCAGTGTGGAGCGATTTGTTTGGAATTATGCCATGCTGCAAATATCTGGACCTTTGGGGACACTGATACATCTGATCCCACAGCAAAGCAATCTCTACAAGTTTGCTTTTTTCCTCTCCTCATGCCACAGAGCCGTCTACCCTCGGGGGTGTTTAAACTGAATCCATCTTTTGACTTTTGCAGGCATATTTTTAGTGTTAATCTTGTCAACAAAATGAGACATTACTAATAATATTAATATGATTGGATAATTATTGCAGTGATTATTAGCATGTTATATGTTTGGCAACAGTTCTTCTAACACTAACTCATGGAGTGTGTAGCTTTTCTTAAACAACCATGTAGGAAGACTCATCTTGGCCATTTTCCAGGATGACAGTATCGAGGTTCTTTAGGCTCAAATTGTGAAAGAATGGTTGGGAGAGAGCATGAAGAATCATTTTCACACATGAATTGACACCTCTGAATCCAGACCTTAAATTCATTGAAAGTCTTTGGGAATTGCTGGAGGAGACTTGACAGGGTGCTTGACTCTTGCATCGTCAATACAAGATCTTGACCAAAAATTGATGCACTTCTTGATGGAAATAACATCACAACATTTTATTTTAATAAAAATTCATTGTTTTCATTGTCAGTGAAAATGTACACTAGGGTGAATGCTGAAAGTGCCTCTTTTCTCTTTGTCTTCTTTAATGTAATCAGCTTGGTTTTCTTTATATTAAATGGGTAGTTCACCCAAAAATGAACATTCTGTCATTAATCACTCACCCTCATGTTGTTCCAAACCCGTAAGACCTTCGTTTATCTTCGGAACACAAATTGAGATATTTTTTGATGAATTCTGAAATAAAACAAAAATATCGACTTGATTCAACAATCTCTTCTTGTCTGTGCCAGTCTCCTTCACAGTTGACATTTCGAAGCACTATGGCAGAATGTCGGCTCACCATTTGCTAGCTCCTGCGTCGGCATCACACGCATGCGTCGTGGTGCTCACGTGAACAGCATCGGCCAATGGTAAGCCAGCATTCTGACGTGATGCTTCGAAAGTCAACAGTCAACAGCATAGGAGACTGGCATAGACGAGAAGAGATTGTTGAATAAAGTCGTTATTTTTGGCGTTTTTTGCGCACAAAAAGTGTTCTCGTTGCTTCATAACATTAAGGTTGAACCACTGTAGTCACATGGACTGTTGTAATGATGTCTTTATAACCTTTCTGGAACTTAAAAGTGTTAATTACATTGCTGTCTATGGAGGGGTCAGAGAGCTTTCGGATTTCATCAAAAATATCTTCATTTGTTTTCTGAAGATGAACGAAGGTCTTACATTCGGAACAACATGAGGGTGAGTGATTAATGACAGAATTTATATTTTTGGGTCAACTAACCCTTTAACACTGTCTTGGACTGATTGTTTGAATGAATTTGCTTATTAGATCATTGGATCGGAAACTTTCCTGGAGTTTTTGCGTCTTAAAATGATCTGATCGCAAACATAGAAGCAGAATTGGGTTAAATGGTTTGAATAGACATTTCCACCTACCAGGGTTACAGGTGCTTGTGTGATTGTAGATGCTCTCGACTTCTAAGATCGCCTAATTGTAACTGCGTGACATAACGTAAATTACGTTAATTTTGACTAAATTTTGTGTGTTTCAGTCATTTATTTGCATTAAATTATTTTAACGCGTTAAAGAATTTGAATTAATCACATGCGTTAATGCGTTGACGTTGACAGCCCTAGTTTAAACTGAAAGTCAAAGCTGAACTATTAAGAAATTCAATTACACTCTGATACAAGTTTACATAGATAAAAAATGAACGGTGTAAACACCATTCATCTTCAATTCATACCCGTGCAGAGTAGGACAGTGTAGGATGTGTTGCTAGAGCACAAAGAAAGAGCATCAGCGGTCTACTTACACATAACTCTCTCTCTCTCTCTCTCTCTCTCTCTCTCTCTCTAACTGATAAGTGCTGTGACAGCAGAAATGTTTGTGTGACAAGCATTTGGGGGCTTTAGTCCATTAACAGCCTCTTTTGAGTCTCCTTGGTGGGTTATTGGGCCAGTGAGTCAAAACCTTGCAGAATTCCCCTTCCATTTATATCATGTAAGACAGGAAGGGGAAGTGAGGACACAAAGAAAGAGGGGCACAGAGAGAAAGGCTGCCGTGTTTTCACCGGTGTTTAAACTAATTTGATATGACAAATTGAAAAAGGGTGCATGGAAGTGCACGCGTATTTGTGTGTATGCATGCATGTCTGACGAAGACAGGATGCGCCGATCAGCTTTGGTGTCATCAGATTAACAGGCATACGTCCATAATTAATGTCCAGTGACTGGACGCACTTCACACGAGGCACCTAGGAAGGCCGCTCTAGCTGTCAGTCAAAATGACACATGGCCATAAAACACACAGTTAGCATTATACACAGGGAAACACAGGTGTGATCGTGAAGTAAAATTCACACTGTATCTCACATAACAAAACAAAAAATTACGTGAGCATAATATACACATCACATTTACTAAATTAGAGAAGGTCAGGTTTTATTCATTTAAAATCTCAGGGGGCACTTTAAGTGAGTTTCAGCTGACAAAAAAGGTAGGGAATCCCTGCTTTGCATGTAAATATGAAATGACATTATATTTTAATGTGTTTGAAAGACAAAAGCCTTACAATAATACAAATGACTCACAGAGAGATGATTCAAATATTACTTGTGTTCATCAGAAGCTGTTTTGATATCCAGTGTTGCAATGTTGAGAAAACACTTCTTAAAAGTGAAATTATTATTATTTATTTTTTAAGGAAAATGTAGTAATAATTTTAAGTAATTTTGTGAGAATAACATGTAATCATGTAATCAATAAAAAAGTAACTGTATTCTGATATGAGCATTTTAAAATGTAATATAATCTAATTACAAGTATACATGATTTTTGGAGTCTGATTATGTCATCTAGATTACGTGTAATCAGTTTCTACCCATTGTACCCCATCTGAATCTAAATATAAAAAAGATGTAGTTCACAAACTCGTCACGTCTGAACTCAGCTTTAAGTAGTTAAGAGATGAAGATGGCTTTGCCATACAATATGGATGTACGTTCAGAATGATTGTTACCTTATGTCATGAGATGCTCTGTTATACATTACAGTTAGATTTTTTTCTTTGTTGTTTCTGACTGTTTGCTGTCACTAATAATCCTCCATACAGTAAAGAGTGGTAATCAATCAAGTATAAGCTGAAGTACATGGCAAGACGAGGCTCACTCCTTCATCTTTTTCATGAAATGTTCAGTATGAGGGTGTTCTGGACGCAGCCATCTCTCTTGAGGTCCGGCCCCTCATGGAAAAGGCCGTGTCTGGTCCTGGCTATTTCTGAATGACGTGGCCAAGCATCTTGTCCCAATAAAGAGCAGAGGATGTTGACGGAAAATGCTGTACCATTTTCATTATGCTCACCATGCTAATCTGATTTCATGTTCTCTTGTTTTAGGTAATCACATGCCACCATACAGCATGTTCCAGCAGTGGGGCTATGGCAGATGTATTTAATGTTACGGCTCGCATGTTTTCACTTTTTATGTTTTATATTTTAAGAGAATCATAATTTCAGCCAAAACCAGGCAATATATCTATATTTGTTCTCCCCCTGCATGACTTAAGTTTAAATTCATTTTGAGTGTCTGTTTCTTAAAAAAAAAAAAAAAAAAAAAAAAAAAAAAATATAATATATATATACACTCACCTAAAGGATTATTAGGAACACCTGTTCAATTTTTCATTAATGCAATTATCTAATCAACCAATCACATGGCAGTTGCTTCAATGCATTTAGGGGTGTGGTCCTGGTCAAGACAATCTCCTGAACTCCAAACTGAATGTCAGAATGGGAAAGAAAGGTGATTTAAGCCATTTTGAGCTTGGCATGGTTGTTGGTGCCAGACTGGCCGGTCTGAGTATTTCACAATCTGCTCAGTTACTGGGATTTTCACGCACAACCATTTCTAGGGTTTACAAAGAATGGTGTGAAAAGGGAAAAACATCCAGTATGCGGCAGTCCTGTGGGCGAAAATGCCTTGTTGATGCTAGAGGTCAGAGGAGAATGGACCGACTGATTCAAGCTGATAGAAGAGCAACTTTGACTGAAATACCCACTTGTTACAACCGAGGTATGCAGCAAAGCATTTGTGAAGCCACAACATGAACAACCTTGAGGCGGATGGGCTACAACAGCAGAAGACCCCACCGGGTACCACTCATCTCCACTACAAATAGGAAAAAGAGGCTACAATTTGCACAAACTCACCAAAATTGAACAGTTGAAGACTGGAAAAATGTTGCCTGGTCTGATGAGTCTCGATTTCTGTTGAGACAGAATGGTAGAATCTTCAGATGGTAGAGTCAGAATTTGGCGTAAACAGAATGAGAACATGGATCCATCATGCCTTGTTACCACTGTGCAGGCTGGTAGTGGTGTAATGGTGTGGGGGATGTTTTCTTGGCACACTTTAGGCCCCTTAGTGCCAACTGGGCATCGTTTAAATGCCACGGCCTACCGGAGCATTGTTTCTGACCATGTCCATCCCTTTATGACCACCATGTACCCATTCTCAGATGGCTACTTCCAGCAGGATAATGCACCATGTCACAAAGCTCGAATCATTTCAAATTGGTTTCTTGAACATGACAATGAGTTCACTGCACTAAAATGGCCCCCACAGTCACCAGATCTCAACCCAATAGAGCATATTTGGGATGTGGTGGAACGGGAGCTTCGTGCCCTGGATGTGCATCCCACAAATCTCCATCAACTGCAAGATGCTATCCTATCAATATGGGCCAACATTTCTAAAGAATGCTTTCAGCACCTTGTTGAATCAATGCCACGTAGAATTAAGGCAGTTCTGAAGGTGAAAGGGGGTCAAACACAGTATTAGTATGGTGTTCCTAATAATCCTTTAGGTGAGTGTATATACACACACACACACACACACACACACAGAGAGCCTTAACGCAGAGCTAACAAACAGTAAAATTCTCATTTTAATTTAATGGGAGATTAAATTCTGGCATCGTTTACTAATTTGTTCCAAATCTGCAATACTTTAAAATTACATAGATTTTCATTTGTTCATCACACAAATTAGAATATAGCGTATAAATTATTTTTAGATTATTAGATATTTAGATATTTATTTATTTATTTATTTTATTTTTTTGAGGCATCAGAGCCAGTACAGTCATAATAATTTAACCTTTTGTGTTCCAGTATAAAAAGAAAGTCATACAGGCTTGACATGCATGTGGGACAGTAAATTATTTTTTTAAATTTTAAGGATCATACTTCCTTTAAGGATGATAATCCCATGCAGTGGAGGATTGATGCAGAATAAGTGTATACAAACTCTTCTCCTTTTCATTTTTATTCATCCTCTCTAAAACATAAAGGGCGAGTTGAATGTCACATCTGAGATCCTTCCGCTAAACTTCCATCACTGCAGAGAAGGCTTTTTTTTAAATCAGTCCCACATTTATTTTCCATCTTTGTCCTTATCAGTCTGCTCGCTCACCCTCTCTCATTCCTTCTCCCTCCCTCTCTCGCTCTCTCTCTGCTTGGCTGGGCTAATTGAGTGTCTAAACAAACTAATTAATCACTGGCATTGGTGGAAGACGGACAGGTCTGGAGAGGTGATGTTCATCAAACTCCCCCCAATTTGTTTTTTTTTTTTTAATCCCTGTAGTCGTTTATTTGCTGAATATGCACATTTCCCCCCTTCCCTGAGATCTCTTTGCCATGGCCAAGGTTAACTGTACACACGCTCATTCACTATTTATGATTTTGCATAGAGGATAAGTTTTTTTTTCTGCTCTTATATTCACAGTATCCAGGCGCATTAATCAAAAATAATGAATAAAATGATCCGTCTGACAATGCTCATACCCTCCCAGGTTTCAAGAGAATATCCAACCAACTTTATTAATCAACATCCAGATTAATTGTAACAAAGTGTCATCCATAAATTTCCCTTTCATTTTAATAGTACTTTGCCTAACACTAACAATATCCCTTGTGACTTCAGATTTATTGAGGGTTGTGGCTATCGTGGAGAGGATGAGAGGGTGACATGGTACTGGGGGAACTGCACAGATACCATGTTCCTCTCCACACATTGACGTCCAAATGGAACGGACCAAAACATCTCCTCTCTGGACCAATTGAAGGCATTTAAAGATCCCCTTGGATCGAACGCTTCCCTTTCTTTAGCAAACGCTTTGGTGGGGCTGTAATGGCCATTTGTTGCCCTTCGCCGACTCTCCTCTACCCCCACTCCCTTTTTGGCCCCGCTCAGCTCTCTGTAGGAGAAGGTGAGGCGTTGGAGTAAACCATTAAGGGTGACAGTTTCACTTTTCTCCCCCTAATTACTTGTTCCTGCCTATGTGGCATTTCTTAGAAAAATTTGTTGAATAATGACCGGCATTAAAATGGAGACTCTTAAGAATTTATACGCGCCGCTTAATTTATCATGTACTTTCTTTATCTCCTCAGTGGATTTATGTCCAAAGTGTCGCAGGCCCCCTCTGCCTGCTGACAGCGCCGTCATTTTCTTAAGGGCACAGCATGCATATCAGTGACAAATTTCCCTGACGCCACATACTCCGTCCTAGAAAATTGCATGCAAGCAGACCAGATTCACACCCTGTTTGTTTGTGCCTCAAACATGCTAGTTACACCATTACTGACATTACTGTCTCAAAAAGCAAATATTTTTGTGAGAACGCCAGATTTTTCTTTAAAAACTGAAACGAAAGGAATATTTTAATGTCTTTTTAATGTCATGCAGTAACTGATTAGATGTAATTTGGATTACGTAACCAGATAAAAAAAAAAAAAAGAAAAAATCTAACTTGTAATTAGATTACATTATGTTTTTATTGATTACATTTTATTCTCCCAATGACTGAGTACATTATTCATAATTCATTAATTCTTCCTATACTACTTTTTATCATTTATATTTTCATTCAAAAAAAAAAAAAAAAAAGAGCCTTCTGCTCATATACATTCAGAAAGTCTTGCAGGTTTGTGGAATTGCACACACAGACCAGATAATGGCGATGAGCCGATCACTGAAAACTGAGACCCACAGTATTTGATCACTGGATTTACAGAAATCATTTCAATTTTACAAAGTTGTCTCATAATAGCAACATTGCATATCTAATCAGCTCTGACGAACACATTATTATTTGAATTATCACTCAGTGAGTCATTTAACCATGTGTTATTGCCTTCTATTGAAGGCATAAAATTTACAAATCTTTTACATCTTTTCATATTTACATACATTGCAGGGATTCCCGAACTGTTTTATCAGCTGAACCTCTGATATATAGGACCTTATATATTTACTTGAATCCCCTGAGTTCTCAAGTTAATAAGTTAGGCCAAAAAAAAATTACGTCAATAATAAAAAAATAATAATAAAATTAAGTTCACGGTTCTCTGATGTTAGTTAAGGGTCACATGACATGCAGGTATATTAAATATTTCATCAAAGGGTTTTAATTTTAAAAGGATTCTTTTTTAAATTATTTATTTTAATTTAATTACTTAAAAGCTTTTCATTAAACTCATGAACCCCCTGCAGTTCCTTCACAAATCCCAGTCTGGGAAAACGTAATGTAATATTTAATGTACTTCATGTTCTTGATAACAAAGAATGGAATATATTTTCTTTCTCTTTGTATTTTTATATCAAGATTATCGTATCATTGTGATAAACGTGTTAGGTCAAAGTAATCTAAAAGTAGTTCATTACTTTAAATGTGCAATGTAATGAATTACATTACCAACTACAATTTTTGTCATGTAATTTAGAATCAGTATCTGACTACAATTTGCAATCTACCCAGCACTGCTTAGATGTTTAACCACAGAATTGCGGTTAGAGACTAAAGCATGGTGATAAATATTTTTGGAGGACAAATGTGGTATAGTTATTTTTGACAGAGTTTCTGTTGTAGATCAACACAAAATATTTTACCATTCACTCGTAATATGCATAAACACTGTGTGGGTGAAAGCGTTTGTGGTAAGTGTGTGTGATTGAGCAAGCAAGCGCTTTTAAATGTGTCGCTCGGTCCCATATGCGCTGCAGGTACGACCACCCATATGTATGACTAACTCCGATTTGCTGTCTCCCTCTCCCTCATTAAAATATGCACCCTTTTTAGTCTTGCATTAGAATGATTTATGAAACAGATCAGGCTTGTGATTCTAAGAGCCACCTATTGCCTTCTTTTTATTGCTGTTGTTTTTTTTCCCCCCACTATTTTTCCTCACGGTAATATACCGCGATCTCCCAGGAGCACACGCTCTGATGGTAGCTCTTTTCAAGGGCATTCAAGTGGGTACTAGCTCACAGCGGTTTAATATCTGCTCGAACACAATGCGAGGACATCCAACCGTCTCCGCTAACACCATTACATGCCACATTTTTGAATGCTATGCTAGATAGCGATCTAACCCGAGCTGTTCGCACAAAACAGGGCCACTAACTATAGAGCTAATATCCAAAAATGGAGCACCCCTACCACTGAATTGCATGTGATTCTGATTTTACAAATGAGGTTGAATTTGAAGTGGTAATGGGTTAAAGGTTAGCTTTTTTTAGGGACCCCAAGTCTATTCTATCTCAAATAGAAGGTTTTCCAGTGTGAGCAAATAGATTCTGGTTATCTTGCTGGCCTATTTCCATGGCAGTATGACAACAATGAATACATTATCATGGGCTCCAAGTTAAACACTTAGATATGTGACCTAATGAAATTACTGGCTCCCTCTGTCTGTATGGCTTTGCTTTAGCCCCCAATGAGCATTTCTATGCTAATCAGATGCAAATACATGGAAACGATGGCAGATATTTAACCCTGGAGTACTGGAACGCCACAGAATTAAAGAGATTCACCCCTCCCCAAACCCTCCACATTTTTCCTCCCCATCTAGTTAATGGGGGGCCTTGGAGAGTAGGCAAATGTTTTACCTTTTTGAAAGTTAAATGCCCACTTTCGCCTTGATATTAAACCACAGATACAGGCCTGAACTATAACCTTTCCAAATCCCCATTTGTCCTGTAAGCCATTGCCTGAACCACTTTCGGCAGCGGTCTAATGAAATGTAATTTTTGTTAGCTGTTCTCATGGCATTATAGAGTATAGTTCATATTGGTCTGCAAGGATCTGGCAGAGGAGTTAAATACGGAATGGTTAGCACAAGCTCTATGTCACATTATTGTAATATGAAGTAATTCTTTTAGCTAATGTGGTTACATCTATTCCCTGCTATTGCCCACTGTTGTGTGCAGTGAACTACTCCCTCTACCATTACAACTCACGTGAACACACACATTTTATTAGTGTTTCACGCCCCTGTGATTTTCATTACTTAAGCAGGACACACCAAATGCGTTCTATCCAACACACGCAAATGAATCTTTTCCTCATGCTTTTACTCGTATCAAGGACAATGATGAGACTCTGACGACCCACTGAACCCATTAAGTGGAATGGTGGCAGTGCCAGTGTGTTACTGCAGGCACATCAGACCAACAAACACACACATGCACATTATATTAAATAACTTGAGTGTCACAAATCAAGTCCAATGATGATGAGGAAGGCAGGTCTAAATTTGTACCTGGGAAAATAGTATTTACGGTAAATCTGATAGCATGTGAAAGGCAGCGTTACATACACAAGATAATGAACTCAGTAATTAACAGCTGTGATGATTTAACGAAAATCCATGGTAACTGATAAGTGGCAAGAAACTAGAACAAATGAAACAGGAAACTGAAAAGAAAGTAAAAGTTCATGAAAATCAAACTAAACAGAGATTAAACATGATGCTAACAAAAGGTCTGAATGTTTGTAGAGCCATCAACCGGCTCCTCAAACTCTTGATTGCAGTCACTTATAGCTTAGCAAACTTTTATGTTAGCAAAAAAAAATTAGTTCACTTTCAGTTCAAATGAAAATTAGCCCATGATTTACTCACCCTTAAGCCATCCTAGTTGTATATGACATTCTTCTTTCAGACGAACACAATCAGAGTTGTATTAATAAATATCCTGATGTTTCCAAGCTTTATAATGGCAGTGAACGGGGCTCACGAGTTAGAAGCTCAAAAAAGTGCATCCATCCATCATTAACGTACTCCACATGGCTCCGGGGGTTAATAAAGGCCTTCTGAAGCGAATCGATGGGGTTTTGTATGAAAATATCCATATTTAAAACTTTATAAAGTAAAATAGCTTCTGCCAGACTGCCTTTCGTATTCAACTACCAAAGAAAGTGTAACGCCTCTCGCGGTTCAAAACGTTTACACTACGTCCAACGTCAGTTAAGCTTTTTTATTAACCCCCGGAGCCGTGTGGAGGAAGTTTATGATGGATGGATGCACTTTTTTGAGCTTCTAACTCGTGAGCCCCATTCACTGCCATTATAAAGCTTGGAAACATCAGGATATTTATTAATACAACTCCGATTGTGTTTATTAGAAAGAAGAAAGTCATATACACCTATGGTGGCTTGAGGCTGAGTAAATCATGGGCTAATTTTCATTTGAAAGTGAACTAATTCTTTAACTATTAGGTTGATTATGCTTCATCTACCCATACCTACAGCAAAATGAGAACACTAATCATATTTGAATATTTCTAGCATAAACTTGGCAAGATTATTACTTAGGTAAATTGCTTGGCATGAAAGAACAAATCCAAAATTCACACATTTATTATTCACATTCATAATGCCATAATTGACAGCTAGAACCACATTCTTCAAGCAAATATTTATAAAAGGATTCAAACTCTAAATGGAATCAAGTAATTTGCTCCAGCCAGATATCTAACTAACGCTAGCACCCAATGACCTCTTGAAAGCTGCTAAGTGTAAAAATGCAAAGTTCTGTCATGAAAATCTAGATGGCGCAGGCTGATAGGTCTGTAACTCAATCTGCTTGTAATTACATCATTCTCTATAGAGCACAGCTGACTGGTTCCCGCTGTATCAGTAGCCAATGAGCTCGCTGCTCAACCTTCAAATACTTGGTCAGCATTTTCTGTAGCAGTTACAGTGCACTTTCAGAAATCCCTACACCTTCCCCAGCTCCAGCTATATAGATCTGCCACGGGTAAATCATATACGCTATATTGTACTGCGGCATGTATACTGTACATGTCTTACTTGCTCACAGCAGCGTGTCGTGTATGTATAGGCAGTAGCAAGTCCTGTAATTGCAGCAGAAGCATTGTAGCAGATCTATCCCGCCAAGACCAAGCATATCAACATTGTCATATCCATTACAATGCTAAACACATGCTAAAGAGATGTCATGACAGAAATACTATCAATGTTGCTTTTCAACAACTGTTGAAAAAAAAACAAAAAAAAGTTTCGAAAATGTACTGAAACATTCGACATACTAGGAATGCAAAAGTTAGAAAAACATACAAAACTTTTTTTTTTTTTTTAAATGTGACTTTTTAATTGTGAAGTCCAAACGGACTGGACTGTTCCATGGGACTCTCAGTGTAGCACTCATACACCATTAACATTCAGCTGTAAGCGACATCATAAACACCTGGGGTCTCATTTATAACCATTGCGTACGCACAAAACAGGCGCTGTCATTGAAAGAGGCATACGCAACTTCCGACGCATAAGCTGCGATTTATAAAAACAAACTTAGCGGGAAAATGTGCGCACCTGTATGCAAACTCTGACCCATGTGTACAAACTCTTTTAGAAAGAAATGAAGTAAGAACAATTTTAAACTCGGTTTTTATTTTAATATAGCCTACACGTTTACATTAAGGTTCCAGTTTCATTAATGGTGGTATGCACTGAAATGACAAAGTCATTACTCAGAAGTTAAGCTTAAGTAAGATTTGCATGTTTCCTTTTTAAAATACTTTGTCAGTGATGTGCCGAGTGCAAGAAATAGGCCTGTTTCCATTAAAAATAGTAGCCTATACATCCTAAAAGATATGTTCACATTACCAGCAAAACTGCATGAATTTGAGTTGATTTGATTTTAGATGGAAATTAAAGAATCAACTCTACTCAAAACTTTATCTGAGAAGTATTTTACAATTTGGTTTTTATGGATATTTTGATAGCCTATATTTATTCTAAAACATAAAAAGGATATTGGATGATTTTCAGCAATGTACTGTGTAAGGCACAAATGGCATTTATAGTCCATATCTAATATGTTTCAATGTCTTGTACCTTTGGCAGTGTTAAACATGGTGTCACGTGGATGGGAATATGCATGGAAATGATATGCAGATGAGGTTATGCATAGTAAAACTAGGTGTTGTAAGCTCCATATATGGTGATTTCGGGGAGGAGACAGGGTGGAGATGCACGTACGCACAATCTTCTGCTGACTGGGATTTATAAAGGGATTTTTGCGCAGGTTCTGGCATATAGCTTTTGTGCGTACGTACACTATTAGGATGAAATCTACGGAAAGTTTTATAAATGAGACCTCTGGCCCTCAGATAAACATCATGTCTTTGACAATAACCAGTGTCATCTTTAGAAAGAGAAAAAGAGGGCAAGAAACAGAAAGAAAAAGCCACTGAATCACAATTGTTCATTATTTTTGTGAGTGATTTTACCTGCTTTCTGCCTGTTCTGCTATTAGGTCACCAGCACACTGAATATCATTCATTCATTTTTTTTTTTTCTTTCCTAGGGCGAAATTTGGGAAATATCATCCATGCTCTTCTCCCTGGACACCTCAAGCAGATATTATTCTGTCCTCTCTCTCTGGGTATATCTATCTCAGTGATAGGGCCGAGACAGATAAAGTAGAACAAAGGGAAAAAAAACAGTGTTTAATGAAATGAAAATAAACAATAAGCAAGTAAAAAAAAATGTGATTTTGATATTTTTTGGTGAATGAAAACATTTTCAATAACACATTACTTGAAAACCACACAGCACAACATATCCGGCTGATTTACATTGTAGTTATATAATGTTCACCAGGTCTAGACCACTTCACTGAAGGACTAGACTGCTGCCCTCTTTTCCTGAAGATGATACTTCACTTGAGGTCCTTGGTGACTTGAACAACTACTTGGACAAGCAACAAGTGGCAGCCTTTCTTTCTCTCCTGTCCTCAAGACCTTAAAAAAGTACAGCCCCCAGCATTACCAACGCTATCTCACAACCAATTCGTACGTATTTTATAAGATGGCTAATTCGTACGAATTTGTACGACCTCACTCGTACAAATTTTTACGATTTGTCTAAACCCCTGTGACGGGTAGGCGGGGTTAGGGGGAGGTCATTTGTACGAATTAATGCAAATTGGGGAACTCGTCAAATACGCACGATTTAGCAAAAATCTTACGAATTCGTATAAGTGAAGGAAGAACTTCATAAAAATGAGCCATCTTGTAAAATATGTACGAAGTGCCGTGAGATCGGGTTTGCAGCACACAAAACAGGCACCATTCAAATAAATAAATGTTGCATTGCTCTATTACTTATGGTGTGCTGATGTAAATGCTGCCTCTTTAATTCTCATTTGTAAGTCACTTTGGATAAAAGCATCTGCTAAATGAATGATTTATTCATTTGGAAACATAGAATCTCTCTGTGTAAAATATTTTAGATCTGAACATTTGTCCTCATCGATTGTCCTCTGCATTTGCCATTTTCTCTATGCACATGGACATCGCACATGGCCATGGACATCGTTTTTTATCTGCATGTACAAACCAATTATCTTAACATTTTGGAAATCAGTTTCCAAGCAAGCAGGCTCAAAGTTTCTGAGCAAACCAACACAAACACACCGAGATGCCTTCTCATCAGCCGACGTGAGTGTGTGTGTTTGTTGCATGTTACAGCAGAGGCAAGAAAACAAGCAGACATTAGCCTGTCCACTTGACAGCAGCGTGTTCAGCTGACCAGAAAGTCCTGTAATTAAATGGCTGCTTACCCTGTCGAGTGAACTGAAGTCAACCTCTGCTTCAGCTCTGACAAACACGCAACAGGGCCTGCGCATCTGCTCGCCATCCTAGCAGCCCGAGGAGGCTTCAGAGGCAATGGAGAGACTAATCCAGGACTTTGAGGTCTCTTTGAGGAAGTGTGTACGGGTGTTTGAGCTAATTGTACTGAAGGCTCCAAGCTTAATGAGATATTACTGGACACTGCATTCGTTTCACTTTCTTATTTATGCCACATTATTTTGAAGGATCACGCACAGCTTAGATATCGTGCTGTGTTCTGCGCTCCTTTCTGGGCAGGTTTTGGGAGAGGATAATTTATTAAAATTACTTTTTACTCATTTTGTTTAATGTATGCACTTTAACAATTAATAACCCAAGCGCGGGAGATTTTCACTAAAGGCCATTAATTTGTATAAAGCTGCCGCCACTGACAGAGGAAATTTTTTAAACTGATCAAGAGAAAGTCAAATTATTCTCTAGCCTCAGGTTAAATATTACTTTCTTCAGGAATTCTTCGCCGTGCCGTCCCGCTTTTTTTGACCTTGTCATTGATTGCAGCTTTCAGAGCCATCTCGTGAAAGCCTTCGCCGCTGCGGGGAAGGGGTGTGTGTGTGTGTGTGTGTGTGTGTTGTTTGTTTTCTGATCACCATCTCTTTGTCCCATCTGCAGGCTGAGTATTGAGCAAGTGAAAATTCAAGGCCGAGCTGAAACAGACCTACTTTGTATCTGCAACATCAAATCATCTCCCTGACCAGGGTGGCGTACTTATGTGTTTTGTTTGTACGTGGACAGGCTGTTTTATATGTAAGCAGCCCAAAACGACTGATAGTTTGTGTCAGTCTTTTTGTGCTTAAATTATTCAGACCACCAACACCTTTACTTCCAATATCACGCTTCATCTATTGTTGGAACCTCATCCTCGTCTTCTCCTTATTAGCCTCCCGTATTTTCTCAAAGGGTGGAACCATGTTTATCTTTATACATTTTCCTCTCGCAGCTGTAAACCCACGAGAGGGACATCTGCTAGCATCTCCGCTAGATGTTTATTTACTCTGCTCAACAGTCTTATCAGTCATCTCGGGCCTCGTTTTATTCATTGGCACTGTTTTTGGTCAAGCAAGCCAAATGACAGCGGTTTTATTGTTTTAACAACGAAAGCTGCTTGTAATTCAAAGTTTCTTACAGTACATTCATTGCAAAGGATGGCTGAAAAGCTACGGATTTTCACTGAAGCAATATATAGTGATTACTTTGCACAATGTCCAACTAATGGCCTGCATTCTGTGTGTTTATCATAACATATGTTCACTGATAATGCAGCTTAGGGAATCAAACAAAGCCTCCAAATGTTGCAATTAAATCAAGCAGTCGCATTAAATTAATATGGCTGATCTGACTGCATTCGTCAAAATGGATTTTCATTTTTGTCCTTTCTTTTCCTTTCCTATTCTGCTCTCTCATCTCCCTCTCTCTCTCCCTCTCTCTCTGCAGTGGTACTTTTAAGTTCAGAAACTGAGAGCATGTCTTCATTAGCTGCATTAACATTCACAGGCTGTAGTAAATTCTGACAGTGAAAAGGTCCCCGTAACCTTTAGTTGTGCAGAAATTTACTTCCCAAGAAAATTACAGCTGGCACTGTCTTAATTAATGCTCGCTTTCTTTGCTGAAAACCCATGGCTTGTCAGAAGAAGAGTGGGGAAGGAGAAAAAAGGAAGGAGAAAAAGAAAAAGAGGCAAAGGAAGAACGAAATAAGAAGGTGAGGCGATTATATGGAGTGCAGAACGTGCAACGCAGATGGAAACGATAACTGGGGAATCTACGCAAAATTCACAATTGTTTTTTTTTCACATATCACAATACTGGCCAGGTTTTAGGGGTGGAGTCGGATATTTGAGGAGAAATAAGCAGCTTCAGAATGTTGATTTCCCTCTTTCTTCTCTTGCTTTTTGTCTTCCAGCATGAAATAAAAAACCAATACATATTTTATCCCCCGCTATCTCTCGACTGCATGCTGCGTACTATAGCCTGTTTGGGAAGTGACTATCATCTTCTAATACCCAGGCCATCAGAGGAGCAGAGAGGAGGTCACAGCCAGATTAGAATGCTACAAAACAATTTGTCCTCACCCCAGGGAAAGAGGAGGGATCCAGCAGATACATAAAAAAGGAAGACGATTGGACCAAAGCAGACATTTATGTGCAAGGTGACTTCATGTTACACAATGGGTCATAATTAAATGATCAGCGAAGAGCCTGAGTATCAGGGATAACACAGAATAAAATCAATGCCGTATACTTTAAAATGGGTCTCGTACTCTCTCCGGGTCTATGAATTTCTGGCACTGACGTGAGAGAATCACATGCCTTGAGTTCCTATTGGATTAGAGACTGCGGGGCTAATGTGTGAGTACTTCCTCTAATGTGATGTTTGCCCATATTCTGTCCCTGTCACTCATGACAAGCCCTCTGGGTTTGATCATTAAACAGCACTGGAGGGTAAGGCTAGACTGTCTGTCTGCTCTCTCTCTCTCTCTCTCTCTCTCTCTCTCTCTCTTCTCTGACACTAATTAGTGGTTGTGACTCAGAGTGTGGTTGATAGACAAATGTCAGAAAGATCATGTGTGGGGTATTAATTGCTGAAATAAAAGCGGGGGAGACGTGCTGAAGATCTTGTAAACCTCTCTCTGCAGATGTATCTGTTACTCAAATCTGCAATTCAAATGATGCCAAAAAAAAAAAAAAAAAAAAAAAAAAAAGCCATGTGTTAATTTCTTGTTTATTTTAAGCTTTTGCTGATGCAGACCGGTTGCTTGTGTCTCAATGATTATGCTATAAATAGGTTTTCAACAGATCATTTCAATATTGAAAGGGATATTTCACACAAAAAAGAAAATTATGTCGTCATTTACTCACCCTCCTGTCATTCAAAATCTGGAACACAAAGCAAGAAATTTGGAAGATTGATTTCTATCTTTCTATTTCTATTTCTGGCATGCTATTACCATGACTTAAGCTTTAAAAAGGATGTAGATACACCATAAACGTATCATAAACTTGGCCCACAAAGCTACATTAAGTATTCTGAAGTTATATGACAGCTTGAAGTTAGCAAAGTTATTCACTAAAAATCTTCAAATCCACCATGGCACGTTCATAATAGAAAGTCGGATGTTATGAATAAATAATTCTTTTGAGTTGGATCCTTTCAATGAGTTGGTTGATCCATTTGACAAAACTGAAAATTAATTTTTACAAAACATTACAAAACAGTGAATTTGTCTAAACAAAACTGATCTGATTCTTGAGTTTAACTCTCAATAATCCAATAATCTCAATAATCCAGTCGCAGCCGTTAAGATTATCAGTAAATAATGATCATATAAAAAATGTAGCCTGTTTCTTTCACAAGCACAATTCAGAACACTCAGAAAATAGCACATGAGTCATATGGACAATACTTTTATGATGTTTTTGCATCCTTTTTTGAAGAATGAAAGTCCTATTCATTGTAACTGCATGGAAAAGAAAGACCAGCCGTCATTTTGTCTTTCACTGAGGAAAGTATATTTTTTAATTTTTATTTATTTTTATTTTTGTGGGTGACTATTTAAAATCATTCTATTTTGTCAATACTTCCCTATTAATTTCTGGCAATGTATACATGTCAATGTTTTTATGACTTAACATGTTCCACAAGCATGAAGCTAATTTACAAAGTACACGGATGCTGGGATGAGGACATGGAGAGAATAATTTCTGTGACTGTAACTGACATATTACCATCACTCTAGTGATACAATAAGGTAGGCCAATTACATCAACTAATTAAAACAATTAAAGCATGGAGGGCCTGGTATCTAAATTTCTGTCAAGCCTGGAGTCAGCTTATTAAAATAGTACTTTAATGAGGTACAGACGCTCTCCCAGTGTCTCCTCTTTTCCTGGCCTGTTTCTTCCCTAGAGAGAGAGAGAGAGAGAGAGAGAGAGAGAGAGAGAGAGAGAGAGAGAGGAGAGAAGAGAGAAGTGTATGTGCATAGATGAATACAATCCATTACATCACATTTTGATAATATTTTATCATATCTTTCACAAGGCATTGTGCGTTCTGATTACCTGGTTTCACCACTACAAATTATTGTTCCATAACAAATAGACATTCAGCATAATGTGACCAAAGTCTGTGGATTGCTCTTTGGTACACCTGTATAATTATGCATATGTGTAATTATGCATTTCCCATATCTAGAAAATCTAACATTAAAATTGTATCTTAAATCTAGTCAACCATCATACCTCATTCATAGTTAAAACGGTATAATAATTTCTCATACTAGAATAGTACTAGTAATGATAACGTACTTATTTGTTGTAAAACAGGTTCAGGTTGCAAATTCCAAGACTTCAGAAGGAATGTTGTAAATTTCCATTGGCCACAAACACATCATCACTGTTTTTTATGCTCACTCTCCTGTAGAGCATGAGCTCACGGGCCTGCTCCAATGAGATGATAAACTGCCTCTGATTCCATGATTCCAATTTGTAATTTTCAGAGTGCAGAGGTAAGACTAAGACGATTGATCAAATTGAGGAGCAAGTTGAGCGACCCTTCTTTCTTTCTCCCTCTCGTTCTCTCTCTCTCTTGCCCAAAGACCCTCTTTAAATATTCAGCTAGATTTATGAATGGTCACTGTCTCCCACAGCTATTTATATCTCTTATATTGACAGAAACACATTCAGGAAGAGGAATTAAATTTTGGTTTCTGCGAGTGCGACAGGGGAAGTTTGATAGAGCGTAGTCTCACTCGGAGGTGGGGGACTGAAGCGCTCAGATTAATGTATTTTTTGGAACAAAAGTAGACATGGATTTATTCCTATTTTTCCTCTCTTTTTATGAAAAATTCAAATGAAGGTCAATTTTCAGGATTACCTGCCTCTCCGTAAAATGTTTCAGAACATTTATCATAAAGCAAATCAAAAATTAAAGACACAGGAGGCCATTTTCACAGAACAGAAGACATCGGTTAAAAAAAATAGATGTGGCTTTGTTTGATAGCGTATAGACTCGTAAAGTTATAGCATTGGAAGTGCAAAGTCATTTGATTTTATGCTCCAGGCGGTTGCTGAACCGTCTTTACCTTTAATAATGCAAGTTCTGTGCCTGCCTCATGTTCTCCACTCTGGTCTGGTCTCAACCTCAAGTGACATCACAGACACTCCAGTCTGTTGGGACACCGTCCCCGCCATTCGATCCGATTATTTAGGAAGGACAAAAGTGCTCGTGTTGATGAAGAGCCTGCTCGAAAATCTGAGAGTGCAGAAATCAATGTGGATCCAGCGGGCCCCGGAGCATTGATCACGACTCCCTCTGCATTGACAATCCATGCCTTGTTTGGCTATGTGCGTGAATAGGGCGAAATGAGCCTCCAGTGAACACTTTCTGTACCATCTTCCTCATGATCCCTGTCTCTTGCCCCCTGTTTCTCTGCCTCCATATTGACACGGCTCCTGCCATGATTTATAATCACACAGTCAAAAGTTTTGAGTGAGGAAGCAAAGTTTGCCGAGCAGACCCTCAACAGTAACCAACACCGGCGCAAACAACTTTTTTTTATTAATTCCTGGTTTCTACTTTAAGCGATGTTCTTGAGCGAAGGCAAAACATCAGCGAAGGCCTTATAGTTTGTGGTGGAATCAATCTCTGAGAGCAAGAAGACACTCAAATGAGGGCCTCTCATTATGGACGGACATTGTTTGTCCAGAAATCCTTTCCTCCGCACCTTGTTAGAGATGTCCAGTCTGCATAATTGGAGCCGGCGCTGACAGACGCTTCACTGGAAGCTTTTGTAAATGACAAATGTTCCACCTCTCTGGGAAAGATGACCGTTTAAAAGAATGACGTCTCGTTATTGCTCCCGCGGATGATTTGGAAGGCTCTGGCAATCAAGCTGCTCCTAACAGTACCGAAGCATTTCCCCTGAATAGAGTAAGAAATCACCTCTCTTCAAGATGTCTGACTCTATTTAAAATGAAGGAGATGCTTAGTTTAGAATAGGTTTGGGATAAATAAACAGTCGGTTTATGATTAATTGGAGTTAAATTACTCCACGTTGCCGTAAATTGACCAAGATGTACTATGTGAATCGTTAAAACAAGATGAGGATATGAGAGGAATGAGATAACTAGAGCATTCTGAGTAACCAAAGACAGAAAAGTTTTTTCTTTCTTTCTTTCAAAACAGGTTAGATTTACACATCTGTTTTGAGATGCTCAGGTTCAACACGGACATTCCAAACACAGATGACTTCTCTTTGGGCTGTTTTTGTTTATAAAAATCCAAGATTCCTCTGATTAGCTTGTCACTTTGTTTGGATCCAGGATAATCAAGTAAAAAACCTTCATTATAAGAGTCAGATTTTCACTTGTGTACGGGAAAGAGGGAAAACTTGTGTAGGGATGGATTCTGAATGATTTTTATAAGAAACCACCTGTTGTGAACTTTTCAATGGAAGTGTCACCCTATTGCAACAGAACTGTGTAGCTTATCCGCATATTCTCACATATTACATCTTTCTTATGCAATAGATGCAGTGTAAGAGAAGATGAACATCTTTGCTATTGATTCACAAATTAAATGTCGTGGATACTGCAGATTGTTAAAGTGTTACTCATGTTAAAATAATAGCATGTTTTAAGATTATATTTACAGTAATGAATAAAAGGATATGTAACACAGTCTTTCACAGCTCAATTAATGACAATGAACCAAAATGACAGAAGTCTTGCTGCCAGTTATGTGAATAACCTTAAATGAACACTTGTGCAATTGTAGCTCCTTTTTATAGGGTGTAAAATTGCTGCCACCATTAGCTGGCAGGCTGTTTGATGGCAGTGAGGACCTGGCAACCTCATGGTCTTAGAGACACAAGTCACATTTCAGCTCAGCACAAGATGGAACCAGGATAATTAGCAAACATATCCTGACCATACAACTGAGAAAATAAAGGCTGGACAATTTTTGTCACGGTGGGTGCTTGTTTATTTTTAGTGCTTTGTCAAAGTCATCATGAAATTAGAATTTTGACTAAATGCATGTAATAGATCTTACTGTGAATGATTCATTCATGTAAGTGTTTCATTAAAATAATACTAATAATAAGTTTGACCATGTATTTTGTAATCAAAATGTCATAGATCTTTAGGTGAAAATGACAGACTTATCTCTGATGATATATGTAGGACTTTTCCATTAATTTACACCATGTAAACCTTAAAGAGATATTTCACCGCTGAAAAGATGAATGTGTATTTAAATTGGGTCATTTATGTAGTAGAAATGTGAAATTATTTTAGAAGTTGGTGCCTTCTAGACTGAGAAAAGACCTACGAGGCCACTCCCAAGCCACACCTACCGGTTACATCACTTGCCCACCACGGCACCGCCATTTTCATTTTTATAGTAATAAAATAATTTAGTTCAGTTAGAGAACAGACATGTGCCAGAAATGAATAGGAATGTATTGACAGTGTCTGCTCAATACAGTGTGAGTCTTGTTCGAGAGTCGCAGCACAGATCAGCAGCAGAAGTCAGATTTCATTCATCAGAGAGTGAAGAGCTGACTGAGATGATCGCGGGAGATTTGGTTTCAAAGCAAAATGTAATAGCACCTATTTAAGTGAGTTTGTCATTGTACCGTTTTGTTGTGTTTTTCATTTAGAAAAATAGGCTAATGAACCCACAATTCAAGAAACCAGCCCCCGAATTGGCGCTAATTCTAAACCGAAACTAATTAAAAGCATGGGCATTCATTTACGTTTTTTTCCAGACACAAAATACAGAAATCTCTCGTGTGAGGGGGATATGAGGGAGGGAAGCACGGTCATTCGAATATACTACCGGGTTTATACTGATACGAAGCTTAATGCTAATCGGTGAAGTAACCCTTTAAATTTAGTCAATACAAAATGTTTGCGACCCATTTTACTTCTGTAATCGAACATTTTTTAGAGAGAAACATGATTACGAATGAGAAAAAAATGTAGAATAGTACTTTTTTTTAATAGTACATTTTATCTATTGATTAACTGATTTGTGAAAAGTGGGCATTAAAGGGTTAGGTCACCCAAAAATGAAAATTAACCCATGATTTACTCACCCTCAAGTCATCCTAGGTGTATATGACATTCTTCTTTCAGACAAATACATTATATTACAAAATGTCCTGGCTAATCTAAGCTTTATAATAGCTGATCTGTTTTGAAGTCCATAAAAGTGCATCTACCCATCATAAAAGTAATCCACACGGCTCCGGGGGGTTAGTAAAGGCTTTCTGAAGTGAAGTGATGCATTTGTGTGAGAGAAATATCCATAATTTAAACTTTATAAACTAAAATAACTAGCTTCCGACAGACAGCCGCACACATCGATTTACAGCGAAAGAGTATCCTTTGACCTGACGCACAACATATTGATGAACACGGAAGAGCAGAGGATAGAGCAAAACAAAATTTGATGAAATAGAAATAGAAGTGAAATAGAAGTCTAAAACGAGATTTTTTAAAGAGAAATGACAGAGGATTTCGATATAAGAGAACAGGGGCTTGAATTTGTTGCCTAGCCCTATTGTTTTGAACCGCGAGAGGCGTCAAAGCTTACGATACTCCTACATCTTGCATCATATATTGCGTCAGGGGTTACTCTTTTGCCGTAAGTCGACTTCGTAGGCCATCTGCGAAAGCAAATTATTTTAGTTTTTAAAGTTTTAAATAGGGATATTTTTTCTCACACAAACCCATTGATTTGCTTCAGAAGGCCTTTATTAACCCCCCAGAGCCGTGTGGACATCTTTTATGATGGATAGATGCACTTTTATGGACTTCAAAACAGATCAGCTATTATAAAGCTTGGAAGAGCCAGGACATTTTTTTATATAACTCCGACTGTGTTCGTCTGAAAGAAGCATGTCATGTACACATTGGATGACTTGAGGGTGAGTAAATCACGGGCTAATTTTCATGTTTGGGTGAACTATCCCTTTAATATCTGAGACAGGTGGTTGAAAAAAATCAGACGTATTGGTTGTATCAGCCGAAAGGGAGGGTCAAACATTTTTTTAAATAATTTAGAAAAACACGCACTGATGAATGATAGACAATAAGTCCATGAATGCCTATTAAGGGATTAAATAGAGTTATTTGTTTCAATTTGTGTTGACTAATCAATGATTTTCACAGTCTTTGTTTGCTAAAGAAAATAGTGTGTATAAAACTTGCTTAGTAAAGATACAAAGTTTGATAGATTTTATTTAACACATTTTTTTGTGTATTCCCAGGAGCCGCAAGACTTCATAGAGTGCCACATTTAGCTACAAGATACTTTAAAAGATGCAGACTCATCTTGTGAGGTGATGAGATTTGCCCCACGGAGCAAATGTATCCCTCATCTTCCTGCTCACAGGCTGATTTAACACCAGCCAGGTCAAAACACACTGTTTCCTTCCTGCCTGAAAGGAAGCCATGAAGGCTTGCAGGAACCATGGTATGTGTTTAAAGTGTGTGTGCATTGTGTTTTTCAGGAACGGGGCTGCCTTGAAGTACATTACATTTGTTTCAATAGGTGAATGAAAGTAATTTTGTTTAAATCTGTATATCTTTCAGTCAGATCTATGGAATGCGTGTGATGCATATCACAAACACATCAGTCAACATCAGACATGCCATAAAATATTGATCCTTTCAAACATTTCTGCTGTTATTGAATGTACTAATGTCATAATTCTGCTATGACAACAACACAAAAACATTGTTTATACACAAACACAGCAGCAACAAAATGAGAAACACATAATGTCTGTAACTCTTCAAAACGAGTTAGTCCATAGAAGAATAAACCCCCACCTGAAAAAAAATGCCTGATTAAGTCACAAAATTATAGTATTAAGTATTATATTCATTTTATATTGTAATTAAGTTTTTGTTTGTTTGTTTGTTTGTTTGTTTGTTTTTTCCATACACTACTGTTCAAAGTTTGGGTTTGTTAATTTTTTTTTAATGTTTTTAAAGAAAAATATCTTATGCTCATTCAAGGCTGAATCAAGTACAGTAAAAACAGTAATATTGTAAAATATTATTACAATTTAAAATAACTATTTTCTATGTTAATACATTTAAAAGTGTACTTCATTCCTGTGATGCAAAGCTGAATTTTCAGCATCATCTTCAGTGTCACATGATCCCTCAGAAATCATTATGCTGATTTGGTGCTCAAAAAACATTTATTATAATTTGAACATATTTTTGAGGAAACTGTGATAAATTTTTTCAGTAATCTTTGATGAATAGAAAGTTCAAAAGAGCAACATTCATGTGATATTTGAAATATTGACAATATGTCTTCACTGTCACTTTTGGATACATTTCATGCATCCTTGCTGATTAAAAGTATCAATTAAAAAAATCTCCGTACTTCACATATGATAATATCAAGGTCTGGGGGAGGGGTGCTGGTGAAAGTGAAAGTAAAGTGCACAGTTTGAGCTACAGAGTAAGCATTTGATTTATTTCAGATTCTCCATCTAATTTATTACAGTACAGCAGAGATACAACACCTACCTTTTGAAACCAGTGGGTGAGGAGGTGATTCTGGCGAGCGGTCCCTGTTGTTGCTATTATCTGCTTTATTGAACATAGCACTCCGTTTCCACGGCCATTTACATAAACGGAGGAGTCTATATATTAAAGTAGCATCAAATGACTCATGACTTGGGAGAAGGGGGGACCGGTGGCTCCATCCCTCTCTCCTCTTTATGCTCCTCTTTGCCTCTCCACCTCTGCATTGCAAAGCTCCTTACATTAAATTGTGATAGATGAAGAGCGGAGGGCATTCATACAAATCAATGACTTTAGTGTATGTGTCATTAGCTTGAGAGATGCAGGCAACGGTCAGTGCCATAAATCAAGCGATGATCGGCCTGTCTGAGATGCGGAGCGGCTCCTCGCACAGCCGCATGCATTAGCCGGCGAGGAGAGACGAGAAGAGCCGGGAAAGAAGAAGGAAAGTGGCTCCTCCGCTTATTAGCGCATGCTTGGTTAGTGTGCGATCTAACACGCTGAATGATGCCGTTGTTTTTTAATGTATATTTAAAAGTGAGCTGAATCTGGCGTATCCCTGATGACCAGGCCAGCCGGTGGATTAATGACTCTGTGCTCTTGCTACTTTGACACCAATACTGATGGCAGAGATCTAGCGACCCAGAACTCCAGAGAGACAGCAGTCAATAGCAGACCCTCTCACCCAGTGAACCACAGCAGGAGAAAAATCATTCTCACAATTTACCACAGAGAATAGCATTTAATATAGACTAAAATGTGCAAGATTGCAGAATCAGTGTAATTAGGCTCAGAACAGTGGACTTACAGAAGTCCATACAAAAGCAACACTGGACGCTGAACCTGTGAGCAGGAAATGGCGTGAGCAGTGAACCATTGCAAGGCCTTGCACTTCCTGCTTGATCTTCAAGACTCACATTGTGTAACACAATCAGAACCGTCACTTAAATATATAATTTTTGTGTCTATTTTGGTGATATGACTATGAATAATCATTAATTTTGTCTTACCTGTCACTTTCACACATCAAACTCCAATGAGACTTAATTCTCAATTTTTTGGTGATTGTTGTGCCGCCTATATACCAATTAAAATCGCCGGCATAATTACTTTTATTATTCATAGTGTTTACTGTCAGTTAAGATCTGTTTGCTGGAGACATTTTGAAAATTTTTGTTTCCCTAAGCAGTAATCACTACAATTTACTACGTCTATTTGATTTTATGAAATCAAGTATAATGTAAGACATGTGTTGTCATAAAATGTGCTTCATATGGTAAATTCTAAATTAACATGTATTATTCAAGTCAATAACTAAAAATATTGTTTACTATCATTGAATCAACCCAAGGAAAGTTTTTCTATTTTATGGCTCAGATCATAAGAAATAGATCCTCAATGCAACAACTGCAGATTCTCATTTCTCCCAGTGTGCTTTTCCCTTCTGAACTGAACACTGCATGTAAAATTGAGGAGAAAGAGACAAAGTAAGAAAACAAGACAGCAAGAGAACAACAGGTTTTTCAAATTTCATATTTTTATAGAACGGTGAACGACAGCAATCTTCTATTGCTTATGAAACACATTCATCTTTCTCGTGCTGATCTAGAAGGGTGAAGAGGGTTCAGTTCGGAAACGGTGAAATCACACACTTGTGACTCATTTAACATGCTCATTTTGGAGAGAAAAAGAAAAAGGAAATGTCTCTTAGACTTCAAACAAAATCATTAACATATAAAATATATCAGAGATTTTCTTTTTTATATACTAGACAGTATGGACAAAGCAATCAAACTAACAGCACAGACTGAATTTCCATAGTTCTCTCTAGAGGCCATATCTGCATTTGATCTAAAGAAATTAAAACTAATTATATATTTATAAACACAGTTATATTCATTTTTTGTCTTTGATGTTTGCGCTCATTTCTGGCATAGTGGAAATTAATCAATTATAATTTTCTCTAATGATACTTCCGTTAAACTTTTATTTTGATATGTGCTCAGCATTGTACTAGTTTGACGTGAATCTAACTACAAAGGAAAGAGTTAGATTCAGTTGATTTGTGTTTGTGTAGGAATAATTGCAGATATATTTGTTTCAGTAAATTATTTCGCCCTTTCAGAACACACACACACACACACACACACACACACACACACACACACACACACACACACACACACACACACGCACTCCAGGTTGACGTATCCCATACCCAGACACCACCTGACCCACTGCTTACATAATGTCTTAAAGACGGTTCCATTCTCAACTCTTCCCCTTACAGTGTCTCTTGCTATCCATTGACACCATTGGACACCGGTATCATTAGCCGATTAGGCGAAACACAATGGGGGCAAGATCTCTTATAGCTGCAGAATTGGGGATTAGAATGAAAAGGTGGATGACGAAGGCCCTGAGGCGCGATGCACCCTTCCCAATTACTCCACTCCGGGACCTGAGCTCAGAGGGGTCATGCATTAAAGCGAATAAATGTATGTGAAATGATCCCTGAGTTGGAGTTAAACAAATCAACATCCACCCTATAGGGTTTAACATACAACTGACTCCCTCTTGGGAGAGTGTGTGAGAGAGAGTCTTGCAACATATGAAACGCATCTTCAAAATGAGCATCTGAGATTGACAGAAAGAGAAAGACAACCGGAAACACTCTCTTTCCAGCGCTCCAGTGACTACCTGCCTGCTTCCCCATCCTTCCCTTGTTTTCTTTTATTCCTTTATTCTTGAAGGAGCCTAATTAGCCGTTGCTGAGGGCCTCTTTCTCCCTGCCCTTAAATCAGTAATTGGTTTCAGTGCTGAGACTGTCAAGAAATTAACACATCACACCCTGACAGCAGCTGTTTTTTCCCTCTTATTTGTCATCTGAATCGCCACTGATTTGCCAGAGAGCATAACAAATGAGTGGTTGGTAATCAGAGGCTACTCTCTGGGGTGGAAGTGTGTGAGAGCATTTGTGTCTGAAGGAGACAAGAGCGAGATTGGGAGAGGAGGAGAGTTAGTGAGGATGTTGATACCCCGCAGAAGTTCTCCATGATTGATATTTAACAATTTTTCACTTTCACTTTCAATTTGATTATGGCCTGCTATACTAGCATGTACATTGTGCATGTGCAATTTTTTCTGCCAGATGCTAAGTATGCACAGATGTAAAGTCTTGAGGTCCATTCTGAGGCCGCCTCAGAAGATTCAGGGCTCGACTCATGTATGGTCAAGCTTAACCCCCCTCATGGACGCATTTATTCATCCTTCTCTTCAGTCATTTGTCCGGGGTCGACAGATTAGAACAATCATGATTTAAGGATTAGAGCACAATCACAAAGTCACTGATAAGACGGCCATTTAACACCCCAGATAACATCAGCACATGACTGGGTTAGGTGAAGGACACGACTACATTTCCTCTTAAAAAAGTTGACTGCATAACTCATTTAAATGGCAAAATGGCAAACTCATTTATCTAATGAAAGTACGATGTAATGAGAAATTATTAAAATATTTGGACCCACTTTATATTAGGTGGCCTTAACTACTATGTACTAACATTTAAATTAATAATTTGATACAATGCACTTATTGTGTACATACATGTTTGTACATTGTACTTAAAATTACCAGCATGTAATTACATATGTAATTAATTTCTGTAGTTACATTTATAATTACACTGTTGACACTTCCCTTACACCTAACCCTGCCCTTAAACTTGAACGGATCATTGCTACTCTCCGTTCAAGAACGCCTACAAAGCGTGGTCACTTCCAGCGTTTGGCAAATCGGATCATGCCGCCATTTTCCTCACTCCCGAATACAAACAAAAGCTTGTTCAGGAACCCCCGGTGAGGCGGGAAGTTAAGTGTTGGTCGCCCCACTCAGAGACCGCGCTTCAGGCAGCTCTGGATGATGTGGATTGGGACATGTTCCGAGCGAGTTCAGCTGACGTAAGCGAGTTCACAGAAGTGGTGCTTTGCTTCATCAACACGCTTACAGAGCAAGCCACGCAAACAATAACAATAACGTCCTTCTCAAATCAGAAACCGTGGGTGGACAATTCAATCCGCGCTGCAGTGAACACACGCACTGCTGCTTACAACACCGGTCTCCTTTCAGGGAATATGAATGAATACAGATCGTCCTGCTATGCTCTGCGGCGAGCAGTTAAAGCCGCAAAACTCTGTTACAAAGACCGAGTGGAGTCTCATTTCCAACTCAACGACTCGCAGCGCATGTGGCAAGGTCTGAGGTCCATCTGCTCGTTTGGATCTAAATCCTCTGCAGAGGTGAGCGCTGATCCATCGCTCGTGAATGAGTTAAACTCTTTCTACGTGCGCTTTGAATTGAATTGAATTGAATTGAATATTTTATTTGTCATTACACATGTACAAGTACAGTGTAACGAAATGAGTTTGGAGCAAGCCTCCGGGCCGCAGCCAATTAGTCAGGCGCGGCCACACGCTGTCCAGAAATACAAGAATGCAGTTTAGCAAGCATTACATAGCAAAACACAACAAAACATCAACAAAACATAAACATAAACATAAACATAAACATAAACATAAACATAAACATGACACAGTACACGTGGTCACGTGATGGGATTTTTGTATGGACTGGGGAGGAGATAGATAAAGACAGGCAGACGGTTGTAGTGGGATCAGGTTAGGTATTGTGTATGGTGCGAGTGAGTCTGTGAGAATGTTAGCCATAACTTCAGATGTTTTCGAGTTCAGTTCTATGGTTTGTCCTTGAAGGGAGATAAGACAGCTGCCCGGCTGCCCGGCTGGACTCCCAACCGAGAGATAGGGACCAAGTAAGGATTAGGTCAGGCAAATACAATTTATTATTTTTTTAATCCATTTGATGATCTTCGGTAATTTGTCCGGATCATAATCAATCCAATCAGATCTGGTCCTAGCGTTTTGGCGTCCGGTCTGTGCAGTTTCCCTAGACATTACGTCCAGCCTCATGGCCAGACCGGTTACAGTCCGTAAAAGTTCACCGATCTGACCCCTGATGGAGCCCACTCTACCCTGCGTATCCGCAGTCCGGACTGCGTTGTTACGGTTCAGTTCCTCAATTCCTATCACTTTCTGATCTAATTCCTTCAAACGGTCACACACAACCCCGAAGCATTCTTTAATTTCCACAGACAGCGGCTGGGTGAATTTGCTTGCAGCTGTCTTACCAATCTTCCGATAGGTCAGGGCAATCCCAAAGCCAAAGAATAGGAACCCCGCCATCAATAATCCAATCATGTATAAATCTTCTGCATCCTCCACGGACAGAGCCTCCAGGCACAGGACTTGCCAGTTGTTCCATGCGTCCTCACGCACTGCCCTGCGGCAAAGGTCCCATCCGGGCAGGTGGGTTCTCCCGGGGCACCCTTCCTTAGTGAGAAAATCTTGTCGATCGCGCTGATTGACCAGTTAATCAATTCCATTTCAGTATTTTCAGGAGTCCAGCAAAGCAGCAGTCAGAGAGAAGGAGAAGAGACGAAACACTAGACAAAACAAAAGTAAGTACTTTGACTGTAACCGCGGCAACGCAACTCCGCCAAGTGGCGCGTTAGAGGAAATTACTCAGAGCAGCAACAATCACGTGATCTCTGTCTCAGAGGATGAAGTTCGGAGAGCACTCAAGCATGTGGACGTCAGGAAAGCTGCCAGGCCGGATGGTATTTCAGGTCGTGTTCTGCGATCCTGTGCTGATCAGCTCACCGGGTTGTTTACATCTATCTTTAATGAGTCCCTCGCTACATCTGTGGTCCCCACCTCCTTCAAAAAATCCACCATCATCCCTGTCCCTAAGAACAGTAAACCCTCTTGCCTAAATGACTATCGTCCAGTGGCTCTCACGTCTATAGTTATGAAGGTCTTTGAGAGACTCATTAAAAACACCATTTGTGCCTTCATTCCTGACACTTTGGACCCTCTTCAGTTTGCCTGTCGTCCCAATAGATTGACTGAAGATGCCATCTCTCATGTCCTCCACTCCTCCCTCACTCACATCGACAGCAAAAGTGGGAACTACATAAGGCTGCTATTTATTGACTATAGCTCAGCCTTTAACACCATAGTTCCCATCAAGCTAACCTCCAAACTCCTGGATCTCGGCCTGAATCCTTCTCTCTGCCACTGGATTGAGGACTTCCTCACTGGCAGGCCTCAGGTGGTGAGAATAGGCCAGTCCACCTCCACCTCCATCACCCTGAGTGTGGGAGCTCCACATGGCTGTGTCCTGAGTCCCCTGCTCTACTCGCTCTACACGCATGACTGTTTGTCCACACACAGCTCCACCTCTATCATCAAATTTGCTGATGATACTGTTGTCCTGGGCCTCATTTCCAACAACAATGAGACGGCATACTTGGACGAGGTGGAGCATCTAACATCATGGTGCCAGGACAACTGTCTCTCTCTGAATGTTGGCACTGCAAAGGTAGAGCTACTAAGATCATCAAGGACTCTAATCACCCTGCAAACCCTCATTTCGCGCTGCTGCCATCTGGTAAGCGCTTCCGAAGCCTGATGGCCAAAACTGAGAGACTCAGGAGGAGCTTCTTCCCCCAGGGCATCAGACTCCTGAACTCAGTCACTTAACACCACGTGACTTCACTTCAGGATAAACATCGATACACTGACATTGCACTGCACTTTCTGTTCTCGTTGTTACTGTGTAACAACCTGTTATAAACCTGTTTGCACATTATACTCTTTATACATTTGTTAACCACATATTTATAAGTCTACAGTTACTCACTGCACAGTCCACTTCAATTATTTTATTCCACTTCTTATTCTTATTTTTTACTTTTTTTTTTTCTTCTACTTGACTTGATTATTTATAATTCTACAGATATATATATATATATATATATATATATATATATATATATATATATATATATATATATATATATATATATATATATATAGTACTTTTTTATTCTATTTCTATATAATTTCCTCCTTGTGTTTTTAACTGTGAATTTGCACTGTCCATGGAGCGGACCTGTTTACATTTCACTGCCGGTTGTATATTCTGTATATAACTGTGTATGTGACAAATAAAACTCTTGAATCTTGAATCTTGAATCTTGAAACTTACCCATACCACCACACTGTCCCTAACTTTACCCTTAAACTTACCCACACCACCACACCTGTCCCTAACTTTACCTTTAAACTTACCCACACCACCACACCTGTCCCTAACTTTACCCTTAAACTTACCCACACCACCACACCTGTCCTTAACTTTACCCTTAAACTTACCCACACCACCACACCTGTCCCTAACCCAATCCTTAAACTTACCCATACCACCACACCTGTCCTTAACTTTACCCTTAAACTTACCCATACCACCACACCTGTCCCTAACCCTACCCTTAAACTTACCCATACCACCACACCTGTCCTTAACTTTACCCTTAAACTTACCCACACCACCACACCTGTCCCTAACCCTACCCTTAAACTTACCCATATCACCACACCTGTCCTTAACTTTACCCTTAAACTTACCCATACCACCACACCTGTCCCTAACTTTACCTTTAAACTTACCCACACCACCACACCTGTCCCTAACTTTACCCTTAAACTTACCCATACCACCAAACCTGTCCTTAACTTTACCCTTAAACTTACCCACACCACCACACCTGTCCTTAACTTTACCCTTAAACTTACCCACACCACCACACCTGTCCCTAACTTTACCCTTAAACTTACCAACACCACCACACCTGTCCCTAACTTTACCCTTAAACTTACCCACACCACCACACCTGTCCTTAACTTTACCCTTAAACTTACCCACACCACCACACCTGTCCTTAACTTTACCCTTAAACTTACCCACACCACCACACCTGTCCCTAACTTTACCCTTAAACTTACCCACACCTGTCCCTAACTTTACCCTTAAACTTACCCACACCACCACACCTGTCCTTAACTTTACCCTTAAACTTGCCCATACCACCACACCTGTCCCTAACTTTACCCTTAAACTTACCCACACCACCACACCTGTCCTTAACTTTACCCTTAAACTTGCCCATACCACCACACCTGTCCCTAACTTTACCCTTAAACTTACCCATACCACCACACCTGTCCCTAACCCAACCCTTAAACTTACCCATACCACCACACCTGTCCTTAACTTTACCCTTAAACTTACCCATACCACCACACCTGTCCCTAACCCAACCCTTGAACTTACCCATACCACCACACCTGTCCGTAACTTTACCTTTAAACTTACCTATGCCATGACACAATATCCCACCTCAATATCAGCAAAAGTGTTTTGCACTACAATATGAACGCATACATTGTACTTATTTTTTGATGTAAGTACATAGTAATTAAGGCCACCTAATATAAAGTGGGACCAAATATTTAAATACAAATATTTGTTTCCAAAAAAATTAAATTAATAATAATAATAATAATAATAATAATAATAATAATCAGCTGTTTTCATAATAATTAAAAATGTTTCTTGAGCAGCAAATCATCATTAGAATGATTTCTGAAGAATCAAGTGACACTGAAGACTGGAGATAGGATGCTGAAAATTCAGCTTTGCTGTCACAGGAATAAATTACATTTTAAAACGTATTAATATTAGAAACAGTTATTTTATTTTTGTAATAATATTTCACAATATTACTGTTTTTACAGTATTTTTGATCGAATAAATGCAGCCTTGGTGAGTATATGATACTTCTTTCAAAAACATTTAAAAATCTTATACTTATCTGATTACAGACTTAGACCAGTGTCTTAAATCTTACATTTGTTTTCGAAATATAACTCATATTTTGCGAGATTTTAAATTTCAGATTTTCAATGCAGTTCCAGACAGTAAACTCCACTGTATATGTATGTGTAATGCTGAATAATAAGAACATTTCTTCACATGGTTATTAGGAAATAGTGTGACGTGTGGCTGTAACTGTAATAAGTTAATTAACCAGAACAGAAAGAGGTGCGGAATTAATCAGAAACGAATGACCAAGGAACACAGGCAAAACGGGAGTAGGGAAAACGAAACCAAAACAAGATGGAACTAAACAAACATAGACATAATGCTGAAAAATAGCAGATGCATAATGAAGTTAAGCTTTACATTTAAGCAGTAAATGTATTTAGCGTGTTTTAGTATTTAGAGTGTAACATGTTCTCTAATCAGAGAATATTAGAAATGCAGATGGTGAGAGTCTGTGAGAGGCAGAGATGTATCCCGCCTGTCCATAAATCCCTCAAACTCTACAGGCAGATAATGGCCCAATTAACCTTTTCAAACTACCACTGTCAGCACAATTTGCCATGGCTTTTTACGAAATGAACTTCTTTTGGCGGCAAACTGTGTGAGATGCAGATCACAGTGAGGGCCCGCCACCCCTTGGTCATCTCTTACCGACCCTCCAACATGTTCTAGTCCCTCAGTGCAGTTTTTAGCTCTCCAGTGCTCCATTTTGCCTATACTTACTGCTCTTCTCTGACCGTTTCTGTAATCAGTACAGTGAAGGACACTGGACTAGCGTTAGCTTTCAAGTGGAAAGCCACACAGGTCAGATTGTAGTCCAGATGAAGAGAGTGGAGAGGGGTGGAGGTGGCAGCGAGGCTTAAATTGGCCCTCTTGCACCTGCACGCTTGTGACGCCAGTGTCACTCGGTCTGTAGCAGGGAGAGGTCAAGAGGCTCATTGTTACGTCCTCACCTCCTCAAACCAAGCACTCACCTCAAAGTTCACCATCATTATACAGAATGGCACATAGCCATTCTCACTTTAAAAGTGTGAAGCTAAAGAAGTTCTTATTAGTCCTCGTAAGACATAATTACACAAGTGCGCACTGATTACACATCACAGAAAATCGTTTCTGTGCGTATTTAGCTCACAGGCGTATCATCACGGGTGTTAAATGTATGGAGTGTAAAAATAAAGCACATATTAAGACTATTAGCCCCACGCACATGGTGACATACCAGTATGGCTCCGTTTAACTTAAACAGTTTATCCATTAGAAAATATTATGTTTGCTCATTTGCTTCGTGACATAAAACCACGTTTGCTTTTCGAAAAGGTGAGGTTAAATTAAAAAGTGCCACTGATACGAACGCCCATAATCTAATAAAGAGACCCGTATGGAAGAAAGTCGCAGCGGTCTTGTCATTGTCACCTCACATTAATCAAGCGGTCCGGCGCTTAAATTCTTAGGTGGGTGCAAGGACAGAGAAATAAAAATCTAAAGAAACAGTAGCGTGGAAAACGAAGAGCCCGGGTGCAACCGCTGTCATTCAAGAAATATATTTTCAAGTCTATAAAGTGTTCCCTCAGGTCCTTGTTGTGTCTTTCACTGTCTGTAGGTGTGTACTCACTCCATCTCAGTGCTGTCACACAACAAGAACAGTCTATTTGGGTCTTGCATGTTAGCCAGTGTTTGTTTGTGGGTGTGTGTGTGTGTGACTGACACCCTGAGGCTACAAATACAGTTATACAAAACAAGGGTGGAAAGAGGCCGATGTATGATATTTCTTGATTTTGACAAGCACCCTGCCAAGGTGAAATTGTTTCTGATGTGCTTTTGAGGCGCTTCCCTCTTCCAAAAGCCTTGTACATGAAGTTAGTGTTGTTTTCTACCTCATCTCCTTTCCAACGTGGCGGCAGGCTGAGGAGAGAGGTGGCTTTTGCGCCTCCGTGTTTCGTGAAATTGGACTGCCTCTCCCCATTATTGTAAACATCATCCCCGCCGACATGGCTGGCAGTTGCTGTGGTGTCGGACCTGGCTGCCTTGGATACATCTGCTAAAACACATCCATTAAGGCCAAACTACTTTTGATTTACATGTTGAGACTTTTTAAAAGTGTCACATCCAGTGGCATTTGCCCAGACAGCTCGCCTGTGTCGCACAAGACCCACCGGCTCTTTCTCTCTCTCTCACTCTCTCCCCCTCGCAGCTTTTATTTGTTCTTTTTTCTTCTTCTTTTTCTTCCTCTTCATTTTTTTTTTTTTTTTCTTTCCCAAAGGAAGAATTCTCTTTCTTTCAGCATTGGTCACATCACACCAGGCAACCCCTCATGGCTCGGTAAACAACGCTCTCAACTAGCGTTCGCTCCTCTCCCTTTCTCTCTTCTGCCTCATTACTGCATAAGCACAACTTAATGACCTTATCGTCAATGCAGTTCCCTATCACCTGTCACACCAGCAATTAATTTGATTCTGGCTATAAATTATGGCAGATCTTTTCTTTCGTTTTTTTCCTTTTTGTGTCAGAATGTAATTTATAATGATTAGGGAAAAAAAATGTATGTGACATGGGTATCATGAGAAAGGACAACAAAATGCTCATTAAGGATGTAGAAATTGTCCATGAGGCTTTTGTTGTCTAAGGTCTCACTGTAATTAAACTTGTATCAGCTAGTTCATAAAGAACAGACAATTAAAGCCACGAGAATGGCTAAACAATAGGCCATAGGTTTTCGAGTGGTGCGCTGCGATAAAAGTGATAATTAGCTACTTTTGTCACATTAGTTATGGAAGTTATAGAATAACTTATATTTGTTCAGATTTCTGAAAACAATGTGCTGAATAAGTGTCATAAAAATTGCCCCTCAAGTTCTCATTAAAATCAAATGGTGGCAATAGACCCATCGCATATACTTCGCATTTTCTTGATAAATGTTCCTCTCGGATCAAAGTTATGAAACAAGCCATCTCTGCATCAGCATGCATCATGTGTTGTGTTAAAAGCATCGTTACTGACAGTTTCTCTTTGATTCCTCTGACTGACAAGCTCACCACATCCAACGCACCGTTACGTGTCCCATGTATCAATTAGAGACCTCGATCTGATTATGTCTAACTTACTAGACCTTGTATGTATTACATGGCTGCCTTTAGACACGCTGGAGGGCAATGCTTCATCTTCACTTGGCAAAGATTTTATGAATCCAAGCGATTTCATAAAAGTCCCATTATATCTGAATTTACTGCTGTTATGGCTTACGATACAAATATCTCAGCAAGGTGTGAATGTCGCCAGTGGCTATGCTTGTAAAGAATGAGGCGGTAATATGTAGCGTGTGTGAGAGAATATGTTCTGAATGATAATATGACTTCCTTGCACAGTAGGACTATATAAAAGATACTCATGAATGTATTATGGGTAATGGATTAGTTGAGTGTTTTTATGGACGTTTTGATTCTCACATATGTTAGCGAGCAAATTACTTAGTTTTCACAAAAATGCTCGGGGCAGATCGTCACAACACGGCCGAGTTCATGATTCATTTATTAAAAGGATTTGTCAATGTTACATCAGCCCGAAAAGGGAAAAGAACAGAGAACGAGAAATGTTTCTGGCAAAAGACCACCATATAAAAAGCATTGGTCATGTATTTTGAAGCAAAAGAGCTAGTATTGGTACTGAAAGGGTTGAAAAGGTTATTCTAGATTTACTAGCACACAGATCTCTTGTTTAATTTTGCTCGTTATTTTATCATTTTCATTTTGTCATTGTTCCGATGAGCGCTCTGCGAGGACCTCGTGGCTTTTCCTTTATTGGGTCATAAAGGATTGTATGTTATGACCGGTTAAAAAGCGTCACCTTAGATTTGAGCCCCCACACATCAGGAGGATCTCAGATATGTTTCTAATGTTAAAGCTGAGCACCTTGACCCCATTATTAAGAGAAGTCTTTATGCACAGAGATAAAATCCACCTAAATGTATGACAAATGCACTGAGGACGCCTTTATGTGACTTCTTCAATCAATAGAATCTTAAATATTTTCCACAATAAAATGAGAATTATGCATCTTGAGCTGATTGAATTATACAGGTAATTGCACATCTCATCATGTTCCCTACCGCCTGTTCACTTGATCTATTAACATAGTTTCCTGATCGTTCTTCCAGCACACACTACATCTGAGTATGGGCTTGAGAAGAGGGTCAAGGACACCTAAACTTTTCATCTGCAAGTACTGGACGAATCATGCTGTAATAAATAATAATAATAATAATAAACATATTGAAAAACAATAAAAGGATTACAATTAGCAACATTTAAATCAAATACATGTATATAATATGTATATACGTCTAAAGTGTGAAAATAGACACGTGTAAACAATGCAGTTACAGTATACTCAAAATACTTATTAAATACTTTTAATAAGTACTTAAGAGTGTACTGTATTTTTTTTAAATACAGTACACTCAAAAAAATGCTGGGTTAAAAACAATCCAAGTTGGGTTGAAAATGGACTAACCCAGCGACTGGGTTGTTTTCACCCAGTAAATGGGTTGTTTCAACCCAGCAGTTGGGCTACATGGTTGCTTAAAACAACCCAATCGCTGGGTTAAAACAACCCCCAATCGCTGGGTTAGTCCATTTTCAACCCAACTTGGGTTGGTTTTAACCCAGCATTTTTTAGAGTGTACATATATGGAATATTCCTTGCATTAAGAAACTCAAATAATAATAATTTTAAAATATTTCACTGAGCGATAAAGACTAGCTCACTCACCTGTTTTTCATTAAAATGGCATGACAAAAATGTATATTTTTAATAAAAAATAAATAATGCAAACAAAGAATCCATGTGGCGATGAATATTTATGACCTTTCTCAATTCACTGACAGATACAGTCAACTTTGGACCTGCCTATACTTACTGTATGTACAGCACAACACAATCTTTATGTGTGTTTTGGCTTTCCTCTATAATGAGACATCTTTTGTATCAAAAGAGGAATATGTCACAGTAGCAGCCCAGGTTTCAAGGACAATTGAACTCTATTGGAGAGAAATTAGGTTTGGTCTTCAGCTTATGACAAACTATGGCGCCACTGCACCTAATGACCCTTGTGATGTTCTTCTGAATGGGTCAATGACTAATAAGCAAATATCACACTTAGTATGCCATTGCTATCGTCTGTCACAATTAAGCTTTTTCTCCCTTCTCCTCTGTTTGACTTGTTTTCCCAGAGAATTCTGGTAATAACTCAGATGAATGTAGAATTAAGCTGTCTATGTGTGGTGTTTCTTTACAGCCTTTGCTGAACTGCATCCAGATATTTTTGCATGTACTTAAAGCCATTCAAATGAAATATTATTCATCAACTAATGCAGTGACTGATTTGAAAACCAATTCGGGCACTATTTAGGAACGCAATTTGCAATTTGCTTATATTAGACACCATCTAATATTAATAAGAACAGAAATAATCACATATAGATTTTCATGTGTGCTTATACGAACAATTATAGTCTTTCAAATGATCTATTATTCTCTTTCTTTGGCTAAATAAGTGTATATGATACCATTCATCAAGTGCGGATGAGGGGCTGACATGTCTTCCCTCTTCCATTCATCATGATTATAGGGTGATCTGTCTCATTTTGTGTCTAAAGCAGTGTGGCCAGCGTTTTTCACCTGTTTCCTTTAGTCACACAGTGATTGACATTATTACATAAAAGTACGCTTGCTCTTGCTCTTTTTTCTGTGTCATGTGGAGAAAATGAGTGCTGTTTGCCCATTCAAAATATATACTCTGCTACTGAGTGTTGTATTAGTGATATATACACACCAGGCAATGTCAATATCCATGCATGTGGACACATACAGATAAACACACACTCGGAGGGAGTTAAATCAAGTGTATAAAGTGCATAGCAGGCCTGGCCTTCATATGTACTTGATATGCCATAATGCCTTGATATGTAAAGCACACAAAGCATAATTTCAAAAACAAAACATCTAAATAATTTTTTTTTTTTTTTTTAAACAAGATACACATTAAAACAATTCTGGTTGATTTAAGGTTCATAACTGTCTTTTGATAGATCATCTCAATTTGAACATGCTTATAACATGCTTATAACACAGTTATACCAGTATAATAAATCTTTTCTCTCATTATAATCCCATTAGAAGTCAAAATGATGAACCGTTCCATTTAACTATATGCTTTGAGTTGGACTTATTAAGTATTTCTGCAGAATGCACACACACACACACACACACACACACACACACACACACACACACACACACACACACACACACAATCATATTTCTTCATTTCTCCCAAAGCAAATGCATTTAGTTGGTGACATAAAACCATGCTTTACCCAATTAAACATTTGATAACCAAGTCTTAATATAATCTACAGTTGATATAAGAGACATAGAAATGGACTTCATAATCATTCTCATTCTCACAAATATTTCAGGCCACATGAGGCACAAGAAAGAGGCCCTAATGCAGTCCGTATGCACCGCAGTGGCAGAAACGCATTTCCAAACGGAACACACTCACACTCCACTCAACACAGACAATCCATCGCCTGACAATCTGAGACACACGCAGAGATGGAACTCATCTCTCACTTCCTCCTCGCCCGCCTCTATCTGCAATGCAAAATTAACCTCACTTTAATCTGAGTGTGCTGGGGCAGGGTGGAGAGATGGGGAACTGGGCCCTGATGAAGAGCCGCCAACGATGCAAGAGTTCAAATCTGGTGTGTCACTCAATTATATTTCCTTGTTTTGCCTGTCCTTGAGAGGAAACCCCTCTGCTCAGCCACATTATTCTAGTCCTATAACAAATGACACTGCAACACCCGAGCACAGCAGCGCTACACGTACGAGCAGGCGTGTGTGTGTGTAAACAGTAATATTCTCCGTCTTGTTTGGCAAAAATGACTTTCTTTTTGATGTAAAGGTGGTGCGTGTGTGGCTGCGCGTGGAGGGGAGGATGTGAAATTGTCTAATGCTGATTGTGATTGTCAAGCGCAGGCCGGCCCAATTATATCACTGAATCTTTGTTAAGCAGGCCTTGAAAATGCCTGACAGTATAATTAATCTTGCCATATGAACAAAGAGACCCTGCTCAATAGTATTGAGGACGCTTATTAAAAATACTAAACACCCTCTGCACTCTTTTGAAAATGTGATGTGGGGGGGTGGCTTTTGAAATAGCAGGACGCAAGTCATTATCTTTTTGTTTAGCTTTTTTTTTTTTTAATCCAGAGGTGAAATTGATATTAAGGGGGAAGGAGCAGTGATTTTGCAGAATGATGAAAAATGATGCCTGTGAATACGAGATATCATTTTGAAAATGATGCTGCTCTCTCGCGGAGCGGGCGATATACTGCTTTAATTAGAGTTTTGCGATGATAAGATACCACATCACAGAGTTTGAGGTGTTATTCACAATCCTTTAATTTATAAAATATAACAACATTACACTCACACTAATTGCACTGTGTGTAAAAATGAATGATCTGTTCCTGAGGAATGGCCAGTGTTACTAAAACAGAAATATGATGCCTGCTGGTACAGTGTTAATATATCGCTGTACTTATTCCCTTATGTTCTGCCGCACTCATTTATATGACACTACAGAACTAAAGTAAGGTCACAGCTTTCAGACAGATTAGCTAAATAACCTCTTTAAAGACATTCAATATTTATACACTCATCAATAAAGACACACAAAAAAATTAACAATCAAGGATGAAGGATTATTTCATCAGCAAAGCAAAAGTCAAAGGTGTGCACTTGATTTCAGTCAAAGTCCCTTTAAGGTAAGTGAGTGCACTCGGGGCTGAGGAGCAGAGATATAATCTAACAATGGTACCATGATTTACTAATTTAGCTAAAAAAAATAAATTAAAAAAAAGTGGATTTTATTACATGAATATTCTCCATAGACATCATGATTTTTATACTGTACAAACTTTACATTTTATCCCCATAACCCTAATTGTACAGAAAACATTATGCAATTTTACATAAAAATAAAAAAAATTGATTTATAAACCGTTTTCCTCATGGGGACCAACATTTTGTCAACATCAACAATTTCAGGTTTTACTGTCCTTGTGGGGACATATGGTCCCTATAATGTAGGAAACACATACTGTACCTGGACCACACACACACACACACACACACACACGGTTTGCTATCTGTGTGGGGACTCTCCATAGACGTAATTGTTTTTATACTGTACAAGCTGTATACTCTATCCACTTGCACTAACCCTACACCTAAACCTACCCATCATACAAAACGTTCGGCATTTTTATAAAAATAAATTAATTAAATAAATATAAAAAAAAAACTCATTCTGTATGTTTAGCTTGTTTACTCACAGGGACCTCAATTTAGGTCCCCACGCTTAAGTGTCCCTATGCCCCATGAGTAAGTGTGCATTCAGGTTGAAGTCCCCACCGGGATAGAAAAAAACACACAGGTACTCCTATTATTACGAGGGCATTCCATAGGCATTATGGTTTTTATACTGAGCTAATCGGTATCTATCCCCTAACCTTAACTGGTCCAGCATGCAGATTTGGTAAAACTAAAAACTAATCTTATGCAAAAAAAAGCTACAAACTTATTGTAATAGTTAAACTACAGACAGTTGAAAAAATATCATGACAACTCTTTGGATATTTTTTAGCATGGTAATGGGTATGACAATGTTAATGTATTTGGTCTTGGCGGAATATAACTGCTACGCTGCTGAACTGCTGTTACTGTTGATTATTGCTTCTGCTGTTGCAGAGCAAGTACAGGAACTTGCTACTGACAATACATAAGCCAATTCGCTGCCGTGAGTATGTAAGGCATAGTGCTGCTGCACAAATAGCATATATCAAATACCCATAGCAGATCTACAGGTGGAGCTGGGGAAGGTGGAGGGTTTTAGACAAACTCTGAGGGCCCTTTTAACGATCTAAGGGCATGGTCTAAAGCGCATGACGCAAGTGCACGTAGGGCGTGTCCGAATCCACTTTTGCTAGTTTAACAACGGGATAAATGGTCGGCGCACCCGGCGCATGGTCTAAAAGTGTTGTCCCTATTCTCTTAATGAGCAGTGGGTGTGTTTTGGGCATAACGTGCAATAAGCCAATCAGAGTATAAGTTCCCATTCCCTTTAAAAGCTAGTTGCGCTCACGCCATGGCAGATTCGCTATTTACATAGCGGAATTTGCAAGTGGAAAAACTGAATGATTCTCTAGCGAGGAAACGGATCTGCTCGTCCAATGACGCCTAATTGCTTGTCATTACTGCAAATAGGTAGGCTAATTCTGACACATGCAATGACTATCTATTATGACATATAGGCATTTTTATATTTATATTATATTTTTATATTTATGTACACAATAATAATCTTTTACATTTTAAAACTTAAATTTTTCATATTTAAAAACTTTTGTGTGCTGCTGCGTGTCCCTGTGTGTGTGATAAGCAAAATGTACGTGCGTTGCTCTTTAAATTACAAAAAAAAAAAATATTGAGCCAATATGCAGTCTATTTCAGTTGCCTCAAAATAGAAACGCACCAACAATGTGCCTGAACACACCTTGTTTTCAGACCAGCATGCCCATGGGCGCACAAATGCATTTAAACAACATGGAGCAGGATGTGAAAATAACTGCTTCGTGCCTGGCACAGCATTGCGCCGGGTGTATGCTGGGGCCCTGAAAGCGCACTTCAAACTGCTATAGTGAATGGTAATGGTGAGCAGCAAGCTCATTGGATGCAGATGTGACATGAACCAATCAGCTTGTGCCAAGTAGTTAACACTATAAATCATCATTTGTGTTAAGGACCCATCAGCCTGCGCCATCTAGAGTTTCATGACAGAACTAGGCATTTAGTTACAACACTTAAAGCTACTACCAAAAAGTACCTATAACTACAATAAATTAAATAAATATATATATATATATATATATATATATATATATATATATATATATATATATATATATATATATATATATATATATATATATATATATATATATATATATATATATACATTATCCATTCGTTTGGGGTTGGTGATATTTTTTTATGTTTTTGAAAGAACATTTTCTCTGTTTCCGATTGTTTTTTTGTTTTTGTTTGTTTGTTTGTTTGTTTTTTTTTTAAATAATGTAATGTAATGTAACTGTTTTTTTTTTTTTTTTTGATTAATAGAAAAAAAAAAAACTATCAGTTTAGATTAATTTAATACATCCTTGCTGAATATAAAGTTATGTTTTCTTAAAAAAAAAAAAAAAAAAAAAAAAAACTTACTGGCCACAAACATTTGAAGGGTAGTATAACTATCCAAATTATATAATTTAATCAGATTCATATTTTTGCTAGTAAACAATGAGGATTTTAAATAAATAATCATTTAATTATGGTGCCAGTACCAAACTTTAACAAATAACTATACTAAACTAAATGCAAAAAAATACTAGTATACAGTAGCATACAGGGTTTGAATCGGTTTATAATGAACTGTCAACTAAAACAAATAGCCAAACAAACAGACAAATGGCTCTTTAAATGTAAAGCAGGACTTGACTCACGTTGAACATTGTGATGCCTCTATCAAACAACATGGTTGACACTTTTAACCGCAAAGCAGGACTTCAGTTGCCATATTAGCATTATGTTTCTCCCATTCATATGTATATGAGTGGACCATCTCCTCCCCTTATAACATCTCTGCTCCAGTGTAGTGCAGCACAATTTGTACAGAGCACAGCCTCTCCATGGCTCAGTTCTTCAGGATTACTTAAATCAGTGGAGAGCTCCTTCCCTCCACCTTCCTCCTCTTTTCATGGTTCACAAGCCAAATCTGCCCCGGCCAACAGCCCTATCAGAACCTCCTCAGTACCACCACTGGGCCGACGCGAGAAGAGCACGGGGTGAGATCGAGGGGGCACGCAAGGTGCCACAGAGGTGGGGATGCCTAATTTAGCAGAAACACCATCTCACGAGCTACAAGCCAGATCAGCCTTGCAACCGCAAAATCATTTTAATATATTCCCAGCGCTACTTGTGAATATTAATTTTAAAAATTAATTATTAATTTTGCCCCTGGCATGGCAAGATATACTCGTTTTAATTAGTGTACCGTACTCCCCTACAATTAAAATATAATTGATGTCCATATATATTGACAGCCGCTGTGATCGCTTTTCTTGCTGGTGTCAACACAGGGAGGGCCGAGATTCTGCCGTACTCTCTGCTCCATTTAGTCAGCGCCTCTTTTCAGATCCATCCCACCATTTCTGACATAAAGAGACAAAATATGGCCTTGATACCAGAAATTAGAAAGACAGACACTCTAAACTGAGCAGTGACTTTGTTGTTCCAAACCTGAATGACCTTCTTTCTTCTGTGACATTTTTAAAAGATATTCTGGCTATTTTATGTAATATAACTGGTGTAAAAAAGTAAAAATAAAATAATAAAATAAAACAATAGTAATACTATATTTTGATGTTACCTTTTGAACATTCTGTTGACTATAAGTAACATTGCAACTACATCAACTAACTCTCATTAGAGTATTAGTAGACTGTCTGCTTAATATCTGCTAACTCTTTATTCTAATGGTCCGCCAACAGACATTATACTGACTATAAGTAAACTATATGTCAACTTATTCTAACCCAAACCCTACACTCTAGAAAAATATTGTTGGTTTAACTTAAAAAAATAAGTAACCTGGTTGCCTTAAAATGTTGAGTTAATACAATGAAGGAAATGAGTTTAATAAATAGAAACTCAAAATATTATTGTATCTGAACCACATAAATAAAATTTAAAAAATTTAAAAAAATTGATAAATCATGAAAATAGCACAATTTGGCATGTTTCACTGCATTATAACAAATAAAACACAATTGTGCAATATGCTTACAAAATCTTTTAATACTGTTTGAATAAAGGGTGATCAAAAATGTTCATTGTATTAACTTAAATTTTTAATTTCAATCAACTCAAAATTTTAAGGCAACCAGGTAACTTACTTTTAGACATATATTTTTACAGTGTACTACAGAGTACTAATACTCTATTAACACTCTAATGAGAGTTAGCAGACATGAAGTTGCAACATTACTTATAGTCAACAGAATGTGTAAAAGGAACCAACAAAATAAAGTGAAACCAAAGAAATAATATGGCTTCAGAAGACTTTTGAAGAATCTTTTTTGAAGCTTAAAAAGGCTCAGTCCACATTGACTGTCATTGCATCGAAAAAGTTTGACCTGTACATTATTCAAAATGTCTTATTTTGTGCTCCACTGAAGAAAGCCAGCCCTACAGGTTTTTAAAAAACATGATGTTGAGTAAATGATTTTTAGGATTTGTTTATTCTTCCGGCTCTTATTATCGCATCAATGGTGGAGTAAGAGCAACATGTAGTCTGTGCTGTATGTGCGTAGTTTTGTATGATTTGTCTGGCATGTGTGTGTGTTTCCCTCTCTCTCTTCATCCAACCTGCTTCCCCCTCTTTCCCTTCCTCTCTCTTTCTGCATGGAGAGGTGGCAGATGGATGTGTGAGAAGCAAGAAATCTGCTTCTGTCCGTGTCAGTTCTGCTCTACAGAGCACTGATAACTGAATAATAATCCCTCTCTCTCCCTCTCGTTCCTCTGCGCCTCCCTCTTTCTCTTTCTATTCTCATTCTCTTCTCTTCATCTGGACATCCCATCCTTTCGCTTTTGCTGTTTATCACATCTCACTAGTTCATATTAAACTTTCTCTATCAGCTTTCACCATCCACTGTGTTAAAAAGATCCTGTCATCACTTCCTCTCACAGAGCCTCACGGTGACCAGCAGCAGAAGAACATGTCACAGGAACATCTGCAAAAGAGCTGTGCATCAAGCTGCTGGAAGTCAGTTATCTAAGATTAGCAATTATATATGAAATAAAATGTATTCATTTAATCTGTAACAGTGAGGTATGGATTTAGACTGTATTATTTTCCACTGTGAAACTTGGATCAAATCTCAACTGAACAAAATTCCAGAGAAAAAAAACCAAAAATGCTAATCCACTTGCCTAATATGGGCCTGAATGGGCATTACGCTTCTGATTGGCGTGATGGCTGATGGGAAACAGTACCATAATCTCTATTACGACATCCAATCCTTCTTCTGCCAAAGAGTCAAACACACAAGATGAGAATTTATGACATATGCACATCAAGAATGGTGAAAGAAATGAAAAAAGAGGAATCTTCAGAATCCATTCTAATGGAGCAGGCAAAAGATTTTAGCATTTAATATTGCATGCGCACTGGGTTTTTGTGCAATTGACCAACATGACATTCCTAAGTGTATAAATGGGTAGCTTTATGATGATAAGATCACTGGCTAATAAGATATTTATGTGACACGCTCACTGACGGATCCATCTCCACGCTGCCTTCTTCACGCTTCAGTGAGCCGGTGAGGATCAAACGCAAATTCACCAAATGGGCTCGTTAAATGGAGAGGAAATTTAATAAATTAGTATTTCTGCTCTCCAAGTCATGAGAAGGAAATCAAACATTTTGGGATTGATAGAGCCAGAATTAGGATCCTCAAGATGCTTTCATTTGTCTTTTTTTTTTTTTTTACATTCGTCCTAAAACATCTTTTAAGATCCGAAATATGCCATCTCAGCTGTATTCATTAAAGAAAGTTAAAGTGTGGACAGCGTGTGGGGTTTGTGGTATAGATTTTGGTGTTTATACAGGATGTTTATAAGAAACACGGCTCTGGGCTCACATGTTAGATGTGTTGTCTGAATTGTTTTATAGGTTTCTCTCGGTCGAGTCTCTCTGTTAATCAGTCCTGTCATGACTAATGCCACGGCTCCTCTCGACATGTTGTGTGTTTACACCACTCATACGCTCGCTGTCATGGTGAGCATAACCCATGGTAATTAGCCTAATGGTGCTAATGAGGGAGCTGACATGAAAAAGCCAGTGTTAGGACAGCATCTGATTGACAGCATTACAGATTTACACACACTGACACGCTTAAATGTACACACACACACACACATAGATGTAATGGTTTTTATACTGTACAAACTGTATATTCTATCCCCTTACACTGACCCTACCCCTAAATCAATCCATCACACAAAATTTTCACACATTTTCAACAAAACTCAATATGATTTATAAGCTTTTTTCCTGATGGGGACCTCAATTTAGGTCCCCATGGTGACACAAGTCCCCATGAGTCAGTGTGTATTCAGGTTGAAATCCTCAACGGGATAGCAAAACATGAACACACATATACACACACACACACTGGAACTACTTGCAGCATACAAAGCTGTAACGAGTATATGAATTACAGAATGTTACATAAAAAAAATAATAGATATTGAAAATATCTATATAGAATAAAGCCTTACAGGGTGATACAAAGCATCTTTGCTTCACATCGAATCATTGTTTTGTAATAATGACTGGTTGACTGTACCTTGTCCTGCTTACCAAATAAATTATAGACAAGTAGACAAGTATAACTGCAACTGCAACATGTAGTTACGTAGGAAATCTGGAAGTAGGATTTAGTGGTAATTATAAAAATATATAATAATATTACTGCAGAATGCATATATATTTACATTTTCAAATACTGTTTTTTATTATGTAGCTTTTCAAACATTATTACGGTATATATAATTCATACCAATAAATAAGATAAGATAATGTATGTATATACAGAGAGAGAGAGAGAGAGAGAGAGAGAGAGAGAGAGAGAGAGAGAGAGAGAGAGAGAGAGAGAGAGAGAGAGAGAGAGAGAGAGAGAGAGAGAGAGAGAGACAGAGACAGAGAGACAGAGAGAGAGAGAGAGAGAGAGAGAGAGAGAGAGAGAGAGAGAGAGAGAGAGAGAGAGAGAGAGAGAGAGAGAGAGAGAGAGAGAGAGAGAGAGAGAGAGAGAGAGAGACAGAGAGAGAGAGAGAGAGAGAGAGAGAGAGAGAGAGAGAGAGAGAGAGAGAGAGAGAGAGAGAGAGAGAGAGAGAGAGAGAGAGAGAGAGAGAGAGAGAGAGAGACAGAGAGAGAGAGAGAGAGAGAGAGAGAGAGAGAGAGAGAGAGAGAGAGAGAGAGAGAGAGAGAGAGAGAGAGAGAGAGAGAGAGAGAGAGAGAGAGAGAGAGAGAGAGAGAGAGAGAGAGAGAGAGAGAGAGAGAGAGAGACAGAGAGAGAGAGAGAGAGAGAGAGAGAGAGAGAGAGAGAGAGACAGACAGAGAGAGAGAGAGACAGAGAGAGAGAGAGAGAGAGAGAGAGAGAGAGAGAGAGAGAGAGAGAGAGAGAGAGAGAGAGAGAGAGAGACAGAGAGAGAGAGAGAGAGAGAGAGAGAGAGAGAGAGAGAGAGAGAGAGAGAGAGAGAGAGAGAGAGAGAGAGAGAGAGAGAGAGACAGAGAGAGAGAGAGAGAGAGAGAGAGAGAGAGAGAGAGAGAGAGACAGAGAGAGAGAGAGAGAGAGAGAGAGAGAGAGACAGAGACAGAGACAGAGAGAGAGAGAGAGAGAGAGAGAGAGAGAGAGAGAGAGAGAGAGAGAGAGAGAGAGAGAGAGAGAGAGAGAGAGAGAGAGAGAGAGAGAGAGAGAGAGAGAGAGAGAGAGAGAGAGAGAGAGAGAGAGAGAGAGAGAGAGAGAGAGAGAGAGAGAGAGAGAGAGAGAGAGAGAGAGAGAGAGAGAGAGAGAGAGAGAGAGAGAGAGAGAGAGAGAGAGAGAGAGACAGAGAGACAGAGAGAGAGAGAGAGAGAGAGAGAGAGAGAGAGAGAGAGAGAGAGAGAGAGAGAGAGAGAGAGAGAGAGAGAGAGAGAGAGAGAGAGAGAGAGAGAGAGAGAGAGAGAGAGAGAGAGAGAGAGAGAGAGAGAGAGAGAGAGAGAGAGAGAGAGAGAGAGAGAGAGAGAGAGAGAGAGAGAGAGAGAGAGAGAGAGAGAGAGAGAGAGAGAGAGAGAGAGAGAGAGAGAGAGAGAGAGAGAGAGAGAGAGAGAGAGAGAGAGAGAGAGAGAGAGAGAGAGAGAGAGAGAGAGAGAGAGAGAGAGAGAGAGAGAGAGAGAGAGAGAGAGAGAGAGAGAGAGAGAGAGAGAGAGAGAGAGAGAGAGAGAGAGAGAGAGAGAGAGAGAGAGAGAGAGAGAGAGAGAGAGAGAGAGAGAGAGAGAGAGAGAGAGAGAGAGAGAGAGAGAGAGAGAGAGAGAGAGAGAGAGAGAGAGAGAGAGAGAGAGAGAGAGAGAGAGAGAGAGAGAGAGAGAGAGAGAGAGAGAGAGAGAGAGAGAGAGAGAGAGAGAGAGAGAGAGAGAGAGAGAGAGAGAGAGAGAGAGAGAGAGAGAGAGAGAGAGAGAGAGAGAGAGAGAGAGAGAGAGAGAGAGAGAGAGAGAGAGAGAGAGAGAGAGAGAGAGAGAGAGAGAGAGAGAGAGAGAGAGAGAGAGAGAGAGAGAGAGAGAGAGAGAGAGAGAGAGAGAGAGAGAGAGAGAGAGAGAGAGAGAGAGAGAGAGAGAGAGAGAGAGAGAGAGAGAGAGAGAGAGAGAGAGAGAGAGAGAGAGAGAGAGAGAGAGAGAGAGAGAGAGAGAGAGAGAGAGAGAGAGAGAGAGAGAGAGAGAGAGAGAGAGAGAGAGAGAGAGAGAGAGAGAGAGAGAGAGAGACAGAGAGAGAGAGAGAGAGAGAGAGAGAGAGAGAGAGAGAGAGAGAGAGAGAGAGAGAGAGAGAGAGAGAGAGAGAGAGAGAGAGAGAGAGAGAGAGAGAGAGAGAGAGAGAGAGAGAGAGAGAGAGAGAGAGAGAGAGAGAGAGAGAGAGAGAGAGAGAGAGAGAGAGAGAAAATCTATTATATATACAGTACTATAATAATTTATACCTAAATACAATTTGGCAATTTGGTATTTATTTATGTATTTATTTTTATCAAACTATTCAATACACTGTATATAGCTTGATTAAAAAAGATTCAATATATACACATATAATCTCACCAGGTTAACATAAAAATGTCTAAATCGTAGAAGAACTGTGTGGATTTTTTTTTTTTTTTTTTTTTAGCATTTGAGCAGTTTCTGCTTCTGTGTGTGGACTGTAGCACATCCCAGTGCAGTGTCTGAGCACCATCTGTGTGCAGTGAGCTCAGTGTTCACAGTGGCATACACACTCAAAGAGCGTGAAGGCGCTGTGCACAATAAAAACCTTAATGCAAAGAGTGTGTGTTTGAGTGGATGAGGACTCAAGAGTGGTACACACACGACACAAGCCATACCCTCAAGTCCATCTGTCACCATGCATGGATAGCACAGCAAACCTGCTTTGAAACCCCTCCCTTCCTTCCTCTCTCCATGTCTACTGTGCTCCCTCTCTCTCTCCCTCTCTCTCCCCTTCTCTCTCCCTTCATGTCTCTCTATCTATCTCTTTTTCTCTTACACTGTCTCACTCTCCCTCCACCTCTTGTTCCCTTTTCTAAATCTCAAAGGAGCCTGTGTGTACTCTATATTTATTATCCTGGGTGGCACAGTTGATAGATGGGATACCTGCACAATTACAAGGGCACAACATTACCTTTTCCAAGCTGATAGGGTGAAAAACACACCCTCTATCCTCTCGCTCACTGTCTCTCTCCTCAGAAATGGTGATATTATATTATGAAGACATCTCATATTCTGGACAGGAAGTATAATTCAGATCTATTTAACAAAGAGTTTAATCACTTAATCTTCACAGCAGAATATATTTCCCCATTTAACAATAGAGGGCATTTTGTAGAAATTCAAACCATAATTTTGAGTCCGTTTGCAACAAAGCTTGATGGCAACAAAGAACGGAGTACCGGTCGGACCACCCGAACTAAACAATAAAAAGTGCAAAGAAAGAAAAGAAAAATCAAGAGTCAGAACTGACTGCCTTTCATAATATTCATAATGTTCCTGAAAGCACCCCGGGTGTGTATGTGCATCGAAGAGCATTGACACGGGCCCAGAGCATAGTATTAAAGGTGTTTCTCTGTGGCACAATGTTAAAGCAGCCAAAGTCAGAGCATTTATCTTTATTCTGCTGAGATTTGTGAAAGGCGAGATTGAGAGGAGGCCGATGATGCAGGGTGTTCCGAGGCGGACATCTTGAAGCGTGATGTTGAGGTATGTTCCTGCTCGGGCAGGGGAGGCATCGACATATAAAATGATTGTAAATTTGCATTAGGCTCAATCCATCATAGGTGAGAGGGAGAGAGAGTGGGGACAGCGAGCGAGGAGCTGTGTTGTACGCTGTGGAGCAGGCAGCCTCTGACAGATTCCTCTTTAAGTGACTGTGAATGCAACAATTCCACAAATAATTTGTCAAGCGCTGCTGCTGAACTAGCTCTGAACCCTCTCCCTCTCTCTCCTCTCTCTCTCTCTCTCTCTCTCTCTCTCTCTCTCTCTCTCTCTCTCTAGGCTATGGCTATAGAGTTGCAATTCTTTTATGGGACAACTCCCAATAAAGGAAAATAAAATAATTATAGCTTGGGTAAAAACTGTGAATGAGATAATATATGCTCTAAAACTTTTTCTTTTCTTTTTTTTTTTTCTCCGCCAATAAAACATTTTTTTTTTTTTTTTTTTTTACTGTTATTATTATTACTAGGGGTGTAACAATATATTGTCTTACAATATATTGCAATACAAAAACGCAACAATAAGTATCGTGGTATCTGTATTGTGTATAATTCACCCATAATAAAAATGTTGTTGAATATAATATAATAATATAATGTATAATAATGCAATGGAGGAATATTTCTGGTCTTGATAATACCATGTCTTATATTACCAGTAAAAAGCGGCCTACATTATTTTAAATATATCTAGTTAGTGACAGAGTGCAAGTATTTAACAATTATTTTAGATGATTCATTTAATTTAATTTTCAAAATTTCAATTCAGCTTCAGAATCTTGAATATTTTTATTCTGGTGTCACCACTGTCCTGTGCATTGTGTTACCAGCTCCAAGTCCAAGCTTATTCATGTAATACCCCAATGTAATACCAAATTTCGCATTTTAATCATCAGTAAAAAAAAAAAAAAAAAAAAAAAAAGTAAACCTTTTACCATATGTCTTGACGTATCGCAATATCGTATCGTGAGTTCAGCATCATGATATATATCGAATCGTGACGAGGATATCGTTACACCGTTAATTATTACTATTTAATTATAGAATAAAGATTTAAAACAACATCACCACTAAAACAAAGCCACTCAATCAAGTTTAAAGTGATGATATGATGTTTAAAATCTAGATGTAATAATTTTTCTTAGATAATAATATAACCTACAATAGCAATTTTACACAGCATATGATCACTAAAAGTAGTTGAACAGTGAGCAAGTTGGGGTCTTTTGGATGAAGACGCAGACATGGTGAGCTGTAACAAAAGCACATGGTTTGCAAACTACATAATGACAATCAGGCCCAAATTAGGAGAGCAAATGAGCTGTTCGGGCTGATGGTCAGCAGAAACTTGGCAGCACTTGATTGCATTTTTGTATTTATGAGCTAATTTCACTGGGCACTTGTGTTTTCTGTATACTAATACAGCATGTGTCTTTCAGTCATGGTGTGGCTTTTATTTGAAGGTTTGTCAAGGGTTCGCTTGTTTACTTGTAATTGAACATGAAAGAGACAGACATCGTTTGTCAAACTGAAGACCTTTTTTTGTTCTACATAGTTTTTATTTTTTGGGGGGAGGGGATATTAAGAAGCCAAATCAAGTGAGCTGACATGGTTACAGCGCAGTCATTCATATGACCATCAGAGGAGTTTCATAAAGCAACAATGCAAGACTATTACAATATTGTTTTATGAGTAAAGGGTGTTTCAAAACTCCAAATCACTGTAATGTTCGGACTTAAATGGCTTATTGCTTTAATGAAACAGTGGCACTATGATAAAAACAATATATATATATAAAATGTATTATTATTAATTATCAGAATAAACTTTTTTTTTCAAGTAATATTATAATTGCATGCTGTTTGTGGCTGTCAAACATTGTAGCATTGCTACATTCACACAGCAGAAAAATTTGATTGTCATAAATATGATTACTAAATGGCCTGGATACAAAGGGAGTAACAACTGCATTCTACAGCCGAACTGACACCTTTAAATTTTAGGGCATGTGTTTATGATTATCACAGTCCAATCAGAACTATGCCTCTTATTTGCCTGAGGATTATCAATGACACATTGTATTGAGGCATTTAAAAAAAAAAAAAAAAAAAAAAAAAAAAATGTAATGGGGTGTCACAATATAAAATGAAATATCGATATTGTGTTAATACTACTTATACAATATTGTTTAAAAAAATCCAACATCAGTAATTACTGTATCCGGAACCAGATATACTAACAGCTTGCGGCAGCACAAACCCTCTTTTGGCGTTAAAAAACTACTGTCAGGATTTACTAAGGACACACAGTGACTTTATAGCATATGAATTTGTATGAGTTTCCCTTTCAGACACAACATTTATGGGAGTAGAGTATTTAAATGAATCATGCAAGGTTTGCACTCGCCAATTTACTGTTTTTTTGCGCCATTATTTACCGCCCAAAAAAGCATGTCTTAAACCAGTAGTGGGGTAGGTTGTAACAAAGGATCAATTAGTATTTGTCATCATCTCAGAAAGTCTGTGATATGGTTGAAGAAATTTAAATTGTTGCCATTTGTAGTAGACAAATATGGGTACTTTGCCTAAAAAGATTCAGAAAAAAAAAAGGGTAGTTTTAGGTGCTGAAGAAAAAAGTGTTACAACCATACCCAGTCTCCCCTAGGTCATCCGGGTACTTGTTTTACCTACTTTTTTAAAGTATGAGCACTGTGAATTCGGACATACTTCTTTTGTCATATACTGTTTTCCGCCTACTACCCGTATATAGTAGGGAATTATGCGGTTTTGGACACAGCCAGAAGTCATGTCAGAGTAGATGACAGACGAAAAACGAGAAGCACCAAACAACAGTAAGTTCTTTATGAATGCTTTTGTATGGTTATGAATACAAACTCTCTCTCTCTCTGCCTCTCTAAACTCATATTTTGAGTGTGTCTATTTGGCAAAAAAAGAAAAAGAAAAAAAAAAAAGAGAAAGCGTAAACAAATAAATCTGAAAAGAAAAAAAAATCTGATATTATGACTGCCCTAGTTTTAATATAATACAATTCTCTCAAATTTAGTTCTAATCAAACCACCCTGAAGACCACTAGTGAAAACTCAATGTAACACAGAACTGGACATAAACATTAGTTTAAGACACTCAACACAGTTAGCACTGAAAGTTACAAGACATTTGATGAAACCTAGAGTGTGTTTTGCAAGATTGGGGCCTAATATCATATGAATCCTGGAGAAAGAAAGGCCTGATATTGTAGTATTCACACAATAATGACCTCAGAGCTCTCCATCAGCAGTGTTATTTATCAAAAACAGGCTGTGAGCGGGGTGAAGGATGTCTCTTATCTTTTCCTGTCAGCAGGGACATTAGTCATAGGAAAGTTTGGCTCCGGTCTAGGCGAAGGGGGTCCTTGTTGTCATTTTAAATTGCTAATCAATCACCAGATCAGGTGCTTCTGTTGACCAGATTACATAGATGGGTGCCGTGAACACGCAGGGCCATTTGTGGAGGGTTTGGCCCATGCAGATGAGGCCGATTGAGTGGTTTAACATTGCTGATCACACAGTGAGGGATGGGATGAGGGGGAAAGCGAGAAAGAGAGAGAGGGAGGAAAAGAGCCTTAAGCAATGACTTCTGAGAGGGCAAACCGAAAAGGAAAAATGCTCATTCATCATTATTGTCATGGGCTTTCCCAAATGATAACAATTTGTCTTCATCCTATTTTTAGACAATGAGACACAATAGCCATTTGGCCAGATGGGATAGCAGCCCACCATTGCAATATGTTACCTTTTCCTTTGATGTCCGTTCTTTGTTTAATTTCATTATTTTTGGTATTTCAATGTCATTACAATCAGCTCTGTTCAACATATTTGGAAGCTAAGAGCTAAAAGCTACATATTCTTACAGAGCGCTAATGTGTCGGAAATGACGCTGTCTAAAAAATAAGTTAAATATCTGACCCAGGAAAGCATAAAGAGCTTATAATAAACAGGATCTGGTACAAACAGACAGACGCATTGGGACAGACAGACTGGCACTTCTGAAAAGCAGGTGGCCAGTACGTGTGGGTCCCTCTAATGGGAAAGAGGAGGTCAAAGTTGTGACTGAGAGGGATGAAGACAAATGATACTGAGAGAAGATATATAGAAGTGGTATAATTGACATCTAACGTGTGTGCTGACCCTCTGACTCCTGGGGTTACCGCAGGCCACCAAATTAAAGGCCAGCATTAGTTTAACCAATGGGGAGATTCAGATTGAGCCAGCAGTTTGAGAGAACTGAAAATCAATTGTAAGGGTAGTTGAAGTTGAAATGTATCATTTGCATTAAAAATGGTAAAGCCTACATGTTTTCATGATCAAGGTGCTATGTTCATTACATCATTCTGAATTGGAGTTAGCACTGTAATTACAATGCGATCACTGGAATGCTGAAGTGAAAATTCAAAGTCAGTGCTGTCCAAAGCTGCCTTCAGCTTTCTCAAAGTCAATTCACTGCTCCACCCATCAAATACAGACTTGAAACCCATAGATTTGGGGATCTGGGTGGGATATCATGATATATTTGTGAAATAAAGGCTGTTCACCAAGGCTGCATTTATTTGATCCAAAATACATTAAAAACAGTAATATCGCAAAATGTTATTGCAGTTTAAAACAACTGGTTTCCATTTTAATATATTTTCAAATCAAATTTACAGTGTATGTGCAGGCAGGAAGACGAATACAGATGAATCAAGATCCAAATGTTGTTTAATCATGAATCCAGACAGACAGACAGACAGCACAACTTAACATAACGGTGACCAGACAAAGAGTGACTTAACAAGAGGAACTTAAATAGCAAACAGAAACATATATAATTGACTACACACAGCTGAACGGAACTTAACTAACTAGGGTAACTATGGAAACAAAGGAAGACGTGACAGGATGAAAACACAACTGAAAGCTAAACTAAACAGATAGACATGTGACAGTGTGACGGCAAATATGAATTTTCAACAAAATTACTCCAGTCTTCGGTGTCACATGATCCTTCAGAAATCATTAAAATATGCTGATTTGGTGCTCAAGAAGCATTTATTATTATTATTATTAATGTTGAAAACAGTTGTGCTGCTTAATATTTTTGTTTTTGTTTTTTTGGGGTTTTTTTCAGGATACATTAATAAAAATCTAAAATCATATTCAAAACCCCTAAATTTAGTGATAAACATCTGTTTGAATGTTTAATGTGAAAATAAAATGTGATTTATTTAGTGGTGGACAAAGTACACAAATTAAGTACTTAAGTAAAAATACAGACACCCTTATATCCCCAATTAGGGAAGCACGGGGCACAACCTAACGCAGGGTTAGTTGTAACTCACATGGTTTAACACTTTCCACACAAGCCAGGATGACGAAACTTGTTATACTATACTATACTAGTTGCCATATCAACATTATTTAGCGAAAAAAAATGAGCTAAAATTCAAAAATCTTTGGAAGATATCACTGAACATTTAACCATAGCAAAAGTAAATTTCTTAAGTTTATTTTTCATCTGCTTTTTGTGTTTATTTAAAATAAGACAAATCTGATATTATTGTAATCTTATATCTGTTATTTAACAGTTGAGATGGTTCTTTAATGCTGATCTAAAAGCAGAAGACACAAGCTGCGGTTTAAATCCCAGTTGTGCAGGTGGGGTGTGTTGTAACACTGAGTTATAATGAGCCCCTATTAGAATGTCTCGGTTACGTATGTAACCCTCGTTCCCTGAAGGAGGGAACGGAGATGCCACGTCGGAGTACCGACGAATAGGAATCTCGTTCGCGAGAGCCAATCTACTTCGAGTGTAGCTAAAACGAGCCAATGCACATTGGCATGCAATGATTGCACCAGGTGCTCATGCCATGCCGTGTAGGTATAAATGAGACACAGGTGATTGCATCAAATCAGCCTTTTGCTGAGGAGCCGAGTAGGTAGACAGGCACCCCAGCAGGGTACAGAGGACATGGTGACGGGATGTGGCGTCTCCATTCCCTCCTTCAGGGAACGAGGGTTACATACGTAACCGAGACGTTCCCATTCAGTCCGTCACTCTCGACACCACGTCGGAGTACCGACAAATAGGTATCCCTACCAAAGTGCCATGGCATCTGCCCCCTTCCAGTGCCCAGTGTGAGCCGCCTGAGCTCTCTTACCTGATGAGACGGGGCTCACCAGGAAGTCCATCACTGCTGTTCCGTATGACCCTGCTTAGTGATTATTGGATACACTGGGAAAGCGTGCCCTAGAAAAGGGGGACGCTGCGGAGCCCACATCGTACCCCGAAGGAGTTATGTGGAGTACAATGCTGAGCCGTAGCCCGCAAGGGAGGAGGGGGCTCAGTCCCGGTGACGGGAAGGCTCTGGCTCTCCAAGGGAAAGACATGGGCTTCCCGTAGGAGCGACCGTGGAAGAATATATGGGATCCCTGCAGGGTCACTCATATAACCCCAGCCCATTACCGGTTATCAAGGATTCAGCGGCAAGGGGCCTGATGCTCAACGTCCCGCGACGTCCGGCACCAAGGGTGATGGAGGACTCACAGAGTTTGCTTCTGGAGAATAAGAGTGCCGGAGCGCAGCAAGCCGTCAAGAGCCGGGGCCTCTCGGTGCTTCTATCCGTTTGAGGTGAGAACACAGGAGGAGACCGGCTCTACACGTAGGCTATAGAATCTAGCGAATGTGTTGGGTGTCGCCCAGCCCGCAGCTCTACAGATGTCTGACAGCGAGGCGCCACATGCCAGCGCCCAGGAGGATGCAACACTTCTAGTAGAGTGTGCTCGCACCCTGAGCGGACGGGGCACACCTTGTGCTTGGTAAGCCAAGGTGATGGCATCCACTACCCAGTGGGCCATCCTCTGCTTGGAGACAGCCTTTCCCTTCTGCTGGCCTCCGTGACAGACAAACAGCTGATCTGAGGTTCTGAAGCTTTGAGTTCTATCCACGTAGATCTGCAGAGCGCGGACGGGACAGAGCAAAGCTAGGGCTGGGTCTGCCTCCTCCGGGGGCAGCGCTTGCAGATTCACCACCTGGTGGTAGGAACCTTGGGCACATAGCCAGGCCGGGGTCTTAGTACCACGTGGGTATCACCCGGCCCGAACTCTAGGCACGATTCGTCGACCGAAAATGCCTGCAGGTCCCCTACCCTCTTGATGGAGGCCAATGCAGCCAACAGCAAAGTCTTCATAGACAGAATCTTTAGCTCTGCTGACTGCAAAGGCTCGAATGGGGCATTCTGGAGTGCTTGGAGCACCAGTGCAAGATCCCAAGAGGGTATGGAGGGGGGTCAAGGAGGATTTAACCGTCTCGCCCCCCTAAGGAACCTGACGACCAGGTCATGCTTCCCAACCGTCTTACCTTCTACGTGGTAGTGATAGGCAGATATTGCAGCAACATAGACCTTGAGGGTGGAGGGCGACAGCCTATGCTCCAAAACTTGTTGCAGGAAGGAAAGCACAGACGCGATCGAACATCTTCGGGGGTCCTCTCGGCGAGAAGAACACCACTCAACGAACAGGTTCCACTTCAAGGTGTAAGCCTGTCTTGTAGACGTCTTGTTAACTACCTCTTGGGGTAAGTCACCTAGAATCCCACATGAAGCTTACACAGGTCTGGACGCGGGTGCCACAGGGTGCCCCGTCTTTGAGTCAGAAGGTCCTTCCTCAGAGGGGGGAAGTTCTGGGAACCAGGTGCGGTTGGGCCAGTACGGTGCCACCAACAGGACCTGCTCCTCGTCCTCCCTGACCTTGCACAGTGTGCAAGTAGGCTCACTGGGGGAAACGCATATTTGCGCAGCCCCTGGGGCCAGCTGTGCTCAAGGGCATCCGTGCCGAGTGTACCCTCGGTCAGCGAATAGAACCACTGGCAGTGGGACGTTTCTGGGGAAGCAAACAGGTCGAACTGTGCCACCCCAAACTGTCTCCAGATCAGCTGAACCACCTGGGGGTGGAGTCGCCACTCCCCTGGGAGCGCAGCTTGTGAGAGCTCGTCGGCCACATGGTTGCGCACTCCAGGGACATGAATGGCCCGAAGCAACCTCAGACACTTCTGACTCCAGAGGAGGAGATGGCGGGCGAGTTGCGACATGCGACGGGAGCACAGACCACCTTGTCGGTTGATATACGCAACAGTCGCAGTGTTGTCCGTGCGGACCAGCACATCTTTGCCCCGTAACTGCCCTTAGAGGTGGCTCAGAGCAAGATGTACTGCTGACACTGCATGCCTGTTGTACGTGGCTCCCCAGCCCATGGCAGAGGCATCTGTGAAAACCACAGTATGCCTGGACACCTGTTCCAGGGGCACTCCGGCCTGAAGGAACGAGGGGTCTGACCACGGACTGAAGGACTGGCGACAGGCCGGTGTGATGCTCACCCGGTGAGTGCCGCGTTGCCACGCCCATCTCGGGACTCGGCCATGTAGCCAATGCTGAAGCGGTCTCATATGAAGCAGGCCGAGCGGCGTTACTGCAGCCGTGGCTGCCATATGCCCCAGGAGCCTCTGAAACTGTTTCAGTAGAAGCGCCACCCTGCCCTGAAACGTGTTCAGGCAGTTCAGCATCGACTGGACATGCTCCTCTGTGAGGCGCGCTGTCTGCTCGACCGAATCCAACTCCATACCGAGAAAAGAGATCCTCTGCCCGGGGGCGAGTTTGCTCTTTTCCCAGTTGACCCGAAGACCCAACTGGCTGCGGTGTCTGAGCACCAGGTCCCTGTGTTCGCACAACTGATCCCTGGACTGTGCTAGAATGAGCCAGTCGTCGAGATAGTTGAGGATGCGAATGCTCCATTCTCTCATGGGCACAAGGGCCCCCTCCGTGACTTTCGTGAAGACACGGGGGGACAGGGACAGCCCGAAGGGCAGGACTTTGTACTGATATGCTCGACCCTCGAACGCAAGGCGCAGAAACAGCCTGCGAGGAAGGATCAAGACATGAAAGTACGTGTCCTTCAGGTCGATCGCTGCAAACCAATCTTGGGGACGGATGCATTTGAGAACGCATTTCTGCGTGAGCATCCTGAACGGTAGCTTGTGGAGGCTCCGATTCAGGACTCGCAGGTCCAAGATTGGCCGTAAACCACCGGTCTTCTTGGGTACAGTGAAGTACGGGCTGTAGAAGCCGATCTTCATATCGGCTGGAGGGACTGGCTCTATCGCGTCCTTCGCCAGCAGGACAGCGATCTCCACACGCAGGACATGGGCATCTGCAGCATTCATCGAAGTGAAGCGGATGCCCTTGACCCTGGGGGTGCGTGGGGCGAACTGAATCGCATAGCCCAGCCTGATGGTCTGAATGAGCCAGCGAGATGGACCGAGGAGCACTAGCCAGGCTCCCAGGGACCGTACAAGCAGGACCATAGGGACCACCGGCGTACCCACCGTGGGGCAGCGAGGTGGAATGCAGGTACCGGACTGGGGCGGCTGTCTCGTGGAGGCGGCCCGCAGCGAGGTGAGAGTGTGCCATGCAACACTTACCTGATTCCACAGGTGGGCAGCAGGAACATGAGGGGGTTGTCCACTGCTGCCCGCTGGCAAAGGGGGAGGATGAGTGTGGTCCGGCGTTTGACCGGCCACAACTCTCTCCGAGCCCCCTGCGGACCCGGAGATGGAAGGAACTGCTCTTGTGTTGAGAATTTGGGTACCGCTGGGGATGAGCCCAGCGGCAGAACAGAAACAAAATGGAACACAAGATTCTCCTCCCGGCCCTCCAGCGGTGTGGTCACCATCTCCAGAAGAGCAGTCCTCCTCACCTCCAGGTCGCCCGTCTTGGGGCTGTTTGCCCTTGGCCTTGCCACCCCTCTTGGCAGGCGCTTGGACGGGTAGGGCGGCCTGCTTGCGCCCGGCTCCACGACGCCGCTTGGGTGGAGGCTGCTGCTGTGGCGCGGGAGCGGAGGCAGACGCAGGCGGCCACCCTCGGCGACGAGCAGGCTGAGGCACTGCCGGCGGCGGCGGGGTGGAGACAGCAGCTGACCGCCGTGGCAGAATGTGACTGATCACCTCAGTCTGCTTCTGTGCGGCCGAGAACTGCTGGGTGAAGTTCTGGACCGCGTCGCCGAAGAGGCCAGTCTGGGAGACGGGGGAGTTAAGGAACCTGACTTTGTCAGTCTCCTTCATGTCCGCCAGACACAGCCAGAGATGGCATTCCTGGACCACCATATAGTGGACATCGCACGACCCATGGCCCGCGCCATAACCTGGAGAACTGCGGGATCGTGACCACCCTCGTGCAAGGTCTTCAGAGCCTGGGCCTGATGGACCTGCAACAACGCCGTAGCGTGTAAGGCGGAGCCTGCCTCGCCACAAGCCTGGTAGGCCTTCCCGATCAGATCAGATGAGTACCCACAGGCCCTGGAGGGAAGACACGGGTTCCCCCTGGAAGTGGAGTTAGGGCACAGTTGCATAGCAATGGCCCGTTCCACGAGAGGAACCTGCGTGTATCCTTTTGCAGGTCCACCATCGAGTGTGGTGAGGGAGGAGGATCCACTGGGCTGGTTTCGGGCAGTAAAAGGTGCCGTCCATGACCTAGTGAGCTCCTCGTGCACCTCCGGGAAAAAAGGGACCGGGGTGGGGCGCTGAGAACCAGCACGGGCCACCCCAAGAAACCAGTCATCCAGCCTTGAGGGTTTGGGACACGGTGGAGGGTTCCACACTAGCCCAACTCTCTTGGCGGCCCGGGAAAGCATAGCCATTATCTCCGGATCCTGCACCGACACGTCCTCTCATATATATGTAACCCTTAGCACGTTACTGCGGGGGTAGTTAAATCACTTTTGGACCAGTCACAGAAGACTAAGTTCAACTCTCTGGAGGAAGAAAAAAAAACTGATGCACAGCAAGAGCAAGAAGGGAATGACTACTCAGACATCAAAATGAGATATTAACAAGAAAATTGTAATTTTGTATAGTTCTTGTTTTCTAGGACTTTTTCTTAATGACTGTTGAAATGAAAGATAAAAGAACAGCGACAAAAATATATATTTACAAAAAAATAATTAAACAGTAGTGTTCAAATGGAATGTCAAATAATAAACAAAAAAAACAGTGTCTTAATTTAACATTGAATGTCTCAATTCAAAATCAATGTCTCAAATCAATTTCAGTGTCTCAATTCAGATCCAATGTCTCAGTTCAGATCCAAGGAAGCAAAATAATGTGGGAAAAAAAAATTATTGAAGAGTGGTTGCACGCGGTTGATGAAAAAAAAAAACAATTCAGTCCAAAAAAAAAAAAATATCAGTAACGTTATCTCAATAAAAAATGGAAGGGAAAAAAAATTAGTTCGGTCCAATAAAAATAATAGGAAAAAAAATCTGTTCTGTCCTACCAATCTATATTTCACACTGTTGAAATCACGTCACCAGGTACGAAACGGATGAGAATGGCTCGCCAGTCCAAGCAACGTGCACACAGCAACAGGCAAGGACAATTCCACAACGGCAATCTCAATCGCTGGAGCTCAGGATCGACAGCAGAAGAAACATGCACTCACATATGCATAAAGAAAAGAGAGAGGGGAGAGAAAAAAAACCCCGGCCAAGGAGAAAATAATCCAAATAACAAGAAGAAAAGCATTGAAAAAAAAACTCTTGTAAACGTTGATTCAGGCTTCTTCAGGTAAATCCTCTCTTTCTCAAACTCAAACGTATCTACACTCAATAGTGTTTGATAAGACGCACTTTCAAAAGATTCACGCTCAATTTTGCCGTTTTTTTCTCTCTTATTTCTATCTCTTATTATATCTCTGCAACCCAAGCAGACTCGCTTGACTTCTCCATCAAAACGATCTCTAAGGGGCGGGACTAACCTCTAGTTCAACCAATACGGGTTCTCAGATCGCGCCAACCAGTTTCAATTTGCATAAAACAAAAATATTTTTATGTATCAATTTCTCTTATTATTTGAAGTACGTTTTAAGTTGTATTAATGACATTTTTTTCTACATATAAGGCATGATGCATTTTCTTCTCAAGATTCTATTTTTAACCCTTTAGTGACCTATATATTATATATATATATATATATATATATATATATATATATATATATATATACACACACACACACACAATATTTAACATATTGTATTTAAAAATGAGGAAAAACTAAATAAACAAACAAATATAACAAATGTAAAACAAATATAAAAAACAATACAAAACCAGTTTTTCACATAGGGCAAAATGCATAACATTTTAAGAACGTAGGCTATGCTATACTAATTTTATATAATTTTATATTAACTGCTATGGCAGCGGGGAAGATTATTTTTTTGTTCTTGTTTTGTTGTTTAATTTTTTACATAAAACCTACCCCAACACTTTATTGGCAGTGAAGTGAAAGTAAAAGTTTCTCAAAATAAAAATACTCTGGTAAAGTACAGATACTTGAAAAATGTACTAAAGTACAGTAAATAAGTAAAAAATACTGTGTTACTGTCCACCACTGGATGTTTATATTGGATGTGTTGTTTTGAACATTATGCTTCTCTGTAGTGATATATCAAAATACACTTGTTCCATAATTATGCAATTTGCCATGCCATTTAGACTGAACATACACCGATCAGGCATCACCATTATGACCACCTGAAGACCCACTAGACCCCTGAAGGTGTGCTGTGGTATCTGGTTAGTAGCAGATCCTTTAAGTCCTGTAAGTTGCGAGGTGGGGCCTCCATGGATCAGACTTGTTTGTTCATCACATCCCACAGATGCTCAATTGGATTGAGATCTGGGGAATTTGGAGGCCAAGTCATCACCTCAAACTCGTTGTTGTGCTCCTCAAACCATTCCTGAACCATTTTTTGCTTTTTCATGTTTCCATGAAAGGGTGTACATGGTCTGAAACAATGCTTAGGTAGGTGGTACGTGTCAAAGTAGCATCCACATGGATGGCAGGACCCAAGGTTTCCCAGCAGAACATTGGCCAAAGCATCACACTGCCTCTGCTGACTTGCCTTCTTCCCATAGTGTATCCTGGTGCCATTTGTTCCCCACAAACACGCACCCAGCCATCCACGTAATGTTAAAGAAAACGTGATTCATCAGACCAGGTCATCTTCTGTTGCTCCATGGTCCAGTTCTGATGCTCACGTGCCCACTGTTGCTGCTTTCGGCAGTGGACAGGGGTCAGCATGGGCACCCTGACTGGTCTGCGCCTATGCAGCCCCATACGCAACAAACTGCGATACACTGTGTATTCAGACACCTTTCTATCAGAACCAGCATTAACTTCTTGAGCAATTTGAGATACAGCAGCTCATCTGATTTTTGGACCACACAGGCCAACCTTCGCTCCCCACGTGCATCAATGAGCCTTGGCCGCCCATGACCCTGTCGCCAGTTCACCACTGTTCCTTCCTTGGACCTCTTTTGATAGATACTGACCACTGCAGACCGGGAACACTCCACAAGAGCTGCAGTTTTGGAGATGCTCTGACCCAGTCGTCTAGCCATCACAATTTGGCCCTTGTCAAACTCGCTCAAATCCTTACTCTTACCCATTTTTCCTGCTTCTAACACATCAACTTTGAAGACAAAATGTTCACTTGCTGACTAATATATCCCATCCACTAACAGGTGCCGTGATGAAGAGATAATCAGTGTTATTCACCTGTCAGTCATAATGTTATGCCTCATCAGTGTACACTCCTTGCAATTTGGCATTTCTCTTAAGATGGCCGAATACACAGTGAAGTCCACTTCACAGGGCACTATTGAGTAATTTGAACATACCCTATAAAGACACTCTCATAATGAATTCCAGACCACACCTAGCAGATTAAATAAACTCATATGTGATAATTGGTAAGCAAAAGAGCTTGTCTTTAACTTTGAGAAAATATTAGTGTAACAATGACATTTGCATGCAGTGTAGTGAAGCTCTGTAGTCCTGTGGGATTCTGTTTACGTGGCTCTGTTAAATCCTTACTGTTTCATGCAAAAAAATCCCCTAGCTTCGTCTTTGAAAACCTGGCAGGAACTGATGTCTCTAAACAGTGTTTAAAAACAGATTACTGCATAATTGCCTGTGTAAGGCCCCTTTAATCCCCTCTCCTGTTCAAATCCGCCATGTCACCACCTCCAATCGCAGAGGGCACATCGCCATTAAACGTGTGAGCCGCGGTATATATGATTCACATTTCAAAAGCCTCCATTTTCCTGTCAGTCTCTTACTCTGGCTGCTGACTTTCTAAAAGATGCCATCAAATTCTGCCACAATGCGAGTTTGTTCATGATGGTAAATTATGTGAATGAAAGCAGACAGAGAGAGAGAGAGGAAGTTCTCTCTCACAGAGGTCAGTCTCTGACTCGCCGGATGCAATTAAACAAATGCAGACATGCAGATGAAGTGCCAGTGAAAAGGAAAAGAGTGCACTTTAGACCTCCCTCAGAGAGAAAATAAAGAGAGGGGAAAAAAACTTTTAAGTGAGGAGCTAATGTCATTGACGTCTGTTTTGCTTTTGCATTATGGGAGCAGCATTCGTCTCTGATTACACTAACTGAAAAAAAGAGACTTCAGCTGATTATTACAGATAACAAGGGCTTTATGTCGGTGTCATCTGAATCAACATTTTACGGAATAAATTGCATTTTAAGTTTCTTTTTAACACACAGGCTGCACATAATATAAGATAAATTTGTGACTCATCAAAAGAAATCTTACAAAGTAGCAATGCCTTTTGCACATTCACTTATTCAATGATTTAAAAAAAAATCGTATAGAATTGTAGAGTGTAGACACTGCTAAGCAAAGAACAAAAAACTCTGAAACACTTGGACCATGTGTCTTCAGCAGGTTCATCCCTGGTGTGTGGGTGTGACATGTGTTAGACCCCTCCCCTCCAATCCCTCTACCCAGCATGCCTTGCTGTATTGGCTAACTCTGAGTGATAATTTATCATGTACCTACTGTGTTCCTCTATTCCAGAGATGAGCAAGGAGCTCTTAAGACACCATTGATTTTTATTTGATTAAATGTCCGCTCGTTCACAGCAAATTAGCGTGAGTTTAATCAAATCAAAATCGATAACTACTTAATAAAACAGCCCCCATTTACGGTCAAAGTGAGACTCTGAATGGCTTAAGAAAACAGGCTGGATGTAGTTAGGATGTGTGAATATCTTTCAAGGTAAGGTCGTAACACAGATTTGTATTATTTGTATTATTATAAGGTAAGCTCAATCGACAGCATTTGTCTTGGAGCATACATTTGATTGCCACAAAAGTAATTATGACTTGTCTCTCTTTTTCCTTCAAAAGATAATAATAATAATAATAATAATAATAATAATAATAATAATAATAATAATAATAATAATAATAATAATAATAATCTAGGTTACAGTGAGGCACTTACAATCGAAGTGAATGAAGGCAATCAGTAAACATTAAAATATTGACTGTTTCAAAGGTATAACCAAGACATAAACGATATGGGTTAACATTATTTTTGTGGGGAAAAAATAATCCCTTACTAACCTTCTGCGTGAAGTTATCTCAAATTGCCATGACAACCAATGCCTAAAACAACAATAAAAAAAAAGAAAATTATGAGAACAACCGTACAGCTTAAATAAAACACATTTTAACAGAACAAATGATGTAAGTGCTTTTCGAAAATGATGAGATTCACAAAATTGCTTTTAAATTCTTCAATAACTGGTCCCATTCATTTGCAGTACAAGTGCCTCATCATAATCTTTTTTTAAGACAACAAGGCAAAAGCCAATATAATTTTTATGGACAACTGAACAAATTGTACTGAACTCATATTGAACCCAGAATATTCCTTTAAGAGACAATAAACACCAATACGATTGTTACACTACTAACTGAAGTGTGCTGCTGAGGCATTCATGCTGTACTGATCTAATTCACAGGTGGACCACCCCTAAAAAAAAGCTTGTGTTTGACAGGCTTTTCCCATCCTAAACCCCTCAACTATCATTCATTTTTATTGGCCATCTGCAAGAAGGCCTCTTTGAAAATAAAGCACTACTTCTGACAGGTTGAGCAAGCTTTAACATCTCCAGTTTTCTCTTCGGAGGAGACGCTCTGAAGCATCTTGCTGCTGTGTTTTTCATGCACAGTTTGTACGTCTTTAAGTGTTTTTGATCCATGTTACTTCCCCTGCTGTACCCCTTCAGAACACACAACTTTAAGTCCCTTTGGTAAATGTACAAATATGTGTGCGGGTGTTGAGTACAGAGTCAAGGATCAGTGCATCAAAAGCCCCTGATAGGCCCTGGCAGTTCCTCAGACAAAGCTGACCTAGATCTATCTAGGGCTCTTAACAGAGAGGTCTTAAGTCCGGCCTGTCCCAGCCACTGTGCCCTCCCTCTCTACAGTGCCCGAGGGCAGGCCTGAAGGAAAGAAAGATCCACAACTCCTATGGGGCTCAAAGTATCGCCTCTGTCTGAGCCAAGGCATTTATGAAAGGTTATAGGGGTGATGCTGATGGACAAATCAAGTGGAGGTTTTGAAGCTTCTCAGTCAAGTGTGAATAAAACAAACAGTAATCCACTGATTCTTGACTCATGCACGTATTTGTACATTTACCAAAGGGACTTAATGTTGTGCTTTCTGGAGGAGTACAGCAAGGGAAGTAACATGGATCAAACAGGGTCAAAAACACTTAAAGACATACAAACTGTGCATAAAAAAACAGCAGCAAGATGCTGTAGAGCGTCTCCTCCAAATAGAAAACAGTTAAAGCTCACTCAACCTGTCAGAAATGGTACTTTATTTTCAAAGAGGCCTTCTTGCAGATGGCCAATAAAAATTTACGATAGTTGAAAGGGTTTAGGATGAAGAAGGCCTGTCAAATACAAGTTTTTTCCCCTTTTAGATAAAAAACTTTCAAAAATATATGGATCAATGCCATTAATTTCTTTGTCCCAGCTATTGATTTTTCAAAAAATATATTACAATTGCAAAACATACATACAATGACCTTGATATGCCACTTCTAGAATGTTTTAAAGTTTTGAATGATGAATTAAAAATATCAGTGTAATAATAAAATTGTCCTCATAGTGACCTCATTATACAAAAAAATAAATAAATAAAATAAATTATATATATATATATATATATATATATATATATATATATATATATATATATATATATATATATATATATATATATATTAGGGCTGTCAAAATTAACACGTTAACGCAAATTCATTTTAGGGGCACTAAGTTTATTAACGCGTGATTAACGCAGCACGCATTTTTTGTTTGATCCGTGGTTGGCCGTAGTTGGAAAACGAGAGCAGCCATAGACGTAAAGGATGCAGCAGCAAACAGAAAAAGGGAAAGAAAAGGGCTAACATTAACATTACTATTCTGAAACAAGTGACGTTATATAGCCTACATAAGCTAACATTTTTTCTGTTTAACTTTTATTAGACTCCAGGTCACAATAAAGGAAAAGGGCGTTTTTACACCGAGCGCGATAGTTCTCGGTTTCCCCCACAGTGCTGGTCAACTTGATTCTGTTGAACCCTGGTGCATTTGCGTGCATCTTACATAATCACAGAAAACAGAACGCGGGTCAATATATTGTTTTTATAATTATTTTGAATTTAGTGCTGTTATGCGCAGCTGAGTAAATGAAATTTGGGTTTACTGTAGGCTATGTGTGTCGGATGAAGGGGGCTTTCTGTTGCATGCTTGCAAAGGGACTCTGAGGAGATGCGTAATGCGGGAATACACTGCAAGCTCGCTTGTCCGAGTCCGTATTTCTCACACTGTTCACGCGAATCGCAGCACAGTTCGAGTGCAAACAAACTCAGAGCACCTCCTTGTCTCAGGTTCGGTACCCTGGTGCGCTCCCAGGTCCACAGCTTTCACATTACCAATTTTTAATGCGAACCGTGCCCCGTTCTGGATTAAACTGCCAGTGTAAAAATGCCTATTTCTATTTTTAAAATAAGAGAAAGTACTGCTTCTTCAGAATTCTTAAGTTTAGGCTTAAGAGATATGAACAAGTTCTTCAAAAAACATTTATGACCTATGATCTGTGATACATGTCTATTCTTCATGCTCTTTTGAGTATGGTTTCACTAATAATAAATCATGCATATTTGTCCATACCCATGTTGCTTAGAGTATTAAAAACTTGAAAAATATAAATTTAAGGTACATTTAGAAAGGATAAAAATGTGCGATTAAGTTGTGATTAATCGTGAGTTAACTCACGACAACCATGTGATTAATCGCAATTAAATATGTTAATCGATTGACAGCCCTATATATATATATATATATATATATATATATATACACACACACACACACACACACATACATACACACATACTGCTCTAATGTGTCTTAATATGGACATATTTTTGAAATATGTCTTCAAGGTGCATTGCACAAATTCCTTAATTAATACTGATTCCTCAAAATAGGTGATTACTCAGTCAATGCTTTCCTCATCTAGTTTCCCCTCTTGAAGAATCATTGCCTCCACTTATTCGTATAGCTCTGTACAGCTCCACCTATCTCTTCCAATACACTATCAAGTCAGGCTAACCACTCATAAACCCTTTTTTTTTTCTTCCTAGTGGCTAGTAAACACAATTTATCTTAATCCCAGTGGTTTTAACAAAGGCTGTCTCCAAAATAATGAATGTTCAATGTAATTAATTAAAGACACACTGCAGCACCCTAACCTCTCAAAACAGAAGAAGGTTTTATTGATATCACAATCGACAGCTGATATAATGCTCTGTAATTTGATTTCCACTGGAGCCCTTTTTTGTAATTACAGTGTTGTCTCTTATCTATTTTTATCACACCGTGTTAGCCATTTGTTGGCGGACACTGCATTTAATATCATTTAAATGAGCAACACTAGCCTTTAATTTCAAAAGACAAGGCCATCTTTTTCATGTTGGCCTTCATTTTTTTCCCCTCCACCGCAAAATACAAAATAGACCTCGCTCCCTTTCATTCTCTCTCTCTCTCTCTCTCTCTCTCTCTCTCTCTCTCTCTCTCTCTCTCTCTCGTTCTCCCTCCCTCTCCCTGGCTCAACTTGTCAGTCAAAACATGAAGCTGACACGCCGGCATAAATTGTTCAAAGTAGTTTTAGGTGAAGAGGAACGGAGATGGGAAGCCAATGTGGATATTTTTCCCCCTCTCTACAAAAGCCAACCTCAATTTGCGTCAAACAGGGTTAAAAGACCTTGGGATTAAAGCAATAAAGTGGCTGCTGTCAGCCCTGAAACCCCCTCCATCGCTTAAGTGCCAAACTAGAGTTGTTCAATATCATCTCACATTAGATCATGTCATCGCGAGGTGACGGGCATGCATCACAAGTCCCGACAGGTCCGATTTCTGCTGAAGAATTCATCCCTGTCTGGCACAATCAAACCCGACTCTTCTCTGTGCCGATCTAAAATGGGAAATCCAATCTGATTGTGCCGGAGCAGCGTGAGAACACACAAAGGGGGGAAATGTGAAATTCCTGTCGGCTGATGAAAACAGAAAAATTTGGGAAATGGAATGTGATGGGGCCCAACAGAAGCGCCATGCCCGCTCACCTGCGTCTTGACGCTCCCCCTTCGAGACAGTGCTAATGGAGCACTCATATATACCGACTTGGGAGGAATAATACACTCGGACAGGGGGTAGGTGGGGTTGTTATCTCAAAATTGGAGTCTGAAAGGATGTTTATTTTTATCATTTTCCCACAAAATATCTGTCTCCCCTCCCACCCTTTCCTCCAGCAGTGCACATTTTTCATTCACAATGGAAGCGAGGCCATTCAGACAGCCGGAGTCTGTGGACTGCCCGGCGGACAGCCGAAAAGGCTCAGAATAAATAGAGACTGCCACAGGCTGGCGGGAGAGTGACTGACAGCCGACAAGGCCCCAGCCAGCCCGCTGTCACCGGCAAATCCCCCTGCACACTTACACACACACCGCTTTCCTTCACTCGATGGCTTCTAGGCCTTATCACTCAAGGGTCTGCTAATTCACTAGCCAAGGTTGGACTGATAAGGCCTGCTCCTCGCCGTCCGTTTTACTCAAGAAGGGAGATGGACAGGTCCCCAGGATAAACACAGCTCGTGCCCCCCTCCAACATGTGTCTGTCTCAATGACATGACTACCCGACGGGTTACAATGCACAGTGCCCTTTGAATTAAGGGACGTAAGCGATACACTGATAAACTGACACTCTGAGCGCCAAAGGAGGAGAAGATAGACTGCAGACGAGCAAAAACGGGCCCATTTCAACAGTGTATACACACACACACACACAAATAAGGACGCACACAGGCCCACTTTTCAGCAGGAAGTGGATCATGCCCAAAATATCAAGTCTGTCAAATAACAAGTGCACAGTGGCATTTAGCAATGTCTGTAACTCTTTCCTGCTCTCATTGCCTGCACTCTCTCTCTCTCCGCTCACACGCCAGCGCACGATGAAATCCACCATCTCCCTAATGAGACAAGATGTCGCGAGTGATGGCCCGCGTCGCAGTGAGAAGCGTTGCGAATCTCAGAGTGTGAATATCCAACTTGAAAGTAAATGGCAAAACACTTGCTGGATATATTCACCACTATATCAGTAAAAGACGACAGCTAAAGAGAGAAAGAGAAAGTGTGCACACAAAATATCAGCACATTTTCAACAGACGCTGCATTTATTGTATATAATGGAAGTATTCAACCATCCAAATGATTCAGGTACACATTGAGGGCTGAAGGAGTGCATTACAATTTAAGGTACAATAATGAGGAAGAGGATCTTCAAAGCAATACACTAAAGCTAATCAAACACAGTGGTAATCCCAATGATATATGGGCAATTTAACTATCAGTTGAGCACTTTTTAATTGTCGATTCCCCTTTGAAATCCCTCTCAAGTTCCCACCTAATGCTTTTATTCTGATCTCTTTTCCTTTCTCTTCCTCCATGACATATTCTTTCATTTCACATCGAACCGCGGACGCTCAGGGAGTCATTTGAACGGCTTTGTTAAACACCTATAATATTCCTCTGCTCTCAGATACTCGGATGCCACTCAAATGACCTGCTGTTAATCTTAGAAAGAAGGAAGAAGAGATGGAAAAAGAAGATCAATTGCCATAATAGAAAGTTTTTCAGATGCTACGTGTTTGACAATAGCTCTGGGCAATAGGAGTGTATTGTTTAAACAGTGTTATCTGAGGAGGCTGCTACTGATGCTACAGTCGGGAGCAGAGATCGTCTTATCCTCTCTCTCCTGCTCCCTTACGTTTCCTTTTTATCATTTAGGGAGGGCAGAGCTCTCTCTCAAGGTCTTCCTATTTTCTCTCCTTTGTGATATGAATGAAAAAGAGCAGAACAAAACGAGAGTGGAAGATTACTTAAAACATCACATGTGTTGTTTCTCAAAGTAGTTTTATGTCTTTGAAAGGTGCTAAAGAGAGAGAGAAAAACAATTATCAAACAGATGGATCTGAAATCCCAATTAGAATTCTGATTTTGTTTTTCTTAGGGTCTTACCTAAACAAACCCAGGTGTTCTGGAGGGATGTGAGGATAACTGAGCACCAGTCACCAAGCTCACACCCTATAATACTGTACATGGGCAATACAATGACAATGGGCAAAAGTGATCTATACACTAATCTTGACATTATTCAATAGTAATAATTCTCTTTAAATGCAATATTATGTATTATACTCTACTGTTCAAAAAAAGTTTGGAGTCAGTAAAAAAATTAAAAAAATTATTCAGAAAGGATGCTTTAAATTGATCAAAATGAACAGTTTTTTTTTTTTTTTTATCAAAAAAAAAAAGCATAATGGCTTCCACAAAAATAGTAGGCATCAGCATCACAACCATTTTCTGCATTCATAATTCTTAGCACCAAATCAGCATTTTTTTTTTTTTTTTTTTTTTTCTGATCATGAAACACTTATGTAATGTTGCTTAAAATATAATATATGCTTAAAATATGCTTAAAATGCTTAAAATATAATATATTTCACAATATCACTACATTTTTTTATCAAATAAATGCAGCCCTGGAGAGTGTAAGAGACTTATTTTAAAAACTCACTAATAGTGAACAGTGAAATTCACTAAATTGTATGAAAAAGCATAATAACAATAATAATAGATGTTGTGGTTATTATTTGCATTACTATTTGCTTTAGTACTATTATTATACCAAGTTACCAAGTTTTCCCAGGGAAAGCAAGAACTGACAAAAAAATGTAAAAATGTGTACCTTGAATGCAATGTAAGTCGCTTTAGATAAAAGCGTCTGCCAAATGCATAAATGTAAATGTAAATATGTCTATAGCAATGATGGGAAATTCCATTCCTGGAGGTCCATTGCCCTAAAGAGTTTATTTTATTAAAAGCTTCTATTCTTAGAAATGGCACATGAAGCAAACTGTGTGTCACTTGCCACAATAGCCTTGACAAGAGTGTGTGCTCCTTCATCCACTCTCGTCTGTGCACAACCAGTTCCAAATATCTGTGGGCAGGACCATGAAAGGCTGCTTTACCTTGGTGTAGTCCTCCTTGTTTGCTTATTACACACAGACCCTGAAATGACAAATGTATGTGCTCTTATCACCAATGAATATAGATTCCTGCTGAGCAAAACAGAATATCTTGTAGTTGCACCCGGAGAGAAAGAATAGCAAGATAACATCTGCATAGGTGTTGTTCAATTACTCCAAACCAGTGTGCTGCGGTTCAGTGCAATTTAACACGTTTTTATTTCATCACTGACGATGCAAGACATAAGCATGTCTTGTTTTAAACATGCATCAGTACTTTTCACTTAATGGAGGCGTAGAGACAGACATTGAGGCCAATATGTAGATAGTCAGACCTGACCTGACCTGACCTGACATCAACATTTTGCCTCCAATTTATCGATTGCACTAAGAGAGCAACTGTTGCAAATCCACCCATAATTCACATATCTGCCATCTTCCATTCACATGCAAAGGTAACATTTGGTTTTAGAATGGATTCTTTTCTCCATTATTTTAGGTTCCCACTTCTCATCATGGAGATATATAGGTTAATGTCTTTGTGGCATTTCACCAAAAGGCCAGGCTGAATGGTCCCTCCTGCCATATGAATAATTGAAACCAAACTGAGCATTGTAAAAGTGAGCTGGTCACCGGGACTGAGGAGAGACAGAAGATGAGATGAGGTGGACGACAGAGCAGAAATATGTGACAAAGGCAAGATCGAATTCAGGAAGACATGACAATAAAATGTGTCAAACCTTATATATTGCTAAAAAATAACTTGTTTAGCTCTGATCTCATGCGGTACATACACTTCCACACTCCTTATCTTGTCTTACAGATGGAACATGGCATCTTTGGCCTTTTAGTCAAGTAGACAGAAGGAAGACGAAGAGTCGTCCAAACAAGCAGATTCATTGCTGATTCCGGTTGACATACTAAGAGGGAGGGATGTACGCAACGCTAGTCCCCACATCACTGCATTAGCCTCTCTCGACGCATTAGCCGCTGGCGCTAACGCTGCGCTATGCTAGCTCTACTTCGATGGTCATTCCCTTCCCATCTCGACCGCACTGCCCACGACCCCCCTGCTCTTTCACACGCCCTGGCACACATGGTTCACGTTGCGTCCATCTTCTGTTGATGCTAATGTGACGCAGTGACTCCTAATGATTGGTTCATCTTGATGAATAATATATTCAGCACACCATAAACATGATAAATTATGTGCAGTCTGTGTGTGCTTTATTATACATGAGGCAGCACTTATAAAGGGCGATATAAATGACATTAAAGGCTTAATAAATGGGGTATTGATGAATAATTGACTGCTTCGGCATATCTTTTTGGAGGCCTGTGGTTAGCTTAGCAGGGGCATGTTTTTTGAAGATTAGGGCACATTACTGGAATGATGTGCTAATGTTATCAGCGGCACCATGTTCGTCGGGCAAAGCAAGATAGAGGGACGTGTCTCTGCACTCCGGGATGACAGCCGTGTTTAGATGTGCTGTCCCCACACTGTTGACTGGCACTGCGCATCAGTATCAAGTGTGCATGGGCTTCACATCACATTTGCAAGGCTGATATCATATGCAGGGAATCACAAGCGTGTCTGTGTGTATGTGTGTTTCTGTGTGTGTGTGTGTACTTTAAGGAATAGTTCACCCAAAAACTATCAGTTTGTCATCATTTACTCATCCTCATGTCATTCCAAACCTGTATGACTTTCTGTCTTTCCATAGAACACAACAGCAATTTTGAACAAACTGAGAACCATGCTTTCAAACTTCAAAAAGGAAACCACAACAAAATTATGGCAAGCTGTTACTTTTACACTTTTACGGTATATGTTGATGCTTTTATTAATTAACCCTTACGGATCTGAGACAATTTTGGGGCCCTTTAGAAGTTTTGACATGCCCTGACATTTGTGCTTTTTTCAGTTGCTTATAATCATATTAAAAGCATCTAAAGCACTTATAATTGAGAGTGTCATTATACTATATTCAGCACAAACTGGGCAACCATAATATGTGAGCAATATGTACAGGTTTGTATTTTTGAGAGAATAACGTTTATGCATGATTATTGAAAAATCATTGTGCCTACTCATTCACATAAAACAATACATTTTGTATCAAAACACACAACCATTTTACTGCAATGTCACTTACTTGTTTTAAAACTGTATTACTTGTATATTTTCATGATCAAAGTTCTTTTGAGTCTGATAATTCTATTTGAATTGGACTGATCCTGTTCAGCTCAGTGACTATATGAACTGGTTGCAGTGATTATCAATGAATACAACTTAACTTTCACTCTGTTCCTCACACAAAGGCAATATCGATATCGTTTTTCATGGTCTGGAATTAAAAGCTGGAGTCCTCTGAACTAAATGTATGGTGCTTTTGTGTCTTTTTCGATGTTTGAAATCTTCAGGCATGATTCATTGTAGGCTATTTGTAGACACATCATCAGATTATCACCTTTTGAGATACAGGGACAAAGGTTGTGCGGGTTTGGAATACCATAACTAAAGGATGCTGTTTTCATAACTGATAATAATAAATAAAGTTGCTTGAGCAGCTAAAGGATCATGTGACTGAAGACTGGAGTAATTATACTGAAATTTTAAAATATATTCAAAGAGAATTTTTTTTTTTTTTTTTTTAAGGTGTAATCATAATTCACAATATTATTACTGTATTTTTGATCCAACAAATTCAGCCTTGGTGAGACTGCCAAAAACATTGAAAAGTCTCTTTCCAACCCCAAACATTCACCGATCAGGCATAACATTATGACCACTGACAGGTGAAGTGAATAACACTGATTATCTCTTCATCACGGCACCTGTTGGTGGGATACACTCACCTAAAAGATTATTAGGAACACCATACTAATACTGTGTTTGACCCCCTTTTGCCTTCAGAACTGCCTTAATTCTATGTGGCATTGATTCAACAGGGTGCTGAAAGTATTCTTTAGAAATGTTGGCCCATATTGATAGGATAGCATCTTGCAGTTGTTGGAGATTTGTGGGATGCACATCCAGGGCACAAAGCTCCCGTTCCACCACATCCCAAAGATGCTCTATTGGGTTAAGATCTGGTGACTGTGGGGGCCATTTTAGTACAGTGAACTCATTGTCATGTTCAAGAAACCAATTTGAAATGATTCGAGCTTCATGACATGGTGCATTATCCTGCTGGAAGTAGCCATCAGAGAATGGGTACATGGTGGTCATAAAGGGATGGACATGGTCAGAAACAATGCTCAGGTAGGCGTGGCATTTAAGCGATGCCCAATTGGCACTAAGAGGCTTAAAGTGTGCCAAGAAAACATCCCCCACACCATTACACCACCACCACCAGCCTGCACAGTGGTAACAAGGCATGATGGATCCATGTTCTCATTTTGTTTACGCCAAATTCTGACTCTACCATCTGAATGTCTCAACAGAAATCGAGACTCAACAGACCAGGCAACATTTTTCCAGTCTTCAACTGTCCAATTTTGGTGAGCTTGTGCAAATTGTAGCCTCTTTTTCCTATTTGTGGTGGAGATGAGTGGTACCCGGTGGGGTCTTCTGCTGTTGTAGCCCATCCGCCTCAAGGTTGTGCGTGTTGTGGCTTCACAAATGCTTTGCTGCATACCTCGGTTGTAATGAGTGGTTATTTCAGTCAAAGTTGCTCTTCTATCAGCTTGAATCAGTCAGCCCATTCTCCTCTCACCTCTAGCATCAACAAGGCATTTTCACCCACAGGACTGCTGCATACTGGGTGTTTTTCTCTTTTCACACCATTCTTTGTAAACCCTAGAAATGGTTGTGCGTGAAAATCCCAGTAACTGAGCAGATTGTGAAATATTCAGACTGGCCCATCTGCACCAACAACCATGCCACGCTCAAAATTGCTTAAATCACCTTTCTTTCCCATTCTGACATTCAGTTTGGAGTTCAGGAGATTGTCTTGACCAGGACCACACCCCTAAATGCATTGAAGCAACTGCCATGTGATTGGTTGATTAGATAATTGCATTAATGAGAAATTGAACAGGTGTTCCTAATAATCCTTTAGGTGAGTGTATATTAGGCAGCAAGTGAACATTTTGTCCTCAAAATTGATGTGTTAGAAGCAGGAAAAATGGGCAAGCATAAGGATTTGACAGTGGTGAACAGGAAACAGGATTATGGGCGGTCAAGGCTCAATGATGCATGTGGGGCCCGAAGGCTGGCCCGTGTGGTCCGATCAAACAGATCATTAACTCAAGAAGTTAATGCTAGTTCTGATAGAAAGGTGTCTGAATACACAGTGTATCGCAGTTTGTTGCATATGGGGCTGCATAGCTGCAGACCAGTCAGGGTGCCCATGCTGACCCCTGTCCACCGGCGAAAGTGCCAACAGTGGGCACGTTGAGCATCAGAACTGGACCACGGAGCAATGGAAGAAGGTCTGATGGTCTGATGAATCACGTTTTCTTTTACGTAGATGGCCGGGTGCCCGTGCGCTTACCTGAGGAACACATGGCACCAGGATGCACTATGGGAAGAAGGCAAGCCGGTGGAGGCAGTGTGATGCTTTGGGCAATGTTCTGCTGGGAAACCTTGGGTCCTGCCATCCATGTGGATGTTACTTTGACACATATACCTATCTAAGATTTGTTGCAGACTATGTACACTCTTTCATGGAAAAGGTATTCTCTGGTGGCTGTGGCCTCTTTCAGCAGGATAATGTGCTCTGCCACAAAGCAAAAATGGTTCAGGAATGGTTTGAGGAGCACAACCACGAGTTTGAGGTGCTCCAAATTCCCCAGATCTCAATCCAATCGAGCATCTGTGGGATTCAGAGGACCCACCTCGCAACTTACAGGACTTAAAGGATCTGCTGCTAAAGGATCTTGGTGCCAGATACCACAGCACAGCTTCAAGGGTCTAGTGGCGTTCATGCCTTGACAGGTCAGGGCTGTTTTGGTAGCAAAAGGGGGACCAACACAATATTAGGAAGGTGGTCATAATGTTATGCCTGATGGGTGTAAACTGTCCAGGCTCCTTGTTCAAGCTCACTAAAGTAAAGTATTGCTGCCCAGCACAGAAACAAGGGGGAGTTTCTCTCCTTCAATGTTTGACCGTTTTAACACCCTGCCACTCATTTCCAGTCACACTCATAAATCTCTGGCAAAATGAAGTAAAAGGAGCCCATTACATTCAGATCTGTGGGCATTTAATCAGGCCGATGTGCCACATAAACTTTCTCCTTCTAAACCTTCATCCTTTTTACTGAGATTGCTGAGCTGTGGGTGGAGTCGGGATGGGGTATGGCGCATGGCGATGCTGGGACAAAAAGGGGACAAGGAATTACAAAGGACACAAACATTCCCCACTGTGTCTCTCCATGACACTGGTTGTGTTTTGTCAGTGATACCACTACATTGATTTAGGAGGAGTTTTGCATGATTGCATTTATCACTCCCTGGATGTGGTGAGCTGATTGATGCATCTGGGGATCATAAATGCCAGTCTCTGAGTTCAATGTTACGCACAGTAGGATTTGTGTCACGAGTTAATGGTGCCAGATTGCAATTCTGACCCATCACACATTTTGTCCAAGGTTTAGAAAGAAAATGAGGATAGCGCTTTCAACTGTATCAAGCATGAAGGCATTTGTCTGTTTTTGCTGTTTTCTCTCAGATGGATTTGAGCAGGAATCTGAGACATCAGTACAGACAGGAGGGTTTCAGTGCTGGCCGTGAGCCTGCGGCATGATGACTCCATCCTCTACTCTTTCCCCATAATCTCTTATACATTCAGAAAAGAAAAAAAAAAAAACAAAGTAAAGGAATTTTGACATGCGGCTCATCCATGGCCATTTTGTGTCACTTTCCTTCCAGTCGTATTCTCATTAGGATAATGCGATGCTACAAAGTGGCAGCAGAAAGTGCTTTCAGTGGTGAGAGTCACTGAACTCGCATGACCACGCCATTGTCTCAGCAACTCAGCTCACTCTGTGGAGAACACATACGTGACTGATGTTTGGAACAAATCCAAGTGACCAGTGAAAAGTCATGTCATTTGTGGAATCATCAGAGAATGATCTGAGAAATCCTGACAATGTCCTGGCCTCAAAAGAAACACACACATGCATACTCAGACAACCAAGAGGTATTTGAAAGACAGTTTCAGATGTAATAGGACTGAAAATGCATAACAAAGATGCCATAACTGTAAAAGGCATCAGAGTATAACATCATAATGCCATACTGACAATGACTTATATGATATCAATGTCATTTGTATATTATTATAAGATTATTACAAGACTTTCAATAATACACATTGGTTATGTACTATAAAAGATGAACATCCTAACCATTTACCACAATGCTGTGTTCAAGAAGAAAATGGGAACGTACAGGAAGTGGATTACATTTTATTTATATAATGTACATATATGTACATTATATACAAACAAAATATGTAAAGATATCCTTTAAAGTGTATATTTTATACTTATTTGATTTAAAAGTTTGGTGTTAGTAAGACTTATTTAAAAAAAAAAAAAAAAAAAAACAATCAGAAAATATGCATTCAATTGATCTAAAGTGACAGTAAAGATTTTTTTAATTTATTTATAATTTTTTTTTGTTGAACTTTCTATTCATCAAAAATATACCATACTTTTCATAAAAATATTAAGCAGCAACTGTTTTCAACTTTGATAACAATGTTTCTTGAGCAGCAAATCAGCATATTAGAATGATTTCTGAATGATTTTAATTAATTCATTAATTCATTCATTCATTAGAATGATTTTAAGATATATTACAATAGAAAACAGTTATTTTAAATTTATAATAATGATGTTTATAATAATTACGGGTTTTACTTTTTCTTTTTACAAATAAATAGAGCCTTGGTGAGACTTCTTTTAAAAATGTTTAAAAAATAACTTTTGAATGGTTGTGTACAGCTTACTGTATATACTTGTTGATTTACTAATGCTATAATAACAAACAGTGTTCATCCGGGAAGCTAATCACTCGTAGTATTTTACTATTGTATATATAATATAATGCTGTTTATCTCATCCTCTTGGGCGTCATTTGAGCATGAACATCATATGCAAGCAACTTCAAACCATGTGCGGCCCAAGTGCAATGACTGCGAAAGTGGAAACTGCTGGAAGCCGTGGACTCAAGTCGAATTAAGTTGCCAAGATGAGCAATTTGTTTTAACTTTTAATGCACTGCTGCATTGTGCAACTGCGTCTTTAATTAGCAGGGACGTTCAGCAAATGAAGCGTGCTCGAAATTGTTTGCTTGCGTTGCCTTTAAAAGACTGCATACTTTTTATGGCCCTCTGTTTGAGTTAACAAATGCTGTCACAAAACTGATCTTTCTGTTACTTCCCCCTCCTCCTCGTCCCATTTGCTGCGCACTGGTGGCAGCAGTGGGTCTGTGCTTGACTCTGTTAATCGGCAGACGACAGCTTAACAGCTTGCGCGAGCATAATTAACGCCGCTCGAAATAAACGTGATGGGGAGGGGGGAAATAAATAAATAATTCAAGCAAATGTGGCAGTCTGCTGACTGTTGTCTCAGGTACGGCTTTACCTGACCAGGCATCTCCACACTAAACAGGGCCAGGGCAGTGGGCACACACAATGACAACCTTAAATTATTCACTGCATCAAAGCACAATGTGACTATTTAAAAGCCATTATTATGTTTAATAGTAATGACTCTTCCAGGTCTTGCAGAAGTGTGAATAGACTGATTGTCAGAAATCACTTTTGCACCTCAGCTTTTTAGAGGAGCACAATTGTGAGACTCCATAAAGATCTGCTGGAAGAATACAAAGATGTTTATAGTTAGATTATAATTGTCTGAAATTGTGTTCCTGAATGACTTTGGGTGTTAGACCAATTTTGTTTTGATTGTTCACCAAACTAAAAAGAGAAAAAAGATCATTACAAGTATTTACAATTACATTTATTTATTCAGAAATAAATTGAGCAGAGAAAGTGTAAATTATTAAAGAATGATTTTCTCACAAAGTCTATTTTCATAACACTTCAGTTTCCTTCAGTTCACACTTATAATGATATATACTACTAACTAAATAATGGGACTAAATGGAAATATATTAATTAGGTGCTTCAAACACAATTTATATTGCTGATATTGTTTAGTAGATAAGTTTGTTTGTTCCTTGTGTGAAAAATGTCAGCTTCAGTAATAGTCTCTGTCTGAATTACCCTCAAGGTTAATGTCTCCACCCCAGCCTCTTATGTCTGCTGTCACCAGCCGTGTTTACATGGTTCTCTGCTGTTCACGTATGCAACGTTAAGCTCCTCGAACCAACCCAGGGTGAAATTATTGCTTTTGCAGGTGAGTGCGAGTGAGCATGAGAGACGGTATCCAAAAATCCCTTAGCATATAAATAAACCAATTCATCACATGCTTTTTTTTTTGACAAGAATAAACACTAATTTTCCTGACGCTGACCCTGACAAATGGAGCGTCGTGTGAAACGTCCCCAGCTCCGCTATGGTCACCTCGTCAACAATGCCAGCCAGCTAGCGGGGGCTACATTGGCTTTAGCAGCGCGAAGCGCCTAATAAACGGCTAGTGTCAAAAGTGTTGTCAGTCCATTCTTTGCTTGTTTGGGTTCAACTGGGTTGGAGAGAGAGGCCAGCGAGTGTTCAGGCGTGCTCAGTGGCACCTACGCTCTCATAGGCCTCACCCCGAACAGGCGCTATTGATTTCTGGCCGCGTTGCTCTTTGTCAAAAAATCAGATACAGCGAGGCCCTCTGGACCTCTTCACCTTTTAAAACACATACGCTGTGTCTCTTATGCGGTGGGCGGAGAGGAATACGTACGTGTGTGTGTCTGTCTGCTTCTTATGTGTTCTTATACGAAAGGAATGGTGCTCTTTGTCTGAGATGAGGTTGTAGCTGGTCGGTGAAAATGGATCCGTGTGTGTGATTTCATTTGTAAATATTCTGACTTTAAAAATTATTTTCTGGAGAAGCAGGTCCATTAATCTGTTAAAGCAATTGATTGTGCACAGTCTTAAAGGGATAATTCACCCCAAAATGAAAATGATGTTAACAATTACTCTCGTACATGTTGTTCCAAACACGACACACACACACACACACACACACACACATATATATATATATATATATATATATATATATATATATATATAGGGCTGCCTCCTTAATAATCGCCTAAACGTCAACGAGAAGAGGCTTGATTGACTAAATTTTCATCAGTAAAACATAAATGTGCTCCAGTGTTGGGAGTAACGCAAGTAATGCATTACAGAAACGTATTACTTTTTGCTGTATCGCAGTAGTGTAAGGCATTACTAATCAATTTTCAGTAATATTTTACTCGGTACATTTTCAGTAACACTTGTGTTACAACACACTTTTAGCCCAAAATTTAATTGTTAAAAAAAAAAAAAAAAAGAGAGAGAGAAAGAAACAGCAATACCGCAAGACATTAACGAATGAAAAATGCAAGCAAGTTACCTGTTCGTGGTCAGTCAATAGCCGTGTGTGGTGTCCAAGTTTGTAAATAACGGCGTGAAGATGTTTAGGGCGGGTTTTACAGGAGTGCCTGGCATGATTTCGGCCTCTGTGTGTGCTCGCACTGGCCAGTGGAAAAGCGGCTAAAGAAGGCTTAAAGGCTCGTCATTTCAAAGAATAGCACAAAGGCAAGCGCGTCGAGTATAAACACCTCCAAACGGACGAGGCGTGCTCGCAGTCAGCGGAGGCTCGCACTGCGGAGCCAAACGAAAGTATAAACAAGGCTTTAATGGGTGAAGAAGATGGCAGAAGAAGACTGTACATTCACGAGATGGACATATGCGCATTACTTTGAGTTTGTCAGAGATAAGGACAAGAAGAACGTAATAGTCAAATGCAAATGCAGTCAAATGCAACCTTTGTCTTAAACCGAAAGAACTATCGACGTCGCAAAATAGCACTAGCAATTTAAAAAAAAACATCTCTTGTACTTTGGGCATGACGGTTTTGTGTTGTGAACCTCTTGAATTCAAACAGAATAAAATAATGACAACAATTTGAAAAGAACAAATGTCATGGCATTAGAGTTTACATATTCTGTTGTGTCTAATATGAATAGACCCAAACTATTCCCAGATATTTCCAGATAATGACTTTACCTCTACCATACTTTTAAACAGATCGTTTGTGATTCTGTCTGTCATCCTTTCTTGCATTTTCCTTCACTTTGCCAATTATATGCTATATTGTTAGCCTGGATAGCCCACAGTCATTATGCTACATCATATCGCCTTCTACTGGATGTAAAATGCTCTGTAGTAGCCTACATTTTGTCATTTTAGAATGTTAAGTTCTACTTCTGTAGTTATTTTGGTGACAGTAACTCAAAAGTAATACAGGAGTAATGTAACGCATTACAATTCTGAGACAGTAATATTGTAATGTAAAGAAATACTTTTAAATAACAGTAACAAGTAATCTATACTGTATTACAGTTTGGAAGTAACTTGCACAACACTGATGTGCTCTAATATTAGACGAATAACCAAAGCCGATTTTCCATTGTTAGGCAGAACATTTCTAAGAGAGGTAAGGAATGGTTACAGTTGTATTTTACGGCACAATCGTTCTCAGCCCGGAATTCTCATAATGGTTGGCTAACCATGCTGAACGTTGCCACTCAGGATTTGGTCATTTGTCTGTTGCCTGTCTTGCAAATTCAAAGTGCTCTATTTGAGTGACGTTAACTCAAGTTAATAATACAATTAAAAGAAATATCTGATTATCCTCCATAACGAGGTTTAGAAGTGCATGCATCCATCATAAAAGTTACCCATAAGTGGGTTAATAAATGTCTTCTGAAGCAAAGTGATGGGTTTTTGTAAGAAAATTATCGATATTTAAAACTTTATAAACTACAATCACTAGCTTTCAGCAACGGTCGAGTTCTGGCAGAAGGGTGAAGTCTGACCCAACATATGACGTAGATTCTCTTCTATCATATCAGAATCCAACATTTTTCTTTAAAACTTCTCATTTTAGACGTCTAATTCATGACCGGCGTTTTGTTTTGCTCTACCCTGTGCGCTTCCAAGTTCGTCAATTCTCACTTAAGCCTACGTCGTCCTAGCCTGGCTCCACCCTCCTACGTACTTCCGCTCAATTTTCATTTTCCTTCTCCGGTCACATTTTAACCGGTCCAATCAGTGAACAGAGGGAGTGGCTGAGAACGATGACGTTGACGTTGTGCGCTACTTTGAGATGACATACATCACGACCAAACGTTAGCGATTGGTTATGGCAGATCCAGAGTGGCTCTGGGCAGATCCAATAGTTTTAAACTTCAGAGTACCCGCCTTCAAGGAAGTTAATGCTTGTCAATGGAGAGTGGCCAGACTCTCTGTACAAATGAAATGTACGAGAGTCTGGAAGGACCAGGCTAACATCGTCCTACATCGGGTCAGAGAATCTGATCTGATCAGAATCTGATATAAATTATTGACTCTCCACACTGTGTATCGCAACTGTTGAGATCGGATTTGTGTCTCTTACGTTTCCCAGAATATCTGCCTTGGTTTCTATGGCAGTGACGTTGCGCATACGCCAAAAACAACAACAGCAACAGTAACATGACTTATTTTACAACATGACAAAGTGTAGTCCATGTGGACAAGTACGTATGTATTCTGAGGCAGCAACAGAAACATAGGAGGCTTGTACAGTATGCGCAACATTATTCCATGCTGACGTCTCCATTATATTGTAATTTTTTGTTTGACCGGCACTTTGCAACAACACAACTTTGCTTCTGCAGCAATATTCAGCATGTTTCATTTAATATCTGACAAGTTTACATTTTACATGACGTAAGAAAGAGACATAAACCATGCAAAATCCGATCAGATCAGAGTAGTGAGACTGAAACGGATTTCCAGAAATGAAATTTAAATAGGATTTCAAACCACATATGAATGTAGCTCAAAACGGATTTGTATGTCATGTCATGTTTTGCCATTCAATTTAAGTATAAATAGAAAATGAAAATACATATATTATTATTATTAAATTATAAAAACAGAAGTTAATTCAAAATATTAATAAATATTATAATGGTATATAAATAATTCTAAACATGCAGACTCTGCAAAAATTTAGACTTTTGGTCGGAAATCTGCTTCATTCCCCTGCCCACAGGTTACCTAAAGTGCCCCTATTATGCTATTTTAAAGGCAAACTCCTAATTTTGTTTTGGCGGTCTCCTATGACAGGTTTACATGCATCAAAGGTCAAAAACACTTTCATTTTCTCATAATATGCATTTCACATTACTGCAATTTTCAATGATTCTTAAATGACTCGTTGGATGATTCAGTCTCTCTAAACCCCTCCTTTCCGCGAGCCTACTCTGCTCTGATTGGCCAGATGGCCCAGTCTGTTACAATTTGTCTAGCGCTTCCAGCGTGTCGGAAGCTTCCCACTACCATAACAGAACTTCAGCTCCAGAAGCTTCCTCAGCATTTGTACACAGTAATGATTAAGTCAATTTTACCATATCAATCTAAGCACGAGTCCGATGATGAAACATTGGCAAAACTAGTTATTCAACCCGAACATCCATCGCAAGGACGACTTGTACAGGATGTTTCTTAGTGATGCACTACTCAGTTTGAGGTACATTATGAGATGTTGCAGCTGTAATTCCTCACCATCAGCATTTACAAGTGTTTGTCCATAAACAAGTCGATGTGTATATTTCTAATTTATTGTGGTGCATATGAGGGAACTGTATCAATAACGGTGCATACATTAGCCCAGCACACGTTGTATTTTTATTTTTAAAATGACCGATAGTTTCGCTAGATAATAGTACATCTTCTATCCTCTTTAGATGCCGTTTCTCATGGTGCTTTAAGATTTATATCAGATTGTAAATCCTCAACTCATCACATTGGTCATCTGCTTACAAGAAGGAAAATGCACTGGTATTTAATTATTTATAAGGCCATTTTGGGGAAGTTGCCATCTTATCTTTGCTGTCCTATAAAACAGAAAAACGTTGAGAAATACTTTCTTCGCTCACAAAATTGTTATATTCTCTCTTTTCCTTTTGTTCGATCTGAATTAGGCAAAAAGGCTTTACTGACTGGAATCTTCTACAATCGAAATTGAAATTTGCTTTCAATTTCTCAAAATTTGCTGTCTTTGGACCATTTTAAAACAGTTATTTGACAAATGAACACTGACTCAATGATATGTAACTGTTTTTAAGTGTTTTTTCAGTCTGTTTGTGTTGTAATATTTTGTGATGAAACTGATGTACTGCTGCCCATTTTGGCCAGGACACTCCTGCGAAAGAGATTCTTAATCTCAGAGAGTCTTTTCTGTCTTAAATAAAGGTTAAATAAAAAAAAAATTAAAAACATGCCCTTTGAAACTGCATTGATTTGGACCTTCAACCCTTTGGTTGCCATAGACATCCATTATTTGGAGAAAAATCCTGGAATGTTTTCCACAAAAAACTTAATTTGTTTGAAGTTTGAAGGACTAATCCTTGAAGTGAACTAATCCTTTAACAATTATTCCTGAGGTACTTGGTGCATCTCCTCTTTCCTCCACCATTTTGAATGTATGATGCAATATCTCAAAACAACAAAGAGATACAAAGACAATAATTCAATGGAATCATAGACAGAGATTTGGTGGTTCGACCGCTTGGAGTTTGGGACATGGTACTAAAACTTAAATGGTTCAAAATGGCTTTCAAATATCTTTTCACTGTAGAGGATGCTGTGCATGCAAGGGTTCATACATTTCCATAACTGTTTATTTCACACAGACATAATGAGTCGTAGTAAACTGTACAAACCGATTCTGCGGGAGTATGGGCGGGGCCTTGATAGCGCAGCTCCACTTCATGCACACTACAGACTCGGGTCCCGAGTTCACTACTGCACAGATTCAGGTCCCAAATCACCGCAAGATGTCAGTGCCATATTGGAATTCTACAATGGAATAGAGTGAAGGTACGTCGACCAACTTTTTTTACAGTCTATGGTACTGACCCCTCTTTCAAGAGCAAGCGCTTTGCGAATTCCACGTTGTACTCAGAGATTTGAGAAGTATTCGTCAGTAAAATGACGTTTGAGAGCTGGTCAAGTTGTTCACAGGTGGACAACGTACAACATAAGCGGGCATTATGCAAATGTCTTTTCTAGTGACGTAGAACTATCACACAGTGGGATTCAAACAAATTACAAATCACAAAAAACTTTATTTATCGTGCAGCTTTGACTTTACAATTTTGTAGAATGTTTACTTTCACAGACAGCTATATTACACACTGCATGAAAGGGAATATTCAAAAAAACATAATAGGGGCACTTTAATAATCACAGTGAACTGATAAAGAGAGAGGCCGAGTTACTCCAACACTGAAAGATTAATATTTATTGCTTTTAACCAACAAAAAGATTAAGATGTCGAAGAAGGTGCCAAGACATTGCTGGAGTAGAATAAATAAATGCACAACATATAATGTATAGAAGGATAGCAGCTTAATATCTACAGAAGATAAAACTCAAAGGTTTTGAATGGCAAAATTAGTTGATAATGGCACCAGAGTTTTGGAGCGTATGAATAAAAGTCAGTAGAGTGATGTTTCCATGAGAGTTGTTATATATGCACCCAATAACTGCATTAGGGCATCACAGCAGGTATTGTGTGACAAATTGAAACCACTTTAAGTGCTCACTTTCAATCTATATAGTGACTTATCTTTAAATAAGATGGAAAATTATGTTTAGCGAAACAGGTCAGTGCATTTCAACAAACCTAAAGTGTGTTTACATTGAGATTCAAATATGCATTCATACAAGTCAGTGATCTCTAACATGTGCTCTCATGTTACATGAGGTCTATGTGGTGAGAGACACAACAAGGCTAGAAAGGGAGGAAGAGACACAGAGGAGGTGAGAAAGAGAGAGTATTAGAGGAGGGGTCCACTGTCCAAAGCTTCAGCACCTCTCTCTTTCTCCTGACACAGAGAAAATATTATGCAGCCACTCGAGTCCATTGAATCCTTGTGATTCATTGCCCAATTTGAAACTGCCAAGCTGCTAAATTGCATCAGGTCTGCCAAAATTCATTCCAGGACTGTGGAGGAGATATGAAAAATTAAATGTCATCTCAGTACAGTGGAAAACTTTTACCTCTCAGCGTGCGCAGCTCGGAATATGCTACATTCCGTAATGATCGATGACGACTCGAGACTACACTTAACCTACTTAGTGATGTCATGTAGGCCGAGGGGGTGTTTACTTTTGAATGTGGCAGGAAGACATAAACTTTATCGGGTGCCTGACATGGACACATTCTTCTCCCCTCGCCCCTCCAAAAGAGTGACTTTCTATGTTGATTCACAGATACAAAATTTGTAATTTTCTCCCTTCCTTTCATCAGATGGCAATGGGTGGCAGAGGAAGTGAATGATTTAAGACAGAATAGTTGATTTAGGAGAATATAGAGGTCTACGAACACCGTCGAACCCCACCCTTCCTCCTGTCCTTCTGTAGTTAGCTGAAGTAATGCATGTGTGCCACAGAGTGTGGTTGCTGGATATGAGCAAATGCTCTAGTAAAGGAAATGTGGACAGAGTGGGCTATGTCTGTGTCACCAGAACCATCTAAATTTGATCTGCCCAATCAGGTCACAACTTCTGAATTTTATGAACTTATACTATATGTGGAGAGCATTCACTCAGTATCGTTATCTCATTTTTGACCGAAGTGGCTTTTTAAGGCTTTTTGCATCTGAACTCTTCATATATATATATATATATATATATATATATATGAAGAGTTCAGATGCAAAAAGCCTCAAAAGCCACTTCGGTCAAAAATTAAAATATCATCTGCCATTATCTACATATGCTCATATCCAGAGGCACCATGCCTAACCCAGGGGGCATGTGCCCCCTCAGATTTTTGACACAAACAGATTTTGAATGCAGCTTCTAAAAGATTAGATTAGATTAGATTAGATTAGATTAGATTAGATTAGATTAGATTAGATTAGATTAGATTAGATTAGATTAGATTAGAGCATTCATAGCAGCACATCATAAACTGCTAAATTCAAATCTGCGCCACATCTTTCAGGAGAATGGATGAATTTACGTGCTGTACATCCAACAACTATGATTCTGAATAGCAGTGATGCCCATCACCCGTTATAGATCAACTAACATATCATTATATCTTTAAATGACAAAATGCATTTACTCACACTTATTTGAGAATTGGAATATCAGATAAAGCTTGGGAATGTTTAAAATAAAAAAGACAATGAAATAAAACCAATACACAAGTCATACTGCTGTGGGTCACGTGACAAGCAACACATGTCGGCATGGAAAAAGTAAATAAAAAAGTGAGGCAGTCACTGGCCATGCCTCCACCTACTGGTGCCCTCACTAATATACTAGGTGCATGATGCCCCTGCTCATATTACTACAAACTTGTATGAATTTAATATGATTATTATTATTATTATTATTATTTTTATTATTATTATTATTATTATTATTATTATTATTATTATTATTATTATTGGTACAAAATGTCAAAGCTGCTCTTTTATATTGCTCATTTACATCTAAAAGTTGCAACTTTAAATTTCACAACGTGACTGTCTCACACTTCCAACTTTATTTCTCACAATTGCTGCTTTATTTACTGTAATTGCAACTTTATATCTCACAACTGTAAATGTACTTCTCACAATGATATGATATTCTCTATGCATTCAATGTCTATTATCCAGTGTTACATTTTTTGTGTGGTGCAGAATCACGCACACATCACTGTATACTGTATAATCTTGATTAAATGTCCTGAAGATATCCTTAGAATTTGGAAAACATACTTTTTCCTTTTATGCCCCTTGGACATGAAATGACTTACAAAACATACTTAAACTGGAGTTTTGCCACCTTTGAAATAAAGAGTCTAGTAAGTGCTTTTCTAGACCCTAGTGTTTTGTTTAAGTACTTTTTGTCCTTGTGAATCTCTATGTGCTGCCGTCTTGACCGGGTCTCCCCGGAAGATGAGATTGTGATATCTCAATGGAATCATCCTAGTTAAATAAAGGAAAAATTAATAAATACATAAATAAATAAACAATGTTTCTTATTTCCCTTACTTTATCTAATTTATTATTATTATTATTATTATTTTCACACTCTGGGAACAAAGAATGGCACTGGTGCCCCCTCAAAATACATCCCAAGCAAGCAAGTTGTGAGGAGTATATGTTCCTGTCCAATGAAAAATATCTCTGAGTATTAAATAATTCCTCCGATTGTCTTACTACTACTCCGGCAGGCAGGACAGGAAGGGGGGGTTGAAGGGATGGCAGGAGAACAGAGAGAGCAGGAGAGGAGAAGAAGAGGCATACTCTGCATAAGTATGGCGTCCGACTCAGTAATTTTTCTCTGGGGCTTTGTGTTGTACTGACAGCTTCATTTGTTTAAAGGCCCCTGCTCCCACTGTTCCTCGCCTTCTCCGATTATGATAGCTCTCTTCTGTGCATTATTATGGCCCAGCAAGGAGAAAAATACATATTAAAGGGGTTGATATTTGGAAATAAGTGGTTCGACTATGTCTGTGAGATGATGTTCACATGGGGTTTCTGTCTAGTATCTACCCTCTGTACTATTCAGTCACACACACTTGCCAAAGATATATGCTGGCTATATAAACCAGTATATATACAGTATACAGTTTATATATATATATATATATATATATATATATATATATATATATATATATATATATATATATATATATATATATATATATATATATATATATATATATATATATATTAAACTGTATACTTTATGAATCTCTAGCATGGTCATCTTTACAATATAGGAAGAATTTGTACTATGTACTATATATATATTTATTGCTAGAGATATTGCTTTATTGCTTACTTATTGCTCTTTATTTAGAGAGAGAGTGTGTCATTGTTATAAATTACTGTATATATATATATATATATATATATATATATATACACACACACACACACACACACAGAGACATACATACACGTATATTTATGTTATATATATTATATAAAATCCAACTCTTCCCAACAAAACTATGTATTATTTTGAATACTACTAATAATATTAATATTAATTATAATTTTTCTGTAAAAGTGGAAAAAATCTACCTACTGTAATGTCACTCAAATTTAATTTCAGTGTAAAAATAAAAAATAAATAAGCTACATACATATATTTGGATTATTCATCTGAAAGTCTTCTACTAGAATAACAACAAATTAACTATTGAATTGCTGGCTAAAATATTTTTACCTTTTGGATATGCGAGCCAGGGCTGCCACTTGTGCCCCCTGAAAAACTAAGTGACACCTGTGAAAAGTCAAAAACTTGAGGAAGGAGAGAAAATCTGAGATATGCCTCTGAGATCATGGACACACATATGCGCATGCGGTTTTTACCAGTTACTGTAAAACAAACGATGCTCACACACACACAAACAGTCACACACTGAGACATGTATGGCCACAAGGATTTGCAGTCTCGCTTTATCCCTCACTCCCTTGCTTTCTCTCTCAATCTCTCTCTCTCTCTGCCTGCTCGCTGCGAGGCAGCAATATTTATTATTAGGAATATCATTTGTATTAATCATAAGGATAAATGACTGGTTTGGCTATCTGAATGCCTCATTTAGAGAAACTTCGCTCCTGTGTCATTGTTATAAATTACTGGCAAGGCTTTGTTTCACCTGAGGCTGCTCATCCACGCCTCCATGCATAAATACATGTTTATATATATATATATATATATATATATATATATATATATATATATATATATATATATATATATATATATATATATATATATATATATGTATATATAAATATACATACATATATATATATATATATATATATATATATATATATATATATATGTATTTTTTCCTGATATAGTGACGCTATCACCATCAGCAAAAACAATAAATAAATAAATTAAAATGTAATTTGAGGACAATCGGTGTCATTGATGTAACCCCCTCATGGCAAGAGAGCAAAGCGGGAAACAAACTAATGGGTTACATACACAAGTACATAAATAGCAAACACCCCCACTGAACAGCTAAAGATTTGAGATTGAAATGTTCGAATCCCCCCACACACACACACTCTCTCTCTCTCTCTCTCTCTCTCTCTCTCTCTCTCTCTCTCTCTCTCTTTCTCTCTTCCATATCCCTGCATGATTAAATTATTCAGTGCTACAAACTACAATCATGCTTTATTAAAAATTATTAAAAAAATTCTCACTGGGGTGTGCAGATGTGAAAGAATTTATTGCCTGCTTGTTTTTCTCATTTGCATCATTGATTTTGTGGGAGTTTAGAGAGCGATGCTACTGCTCTTTTTTACGCCTCTTTTTTCGTGAAGGGGGAAATCTTGACATCTTGTCCCATTTGATTAATGACGCACACAGGCTGATTTTATTTACGTGCGTTTATGACTTTTATCGGCCGCAGAAAGTGTGCGTCCCTGTAAAATTAGGAGCGCCGAGCTTCTTGTACTTCTTATTAAACAAGGCGCTTTCATAATGGCACGCACATACGCAGAGTATCTCATTTGCTCTGGTATTTGTCACTTTGTCCATCACAAAAACATATTACTCAACTTTTTTTGCACTTAGCCCCCAAGATAATCAAGCTTTATATTCGTCCTCCAGCTTATTTCTGTTTTACAAAATAAAGATGAGATGGGAGCGTGACTCACAAAATGAGCAAATGAGAAACGCTAAAGTGTGTCTAAACACAACAGGGCTGTTTGCAAAGAAAGGCAACATAAAACTGTACAAAATCTTCATCTTGTGTATTACTTAAATTCTTTTTTTTAATTTTCATGCATTAAATATACATGTGAAATTTACACTTCAAAGTTCTGCCCATTACGAGAGCCATTACTTATACTTGTTATACGAGTTCCCTATGGCCGCACTATGAATGATTTAACAGCAAGTTACAGTAAACTAAATTCAATTTTCGTTCAAAGCAGCCATCTACAGTGCACTTTGAAGGGAGAGGGAGAGAAAGGCAGCATGCTCACTGTTGAATCCTGAGCAATGACTGGCTACTTTAGCAATTAAAATCCGGGGCAAAGACACAGCGGCTTCGTTTGGCCCAGAGACTGCACCATTCATCATCCCAGCTGCCATAAAATAGCACTAGATGGATTCTTTGATTTTAGCTTTGGAAGAACATAAATCAAAATCTAAACCATGGGCTGTCAGGGCCATCACCAGAATTATCCATTTGAGAGAGAGAGAGAGAGAGAGAGAGAGCGAGAGAGAGAGAGACTAGAGAGAGAGAGAGAGAGAGAGAGAGAGAGGGAGGAAGGGAGGGTGAGGAGAGACAGACTTATAGTTCAAACTATAAGACTTTCTCATTGTTTCTCGTTTTCTGCTCTCCTTCTTTCCCTTAATCTCATGCACACCGATGCAAAACGTGTGAGAGCCGTACAGTAAGCGACTTATAAAAACACCAACAATACTGTGTATTGTGTACTGGTGCGTCTGATAACAGCGTAGAAACTCTCTCTCTCTTTATAGTAACACTCTCCTGAGAGCATGTTCTAGACCAGAGCAATTCCTCTCTCACAGGGCACTGCCACCTTATACCGGAGAGACCGCAGGAAGCTGGATTAAGCTCTATGCACACTTTAGCCCTCCTTTTACTCTTAAACGCCTGCCAAGGTGAGGTGGATTCCCTCCAGCACACACACACACACACACACACACACCCGTGCTCCCTGTATTGTTGCTCCCATGAGGCCTTCCTTGGAGCACCGGCAGCCTGGCTAACAGAAGACCTAATTTTAGTGTGGAGACGATGATAAGGAAAGAGAGAACAGGAACATGAGAATGACTTAAAGAAAGAAAGAGAAAAGAAAGGGAGAGGATGAGGGTGTCTCCAGGGGTTTTAACTTCCTCCTCTCCTTGAGTGGGAAAAGACACTCAACTCCCACCAGTTATCAGTCATTATGTATCTTCTCTTGTTCATTTTCCACCTTAAAGGGATAGATCACACACACACACACACACACACACACACACACACACACACACACACACACACACACACACACACACACACACACACAAATACTATAATTATTTACTCATGCTAGTGTTCTATTAGGCACAAGAAGAGAAATCTTTGAATAATCTCATGACTCCTACAAAAACACACAACAAAAGCATATAAGCATAACAAATGGTCTAAATAACTTGTGGACTAAGTCTTCCAAAGCCATATGTAAGCAGTGTGTGTGAGGATAAGCATGAAATGTAAGTTACTTTATTCACTGATAGTCGTTCCTGCCCTGTACTGCTTGTGTCAAGTCCATGTTCAAAAAGAACAGAAAGTTGGCCAAGCTCATCAAAAAAGGTATTCTATAAAAAAAAGCTAAGCTAAACTGAATGCTAGCCATCAGAGAAAGTAGCTAGTTACACTACAAACTACATGGAAAAAGTATCTTGCTACACTGAATCACTATTGAATCAGACATTGTTTGTTCTTATTTTGAACAGACAACAGAAAATACTCTAAACACGTCTTTACTGACAAAGCAACGTAAACGCTCAGGCGTTTCACAAAACTAGCCCATTACTTAATCAATAAAATAGTTTTCTACTGAAAAGAAAAATAACAACACTACCACATCACTACTTAGAAGTTGTTAAACTTTGCTGCTTTTAGTGATGTTACTGGCAAATTTTTTTTAAATTATTTTTCTAAAGCTATTGTCACACTTACCATTGTTCAGTGAAATTTTGCATGTGATATCCAGTCATTTAAAAAGAATAGGGAATTTGACTTAAAGGGTTAGTTCACCCAAAAATTAAAATTATCCCATGATTCCATAAGTCCATAAAATCAAAATCAAATCACCTTTATTTATACAGCACTTTTTACAAGTCCAACTGTTTCAAAGCAGCTTCACAGTGTCAACAGAAAAATAATGCAACAGAATTTGATTCAGCTGTACAGCCGCTCTGGAGAAAACAGTGATGTTATCCAGCTAATTTCAATTATCATATAGTGTCAATGCGGGCAGATCGGTAATATAGTTGAAATTTAGGTGGCATAAAAATCTGTCTGTAATAAAATTGTTCCACACGGCTCCAGGGGGTTAATAATTCTGAAGTGAAGTGAAGCAATGCGTTTGTGTAAGAAAAATATCCATATTTAAAACTTTATTAAGTAAAATCGCCCATGGTTTCGCCCATGGTTTCGCCCAAACAGCCCATTGTTTCCGGCGAATCGCATTCCGTATTCAACTTACGGAAAAAGTGTAGAGCCCGCGCCTCTCGCAGTTCAAAATCCTTACGCTACGTCTGACGACATTGCACACCAGTTACGCTCGTCAGACGTAGCGTAAGCATTTTGAACTGCAAGAGGCGCGGGCGCTACACTTTTTCCGTAAGTGTGGAACAGTTTTATGACGGATAGATGCACTTTTATGTACTTAAAAAAATGACCCAACAGTCACTGCCATTATAAAGCTTAGAAGAGCCAGGACATTTTTAATATAACTCTGATTTTATTCGTCTGAAAGAAGAATGTTATATACACCTAAGACGACTTGAGGGTGAGTAAATCATGGGCTAATTTTCATTTTTGGGTGAACTAACCCTTTAAAAGCGAACATTCCCCACGTAGATTTCGCTCCTGTTCAAGTTAGTCAAGTGAATTCACTCCTTTGACTAACAGAACAGTGCTTGGTTTGAAAGTGACTTCTGTGTGAGCTGTGCTTCATGCATCGCTACACTATTGACAACAGACAGTGGATCTTTTTTGCCAATAGAATTTCACCGAAATGTTGCTAACGTGCATCTTAAATCTATTTGTTTACAATCTTCCATTCCAATAAGTCATAGGCTCTTGTGAGCATACAATCGCTCTGGAATGATTGTATGAAATGAGAAAAGCCTCCAGGTATAGAACTGTCCCATCACCAGTCAACTAAACTTTGCTAAACTGAACAAAAATGCTGCAATAGTTCTAATTTCCTCACAAACTGCTTAGTGATTAATAATTTGGCGGCGCCGCTTGCAACGGTTTGTTGTGTATTTGTGCAGAGGGCAATATGGCAGCTGTCAATGCGAAGACATTTGTCTCTGTCATTGGTTCTCCCCTCCTCTCAGTCTTTCCCTCTCTCTCATCTCATGTGACGGAGAAGCTGTGCCATTGAGCTCCTCACATACCGCCTAAAACTGATAATACTACTGTCGAGGCCAATTAGGAGCTGATTCAATCAAAAATAAAGCAAAGCATAAAACGACCTATTTTAATTCCCCCGGCTCCCCGGCAACATTCAATTACATCTTCCCATGGTACGTTTTTCATGTGCTCCAATTAAAGTCTTATTTAATGTTTAAAGCATATTACTTTTCTTTATTACGCCAGCGAGTAACAAAGTCAGCAAAGGTACAAAAGCCTCTTCCTTTTGTTTTGGGTTTTATTGCCAGAGTTCCTGAAATGAATTACAGAAAAAGTGTGCGAGAGAGAAAGAGACTGCTGTAAGCCATGAAAGGAAAGATGGAAAAAAGAAAAGAAAAGAAAGGAGAAAGGAAATCCACAAACGGGAGGGAGCAAGAGAGAGCCATCTGTGTCATAACAATTGGGAAAGAAAGCAAAAACAAAACAACGACATCAGACACTTTTCTTATTAGATTTATATGCTGCATTAAGGCAAATCCACATTCTCACTTTGCAGATGGTATAAGCTTCATCTACTGTAATATTTGCCTGTTTTAAAAATTCCTTAACCACCCCCCCTCCCCTCATACCCCGCCTCCCCCCCTCTATTGTTCTCCTGTACTTTGCTGTAATCAGGGAAAACCATCCAATGAGGCTCATATTTCTTGAAGGTGTATCTGCTTCTCTCAGGGATATTAAAGATTTGTTAAGCCCTAGAAGTGCAAATGATCTGTGTTGGGACAGTTAAGAAGCTGTTGTACTTTAATACTATTCAGAACACACAGTTAATGATGAACCCATTGAAAAGAAGAGAGATGAAGATAAACCTTTTGTAAAAAGGTTAATTCTTTCATAGAAACGTGTTGTCCTCTGCGTTACATTGTTTTTCCCCCCTACAAAGGGTTCAGAGAGCATAGAGTGGGCTTTTACTATAGACACTCAATGAACACAAGAGAGTCAGTTCATCCCATCTATGAAATGGGCTGTTCATTAGCCCATTGATCAAGTGGTCCCGTCCTGTCACCAACATACAGCTGGCCAGCGATCCAAGTCACACACACACACGTCCACGTTCACACACGGAACACCTTTCGTCCCACACTGTGGCGGTGAGGACTCTGGTAAGTGGGGTCAAAGGTCGTGTGTAGTAATCCATCTAAGCAGCGTGACAGCAGCAGCTAATAAATCACTCATTCATGGTTTAATCCATCGTCTGTCCTCAGTGCAGACTGGCAAACAATGCACCGGTAACACGGTCTCTGTCTTTCCAGACCCAGACTCTCAAACTTATTACTTTTGCTCTTCCATTTGGTATCTCTTTGTAAGAAGGCAATTCTTGTATATGCTAAAATAACATCTTCAGAATGGTTAAACTTCATCATTAACCTTCCTTTATGTGCCTTTAGCTTCATCTGAGTAACAAATTCATTTGAAAGAGAGCAATTCTATAGCACGGCTGTGCCCGAAGGCTGAAAGATGCTGCAGGCAGTATACAGAGGTAGGAAGGTTTCAAGGTACAATACCATTCAAAAGTTTGGGGTCAGTAAGATTTTTAGAAAGAAAGTAATAGTTTTATTTAGCAACAATGAAAATTGATCAGAAGTGAATTTCTAATGAATTTATCATTTATAATGTCACAAATTATTTATATTTCAAATAAATGTTGACCTTTTTTTTACTTTCTGTTCTACTGAGCACCTAAAGGGACATGGTGGGAGAAAAAAATATGAGATGGGATGAAAAATAAGTCAATGCATTTGCGTTCGCTCACAAAAAGCTTTGCGTTCCCCGGAGAAACTTTGCGTTCGCTCAAAAAACCTTTGCATTCCCTCGAGAAACCTTTTGAGCTCTTTGTGAGCGAATGCAAAGTTTCTTGGTGGAACGCAAGCGCTTTTGCGAGGGAACGGAAAATTTCTCAGAGGAACACTAAACATTTGCGAGAGAACATTGACAAATAATTTTTCCGCAATATATTTTTTTCCTTCGGCACAGCTGTTTTCAACATATTATTAAGAAATGTTTCTTGAGCACAAAATCAGCATATTAGAATGATGGCTCATGTGACACTGAAGACTGGAGTAATGATGCTGAAAATTCAGCTTTGCCATCACAAGAATAAATTAAAATAATATTAGGTAACACTTTATATTAAGTATAGTGTAATGAAGTACTTCCAAATCATTTGCAAACTAATAGCTCATAGCAGTGTTTTCCAACCTTTTTTTAGACACCACACACCACTAAGCACTAAAATAACAAAATTACAATTTCAGCTGGATAATATATTAAAAGTAGTACTCCTATTTAAGGTGAAACTTGAGCTTAAGTCAGGTAGAAACACAATAAGGTCATATATAAGTAGCAATGTTGTTGCTAATGATAAAACAATACATTTACATATTGTCGCTGTCGGGCGGAAACATGGTGTCATCATAGTTGGTATTATGGCTTTATATATGGTCAGACACTTGGTGTTAATTATAATATTAACATTTTATAAAAATTATGATCTAATGGTGTTACAAGGTTTTGGACCAGCGAATGTCAGTGTAATGCGTTTTGTCCTTCATTAGAACGGCAGCACCTGAGGCAGTCAGTGCATCTCATTACGTTTTCATCAACTTACAGGTTATTTTACAGGCTATAAACTTTATCGCAGCTATATGGGCGCTCAGTTTTTCTTGTTGTTGAATACATTTGTCCAAAATCTCATGATATAAAAAACGGTAGGCCTATATTGGCTTCAACTAGATGGCAAATAACAGACTAAGACTCCTCTCTGCTCTTCAAATACAAAAGAACATTAGCCTTTATAGACAGTGTTTCTTGAGTAAATAAACCCTGTACGTATTCAAACATCAGTTCTTTATTTACGTTTGCTTGGAAAAAAGCCGCAATCTATCTCCAAACTGTGTGCAGTATACAGAGGAGGTGGAGTTGAGGTTTCGCCTACAGTTGTTAACAAAGCATTATCTAGTTCACACTTTAGATCAGGCCATGGAAAATGCGAAAATGACATTAATTAAAGTGTTTTATATCAACCTAGACATTAATTGCATTTATATTCAGTGTTCCTTAAAATGTTTACAAATACATTAAACACACATACATACACAGACCTACACCCACAGGATGTCCATGTTTTATAGAGATTTTCCATAAAAATAATAGATTTTATACTGGACAAACTTTCTCCCTAAACATACCCCTAATACTTATTGATGTATTTTTTTTTATTTATTTTTTTTACAATTTTGTCTTATACACTCACCTAAAGGATTATTAGGAACACCTGTTCAATTTCTCATTAATGCAATTATCTAATCAACCAATCACATGGCAGTTGCTTCAATGCATTTAGGGGTGTGGTCCTGGTCAAGACAATCTCCTGAACTCCAAACTAAATGTCAGAATGGGAAAGAAAGGTGATTTAAGCAATTTTGAGCGTGGCATGGTTTTTGGTGTCAGACGGGCCGGTCTGAGTATTTCACAATCTGCTCAGTTACTGGGATTTTCACACACAACCATTTCTAGGGTTTACAAAGAATGGTGTGAAAAGGAAAACATCCAGTATGCGGCAGTCCTGTGGCGAAAATGCCTTGTTGATGCTAGAGGTCAGAGGAGAATGGGCCGACTGATTCAAGCTGATAGAAGAGCAACTTTGACTGAAATAACCACTCGTTACAACCGAGGTATGCAGCAAAGCATTTGTGAAGCCACAACACGCACAACCTTGAGGCGGATGGGCTACAACAGCAGAAGACCCCACGGGTACCACTCATCTCCACTACAAATAGGAAAAAGAGGCTACAATTTGCACAAGCTCACCAAAATTGGACAGTTGAAGACTGGAAAAATGTTGCCTGGTCTGATGAGTCTCGATTTCTGTTGAGACATTCAGATGGTAGAGTCAGAATTTGGCGTAAACAGAAAGAGAACATTGATCCATCATGCCTTGTTACCACTGTGCAGGCTGGTGGTGGTGGTGTAATGGTGTGGGGGATGTTTTCTTGGCACACTTTAGGCCCCTTAGTGCCAATTGGGCATTGTTTAAATGCCACGGCCTACCTGAGCATTGTTTCTGACCATGTCCATCCCTTTATGACCACCATGTACCCATTCTCTGATGGCTACTTCCAGCAGGATAATGCACCATGTCACAAAGCTCGAATCATTTCAAATTGGTTTCTTGAACATGACAATGTGTTCACTGTACTAAAATGGCCCCCACAGTCACCAGATCTCAACCCAATAGAGCATCTTTGGGATGTGGTGGAATGGGAGCTTGTGCCCTGGATATGCATCCCACAAATCTCCATCAATTGCAAGATGCTATCCTATCAATATGGGCCTACATTTATAAAGAATGCTTTCAGCACCTTGTTGAATCAATGCCATGTAGAATTAAGGCAGTTCTGAAGGCAAAAGGGGGTCAAACACAGTATTAGTATGGTGTTCCTAATAATCCTTTAGGTGAGTGTGTATATATATATATATATATATATATATATATATATATATATATATATATATATATATATATAAAGTTAGGTTAGGACACCTATTGAATTCCATGGTTTCTGTATTGGGGCATAATAAATAAATAAAAAAAAAATCTGCTGGTCCTTGGCAGGTCTTAAAATTTGGAAAATAAAACCTCAGACCTCAACAACTCATTACATATCACACTGTGTCAGTATTTGCTTAGCAAAAACAAAGCCAAAATGGAAAATCTGTGAGTGACAAAGTTAGTACACCCTTACTGTTAACATAGGAATTAAGAAGGTAAGTAATGGTCAGGCACTGCTAATAAAATGCCTTTGATTAACTAATCACTTTGTTTGCTGATCTGGAGCATTCAGGTGTGCGTTAACAGAATGCCAAGGAGGAAAGACATCAGCAATGATCTTAGAGAAGCAATTGTTGCTGCCATCAATCTGCGAAGGGTTACAAGGCCATTTCCAAACGATTTGAAGTTCATCATTCTACAGTGAAGAAGATTATTCACAAGAGGAAGACATTCAAAACAGACACCAAATCTTCCCATGAGTGGACATCCCAGCAAATTCACCCCAAGATCAGACTGCAATGCTCAGAAAAATTGCAGACAACTCAAGAACTACACCTCACACTCTACAGGCTTTAGTTAACATGTTAAATGTTAAAGTTCATGACAGTACAATTAGAAAAAGATGGGTCAAGTATGGCATGTTTGTAAGGGTTGCCAGGAGAAAGCCTCTTCTCTCGCTCTCAAAAAAAAAATTAAAAAAATGCAAAGTTGCATCTGAACAAACCATAAGAACAATGTCCTTTGGACAGACGAGACCAAAGTGGAGATGTTTGGCCATAATACACTGTGCTGATTTGCTCTTTTGGTTTTCACCAAACTTGGCGCTAACACCTCATACCAAAAGTCAAGCATGCTGGTGGAGGGGGTGATGATTTTGGGCTTGTTTTGTAGCCACAGGTCCTCTGCACCTTACAGTCATTGAGTCGACCATGAACTCCTCTGTATTCCAAAGTGTTCTAGAATCAAATGTGAGACCATCTGTCTAATTGGGTGATGCAACCGGACAATGAACCGAAGATCACCAGCAAATCTACAACAGAATGGCTGAAAAAGAAAAGAATCAAGGTGTTGCAATGGCCCAGTCGAAGTCCAGAATTCATCCTGACTTAAATGCTGTGGCAAGAGCCGTGCATAAACAAATGCGCACAAACCTCAACAAACTGAAGCAACGCTGTAAAGAAGAGCAGTAAATGTGTAAATGTGAGAGACTGATAAATCATGCAGAAAAATATTACTTAAAGTTATTGCTGCTAAAAGTGGATCTACAGGCAACTGAATGATAGGGTGTCCTAAATTTGTCACCGATGGTTTTTCCATCTTGACTTTATTTTTGCTAAATAAATAATGACAGTGTAATATGTCATGTGTTGTTGTTGTTCATCTGAGGTTTTATTTTCCAAATTTTAAGACCTGACAAGCACTAGATGATTTTGTTATTATGTCCTGATACAGAAAACCATGATATTCAATAGGGTGTCCTAACTTTTTCACATGACTGTATATTGTATGAGTATTTATGTATTTATTTAATTATTTATTGTGTGGTTATGTTTAGATTTGGGGATAGGCTGACAGAGGCAGAGGCAGAGGATGAGGTAAACTTAGTAATGTTTATTTAGACAGAGACACGAACACAGGTTTAGGGTAATGCAGGTAAAGATGAGAACTAGCACTTCAGACAGTCACTTAGCTGAGTATATCAGAGTTTGTAGAATGCAGGGAATTGGAGAACACGAGGGATGAGGAACTGGAGACGAGGAAGACGATGGGATCTCAGGTGAGCAGCAGGTAAGGAGTCCAGATACATGTAAGACCAGACACTGAAGTGCAGGGAGAGTGTGCTATAAAGTCTCTGTGATGGGGTGCAGGTGATCAGTACTCTGGGGATTGTGAACGAGTGGGCGGAGTGTGGAGATCTGGTGACGATGCATGCCTGATGGTGGATGTTGGCTGTGACTCTGTGACAATAATACAATTAATTTCCAACAAAGGCTGGTTTAAAGCACTTCATGTAATTTTCCCATTTTCCATGACAAAACTGAGAACTATATACAGTTAATACAATGTTAACAAAGGTTTTTTTTAAATTTATTTTATTTTTTTTACTTTTTACATATTAGCTAATTAAACAGTAACACTTAATTGCAGTGGCAATGAATATATATATATATATATATATATATACATACACTCACCTAAAGGATTATTAGGAACACCAGGAACACCATACTAATACTGTGTTTGACCACCTTTCGCCTTCAGAACTGCCTTAATTCTACGTGACATTGTTTCAACAAGGTGCTGAAAGCATTCTTTAGAAATGTTGGCCCATATTGATAGGATAGCATTTTGCAGTTGATGGAGATTTGTGGGATACACATCCAGGGCACGAAGCTCCCGTTCCACCACATCCCAAAGATGCTCTATTGGGTTGAGATCTGGTGACTGTGGGGGCCATTTTAGTACAGTGAACACATTGTCATGTTCAAGAAACCAATTTGAAATGATTCCAGCTTTGTGACATGGTGCATTATGCTGCTGGAAGTAGCCGTCAGAGAATGGGTACATGGTGGTCATAAAGGGATGGACATGGTCAGAAACAATGCTCAGGTAGGCCGTGGCATTTAAACGATGCCCAATTGGCACTAAGGGGCCTAAAGTGTGCCAAGAAAACATCCCCGACACCATTACACCACCACCACCAGCCTGCACAGTGGTAACAAGGCATGATGGATCCATGTTCTCATTCTGTTTACGCCAAAATCTGACTCTACCATCTGAATGTCTCAACAGAAATCGAGACTCATCAGACCAGGCAACTTTTTTCTTTCAACTGTCCAATTTTGGTGAGCTTGTGCAAATTGTAGCCTCTTTTTCCTATTTGTGAAATACTCAGACCAGCCCGTCTGGCACCAACAACCATGCCACGCTCAAAATTGCTTAAATCACCTTTCTTTCCCATTCTGACATTCAGTTTGGAGTTCAGGAGATTGTCTTGACCAGGACCACACCCCTAAATGCATTGAAGCAACTGCCATGTGATTGGTTGATTAGATAATTGCATTAATGAGAAATTGAACAGGTGTTCCTAATAATCCTTTAGGTGAGTGTATATATACACTACAGTTTATAAACTATACATACTATTAATTAATTACAAACTACAAACTATTAATTAACTATATATTGTATTATGTGTATGTATTAACTACAGTTTATAAACTATTAATTAACTATAAATTAATAGTTTGTAAATCATTTGTAAATACTTTATTATACTATACTTATTATAAACTGTTACCATATATTAATATAGAACAAGGTTATTTTATTATGTTTTACTGTATTTTGATCAAACCAAACTTTTGAACGGTAGTGTATCTAATCCAATATTTGCATTTTTTTCTAAGGCATATATATTACCTTAATATTTTGAGCACATAATTTGGTGGTTGGTGGAAGGGATAAATATTAAGCATTTTTCTGGCATTTGAACAAATGGTTTTCAGCTGCATTACAAACCGTTCCAGATCTGGAGCTCTGGTCAGAGTCTATTGTGTTCTGATGAACACAAGAAATTAAGAAAATAATTTGATTAATGCCCATTTTTTCATATTATAAATAATATGAAATATTATAATAATATTTGCTTAGTTATGACTAAAGCTTAATGGAATCTGTTCTAGATCATTTGATATGACAAGGTTAGGATGCCTTGAAAGTATGGCCTTGAAATAATTTAGCATGTGCTATAATAGCTGTATATTGTAACTAAAATAGAGATGATTAATAGGTTCCAGGGCTACAACTCAAATAGTAAGCAGATTTAAAAAATGTGTTCATGCTACAAATAAGTTAAGTTCCTTCAACTCAATGCAGTTTGTTAGTAGAACATAATTTGTCAGAAAAGAAGTTGTCATAAGTTGTCATTTCATAGCATTTGTCAAACAACAAAGCACAGCTTTAACACAGATTAATCTTTATTTAATTTATACAGTGAACACTATAGTGTTATTTTACATTTCTGTACCTGAATACTAGAACTTACTTTATTTGTAACTTTGTTATATTGTATTTATCTATGCTTAATTAGTGTATTTGTTTGTTTGTTTGTTTTTTTTACTGACTATTCAACTTGATTTTAATAATGTTTGGACTTTATTTGTTAGGCTAGTAGTCTTTGCTGAGGTATCAAAGTATTGGAAGTTTGCATTAAGTAATAAATGGGAAGCAAAGTTACAGTGTTTCTTTATGAGGTACCTTCATGCAAAAATGCTGTCTATGAAATCACTGTCTTACTGGGCAGTGATACCGAAAGACAGCTGTCTTAACTTTCACACAAAGCCTGTGACACAAGAGAGGACACTACTTTAATCTAATACAATGGACTCATGTAAAATGGTCAGGATTTATCGTGCTTTGACCTCAGAAGAGTCGGCTATTAGCTATGATGGAGAGTCTTCCCAACCTTAATTTGTTCCCTCTCTATCTGTCGTTCTCTCCATTTCCTGAATTCCACTTGTTTTCTGATGCGTGGCGACTCACCTGACAAAGAAGAGGAGAATAAGAGAGGGAAAGAGCAGAAAGAAAACGAGAGGAAGAGGAGGGCCAGTGGTTGATCTTACAGTTTAATTACCTGCCTGCCTTGTAAGTGCTCCAGCAAGGAACTACATCCCTGGCTACAAAAGACAGCTATGCTATTCCAAATAATTAAATACTGACCCATTAAAGTGAGAACATGAGGACAGGCTTCCTCCGCTCTCTCTTTCGGCACACATCATCCTCCTCCTCCCTGTGTCCTCACTTCATTGCCTTCATCCCTCTGTCTATTTTCTCCCTCCCCAATCATCCCGTCACCACTGCCTCTAGACCAACTTTGTTTAGCATGGACAGCGCCACTGCTATATTTGTTTGTTGTGATTGTCCCGCTCAGATTGAAAGTCCCGGGGTTAAAACCCCTCAGCGAGAGGGGCTCAAAGTAATAAAACTAGCGATTAGCTATTCCCATCGATGTGTTCGGAGGGGAAGGGGGAGAAGGAAAGGTAGTGGCACCTCATTACAGCACTGCACTTGGCTGCTTTTATCGGTAATTGGACTATATAGGCCTTCATTATAATTTACTTTCTTGGTCCCCCTCCTCCCCTCTACAAGCACCCAAACTGATAATGCAGACAAGCAGAACAGAGTGGGCCTGTTAGTAGCTGTAGAAACTGACACCATTTAATGGCTAATTATAACAACTAAATTAAAGAAGAGGCCTGCAGAGGTAGCAGGATAATACCAGCACTTCACTTAAAAGCATCACCACCATCAGCTGAGTGTGTGCTCACCGATAAGATAAGAGGAACAAATTAAAGTATGTCCCGGACCTAAAGCTGGCCAGACTATGGACAACGGCGGTTATTTGTCAAGCTAAGGTTGATACTGGGGTGTTACGCTAACAGCAGGGAAGGTGAAAGTACTGTGATGTGGATGTGCATTTTATTTTCATTTCATTCAGCTGCTCACACCAGGATGCATCTTTAGTCTGTCTTGTTGCAGTACAATAGTCATTGCCAATGATTGAAGTAGAGCTCGAGCAAATACAGCTAATTACATTTGATACCCAGCGTGGTGCCCTCTGTAAGCAATGACTGCATTAAATAAGAGGCTGAACTTGTTGTGAGCACTTTCAAATCTAGCCTCTGAAGGAAAATCTCAATGTCATTGCTGTTATTTTGGTCTAGCTAAAGGCAAACAAGAGTCACTCCGCAAACATGAAAGTGTTTTGACAGAGGAAGGAAAAAAACTGACCTAAATTTTAACCAAATCTGAACAAATTTGACATTTTTTTTACAAAACCCCCGGTAACACTCTGTTCTCTCGATCCTCCACATACATATATGGTTCTGTCTAGAAGTTGCACCTTGTTAGGTTTGAAGGAAGTGAAGTCTGCTAACACATCCTGGCTTACTCTAAGTCACCCACCCCCAGAAGTGCTCTCCGTTGGACGCCTCTGTCCCATCGATGAGTGCCACCTCACCTCCTGCCGTGGACTGGCACAGGGCTGGCAGTTCAATAGGCTAAGCTGGCGGGATGAGGGACGTTATACCCACCCCCACTGTCACTGAAGCCTGCCAGGTCTGACGGAGGGCCATGGAGCTGCCTGCTTAACGTCACTCTCCCGGCTCCTCCTGCCACTCATCGAGACTAAGCGCTCACCTGATTGACAGACATGCAGGATCCTTTGATGATGATGATGACGATGATGGTGGTGATGATGCTGGAAGTGCTGGTGATGTTGGGGGATTTCTGAAGCTGCAGACTGACTGTGATTATGTTCTGGGTGGAACAAGTGAGAGAGCGCCGACGACACGGCTGATCCGGCTTAGCTTCGTCAGGAAAGGATACAGGCGTCAATGTGCCACCAGCGGCCATGTCACAGTGGTAGGGTAAGAGGACCTAGGGAGGGGGTGACACAAAGCCCTGGATTTACAGAAAGAAGCTAAACATCACACATGCTCCTAGTTCTATAGGGACACAGCTGCCCGAGAGAGAGAGAGAGAGAGAGAGAGAGAGAGAGAGAGAGAGAGAGAGAGAGAGAGAGAGAGAGAGAGAAAGTCAAAGCTTTGATGATGCTCCGGACGAGGCGCTAATCACTAGCAGCATGAAGGAGAGCAACTTTAGAGAGTGATATTGGAGTTTCAGTGTCATGGGCAGCTTTTGATCACTAGCATCCGAGTCTGCACTTCTAATCCTAAACACTAACAGCTCATGTGTGTCTCCAGACTTTGTAAACAGCGGAAAGGAGTGGCAGGTGGCTAAATCACCAGCCAGAGTGAAGCCCAGAACTCTTGATGAAGACTCACAGAGGATGAAAGAACTGTGTGGGAGTGTGTGTACTGTGTGTGTGAGAAAGGGTTGTGACACATTTGGAATTTCTTTTAAATTCCAGTTAAAGTTCTGAATTTGAATTGAGGTTGAATTAGAATGTAAGGAAGTGAAATGAAATACAATTCAAAGAAATGTACAAGACTGTAATTTGTAACTAGAAAAGCAAACTTTGTCAAGAAGCTTGGAATTAAGGTTTATACCAGTGTTAGTCAAATAGCAGACCGCGGTCCGGATGCGGACCACAGCTTCGTTCCATTCGGACCTCAGGGCATAACTGCGCCAGTTTAACATTTCTACACTGTAAAAAAATATTGTAATTTTAATGGTAAAACGGTAAAATACTACGGTTAATAACAGTTAGCTGGTTAACAGAAAGTTTCCGTACTATATACTGTGAATAACTGTAATAGATCTAACCTTACATTTAATGTAATTTTACAGTAAAATACAGTGACATTTACAGTTTTTGGAAGTGAAAAATAACTTATGAAAAGAAAGTCTTTTTTTCTAATTAGTTATGTACAATAGGGTTTTATGCTACATCTAATGTTGTTAAATTAATGTTTATTGCATTTTTAAAATTTCATGTGTGTTACCATGATGGTGTTTAGTGTTTGTGTGAATGACACTGTGCACCTTCTATATATTAGTATTGTCCTCCTAAAAGCTGCATGTGATGAGCTTTGATTCATCATGTAACTCTCATCACCGCTGTGATTGGTGATTGTCAGTATATATATATATATATATATATATATATATATATATATATATATATATATATATATATATATATATATATATCAAAGGCACATAACAGATATTAGCATTCCAATAAGTTGATAATTTAACATTATTTCAGTTAATGAAAAACAGGTATTTACTGTAAATTTAACATAAATCTGTAAAACCTAAAATGTTGCTACCGTATTTTTACAGTAAAGTTCTGGCAACCACAGCTGCCAGTATTTTACCGTAAATTTTACGATTTTTTTTTTTTTAAGTGTACAGATGAAACTGAACAGCGGAGTGGTTGACGCCACAAACACTCAGGGTTGTTTATAGTACTGATCTTTTGGAGCTATATCTATAATATTTTTATGTAGAGCCAAAAGTGCTTAATTCAAGCAGATGACGTGGTTATTTTAACAACCATAGAAGAAACACGGTGAGCAGCAAAAGAGATACTTTTGCTAATACTGCAAAAAACAAGAATGCAACTAATACAATTATTTTTATCTGTCATACAGATGACTCCGACCGTTTATCTAAACCAGGTTTGAGACAAGTGATGTGGTGTCTTTATACGTTTTTTCCCATACATTTAGTGTTATTAATCAGCATAAAAAGAGCATTTCATAATAAACTAATTTAGAATTTGGAAAATTATTTAGAGATGGCAAGGGAAGACAAAAAAACTTTAAAGGTGTCATGAACTGGCTTTTTAATTTTTTTAAACAAGTAGATAATCAATATGTATTTCATTTTAGTAGTTTATTGCTTTGAGCAAAATATAAAAATGGTCCATACTTTTCTTAAGAGGTAAACCCTGCACCCTAAATGTCTAATATTCTTAGACATCACTGTTTTGGCTCTCTTGGCCCAAGATTCTCATCTTAGATGACAATTTTGCGTGTTTAGGATTTTTTTCTTTCACAAAGTATACCACGGCTGCCTCGATGGAAATGTATAACTGGTCCAGATTACATTATACAACATACTTTTTATGTGAATAATTACCTATTCAGAAGAATTACCTATGCATCCAAAGCTCTTCCTTTCAACTTCCTGTAGGTGTGGCCAATTCAGTTCAAATTCACACTCATAAATAGAAAAGTCTCACCATTGTGTGAGACTGTCAAATGGTCAAGGGCCCTGTAAATGGGATTCATCTGCCATCATACTCCACAGGTCTAATTTCACTGTTGAATGAGACAGAGCTTAATGAACAGGCACTGCTAAAACATTTCATCCCCTTTTTTTCTCCTCAATAACCTCTCTAACCTGAGGGAAAGCACACCTTGAGCTTATTCAGCAAAAGTCAAATGCCAGCACCTCAGTCTCTTTTGCAGAGCTCACTCTTCTGCATCTGTGAGCATGCACTCACATTTACGCTTGGAATGGGACTGTCTGCAAATCCCTCTCTCCAATTCAGAGATCGGTAATTGATGAAAAGGAGAACGGGGGAAAAAAAGAAAAAGTTGCTCATCTTCCTTTCTTTTTTTTTAATAGAGAAAAGGTATGTATGTGTTTGGTAAATGTTCTGTGGCTATAATGTGGAAATGAAAGTGGAGTGGCCCAGGGGTTGGTCCCTGCTTAACCATATTTGATTTACATCAATTAGGTCTCTCACATAAGATGGCCTAGCAAGGAGCGAGGTAATAACCCAGAAATAACCTCATTAAAAAAGACAGCATATCGGTCTGCACACAATGAACTCATAGCTGAAAAATTAGTGACCTGGAAAGTGGCAGGAGGAGTCAATGACGCTACATTGGAGAGTGCCATATCTTTCCTGCTGCCACAAAGGAGAGGCAGACATGTTCAAAAAAATGGACCATGCATTCCTTCATTATCCCTCCTTTCTTCTTTTCTTTCATAACAAGGTCTGCAGCCACGCTATTGTTTGCGGGTCTAATTAGAGATCGGGGGTTGGGGCAAAGCTGTAGCTCGGCGCTAATGGCTCAACATCTCTGTTACCTTAGCTAGCATTGCATCCTTTGTTTGGTGTTAATCACCTGTTATTATGTCGCTTGGATCGTAGTGCTTGTTTAATAAAGCAGATGCTACACTTGTTCATTTGCATGTTTGTTTGCAAAAGGGTTCATCATGGGGTTGATCTTAGTGACAACAATATACAATTTTTAGTATACAATTTGATTTGTTTTACTTTTTTTTTTTTTATCCCTAAAGATCAGATGATGCATTCACTAACAAGTGTGTTCTAAACAACCCCGCGCCTTCTTTCAGCTTTGTCGAGTAATGAGTTTACGGAGACTTTCGGCTGAAATCAATATACATTTTTTCCTCCTGTATCTACGTCCCTAAGATGAGAACTCCCTGTCGTCTTCCAGTCACTCTCCCCACAAATCTTTCGGACATGCAGCGCAATTAAGAGCTAAAGCCCACCGATGTAAGGGAGTAATCACTGCTTTGATTTCTCACATCAATACAAGCTTGGCCACTTTGATATGCAGGGCTGCCTTGATGAGTCTTATAAATATATTAAAATAAGTTTAATTACCAATTCAAATGCAGGCGAGACCCAACTATAAAAGCATATACAATAAGAGAACACAACGGCAGGAAGAGAGGGACAAATTAAAGGGCTGCGAGGAACAAAAAAGACAGAGCTCCTGACAAGGCACGTGTTTTAGCCCTGTGTCTCCGCTTCACCTTTCATCTTATTTTAAGGCCAGGGAAATCAAATTTGCCCCTTGCCGTTTTGATTTCTTCATTTCTCAGAGAGAAAATATTCTGTTTAATTATTCCTTCCTCATGCAATTTTAATGGGCCCCGATCCCTCTTTGAAAGTGCGGTGGGGCCGTGAAGTACATCTGTCAGTATTTGCTCTTAACTCTGAAAAGTTGCAGAGATGAAATGGCTGTGCCGAACGCCACTGATGTGCGCTTTAACATATTTGCTTCACTTAGATCAGTTGATTTAACACTGAAGCCTGCTGCGATTCATCAGGGACATTATCTGAGAGAACGAGAAAAACAAATAAACTTTAACATGCTTGTTGCTTGTTTGCTTGTTTTTCCTTTTCTAACTATATTATTGCAATTATTATTTTCTCTGTTATGTTGCTACAGCATCTTACCTTGATATTATCTCAGGTCATGACCAGTGGTGAACAGGTTAAAAGCCTCATCACTGATTGCGCTCAATGTGCGAAAATGCACTCAATTGATGTCTGTGAGAAAACATCAAAGTTTGAAGTAGTATGAAATAAGGAGTGTATTTTTAATCACATTAATCATTTATTTTTCTGTCTGTTGTGTGGAGTCTTGTTATTTCAGGGAAATGATTCAGGGTCATTAATGGTTGTCATAAGACTAACATATCAAGTTGGAGAACGTTTTTTGACATGGACCGTGGCACAGTGACAAGAGAAGCAACCTTTTCAAGGCTAAAAGCTACCCGCTGACTCATTAAAATCCCAATAATTACATACATCCAACCATATCTTCACACCTTTAATTGCCTATTACAAATCACCGCTCTCATTTGCGGCATTCATATTCCTCTGTTGTCAGCAGATTGTAGCTGTGCAGTGTGTGTGTCCCTAAGCAAACTATATAAAAGGAAAGAAAAAATGCAGCTAACAATACGTTGTATAGCTTATTGTTTAGGTTGCTAACCTTTTTGATTTCTGTAAGTGTGACAGCCTGACTTTTCATATGTGTACTCACACATGCTCACACAAAATGGCTACTGTAGATCAATCTATAATGATAACTGAAGCTAGGTTTCTGCGAAAAAAAGTTGAATCTTAATGTGGCACTGCCAGCTCTGTTAGGCTGGGTCAAAGATCAAATAGATTAATGCTGGCATCATGAGAGGTGAAAGGTGTAGCAGGTGTGATATTGTTAGCATTATATTTAAAGAAATGTATTTACACGTGAATAATAAATAATAATAATAATAATAACAATAATAATAATTGCGCAGAACCTGATTTCACCTAGTGAAACATGTTCCTGGATCAACATCTTTGTTCCAATCAACCAATCAGACTTGAGGAAGAAAGTTTACAGTTTATGGCTTACAGCTAGGGTTAGGTGCTTCTAAATCAGTGTTATTTACCTATCCTTTCCTTCTGATTTTAAAGATAACTTATGGTAGGGCTGTGAAATCAATCGTATTTCGAATTCGATTTCGGCTTCCAGCGAGTATGAAAACAAGATAATCGAGGATCGCATTCCATCCAGCGCATCATTTCCTTCACAGCGGTGCACTTTAGTTCCTCCCTAAGCAAAACTCCAAATCAGCCAAAGTGAGTGATGTAAAAAAGCAGTCTACTGTTGCTAAACTGTGGGATGTGCTTGATATTAAACAGTGTTATTAAATGCGCATCAAGCTGCGAAAGAGACGCTGTTCCCTGCGCACTCCTCTGAGAACGTGCAAAGGCGATGTCTACTATGGGCTTCAGATATGCGCCTAAACGGTCAAATAGCCTACACACAAATATGTCAAAATGCCGTTTTGATGAGTATCCTCGTAAGCACAGTTGGTTATGTCCTAAGTGAATGTAAACACTGAGAAAGAGCATGTGTATAATAGTATATTGGGTCCATGCAGCTCTTAAAGTGACAGCAGCTTAACAAATCTGCTGCAGTCATTATTGTTAATCAAACAACTAAAGACAAAGATAACATCACTCACTGCTCTTGAATGAATAAGCTGTTGTTTTAATAAGGATTGATCTATATTTACTGTATACAGCAGTTTTATTTTACATTTGGTTACTTTAATGCATTTCTGTTGAAGGCTATTACTTATCTGAATACTACTATATCTTCCTGAAAAACCTAAAGCACTGTTTATTTATTAGTATTTTTGTTCTGTTGTATTTTTGTCAGTTTTGTTTGTAATTAGGCCTAGTTCTTTTGTTCTTATTTTATTACTGTTAGGGTTAGTTGTCTTCTGTAACAGTTTTGAGGACTTTTTACTTACATTAACTTAGTTATTCGATTTTGCTGAGGTATCAGTAATTGTAAAATTTCACTGACGTGTAAAATGACTCATGAAAATAAGACTTTGATCATATCACCCACCATTAATTGTGTTAAATAATCATGATTTCAATACTGACCAAAATAACATATTATAATAATATTTTGCCATAATCAAGCAGCCCTAACTTATGGGTATGGTTAGGTTTAGGGGTAAGGATTTGGTCAGGATTAAATTTTCAGACAGGAATGTTGTTCCAGGGTCAACAAAATATGTTGCCCCAGGAACATGTATAACTCTGCAAAATCAGGATGTGCCTTTAGTAACTCCCCAGTTTAAAGTAAGAGTTTTTGTTTTCCATCCTTCTGAAACAGCAGGATTTGAAATTGCCCCATTTGTGCTGTCATGATTTCCCTCAACATACCCCTTAACATTAGAATGTAAATGCAGAATGTAACAATCAATAATTCATGTCTATCAATCACAAGAATGATACTGCTGTTGAGTAAGACCATCCAATGTTGTTCTGTCCCTGGACAAACAGCACCTCCAAAAACTGTGCATAAACTTATAAAAGATCAAAACATTAGAAATGCAAGGCTGAAGTTTATTTCTAACAATGCCTGAGCGATTGAACAAGAATGTTTTCATTTGTTCTTCCCGGTTCACAACTGACTTTTTTCTTAATTATTCTGTATACTCCTGTTTTGTGCATTAGAAGCAATGGCAGTACCAAGTATTTTGACCTCAGAGGCAATCGTTGTGGAAATACAGCTAATACATGCTGTATTAGATGTTTTGTTTTTTTTTGATGCAAAAAAAAAAAAAAACCTTGCTAACTTCATTAGCTAACCTCCAGAAACATAACTTTAAAGAAATCATTATGTCATTATATCATTAAATAAAATATGTTTAAAATTAAAATGAGAGAAGCTATAAGGACTTAAAAGATTCAAATTAGCATGCTGGTGTGCAGTGTTAGGCTTGTTGTAATGTATTACTCATTATTCGTTTATAGAATTATATAATATTATTACTTTACTCATTTCTTCCTGGCAACAGTAATTTTGTTACACTACTAGTCAACTTTTCCGTTACACCTTATAAAAATGGTAATTGTGTATTTTCTCCTCAAAATTCTGACTTTGCATGTGCACCTTTGTGGATGTTAGTGCATATTTAAACTATTTAGTTTGTATTTCTTTAGACAGAATCATAATTTTTATACATTTTCCAGTGATTTGTGTTTTCACTTCCACAATCGCCGTTTATGACTCAGAGAAGGATCGCTGCACATCGTTACTCATATTACGTGTTAATAACACTGTCTCTTCTGATGACGAAGTTCCACTACAAGTCCCCAAATAAACGTTTCTACCAAGAGGCAACATCCCCAGTTTCTCTTGAAGCCAATACGAAGTGACTTAAACTGCAATTCATCGACTGGCCACTAGGGACAGGCTCCAGAAGGGAGCAGAATCTCATTGTTCCCCATGCTAAAATGCCCAACTTTACAGCAGGAAAAAAAAAACATGTTTACAGCCTGGTACAAATTGTGGTTTTGGTCTATACAGCTAAATTTGCCCTTCATGACAGCTGTGAGGGGGGGTGGATGTTATTATAACTCATTCGTTTACATTACGTATATAAAGTTCTTAAAGTTCTGCATAATTAAGGGCGTGGCCACTTGAGTGACAGGTGGATTGCCGTTTGTCTGCTGTCTGTTAGTCATCACGTCACCTCACCCTCGTCCCGCCTCTTTGCCCATTTTCTGTTATCTGGGAGTGATGCGCGATGATGCGCTGCTAAGATGGCAACCTCGACCCTACTTTACGCTTCAAAACTGCTCTTCAGAATCCTATGGGTGACGTCACGGACACTGCGTCCATATTTTTTTACAGTCTATGGTTTCTACACATGAAACATGATTAAACATACGATAAACATACTAAACATACGATTACGACAGCGTGATTTGGCTATTTTTGAAAGAATAAATGTATGTTTAGCTAAAGAAATGTTAAGCAGGTATAGTGATTATTTATCTCTGATTTTGACTGGTCTCATCAAAATCTACATTAGTTCGCAATTGGAAGTTATTACACACACACACACACACACACACACACACACACACACACACACACACACACACACACACACACACACACACACACACACACACACATTTAATGGTGGTTTACAGAGAGTTTTCAGTAAAAGCATATTAATCTCATATTTGTTGCATCTTGCTTGATGCTCATAGTAGCTATAATTCACCTGTTACCCAGATACTATTATGTTTCATTGTTGTCAAAAATCATGTAAGGTCTTAAGAAAATGTTTTGTTTGTTTTTTGCTTTTTTGTTTTCTAGAAAGACTTGATAGTAGGTGTATCATTTATATATCGGGATCAAAGGGATGCAGAAGGGCAAACCATGTAACAGAGTAAATAAATGCCACAACTTACATTTGACAACTGTGTTTTCTTGTCATCTTTTCTCCCGACAAAATCAAAGTAATGTCAATATTTCCAGTCGCTGATTGTAAGCTTTGACATATTCCAAGCTATCTAGCTCCAATGGTGACGTCACGTATACGAGTCATGAAGATTACGAAAAAATTAATGTAGGATGATTGTATTGTTGGATTTTAAATCAGTAGTGGTTAAGGCAACACAAATAATGTTGCAATGAGAAATTTCATAGATGTTAACTGTAATGATAATACTGAAAATAATTAGTATTTACAACAGTAGTTACTGCAAAAAGTTATATTATTACTGTAACATGTTTCTAGTAAAGCATTGATGCCCAACAGCTGCTTATCAACTTTGTAAATTTGTAATTCAGTATTTGTCTGTGAAAAAAGATAGCATGTAGCTGCACGTCTGAGGAAAACAACAGCAAATAGCGGGAATTAATGAATGAATTTTTTATTTTGAATTAATTAATTGATTAATTAATGAACAGAAATTAATAAATGTGAGTATACACTCACCTAAAGGATTATTAGGAACACCTGTTCAATTTCTCATTAATGCAATTATCTAATCAACCAATCACATGGCAGTTGCTTCAATGCATTTAGGGGTGTGGTCCTGGTCAAGACAATCTCCTGAACTCCAAACTGAATGTCAGAATGGGAAAGAAAGGTGATTTAAGCAATTTTGAGCGTGGCATGGTTGTTGGTGCCAGACGGGCCGGTCTGAGTATTTCACGATCTGCTCAGTTACTGGGATTTTCACGCACAACCATTTCTAGGGTTTACAAAGAATGGTGTGAAAAGGGAAAAACATCCAGTATGCGGCAGTCCTGTGGGCGAAAATGCCTTGTTGATGCTAGAGGTCAGAGGAGAATGGGCAGACTGATTCAAGCTGATAGAAGAGCAACTTTGACTGAAATAACCACTCGTTACAACCGAGGTATGCAGCAAAGCATTTGTGAAGCCACAACATGCACAACCTTGAGGCGGATGGGCTACAACAGCAGAAGACCCCACCGGGTACCACTCATCTCCACTACAAATAGAAAAAGAGGCTACAATTTGCACAAGCTCACCAAAATTGGACAGTTGAAGACTGGAAAAATGTTGCCTGGTCTGATGAGTCTCGATTTCTGTTGAGACATTCAGATGGTAGAGTCAGAATTTGGCGAATGAGAATGAGATCATGGATCCATCATGCCTTGTTACCACTGTGCAGGCTGGTGGTGGTGGTGTAATGGTGTGGGGGATGTTTTCTTGGCACACTTTAGGCCCCTTAGTGCCAATTGGGCATCGTTTAAATGCCACGGCCTACCTGAGCATTGTTTCTGACCATGTCCATCCCTTTATGACCACCATGTACCCATTCTCTGATGGCTACTTCCAGCAGGATAATGCACCATGTCACAAAGCTCGAATCATTTCAAATTGGTTTCTTGAACATGACAATGAGTTCACTGTACTAAAATGGCCCCCACAGTCACCAGATCTCAACCCAATAGAGCATCTTTGGGATGTGGTGGAACGGGAGCTTCGTGCCCCACAAATCTCCCTCAACTGCAAGATGCTATCCTATCAATAGGGGCAAACATTTCTAAAGAATGCTTTCAGCACCTTGTTGAATCAATGTCACGTAGAATTAAGGCAGTTCTGAAGGCGAAAGGGGGTCAAACACAGTATTAGTATGGTATTCCTAATAATCCTTTAGGTGAGTGTATAATCATAATATGAAGTGGGGATAGACATTAAACATTCATTCATCTAAATTCACATGGCCGAGGAAGTATTTTTTTTTTCATGCTGGTAAAAAAAGAATAATAATAATAATTATTATTATTATGTTTTGTTTTTGTTTTGTTTTTTTCTATAGAGGTGGTTGCATCTGTATATATGTGGCAATGTTTGCCTCTTGTTGCCAGGCATTACTGTGAAGTGACACAGTGAAGGATGACACATGTGTTGGCTGTTTTTGGCGCTGATATTGTGAGCTTGTCTGAGTGCCCTTCAATGTTTTCTACAGCCTGGGGTGCAAACACACAAATGCACACACATACATACACAAACCAACTAAGACACTCACATAGACACTGTGAACAACAGCAGACCACAGCCACGGTCAGCGGTGACACTGCCCCCCTTGCCAACGCTGAGTTATTATCTAATCTGAGGCTCTGCCCAGGGTTACATTTGTCAATCTGTTCTGGATGGTCCTGAGAGGCTTCTGCTTTCTGGCAAAATGTAGAAAAAAAAAAAAAGATTACGACCAAAAAAACATATTCGTCCCAAAATGCCTACAGGCTACCTGTTGTCCCTTATCTTCTGGTCTGGATGCATGGCAGGAGTGATTTGTGTGTGACAAAGAATCTGACCCTTCAAATTTACAACAGAGAAGGGAAAGCGGCACATTGTGCCCTTACAGCTTCAGTAACATACTCACTCTGTAAAATTATGGGTCAATAATCTTTTGCCTATAACAGTTAATTATGAAGACTTGGACGACGCAAGAATCTCATTATGTATTTTTTTTTTTGTTGTTGTTGTTTTTTTCATTTCCTCAAAAACTCACTCGCCATCGAGGCAAAGTTGTTTAGCAATCCAATAACATGAAGCATTGATTTTTATAGCTGTCTAATTGCATCCTCTAATCAAGATGGAATACCATAAGTGATTATGCCCCAGGCTGTTAATAAACCCATAATGACAGTGCAATGAGGTGGCTTAAGGAACACCTCGTAGACTCGCTGTGAGATGCAAAAACTCTGTGAATATGATGTGTTTGATCTGCCGGTGACAGTAACAGACTAGCGGAGCCCTTTTACTCCATGTGCTGGTGGAGAGTAATTGATTTATGCTGCAGCAGGAAAGATAGATGGCTGTCAAAGTCTGTTGTGACACCTGCAGGATGTCTCTGGCGAGATGTAGCAATGGAAACTGGCCAATTAGAGAAGCACAATCAAATATTCAAGAGCAGACGGACACAGTCGTTATTTATCCATGCTAACACGTGAATATTAAAGAAGTTAAATGGGTGTGGTGCTCAATCATTCACGTTCACAGTATGCTTTAGAGTGCTCTCTTGCTTAGATGGTTATACTTTAGTGGTTTCAGGAAAACGTACCTGGATTTCTGCATAATTTGGTAATATATTTTGCTCTCATCATTAACCAAGTCACATTACAAAGACACAGTCTTATTAAACAAATTACAGATGAACAAAATGTTTTCATTATTAAACATGCCATGTAACATTCATAGTGCAAAGTGAGTAAGAATCCCTAAGCCAATGATTTCTCCAAAAGCTAACCTGGAGTTCAGTCAGTGAGACGAGATGGTTCAGGGACAAAAGACTTACAAATCTTAGGTTTGCTATTCAGAAAAGCTATTTAGAGAAGCGTTTCAGATATGTTGTATAACAGAAGATTAAGATTTCTTGACATGCATAATACTGGAAAGGGCTACAAAATTATCTCTAAAAGCCTCGTTCATCTATAAGACAAGAATCCTAGACTGTCAATGAAAGACTCAAGAAATCTCTAGAATATGCTACGTATCCATTGACACTTCTGTGATCTGCCCGATAACACTAAAAAAGAGTTAGGCTAATAAAAACACTCTATACCACAAACTCAATTCGGTACTGACACATGAACCGATGTCAGACTGGTTGATTCTGTGCATGCGTTTGCCGCCTGCCAGTGCTCGCGAGTATACAGAAATGTGTTTATTAATTTATAGGCTTATTGCCCTTGAACAATCATAATCAAATACACATATAATTAAGCCTAAATGTCTGTCTTGAGTGAATAAGTTTGGGACGTGTGACAGCATTGGTAGGTCTTTAAAGTGAAAGCAACCTAATATAGCCTATACCCATCAAACAACAACAACTGGAAAAAAACAAACAGTAGCCTACTTAAACGCAAAGCACTGCTTGTATCTGTATCTTTATGTATTTATTTGTCATCCTATCATTTGTTTATTAGTTCTTATTTTATTACTGACTGTTTACTTGATTAGTTAATTATTTGAGAACTTTTACTTATATTAGGCAATTGCTTATTGCTGTGATTTACTTTTCCCAGTCATATTTCCCACCCTAAGTGATCATGTCATTAAAGCTACATAGTACACCACTGGACTAGCCTTTTTTAGTAAGATACCAAAATAAACAAGATTTGTGCATTTTGCTTGTTCTGTTGTCGTGTATGACTATTGTGCATCTAACATAATACACAATATGTTAAATGTGGTTTCTTAATTATAAAAAAAACAAATTCTGGAAATTACCACCACAAAATCAGCCATTTTGATCGCAAAAATCACAAAAAAATATTGTGAAACCCTGGAGGGACTGGTTTATGGTGGCTTTAGTGTCTCAGAGCTTGTACAGCCTGCTATGATGTGAAAAAGATAGTTTATCAGAACATTTTGGACCACCATTTGAAGTTCAACAGGAGTTGGGCGATGCAATAGGACAATGAACCAAAGCACATGACTAAATCAACAATACAACAAATTCAATATATGCCATCTGGAGTGGTCCGGTCCGAGCCCTGACCTCAACCTGACTGAAATTCTCTGGCATGACCTCAAGAGAGCCATTCACACCAGATACCCAAGAATATTGCTGGAAAAGTTTTATAAAGAAGAATGGTTCAAATCAAACTGCTGTGCAGGTCTGATCCACAGTTACAGAAAACATTTGGTGAAGGTTACTGCTGCCAAAGGTTACTGTCAACTACGATGAAAATGAATTTGTGGGTCTAATATTGTAACTTAGCTGAAGATCAATTGCATCAATAATGCAAATATCCAGGTAAAAGTCCTGCATCCGTAGCTCACTCGTGTAACTGAAAACACCCATGTTTTGTTGAGTTTTCTGCAGTGATTCTAAAAAGAAAGTATGGATGCAAAGAAAATATATATTTGTCTCATGTAAGGAAGGCAATATAGACGTGAGCAGGAATTTGTTTAAATTAGAATGCGATTTCAATAAAATCATAATGTTAAAGGAAACAAATGAGTGCTGTACACACTATCACACAGGTAGCTGCTTCTGCTTCATTCCCTTTTAGCACACATACACACACAGAGAAAGCTTTTTTCCCTCCCGTTTTATTGATGAGTCTGTCCTGAGGTGCATCTTCATAATTGTGCATCAGAAAAGTATAGCTCTGTGATGGATATTTGTACATAATAAACGCAGATAAATAAGAGACACAGCCATTTTTCAACCGTTTTATGCCATTAACACTATCTCCCTCAGCAACTGTCAGCTCCATAAAAACCTTCAGATATATTGTGTTTTAATGCCCCTTTATAAAGGCAACATAAAAACGCAATATCCGAGAGCCTGTCACTTAGATAAACAAAGCAGAATATTGATTTCCCCCTAAATTGAAGTGGAGAAAAAACAATAATGCTATATTTGTAGTAACATGGAATTACAAGTGGTAACCGTGTTAAATTCTACCTTGCCTTGTCAGTTTCACACCTCTCCGTAGTTATTCCTCTAGACTCATTTCTTAACTGAAAACTCTGCATCTCTTTATTGGATTGGGATGCAGCCCGAGATCCGCTCTTGCAGCTTATGCTACCCCTGCGTGACACCTATGGACCCTATTACCCAGAATGCATTGCCAGACCTGTGATTAACCTTGCCTGAGTGCGCATACAGTCGATAAAGCATAGGATAAATAGACTGGCTTTCGCTCTCAGTTCGAGCGCACTGTAGGTCTGTCACTCCGTACAGCTGGAGTAAGACCGTATCCAAGCAATATCTTTAACACAATTCCTCAAGAAGGATGAAAAAAGCTCTAACAAGCTGGATACCTAGAGAGTTAGCGCTCCACGTCTTTTACAAATAGTCTTACAACGCTTCAAATCGGCGCTCTGTGAGCGCTCTGTGAAGTTTCCCACTCGCCTCTCCCTCGCTCCTGCTCTCTCCCTATATTAAATCGACCAATCAAAGCATGTCAGTCATGCAGTCTGCCCAGCGTCTGACAGCTTGGCAGCTCCAATGTGAGAGTGCCTCATTCATTCTTATGACACGCTTCCGATATCTTAGTGTCTGACTCTCGCAAGGTCCATCAGACCGAACAAAATTGCAACCAGAAGCTATCTGATCCAGCTCTGGGTGGTATTAGCAGCCTGTCTGACGTCTGAACTGTAATAGGAGGAAAGGCAAGCTAAAAAACACAGACAATGTAGTTTATTACCTTGATGCTAATCAAGTGCTAACAAATTCCATTATGGAAAAATTGCCTTTGTATTGACTTTTTGTGAGCCAATGGGCATCCTAAAAAGCAGCACAGAAAAAGAAGGGGAAAAAAAGCTTGTTTGTTGGAGTGAATGTTGGATACGGGCCATGGGGCACTCTAGATCGAAGCTTCACTGCAAAGGTGTGTGTGTGTGTGTGTGTGTGTGTGTGTGTGTGTGTGTGTGTGTGTGTGTGTGTGTGTGTGTGTATTTTGTACAGAAACTTGAGGGTATATTGACATTGCCAGAAGGGCCCTGTTTGAAACTGTGAGAGGATTGCTTACTTGTATATGAATATAACTAAAATGTCTCCTACGGGTTCAAAGGCAATTGGAGTTGATCAAAAATGTAGAGATACCCCTCATTGTGATGACTCCAATAGAAAGATGTGACTGAAACTGGAGTTTCTACTGCCTTCTGGACAATCAATCGGCACTCTCATCAGGGAGTGAGTTAGTAGGCCATTTTAATATTTGAGCTGTTTAACAACCTGAAAAATATAAGATAGTTCACACAAAAAATAAGATTTTGTCATCATTTACTCACCCTCATGTTGCCCTCAAACTTATACGATTTTCATTTAATTATTTATAGAACAATGTACCAGCTGCTCTTGTCCATACAAAGAAAAGTGAACAAGGGGCCAAGCAAGATTTTCAGAGCATTACTTTCAGTGAATTCCAGTCCGTTCCTCAAACAAAGCTATTATATGCTTCAGAAGACTTAATGTGCGGTCGCATTAGCACCAGAAAAAGAGGTATAAAGTACTACTCACACAGAAGTCAAAACCAAGCAGCTTTCTGTTGGTGAATTAACTTCAACATGAGTGAAATCTATGCGAGTAACTTTTTCACCCTCATACAAAACTCCACATCGTGTGGATTCCTATTGGAATGACCGGATTTTGCCAGTGAAGTTCAGCTGATCAATAAGTGTGAATGCATTCAAAATCTCATCTGAATAGGTTTGAATAGGTTGAAATCTCATCTTTATGACCATTAAAAACTAGCCTATATTCTGTATAGTAGGGTACAATGGGGCTAAAAGCACACTTAAGAAAAATGTGCTTTTCACTACTCCTATAATGTATGATATACAGATTTTGTGTGAATATAAATCATATAAGTGGTTTATTTTATTTAAAAATCGTATAAATGTATGAGGTGACGAGGGGGGCCCTTTACCCCACACATGGAGTAAAGGGCTCACCAGCATGGGGCAAAAGGCACACAGTATTGATACAAATACTTCAGCTAAAATAATATGCTTTTAATAATGTCTAAGCTAATACTTGTTCAAAACAATCACTTTAGCAACGTTTGAACTGTTTTCTGTTTATTTTGATGAATAAAATAATTCCTTTTTGATCAGCAAATATGCTGTCATTAAAATATGTTAATATAGAAATATATCTGAAAAATATAGAAACAAAATCATTTAAAAAAGTAAAGTTTAAATCTGATGGTTTCATTATAAATATGGTGATTATCTAGAGATAAGGTGGACACCCAACTTAATATATGATACTTACAATCTGAATATAACCATATCATGTCAACAAATGTTAAAGTCAGCCGCTGTTTATTATCATATTAATATTGTGCTTTTTGCCCCAACAGCAGGGGGCCTTTTACCCCAAATACCATACTTTTACATATTCCTCCGTTATTGAAAAACTGTTGCTTTAATTACCTTGAACAAAACTGACAAACATTAGCAAGACCTTTGTTTCAAAATATATTCAGTCATTTTAGCGATTCTTATTTGCTACTTAAATCTACAACATTTTTAAAAACAACAAATATTAGATCAAATGAGCGCAGAATCAACTTTGCGCTGCTGCCCGTGATCACGTCAAAGATCAGACAAATTTCCACATGCATCTTGAAAAGCGGATGTTTTGCAAAGTGCTGAGGCAAGTTTTTGTACCATCTAGTGGTTTAGAGGAAAATAAAATCAAAGGAGCCTTTTACCCCGTGGAGCCTTTAGCCCCGTTGTACCCTATAAATGTGTGTAGGATATGTCAAGTTGTTATTGTCATGTGACCTACCAGCATCAGTTGCGTTGCTTCACTGGCATACCCGTGGTCTCATGAGATAGTAAAATGTCCAATTAATGTGCACCAGAAGTAGTTTCATCCGGGTACTTTCTGCCTACTGTTTTATGAATGCTGTCAATCTGGACAGTACTACTACTATTCACGTACTGTTTATATACTATAAAGTAATGAAGTATAAGTCTTTGGATTCAGCCATAGAATATAAATGAGTCACATTTATAAGGCTTTTATTATGCTTGTTTGTGCTTTTTGGAGCTTGACAGCTCCTGGTTCTCATGTATATTGTACAGGACAGCACATTGTGAATATTAAACAAAACTTCCAATTCAAAACTTCCAATTTTTGTTTTTTTAAGGACATTATGGCATTTTCATTTTAGGGTGAACTATCCCTTTAGGATTTTATGCTCTGAAGATCTAAGTAGAACATAAAACCTATGTGCTAGCAAGGTATGCATTTTTAACTACATCTGGTACATACTATCATAATTGGTGCGTTTGTTTTATTTTTGAGTTTCTTTTACCAGTGGTTAAGTTTGAAAAGTGGCATTTTGCTTCTTTTTTTTTTTTTTTTTTTTTTGCTATGTACAACATACAGTTTTCTGCCTTGTTGTCTAATGAGAGACCTGTCCCAAGAAAGGCTGGCTGCACTGGCTAAAAGTAATAATTAAGTGCCAATTAAACCCCACTGCCCATGAGCAAAAGCAAGCAAGGTCAGTGTTTGTCAGACTGTGCTGAGAGAAGAAAAAGACACCACTTTCCTCATATTGTTCTGTTTATTTGGTCTAAGTAATTAAAGCTCAGTTGAACTGAAAAATCATTTTGCACTTATTTTTCTTCTAACCCAGACCTAACCAAATAAGTGCTTTAAGTATTGTGTCAACACATTTTTTTTTTCTTCTTTTGCCTTCATGTTGTTTTCCAACTGGACAACATGATTCAGAGTTTTGAAAGAATTCTGTTTTTATCATTAGTCAAACAAGGCCTGCAAACATGCTTCCACTCCATCTAAGTAGAACACATCTGTGACATAATGACGGCTGACAGAGTGTGTGATGCTTTCTTTGCTTCTCATTAGCATGCAGCTACAGCAGCCAGACATTACCTGTTGATGGCAGAGCAGAGACGCATGCTGATGGACAGATGGATGGGGTGGCTGATGAATTCCTGGCAGGTGCTTTGTCAGAGGAGAAGCAATTTAAACCTCAGGGGAGAGGAGCCATTTGGAGTTCACACCAGAGCTCTAATGTAGAAAACAGTCAAATCCTTCCTCTCCCTTTCATAATTAAACCACCGCACAGCGGTGCCTCCTAACAAAGAACCGGACACGAGCGGTAGCGTGGTAGCCATCGGGACTCCTCTTACCTGACGCCAAGCGTCAGGCTGACTGTGATATAGAAAAATGTCCGCCGAGGGGTCAATCTTCCTTTCATAGGTTGTGACTGATAGATCCAATACCTTTGGAATCAGATAAAACTTTGACGAATGGCTTGGCAGTCGGCTGGTGGGAATCACTTTGCCCTATGCCCGTGCTGGCCTGTCCCTCTCCCATCACGGACCCTGCTGGCTTTGATCAATGGTTCCCACCTGCCGCTGCATAGGGCAGCATGCTGTCACATGATTAAAAGAGCTGGAGGATATTGCTTTCTCTCCGTTTGCTCGGCGAGAGAGAAAACTTCATAAAACTAAGGCGACAGCACTTTCTCTGCTCAGCCCTCTCACTCTCCCCTGTCTGCCACTTGGGTGATCTGGATTGATTTGAGAGCTTTGGCTGATTGGAGAACAGAGAAGTGCGGATGAGCCGAGAGAATGAGAAACATCTGTTTCAGCATGTATCTCCCCGAAAGGGAGCCGCGTTGACGATGACGGCAGCGCCCGTCATAAAGAAACTAAATATGCATTCTATACGAAGCCAGGTTGGGTTTCATTTTGAAGAGATCAGGAGACTTTTTATCATGCACATGACCTCATCAGATGACATGGACCGTTATGCAAAGACCACAAATCAGGCCATGAGGCAGATAAGCTAAAACATCATGCACACAGCCCCGTCGCTTAGAACCCTGAGATGAGAATTGGGGAATTGGCCGTGATTGACGAGGGAGGTGGAGGACTAGGTGTCCCTGCATGGATGCAGACCATCGGAGGCCTCTGAAGTGTTTTGCACGTTCACAGTCACTCATCACCCCCCATCCCGGGGACTCTCACATAAGCCCCATAAATCAACGCTATCGCTCCCCTCAACTAGTGATAAATCGATCTGGCGATTAGTGTGATGTATTGTGCAAAATGTAAATAATAACAAGTGTTGCTAATTGGCGCACTACCTGGCAACAAATCAGTAACAGTGAATACTGTACATTCCCGACTGCCATTCTGCATCCCACTCATTACAGAAAGGTGCCATCTCATTCCCCCCTCCCTACAGAACTTGCTCTTCCCGAACTGCTCTGTGCCATTTTTGTAGTTTATTTGTCATTGGGGACTTCTCTCACAGCTATTGTTCAAGTTAGGTCAGGTTTAAGACCTGAACACTTGCTTTACATTATTTGCATACATTGTCGCTGCAATGATTTCAATATTTGATTTTAGTTTTGTATGGACTATTACTCTCAAGAAATAAAAAGACAACTGTTGATGTAAATATTTCATACCTTAGCAGGCAAAAACACCCTTGAGAACAGAGATTACTGTACGTCTCCGCTGCAGACATCATAATCGAATGCTTTGTATTCGGTACTGAAACATGCTCATACATACGCAGCAGAAAACTGGGATTTAGCACCGCAACAAAAGCTGTCTGCAGTAAATGTAGACTTCAATGATTGCAGTGCATGCTGTCAGGCCGGATGTGGTTTTCAGGGGCCGTGCGGTACTTTTATGAGGCTGCTCTGGGATCATTCTGCTCCTGATGTACCAGACTCTCAAACCAAAAAGATGGCATTCGAAAATAATCGACACACCACCTCATGCGCCATTACCTGGTCCTCTTATCCTACTCATCAGCGCCCTACATGAGGGGCTCCAGATGCCCATGTCTCTGATTTACACTCGGTGGAGAGTGAGAGGAAACACCATCTGACAGAAGCAAGGAGAGAGGGTGTAATTAGCGCAGGATGTATGGAAGCAGTTAAGACCTGGAAATACCATTGATCAGGACGAGCTATTGACAGAAACACACAGAAGCAGCTGACAGAAACACAGCCGGTCGTTTCTCACTCAGGCTCCCTTCGGAAAGGTACTGCTCTTGATTGCAAGCTAACATTTTGTCAAGTGTAAGACACCGTTCCATTTGTCCAGCCTGTGTTCAATGTAACATTTGCAAAATGTGTGCAAATTTTACCTTTTCGGGGTACAACAGCTTGTCACTGGGGCAGCAAAGATACATCTTTGTACTATGTAGGATCCATATTAGTACCTTAAGTGTACTATTTTTATCTTAAGGAACTAATATGCACCCTTTAGGGGTAGATAAGGAACCCAATTCTACCTTTTAGGGTACTGCCTTAGTGACAGCTAAAGGTACAACTTTTGCACTTTTTTTTTTTAATTTTTACTTAGAACACAGAGGAACCCCTCACATTTGTTGTTTTAATTGACTAAGTACGGCTGTCAAAATGGTAAAAAAAAAAAAAATTATCTGATTAATAGCATATATTGATAATTGAGGAGAATAGCCCAAATTTATAAAATGATCATTAGAAAACAATACTTTATGACTAAACCAACATTACAAAAAGTTAATTTCCCTATCATTGACTCTATCATTTTTTAAAGCCAGGGACACACCAAGACTTTTTTTCAGTGTGTTCCACACCGTTGGCTCTAGTCAGACACCTTCAGGGTTTTTTTGTTTAGCTAATTCAACACGTAGAATCGTCATCGGGCCACCGGTGAGAGCGAGAACTCTGATTGGCTGTTCAGCTTAGCGAACGAGTCAGTGCATGAGAATAATAGCAAAACAGCGAGCAGAGAAGTCAAATAGCACAGACAGAAGTGATCGAAATGGTAAGCAAGCGCTGCTTTGTTTATGGTTTGTATAGCTACCTGCAGTCTTAGTTTCACTTTCCAGTTTTAAATGACCAATATAGACAAATATATCTGCTTGAATAGACAGTTATCTCCTTTACACGCAGGCGCAGAATGCCTGTAGCCCTTTTGGTGTGTTCAGGTGCTGTTTTTCCCCCCGACACAGGTGACAACACAGTTTGCTTTCATCAGCGCTAGTTCTTTGGCGTCGGTTTGGTGTGTCCCTACCTTAAGGTGGAAATAAGCAGTGAATGCGTGAGATTTCTGATTCAATAGCCACAATAGGTAAATAAGTAGTAGAATAACAAATCACAGTAAACTGTAAAACTATTTGCACTACAAACCAGTCTGTTTATGATTACGATAATAAATTAAAATATTATAACAAATACCAGTGTGAAATATCGAGCAACATAAGCGACTGTTTTTGCACAGCTAAAACAACTGTAAGCACTGACACCACTTAAAACTCTTATGTTAAAAATTAGGTGGATATCCAGTCCATCACTCACAGAAATCCGTTCAATCTGTCTAAAGTACAGTTCTCGTGATTACACAGGATGTGCAGAATGTGGTCCGGATAGGCGCACTCTGAAAATCTTTAAGGTGGTACTTCAAGCTTGAATTGCTCTGATAGCAGGAAACTTAATTAGTGGGACCATGATTAATTGCGTTAATTCTTTATCAGATTATTTCCTTATAATGAATTGCTTCAAATTAACATGTTAAATTGACAGCCCTAATGAATACAGTATACTACTCTTATGGATTTCTCTCTTTACAGACAGTGTGATTGGAAATTATCACCTGTTACAATTCACCTACAGACTCCTACCACTTCTCTGGCTATTTTCTGTCACCTGTACTTCTACAATCCCGTGGTATGTAAAAGTCTGCTTTACTTTTGCAAAGCTCTGCTAGCATGCTGCCGATGTGCTGTGACCACCGTATGCAAAGCGTGGTATTAGTCACAGGCCGGCTGGCCATGACAGGCCTGCAGTGTGAGGGAGATTAATGCCGGCCAAGGCCACTTTATTATCCGTAGACTCTTCTTTCTTGCTCTCTGACTCCGTCTCGCCATTGCACCTTGCCATTAATTGTCTGTGCCCTCCCTCATCCCCTCCCACCCGCTCTAGAGTGACGGCAAAAGCACCTGTCCCTAGCTTTGACAATCCCCACCATGCCACACTCAACTAGTATGGACGCACTCACACACACCTGCCCTACTGCCGACGGCTGCAGAGAAAATAACATTTGTGGTCAATCTCTTCTCTAAGGCACTGCATGCCAGGAGACATACAGGAAGTAAATGCAGCTGTCCTCATTTCCTCTGTACTAGATGTGGTCTCTGGCCCCATTTTAAGCTGCATAGTGGAATCAAATAACTTCCAGAAGGCTTTTTTTCCCCCTGTGTGACGTTTGATTTAAGTGAACGTAATGCATACTTGACAGCAGAGAGTGGTATTATTATTTAATGAGTAATTATTTAATGAGCAAATAGGACTATACTGGAAATAGGATTTTATACTGTAGCACAGTCAGATAGTCAGATAATAAAGGCAGAAGAAAAAAAAAACATTCAAATACTTTGTTTTAAACTATATTGCTGCTTGATCGGCAATCACTCACATGTCAACAGTTGAGGAAATGTTTTTGATATCTCTTTAGAATACATTCAAAATTACATTAAAATGAAAAAAAAATCCCTAAAATGTAGTTAAAAATAATAAATATAAAATAATAAATACATTTTAAAAAAATAAAAAATAATTAAATATAAAATAATAAAATGAAAATAAATATAAAATAAATATAAAAACAAAATAAAAATATAATATAAAATTAAATTAAAAAAATTAAGAAAAATTACCTTTTAAGAAAAAAAAGAAGAAATTTTTAAGATTTTTTTAATTTATCTTTCTCTCAAAACTATATATATATATATATATATATATATATATATATATATATATATATATATATATATATATATATATATATATATACATACATTTTATTTCAATACAGAAACTTAAAACATACTCATCATAGAATGTATTTAAGTATTTGTACATGTGAATAGATGTATTTTTAATAAATTAAAAAATAAGGCCAAAAAAACATCATATCATTGACGTGTAAAACTAGCATGTAACATTTCTGCTAGTCCTATATTTACAGCAAACATGAATGAGCTTACTGAAGTCAGCTGGACTTAGATATCAAACTTTTATAACATTGAGCAACACCTCCACCCTAAGCAGCATGTGTATTCCATCCAGAGATGAAGAGATGGGTGGTTCTGTCAAGCATATGCCCCTGTTTATTTCCATAGGGCATTTAGCAGAAAACACCTCTCTATGGGAATCTATCACATACTGCAAAACGAGTCCTCCAAGAGGTCCTTCTACGAGTTTATATCAACTTCCCAGCTGACAGCGCACCGCCATTAACAATTAATTATCCGGGACAGGCACTAACAGGCTGGGTATACACAAGCCCACTGGGAGAGAGAGAGACAACCCAGATGTCACAACGGACCGCCGTGTATAATCCAGCGCCTCACTGTATTCACTCACCCATTCCCAAAGGACACTCACAAATCGCCAACCAAAACATGAGTGCGCTCAAGGTTTGGCCCAAAAGACAGAGTCCACTTTAAGAGTGAGAGTTAATGAAAATGAGAAAGAGAGAGGGAGGGTTTGAGGGTATAAAGTTCAGGCAGTGTAACATCCTTCAAAACCTGACATTAAGTATTCAGATGCTACAAAAAAGCAAAGTGTTGGCAATTAAAATAATCAATCTTCCTGGCGACGGTGTACCCAACATCTGTTCAATAAGTCCCCCGCTCTTGGTCTACCGGGAACAGAGAGGGTAAAAGGGAGGAGAGAAGGTCCACTTTTAGCTGTCCTTCAGTGATGAAAACCCCTCCACCTCTAACACACACACTCGCAGCATGGCCGGTCCGTGCGGGCCTGATGTCAGATGGTTCTGCTGTGTTGTTTCCTTTGTTATAAATAACAACAGGCCACCTGGATTTCCTCCACACACCGGTTTACCGACAATTCGATATAGGAGGGGAGACGGGAGGGGGGCACTAATGATCCCGCAGGCTATGGGCCTCACCGGCGCCCCACCCTCCACCCTGCTCCCTCTCTCTCCTCATCCCGGGCTAATGGGACGGAGGGGATTCAGGGTAGGAGTGATGAATGACAGAGACGGATGGCTCGGGACAAAGCATGTGCTGACAAGCAGTGAATACGGGGCAACGTTGCAGAAAGGTCAACGCCAGGGAGAGAGAGGAAAAGGGAAAAAGTGAGCCTCGCGTGACTTTCAAAGTTTTCTCTATCGGCTCTCGTTCGAAAACGTGTGTGTCTGTGTGTGCAAGTGTCTGTTTATGTGCAGGATGAAAGCGGGACAGAAGCCCGTAGTCTGTCCACTGACCTGGTCTACTTTAACCCTCATGTTGAGACTGACTTTACATTCATTACATTTAGGGTCCTTTAAGTAATTTTCCCTTTATAGTCAAAATACATATACAATTTTATTAAAATAAAAATTCATGGTTTCCAAAAAAAAATTAAGCAGCACAACTTTGTTCAACATGAATAATAATAAGAAATGTTTCTTATGCACTAAATCAGCATATTGCAATCATTTCTGAAGCACCGTGTGACACTGAATGATGCTGAACAATAAGTTGTGTCATCTCAGGATAAATTACATTTTAAAATATAATAAAACAGAATATATTATTTATATATTTTTATATTTTACAATATTGCTGTTTCTACTGTATTCTATATCAAATAAAAGCCTTGGTGAGAATCAGAGACAAAAACATGACAAAAAATATTACAGACCCCAAACTTTTGAACAGTATGTATCCACATAATTCAATGTTAAAGGTTTAGTTCACCCAAAAAATGAACATTCTGTCATTAATCACTCACCCACATGTTGTTCCAAACCCGTAAGACCTTCGTTTATCTTCGGAACACAAATGAAGATATTTTTGATGAAATCAGAGCGCTCTCTGACCCCTCCATAGACACAATTTAATGACCACTTTCAAGGTCCTGAAAGGTAGTAAAGACATTGTTCAAATAGTCCATGTGACCACTTTTTTGAAGTATTTTTACGAGAATATATACAAAAATAACGACTTTATTCAACAATCTCTTCTCATCTGTGCCAGTCTCCTACGCTGTTGACGCTGTAAATACAGTGCAGCGCTTCCGGGTTCTACGTCAGAACGGCGTCAGAATTGCCCAGCTCCGGCATCAGCATCACACACATGCGTCGTGGTGCTCACATGAACAGCATCGGCCAATGGTAAGCCAGAATTCTTACATGATGCTTCGAAAGTCAACAGTCAACAGCATAGGAGACTGGCATAGACGAGAAGAGATTGTTGAATAAAGTCGTTATTTTTGGCGTTTTTTGCGCACAAAAAGTGTTCTCGTTGCTTCATAACATTAAGGTTGAACCACTGTAGTCACATGGACTGTTGTAATGATGTCTTTATAACCTTTCTGGAACTTAAAAGTGTTAATTACATTGCTGTCTATGGAGGGGTCAGAGAGCTTTCGGATTTCATCAAAAATATCTTCATTTGTTTTCTGAAGATGAACGAAGGTCTTACATTCGGAACAACATGAGGGTGAGTGATTAATGACAGAATTGTATACATTTTTATACATACATTTTGGGTAAACTAACCCTTTAAGTTCATTAAAATGCCCAAACAGAACATGAGAGGTAATATAAGCAGGCTGGGATCAAAACGCAATGGCATAGCAAATCACTGCGGTATTCTTTTTTTTTTATTTTTTTATGTATTTTTTTTTTTTTCACTGTGGATTGATATGTTCACATGGGTAACGTTTGGCCTCAAAACAAACCACTTGGCACAATAGCTCTGATCTACTTTTGAACCAGTGCCAGAGGCCTATTTTTTGGGGTGCATGTATAAGCATGTTCTGATAGTTCCAGGTTAAAGGAAGCACTCTGAGAAAGAGAGAAAGAGAGAGACAGGGAGAGAGAGAGAGAGAGAGAGAGAGAGAGAGAGAGAGAGAGAGAGAGAGAGAGAGAAGCTCCCTCAGCTGCAGTGCCCACAAAAGGAGGATCGGTGACTGCTGCTGTTCAAAGCACAAAGAAAGCGTTCAATTATGATGTGTCTGCATCTGCTGGAACATCCAGGCGTGAGTGTCTAGTTGCCGTCCCACAGGATCAAACCTGGCAGATCTGCCCAGAGCCAGGCGTAGGTAGCCAGAGCTGATTTAGCTGCGTGTGTTGTGTACATAGGTGTGCCGTGTTCGTGCACGCTACATGCTCACATCACACCAGGGACGCTTGTACGCTGCCACGCTCTTTCCACTGCCAGTGACCCCCATGCACAGCTCCCCATGGCTCCCCTTTTCAGCACACTGTTTCTAATCCAAAACAAATGATCTCAGGAAAGAACAGGGCGACATGGAGGGGGGAGGAAGGGAGAAGAGACAAATAAAGGCAAAAAAAAAAAAATCGAGAGCATTATCACCTTGGCCAAGCATCAGGAGCTTAAAAAAAAAGAGAGAGAGGGAGAGGAAGAAAAGAAGGTCTATGGGCAAATTCATCTTCTCCCCTGCTACAATCAATCTCTGGCCAAAAGAAATACACAATAACTAGGCAGGAAGAGGCCAAGATTTATGGGCCTGAGACATCTCCACTGACCAGCAACCACCTCACCCCATTCTGCTCCTCTCCTCTCTCGCTCTCGCTCTCTCTCTCTCTCTCTCCCCAGCCTTTCCTCTCCTCTCCTTCCCTCCATCTACCCCCCAACACTTACAATGATGTACTGTCTCCGACGACTGTTTTACAAGTACATTAGCTTTATTTAATGAGATCAGCAAGTCATTTAACAGATGCATATGGAGCACAAGGCGAGAGACGCCCACTTACTCAAGCGCTCTTTATGTTGTAAAGTACATTTTGGATCAGATGTTCTGATGCATGAAAATGTGAACGTGACCCTTCTGTGAAGGGTTGAGGAGAAAAGAGGATGTTTTGTATACGATCGTGAGATTTATGGCATGTTTGGCCTGATATGTGCTCAGCAGAGCCCCTCACATGGAGGACGTGTAACTCACCACTCTGAAAGCACGACATATTAGAAGAGACCAGGTTTGAATGCAAATGTGGGGCCTTTTTAGGGGCCACTACTTTGCTATATCTACATTTTTTTGACCTCACTAAAATTTAAATATCCGTTTAGTGATATTTGGTGACTGTTTACAATAGTATGGATCCATGTCTTTGAAATACTGTCACTGTATCAGCAAATTAGGGCCAACTCCATTGCATATGCTCTGTGATTTCCATTAAACTATCAATTGATTGTGTGAAATTAAATTATAACTTTAATTAAATCCTCCTGGCACAGACTGGGGCTGATAATTACTCCATTTAAACAAATGAAAATGACAAAAATTATATGACCTTACATAAGATTAATTAGGATTTTTCTTGTTTCTATTATATGTGTCATTCATATACTATGTCTTTGTACGGCAGTAAAGCGTCAAAATGACAAAGTTGTATTTTTCATAGGGCTGTCAATTTAAAGTAGTGTGATTAACTATGAACAAAATAATGTGATAAAAGTGAACATAATTAATCATGCCCCTTAAATTTCATAGGAAGTAATGCCTTAATGTTTTTGGCATTATGCAGCAAAACTAAATTTCAGAGATCAGGCAGAACAGAATGATTAAGAATGAGTATTTGATCAATTACCAGTTTAAATTTTTCATAGAACACTAACTAATATATTTCCCCTATTTATGAACATATACAACCATTTAAAGGTGCACTATGTAATTTTTTTCTTTTTCAGTAAAATATCCAAAAACCACTAGGCCAGTGTTAAATATTTTGTTCAGTTGAGTACTTACAATATCCCAAATGTTTCCAACTATTTATAAATCGTGAGAAAATTGCTATTTTAACCAATGAACCGGGACGTGTGAGGGAGTCACCTGTCAACTGTGTCATATCTGCGTTATTTTCGGTTTCCGGTTTTATTTTGCAGAAACTCTTTACTCTTACTGCAGTGTGCAACAAGTGTCATAGCAGCCGCTGAGAGAACGCACAGAGTAACGTCATAACATCTTTTTAAACACTCAAATGTATCTAATATGATAAACAGAGCAGCGTTACCTCATACTCATGACCGGAAAAACGGAAATGGTGCCTGTGGCATAACAAAAGTCCCGCTGCTCGCGAGGTTCGTACTGCGTTCATCTTATTAACATTCGCTCCAGCGGCCTTGCTCCGCTCCACAACACTCGGCCCTGCTCTGCTTCATACTACAGTAACGTTAATAATCGCATCCATGAACTTCTGATCCATGATTCGTTTCCTATCCCGATTCTTTTCCACTGGCTGTGAGATGAAGACCACATGTCCCAAGATTCTGCACTCAAATTTGGCGTCATCAAACTACGCCTTTGTTTTGAAGAGGCGACCTCTAGCGGACTGAAAAAATTACATAGTGCACCTTTAAGTTTGGGTTTAACTCTCACTAAGGCTGTGTTCAAAAGTACATCAAAGTATCATAAAAATAACTCTTTTATATCTTAATATATTTTAAAATTTGCAGCCATTACTCCAGTCTTTAGTGTCACATGATCCTTCAGAAATCCTTCAGAAAATAGTTTCTCATTAATAATTTTGTGGAAATCAAGATTTTTTTTAAGGATTCTTTGTGAACAGAAAATTCGAAAGAACAGTTTTTGTTTTTTTCTTAAAATAGAAATCCTCTGTAATATTACAAATGCTAAATAAAAGTATTAATTTCTTAAAAAAATAAATAAAAAAAAAGGACCCCAAACTTTTAAACTTTGTATATAATATGTATACTCTGTGTATAATATAATACATAGAAAATACTTGTATTCAAATTGTTTATAACTTGAAAAAGCATTATAAACTAGTGGGATTAATGAACGCATCCTAAAATGTCCACATTCAAAACATTCTGTTTTGACAAATCATCTTCAGTCATGACTTGGTCAGCTATTCACATTATTTTTCATTAGTATCTGATGTTTACAATGTCTTCCTCCATCTGTGCATGTACTATGGAGCACTTAAAAGAGCTATCAAGTCATCCTGACAGCAAATAAAAACATACAGCAGAGTAACACAAACAACAGGATAAACCAAGGCCCTCATTGGCTATGTGTGTGTGAGCAAGTGTGTATATTTCCTAAAGCCCCAGAGATCAGGAGAGAACAGCTCCTGCACACAGAGGTAAAAATTCATTTCTTGAGAGCTATATATCAAGCGGTATTTGTTTAATGAGTGCTCCTGTGAAAAGATGTATAGAACATGTCAGGCGTCCACTTGCAGTGCGTTCTGGGATACAGATAACATCAGAGAATGTGACCGCTCACTCTGTCTCAAAGCCCCATCCGCTTTATCTCCCTCTTCCCCAGCCCATTATAAATGAGAGGCTATGGGAGAACAAGGAACAAAAATAATGGAGGAGGGGGGAAAAGCCTCACCAGCACTCCGCAAACTCACCAAAACAAACAAACAAAAGAATCGTCAACGCCGGACCCGGAAGGACGTTTCGTTAAAGCACTTCAGCAGTGCCACCGCAATGTGCTGTAAGACATGTCGTGACGTGTGAACTGGGTGAAAAATGAGCCCTGTTTGTGGTCATCCTTTATCGGTTGAATCTCCTGGACTCGTGTTGTGGTGAACCTGCTGTTTGGCATGCTTAACTAACCTGTGCTCTCCTCTGGCAGGTCTTTGCTCCTTTTAAGTTATGGAAATGAGATGCAAGAGGCGGACGTGGGGGTAATTAATTGTAACTCGAAGGATAATGTTGGCCTGTCAGGGACGTCTGCACGTTGTGTAACATTTTTTAAGGGGAATGTGCTCAAACTAGAGGATCTGCTGGCGTTCCATCTTAATTGCAGTGCAGCCGGAATACTAAACCGCTTTCTGCTTTTCTTCAGCACCCCTCCTCCTCTGTTCCCTCCTCTCTTTCCTGTCAAAGTATTTATTGTGTTTATAAACACCTCAAAGACAGGAATTATCAGTGGGCAAAGTATTGACTGGGACATTGTGGGTGGGTGTTTTGGAAGTAAACAAATTTGATACTCTGCATGTATGTGTACTGGTTCATGCTACACAACCATTTCAGAAACTTCTTTTATTTTACGGTTTTTGTTTTCCACATTTTCAAGCATTTTTAACACTTCTTTTTTAAATATTTTTAATATTTTATTATGAATATAAAAACAGAGTATTTCTGTTTTTATATTCACTTATATTGTTATTTCTTATTTAGAGTATTTTATTTTAGATGTATTCCAGATCCTAACCCTGACTACAAAAAAAAAAAATCAGATCAACAGATATAGAATAATTACTAAATAGAATAAAATAGAATAATATAATTCAATAGAACACATAATCAGGGGCAAATTACACCAAATGGTCAATGTTGGTACCACAAAGTAGAAAATATTTGTTTTTATATTTTGTTTCTCTTTGTGAACCCGAATACGTGGGGAAAAGTCCTTTTGAAAAATATTATCATGTTTGTAAAAAAAAAAAAAAAAAAAAAAAATATATATATATATATATATATATATATATATATATATATATTGTTTAGCTTCCATGTCATCTTGTTCTGTCTCTGTATAAAGGCACTTCAAAAACAAATGCACTAATACCTCTGTTCAAGCATATATATACACTCACCTAAAGGATTATTAGGAACACCATACTAATACTGTGTTTGGCCCCCTTTCGCCTTCAGAACTGCCTTAATTCTACGTGGCATTGATTCAACAAGGTGCTGAAAGCATTCTTTAGAAATGTTGGCCCATATTGATAGGATAGCATCTTGCAGTTGATGGAGATTTGTGGGATGCACATCCAGGGCATGAAGCTCCCGTTCCACCACATCCCAAAGATGCTCTATTGGGTTGAGATCTGGTGACTGTGGGGGCCATTTTAGTACAGTGAACTCATTGTCATGTTCAAGAAACCAATTTGAAATGATTCGAGCTTTGTGACATGGTGCATTACCCTGCTGGAAGTAGCCATCAGAGAATGGGTACATGGTGGTCATAAAGGGATGGACATGGTCAGAAACAATGCTCAGGTAGGCCGATAAACGATGCCCAACTGGCACTAAGGGGCCTAAAGTGTGCCAAGAAAACATCCCCCACACCATTACACCACCACCAGCCTGCACAGTGGTAACAAGGCATGATGGATCCATGTTCTCATTCTGTTTATGCCAAATTCTGACTCTACCATCTGAATGTCTCAACAGAAATCGAGACTCATCAGACCAGGCAACATTTTTCCAGTCTTCAACTGTCCAATTTTGGCGAGCTTGAGCAAATTGTAGCCTCTTTTTCCTATTTGTAGTGGAGATACCCGGTGGGGTCTTCTGCTGTTGTAGCTCATCCGCCTCAAGGTTGTGCATGTTGTGGCTTCACAAATGCTTTGCTGCCGGTTGTAACGAGTGGTTATTTCAGTCAAAGTTGCTCTTCTATCAGCTTGAATCAGTCGGCCCATTCTCCTCTGACCTCTAGCATCAACAAGGCATTTTCGCCCACAGGACTGCCACATACTGGATGTTTTTCCCTTTTCACACCATTCTTTGTAAACCCTAGAAATGGTTGTGCGTGAAAATCCCAGTAACTGAGCAGATTGTGAAATACTCAGACCGGCCCGTCTGGCACCAACAACCATGCCACGCTCAAAATTGCTTAAATCACCTTTCTTTCCCATTCTGACATTCAGTTTGGAGTTCAGGAGATTGTCTTGACCAGGACCACATCCCTAAATGCATTGAAGCAACTGCCATGTGATTGGTTGATATATATTAGGGGTGGCACGGTTCACAAAACCCACGGTTCGGTTCGTATCACGGTTTTAGGGTCACAGTTTTCGGGTTCTGTACAGTTCTTGTTGTTTTTTCTTTTAATCATTAACACTCCAGAAATTCACTTCAGCATATGATATATAGCTTAAATATCCACAGTTTAGGATACAGTATTAAAAAAATTGTTATATCCTGTAGAAGTTGTTTCCTGTTTCATGTTAATCATATCAATTTTGATCAGAACAATGCACTGTGACTTTAATTCAGCGTGAGCCAACTTGTTGCCCAAACTTCAAAGGCCTGTTTAAATTATTAAAACTAGAAGCATATCTTAACTTCAGTGTTACATTTATAATGTGAACTACTTATACTGTATACAACATTTGTTAAATACTTGTGTGTTTGGGACAGAGGGGAACACGGTCGCATTTGCAGCAGATATATGCTGCCCTTCATAAATCAAACGAGACAGACAGAGGTCGGGGGAAAACACCGGAAAAGGTGACAGAATGGACGATATTCTTCTGTATTTGCAATACACGAGCCGCAGTTCAGCACAACGGGTGCGCGCAGCTCCCGCTCTCCATACGCACTGCTTCTGCCCTGCCAACGCACTGCTTGCACGTGCTGTGTTTACGCCGTATTTACATTGCACACGTCTGTGGCACGTTACGGCTGCGGTGAGGTTTTGTTCCGTCTTCTACGCGGTGCCAACTCACACCAGAAGCATTTCAGGAGCGAGGCAACAGGGTTCGCGAGATCACGTGATTGCACAGTCCTACGTTGTTTTTCTCTAATTTTTGTGTTCAAACATGGGTAAGTTAAATGCAAGTTTGTTTTGTCCAGTTGAATTCTGTTTATTGTTGTGTCGTGTTGCCTCCTGGCAAGGATATAGTGATATGAAATATGGAGTCTGCACGAGGTGTTTATTTTGAAATTGACATGATTTTTGACTTTTATTTTGTATTTACTGTGCGGCTTCGGTGCGGCATCCATCAAAAATAGGTGAGGCGCCTATCTTTAGCGAAGCGGCGCGATGAGCCGCTTCTGGGACGCTTCTGAAACGTGCTGCGGCTGATGTAAACACAAGCATTGACTAGAGTGGCCGTGATCAGCTCCGGTAGCTGCGTCGCAGCCGTAACGTGCCGCAGACGCCTGCAGTGTAAACAAGGCTTTATCCGGTGCTGGCGCATCCTCCAAATCTGGGGCAGCCTTCCTAATCTCTCCCACTTGCCATTTCTACATGTGACGTGACCTGCAGCACTCCACTTTTACTGTCTTTTACTGTATGTCCACACACACCTCTTATTTCGCACAAAAAGGACACCCATTGTCTGAGGTAAAATACGAGCACGAGGCTACATTGCGCATGCGTCAAACCGTGTGACGCACACACTCCGAACCGAGACAAGCGAACCCGAACGGTTCAGATGTTCATGTACCGTGCCACCCCTAATATATATATATTAACATTAATATATTATATACAGTGGGTACGGAAAGTATTCAGACCCCCTTAAATTGATAAATTGATCACGCTGATGAATTTTTTTTGTAACCTTGGCCAGATCTGTGCCTTGCCACAATTCTGTCTCTGAGCTCTTCAGGCAGTTCCTTTGACCTTATGATTCTCATTTGCTCTGACATGCACTGTGAGCTGTAAGGTCTTATATAGACAGGTGTGTGGCTTTCCTAATCAAGTCCAATCAGTATAATCAAACACAGCTGGACTCAAATGAAGGTGTAGAACCATCTCAAGGATGATAAGAAGAAATGGACAGCACATGAGTTAAATATATGAGTGTCACAGCAAATGGTCTGAATACTTAGAACCATGTGATATTTCAGTTTTTCTTTTTTAATAAATCTGCAAAAATGTCAACAATTCTGTGTTTTTCTGTCAATATGGGGTGCTGTGTGTACATTAATGAGAAAAAAAAAAAGAACTTAAATGATTTTAGCAAATGGCTGCAATATAACAAAGAGTGAAAAATTTAAGGGGGTCTGAATACTTTCCATACCCACTGTGTATATATACATTTTAGGGGTGTAATGGTACACAAAACTGACAGTTCGGTACGTACCTCGGTTTTGAAGTCACTGTTCAGTACGGGTTCGGTACGGCAGTTTTACAAAATTGCTATTATTGCTTTATTAAACAGTGGTTTACTGAAAAAAATTGTGTCTGTCCTTAAATGAATTCAATTATAACTAAAAGTTTCTTAAAGATGATGCTGTGAACTATATAGGAGCCCTTACTTATACATTGCTATAATATTAAAGGTTAACAACAGAGCCCAAACTATTAGCCTAAATTCAGTTGCCATTTATTTTTAGATATAATAATCAACACTCTGTAATAATAACACATTGTATGCAAACATGTAAACTTCACATAAGGCAGTTTTTGCATTAACTTATAAATCTAATTATAAAGTTATGTTTTTTTCTCCAATTCGTTGTTGAAATATAATCATTTATACACAGTGGCGGTTATTTTCATGATTTACTTACATCTAAATTAAATAAACAAGACATCACTTACAGGTTCAGTATAATATAATGATTATATAGGCTAATATAGGTCATATATTTAGTAAAAGAGTTGATTTATCTAGTGAACTAACCAGCTGTGGACACTGAATGACTTCTGAGGTAAATGTGATGCTACGTGACATTGTTTACAAGCTGTTTTATTGATGAACCACTGAAACACTGATTGAGCGATTACACGACATATGATACATTTCAGTAAGTTGTAATGTATCCTCAACATACCTTAAGATATTAATTCATGTTTATTCTTTAGGAAGAGATGATCACGTTCACTCTAAGTCACGTCACATTAAAAAGTGTCAAAACAGCATTTATCGTTTGAATTTCATGATAAAATGGACTGAATATGTTTGTGTGGGAACTCGGATTGAAGTATGTTCTGCGTGTAAAACTAGCCGACTCTTAAAGATTGCATTTGGAACCTTTCGGTACACACACGCACCATACCAAAACTTTTAGTTTGTTTGAATGTTTATCAGCATCATGGATTTTAGGAAACATGCAGCTTTAATACTGGTTATTTTAATTTATTTTTTTTATCATTAACAATTAATTTTTATTTTTTAATTGCTTTTTAATTAATGCATTTTGTATTTGTTTCCACTCTAATATGCAATGACGATTTTTGCCAGTTGCCTGCACTTTGATAATGCCACAATTCAAAATGGCAAATGCTTTTATCAAAAGCCAGATCTCAATTTAATTTCATTTAAAAATATTAATAATTTAGAGAAAGTTTAGTATTAAACTAAAAGGTGAAGTGTGCATCTTAATCACCTCAATCCAAACAGATTGTCCTCAATCATCGTTTAAGCAAATGTTGTTATAATAATTTTCCAATTCTGTTTGATTAGTGTAGTTTCACAGACATTCAACCTTTAGTTTTTTGAAGCATTAATGCACACTACTATGAAAACTATATATAGATATTGGTATAGCATATAGCGTATATGGTGGAAAGTCAAGTCTACTCACACTTTTCTTAATACTCCAACTACTCTTAATAAGCTTAGCGTCTGAAAGAAAAGAGAATAATGACGCTGGTGTTGATGGAAGCTGCCTCGTGGGAGACCAGATCACGGACCCCCTCTGTGACACATCATGCCAAGAACGTGTTCGCACCAGCGACACCTCGTCCCCCTAAACCAGGGTGTGAAAATCCATCTGGATATGTAAATAAAGGAGGTGTGCGAGCGAGGACATGACAGCGCCACCGCACCTGTACAGTGCTGTACATGGGAGCTTAAAAGCTTATTCAGGTCTCTGGTCCAACTCAATCTCCTCAAATCAACTGCAGAGCTTTCAAAAGGCTCTCTGTGCCGAGACACAACATGTTCGTGACCTGTGCAAGGAGGGGAGAGAAGGGTAAATGAGAGAGAAAAAAAAAAGAAGAAAAATCACCTCCATGACAAACCCAAAAAAGAGGAAGAAAGATTTTCGGTAGCACTGCAAGGGGCCCGTGAGCCTTGTGAGTAGCTTTAGAGAGTTGAGCAATGGTATCACAGTACAAACGCCTAAGAGTGGGAATCTACTACAGGAGATTATGGCTATTATTTGTCTTAATTTACTCTCTGCTCTTAAATGTTAGGCTCTGTACTCCCTGCAGGATAAAGACGTCCCCTGTAGGTTGGACCTCCTACATGTGCAATGGGTTTTTATTGACTGTGAGAGAGAGCTGATCCGTGTGGGCCGTGGAGGGGAGGGGTAGCCCCTGGGTCTCGGCGATCCAAACGGATGTCACACAGCAAGAGAAGACTCTAATAACGGCTCTCTCGGGACCCTTCTGGCCTGGTGGACCGACACATGCACACACATACATAGGCCGCCTCATATTCCCTCTCTAATGTTCCTTGCCTGCTAGCCATAAACACTCACTGTCCTAACTTTCTGCAAAGCCCCCAAAATACCTCTGTTCTCTCATGGAAATGTCTAGCTGTGACAGATTCCAGTGGCTAACAGCCCTACGGAGACCAACCTTAGCTTAATTAAAATAATGTAGCTTCTTCATCCTATTATCCTCAAGACTTCTCTCCTCCTGTTTTATTCTTCTGTCACAAGGGCTCAATTGTCCACCAGGATCCTAAGTGACTCAACAGGATCCAAAACACCATTGCTCTGAGACATTAAACTCAAATGTACACCTCTCAGCATGAGGCCTGGCGCCCAGAAGGCAACGTTTAGACCATCTGTCAGTCAAGCTGCCAAGACTCTCTCTGTCTTCATGATGACAGTGGACAAGCTGAACGGACTCTCCTTCTTGTCAGAGTGCCAGTGCTCATTGAGTCATCTTCACCCTGCACCATGTCAACGGGCCCCTTTGTTCAACACCATCCTTTTGACTTGGGCTAATGCTATATAGTTGCTATAGTGGAAGTGCACAGTGACATGACACAAGGTGATGGAGGAGAGAAGAGCCATGGCTGCGCCCAGCATGGTGGTTGAGGAGAGTTAGAGGTGTCGAAAGATGAGTTGTCTTTGTAAAGAGGGCACCTGTGGGCACATTCAGAAAATAGGAAACAGGAAAAGAGTAGGATTTCTAGAGGAGACCAGGATGAAGGAAAAAACTGAAAAGAAAGGGGAAGAGGCAAGAATTATGGAAGATGAGAGCGCGTGTGTCTGCTGGTCACCGTGATTTTGCCAAGTAAGACATGTTCCTAGATCAACATACTTTGTTGATTGTGGAACAGCATTCCTGTCCAAAAATGTAGTCTACTATATTTTTTCTATACTTAACTCTACCTATAACTTATTTAAAATCCGAAGGAAATGGAGTGGTGCAGGTATGACGTCACGTTAGCATTTAACTGGTTCCCTCGACAAAAGCCCAATAGGATTTTTCCATAGGCTTTTGGATTAACGCAAAAAACTTTTGCCCTGTGATCAACAAAAATTTATGCTATTTGCATGTTTTGTCCATCAAGATAATTTTCACAAATGAACACAACATTTATGAATTTTGAAGCCTAAATGCAGTCACCAGAAATAAAAAGCTAAAGGTAGGCTATAAACGAACTAGCTACTCCACAGTCGCTATAGACTCACCCTCACTAAGCTTCCGACAACTCTTTCAGTCTAAAAACATTTTCCCAGAACGTTTGAGTTACAGTAGTTTATAAGAGCACATTTATAAGCATAACAAGGCTGTAAAAGTGGACCGAGCTTACCTTCACGGTGTAATGCCGCTTAATGTCCTCTGTATGACAGCCTCTGTAGTCCCATTTAGCCACTTGTTAGCAACCGCTTTTTTCAAGACACATAACAGCTTAAATCACAAGTGGGGTAATACAGATATATTTTATATCATACAATAAAACGTGAAAGTGTCTTCTTGACCTTGTGTTCACCACAGACCTTATTTCAGCCATTTAACCAAAATCCCAGTCAAAAAACCCACTGACTTCAGGACAATGGAACCAGAAGTACTAAAATGCTAACTTGCTTCTGCGTTTTGGCCTATAAAGTGATGTCATACCTACACTCTATGATGTAGATTCACCTAACCCTAGTTGTAAGCCTAAACTTGACATAAGCTGTTAACTACTTGTCCCTTAAATGTGATTGGTTGATTGGAATGTTGTTCCAGGATCAACAAAGATGTTGATCCAGGAACATGTTGTATTTGGTGAAATCAGGTTCACAGGTTCATCAAACCTAGTCTTCCAAGTTAGTCATCTAATTTTTATCTTTAAGACATACACCAAAAAGTAATCATGGTTACCCCTAACTAACTGCTAATTAGTCATACTAGTTCTTAAGGCACGGTCTTAACATAATGGCTACATTTACTGGCCCCTTCTCTTCTCTACCCAACCTTCACGAGGAGGACACATCTTTTTTAACCCCCTTTTAATATTTGACTAATAAATACCTTAAAATAAATGGACTCTCCAAGGGCTGGGTAAAATATTGATTTTCCAATGAACCACAATCTTTAAATGATAGCAAAAAAAAAAACGTCCTTCTATTGAGCTGGACTACCACAAATACAGTAGTGCAACCAATGTAGTCTGATTCATGAATAGTTCACACTTTTGAGTTGATCATTTAAATTAATCATTCAAAAGACTCACAAATTCAGTTACTGTTGAGTTAGTTACTTTTTAAATCTTTAAATGAATTAACTCACTGAATCCATGAGCGTGATTACTGAATCAAGATCAGGTCACATTACTTTCTGTGATGGAATATTTTAATAAACAAATTTATACAAATGGTACATAACGGAGTACATAATTCACCTAAATATTGTACAATGCTTGATTTATACATATACATACTGTTTGTTATTTTACTTAAAAATAAATGCCTCTCTGGGGTTACAATATAGATTTTATGATTAATCACGATCTTTAAATATTAGCAAGAAAACATGTCTTTCTACTGAGCTGTACTACAGTGCATACAGTGCCAATGTGTACCAAGAATCATGAATAAATGAATCTGATCATTATGAGCTGGTCATTTTAATAAATCATTCAAAAGACTCACAAATCAGTTACTGTTGAGTTAGTTACTGGTTGAATCTTAAAATGAATGGACTGAATATATGAGTGATTACTGAACAAACATTAGGTTACATTACATTTAGTTGTGGATTTTAATTTTTAATTTATTTTTTTATATAGTGTATACATACAGTACGCTGTAAAAATAGCATATTAAATGTATGGTTAAAAAAAAAATGGCAGTTGTGGTTGCCATAAATTAAATGAAAAAAAATTCTGGTTATACAGGATGGCATATCAGTGTTTTATAACTTATATACCATATATTTAATTAACTAATATAATGTTAATACATCTACTTGAACTACCTACAAAAATCTGATTTTTAACTTTAATTGTAACAATTATAATAATACAGGTAGTAAAATAGACAGATATTTGATGAATCAAGGCTCATTGTAATTGGCCAGTCCATAAAACATGGCCAGTACTTGAATGCAGACAGTGCATAGGGTCATACACACAAAGACAAAACACCATCAGGGCAACACACATAACAATAAAATAATGCAATAAACATTCAAAATCATCACAATGCAGTCTGGATTTCTCCCAGCAATCACAATCCCTGCTTTAAATCATTAAAATCATTCACGCGCCACTCTTCAAATCCAAACAGTGCCATCATGTCTTCCTCATAGGCTGTGAAACAGAACAGGGACATGTTAAAATTCACATTAAAGACTGCAGAAACTGAGAGCAGCTCATATCTCAGCTCTTTTACGATTGTCATATAATGACAGTCACACCCGACTAGTGTCGTGGAAGTACAGGAGCACAGGACCGGCCCCCGTGGTCATATAAATCTCAGGGGGAAACGAACAGTGGCACGGTTCTACCAGCATTACTTACACGTGTCATAGCTGTCCACACATGGCCCACATGTCACACCATGACAAAAAAGGGGAGGGGGTGGAGGATTCCAGAACATTCTACAGCAACTCCACATTTACCATATCACACGACTGCAAATATCTCTTGAACGCTGAGTCTCTGGGGCACAATTATTTGTAAGGGAATACAGTTCAGACTTGCTCTGTTCCCTTTGGATTTTATGATAACACAGCCATAAATGTGCTCCAGATAGCACACAGTAAGGTAAAGTCCTTATACAGCAAAAGAGTCGTGTTTTGAAAATAGCCTCAAAGAACGGCATTACATTTATTTTATAGCATTTTCATTAAATTTAATGGTTCGTGAAAAAATGAGTTATGATCATTTGGCCATTTATGGCTGGCTAAAATCTAGACTCACAGCAGAGGGTCATGGAAAGGTCAAAGGGTCGTGTTCTCTACAGAATGACAATAATCAGTATGACCTGACAAATTGATTTTGCATCCTGCGCAGCAGCAAAGTGTGCATTAGCGAGCCCGCTAGCTTTTGTGCTGTGAGTAAATGGACAATAAAGCATAAAACAACACGCAATAGCTCTTCGGCATAATTAGCTGCTGCTATATGAGCATTCGGGAGGTGGTGGGGCTTGGGTGTAGGGGGCAGGCAGCACTTAACACCGGGGCTGTGAGGGTGTTATGCCGCGCAGAGTACCTCATTCACTCCCCTTACCGTTCCCTCGTTACAGCGCCATGGCCAGCAGTGGGCAGCCACTGCGTTTGCCGTGCCAACGGTCACACATCAGCGCGTTATCTCATCTCATCTAACACAGAGAGATGATGGCCGTCGCCTCAGTAACTAACCCCCCACCCCCACGAACACACATCCGTACTGGAGAGTGCTGCCTAGTAACAACAGCGGGCCCAGTCCAGGCTTGTTTCAACAGCCAGGGCTAGACTAATAGATTTCCTCCTGTATTTATACCCTACATCACTCTTGCTTCCCGGGCCCTCAGCACAGGTAGCTGTTTTATATGAAATGAACAATCTTTATAGACGTGCCCGAGCCATAACAAGGCTGATTTTCAGCACCGGCCCCAGTGTATAAGTCCTGCGGAATTGTCAGGCTTTGCGCTCGACAAATCAAGCCTAACTTATGATGTTTTCTGTGTAATTTTTATTCCCGTTTGACTGGCCAACTACCCGGTGGTAATAGAATGTTGGGAAAAGGCCAGTGGGGGAATGTTTGCGCTCCGGGTGATTGATCGACGGCCACCTCGCTTTTCATTTATATCTCTCTCGCCCCTTCCGTTGCGAATCGGTTAAGTTTAGGAAAAATGAATCCGAAAAAAAGCACGGCAGAAGAGAAATGGCCCCAGATTACAGCAAGGCACAATCGTAGATCTAAGCCAGGCCCTGGTGTCGGGGTGCGTGGATTGTTTGCGAGCATTAAGTTATCTAAATGAAAATCAATACTATGTGTGCCGGCGTTTTACAACAGAGAAGTGCCCCGAGTCCATGTGGAGGGGTGGGGAGGAAGAAAAGGGGAGGATGAATCGAGGCAAAGAGGAAGGAAGCTCTGGAGCCCTGTGGGTCTTGGATTGGGTCTAATTGGCCTATTTGGCCTCCTGACCATATAAAAAATTATTTAAATGCATGAGTAAAGATTATACATACTGTATGCCTTCTAATTGTGTTTTTATTGTCTTGATGCACACTATTAAAGTTTCCAAAAGAGGGTTTTCACAGCAATAGAAAAATCATTTTCCAGTGAGGGTTCTTAAAAGAACCCTTTTGTCTTATTGTGAAGTCCACTAAAAGAACCCAGGGATGAAAGGGTTCAATGGATGTTAAAGGTTCTTCAATAAAGAGCATTGAGTGTATGTGTGTGACTGCACACCCTGAGTGGCCCCAGGAGAAATCTCTCTCTGATCACAACACAACTGTTTCTTACCTGTCAGCCATCACTAGATCATTCTCGCAATTATGTAGAGCTGTCCACAGAAGTCTGATGAAGTCTTAACCGTGCTGGCTATACACCACGCCTGTTACTGAGCCCGAGACGTCTATTAGCAGACGTTTCCGCAATGCTGCAACTATGTTGCAGAAATGTCAACAGCTGCCGGGCAGAATCAAGGCCGTGTTAAAGGGTGAGAATATGTTTGCAGAGCGGAAACCATCTTCAAATTGCAGATTACTGCACAGTGTGGTGTGTAATACAGATTATAATACTAGCATTAGCATATTACTGAAAAACAGGAGGCATGGGTTTGCGTTTGTTGTGGAAACACTCTTTGGTTACACATGCAGTCATTTTATTAAGCTTATAATGGATATGATAAGGGCAGGCACTTGCCACAAGACATGCCATCATATATAATAAAGACAGTCATTAACCACACACATATTTTCCATGTAATTCATATCATTGTGGGTGGGAGATCTCACCCCGTTCCACTTGCAGGTGGCAGATCTGTGAAGCTTTAAATAGGTCCCCTGCTCTCGGAAGTGGATCGGACCATCCATTCGTTAATGATTATTATCCTGCTGCCTTTATGACACCCTCAATGATTTTTTAATGTCAATGTTCGGAGAAGCTACCAATAACTGGATTAATATCTGAGGTAATCTAGATTTGCTGGTCCTGTGCATTTTGATTATATGCCAGGGGCCTCTCATTGGAAAATAGCTAATATGCTCAGGCACTTGTCTCTCAATTAAATGAGCTGCTTTAACCCTTAGCTGTCCACACTAACCAGGTCTAACAGTTTCCCGCATGTAAAGAAATGTCCAACAAGTGATGGTGTCAGGTGATAATACCATGGTACTTGGTACTGTATACCATAGTACTTAATGGTACTACAACACCATGGAACTAATCATACCATGGTATTTACATTTCTTAAAAATTTTTTAAAAAATCTAATTATTATTATTATTATTATTATTATTATTAATATAATTTATTAATTTATTTGTTTTTAATTTGTTAATACTTTGTAAGTACCTTGGTACTTATTTATAAAGGAGAAGTTGAACAAAATCAATCAATCAATATTGATTTTTTTAACATTTAAATGTTTGAATTTAATGTACATTCAAGTGCCATATTTGTTACAATAGTCTCCCTATTTTCTTATTTTGAATAATGCTGTAAATACTGCATCCTGTCAAAGTGACAATGTGTATAAGAACGAAAACTAATGGAACCAAGTTGCGAGGCAAAAAGATTGAGGAAACCGAAAGAGGAAAGAACTGTGTATTAGGCAGTCAGACCCTGATGTAGCCCTATTCTCCCAGTTTGCTGTTAAAAAAAAAAAAAAAAAAAAAAAAAAGAGGAAATTTTTCCATTGCAGATGCACTCAAGCAGAGGACAGGAGCTCAGGCCATGCTAATAAATCAGCCCCTGAGCCTCTGGTGGCAACTGATCACTTGGGAATACTGAAGAGGAAGAGAGAGAGATCATGGACGTGAGGCCTAAGAGAGAAATGATACTCTCTTAAATAGCCCTGTACCACTGGACACGCACAGAAACACACACACACACACACACACACACACAACACAGCGAAGCATATATGTGTAACATATCACTGATATCTCCACCTCTACGCCCTCACATTTTACCAGACAAATTAGAGGAACCTTGGACAGTTACTGTTGGAAAAACAAAGTCTGATTTTCTAAAGTGCGAATGGCCTATTATTGGGCACACAGAGAGGCTATTTGGGAAAAGGGCCTAAGGACACAAGGGTGAGCCAGGGAGAGAAAGAACCTAAAAAATGTTCTCCATCCTCAGTCAACGCAATGACTATCTACCCTGGGGAAAATATCCCATTAAAACCCCAAACACAAAAGAGCACAAATGAAATTATATTCAAGAGAAAAATGCTCATTGGTTCATTTGTTCAAGACATATTTTCCTGGAGCTAAACACAAATCATTTATATATAGATACAGATTTTCAAACTGTGTTTAGGTCAGATCTAGCTTACAGAAGTTTTGTTTCCACAGTGGTTAATGCTGTTTCATTTTTAAAAATGATAAAATGTATAAATGTTCAAATAAATAAATAATAAACTATTTAATAATTTTATATCTATATAGCATAAAGTGCTTTACAGAAAGTTTAGAAAAACACTAACAGACACAGAGCTTTACAGAAGTAATCAGGCATACAATGAATACAATCACAAAACACTACATAAAGCATAAAATAATTGTAAAATCAATAAACACAACTTAAGTTACTAAGTAATAAAATAAGAAAATATATTTCTGAATGAATGAATGAATGGTATCAAACATGCATGCATTCATTTATAGATATGTTAAATGATGGATGTGGATCTATACACTTCATAAAGCATAATGTCTTGTAAGGTTACGGGAAAGAAGTAGTTTTTGCCTAGAGCTCACAGGTCCACAAAATAAATGACCTGGATCATAAATATATAGTCGCCTCCAAAGTTCCTTATGGAAAAACAAATAACACACATGATTGTCACTAGCTGTAAGAGCGTGTGCTAAATATCACAGTGCCTGACATGCTGAATATGCTTTATTTTGAATACATTGTAAAGCTTAGCGTTTACTGTCATTCGTCATCGACTACTTACTTACTCAAACACGGTCTCATTGCATCAGTTTGGATTGTGTTGTATATGCACAGTAAAGTCAGATGGTGTGTTTCAGCTTTATTCAATCAGGTCCATTCATTGTGTACAGATCTATTTCTCAAAGCTCACTTCTCTTGTGCAGGAGATCTATTGCCATTTCTCTTTCTTTTCTCTTTCTCTCGCGTGCCATTGCTGCGTTTCATCTTAAGTGAGTTTATTCAAGTGTAGTCAATGTTTTTTCCCCCTGAAAGAGTAGCAGAGGCGAGAGGGGGAGGAAGAGGGACAGAAACAGCAGTTTCTATGGCCACACAACCAGTCTAGCTCTGGTAGCCCAGAGGACACATTCAGTAATCCCACCAATGATGTCTGCCGACCCACTGAAGGCGAGCAGCCCCACAAATACCCACAGACCCCCACCAACCATTTTTATTGTATTCAGGCTGCAGTGCTGTATTTCCTGGCTCCTCTTAGCACCACACACACAGGGCAGTCCAAAACAAAAATCCATACTATCGATCGGCCAGTGTCACCACAATTATTCTTTTGAAACAGCCATTGAAAACAAATTACATCTGCACTGCGTTTTCATCCGATTGCTCTGGGTGAGCAATGCTCACTCCCGTTTTCCTGCTGCCCCCATCCCAACAAACACCCTCCCTCATGCTCTTCCGCCCACAGAGCCGTGCAGCTAACGATGGTGCTGGAGTGTGTCCGGAGGGGGGGTTCGCGCCTCATGACGGCGGTTAAGGAGAAAGCTACTTAAGAAAAACAAAAGCCTAAATTAGCGACACACCAGAGAGGGGACCTGTGCAATAGAACAACAGTATAACATTAATATATTTTTTTCCCCTTAGAGCGGGGCAGGTATTAGGGAAGGGTCTACTCTGTGTGTGTATAGGGTGAGTTTCGGTGTGCGTCTGTTTGACTAGGTACTACGGCAGTAATTACCTGGCTGGTTTCCTCTTTCTCCTATTAGAAAATATATCAGTGCATGGTGTATCAAACAGCCAGAGAGTCTTAATGGAATTATTCCTGTGCACCGATTCCTCTTATGTTTTTTGTTTCCTTTGTATAATAGAGAATCAAGTACAATTAGAGAGGGAGAAAGAGTATCTGTGTGATTGTGCGCATACAAATGCATTTAATCAGGCCTGTTTGTTATATCTAACACTATTACATGATTTGATTTGCTTATATCATGTCAATTAAGCATCCCAGTTAACATTCAGCCCCAACTGAAGGTGCACCTGTAATCTGTACAGATCTGAGCGTGTAAATGATGTATACTGATGGTTTCAAATAAAGCACTTTCCGATCAATTTATTTGGATTATTCTGTTTGGAATCAAATAAAACACACTACATATTACAAACTGACCTTCTGAGCTTCTCAGTTACACTGGAGTGTAACACTTTACAATAAGGTTTCATTAGTTAACTACTTCAGTTAACATGAACTAAGAATAAACAATACTTGTACAGCATTTATTAATCTTAGTCAATGTTAATTTCAACATTTAAACAAAAATCAAAAGTTGTATTTGTTAACAGTTAATAGTAAGCGCACTGTGAACTAACATGAACAATCAATGAACAACTGTATTTTAATTAACTAACATTAACAAAGATTAATAAATACTGTAACAAATGTATTGCTCATTGTTAGTTTATGTTAGTTAATACATTAACTAATGTTAGCAAGTGAAACCTTATTGTAAAGTGTTACTGAATAGTTCTGGGCATAAACGGAAAAGCTTTTGCAGACTAACTCCAACACCAACTGTTTCAAGTTCTTCACAATCACAGAGTTGTTTGCAGTAGACATTACTGTGTGAACTGACTAGTTTAGTTTTTCTTTATATTAAATCCATGTTCACATAAGGATGGTGTATTCTACTTGCACTGTTGCTGAACATATAGTGCTCTGGATTTTGGATGTAATACATTCAAATGTTAATCACAATGTAGGGTGACCATATAGAGATAAGGCAAAATGCAGTCCAGCTGTGATATAATGTGTGACTCAGTTGTTGACTTGTACACAAAAGTTTGGGTCTCTTATGCTTACCAAGGCTGCATTTACTTGAAGAAAAAAAATAATAATAATAATAATAATAATAATAATAATAATAAAATAAATAAATAAAAAAATAAATTATTATTTAAAAATGTCTCATTATCAATATTGAAAACAGTTGTGTTACTTAATAATCGTGTGTAATTATTATTATTATTATTATTATTATTAGGGGCCAAGCACCAAAGGTGCAAAGGGACCTAGTGAAATCGTGCCACTGGAGTCTATGGCAGCCCATAGAACCGCTTGCGGGAAAGTTGTGAAATTTGGTACACTGATAGAGGTCAGTACCAATAGTAACCACCCCAAACTTATTCCCTCTAGCGCCACCACCTGTCCAAATTTTCACTCATATTTATTAGCCTATTGTAAGTAAACTGGTCATAATACATTCCTTGGCTCATGCTGGGAACATAGATACCAATTTTGTCATATTTGGCCAAACTTCCTGTCCTACATCTTTTCATTAGTAAAAAAAACTATTTTTTCAAACTCTTGCTAGAGCATTTGTCCGATTTTCACCAAAATCGAATTGTGTCATCTTCAGACCCTGCCAACAAATAGTTATGGATTTCATGTTGATAGATTTTTTGTATACCGCAGCGACTAAGTTGAGGCATGATGCCAAAATGACTCTTGAGGCTGTATCTCAGCAATGCTTTGACATATTGACACAAAACTTTGCATGTGTCATTGTTCCCTTATCCTGACCACACCACATCAATTTCGTAACTGTGCCACCTATTGGTCAAAAGTGATAAACCATTAAATCATTATTATTGACTGTATTTATAAATTTACAGCTATTTTACCTTAAATGATCTGATTAGGTCTTCAATGGCTCCTTGCTACAAATGGTCTGACACTCCCAGCCATTGTGGCATGTCTTGTCTTCTTCTTTGCGCTTGGCCCCGATAATTGCTGCTTGCAGCTATATTTATTATTATTATTATTATTATTATTATTTATTTTTAAACAGCATGTATTTAAAATTGTAATCTTTTGTAACACCTTTACTGGCACTATTGGTCAATTTAATGTGTCCTTGCTAAATAAAAGTATTAATAAAAAAGTTTTTATTCTGTATATTTATTTATTTAAGAAAAATTAAAATTTTCACCTTTAAGGCTTTGACGGGTAATCAGTAAAAGGTTAGCATCACCTGAATGACTTAAGCAATGCTTCAGTGCGTCTCCTACTAAACTTTTTTCAAAGGTTGATTTTATATATACAAAACTGAATATGGAGGACAATTCACAATTTCAGAGTAATAAAAAGCAGACCTCCTGCACAAGTCAAACTGTGTGTTCAAGCTTTATTCAGTCTGGTCCATTCACTGTGTACAGATCTATTTCTCAGATGTCTGAGGTTTATTTTTATTTCTCTCCCTCACTTTTCTCTTTCTCCCACCAAATCTACAGCCATGGTTCTGTGTTTTTAACTCCCGTTTTAAACAAAGAACAAATCTGCACACTCTCTTTACTCACATCTTGACAACATCCTAATAATCCTAGGACTACAGGAATGTGGCAATTAGGTTGAGCTCACCCTCACACTAGAAACCAAAACCACTGACCAGCTCTTAAAAACACCAGCTCATGGTACAGCCAACGAAACAAGCACTTCAGAAGCACTGTCAGTCCTGTACCTGCTCATCTGCTGTACCAGCGGCGCTGCGGTCCAGTTCAGCACTGAAAACACAAACATACAGGACTGAAACTAATGGCCATGTGCCACGCTGTAGAATTAATTCTGCCTTTCCCCAGCCAGACTCAGCATTTGAGTGTTGGAGGTTGGAGGCAGAATCCCTTTGTTAAGCTTTGACCACACAAGTCACAGCATCAGCCCTCCCGCAGCAAGGGAAACGCCAACTTTGGAGTATTAAGAAAACCAATAGCCTTGTTGACATGAACATGGGAGCCTAACCCCCGCAGTCTCCTCATATGAGGCATTGATTTTTCTGTCTGGGTGCAGTGCTAAAGCCATTCATTCTCTATGGGCATCAAGACTTGCTGGGCCCGGCCGAATTTTCCACCTCCCGCCCTTCTTACCTAAGGGCTAGAGGTTGAGATTTAAGCTCATATATACACATACACTCTCTCACACACACACACCTCTGATACATGATTGGTGCTGGGCTTGTTTCACATGGACGAGAGGTGAGGGATGGCCTAACATCTCAGAGTATTTGGAATAGCTTGACCTCACTGACCACAGGGGTCAAGGGTTCCTCATTCCCACCACAGAAGACTCTGTGGGTTGCACTTTACCCAAAATTGGTTGCACACACTTAGCAAAATAAATTCAATAATTCCCTTAAATGCTTTATCATCCATCTAGGAGCTCATTCAGTCTCTGTCTGTCATCCCTCGCTTTCTCATTTGCTCTCTTTCCTTTCGGATTTAAAGGAATAGTCTTGGTTTAGTACAAGTTAAGCTCGAACAGTATTTGTGGCAAAATGTTGATTGCCACAAAATATGTGTTTTGTTTGTTTTTCTTTTTAGAAAAAGTAAAATTCTGGGTTACAGTGAGGCACTTACATTGGAAGCGAATGGGGCCATTATGTAAATGTTAAAATTATCATTGCTTCAATATTAGAGCCACAAGACATAAGCAATATTTTCTTCACAGTAGTTCACAGTATCAATTTTTACAATTTAATTGCAATGACAATGTATCACCATAAACATTGACCATAATGATCTCATTTTTTTTTCATTATAAGTACCTCTCTAACATTTTTTGAAAATGCCACAAATACTGTCGATTAATTATTGAATGCAGAATATTTCTTTAACATCCCCATATGCTGTTTGACATACATGGAGGGTAGTTCTGTCATCTAGAACTACAATGTTGTATATATAATATAATATAATATAATATAATATATGTACTTACCCTACCCTACCCTTTAACTGCACAAAAGTACTGTAAAAATTAATGAACCATTTCGGATGACTAGTGAAACAGATCCTGCTTAAAACACAGCAACAAGATCAGAGCGAACTGGTAAAACATGCACAACGCTTGCAGTTTTTCTAAAGCACCGAGTAGGAAAGGCTGTTGAATTCAATTGCGAGAATTGTTAACATTCGTCTTCGCTATTCAAGGCCAAACCCTCTTGTTTTAATAACAGAGCTGAAGTAGTTAATATCTCTCGATAAATAATGCATGGCTCGGCTGTAACAGCCTCCCTCGGTTTCTCTCCCCAGCCCAAACAACGCACGGCATATGGTTGAGCCGGGTTCACTGGCATTAAAGAGATTTGGAGTGAGAGGCGCACACCAAGGCCTTAGGCCACCTATTTGAATACTAAGCTCCTTTCAATCACATCAAATGCTTCCAATTCATTTATTCAAATAAAAGGCCCATAAACTCTTATAGCACTCGTTTCAATTTCTATGGAGTTCTGCAAACAGACATGTGCTCATTCAGTTCAGAGACGGAGAAGATGGGCGGCATTATCAACACAGCCGCGGAGCTTTGTATTCTAGATTTTGCTGTGAATACATTTAGTTTGATTGCATCAGGAGCCTCTGACTAGAGCTTAATGTATTCGTTTTTCTTATTAGGTTTGAAAATGAGAGGTGAAAACTGGCATGAGGGACTTGAGAGTGAACAGACAGAATTTATATAAACAGCGCAATCATTCATTCAAGGCTTGATTAACCAAGCTCACAAAGAGAATTTAAGGAAATGTGTATAATTATTTGGACTGTCATCCACACGCGATTGTAATTGACAAGATTTGTATGAGATATGATGCAATAAGAGAATATATTAAATAGAATAGAAATAAATAAATAAAACCCAGCTTGATTACCGGGAGAACATTAGGGGGAGGCGTGATATTAGAACAACACAATTATAGCGCTTTTCCTCAGGACACGCTGCTAGCATTTCTGATGCATTAGCGAGCCTTGGCTAACGAAGAAAAAAAAAATTAGGTGCAGCAGATTTTCAAAGCGGCACTTGTACCCAGCATCATTAAAAATTTATTCAACTTCTCCCTCCACATGACAAGTGTTTGGTCACAGGGAAGATGCATTGCGAACTGAGAAGAAAAAAAAAGTTTCTCGTTTTCACTGTGTTATTTCTTTGTTTTGTTTTTTTTTCTTTACTGTAACTCCCTCCCACTTTCTCTGTCTCTGTTTGTGTTTCTCAGTCTCTCTCCATCTCCACCTCTTCCTCCCGGTTGCTCTCTCCTCCTGTTCTCTTGCCATCAGCTCTGCAGCTGAAAGATGTACCCATTACAGAGTGACAGCTTGACACACAATGACCTGTCAGCGCATTCATCGCTCAATGTTTTATTTTAGCGGAGAGCCAAAACTGAGACGAAAATAAGCAAGTTGTTTCAAGGCCCTGGAATTAGATTTTTTTATTTTTTTAAACTGGCACCCAGAGTCACCGGCCTTCTGATTTACTCTCGATCTGTCAAAGCGGTGAGTAAACTAACCTTGTGCTTAAAAACGTATAGATAGATACTGTGTTAGCACCACAACATCAATGTAATATGCCGGTGTAATATTTCAGCTATCACTGAACAAATATGTGTGTATGTGTGCTGAGAGTGTAATGAAGAACCCAGAGTTTCAAGAGAACTCGTCCTGCCCCTTTGGTTTGTATTTATCGAAGAGAAAGGTAATGAGATTGCTGAGAAGTTATCTACTTCAGAGCATTATTACATTAAAGGAAAGCACTTCAATTTATCAGGTGGGTCATTGCTTTTTTGCAGTACATTTTCATGCCCTCGTCATATATGTCTTAATATACTGGATAAAATATACAACTCATAATTATTAAAGATCTAAACTATATTATTTAGTTCTGTTTATGACAATGATCACAATTAAGTAAAGGGATTTCTAAATAACTTAATAATATTTTTTGAATGGAAGCTGCCATTTTGCCTTCTAACATGGAAAACTTGCAGTTAAGAAATATTTATCTTTCTTAAGAATTTAAGAAATGTAAATTATTAAATTTAAATATTAGCATTGATGTATTGTGAAAATATTATTGTGAATATTGGCAATGGCAATAAATTGTACACGTTTGGTCACACTTTAAAGTAGTGTCCAATTCTCACTATTAACTAACTATAAATTACTGCTTAGTGCTCAATGATAGTAAGTTAGTTGTTAAGTTTAGGTATTGGTAGGATTAAGGGATGTAGAATATGGTCATGCAGAATAAGGCATTAATATGTGCATTATTAAGTATAACAGCCTATATCCTAGTAATATGCATGCTAATAAGCAACTTGTTAATAATGAGAATTGGACCCTAAACTAAAGTGTTAACTCATTTTCTAAAAACTTGTTAGAAAAATTTGCCTCTACCTACATTTTTGCAAAACTGGAGAAATTAAAACTATAATGACTGTAAAATTTGTATTACTTTTTACACAAATTATGATTACAACTGCAGATTATCAATTTATAAAGACTTATTTCAGTGTGGTTCCTTGCAAAATACCATGTTATTACTCAAAACACTTTTACCACAGTGTATGATTTCTATAGCACATTTTGAGGTTTGCATAAAGCATAATCAGCTCCATATGGATTTTCTGACATAGTGAATGTAATGTAGTTTGTTTGTATGGGAAGAAGGAGGTGGGAACTGGCGAACATTTAAAAGACTTTAATAAACAACCAAAACAAAATGAAAGTAAACCACGGGCAGCCCCTCACGGACGACTGCCACGCACACACATAATAAACCATAAATAAAACTCAACATAAAGTCCAGGCCTGGTCCTCCCTCGTCCTTCACTGGTGTCGCTTGTCCTTATATGCCTCCGAGCTCCCTCATGAGAGGACTCGCAGGTGACGCTCATTCTCAATCACGCACCGGTCTCACTTGCTCCTCCCATGTCTCTCGCTCGTCTACCTCGCCACAGTGAACTTGCTCGGTAACTCACCTGGTACAACACTGCACTTGCAACATGGAGCGATCAGGTGCAAGTCACTATTAAGAGCTCAATTACTTGTAGAAGCACATGGTGTGGTTTCATCAGCAAATGCATTTTTTTTTTTTTTTTTTTATGTGTTCTTTGTTTTTGTCAACACTATTGTTTAGAGTTTAGTGTAAGTGGTATGTTATTTTCAACTGGGCTAGAGCATTAAGCATTAACAGAGCATTTTTAGCACCACACACCGAACTTTACATTTCTGAACTGCACTGATACATACAACAATCAACGTAGAGAGTGTATTTCTGATTTTTTTGAAAGGTTACCTTTTATATAGTCAATTCAGGTTGATTGGGACACTTTTTCCAATTCATCTCAATGGCAAAAAGTGTCCCAATCACCCTAAATTCATCCCTAAATATTTAATGAACTTCACTAACCAACACAACCATATTCATTTTCTTTTTAAGTTAGAGCTCAAAGGGTCCCACATAACCGACCTATGCAGTTTTTATTTTATTTTTTTTTAATTTTTTTGTATCCATACACTTAAATGCTTTCCATCCATTTAGCTTTTTCTTTTAACACCAAGTGCTTATTTACATATTACACATACTGTGAAGGGTTAAAGCACATATTGAGATGAACACATAAAGGACCCTAAAGTATCTAAACTGCACCAGCAATTACTCGATTCCCCAGCAGGGTTTTAACCTCACGTTCCAATAGTCGGGATGCTCTAGGAGCAAAGGTCATCACCCTCAAAGTGATGAACATGTGTCAGCAGTGTATTATTTATGTGATAAGGGCTTTCGTTCTGCTAGCGTGCTCAAACGCACATGCACACGCACACACAAATTGGCACGGGTTCAGGTGGCCTATGCCCCCAAGTCCTCGTGCAGTTTATTGAGTCCCATGGTGAGCTGATACTCTGCTAGTGTTTGGTCATCAGTCACCGCCCACATTGTGTCCACCGAGCGTCTGTGTCTCATCTCTAGCTGGACACACACTCCACCCACAGACCATGTGTGTTTTTGTGAACGTGTGAGTTTTTGAATGTCCGTATGTATTCACACACTGCAAAAAAAAGGTAGTTTCATCTGCAATAATACTTTCTTTGTACAATCAAAAAAAAAAAAAAGAGTTGCAAAAGCAACATTTAGTTTGTCATATTAAGTGTAAAATCTGTTGAGAAACATAATAATAAGTCTTGTTTCTCCGTTAAGCCAACAGTGATTGTGATTTACCTCAGCATTTCAAAGCCAAAGGAAAGTGGCACGGCATATCTTTGTGTTCTCAAGGATGAATATCCCAAGGCTGGGCCTATCTGAAATGTGCAGTGGCCAGCATGTTTGAAAAAATAAATGCAGGCACAGAGCTCAGTTGAAAGTCTCTGTTCTTCCAAATCAACATATGTATCACGTTGCCTAGCGCATTCATGTACAAAAAAGGGGGGGAGAAAAGAAAAGGGGAAAAAAAAGTTAAAAAGTAAAGGAGCAAAACTGAGCTGCGGCTTGAAACGCTGATAAAAGTGCACTGTGTGCTAATCCACGACCCACAGAAACAGATACACTACAGGGCATTGTATGCTAATGCAGCCTCACAATGCAAATGAAACTAAACTGAGTGTATACATGTACATGCTCAGTGGGGATTATTCACTGTCCGTGGTGATAATGGGCATTTGAATAATAATCACTGAAGGTTCATATATCACGTTGTTATATATCACTTCCTCTACGCCAGTAGTCCGATGAGAACGTGTCCCCTAAGGTTTTTGTTGGCATACATTACCAGTTAGCCTCGGTTTCATTTCGATAAAGGAAATTTTTTAAGGTATGTGTGATTCCGTAAGGTGGAATAAATAATATGAATACGGTATTAGTACAGGGCACACTGTAGGTTGCTGTTTCTGATCCCTGAGCTTGTGTTTCCCATCAGGCCTACAGGAGAGAAACATACAAGCGGTGATTGAAAGCCCCTGTCAGTCAAGCCATTCCCTGGCACCCTGGAGTTGTGTGTGAGAAATGTCGATTGCATGACTGAAACGCGCACAAGGATTTTATCCGGCCAGCTGTGGAAAAAAACTGAGACTAATTCATCTGAGTGCTGTGGTCTGCTATCCAGTGTGGGCCTTTCACTGGAATTCTGCATCCAAACCAATGGATCGGCCTTTATCTCAGATAAGGGAGTATTCAAAGAGTTTTCAGTTACAAGATCAGATTCATTCATACAATTGGACTTTGTTATAATATATCAATATTAAGATGCTTTCAGTAGAGTATGTATACTACCATTCAAATGTTTTAATAAAACTCTCTTATGCTCACCAAAGTTGCATAAGTGATCGAAAACACAGTAAAACAGTAATATTGTGAAATACTATTACAGTTTAAAATAGCTGTTTTGTATTTTAATATATTTTAAAATGTAATTTACTGCGATGGCAAAGCTGAATTTTCAGCAGCCATTACTCCAGTCTTCACTGTCACATGATCCTTCAGAAATCATTCTAATGTCAGGGCAATAGCCTTCTGGGCAGAGGACCAACATATAGCGCAGCTGCGCTTCAGGCGACCTGAATTCGAGTCCCGACTCGAGGTCCTTTACCTGTCCTGTTCCCCTCTCTTTCCTCCTCATTGTGTCCTATCATCTACACTGTAATGTCTAATAAAGACATAAAATGGCCAATAAAAAAATATATATATATGTAACAGAAATCTTTTGAAAATCACTGCTAAAGAAGCATTTCATTTCAAAAGTGAAAACATTTGTGCTGCTTAATATTCTAATATATCTTATGAATCAAATAAAACTTTTCTTTAGACTTGGTCAATCTGTCCATCTTCGTGAAAAAGGAAATGTTGTATATATATATATATATATATATATATATATATATATATATATATATATATATATATACACACACACACACACACACACTGTATATACATTTCTGGCTGTGGAACCTTTTCTACTCCCCTGTATGCATCAGCAAACATGCTGATACAACTTAAAGGTCATGTTCTTTTCATGTTGACAGGGCCTTCTGAAACTTTGACGAGGCGGTCCCTCTGTAGGAGCGCTCCGTCTGTCCACATGCTATAAAGGAATTAAGCTTCCTATCAAACCTTTGTCAGCTCACTCATGTGCAGTGATTAGAAAACCAAGTAACTGAATGAAAATACTGGAACCAAGTCAACAGCCAAAGCAGACACGCTGTGAATGAAAACAGTACAGACATCGAGAAGAAAGCATGCTTTATATATACGTCCTGGAAACATTGCGATAACCTCATTAAGAGATCAGTGAACTTGTAGACAGACTCCTTAACCTCACTCATCTCATACAGTTGCAATTTGAATATCTCTCCACAGCACAATTAATAGACGATGTCAAACATAGCAGCGGCACAATATTTTAATAGTATTTCTGTAGGAATCTAAATGCACATGTACATGCACATTTTAATATGAACAGTAGTGGTTAAAGACATCTAATATGAACTGACCATGCTTTTAACCCTTTTGATCCCTAATAATAATGGACTAGTTTATATATTTTTATATTTTCATTAATATATTTGCCTTTGAGTGAGTGAGGACAAAGACACACACACACACACACATATATATATATATATATATATATATATATATATATATATATATATATATACTGTATATATTGTGTGTTTGCACTTTACAGTACATGCACTTACAGTGTACTTACCTAAAACATACTGGGTAATATAAGGTAACTACATGGGTTAAGGTTAGGTTTAGGGGTAGGTTCAGTTATTGTAATTACAATACATAGTATGTTCATGGGGAACAAGACTGTAAAATAAAGTGCTACCATTTATGTTGTCTTCATATGTGCGAGCAAAGAAGTGCATATGAATGCAAAATGTGTACACAAACCTAAGAAATCTGCTATCTGTTCAGTGTGGGAATCAATACAAGAAAACAGGATCTCCATAGACGTCATCATTGTAGCCATCTGTACCTAATCTTACACTGCATGATAAACAAAGGAGAGTTACTCTAATTGAAAGTGAAACGCCTGACCCTTTTCAACCCACCTTGTTTAATTTAAGCTCAGTGATAATCATGAAATGCACTTCCTTTATTAAATTAAATGTGACACTTGTGAGCTTTGCAAAATGCAATGCAGCAGGAAGGGAATTTTAACGGCACTGCCACGATGGCATTCGATGTATAATCAGGATCTTCATGCTATTTTCTTTCAGTCAAACGTGTGTCATCAATATGTTGTAGTCTGTCAGCCCTGCGGTATTCACCTGTATGTGTGCGTGTCTGTGTGCGTTTGTGTATATATCTATGTGTGTGTGAGTGTTGTTAGACAGTTCCTCGCCTCCCTCTTGTTTTAAAAGGCACGTGTAATAGCCGGTAAAGAATGGCCTTAAGAGACTCTGGCATGTTGATGCCTGATGCACAAAGGTCATTGATTCCAGGGCCCTCAGCTTTCTCTTAACAATTCGTCGGGATTTTGGCATTTGGTGAGCACACACAGGACAGCTTCCCGACAAGCCGACCTTGACAGCGAATTGGATAAATAAACCTTCAATTTAGCCTCTCTCCTCCCAGCTCCGTGCAGCCCGGCAGCACGTCCCACCGGGAGACTTCACCTATCCATATCGCTCAGCCCGCGCCTTCTCTCCCTGAGCCCGGCACGTCTGCTCAGCCTGCCCTCACTCCAGTGACAAACATCGTCTAGCACACGCACTAACAGCCCTCTTCTGCAGCAGTCAAAGTCAATACAGCTCTCCTCAACAATTTAATGCCAATTCTGTCTTTCGCGCTGTCCGTCCCGGGCTTCGACCATCTCTTCAGCGTTCCTTCAAAATGTACGCCCTTGCGAGCGCTCGACAACCCCCTCTCCGCTTTCTCTTGAGACGGCAATAGGGGCATCGCTCCATAACGGGTAATGACATGGCATTTAATGATACTGTCCGAAGTGATCCGCAGCCCGCAGACAGGTAATGCACCGGCGGTGTAGCGCAGATAAGCATGGCTGCACTGCTGCTTGCTGCTTGCTAGTGGTGTTGAGGCGACGGCAGCAATACTGTATCTCTCACAGGCCCTGTGCAGATACCGGGTGACATATGCATTGCTATTCTCTCCTCAGCCCTGCCATGAACCATAGTTAAAGAAAAAGAACGCAGCCTGATGGAAAGAACCCTTAGCAGAAAGTGTGTATGCATTTTATTATGTAAGAGATGGAGTCAGAGACATCATACCCATTTTTATTTTATTTTATAGAGTAAAGTTTGTGGCCAAAAAGTTTTCTTTTTTTAATTTTTTTCTAGCATTAAATTGGTCAAAAAGACAATAAAGACATTTATATTATATGTTATAAATGATTCAGATTATATATATATATATATATATATATATATATATATATATATATATATATATATATCCGGGACCCCCATAAGAAGTAAAAATAATTTTATGAATTAATTATTTACAATAATTAATGCGACTGTGCCTTTTTAGGCTGCTCTACATTTCTCTTTTAAAATGTAAACGCTGTATCTAAAGACCGCTAAAGAGCACATGACTCCGTTTACTGCTTGCCTGGCGCCGCTCTGTGAATCTAACTTTAACAGGAGAAAAATGTATACATAAACCCCCTCTCGAGTCGGAAAGAGATAGCTTCTTGCTGGCTTTGATGGGGTAATTTTCTTCTAATCTTTCTACTGTAGCCTATTTATCCAACCCGATCTCATGGCAATTCGTATATATATATTTTACGGGGTGGCTAATTTGTAAGACAAATTTGTAAGTTTTTTGTTAAATCCCACGTATTTGACAAGTTGCCTCACCGCAGAAAACTCAAAACAGTGTTTACAGAAAGGACATGCTTTTAAAGCTATTGTTAGTCGAATTGTTTTTTTTGGCCTTCAAACACCTTAAAATGCATGTGTAAATCTGTACAATTTTAATTTTCTCAGGGGGGCATGCCCCCAACCCCCCCAGCAAGACCACTTATGCCCTCTGTATTCACGAAACCCTAAGTATGGCCCTGTTAAGGATTTATCCAAACCCAACCCTTTTTTTTTTTTTTTTTTTTTTGATGGTGGAGACCCCCCCATAACACTTGATTCAATTCGAGCACTGATTTTAAGGCAGCATGAAAACTTACTTTAAGTTGAAGCAACATATTATTAGTTATTCTAATGTTGAATTGAACTTGTGTAAACTAATTGTAGCAGTATTTTTTACAGTTTGAAGGATCATGTGATACTGATGTCTGGAGTAATGGCTGTTGAAAAGTCAGTTTTATCACCATAAGGCGAAAAAAATCATATTTGAAAATACATTTGAAAAGAACAGAAAAGAAAGAGTACTAAATAAAGGCGAATAATAATCTAAAAAAATGATGTATACATTTCATACAAAGGGAATACATTATAATTTACATTCACTCCTTGTCATCTGACTGTTAATTGTAGACTGTTTGCAGAAGGAATGAGGTCACGTGGAGGAGACGAGAAGAGAACTTGATTCATTCTGAAGCTAAAGCCTGTCAGCTGAAAGAGAGGAAGGAACAGACAGTGAGATAGAAAGAGAGGCACACAATGCAGAGTGATGGACAAGGGTAAAAAGAGCTGGAGGTTTTGATCATTCGCTCTTGTCATTCTTTAACCATGGCAAGAGAAGAATTGGGAGGGCAAAGAGAGCAGGGGGTAAAGAGAATAAAAAGTACAATGAAAGAGTGAGATGCAGAACTCTCAATGAGAGTTTGAAAGACAAGAGTACAGGATCAGTCTGACACCACTCTCTATCCCCACTCTCTCTCCTTTTCTCTCAATCTCTCTCAGGGGACTTTAAATGCTTTGTGAAATTACAAATGGAATGGAAAAAAAGAGATGTGGTAGTGTTAATTCTGCAGTTATACAATGGCACACTAGCAAATTACGACTCTATGTACATACCAAGCTACAGGTTTTAACATTTGTGAAAATTTTGCAATTGATCTTGCTAGCGTCAAGAGTAAGTTTGTGGGCCCTTTGAAAATATCAGATTTTCTGCATTGATAATATGTGGTCTGATCTTAATTTACTCACATTTATAGACAAACACAATCTGACGTAACTAATAACAAACAACTGTACATATTTGGAACTACAAAAACATATAGTGAAAAAGAAAATGGTTTGTTTGTCTGGAGTATCCACATGCAAACTATAAAGCATGCAAACTGCTCTGAAATATTAAGAACTTTGTACACTTGAGAATGCAGTCCCAACATGAATAACCACACAGGAAATGAGTAATGTAATATTAACATTCCAGTAACTATTATTAACTAACAAGAAACTCTGATAAACAAATTACTAAGTAATAGCACTCAGGTGAATAAGGTTGTTCACTATTAGCTAATCAATAACTACTATTTTTTTCATACTTCTCAGAGGACTACTATACAGGTTTATAATTTATGTGAAAAATGCATAATGTATAATTCATTCTAAAGAGAAGATCATGGTAACCCCACTAGTAATGACTCAAGTATTACCAAATCCTTCAGAAGAAATGACTAATTATTTGTTGTTATATTATACAGTATTCTAAAGTGAAAGGCCTGATAACTCTCAAGTAATAACTTTTGAGGTTTATGTGAGCGCGTTACTAGAGTGTTACCATGATCTTCACTTTAGAACAGTGATCCAAATGGCCAATAATTCCTTTAGAAGGATGAAGTAGGACTTAAGTCATTACTATTCAAAACCTTACAAAAACCTCAAAAGCTTTAACAATGCCTTCAGTCATTACTAGAGGGATATCATGCTTTTCACTTTATAATACTGATCCAAATAATTAGTAATTCCTTTTGAAGGATTTTGTAACACTTGAGTCATTACTAGTAGGTGATACTTGCTTTAAAATTAAAGGTACAATATGTAAGATTTTTAATTTTTTTTTATTAAAATATCCCAAAACCACTAGAACAATGTTATATATTTTGTTGACTTGTGTACTTACATTATCCGAAAAGTTTCCAAGAATGTTTAAATACAGAGAAATAAGCAATTTTAACCAGGACACGAACTGTGTCCGTGCGTCGCCTATCAATGACATCATACCCACGTTACCCTCGATTTCCAGTTCCCATTCAGTCGGTCACTCTCAACACCACGTCGGAGTACCAACGAATAGGAATTTCGCTCGCGAGAGCCAATCTACTTCGAGTGTAACTAAAACGAGCCAATGCACATTGGCATGCAATGATTGCACCAGGTGCTCATGCCACACCATGCGGGTATAAATGAGACACAGGTGATTGCATCAAATCAGCATTTTGCTTCGGAGCATTGTCCCGAACCCTCAAGGCTGGATGATTGGTTTCTCGGGGTGGCCCGTGCTGGTTCTCAGCACCCCACCCCGGTCCCTTTTTTCCCGGAGGTGCACGAGGAGCTCACTAGGTCATGGACGGCACCTTTTACTGCCCGAAACCGGCCCAGTGGATCCTCCTCCCTCACAACCCTTGATGGCGGACCTGCAAAAGGATACACGCAGGTTCCTCCCGTGGAACTATGCACAGTTATGCTATGCAACTGTGCCCTAACTCCACTTCCAGGGGGAACCCGTGTCTTCCCTCCAGGGCCTGTGGGTACTCATCCGATCTGATCAGGAAGGCCTACCAGGCTTGTGGAGAGGCAGGCTCTGCTTTACACGCTACGGCGTTGTTGCAGGTCCATCAGGCCCAGGCTCTGAAGACCTTGCACGAAGGTGGTCACGATCCCACAGTTCTCCAGGAACTGAGAACCGCAATGGACCTCGCGCTTCGTGCGACGAAGGTTACGGCGCGGGCCGTGGGTCGTGCGATGTCCACTATGGTGGTCCAGGAACGCCATCTCTGGCTGTGTCTGGCGGACATGAGGGAGACAGACAAAGTCAGGTTGCTTAACTCCCCCGTCTCCCAGACTGGCCTCTTCGGCGACACGGTCCAGAACTTCGCCCAGCAGTTCTCGGCCGCACAGAAGCAGACTGAGACAGTCAGTCACATTCTGCCACGGCGGTCAGCTGCTGTCTCCACCCCGCTGCCAGCAGTGCCTCAGCCTGCTCGTCGCCGAGGGCGGCCGCCTGCGTCTGCCTCCGCTCCCGCACTGCAGCAGCAGCCTCCACCCAAGCGGCGTCGTGGAGCCGTGCGCAAGCAGGCCGCCCTACCCGTCCAGACGCCTGCCAAGAGGGGTGACAAGGCCAAGGGCAAGCTGCCACGAGACGGGCGACCCGGAGGTGAGGAGGACTGCTGTTCTGGAGATGGTGACCGCACCGCTCCATCCCCCGGTGGAGGGCCGGGAGGAGAATCTTGTGTTCCATTTTGTTTCTGTTTCTGTTTCTGTTTCAAATTCTCAACACAAGAGCAGTTCCTTCCATCTCTGGGTCTGCAGGGGGCTCGGAGAGTTGTGGCCGGTCAAACGCCGGACCACACTCATCCTCCCCCTTCGCCAGCGGGCAGCAGTGGACAACCCCCTCATGTTCCTGCTGCCCACCTGTGGAATCAGGTAAGTATTGCACGGCACACTCTCACCTCGCTGCGGGCCGCCTGCACGAGACAGCCGCCCCAGTCCGGTACCTGCATTCCACCTCGCTGCCCCACGGTGGGTACGCCGGTGGTCCCTATGGTCCTGCTTTTTGTACGGTCCCTGGGAGCCTGGCTAGTGCTCCTCGGTCCGTCTCGCTGGCTCATTCGGACCATCAGGCTCGGCTACGCGATTCAGTTCGCAGGGCGCTCCCCCAGGATCAGGGGCGTCCGCTTCACTTCGGTGAATGCTGCAGATGCCCATGTACTGCGTGCGGAGATCGCTGTCCTGGTGGCGAAGGAGCCGCGATAGAGCCGGTCCCTCCCCAAGATTGGTTTGCAGCGATCGACCTGAAGGACACGTACTTTCATGTCTCGACCCTTCCTCGCAGGCCGTTTCTGCGCCTTGCGTTCGAGGGTCGAGCATATCAGTACAAAGTCCTGCCCTTCGGGCTGTCCCTGTCCCCCCGTGTCTTCACGAAAGTCACGGAGGGGGCCCTTGTGCCCATGAGAGAACGGGGCGTTCGCATCCTCAACTATCTCGACGACTGGCTCATTCTAGCACAGTCCAGGGATCAGTTGTGCGAACACAGGGACCTGGTGCTCAGACACCGCAGCCAGTTGGGTCTTCGGGTCAACTGGGAAAAGAGCAAACTCGCCCCCGGGCAGAGGATCTCTTTTCTCGGTATGGAGTTGGATTCGGTCGAGCAGGCAGCGCGCCTCACAGAGGAGCATGTCCAGTCGATGCTGAACTGCCTGAACACGTTTCAGGGCAGGATGGCGGTTCCACTGAAATAGTTTCAGAGGCTCCTGGGGCATATGGCAGCCGCGGCGGCAGTAACGCCACTCGGCCTGCTTCATATGAGACCGCTTCAGCATTGGCTACACGGCCGAGTCCCGAGATGGGCGTGGCAACGCGGCACTCACCGGGTGAGCATCACACCAGCCTGTCGCCAGTCCTTCAGTCCGTGGTCAGACCCCTCGTTCCTTCAGGCCGGAGTGCCCCTGGAACAGGTGTCCAGGCATACTGTGGTTTTCACAGATGCCTCTGCCATGGGCTGGGGAGCCACGTACAACGGGCATGCAGTGTCAGGGGTTTGGACGGGCCCGCACCTGCATTGGCACATCAATTGCCTCAAGTTGCTAGCAGTACATCTTGCTCTGAGCCGCCTCTAAGGGCGGTTACAGGGCAAAGATGTGCTGGTCCGCACGGACGACACTGCGACTGTTGCGTACATCAACCGACAAGGTGGTCTGCGCTCCCGTCGCATGTCACAACTCGCCCGCCATCTCCTCCTCTGGAGTCAGAAGTGTCTGAGGTCGCTTCGGGCCATTCATGTCCCTGGTGTGCGCAACCGTGTGGCCAACGAGCTGTCACGAGCTGCGCTCCCAGGGGAGTGGCGACTCCACCCCCAAGTGGTTCAGCTGATCTGGAGACAGTTCGGGGTGGCACAGGTCGACCTGTTTGCTTCCCCAGAAACGTCCCACTGCCAGTGGTTCTATTCGCTGACCGAGGGTGCACTCGGCACGGATGCCCTTGCGCACAGCTGGCCCCAGGGGCTGCGCAAATATGCGCTTCCCCCAGTGAGCCTACTTGCACAGACACTGTGCAAGGTCAGGGAGGATGAGGAGCAGGTCCTGTTGGTGGCGCCGTACTGGCCCAACCGGACCTGGTTCCCAGAACTTATGCTCCTCGCGACAGCCCCTCCGATTCCTCTGAGGAAGGACCTTCTGACTCATAGACGGGGCACCCTGTGGCACCCACGTCCAGACCTGTGGTAGCTTCATGTCTGGCCCCTGGACGGGACGCGGAGGTTCTAGATGACTTACCCCAAGAGGTAGTTAACACCATCACTTCGGCACGTGCACCGTCTACAAGACAGGCTTACGCCTCGAAGTGGAACCTGTTCGTCGAGTGGTGTTCTTCTCGCCGAGAGGACCCCCGAAGATGTTCGATCGCGTCTGTGCTTTCCTTCCTGCAACAAGGGTTGGAGCGTAGGCTGTCACCCTCCACCCTCAAGGTCTATGTTGCTGCTATATCCGCCTATCACGACCACGTAGAAGGTAAGTCGGTTGGGAAGCACGACCTGGTCGTCAGGTTCCTTAGGGGGGCGAGACGGTTGAATCCTCCTCAACCCCCTCCATACCCTCTTGGGATCTTGCTCTGGTGCTCCCGAGCACTCCAGAATGCCCCATTCGAGCCTTTGCAGTCAGCAGAGCTAAAGATTCTATCTATGAAGACTTTGCTGTTGGCTGCATTGGCCTCCATCAAGAGGGTTCGGTCGACGAATCGTGCCTAGAGTTCGGGCCGGGTAATACCCACATGGTACTAAGACCCCGGCCTGGCTATGTGCCCAAGGTTCCTACCACTCCCTTCAGGGACCAGGTGGTGAACCTGCAAGTGCTGCCCCTGGAGGAGGCAGACCCAGCCCTAGCTTTGCTCTGTCCCGTCCGCGCTCTGCGGATCTATGTGGATAGAACTCAAAGCTTCAGAACCTCAGATCAGACTCTTTGTCTGTCACAGAGGCCAGCAGAAGGGAAAGGCTGTCTCCAAGCAGAGGATGGCCCACTGGATAGTGGATGCCATCACCTTGGCTTACCAAGCACAAGGTGTGCCCTGTCCGCTCAGGGTGCGAGCACACTCTACTAGAAGTGTTGCATCCTCCTGGGCGCTGGCACGTGGCACCTCGCTGTCAGACATCTGTAGAGCTGCGGGCTGGGCGACACCCAACACGTTCGCTAGATTCTATAGCCTACGTGTAGAGCCGGTCTCCTCCTGTGTTCTCACCTCAAACGGGTAGAAACACCGAGAGGCCCCGGCTCTTGTCGGCTTGCTGCGCTCCGGCGCTCTTATTCTCCAGAAGCAAACTCTGTGAGTCCTCCATCACCCTCGGTGCCGGACGTCGCGGAATGTCGAGCATCAGGCCCCTTGCCGCTGAATCCTTGAGAACCAGTAATGGGCTGGGGTTATATGAGTGACCCTGCGGGGATCCCATATATTCTTCCACGGTCGCTCCTACGGAAAGCCCATGTCTTTCCCTTGGGAGAGCCTTCCCGTCACCGGGACTGAGCCCCCTCCTCCCTTGCGGGCTACGGCTCAGCATTGTACTCCACATAACTCCTTCGGGGTATGATGTGGGCACCGCAGCGTCCCCCTTCTAGGGCACGCTTTCCCAGTGTTATCCAATAATCACTGAGCAGGGTCATGCGGAACAGCAGTGATGGACTTCCTGGTGTGAGCCCCGTCTCATCAGGTAAGAGAGCTCAGGCGGCTCACACTGGGCACTGGAAGGGGGCAGAGGCCATGGCACTTTGGTAGGGATTCCTATTCGTCGGTACTCCGACGTGGCGTCGAGAATGACCGACTGAATGGGAACGTCTCGGTTACGTATGTAACCCTCGTTCCCTGAAGGAGGGAACGGAGACGCCACATCCCGTCGCCATGTCCTCTGTACCCTGCTGGGGTGCCTGTCTACCTACTCGGCTCCTCAGCAAAAGGCTGATTTGATGCAATCACCTGTGTCTCATTTATACCCGCATGGTGTGGCATGAGCACCTGGTGCAATCATTGCATGCCAATGTGCATTGGCTCGTTTTAGTTACACTCGAAGTAGATTGGCTCTCGCGAGCTAGATTCCTATTCGCCGGTATTTGGCGTGGCGTCTCCGTTCCCTCCTTCAGGGAACGAGGGTTACATACGTAACCGAGACGTTTTAATTTGTAACAACCATGGAAACACCAAAGATGCTTTAATATAGCTATTGTGTATTTTATTAGACAGGTGAGCAACTGTTTGGATACATTCATTGACAGAAAACTGCTTGTTATTTAGCTCAACACAGTCTTATTGTTTAAATCTTGTTTTCTTTATTTATCGCGAGTATATGTTTTACCATTCCTAGTGTTGATCTAGCTTACTGGAGTGTGCAACAAGTGTCTCGTAGTAGCCGCTAAGCAAACGCACAGATTAGCGTTATAACATAACTTTCAACACGCTAAAATAATGTATCTAATATGATAAAACAGCACAGCATTACCCCACATAAACATGACCGGAAGAAGCGGAATCGTCTGCGGCATAATAAAAGCTCAGAGAAATCAAGGCATCATAAATCTACACCTCTGTTTTGAATAAGCAACCTCTAGTGGCAAAAAATTACATATTGTGGCTTTAATTATACTGTACATTATGCATTATTCACAATAATTATGAATCTGTATATAGTAGTTCTTAGTAGTAGTTCTCTGGGAGGTATGAAAAAATAGTAGTTGATTAGCTAATTGTGAACTACCTTATTCGCCTGAGTGCTATTACTTACTAATTTCGTAATCAGAATTTCTTGTTAGTGAATAGGGTTTACTAGAACGTTAATTATGCGTTACAAATTTTTTTTATTTATTAATATTTATTAATGACAGTACAGTATTCTAAAGTGTTACTAGAAGCTGTCCAAACGTTAACAGAAACTATCAGCAAATGCATGTTTTTGTTGTTGCTGTTCATGACAAAGCAACTTTAAATGATGAGATTTGATTTCTCACCTACAAAATCTCAGCTTGCTGTCACATCACTGACATTGCATCATTTAAATTGGCTTGTAGGCTTGTCGATAACTCTTCTGGACAACTAGTTGATTAATATTAAATAAAAGTAGTCATGCAAGCCAGTTCAGAAAGATGAAATTGAATGAAAACCTTATGGTTACATCTGTGGTTGTAGATCTTCTTGTGCCACTGTAGGCTACTGAAAACATGTGGTGTGACATTCTGATAATATGACAACATGATAATATTACCTTGATATATTAATATGTTGCAGCTAAAAAATTTTTTTCAAGATTACATCTCCATTTATAGGTTACTTGCATTGTCATGGAGCAAGCTGTGAACAGTGCAAAACCAAATTTTTTTTTTTAAAACAAAGCTTCTTATTCTCACCAAGGATGCATTTATTTGATTAAAATTACAGAACAAATAGCATTGTCAAATATAACTATTTAAAATAACTGTTTTCGATGTTAATATATTTTAAAATGTAATTTATTCCTGTGATGATAAAGCTGAATTTTCAGCAGCCATCACTCTGGCTGATGGCATCGTGTGACTTCAGTGTCACACGATCCTTTAGAAATCGTGAAACCGTTATTTATTATTTTCAGGATACATATAGACATGCACAAAACACAGCACAACAAATAGACCTGTAGTATTTATAAGAATACTTTTGTAATGGTATGTCACCGATTGTTAACATAATGCTAACTATCATGCTACCTAGTAAATGTTTCTCTACTGCAAACGAATGAATGAAAGTGACTAATTAAAAAGGAAATAGATCAAGTAAACATGATGACAGGGTGAATCCTTTCTCTGTGGCCTTAACTGAAGCCTGCTGGCTGGAGAGGGACAAGCTGTTTGTGTGCTGTCTGACAGGAGGAAATGACTGTTATCATAGCAAATGAAATCAAGTCCTGACGTTCTCCTTCAGTTAACAGCAAGGGGTCATGCGGCGGTCTCTAACCCCCTCCGCACCCCGCTAGTGATATTACACTCTTAAAAATAAAGGTTCTTTATCGCCATTGATGGTTCCATGAAGAACTTTTAACATCCATGGAACCTTTCCATTCCACAAAAGGTTCTTTATAGTGGTAAAAGGTTTTTTAGATTGTTAAAATAACACTAAGAAAAAAAAAAAAAGGTTATTTTAGGACCTGTTTTAGGAACTTGAAATGTTCTTTGGGGAACCAAAAATGTATCTTCTATGGAATCGCTGCAAAAAAAAAACACCTTTTGGAACCTTTTTTAAGGTCTCAGCACACAGAGTCCTTCTCTTTATTCAATCTACATTACTATAATATGGCCAGGAAAGTGGCAGAAACTTACTAGAGTATAAGAAGGATTCATGAAAGTTTATTGACAATGATTGCTTGTGAATTAAGGTAAAAGTTTAATGACTTTGGTTGAGACAATGTCGAAAATTCTCTTGGGAATGAGAATTAAAAAGGGGAATAGTGCAGACATTGGCATTCACACATATCAACCGTATGAAGCCTATACTGCATCATTGATACATACATACATACATACAACATCAACACTGATACATAAATACAACAATCAAAACTGGTGAAAAACCTGTTGCACAAAATCCACAATGCCTTCTAACCTCTGATTGATAGTTTATACTTTTTAGCAAGTTAAAGGCCTTTTAGTATAGGCCTGGCTGTAAAAATGTCCACCATCAGGTTGTGGTACACGTGTCTTTTTGCTGTGAACGTTTTTATAGAGTAAATGTAAGAAACTTAGTAACATTTCAAGATGAACATTTACTAGACTGAAGCAACTTTTACTTTACATATATGATACACCAGGCTTTGAGGAATGTTTATGTACATATCTCAATCATCATTGTATTGCATTTCATTATTATAAACCCGATTCCAAAAAAGTTGGGACACTGTACAAATTGTGAATAAAAAAGGAATGCAATAATTTACAAATCTCATAAATTTATATTTTATTCACAATAGAATATAGATAACATATCAAATGTTGAAAGTGAGACATTTTGAAATGTCATGCCAAATATTGGCTCATTTTGGATTTCATGAGAGCTACACATTCCAAAAAAATTTGGGACAGGTAGCCATAAGAGGCCGGAAAAGTTAAATGTACATATAAGGAACAGCTGGAGGACCAATTTGCAACTTATTAGGTCAATTGACAACATGATTGGGTATAAAAAGAGCCTCTCAGAGTGGCAGTGTCTCTCAGAAGTCAAGATGGGCAGAGGATCACCAATTCCCCCAATGCTGCGGCCAAAAATAGTGGAGCAATATCAGAAAGGAGTTTCTCAGAGAAAAATTGCAAAGAGTTTGAAGTTATCATCATCTACAGTGCATAATATCATCCAAAGATTCAGAGAATCTGGAACAATCTCTGTGCGTAAGGGTCAAGGCCGGAAAACCATACTGGATGCCCGTGATCTTCGGGTCCTTAGACGGCACTGCATCACATACAGGAATGCTACTGTAATGGAAATCACAACATGGGCTCAGGAATACTTCCAGAAAACATTGTCGTGAACACAATCCACCGTGCCATTCGCCGTTGCCGGCTAAAACTCTATAGGTCAAAAAAGAAGCCATATCTAAACATGATCCAGAAGCGCAGGCGTTTTCTCTGGGCCAAGGCTCATTTAAAATGGACTGTGGCAAAGTGGAAAACTGTTCTGTGGTCAGACGAATCAAAATTTGAAGTTCTTTTTGGAAAACTGGGACGCCATGTCATCCGGACTAAAGAGGACAAGGACAACCCAAGTTGTTAGAACAACATATGCTCCCATCCAGACGTCGTCTCTTTCAGGGAAGACCTTGCATTTTCAACATGACAATGCCAGACCACATACTGCATCAATTACAACATCATGGCTGCTTAGAAGAAGGATCCGGGTACTGAAATGGCCATTTTCTCAGTTTAAACATTTGATATGTCATCTATGTTGTATTCTGAATAAAATATTGAAATGTGAAACTTCCACATCATTGCATTCTGTTTTTATTCACAATTTGTACAGTGACCCAACTTTTTTGGAATCGGGTTTGTAATTTCCACAATTAAAACTACAAAGCTTTGAAAATAAAACCAAGTATTTAAATATCAGCTTACTAAGAATTTTTTTTTTTATTCTTTATTTATTAGACATTTTACATTTTTAACTATTTACAACAAAGCCCAATATCCGCCAACAATCATAAGATATAGAAATAATACTTAAAATTAAAACAGATAAATAAATGTAGAAAAATAAGTAAATAAATGAAAAAAAAAAAACCTACATATACATACAAGGACAGCTTACTAAGACATATTATCAGGAGATATCAGGAGTGACAACTGATATACTGTTTATGCAAGTAGTCTGATATGTTGTTATTAGAATCTCATTGATTTATGTTACAAACTATCAGAATTACATTTTAATTTTTGGCCATATAGATAGAATCACCTGGACCAAATTGCATATTTTTGCACAATTTGGGCCTCTAAATAAAACTGTAAAGACTGAAAGACTGAAGTAGTAGTTTCTTGTATGACACCTTCTTGTATGTCCAATAATATTCATTTACAACTTCAGAAAAAAATATTTTACAGTGTATATATGGGACATAAAAGTTTGATGTATTCAATATGATACAAAACATAAAATGCATATATGCAAACTTAGATTTTTTTTTCTTCATATTTTGTCTAAAGTTTCAGTAAACTCCATAAAAAATATATTTCTATTTTATATATAATGTGTCAAGCTTTACAGGGTTAAAGCAGTGTGTAAGGATGCAGAGGAAGGTTTAGGCAGGATCTCAGACAGCTCTAATGACACCTTCAGCCATGAAAGCGGAACCTGGCTTTCCCTCTCCCTGACAGTGATAATGACTGGCTTTGCATAAACCTGTGTCACTCGCAGGAAAATACACCAGGCCAACTTCATCATGTAATTAAACCCTGCCTACTGTATCTCATAATAAATGCATGTTGTGCTAATAGCTACCTCTCTGCTGCACCTCATCTTTGATTTAGCCATTGCGTTACTGAAGGTATGTTTTTGTCCTGCCTTTCATTCCTTTTTTTCATTATTTAATCTCTGATTGAAGTGCTGTTTGAGTGGGTACATGGGAATTAAGTGGCCTCAAAGAGAGAGAGAAGAAATCGAGAGGGAGACTGGCCAGCTGAAAGGTGGATGAATCAATTCATTCTTACCGCCTCAGATTTGTCTACGTGTTGTGCATTCGACTATTTATGTGAGTGTGTGTGTAACAACAGGTGAGTGTCTCTCTGTTGTCTTAAAGGCCCCGAGGGCTGCCTGGGGGCCTGCCTGCAGTCTCTGTTCTTACACAGCTCCCAACATCAGGAAGGAGAGCAGACATAGTACACTAGCCTGCAGCAAATAGACACACACATGCATGCACACACACACACTAACCTGTTTTTATGAAGCATTCTTGTGCATATAAACAAGCTCACACCCACCCCTCCTCCCACTTTAATTCACTCAGCTCTTTACGACACTATAACAATACATAAAAACACAAATATACACCTCCATATTTCCCTCTCTCTCTCTCATTCTAGAGTCACTGTTCTGCCGGTATCTTAGCAGGGGCTCTCCACACTCTTGATTCTCTGATTTTATTTGCATGGCATAAGTAAATACATCAAGATGGCTTAGTAATGCGTACAGCAAGGCCATAGCCCCACAAATCACCTGCAGCGCTGGCCTACACCATCACTCACTCGCCCCGCACTTTACAACACAATTACCCGCCGCCTGACACAAATGAGCTGGGCCCAGCAACCTGCAGCAAGCTAATTACAGCCCAGCATGGCCCGCCTCCCATTAAAACAATGACAGCCTTTGTGCCACTGCCATCACCAACAAACCGCCACTGCCCACAGAGCTGATGCAGATCTCATCTTCTGATCTTCAATCAGAACTGAAATCAGACACATCCTGACCGCTTCGTTTTGCACACGACTGTGTCTTATGCTAATGCATGAGAACACATGTGTGACACTAACACAAAGCATTTCTGTACGAGTCCGACTGCTACGAAATTGCAAAGGCTGTCACTGTAAAGGCCAATTGCAGCACTGAGATCACACATGATAGTCGACAATCTTGAGACAGTTATACTGTGAAATTTAATTTTGTGTGTGTAGCATTCAGAGATTCATTTTGAGCCACAATGTCATTCAAAGCCTGTACAAGAAAAAAAAAAAAAAGCAAGAAAGGTGGTGGTAATTTTCTGCCATGATATTATCCATAAAGTTTACGGACATTTCATTTTAACTCAAACACAAAACAATGCAGGGCATACTTTAAAATACTGTGGAAAATCAATACGGTAAATTCATATTAACACAGTACTACTATATATATATATATATATATATACACACACACACACACATACATATAGGAAATGTAGTCATAGCCAGAATTATTGGCACCCCTGGTAAATATGATCAAAGATGGCTGTAAAAATAAATATGCATTGTTTATCCTTTTGATTAAAACATTTTGCTTAAATCGAACCTTTCATTGAAGTAAAAGGGGAAATCACATCAAACAAAAACCTTTTTTTTTTTTTTAAACACGTTGGTCACAATTATTGGCACCCCTAGAATTTTTTTGTAAAGAAATATCTCTGAAGTATATTCCCTTTCATATTTACATTGTTTTAGCACACCAGGGGGGTATTCCACAAAGCAGGTTATGTGACATACCCGGGTATATTTAAGAGTAAGTTAGCGGATAACCTCAACTTTCGGTTCCAAAAACGAAGGTATCTTTCAGGGTATGTAAGTAACCATGGCAACTCACTCTCTGAACAGAACCTGCTCCGGAGCAGCTCATGATCCAGGGTTAGTTTGCTTAAGAGGTATCCAGACGTGTCTTATATCTTTAATATAGTTATTAATATAACCAAATTTGTTTCAGTTATATAATATACAATATTATATATTAATTCTAAAGAATTAGAATAAAAAAATTATAACAAGGTAATGTTTAAATGTTAATTCAATTCAAATATATTTATAATTTATTTTATTGCCATCTCACACATGGATGTGCATTCAGTTAATTAGCATCAAACAATATAATCCTTATTCTTAGTGAATAAAGATTACTTATTAAACGAAGACATTGAAAAAAGTATTGCACAACCACCAAATAGATGATGATGTGCACTAAGTAGGTTATGTAACTCCCCATTGAACAAACAAAGAAGAGGAAGTAGAATGGCATGCCCTTTCTTAGTGGTGAATCATTGATTCGTCGCTCTGTTGAGAATGTCTTGTGTGTTAACCGGGAACATACTCTGGGTTGCTTACTCCCGGACTCGTTTTTGGAACCAGCATACTTTGAGTAAGAAAGGTTTGGGTTAATCAACCGAGAGTTCAGGGTATATGTGACGGTAAGTTAACCTTGCTTTCTGGAATACCCCCCAGGGTGACTAGGAGCATGGAATTGTCTAGCCCTGACGTCCTCATAAATATAAGGAAACACAAAGGCCAAATTCCCTTAATCAAACCAGTAAAACTAAAGAATATAGCAGTAAAAGATTGTTGAGCTTCACAAAATAGTAAGTGGCTGTAGGAAAATAGCTAAAGCATTGAAAATTTCCACCATCAGAGCAAATAATTAAGAAGTTCCAATCAACTAAAGATGTTACGAATCTGCCTGGACGAGGACGTGGGTCTAGGGCTGGGAATCAATGCTCGTGACAACACATTGATGTCTTAAGACACGAAACGATCAGTTTGTGCGAGAAACCGAACAGTATTTATATAATTGTTTACCTCTAATACACCACTATGTCCAACAGCCTTCAGCGCACATCACTTCATCACTTCCGGTAAGTGAGGTCAGTGTACACGATATGGCATAGTTTACACAAGCGCCGGAAGTGATCTCTCGTGCCCATCTCTACGCCATATCATGTACATTGACCTCACTTACCGGAAGTGATTGCACGCTGAAGGCTGTTGGGCATAGTGGTGTATTACGGCAGTTTCATACTGCCGTCATACAAGCAGTGCAGTGGCAGCGCAGAGGCTGTACTTATGGAGAGCGGGAGCAGAGTGCCCGTTGTGCTTTCACACTGGCAGCATTTGTCACGCACAGCTGAACCGTGACGTGTGTACTGCAAATACAGATGAGTATCGTCCATTCTGTCACCTTTTCCGGTGTTCTGCTCTGACCTATGTCTCGTGCTTTGATTTATGATGGGCAGCATATATCTGCTGCAAATGCGACCCTGTTCCCCTCTGTCCCAAACACATATGCATATAACATGCTGTATATAAGTAGTTTACATGATAAAAGTAATCTTAAAGTTAAGATATGCCTCTAGTTTTAATCAGTTAAAGGTGCCCTAGAATGGAACACTGTATTTACCTTGACGTAGTTGAATAATAAGAGTTCAGTACATGGAATTAACATACCATGAGCCTCAAACACCATTGTTTCCTCCTTCATATGTAAATCTTGTGCTAGAAAAAGACCACTAAAAAACAGGCGATTTCCAACATAACACCGACTGTGATGTAACCGTCAGGATCATTAATATTTACGCCTCCCCAAATTTGCATATAACCAGCCCATGTTCAAGGCTGGCAGTTTTAACGTGGACCTGCACCGAATCAACAGAAGTTCTGCAGGTATTGTGAAGATGAGGACAATATAGTGAAAACGGCAGATCATGGATAAAAATGTTATGTTCCAGGCTGTGCAGGGGATGTGAGCACTTTTCATAGCCTTCCCACAGAACAGAACTGTCAACAGGTATGGTTGATGTTTATCTGTAACGGGATACAGCACCAATTGAATTCAAAGTTGTTAGTTACTCTGACTAGTGTCAATTTTGTTAACGAAAATATGACCAAAAAATGTAATTAATGACCTTTTTTTCCATGACAAAGACAAGATGAGATGTCACATCCTTGACTATATAAACATGCAATATCTTTGACGAAAAAAGACGAGACTAAAATGTAGTTTAAAAAAAAAAAAAACTTGAACAAAAAGCACTCTTTGGTTTTGTCGGGGGAAAAAGAAAGATAAGCATTCGAGTGATCGTGCTTGCGGTTGCCGGATATCAGTAATTTAAATCCCCAATCAGAGATTTTCTGTTAAAAGAACACCGGTGTTTTACTTAAACATGTGCAATCTGGCAACCTCTATCACGCGTGCGGATGATCTGAAAAAAACAATAAAAAAGTAAGCTGCATTTCAGCGATCTCCATTTGAGATTTTCTGCTTAAAGTGTCATTCAGTCAGTCTGTGTTATGTCGCTTATGTTGTTTGCGATTGTGTTTGCTGAATAACTGCACTTATGTGAGCTACTGAAATGATCCAATCAGAGCAGAGCACAACATTATTATTAATGACCCTTCCAAATGAGGCAAAAACAGACCATTTAATTCTAGGGACAATTTCTAGAGTTGTAAATGGACCTGTAAAACCGTGTCTGGATAGTTTTTGACCTTAAATAAGCCACATACCCTCTATGTAGATATCAGAGAACGATTTAAAATATTGTTTCTACTCATTCTAGGGCACCTTTAAACTTCTTGCAGTGTTGTGTTTTCGTGTATTTGATTAGATTTTTTCAGCGCTGGATGTCATATGGTGATTGTGAAACACACGGAACACTTCACTACATGATTTCATTGTGAAATTTGTTATTTTTCATGTTAATCAGGTCAATTTTCATAAAAAAAAACTATACACTGTGGCTTTAATTCAGCGTGAGCAGCGCGGCAAAAAATAGACTCGGCGCCGAAATGATTGCAGCACGGCCACTTCTGCTCTGCTCCTGTGTCATGTGTGTTCTACTGAAGAAACAAAGTCACCTATATCTTGGATGCCCTGGCAGTAAGCAGATAAACATCAAATGTATCCCTTTCATTTGTCTCCTGCTCACCAATAATGATTGGAAGTCCATTTAAATTCTGCAAAAGGTTCTTTTAGGTTGTTTTTTCATTGAAACAATTTGTTTCAATAATAAAAAATAAAAAAAAATAATCACCACATGTTGTTTGGGAGGATTTCAAGAAAAATCCTCCTCGCTCATCCAAAAACAAACTCCAGTACTAAGTTGTCAAACACGACTGGAACTTGAAATGGGCTGGTTTCTATGGTCAGATGAAGCTAAAAAAAAAAAGAGCTTTTTGGCAGCAAACCCACTAGATAGCTTTGGGTGCAAAGGTCTCCTGACCTGAACCCTATAGAAAATGAGTGGTGTGAACCGAAGAAAAGAAGCACCAACATGAAGTTGGGAATCTGATGGATCTGGATGAATTGTGTCTGATCTCTTGTCAGATGTTCTCCAAACTCATCAGGCATTACAGAACAAGACTGTTAGTATTTAATAAAAGATGCCAATAATTGTGGCCAACATCCTTTGGAGAAAAAATATTTCTTTCATAAAGAGATTTTCCCACATTTTCAATTATTTTACTTCAGTGAAAGGTTAGATTTTTGTGAATTTTGTGTTTTTTTTTTTTTTTTAATTAAAGATCAAAATGATTAACAATTGATTTTTACAGGCTACTTTGTTCATATTTACCAAGGGTCCCAATAATTTGACCATTACTGTAAGTGTAAAAAAAAAAAAAAATAATAATATATATATATATATATATATATATATATATATATATATATATATATATATATATATATATATATATATATATATATACACACACACACATTCACCTAAAGGATTATTAGGAACACCTGTTCAATTTCTCATTAATGCAATTATCTAATCAACCAATCACATGGCAGTTGCTTCAATGCATTTAGGGGTGTGGTCCTGGTCAAGACAATCTCCTGAACTCCAAACTGAATGTCAGAATGGGAAAGAAAGGTGATTTAAGCAATTTTGAGCGTGGCATGGTTGCTGGTGCCAGACGGGCCGGTATTTCACAATCTGCTCAGTTACTGGGATTTTCACCCACAACCATTTCTAGGGTTTACAAAGAATGGTGTGAAAAGGGAAAAACATCCAGTATGCGGCAGTCCTGTGGGCGAAAATGCCTTGTTGATGCTAGAGGTCAGAGGAGAATGGGCTGACTGATTCAAGCTGATAGAAGAGCAACTTTGACTGAAATAACCACTCGTTACAACCGAGGTATGCAGCAAAGCATTTGTGAAGCCACAACACGCACAACCTTGAGGCAGATGGGCTACAACAGCAGAAGACCCCACCGGGTACTACTCATCTCCACTACAAATAGGAAAAAGAGGCTACAATTTGCACGAGCTCACCAAAATTGGACAGTTGAAGACTGGAAAAATGTTGCCTGGTCTGATGAGTCTCGATTTCTGTTGAGACATTCAGATGGTAGAGTTAGAATTTGGCGTAAACAGAATGAGAACATGGATCCATCATGCCTTGTTACCACTGTGCAGGTTGGTGGTGGTGGTGTAATGGTGTGGGGGATGTTTTCTTGGCACACTTTAGGCCCCTTAGTGCCAATTGGGCATCATTTAAATGCCAATGTCCATCCCTTTATGACCACCATGTACCCATTCTCTGATGGCTAATTCCAGCAGGATAATGCCCCATGTCACAAAGCTTGAATCATCTCAAATTGTTTTTTTGAACATGACAATCAAGCACCTTGTTGAATCAATGCCATGTAGAATTAAGGCAGTTCTGAAGGTGAAAGGGGGTCAAACACAGTATTAGTATGGTGTTCCTAATAATTCTTTAGGTGAGTATGTGTATATATATATATATATATATATATATATATATATATATATATATATATATATTTTTATTATTATTATTATTTTTATACTTATTTATTTATTGTCCATACAGTGAAAGTCAATGGGTTCCAAATGTTGTTTTGGACTCCACTGACTTTCAGGTACAGTCTTACAGGTTTGGAACGGTGAGTAAATTATGTGTTTTTTTTTAAGGTGAATTATCCCTTCAAGTTCAGGACAGAATGGGGTTGTGTTGTTCATTCAGCCTGAGGGGGCGCTGTGGTGCACTTAATCGTAGTCAGCAGGGCGTAGCTTGAGATGTGCCTGTGAAACTGCTTTTAATTAACATTAATGATGCCAAGGGCCTCAGTCACAGGATGATCAACCCTACTGACGGTAGGAAAAGTAGTGACAAAAAAAAAAAAAAAAATGAGAGAGAGAGAGACAACAGCCCGCTTTACCTCCCTCATTGGCGGAATACAATATGCAATGATAGCGGATATTCCGGGCTCCTAATTACCAAATGTTTACAGTGCACCGCCTCTATTGCTACCCTTAGGCCTCTGTTCCCTGAACCTGAGAATTCAACAAAGGAGATAGAACAAGAGAGAAAGAGAAGAAGAAAAAAAAAAACGTCAGGCATTTTACTTTGTTCCACGAGCACAGAGGAGAAGAGCGCAGCCGTGCTGGGTGACCACGATGGGTTCTTACGAATCCCCAGGGAGACTGTTCAGACACACAGAACTGGACCTTTGGCTAACTTGTTCCTAATGTGCATAAACTGAATTAATAAAACTGTCTTTGCTTTTTTTTTTTTTTTTTTATTACCATCCTGGCCTTATGTGGATGTTCTGTATTATTGGTATTCATGATTTACAATAAAATCTGAAAGTTCCTGTTTATTGCACATAAAGCACACAGACACAGCTTTTAATTTCTCATTTTGAGAGGTTAAAATGAACAAGCTTGTGTCAAACAACTACTACTGTCAGTCTCAAGCCCCACCTGCATGGGCGGTAGAGCTTGTTTTTGTTCTTTCATGTTGAAGCTAGGATCAGGGAGAAAGAAAAGGTCAAATACTTCCACGTTTGGGTTTGTTTATGTGTCATACATTTCACTGCCATTTGTTTGTTCTTGGCATCCATGGCTGCCAGAAAAAAAAAAAAAAAAAAAGAGTGCCTGAAACAAGACCCATCTCAAGTCTTTAGCATTTTTAGTGGTAATAAAAAGAGCAAACCCTCTTGAGTTTGAACAGAATAAAAGAAGCAGAAATATCTCCTCTCCCTACCCCCATTTTGTCTGTAATGGTGAATTAAAGCCATATTTTATGTCACTGCTGACATATATATGTTGTGCCTTAAACAATATGAACTATGTGTTAGGATATAAATTGCTTATACCACTGGATTTCTTATTGTGACACTTCAATCCTGGAATTTTATAGAATTTTTTTTTTTTTTTGGTCACATTTTCTCCAGTGCCAGCAAACGTGGCAGACGATTGTCATAAAACATCTATGATCGGAAAGACGAGCTGTGTTCCGAAGAACTGGAGAGCTGTGACATACAGTTAACTAGCACAGATGACGACTTTCATGTTGGACAATTTCATAATTTTGGGAGTTTGTGCTAGAATCCTTCATAAAATTATATTTTACAAGCATGTAAAAAAAAAAAAAATTGATACATCTGTAAAAAAAAAAAAAAAAAAAAAAAAGCCTGTACATACTGTGAGATGAAAGTTTTGGATGAGCAAGTCTCTTATGCACACTAAGGCAGCATTTATTTGATCAAAAGTAAATGTAACAGTAAAATAGCAATATTGTGAAAGTTAAAATAACCGTTTCATTTTAGTACATTTTAAAATGTAATGTATTCCTATGAAGCAAAGCTGAAATTTCAGCATTCCCTGTCACATGATCATTCTAAAATGTTGCTATGGTGATCAAGAAATATTTCTTATCAACAAACAAATGGTTTGATTTTTTCAAGATTATTTAATCAATAGAAAGTTATGAAATAGAAATAGAAATCTATTTGTAACATTATAAATGTCTTTACTGTCCCTTTTGCTCAATTTAGTGCAGCCTTGCTTTAAAAATTATATATGCACCAGTAAGTGGTTGAAAATGTTGCTATATATAGAGTGGTGCAGTTATGACATCACTTTGTAGGCCAAAATACGGAAATGCACTTTAGCACTTCTGGTTCCATCATCTCCTGAAGTCAAAGTTTTTTTTTAATGGGTTTTTGGTTAAATGGCTGAAATAAGGTCTGTGGTGAACACAAACTGAAGACACTTTCACGTTTTATTGTATGACATAAAATACATCAGTATTACCCCACTTGTGATTTTTGAAGCTGTGTCAAAAATGATGTGTCTTGAAAAAGGCAGTTTCTAACAAGTGGCTAAATGGGACTACAGAGGCTGTCGAGGAGATTAAACATCATCACGCCGGGCAGGTAAACTCAGTCCACTTTTACAGCGTTGTTATGCTTATAAATGTGCTCTTATAAACTATTCTAATGCAAACATTATGGGAGAATGATTTTAGATAAAAACTGAAAGAGTTGTCGGAAGCTTAGTGAGGGTGACATTGAGTCGAGCGACCGTGGTGTAGTCCGTTTATAGCCTACCTTTAACTTTTTACTTCTGGCGACTACATTTAGACTTCAAAATTTATAAAAGTTGTGTTCATCTGTGATAATTATCTTGATGGACAAAACCTGCAAGTGTCATAAACTTTTGTTGATCACAGAGCTTGTTTTTTGCAATAATCCAAAAACCTATGGGAAAATCCTATTGGGTTTTTCTCGAGGGAACCAGGTTGGCTAACTGCTGGTTGGCCTACAAAGTGACGTAATACCTGCACCACTCTGTTGTGTATATTTATATACCTAACCTAACCTTTCATTGAAGTAAAAGAATGGAAAGTCGGGGGGAAATCACATTATGAAATGAATGTGTTTCTCCAAAACACATTGGCCACAATTATTGCCACCTCTGGAATTTTTTTATGAGTAAAATATCTCTAAAGTATATTCCCATTAATATTTCAATTCTGTAGCACACTAGTGTGACTAGGAACATGAAATTGTCTAGCTATGACGTCTTGTTCCACAGGAGTATAAATATGAGAAAACACAAAGGCAGAATTCCCTTAATCATTCATCACAATGAGTAAAACCAAAGAATATAGTTCTGATGTGCAGCAAAATATTGTTGAGTTGAGTTCTTGGCTGTAGGAAAATAGCTAAAGCATTGAAAATTCCCATTTCCACCATCAGGGTAAATCATTAAGAAGTTCCAATCAACTAAAGATGTTACGAATCTGCCTGGAAGAGGACTTGGGTCTATATTGTCTTAATGCACGACGAGGAGGAAAGTTTGAGTGGCCAAAGACTCTCCAAGGATCACAGAAGGAGGATCACAGAGATTAGTTGGGTCTTGGGGTCAGAAAGCCCCCCAAAAAATAATAATAAAAATAAATAAAACAACCCCTACATCACCATATGGTGGGATTCAAAAAAAATCCTCCTTGCTCATCCAGAAACAAACTCCAGTATATTCAGTTGTCAGACACTACTGGAAATTCAAAAGGGACCTGGTTCTGTGGTCAGGTGAAACTATAAAAACCCACCAGATGGGTTTGGTGCAAACAGGGATAAAAAGTATTCCATGTCCATGGTTAAAAATGCAGCTCGATCTTTAATGTTGTGGGCCTATTTTTTTGCTGGAGGCCCTGGACATCTTGTTCAGATACATGGTATCAAGGATTCTATGATGGGCCATGGTTGGATCTTCCATCAGGACAACGATCCAAAACAAACATCAAAATCAACACACAAATGTGTCACTGAGCACAAAATGAAGCTTCTGCCATGAGTGGGGTGAGCTGAAGAGAAGACGCATCAACATGAAGTTGGGAATCTGAAGGATCTGGAGAGATTCTGTTTGGAGGAATGGTCTTTGATCTCTTGTTAGGTGTTCTCCAAACTCATCAGGCATTATAGGAGAAGACTCAGAGCTGTTATCTTGGCAAAAGGAGGTTGCAAAAAGTATTTCACAAAAAGATGCCAATAACTGTGACCAACGTGTTTTGAAGAAAACATTTATTTCATAATGTGATTTACCCTCAACTTTCCATTCTTTCACTTCAATGAAAGGTGAGATTCTTGCAAAATTTTTGAATGATAGATCAAAAGGATAAACAATGCAGATTTATTTTTACAGCCATCTTTGATCATATTTACCAGGGGTGCCAATAATTCTGGCCATACAGTATATACTTCTTGATATGTCTTAAAAATGTGTATACATATTAATAAAAGTGACAAAAAAACGTATTTTATATCCTTTATAACTTTTTAACGTAAACATAACTTACAATGTTAGCGCCACGTTCTATTGTTTGAGCTAGAGGAATTCTATTAGAACAAATAGACTATGATGTGTGGTCTTTATGGAGTCCAAGACTGGAGGGTCGGTGTTCTCAGAACACAGCCGTGATACAGCACAGGCAATGCGATTAGTCACGGGTTAAACCTTAACATATGCTGAATCCTGCATGATCACAGATAACCGCACACACAAAGGGAGGAAGACTGAGTGTGAGTAGCAGCTCTCTGTCTTTCTGCAATGTGGCCATCAGTAGCTCGCAATCGTGGAGGAGAACGGCTGCGTGCCATTCCACCATTAATGTGTCTGACATATAAATCAGAATAACGAACAGCTCACCCTCGACAAACACTTTCTCATTATTCTCGCTCACTCTTTCTCTTCTCTGCTTTCTTGCTCACACACTCATACACAACATGTTTCCTCTCAGCCGTGATTGAGAACTTCCTGTCTCTGCTACAGCCCCTCTCTCTCTCTTTCTGTCCAAAGACCGCCCCTTTTCTCCCAGGCTCATGAATATTCAAATCCCTGTTACATGATGTCAACATTTACAACATCAAAAACGCCACAGAAGCAGCCTGTTCATTTCCAGTCAGCACCTGATCATAAAGACTGAATCGGTCTCAAATCCTAGAATGCCTCTGTGTCTGCGGCCCCGGCTCCTGCTCCACTGGGGCTGTGTCTCATAGCAACCTGGTGTGTTTCCCTTCAAACAGGAACCCGCAGACAGACTGCTGTTGTTTTGCTCTACTCTGTCATTACTTCTCATTGACTAAATGATGGATATAGCAGCCCAGCATGACAGCGGCAGTGATGGGAGCCAAAGCCTTTAGGGTAAGGTGGATTACGCCAGGGCTATACCCACCATAGACTCTAATATTTGACAACTGTTTTACAATATAAATCTTATATAATATATATATATATATATATATATATATATATATATATATATATATATATATATATATATATATATATATATATATGATACAGTTGAAAAGTTTTTTTTCTTTCAGATTGCTCCGTCCACGTTAGCATTTTCAAGTGTTTTCCAAATGTTTCTACACTAAACATCGGAAAATATCTAAATCAAAAATCTGTGCTAAACATAATAAAAACTCACTGAGATGATACAGAGAGACCAGACAAAGGGTCAGACAAAGTCATTCATTTTATTAGCAAAATTTCCAATCACTTAGTGGTCCATTCAGGTCATTCTCAATCACCGTTCCACTTGTGGGCTAAAACACAACTGCCCTCGTGTTTTGATGCAGGACAGCAATTGCGAGTACATTTTCGGTAATTTTAGCAGCAATGTAATGAAGCAAAATGATCTGGATTAATGTAGACATAACCAATGTGAATGTGTGAATGTGTGCATATTTTGAATTAAAAATAGTATTTGCAAACAGTTCAAATGCATTACTTTACAATACATTTTTGTTCTTTTAATGTTCACATTTCTATTTCTTTATTCCAAATCCATTTAAATCCAATAATTATTTAATTCTTTTAAACAAAGGCCATTACTACCATCCCCCCTAATGTTCAAGACATGGTTACGGCCTTGGATTACATAGCCCAAGGAAAAGCACTGTAGGCCGATGTTGGGAGAGACACGAAGACACTGCCGGGTGGTGGGTGTGCATGAGGCGAAAGGTGCTGATGAGACTGGCATTTAAATACAAACATATGTTGACACACACACACACACACACACACACACACACTCTCACACACACACACCTTCTCCTTGATATTAAACAAGACAATGAAGTAGAAGAGTGAAAAAAGGGGTGACGTACTATAGTTTGTTGTGACATCCTCTCCATAAGCCCCCAGTTCTTCTTTCAAACTGTGCCAAACTTTTGAAGAGACGCTCTCTGTCTTTCTCTCTATCTTTTTGCCTATATCTCTCGCTCAGTTTATAAATTCCCCCCCTCCCGCCGTCATGGAATACACCCACACACACCCCTCCACACGGCTCCACAGATCTTGGCACATCCCCTTCTTTCTGACAGGCAAATCAAACCAATGTGAGTGATAGAGAGCAGAGCAGTGTGTGTGCGTGTGTATGAGGGATAACAATCAAAAGAATGAGAGAGTACAGGTGTTTGGGTTTACGAGACAAGCACAGTTGCCTGGGTCTTTGACAGCTGTTGATGTTATCACAGACACTTATTGGCTGCGAGTTTGAAAGGCAGCCGGGGGGGTGGGGGAATTGGGCGAGAGACCCAGGGAGAGAGTGAGAGAGAGAGTCAGAAACTAGAAGTTGGAAGAGGGGGAGAAACAGGCCTCCCCTTTGAAACCTCCCTGTGCTAGATAACATTTGGCTGAACTTTCCGATGTGAACCTCCTCCTGACATGCAGCAATCTGAGAGAGACAGAGAGAGAGAGAGAGAGAGAGAGAGAGAGAGAGGGATGAAGACGAGTAGAAAAAAATATATTGACTGGAGCGTTTCACGTCTATTAGGAGTAGCAGCAGAGGGGGCCTGGTCTAGAGGGGTCGTGGGGGAACGTCTCACCAAGCTGACAGGCGTCACGTTAATCAGGAGGAAATGCGTTCGGTTGAGTCCTACCACACACTTAACCAGAGGTCGCTGCACAAAACAATGAACGGAACAAAAAACACAAGTGTAAAGCAGTCAAACTAGAGTGGCCATTAGCGGCAATCTGACCAGCTTCATAGAAGAACTTCCTGTTCCTTTTTTCCTTCACTTTGACATGCAATCAGACCAAAACAACACAGACGTAATGTGCAGCTATGGAAAGGATGTGCAACAGCCTCATGTGACAGTTCAAGGCCTTTCATTCTACAGCAGTGAGCCTCCCAGTATTTATAATTACATCTGAAATTTCTCACGAGTAGATTGTCCCATTACAACTTTAAAAACTTATCAAAGATCAATGAATTGAGCATAATTTATGATAAGGATATGAACATGATGTCCTACTAAATACATGCTGTACACTATACCAGAGGTCTTCAACCCTCCTCCTGGGGACCCACTGTCCTGCAGAGTTTAACCCTAATCAAACACACCTGAAGCATCTAATCAAGCTCTTTAGGATCGCTTGAAAATGCACATGCAGGTGTGCTGAAGCAGGCTGGACTTTACAGGACAGAGGGTCCCCAGGAGCAGGGTTCATGAGCAGCAGATCAGCATATTAGAATGATGCTGCATTCAAGCCATGTTGTAATTACTGTAACGATTATATATTGTAAAAAGCCTTCACGTGATTGTAGAACTTGTAATTACAATGCGTACACTCGTAATTTTTGGAGAGCTACGAGTTGTTCCACCTGACCACTGCAGATTTAAGAGGTGTTCAACTTGAATCGGCGCTGTGCAGACCGATCGGTGTATGACATCAAAGAACCACAAGAGAAATTTGAAAAGCAGACAGAGCTTTATTAAGTGTGACACTGAAGACTGGAGTAATGATGCTGAAAATTCAGCTTTGCCACCACAGGAATAAATTACATTTAAAAATACATTAATAATAATTCATTTAAAGGCCCACTGAAGTGCCTTGAAACGCGCAGCATTATTCAATGTGTTGATGTAATTTCCCCTGAGACTTCAACTGTATGCAGCTCCTCCCCTTTTTTAAAACAGCCAATAGCGTTTCATTAATACCACAGTTAGGGGTGTTTGATTCCAGGTTTTTTGGAGTCAACTCCAATTCTCGACTCCCACTGTGGGAGTCTATGGAATCGACTCTTCGACTCCATTTACTTTACATCAAACCAGGGTCAGAAATTAGACAAAACTGCAGTTGTTACACACTTAAATAATTTTCCCCCAACATAAAGTCTTAAAATCCTGCACACTTTTAAAACTGCACACTTTTAGCGTGACCGTCCAAATTAGTCCAATTTAGCGATGACTTGATGAGTGGCTATCAACGTTTCTACCTAGCTTTTGCAATACCTAATTTTAAAGCTAAAGCTAGCATGGACGAAGCATATGTATAATTACAAACTAAAGTCGCTCTGACTTTTCCATTTCTAAAGTAAACACTCAATAAATGTGTGTGACAAAGTTTCTGCCACAGCTCTTTATTATGTATTATGTATTATGTCAGTGTCTTTGCTTATAGTGCACTTAACTGCCATGCACTTTAATGGAGAATCAGTAAACAAGTGAGCGATTTCAGACACAACAATTTGACAGTCGATCAAAGAGACTAGATCAGAGCCGTTAGTGTGTGTGTGTGTGTGTGTGTGTGTGTGTGTGTGTGTGTGTGTGTGTGTGTGTGTGTGTGTGTGTGTGTGTGTGCATGCGTGTATGTTGTGGCGATGCGCGTGAAACTAACATGAAATCAGACTTCATTCGCCTCAACTGAAAGCATTACATGTCTGAATAATTTCCTATCGCATGTATAGTGCGCTATGTGCCATTCACCATGTAGAATAAAGTAAATGTGTGAAATGTGTGACTGATTTCAGCCACAGGCCCGCAGCATCAGCGTCTATTTATAGTGTAGGGGGCCGGGCGCTTCAGATTCTAGAGAGCATTTGATTGGACAGAAGATGTGATGAGAAGATGAAGTCTGCGATGATGTAATCAAAATCTGCGATCCATTTTAACGGAAGTGAGAGACTGTAAGTTTTGAATGCTCATAACTCCTAAATGTGAATTTTGTCATTGTTTTGGAGCACACTAGCTTATTCATAACCTTAAAGTCCTCATGAAATCAAAATTGACCCTATTTACTTTGTTAGCACACTTTACAGGTCTTAGGGTGAACAATTAATCTGTGTAAGTTAATACCCAGAAAAAAAAAAATAGTTTGTCGCGGTAATCTTTAATCAAAATCTGAAAAGTAACTTCCGGTCTGGAAACGGCGTTCCTTCTCAGATGATGTCAGTTTGACTGCTTAGGTTTGAAAACACGCAACTACTCCCCTCCCCGTTAGTCTGCTATGAGTGAGAGATGGAGAGGAGGAGCGCTAAAGTAAAACCCTGCCCTCCATTCTATATTCCACTTCCACTATAGTTCACTTGGAAATATGTCACAGCACTGAAGAGAACTCACTTGCTACTTCCGGTTCACTGGGACTTTAAGGCTAACATAGTCATACTAAAAGCTAAAAAAACTTCATTTCAGGGGCCTTTGAAATAATTATTAAAATAATTATTTTAAATTGAAATTATATTTCACAATATTACTGTTTTTACTGTATTTTTGATTAATTAAATTCTGCTTTGGTGAACATGAGACTTCTTTAAATAAAATGTAAAAAAAAATCTTACCAACCCCAAACTTTTGAAAGGTAATCGAAATGTCTTGCTTTGCCTGTTTGCATTAAAACATAATACAATTATTGTTTCAACAGCCCTTTTCAGACATAGTCTTTACTGGTATATTACTGGTAAATTACAGGTAAGAGATCATGTGTGAACCTTTACAAAAATACCGGTAAAGAATGAATGAATGCAGAATGAAGATTACCAGTATGAGCATGTACAAAGTCAGAATGTGCTGACATAAGAAGTCTGCTTTGGGCCAATCAAGTTCTTATGAAGGTGACGTGATTACTGTTTACAGTACGCTTTTTAATAGTTCTTCAATGTAATTATTGCGCCAATTCTCGCATCTTTTAAACCGTTTAAAAATCATTTCCGGTGACTGACATCACAGAATTTACCGGTATTTTGGTGCTTATGTGTGAATGGTCTCTTACCAGTAAAAATCCAGAATGCAGTCACTTGTGTGAACAGCATATTTGTGTATTTTTACCATAAATTTACTTTGATTGCTGTGTGAAAGGGGCTAATACTGCACTTTGCAAAAAGAAAGAAAGAAAGAAAGAAAGAAATGCTGTCAGAAAAAGCACAAGGTTTAGTGGACTTTGTCACATTTTACTCTTACTATTGTCAGAAAGCTCACTTTCCATTGAAGCTATTTTTTTACTGGGGAAGAAGTTTTGATTTCTAAAAGTTATAGTACGCTTTCATAACACAATGAATGCTTATCTAAGATCAAGGAAAAAAGCTTCCTCAAGATATGTCCCCTTTAATGGACATATTTAAATTCTTTCTACTGAGCCTGATCCTGATCTGTCTCATTCCTCAGGCAACCATACAGTGAACTCAAAGAAACCAAGATACATGCCAGCCAAAAATAGGCAGTGAGACCGCAGGATTTCCCTCTAAATCTATTTTCCCTTTCCGTTCGAGACAAAACATAGATCCTGGTTGCGATTTTACAAAACTGAAAAGGATGGTATGTTACACAATCTTTTTTCATGTTCCCTTTTTCTTTTATTCTGTTCATGTTCATTTTGCTCTGTGTAAGTGTTCTCAATTGATCTGTATGGTAATGGGTCAGACTCATCCCAACACCACATATAAAAATGTCATACTCCGCAGGAGTTCAAAAAAAAGTGTTAGAAAAAATATAGAAGTCTAAGAAAATGAGTCCCCGTCTTACTCTCGCTCTATTTTCTTCCACAAAATATTAATTTCCACCTCAGATGCTAGTGATTGATACTCAGCATGGTGAACTAAGAGCTGAAATTATATTTGGTAATAATTCATGTTCGGCGGTCTGCTATGAGCTCTGTGTGGCCCCCCTGTCTAATTCAGCTTTAGGAAGCCAATATGAATTTCATGTTTAACCAAGTTCTACTTGATTTCTACAGGGAACACTCTCCTACCATACACATTTTCTCAGTACAAATTCATATTCTAAGGCCTTTTAAGGTTACTATGTCATTTGTCATAATGACATAAATGATTCATAAACTGAGCACCTCATCTCAGCTTGTTCGTTCATTAGCGCTTTGCTTCCCATAACAACATCCACGTATTTGGGCCTTACACACATTTTATTGTTTGTGTCTATGTGTGTTTACATGGCACTTTTTTTTTTTTTTACATATGCATATTTTAAATGAACGACATATCAAGCTCCACCAAGGGAAGGAGAATAGGAAGTGGTCATTAAGGAAAAGAGCAATACATGTTTCTCACTTGTTTTTTTTCTTTCTTTCTTTTTTTTTTTTTTTTTCTCTCCTAATACAACATATGACAAATTGCGTCCCCCAGGTTGCTCTTGTTATTCCACAATTACAGCAGGTACGAGTGTAAGGGGTGTGTTCCCCCACAGGCTTTTTTACTGCCGCTGAACAAATGATGTTTGGAGTGACATTCTACAAGACTGAAGATGGACAGTTGATAAGATTTCTTTATTTATTTTAAAGAAGTCTCTTATGCTCAAACATATATTATTGCAGTTTCAAATATCTATGCTTTATTTTATTATATTGTAAATGTTTTATTTTCTTGTGATGCCAAATCTGAAATTTCAACAGCCATTACTCCAGTCTTAAAGGGATAGTTCACTCAAAAATGAAAACCACTAGGCCAGTGTTATATATTTTGTTCAATTGAGTACTTACAATATCCCAAATGTTTCCAACTATTTATAAATCGTGAGAAAATTGCTATTTTAACCAATGAACCGGGACGTGTGAGGGAGTCACCTGTCAACTGTGTCATATCTGCGTTATTTTCGGTTTCCGGTTTTATTTTGCAGAAACTCTTTACTCTTACTGCAGTGTGCAACAAGTGTCATAGCAGCCGCTGAGAGAACGCACAGAGTAACGTCATAACATCTTTTTAAACACTCAAATGTATCTAATATGATAAACAGAGCAGCGTTACCTCATACTCATGACCGGAAAAACGGAAATGGCGCCTGTGGCATAATAAAAGTCCCGCTGCTCGCGAGGTGCGTACTGCGTTCATCTTATTAACATTCGCTCTAGCGGCCTTGCTCAGCTCCACAACACTCGGTCCTGCTCTGCTTCATACTACAGTAACATTAATAATCGCATTAATGAACATGATTTCTGCCCCGAGTCCTATCCGATTCTTTTCCACCGGCTATGAGATGAAGACCACATGTCCCAAGATTCTGCGCTCAAACTTGGCATTATCAAACTACGCCTTTGTTTTGAAGAGGCGACCTCTAGCGGACGGAAAAGTTACATAGTGCACCTTTAACTGAATATTTAGTTTTTGATTTTAATGTCAGTCACATTTAATCAATTAAACATATCCTTGCAGAATAAAAGGATCACTTACTGAACCATGATTTTTCTTCCCTTTTGGACTACTTGTTGGAATTTTATGTTAGCCCAAATGTTGTAGCCTAAGTGTACAATTTGTGGGTAAACGTGGTTTCACCAAGTACACCATGTTCCTTGATTCTGGAACAACATTCGAACCAACCAATCAGATTTTAGGGACAAGTTAACCGTTTATGTCAGGCTTAGGTGCTTCTACATCAGATATTCACCTATCATTTAAGTTAGGGGTAGAGTTAGGTTTAGGGGTAGGGATAGGGTTAGGACTATGTTTTCATGTTTTACTAGGCAAAAGCATGGTGCCCAAAATAGACTGGTTGGTCTGTTCAAACGTCTCGAAGAAGTTGGAAAATGCCAGTAAAATCAACAAAAAACAAAAAGTCGAAACAACTAAAATGGATGTGCGAGCATGTCAGAAGGCATTTGTCCTGCTTATATTCAGAAATGCTAGAACACTCAACAGAAAAATGAAGCACACACTCCAGGGTTAAAGTGTGAAAAATTAAATTGCTATCAACATTTACTCACACTCGTGTCATTTGTTTTCTATCCCTCAACTGAAAGTCCAAAACTTTGTAAAATCCATATGAATCAAACGGTTTAATCCATGTCTTCTGAAGAGAGACGATAACTTTATTTAAATGAACAGATTTAACCAGCACATCAAATATGGTAAGTGGAAGCTCTAACATACTCTAACATTGAACTTCCGTTTTCTATATGTATATGTATATGCATTGATCAATGTTTACATGTGAATTTTACTTGAGATACTTATTTCGGTTAATTTTCCCGAACGACAACCAATGCTCATTAATCGATTATTAACCATTAACTGATAAGATTAAAATATTGAATTGGCATTAAATAAAAATACAATTGATGAATGTCTGTGACCTGTTAAAAATACTTTTTTACGTGTTTATTTTACTGTGCAAACGGCAGCATACAGAACAGATCAACAACAGAACCTGGATTCACGTTATCAAATTTTCACGCACCTGCAGCGTTTCTGACAACAGAGAAAAACAGAATAAAATCATATAAATAAAAAGCATAAAATAAATAGGCCTACACTAAATATTTTTCACTTAATTACCAAATTAAGATGACACAACGAAAATACACTGAATCCGGTAGGCCTGGTATTTTTATTTGACGAAAAAAACTATTCCGTTTCTTCAAAGCTTCAACCTCAATCAATACCTTGGCTGGTTTTTAATTTTTTTAAAGTAACATGTCTAAATGATGCGGGTTAGTCTGGAGCACAGCCTGTTGACAGTTAGACCCGCGGCAGAAAGCCTTGTTTATACTTTCGTCTGTCTCCGCAGTGCAAGCCTCCGCTGACTGCGTGCGCGCCTTGTCTGTTTGGGGAAGCGTTTATACTCGACGCGCTCGCCGTTGTGCTGTTCTTTGAAACGACAGAGAGCAACTCGGAGCAATTGTTCTATAAACCATCAAGAAACAGTGGCGAGAAGAACAATGTTTTGTGACAATGTTTACTTTATAAACTTTATAAACCAATAAACCAAAACCACACTACGAAAAGCATTAAGGATTCAGACGGTACTGGTGGCCGGGGAATACAGAGATAACGCCTCACTAGAGCGGCCAGCCATGGGAAGTGTTTTTCATTTGCTTTCCACCAGTCAAGAGCTTGTACTACTGCTGTATTTTAATACCACGTAGGATATTTTGCAAGTAACTTTGTCGCCATTTCTGTCTAAATGGTCTCACACAGTAGGCTTCTTCTTTTCCACGTGTGGTTGCAAGTGTCGACGCGCCCTGTGAGTTAACAAATTCGGCATATTTTTCTTTAACCATGCAGCAAACAAACAAAAAAGAGTAAAAATAAAAAAATACCCTTTAAACCGTTTAACTGATAGTATAAATCGGTCAAAATTCTTACTATCGGTTAATGGTTAAACGGTCAATATGAGCATCCCTAACTTGGGGTTTGGAACAACATGATGGCAGAATTTTAATTTTTTGGTTGAACTATCCCATAAACACAAATTAAGAGTCAGCAAAACAAATCTATTCCCCATATAATGCTGGCTTTAACTTATCTCTGATTATCTCTCACACAAAGTTTTGGTGGCCTAAAATGGAGGGCACTGGAGACAAGGAGGGGCTTAGACGAGGTGATTTTGAGCTTATTGGGCAGTCAAATCTCCTTTTGTGCATCTGCCTCAAATAAAAACAAAGTGCAGCCCAGAGGATACACACTCATCAACAAGTGGTTTCAATCACGTTAGCCTGTGATGCTTGAGGAATGGTGGGGGGTTGGAACGGGATGTGTCCCATTGGCCATTAAAAGTGAGCCTGAATTTGGCTCTGTTTGAAACACAGGAAGATTTATCTGTAGATTTGCTGAAGCATGAGTTCACACACAGTGTCAGTAACGGCCTAAGAGGATGACCGTCACCCCAGCCGGAGAGGTGTGCTAGGAGCTGGAAGTTTAAACCTGTGTTATTGTTGGCAAGAGTCATGGGATGAGAACATAAGCACCAAAACTGTCCGAACTATAAAAAATAAAAATAAAATCCAGTCTTCTGCGACTTTAGTTATTTTGATTGAATGGGTGTCTGTTTTTATTTGTTTATTTTTTTTTAGGTTCTTGTTTCTGTTCACTTGTCTGTCTACATCCATCTAATTTGTTCTCCAAACTTCTCCAGGATCTTTTCCACCTGACTAACTCCAGCAGATGAATGCATAGCCATCTTATTAACTGAATCCGAATGAGCTCCGAATGCACTGCATCTGCAAAAATTAATTATGCACTTTATGATTTTAATAATATGTAATGAAAAGAACAGAAGGAAGGATGAGAAGGGAAAAAAAAAACAGGTTCTGTCTTTTATCATGAAACCCTTTCCAAAATTAGAAGTGCTGTGTGGAGAAGCTTCCCTTTCGCTTTGAGGTAAGGAGGTTTTTTGACTTAAGGAAAGAAAGGGGAAGGACAGGAGGAAAGGAATTAAAAAGGGATGAGAGAGCCCCCAACCACCGGCTCATTTTGGTAATTAGCTATAGCCACCTCAGCGTTTTTTAATGAAACATTTCTGAAGTACGCGATAAGAAGTTCCTTGTCTCACAAACTCTCTCTCTATTGTGGTTCAGGACAACAACTGTCCCATCCGAGCACACACAGCATATGTGTGAAGAAGAAACAGTGTGTGTGTGCATATGCACATTAACTTGCGAGTGCGTCTTCCTTCTTAAACAGCCCGCTAATCACACAAATTATTGCATCTAATTACCGCACAGGCTCTAATTAATTCCTCCAGTATCACATCATTTAGTACGCATTCACACCACAGCACCTGTTTTCGGCAAATCCACACCGTTAATTTGCTTATAAAACAAACAGCATTAGCATAAAATGTTTAATAATGGGTTTAACCATTTGGCTGTCCCGTGTCTCGGCAGCACGGAGAGGTCAGCCGATAGCGAGGCTGCCGGATCTCCCACCCCATTGTTCTGGCTCCTACCCCATCACACTCCAGTTCATATTAATAAAACGAGATCACTCACCACTAATTAATACAAGCATGCACTGCTAATTACTGCTCTGTACAACAAGCCGGTTGATGAACCCCCTTTAGAAAGAAGGAGAGGACAAAAGAGGACGAAAGAGACAGGAAGGCAAGCACACCGTAAGTAGATTGTAGGAAAGGAAAGAGCAAAATGGGTCAAAGACAGGGAGCGAAGGATCAAGATGATAAATGGATAATCACGATGGATTGATAAAATGTGCTGTTGATGTAATGCAGTGGTGACACTTTAAATCTTTGAACTGACTCTCACACCAGATCTAGGGATATAGATGTTTATACCTCTGTGAGTATGGTCCTGGTAAACCCAACTCATACTTTCCAAGTCCTTATCCTTGTGCTGCCTTTTTTTGGTTTCCATTAGGAAAACAGCTTATAAATAATACAAAGTGATGTTTTACTGGCAATGAAATATTGTAATATTTTGTCTAAATATGAATAACAGGTTGCCAAACAAGCTAAACCGATATGGATTGTTGATTGATGGACATGGTTCATTACTAATGGCTTGTAATTCAGATGTGTTTATTTGATAAAATTCACAAACTGACAAAAGCCAAACATCAAAACCATGGATTGACATGTTTGACTTTTTTTTTTTTTTTTTTTTTTTTACCCACACTGCATAGTTTATGCCTAACTGTGTGGTTTAAGTGTGTGGAAAAGATAGCTGTTGATGGTACAGTGGCACTAAAGAGTATTTTGACTTTTACAAAATATTAACCAAATGGCATCAAAATGCTGCTAGAGGTTTTATCCAAACTAACCTGACTTTTATGTTTATATATATTTATATATAAATATTTTAAATTCATAATTTATGTATGTGTGTGTGTGTGTGTGTGTGTGTGTGTGTGTGTGTGTGTGTGTGTGTGTGTGTGTGTGAGAGAGAGAGAGAGAGAGAGAGATACTTTACAAACTTAATTTTGTCAAATGTTGTGAAAAGAGTGTCTGTGCTCTATTTCTTAAAATAAAGAATATAAATATGTGTGTGTGTGTGTGTGTGTGTGTGTGTGTGTGTGTGTGTGTGTGTGTGTGTGTGTGTGTGTGTGTGTTGTGTATATATTTATTTGATTTGACATTCTGTATAATGCAAATACATTCATACATTGTTAATTTTGGCTCAAGCGTTCAAATACTTTTAAGGCTGGTGTATGTTTAGACATACGGACAGTGCACTTAAAAGCATGTTTGAGCACATGTGTATTGTGAAGTTGTTCTGAACTGAGAGCTCTTGAATGACTGTAAATATCCCATTACACTAATGCTTGTTTCTTTGTACACTCTTCCCCCTACTGGTGTGAAGATATAATTATGGTGCTGTCATCAGTTTACATGTTACTGCTCGGCTCACACCAGTCAGCTCTGTATTAAAATCTAATGAAACCTTAATCATATCTGATGGGTTTCCATTCCAAAAAATTGTAAAGCAAGAATAAAATGTAAAAAAAATTAAAAATAAATAAAATTGCAAACACATACTGTTGTGTTCCAGCGTGAACTGAATCAGAGAAATGCCATTGTATCTGATGCCTCTCAAACAAACAAAAAACATGTATATAAACACATAATGCCTTATTTCTAATACATCATTTGTCATATAAGGCCCATCATTGAACAAACTAATGTTGTTGTATAGGTGCCTGAGCACACTAAGAGAAAGGTTGGAGAGACTTAGCGTGCTCATATACACACTCAAATATACAAGCCACAAATCAACCAGGCCTATATAAACAGTACTGGGACACTTATGACACAGAACAGACAGATTTCTATCTGAACGTATGTTGGAGCTCCTTATATTTTAGCCAAACGTAGACAGAGATAAACAGATTGATGTGTTACCATCCCAAATTACGAGCACGATAAAGAGGCCTGGCAAGGATCGGGGCAAGGTGCTGATTTTTTTTGACATCCGTCATGAAGAATTAATTATGCTTAATTATTCATGAGACCTACCAAAAGTTGAACATTAATTTTTGATTCTATCCTGGCCCATTATTTGTGTGGAATCAAATGAAATTGTCATTGTGAGACAGAGAGTAACATGCAAGTTTGTGCACACGTGAATGAGAGAGAAACAATCCATTGTTCCTGGCCGACGCTCTCTAATATATAAGATAGATCGAGGTGCGTTTACACAACAAGCTACATTAAAAGAGAACACGGATCCGCCTTATCAATTCAGCTCGCCTTTTACGCTCAGTATCGCTTGCGCAAGCAAGGTAACATTCAAGACACACATTATTAAAAAAGCTGCCCCCTTTTTTCCCTTTTGGAAATACACACACACACACACACACACACACACACACACACACACACACACACACACACACACACACACACACACACACACACACACATCAACCCTACCCAGGGCTAAATAATTACCCCACTTCTCAGGGTGATTGCTCATTCTGGCTTTAAAGTACATGCTATAGGCTCTCTCTCATTAGAAGCCTCCAGTCCACCAGTGTGCAGGCCCATGTGAGAAATTATCAATTAAAAGCCTTGCATCATTTGCATAGGAGGAAGAGGAGATTTATGGGAGCGTGTGGCGCACGCAGGGGCCGCGTCTCCCCGCGCAATCCGGTGCCGCTCAGATTGTTTGTGACCAATCTTAAATTCTGGAGCTCCAACCAAGATGAACGGCCGTGTTACTGTTAACGTCAAGGAGTCGGAGGCCCGCGCTGAGATTTATTAGGAATATTATCACAAACATGTCTCAAGTTTTCCCTTTTAATATGTGCCAAGCTCCTCCGAGGAATGTTTCCAACGCTGCAATTACACTCCTCAGCAGCCACATTCCCATGCCTGGCATATAATATATTAATAAACATCCACCCTGCTTTTTTAATATATGTACGAGTGCGTGCGTACGTGCGTTTGAAGGGGTTAGAGAATAAGCACCAGAGGATGTACTTATAAATCATCTTTGTGTTTATTGTTGTTCTCTTTTCTCCTTTATTTTTTGTTTCGTTTCCCCTCGTCCTTCCTGTGTTAGGATGAAAAAGGCTGAGTGATCACAGATGTCTCCTGACAGAGTGGGGGGGGGGAAAGTTGCATAAGTAATATGTTTGATTTGGAGAAACAACATTTTCATCATTAAAATTGTTCCCCTTAAGCCATGGCATTGGCCTTTTCTAATGGAGTGTTGCCCTGCTAAATTGCATCGACCTCTGAGTGTTCGTGAGCGAGAGCACCTTGCTTTCTGTTGTTGTGTGTTTAGTAATCTTAAATTAGAAACCAAAAGTTGACGGAGGCAGAGAATTACTGCGACCTCCTCTAGTATTCGTACATGGTCTTCATCCCTTTGGGTTCTTGTGAGACTTCAGGATTTGCCTGGCCTTCATCTCCTCTGCCAAAGTCAAGAGTCCTGTACTTCAGTGACATTAAAGCGCATTGTGAATGTCTTTGAAATTTGAGCCATAATTATCCTAGATTCATCTGTCAAATCAATGTGTGATGTCCAGGGTGAAGTCCTGCAACGCATCACTGTCATTTGTGTTTTATTATAAAATGCTAGTGGCATATCCGTTACTGTTGTGCTTTTCTTTTCTTTATTTTTTTAATTTTTTTAATTTTTTTGAAATTCTACAATAATAGAATCTATGAAAAAATTCAGCTAAAACATTTTGGATTTAAATGATTGAAATAAATGGGATATATAATTAATTAAATATAGTAAAATAAAAATAAAAAACATTTACAGAATGAGAAAATATCTATAGAATTTCAAATAATTACAAGTGCTACCCTATTTTACAGTGTCAGTTATAGATGTTACATGCACTCTAAAAATAAAACCGGAAAAATAGGGCACAATGCACTGTATTAATTTGACCAAATTTTCTGTATTTATTTTTTTACAGGTGTTTTACGTATATTTTGAATTTTGACCTTCATTTGCGTTATATTTTAGTGTTAACGGAAATGTCCGTAAAATTACTGGATAATGTCCTAGTAATTTTCTGCCAGTACATTATCCGTTTTTGACAAAATTTTTGGTTACACTTTATTTTAATGTGTGTTAAAATAATGTGTAATGTGCTTACTATTGGGTTAGGATAGGATTAGTTGCATGTAATTATGCATCATTTACTGTTATTACTATGGTAAGTACATGTAACATATGTAACAAGGACACTGTAAAATAAAGCGTATACTTACTGTAGTAGTAACAGTATAATATCCATAATTACAAGTAAATAACCCTAACCCGAACTCTATAGTAAGTACAAGCTGTTAATTAATTTTACTCATGTATGTGCAATCATACTGTAACATCACCTTAAAATAAAGTGTACATTTTTAATAATGTCAAATGAAAAGCAAGAACTCATATTTAATTCCAACATTCGTTCTGTGTCAGTAACCTTACTGCTGTTGTTTTCATGTTTGCTAAAAAAAGATGTTATGTAAAAAAACAATTATCACAAATGACATACAGTATGTGCACAAAACGCTTTTGCTGCCTTAGTTATGTTGACAGAAAGATGTTTTTTATCACACTGACTGCAGTCACACATCTATCACGTATATCAGTAGATTTGAGTAAAGCATGTTTGTTGTTGATGATTCGGATCCCTTGAGACAACACTAACTGATCGCTATGAAAAACCTCAGACTGCTAACTGGATTGACATACATTAATAATGAGAGACTATCATAAACAAGACTTAAAAATGCCGGGAGCAGATTGCGTGATAAAACGCGTCTGTCCGTGTTTGCTTGTCTGGCGCGTGAAAGCGAGAACGATCTATGAATGATCCAGATCTACGAACGACATCCATGAGCCAGAACGGCGCTTTTTTAGCCCGAGCCGGGCTGCTTGAGGCAGTCTAGATATGAAGAGCAGGCTGAATATGGATCGGCCTCCCAGAGGCTAAGTGGAATGGCTTGTTTAATATCCCCCAATTAGAGTACAATTTGAGAGATCAGGCACTGACTAGCCCAGGCCGTCCTCACCTCTACAGAGGGGCTGTCACCTACTGTCACATACAGATACTGCAAATGTATGCGCTCAATTACGGAGCTCAGGCAGCCAGGCACAGGGCCGGGCTAAATATAAAATGGCAGCTCTGCGGCCCCCCGGAAAAGGGTCGAGGTGGGAAATAGCGTATGAGGATATGGTAATACCCAGAGTAGCGCCTCAGAGGGGAACGTGTGATCTCTGCCTTTAGATTTATATAGGTTTACAAGACTTAAATAAAGAGTTCTCTCCAGGGGAACAGCGAGGAGGAGGAAAGAGAGGAAGTGAGTCTGGGCTGCTCTCCCTCTCTCCTGTGGAACGTGTGGTGATAGGGCCCCGCTGTGACCTGTAGTGGTGTAACGATGTGGTGGCTTCCCTGCATTGGTGATTACAGGGGGATCTGGTGCCTGCGTTCACAGCTCAGCCAAAGGCAAGCAGGTCTAATTGCTCTCAGAGGGGGTGAGGGAGAGAAGGAGTCTGCAGAAGCAAGCCGCAGATGTGCCGGCCCTCCGTACGCCATCAAAATCCAGACACGAGCGAGGAGAGAGGAAAGGAGAACGGCGCAAACCTCTTCTCTTCCATCCTGCGAGAACAGCCAAAGGAAAGAGGAAAGCAGAACGAGACGGAAGGAGAGGGAAAGAGATAGATTGTGAGAAAGGGCTCCTTTATTAAAGCTAGTGCTAATTGAGATAGGAGCCAAATAATGGAGGATGACACTTTAATGAAGACATGCTATGTGCCGCTACTTCCTCTCACTCCCTCGCTTCCTGCCAAAGAAGAAAAGAGAGAGAGCGCGTGAAAGAGTGGGAGAGGAAACAAGCGTGCACATTTCTGCTGGTATATTACAAGAAAGAAAGACATAATGTGGAGGTATCCTCGCTGAGCAGTAATGCGTTTTTGGAGCCGTGTCAAAAACACTGAGGGTAGATGTTATTGTTCCCCTGTGTTAAAACCCAATTACGCAAACCGGAGTGTGATTGCATTCACCGGCGCCGCATCTACCTACAGCTCCACTCGCTGTGAAAAAAAAATAAGATGGTGTTCACAGAACTTTGGAAAAAAGGAAGCCGACTGTTCGCATGGCCTTATTTGAGTTGGATTCATCGGATTAATGATTTCACGTAAATGTTTTGATTTTAAGCGGAGTATCATTTCAATAACAAATTTGCCATCACTGTATGAATCAACTATTTACAAAAATGTTAAATGTTATGTCTGTATAAATTTATAAAACTCCCTTAATTTAAGTTGTTCAATATTTTGCATTCAGTTTCAGGCTTTAAATAAAACTTTACTTGGAGAGCAAAATACTTTTGTTGTAAACGAATGAAACTAAATCAAATAAAAACACCTATCGTTACACACCTGGTACATGAATCAACAAGGGTAACAATCAACTGATCATTTTAAGTAGAAGAACAACCACATGTGACAACAGGACAACAGATTATACGTATGCAGCTGAACCACCATCCATTTGTTTTCAGTAGAAGCCAAAAAATAAATAAAAATAACAATAACGCACCAGATATGCTTATTGATTCAACTATATTCTAATAAAAAGCAGCATACTTGTGTTCTAGAAAACTAGAAAGTTTTTAGAAATTATGAATAACTAAAAAAAAAAAAAAAAAAAGGTGATGTAGTTACTTTACGCCATGTACTTACTATAGTAATAACAGTATAGTAATTATGCATAATTACAATTAATCCTTAACTAAACCATAATGCTACAGTAAGTACATAAAGTTAATTAATAAGCTAATTTTTGAGGAGGTATGTAATGTAACTGCATCACCTTAAATAAAAGTGTAACCAAAAATACAGCAATTTCTAAATTATATATATAAAAAATGTCAGTGGGTAGAACAAATAGACATGGCATGTTTTGCCATTAAGAAATGGTTTTAGATTAAAAGTTAAAAGACCAATATTCATTATAGTCTCAGATAATAGGTCATGAAAATGCATGTATATATATATATATATATATATATATATATATATATATATATATATATATATATATATATATATATATATATATTTTTATTTTTTTTTTTTTTTTTTTTTTTATGCTGTTTAGTTCTGAATTGAGTTTGAGCAAATTTTCGTTTTATAACTTTAACTCTACCAACATTTGACCTTCAAGTCCCTTGATGTAGGCTAATCATCAACCACTCAAAACACTAAATGGAATCAATCCTTAAAAGAATGTCACATCGCCGGATAGTAAACGTATTTGTAATGATGGCGTTTTCTTCAAATAAGTATGACAGGTAAAAACATGAACATTTTCAAATTTGAATGTAAAAGTGCCAAAGTACAAAACAAAACTTCACTAGTTTTTTTTTTTTTTTTTTTTCACAGTTGGTCAATTATGGCATCTTGCTAAATCTGCAAATCAAATGAGAGGAAAACACTGTTATGATGGCATAATGAAATATTAAAATGTATTTTTCTTTATGAAAATGAAACATGTTATTCTATTATTCTGCAGCATCACATGAAATCAAATGATTACATAAAAGTTGAAAGCAGCTAATAACATGTTTTATTTTCAGCTTAATATTTTTGGTATTTAGCCCTTCTGCACTCAACTTCTCCACTGGTAAGTGCACAGAAGGGTTTGAGACTCATGACAAAAGCCATTACTGATCTCACTCTGTCTCTCTCTCACTGAGATGAATGGCCTTTTACATCCTCTCACACCTACCATTGCGACAACTGTGCTTATCAAGCTAAAAACAACCTGAGTGTATGAGTTTCTATGTGAGGCCACTTCTGAGGGTTTCTAACCCAGGGTCGCTCTGTCATGGATAGGTGCTGAGAGAGCACTTCAACCTGTATAATGAGCCGTTCAAACACACTTCATTATATAACATTCAAATGAGACAACACAGTCAGTTTGGTTATTTGACTATAATAAACCTGCACTTTCCGTTTGTTGTTGCTAGTTTTTTTTTTTTTTTTTTTTTCCTAACTAATCTCGGTTCTTTCTTTTAAAACTGTTTTAAAAAAAAATTACTTTTTTAATTAACCATATTTGTAAAGTAAAGCAAAAATTTGATTGATCGGTATTTTGAACCTTTTTTTTTTTCACAAAACGCAGACTAGCTTTGTTAAGCGCTAGCAAAAGAGACAGCACTGCTTCAATAAATGTGTAATGAATCTAATCATCTTAGTAATCACTGCTTAATATGAACAATACGTCCTTGTTACAAAGTAACAAAGCTTTATTAAGAATTACTTTAGCTGTTGTCCTGGATTTGACCTTTGTTGATTAAAATTAGATTGAACACAATCAGGCATACAAGTGTTACAAAAGCACCGCAGTAATTGGCAATTAAGACTTTCTTGAGGAGCAGGTGTGCGGAGAACAACAACGAGTAAATCCAGCCGGCGTTGTGTATGATGCTGTTGTTAATTCCCCGAGCTGTGCTGCTGTGTGTTTGAAGCGTACGGGGAGGATCTCTGGTCATTACAGGCTGAGGTGTTGTCTTGGCATTTGGGAATTCTGCTGAAGTAGTCGATTTAGCTCGGAGTGACCCCAGAACATCATCATATCCTGGTCTCCCTCTTCGCTTTTGGTTTATTCACAGGTCATCTTTATTTAGTGTTTGTTTATACTTGTCTTGGTTTCATTTGAATACATTTTTTGTTATGATTATTTTCATACCACCACCATCATAAAGGATCTTTTTGCTGTTCGTTTGTCATTCTTCTTAATTGTTCAGTAGCGCCATCCAGCGGAATATGATCCGACTCTGTTTTTCCTTCAACATCGTTCTCTCTCTCCTCGCTCTTTCACTCTTTCCTCCAAATTTCAGTATTATAGTGTGTGATAGTAAAAAATGAGCCGTCTTTAACAGGGGGAGCTAAGGTTCTTTTGATTGAAGTGAGTGATTTTCACAAGCGCACCTGCGTAAAATTGATGATGATGCTGTTGAAATCATTTATTACAACTTTACTAAGATGAATATGAGCTGTGTTTTCTCATCATGCAAATGCAGGCGGATAATAAGGCCTCTCTTTCTCCGGAGACAGAACGCGGGGGAACTTTTCCATCTTTCCCTCCATTTTTTCCCCCTCCTCATAGTTTCTGGTTTTGCTCCAATGAAAAAGATATCATTTCTTTCTCTCTGCAAAGTGCGGCGAGCGCTCTGTCATCTTCGACCACTGCATTAGGTGATAGGCAGACAAAAGGAGAATGCATTATCGTTGGCGAGGATCAGATTGGGAGCGCCGCAGCTGAGGCCTATCAATCATCTGTCATGAGGACTCGCTTCGGATTCCACATCGACTGATCCTGATCGTTGCGAGCAAGCTCGTGTGCTGTACTTTGAATGACCCAACCTGTAAACATCATCCAACAAAAACAGCACCTGTCACTTTCTTCAGGCACCGAGGCACAAAAAAAAGCATTCGCTGCGGGAAATGTGCACATTCAACAAAAGCGCAACTTGGTATTCGGATCACTTTAGAGTTCAATTCGTTCTGTATTACAGCTCCAACTCAATGGGTGGTGATTATAGTGTCATTGTCTCTTCGTTTGTTTGTTTGTTTATTCATTTTCTTTATGAGACTTGCTCATTCCTCAGCTTCAAGTTAATTTAGATGCCCTGCTGAGGTGTTCCTATTCCACTTCCAATATTAAAGACACACCTCATCATGTTGAGCTGCCCTTACTGCAAAAAGGAGAAAAACGAACGAAAGAGACAGAGAGAGAGAGAACGGATACTCGTCAGCTGAGGTTAGCGTGAGCGCTTCGGCCAGGAAAACAAATGAATTTGATTACAAATGCACTACAGAAAAAAAAAAAATCATTAGTCCATGCGGGTGGAACCGCACAGATTTGGAATACAAAAAGGACATTAAAATGGCCTCAGCAAGACAACCAATCTGAAAATGTAAATGTGTGTGAGAGACAGTTACAGACTGTAAGTAATTACCTGAGAGAAGAGAAGCAAGCAGAAAGGTTTACATTAAAGTACTGAGTAGGTTATTACACCATAGCAGAGGTTGAAGCTGGGCTTTCTGATAATGTTTTATACTTGGCTCCTTTCTTTGGCAATGAAAACAAAAAAATGTTTACCAAAATATTCAAAAAGTATATCCTATTTAGGCCATAAAATGTGCTAATTAAATTTGTGTCTGTTTTATATGTTTGTTTCAGATGTTTTAACCATGTTTTTACTTAACTTAGTTAAGGAAAAATAATATTTGTATATATAATTTGTACATACAGTACTGTGCAAAAGTTGGTATTTTCACACGAAAAAATGTTTTTAAGCCAGTTATTTATATCTTTTACTGTAGTGTGTCAGTGTTACGGGTTTGGTGTGGAACAAACTCACAAAGGGGAAGGAGAACTCGGAACTTGGAACTTTACTCATAAACTCGGGAAACAGACAGGGAAACCACCAACAAATGTGAACGAGAACCGACAAACACTGAGGGCACACAGAGGGCTTAAATACACAGGAAACTAGATTAATTAACAATATACAGGTGGGACAGATGAACTCATAATGAGGGTGACCATGGAAACACGGGAGTGGCAGGAAAACTAAACAAAGGAACATGTGACCGGGAAACACAACATGTGACAGTCAGTAGGAAATATCAGTTTACATTTCCAAACATTCATTTTGCAATTAATTGTAATAATATATAATATATATATATATATATATATATATATATATATATATATATATATATATATATATATATATATATATATATGCACAAGAAGTCTGACAGCAGCCGGTATGATCTGGCATCTGGCAATTTGGGGGAGAAAAAAAGTTTTGCAGGAAGGTTTCTTCAAGTGTCTTGGAGACGTTGCCACAGTTTTTCTGGATTTAGTCCATCTCAGTTTTTTATGTTTCTTCATGTAATCACAGACAGACTCAATGAAGATGAGATCAGATCTCCATGTGGAGCATAGAGACTATTGTCAGTTAGGGTTGGGTATCATTTGGGTTTTTTACGATACCGGTGCCAAACCAATACTTTTAAAACGGTACCGGTGCCTAAACAGTGCCTGAACCAATACTTTCAATTAAAAAACAGCCACAAAACGATGGTGGAAAACACATGAAAGTAAGTGACCGGTCAACTGGGAGAAGAATAGAGTAAACTATATAGTTAACTATATAATGTGTATTTGATATAAATAAGACACAATTATAACTGTCTGAAAGGATTGTTATTGCCACTTCCATGGACATCAGTGTGTGTTTTTTGCTAGTACGTGTGTGCATTTAAATGTCTGGAACCTAAAATAATCATTATGATGTGGTTGAAAACACGGAATAGTTGTGATATGTGACGAGCGCTCAGCGTGTCTGTCTCTGGCTCGGCGCCAGGCAAAGCGCGAAAGCAAGTTTGAATTAAAGTGTCACCAAAATGAGGCACCGAAATCTGTGTTCTAATTCGGTCCAGTACATACCGGTTATATAGGTACCAGTGCCATATTGGAACCGGGTTTCAGTACCCAACCCTAATTGTCAGACTCTTTATGCATACAAAAATCTCACTGGATTATTAAAATTAATGGCAATTAATTTATAAATGTAAACTGATATTTCCTACTGACACACTACAGCAAAAGATATAAATAACTGCCTTAAACCCACTTTTTTTGTGTAAAAATACTAGTGAGCCTAAGACTTTTGCACAGTACTGTATATAGAATATAGATAACATCAAATGTTGAAAGTGAGACATTTTGAAATGCCATGCCAATTATTGCCTCATTTTGAATTTCATGAGAGCTACACATTCCAAAAAAGTTGGGACAGGTAGCCATAAGAGGCCGGAAAAGTTAAATGTACATATAAGGAACAGCTGGAGCACCAATTTGCAACTTATTAGGTCAATTGGCAACATGATTGGGTATAAAAAGAGCCTCTCAGAGTGGCAGTGTCTCTCAGAAGTCAAGATGGGCAGAGGATCACCAATTCCCCCAATGCTGCGGCCAAAAATAGTGGAGCAATATCAGAAAGGAGTTTCTCAGAGAAAAATTGCAAAGAGTTTGAAGTTATCATCATCTACAGTGCATAATATCATCCAAAGATTCAGAGAATCTGGAACAATCTCTGTGCGTAAGGGTCAAGGCCAGAAAATCATACTGGATGCCCGTGATCTTCGGGCCCTTAGACGGCACTGCATCACATACAGGAATGCTACTGTAATGGAAATCACAACATGGGCTCAGGAATACTTCCAGAAAACATTGTTGTGAACACAATCCACCGTGCCATTCGCCGTTGCCGGCTAAAACTCTATAGGTCAAAAAAGAAGCCATATCTAAACATGATCCAGAAGCGCAGGCGTTTTCTCTGGGCCAAGGCTCATTTAAAATGGACTGTGGCAAAGTGGAAAACTGTTCTGTGGTCAGACCAATCAAAATTTGAAGTTCTTTTTGGAAAACTGGGACACCATGTCATCCGGTCTAAAGAGGACAAGGACAACCCAAGTTCTAGAACAACATATGCTCCCATCCAGACGTCGTCTCTTTCAGGGAAGACCTTGCATTTTCCAACATGACAATGCCAGACCACATACTGCATCAATCACAACATCATGGCTGAGTTGAAGAAGGATCCGGGTACTGAAATGGCCAGCCTGCAGTCCAGATCTTTCACCCATAGAAAACATTTGGTGCATCATAAAGAGGAAGATGCGACAAAGAAGACCTAAGACAGTTGAGCAACTAGAAGCCTGTATTAGACAAGAATGGGACAACATTCCTATTCCTAAACTTGAGCAACTTGTCTCCTCAGTCCCCAGACGTTTGCAGACTGTTATAAAAAGAAGAGGGGATGCCACACAGTGGGAAACATGGCCTTGTCCCAACTTTTTTGAGATGTGTTGATGCCATGAAATTTAAAATCAACTTATTTTTCCCTTAAAATGATACATTTTCTCAGTTTAAACATTTGATATGTCATCCATGTTGTATTCTGAATAAAATATTGAAATTTGAAACTTCCACATCATTGCATTCTGTTTTTATTCACAATTTGAACAGTGTCCCAACTTTTTTGGAATTGGGTTTGTACATCAATAAAGTGTAACCAAAAATCTATATTTTCTATAACATTTCATAGGTCTATGTTACAGTGCAATTATTCTAACATAATTAACTACATATACTTACTATATGGTAGAACTGAATGATGATTCTAGATAAATTGAGAATCACTTTTTTTTTTCCTCAAACAGAATTATTTTCCCACAATCCTGAACAAACAATTAAACAAAATAACATTAAACAGAATAACAATTCTCAAGAGGTTGTGTAAAAATATTAATTGTTGCAGTCTAATACAAATATTTTTTTTATTAATTTGAATGAATTGAATGAACTTGTTTCATTACTAGATGATTCAGCATTAACAAATCTTTTGAATGAATGATTCAATGACAAATCTTATTAAAGATGCAGTATGTAAGATTAACAGCTAGTGGTTGAAATGGGTACTGCAGTCTAAATAGTTGTTTCCCCCGGCCCCCTTCTCCTCAGATTCGACGCTCAAGCGGATTGCCAGTTTGAGGACACACAACAGGAGCGAGCTCAATTGACAATGGAAGGTGAGGAGACTTAAGTTGATTTATTGATTTATGAGTTGATATCGCATTTTAATATGCTCCCGTTCATAGAGATTTTTAGATGGGTGCTGAGGCTTTTTAGGTCGGGTAGAATCTGCAATCACTGATCCAGTTTGTTTGCTGGCTTCTATGGCTGCAATATGTTGTGTTTTCTGCCAGTAGGCAAACTGGCACAGACCAAAACAAAAGGAACGCACATTTCAAAGTAAAATAAAAGGCTGTAGCGTTGTTTGTGTATAGTTAGTATGTGAACTCAGCATGTTTTCTAAATATCTGTCAACATATTATGGTATTTTTATGCTTTAGACAGTCAAAAACTTACATACAGCACCTTTAAAAGTCACTTGTCACCACCTAATAATGTAATCGGTACAATCGTTATTTGAATCTTTTTATTTTTAAAAAGGTGGATTTGCTATTTTGATCGCTACCATAGACATCAGTGTTTATATTCAAACTATAAACTTTCATCAAGGTACTTTAGTACTGTGTTCAGTACTAGGTACTGTGATAATTAGAATGTTTGTGACACAGAAATAATGATACTTTGTGTGGTTTGTGATACTGTTTCTTACCTATGCATGACAGCTGCTCTCTTTGGGTCAGCAGAAGCACCGACAAAGATTTGAATATTCCGATGTGGTTTTGTCAAAGGTTTAATTGACACAGACAAATTGTTTTCATTTAGGCTGTTTTTTTAACGAATAGACATGCAGCAGTACTAAATGGTTAGGTTTGGGATTAGGGTTTAGTTTAGGCAAGGCAAGTTTATTTATATAGCATATTCATAAACAGTGGCAATTCAAAGTGCTTTACACAAAAATGGAATAAAAAAATTCATAAGAAAATAATAATAATAATAATAATAATAATTTATGAAGTGGAAGAAAAATGTCAGGTTTGTGATTTTACTATTTATATTTGTCAGGTAACTGTGTAAATCTTTTTAGGATAATTGCATGTTTTTATGCATAATTTAAAGTTATTACTATAGTAACTACATGTGCAACCTGTAAAAAGGACACTTTAAAATAGATTCAAGATTCAAGAGTTTTATTTGTCACATACACAGTTATATACAGAATATACAATGTATATACTTCTTATATACTCAAATATAAACATGGTAATAAAGTGTTACCATGTTTTTTTTTTTGTTTTGTTTTTGTTTTATATATATATATATATATATATATATATATATATATATATTTATATATATATATATATATATATATATATATATATAAACCAACATCTAACTATCTAATAAGTTAATCAGAATCAATTACAGTGCATAAAAGATGCATCAAGTTGCTGAAAAAAGTAAAGCCCTTAAATTTATTGTTCCTAACCTGATGATATACTTTTTAAAATGAACACTAGACTGAGGAGCCATGCAGAGCAGTGGAGCGGTCTACGACATGGAGCAGTAATTCAATGAAAGGGGGTTGAGCACTTGTAATCCTTAATATTACCAGGACAAGATCCTCTTCATCTGTGAGCCAATCACCCTTGTGCTCTGACAGCTTATTGTGCATTTTTCTCTCTCAGTGAAGAGATGCACAGTTTCAACTCATCCGTCTCCCACAGCATGGGGTTAAGACTAATCATACATGGTCTAGTGCTTAGTCACAGTTCGGTATCCTCCCATGAACTGTTCAGCACATAACTTTGTGAGTGCAGATTAAGTGTATGCATTACGCACAGCACGTTATATTACACATATAGTGACATTTATAGGTATATACGTGTGTTTAAAAGTAGTATGTATGCTACATTCACCAAGGCTGCAATTATTTGATCAAGGACACAGTAAAAATAGTAATGTTGTGAAATATTTGTCAAGAGTTACTCCGGAACAAACCAGGACTAATCAAAATACTACTTATATAAACACAGAAAGAACAACAGGAGCTTAAGAAGTTGCAAACATACATTAACAGACAATACCGGAAAGGAACTAACTCAAACTGAGGACTTAAATACACAGAGCAAACAAAGGAAACTAGATGGCACACAGGTGAAGGGAATTAATAATGAAACAAATCAAATCAGTAACTATGACAACCAATAAGGAGCGAAATTAGGTCAAGCTAAACAGGCAAACAGGAACAGGGAAAAAGAACATAACAGAATATAACTCTTACAATATATTACCATTTAATATAGCTGCTGTCTATTTTAATACATTTAAAATGTATTCCTGTGATGGCAAAGCTGAATTGTCAGCATCATTACTCCAGTCTTCAGTGTCACATGATCCTTCAGAAATCATTCTAATATGGTGATGGTGCTCAAGAAACATTTCTTAGTATTATCAGTTTTAAATGTGCTGTATGCAAGTTTTTGACTGTACTAAAGCATTAAAATATCATGTTTACAGAGATTTAGGAAGCATGCTGAGTTCACATACTAATGTTTTCTCTGAAATATTACAGCCAGTTATTCTTCTTTGAAATGCGCGTTCTTCGTCACAACTTACTGAAATGTATCATATGTCGTGTAATCGCTTAATCAGTGTTTCAAACGTGAAAAGACAATAAAACAGCTTGAGAACAATGTCACTCAGTGTCCACAGCTGTTAGTGCACGAGAGAAATCAACTCTTTCACTAAATATATGCACTATATTAGCCTATATAATCATTATATTATACTGAACCTGTTACTGATGTCTTGTTTATTTAATGTGTGTTTAAGTAAATCTGTCATGAAAATGACCACCACTGTGTATAAATGATTATATTTCAACAACGAAGTCTCCTCACCTTCCATTGTCAATTGAGCTCACTTCTGTTGTGTGTCCTCAAACTGGCAATCCGCTTGAGCGTCGAATCTGAGGAGAAGGGGGGCCGGGGAAACAACTATTTAGACTGCAGTACCCATTTCAACCACTAGCTGTCATTCTACACATTCACACTACACATTCTTACATACTGTACCTTTAACTACTAAATATGACTTTTATATGTGGCATTAATATCTGCTTTATAAGTACAAATACACAACCAATATCCTATTACTTTGCATTCTAATAAACAACTAGTTAATAATGAGAATTGGACCCTAAACTAAAGTGTTACCATTCAATTTAACATCCTTGCTGAATAAAGGTACTAATTTCTTTAAAAAAATAAATAAATATGACAAACTACTGATTGTGTCAATCTATTACTGATAGCGGCTTGTTAAGTGGATGCAATCTATCTGTTTTGGATTTAGAAAACATCTAAAAAGAGGAGAAACATAAAAAGTTCATGGTTTTTCCATCACTTCACCCAACTTCCCCTCTTTCACTCTCTTCTCTGAGACACTTTAATTTACCAGTGTACGATGGTCTCTCTCTCTCTCTCTCTCTCTCTCTCTCTCTCTCTCTCTCTCTCTCTCTGTATATCTTTTTATTCTCCATTTCCCCAGTTCTCTCTTCTTATCAGGATAATAAAAGGATCTTTAAAGTGTCTGTACAGGCTACACTTTCATATGCTTCTGGTTATTGCATTGCAAATTTAGGGCCCCTCCGGAGTCCAGTAAATCCTTCAACAAATGTCTTCGAAAAAGTGTGTCTGGAGGTGACGAGACGCAGGCCTGGGAGGGATGAGGAGAAAATAGACTGCAGCGCTGGAAAATGACTTTTTCTCTTTTCTCGCTCTGCTTCTTTCCTTCTTTTTCTTCTTCTCTCTAAGACACTCTCTCTCTCATTGGCTCTCATAGATCATTAGAAGGTTTTAATTAAAGGTTGGAGGATTAGGCCAGTTAGCCACAGTCGTTTTGTATTTCTTTTTTCTGTACTCTCTATTTCTCTTTTCTTCTTATCTATGCTCCAGGTTGTGCTGCTATTTAAGGACCTGATTGAGGAAGAGGATGTGTGTGAAACTCATATCTGTGCATGTGTGTGCGACTCAGGTAGAGTTCTTGGCACTGTGTGGAGTAAGCGGCCCTCGATATTAAGGCAGAGCTGTGATCAAAGACATCCACCCACGTGGCATCAGATCTAAAGGAGCTGGTTCCCTCTGGGTGAAGCTTACTGCAGGGGAGACCCTCACTCCGGTAGTTAAGAGCTGAACGAAAGCTGCCGTCAGATCAGCACACGCCCGCAGGGGGTCTCACCTCAATCTCTTCCTACTGTGTTCACCTGGAGTCAGGTGAAGTCACGGAACTACACTTAAAATGCAAATCCAGACCATTCTTGTACCTAGCATACAAATAGTCATAAGTTATATAAACATGTATGTAATATTTGCTTTTTCCATTGTCCATATAATACTTATATACACACATTGTCCATATAATACATATATACACACACACACACACACACACACATACGCACACACACATATATATATACACACACATACACATATACACACACATACATATACATATATATATAGCCGAATAATACAAAACATTTCTATACACACCAAGCCAGCGAGCACGTGACGCATCTGAAGGCACGCAAATTCATCACCCAAAATGTCTTCCATGTCTTTTTCCATGTTTTTTCCCCCCCAAAGTAGGCTATTTGCTAACATATGCATATAATCCAGATTTACCACGTTAATTTGCGTCTGGACTGCACAAATACTTTCATATGCAATTTATAACCCTGTCCGACTCATTTCCACAAACGAGACACGCAGATGGAAATGTTCTTCTTTGTGTTGTTTACTGTAATGCTTGTCCATACACAGGTTTTGTTACCGCCAACACTCACTGGAAGACTACATTATCCAGCATTGTTTGAGATCTACAGCAAAGTACAGCAACTCAAATAGCTCAAAATACACAGCACTTTTTTCCCCTTGTGGTGGGTAATTTTGTACAAAGTTGGAAAGTAATAGTAATGATTTTAGTATTCTGTGTGCTTTATTATGTAGTTTTAAAGTAAAAGTAATGATAGTTCAATACACTGTTAATTATAACAACTAGGGCTGAAATGATTCCTCGAGTAACTTCGTTTGCTCCATTTAACTGCACACGGTCATGCTGCAGAAAGACAATTTTTGTATAAGGACTCGGAGTATGCGCAGATTGCGGTTATAGGCCTACCCGTGGGTCAGGTGGGTAAAGTAATAAAAAAACATTACAAAAATTGCGGGTGGATGAGAGATAAATCATTAATGTGTTGATTTTAATAAAAAAGCGGAACTCTCATTTCACGGTAAATGCAATGAATGTGTCATTCTTTAACTTTCATCTCATGTCAAGATCAAAGACCGCAATGCGAGAGAGAGTGGCATCAGCACTGGTAATATCATTTAGTCTCACTATTTATAAATGAAGACAACTGTGTGTTGAGCTTCAGGATGCGACACTGAACATTTCAGTTTAATTTGCGGCAGTCCACGCGTCAACTGAAGAGATACGAGCTCTCGAAATACATGAACAGCATGAATGGAGTTTGCACTTGTATGTGAAATGTTTAATGGGACTTTATATATACTTGATATCTCGAAATACACCGTTAAAATATAAATAAAAGCTAAGCGCAACAAATAGCAGAACAAGCTGTAACTGTTGTGGGCGGGTGACGCGCAGCGCTCGTGCTTTCAGAGCTGCGTGCTTTCATTGATTTGCGTAATTTAAATCTCACACTTTAATAAAAGCTCCTAACTTAAAACAAGCTGTGTTACTATGATGAATGATTAGCTCAAAATAGATCTGTATGTGCAATGTACTTTATCTGAATTAAACACAAACACATCTCTCGCTTTTGCTCACGTACAGCAGTTAGGCTACTCCTCTGTGTGCTGCACGTTGTCAACCCTGGTTTAGGCCATTTAAGAAATGTTATTTCGCCAAAGAAGATTTTTTAAAGCAACCTACTTCAGTGTAGCTAATATGTTACGATAGCATCATACTTAACACTGAGAATTTGAATAATTGTAAGGTGTGGATATCTAAATCAGAGAAAATCACGTGCGGGTGGATTATGGCTGCAACTAGCGATTATTTTGATAATCGATTAGTTGGCCGATTTTATTTATTTATTTATTTTTTCGATTAATCGAAAGGCAAGGCACATTTATATAGCACATGTCATACACAATGGCAATTCAGAGTGCTTTACATAAGAAATAAGAATACCATGTGTAAGAATTAATAATAAAGGATAACAGAACAAGGATAATTAAAACAGTTGTAAAGAGAATTTTAAAAATAAAAATAAAATGCTGATAAATAGATCCCTATCTGCCTGATTCTCTAAATTTGGGTACTCCTATCTGAGATGGAAGAGATGGATCAGGTTCGCAATGTCTCCTGGACCTTACAAGTTGGTCCAAGACAGGCTCCTGTAGGGGACCGTTACCTTTTTTCTGAAGGCCTTTTTTTTCCTTTTATTGACAAAACAATTCCAATTCCTGCCCAATGCTGTCCTTCAAACAAATGTATCAGCTGAGTGCTATGAAAACACACAGTGAATATATGTACCATTACAAAAATTTACTATGGTTTTACATCGAATAAAACAAACAAACAAACAAACAAATATAATATTAATAAATAAATATCAGGGTTATTGTAGTTATTCAATGGTAACCACAAATTAACCCTTGTTTTACTTCAAATCCATAGTTTAACTATATGGTATTTGTGTGGTTATACAAATGGTAATCAATACGGCAAAAACATAGTTTTATTAGAATAAAAACATGGTTTTACTATCTAATAGAACCACGCCATACCGGCGCTCGTTCAGTGAAGTTTGAAGTTTAACACAGACTGTCAGGACGCGCTTTAATGCAAAATGGAAATGCTCGCGTGAATTAGTAGCATTTAGGTTACAGATGAGGATATAAGTACTGTTCTCTATATAGATCAGTGGATATAATCTATAAAATGAACGTTTTACGCTGCGGACGCACACGCATCTATCAAAGCGCATGACGGTGTGTTAAACGCTAATGCATTCACTTGAAGATACCTTCTTGTCCAATATTTTTTGCTTCTTACAAAAGCCACAAAGCCTCCAGAAGACAGTAAAGGCTTATGTCATGCCTGAGCTGAAACTGAAACTTGAAAGTTGCACAACATAAATGCAATGTTTAGGCATTATTATTATTTATATTACTATTATTTTGATTTATAGGTTGTAGGTTTAGTTTTAGGTTGCACTATGTTTACCTTTTAATGTAATTTGAAATTGATTTTTATGTTTGTATTTTTATTTATATATTTGTTTTTGCATTTTGAATATAATATGGCAATTGAATGCACTAAATTGGTTTAGTTTTCACAGATATTAATGTATGCAATTTCAGCAATAAAACTTAATCTTAATAAAAAAAGGAAAAAATTAGTTGTTAATTTTAAGATACCTGTCTTATTTTCTCTTGTATATTTAGTATTGCTCTTTAATAAGTACTTCTTATCCGATTAGTCGATTAATCGATGGAATAAATGGTAAAATACTCGATTACTAAAAGAATCGATAGCTACAGCCCTCATAACAACTAGCTGAAAAAATATTGCTAAAAATAGAACAAAGACTTGACTTGAGACTTGACTTGGACCTCAGAGACTTGAGACTTGACTTGGACCGCAGGGACTTGTGAACACATCTGGCAGTTATATTTGGTGCCGTGACCTGGATGAGAATGAGGTTTAGGGAATCAGTGTAACGTAGGCCAATAAGACCTGTGTGTGTAAACAGGGGCGGCGTTTACATATGGCAAAGTATTACAGTTGCCATACCCTGGCATTCAGACAAGCAGGGGAAATAACCAGCTCACGATGCTGCTTGTTAGTTCTGTTACAGCTTTGAAAAGCAAATTCAAACAGCCTCCGTGTCCTAACCAGACGCGATCAGAGATGCGATGCAACAAGATTTTCTGCGGCAAACCAGACTCGACCCGAGATCAATCAATCAAAAATCACAGCCAATCAGAAGAGTGTGTGGGTGGGCTCTCTCTGCAAGTGCACTGACTGCTTTCACAACGAAATGGATAAGTACAATATCAAATTCACAAATATTACACCATTTTAGCATGATTAAAAATACATACTGAGTGACTGAAACATTTTTTTTTTATTATTATTTTTTTTATCATAGAATACAGTACACTTATTTGTTCACCTTGAGTTGACGGTTCAAACATAGCCTCAAGATCTGAGGTGAATTATTACTTTCAGTAAGGCTGTCTATAAAGCTCACAACAAATGATATCAAACTCATTTTAAATTCCCTTTACATTAAATAAAGCACATAATCTGCACCCGTCATACTTTGTATGTTGTTCCAGCCACAGCAGCACACTAAAAACTCTTAGTAAAATAGAATCGTTGTGAATCGCCATTGTGGCTGGTTAGTACAAAAAAAACCCTCATCAACATGGAAAAGATTATTTTTCTCACGTGTCGCGTTTGGTTAGGTCACAATGAAGGCGTACAATGAAGGCGTATAGGACTGTTTCAGTATTTGCATAGATTTTTTTTTATTGTTATTAAGTCTGTTGATAAGTTCTTTTAGTGGATTTTTGTCCACATTTTGTTCAGATATAGGCTAATGTGATTATTTGGGAATGTTGATGTTGTATGGCCAGAAGGACTCATGCCATACCCTAGGTGTGTAAACTCGTGCTAGTGACTGATGCTAGAGGCTGCGGTCATTAGTATCATTGTTAGCTCACCCGCCACCCACGCCGGAGACCCCGGTATGAGTCCCACTCGGAGCGGGTCGAGTAGGACCGGTTACACGAGCATGAGCAATTCGTTTCTGGCTGCAATTCACTTAACGGCCTGAGGGTTTCTGAATTCTACATATAGCCCCTTTAACTAGTTTTATTTCATTGACAACAACAACAACAACAACAACATTATAATAATAATAATAAAAGTAGTAGTACAAATGTTTTATTATTATTATCATTATTATTATTATTATTATTAAGAAGCAGCAGAAAAAGTAAAAAAATACAAATAAAAAAATAAAAAGTATTACTGAAGTATTTAAGTATTATTATTATTATACTTTTCTATATGACTGAATCGACCAGGTTAAGTTACAAGTAATTTTTTTAGGTCGGATCAGGTAGAAATAGCTCTTTAAGAAAAAAGCATATCGTTTCTGAGAAAAGTTTCTGAGATTGAGAAAATACACTTTCAAACTTTCAAGAGCTGATTCAAAAACACCTCTTTAGCTCTCCCTCGCTCTCTGTCTCAATGTGCTGTGAGCGCCGTCAGAATGCAGGTGCGAATGACAGTGCAGTATGGCAACGTTTGATGGCCTTGACAGCCTGTCAGAGGGAAATCACTGCCACATGGCTCTCTTTCTCTCTTGCTCTGTCGCTCGCTCTCTCTCTCTCTCTCTCTCTCTCTCTCTCTCTCTCTCTCTCTCTCTCTCTCTCTCTTGCTCTTTTTCTCCCTCTATCTCTGACTGGTTGAAGGGTTGACCCTTTCAGCTGGCCCTGCTGGTCACGTCATCACTGTCTCTCTCTTGCTCTCACTCTGACAGAAGACATGAGCCACTGGACACGCCAGGGACTGGACAGGTGAGACCCACTGAAAACACAAAAACACACAAAAATAACACACAACTCACACAACCTGCTCATACAGACACACACACATGCAGCCTTTGGCTTTCAGACTTTAACCCTCATGTTTAGTTGAAAATGTTCTTCTACAATATGTTTGGACTTCATGAGATGAAATGTAAAAATATAATGTCCCTCTGATAAAAACATAAAAATAATAAATAAAAAAATATATATTAAACGTTATCCCTACCGTTATCCCTATACCTCATTATACTATAAATTATGAAATGAAATAATGAAATAAAATTAAAACAAGATAAAATAAAATGAATCCAAATAGCAGAAGAGGTTCTCTGAATTATGCATACCAATCAGACACAAACATGTTAACATTCATGTTTTGTACCTGGGGTGTCTGAGACACCAAACTAATATTTGGGCAGATTAAGTGTGTTATCAAGCTGAAACTTTGTTTATAACCAATTAAGAAAAGTGATGTAGCATTCAGTCTAAAACTTGTATTCGAGCTATTAAAATAGTCATGGGGTGAGAACAGAGTATGGGGCAACAGAGCAACACTCTCAAACACACATAGCAACACGTCCCGCCCCCTGTGTCTGTCTGAGCAGCTGGGAGGGATGAGCAGTGAAATGGCAGAGTTGACTGACGTTTGGAGCAGAACATCCTCTGACTGCATGAAGCTGACAGACAGACAGGTAAAGCACAGACATAACCGCTGTCTACAGCACTGACAGACAAAGAAGGGAAAACAGAGCATTTCAGGGAATTACGTTTGGACATGGAGCAACAGGAGATGAGATGTGTCTGTCTCTGATAGAGATGATGGAATTGCCACTTGCTGTGACAAAATGAGAGGATTAACGTCATGTATTGCTCATGTGTTTAATGTGCATGTGTGCGTGTTCAGAAACAAGACACTCCTCAGAGCACTGCCTTCGGCCTCCCACAGAGAAAGGAACATCCACTGTCAAGGTCTTTTTCACCATGGTAAAAGCACAAGAAAAGGTGCTTGATAGAGCTTATACACCTCTTTCAAATAAATTACATATGCTTTTCTGAGTGCTTAATATCGTTCTGTGCACAGTTTTGTGCATTTTAGTTTATTTACAAGAGAGACAACTGTATTTTACAACTAAATTTACTCCGGAAAAATGCAGTTAGTGACAACTATATTGAAATTAAATGTGTATGCACAGAACCAAACAGCTGGTTGTTAAATATATAATTAAAAGTATGAAACACTGCACCTCTGTCAACAACAAAAACAATTTTCAATTTTCATTTTTGGGTGAACGGTTCCTTTGAATGACCGGAAGATTTGGCAACCATAGGTCATGGAAAATCAAATGTTTACTAGACATTAAAATACATGTGCATGCTCATCAAATCTAAAATACAGCTAAAACACAGCACGACAGATCAAGATCAGTCAACTGGCCCTAAACTCTCTCACAAACCATCTTTATTGATCAGCACTGAGCACACTGATACAGTTATGATTATTTCAATCATTACAAATTCAGGTGTGCCTCCTATAATTGTATATTGTTTACACACAAAACAATATTCTAGAGGATTCACTCCAGCATTTAAATGTTGTTTGACAAAACAAAAAAACACCTGACAAACCCACTTCATTGTCTAGATCACCAAGGCAGTACCTCTCCCTGATAAACACGCTCATCAAACAACCCTCTCAAAGCAAAGCATGCGAGGATGAATTATACACTGCTCCCATAATCCGGAGGTCACAGCGGCATTGAACTTGATTGAAATGAATGAGAGAATTGGCCTGCAGTAACTGTGATTCCTGCCTTTGAAGCACCTCAGTCCTATTGGCAGCTTCACAATCAGAGCTACAGATGTCCGTCTGTCAAAGTGCCTGGAGCTGCTACGTATTCGCTGAGGGCGGACAGACAGGAGGTTGGATCTGCACAATATTTCTGAACAGATGACAGAGGTGAATTATTCACATTGTTATGGAGGCCCCCTCTCCTCCTTCATAAATCTCCCTCTCCTGATGGAAACAATGGCAGATCAGGGAGAGGGGAAGTGATACCTGCTTCTTTCCCAGTTTAACAAAGACCATCTAGCATCAGCAAATTCACAAAGCAGAGATAGTACCAGGATGTTTCATGTGGATAGATAATCCCACGATATTAGACACTGACACAGTCATTGACTTCTTGAGGTAATTTTAGGTGGTATTAATGGAGCTTGACTGCAGAGCAAATGGAACATTTCATTTTTGGAAAACAGGTGAAGCAGCAGAGACAGGGTTAAGTTCCTGCCTCATGTACTCGCGGCCAGAGGCTGTTTGTTTCTTTTTAAAATGGGCGACGCGCCATATGTGGAGGTCATTAGTCTTGACAAAAAAAGAAATACTGTCCTTCACTTATTATAAAGGACAATGTGTCAATGAGGAAATTAACTTTTTCCCTGTCACACTTTTTGTGTCCAAAGGACCTTGACTTTTTCCTCTGTTGCATTTTCTAATAAATAGGACAGCTTTTGTTTGTAATATAGTAGAAACATGTCTCCACTACAGCTGGCCACTAGACTAATCTGTGAGAACAATGCAAAGGGCATGTCTGATAAAGTATATTTAAAAGCCATATATAAAAAAAAAAAAAAAAAAGAAAGAAAAGAAAAGAAAAACAAATGTATTACAAAATATGCATGTTAGATTTTATTATATATATATATATATATATATATATATATATATATATATATATATATATATATATATATATATATATATATATATATAGTAAACAAATATAATTATATAAAAAATATAATTATAAAAAGAATAAAATAAAAATATGTAACAATGCCCGTAATCCTATAATTTTTTAAAGAAAAGAAAATAGCTCTGTCATTCATCTATCTGTCTGGCTGGATTGATAGATGGACGGGTAGCTAGAGAGATAGACAGACAAACAGATAGCTAGAGAGATGGACAAATAGCGAGATATACACCGTTCAGGCATAACATTGTGATTCGCGTGTCCACTGTTGGCGTTTTCAGAGGTGGACAGGGGTCAGCATGGGCACTCTGACTGGTCTGCGCCTATGCAGTCCCATACGCAGCAAACTATGATGCACCGTGTATTCTGACACCTTTCTATCAGAACCAGCATTAACTTCTTGAGCAATTTGAGCTACAGAAGCTCATAGGGCTGGGTATCGTTAAAAAATTTTCGATGTTGATACCGATACCTTAACTTCGATACCAGTTCCTGAACGATACTTTTTTCAATACCAAATAAATTTTTCTGTTTTAACAAGATTACATTACCTCAAAAAAAAAAAAAAAAAAAAAACGTAGGTTTTATTGAATATATGCCTCGTGCTCAAGTGCAGATAAAGCTTGCCGCAAAGCCCTGGCAAAAGTAGCCTAATGTTTATAAATGTAGAAATAGTAAGGAGACATTAATTTTAATTGTTTATTAATAAACTACTGTTTTCTGAGTCCGTGTTGGCTGCAAAGATGAAGTTGACGATGCTGACTCGTCATCTCAGACTCCGCAGTAGTGAACGCGTGTGCACGCCTATAGAGGGAAATGCAGGTATTTGTTTTCAATTTGAATTGGTTTGTTTAAACATTGATATTTCAAGCTTTCTATAGGCCTATTTCTCATATCTGTGATGAAAGTATATGCTGAGTTTCGGTTCATTTATGTGACGCACTGCAGTTCTTCTTGCAGTTGAATACGGAGAAACTTTCTGCTCTTTAGTTTATTCCGTGCACTGTCGAGTGCTTCAGATTTGTCGTGTTGCGTTGCGTGCTGTTGGCATTGAGCCTGGTGAAATGTAGTCACACTTTTGATCTTTTCCACATCTTTTACATCTATGTGGGTTGGGACACTTCCCTATTTACACGGCACACATCTGTGGCGCATCATGGCTCCGATGAGGTTTTGTTCCGTCCTTGTGCCGTGGCCGGTATAAACAGTAGGATTGACTAAAGTGGACGCAATCAGCTCCAGTGGCCGTGTCGCAGCCGCATGCAGTGTAAATAAGGAGTGGCACATTACAGCCTCACGTGCGAGCCGCATCCTTGGGTGTAACCGCCGTAAACTAATGTTTTTTCCATCACAGCCAATCATGCTGCATGCTTATTGGCTCACTGATGTTGACGAGATTAACCCCTTAGGTATCAAAATTTGGTATCGAATGACAAGACCTTTTACGATACTTGATAGTATCGAGGCAATACGGTCGGTACCTGAAAAAGTATCAAATTCGATACCCAGCCCTAGTAGCTCATCTGTTTGATTGGACCACACGAGCCAGCCTTCGCTCCCCACGTGCATCAATGAGCCTTGGCCGCCCATGACCCTGTCGCCAGTTCACCACTGTTCCTTACTTGGACCTCTTTTGATAGATACTGACCACTGCAGACCGGGAACACCCTACAAGAGCTGCAGTTTTGGAGATGCTCTGACCCTAGCCATCACAACTTGGCCCTTGTCAAACTCGCTCAAATCCTTACACTTGCCCATTTTTCCTGCTTCTGACACATCAACTTTGAGGACAAAATGTTCACTTTGCTGCCTAATATATCCCACCCACTAACAGGTGCTGTGATGAAGAGATAATCAGTGTTATTCACTACATGTTATATTATGGTCATAATGTTATGCCTGATCAGTTTATAGAGACAGACAGACAGAGAAAGATAAACACTGAGGGGAAAAAAAACATTGTAAAAGCCCAACTTTACATTTCAGAGATGTTTACTCAGTTTTGCTTTTTTATCTTTCAGTAAGGATGTGACTGCTGACAAAACAAACCTACACATTTCCCACACATCTCCCCACAGTAATCTCGCCAGCGACTCATCAGCGCATCAAATGTTCCTGAGCTCTCTTTTCTCCACTCATTCTTAGCAACAATTACCAGCGGCTGATAGACGCGGGCCCCCTCCACAGAGCGGCCCTCACTGTAGATTGCCAATTTGGACGTTTGTTTCTCGTCTCCTTTTCTTTTACTCATTGTTCTCCTCTCAGGCCAGGCTACTGTCAGGGGGCTCACAGGAGGCTGTGGTGCCGGGGCCCGGGCCCTACAAGAACGAAAGGGTGTCAAAACACATGGACCAGACCATTTATCATGTAATCTGGAGAGCGAATGGACGGGGCACTATCAGCAATCTGCTATTGATCCGTTGCAGCAGGCCTGCTATTGTTCATCTGAAGAGCAGGACTGGCACACAGCATTAATGAAAGAAACTAAACAATGCATAGCAATCAGAGACACAGATTCACAGGCTTGGCAAGAGATGGGGAGAGAAACAGGAAGAAAAAGACAAGAGGGAAAAGTTTGAAAAGAGAAAGTTTGGGGTTATCTGGGTGACTGTGTGTGATCGTGTGCGTTATGAGAGAGGCGGTTAGAAATTCGATTGCATTCTTTCGTCAAGCAGCAGCCATGACTAAGAGCCGACCTGAGGAGCCGACCCTGATCCAGCCCAACATTTTTAAAGACCAGCTGCACTTAGATGGAAACACCCTCATGGACCATTACTTCAAACCGCATCTGTGTTTAGCCTCAATTAAACACTATTATTACACCGTGCCAAGGACACTTGTCCTTGGCACTTTCGGCATCCAAAATCTCTAAGATTGATTTGTATACCAGACATATCAAAATTAAAAATGACAATAATGTGTGATAACCACACACACACACACACACACACACACACACACACAAAGAAATATTATTTTGACCAAAGCAGAAAAAATGCACTCCACTAAAACATGGCTGCACACACATATGTAGTGTTGGAAAGCGTGATTCATTTTAGTGAATTGTGTTGTACAGAATGAACACAGATTTCAAAAAGAAATGATTCCTTGATTCTGTGCAACTTAAGTCCCTGTATGGTATGTTGTGTCTTTATTATAGCCTATTAAAACTATATTAAAAACAATAATAATTTAGCTTCACATTGCTTTTAACTACTAAGATTTGTTTCAGTTGTTTGTTTGTTTTTGTTTACATTCAGTTTAAAAGCCCACATTTTGTAAATAACTATTATAAAAATACAGTATTCAATATGACTGCTTTTATACACACAGAAGTTTTTAAAGAAAAAGAAAAAATAAATATGTTTTCACATGATCAGAGAGGTTCCATTTTGTTTGATCAAAAATACAACAAAACAGTAATAATGTTAAATATTACATTGTAATATAATTATTTTCTATTATAATATAAATTTAAACTGTAATTTACTGCTGAGATGTCAAAGCTGAATTTTCAGCATCAGCGTCTTCAGTGTCATATGATCCTTCAGAAATCCTTCTAATATGATGATTTGGTTCCTAAGAATTTTTTTTTTTATGATGTAGAAAACAGTTGTGCTGCTTTATTATTTAACATAAACTGTGATGCACTTTTTTCAATATTTTGGTAGTACTTTATTTTACAGTCCTGTTTTGCATGTACATACTATATACTATGTGGCAATTACAATAACTAGGTAATAACTAGGTACTTGTCCTGAACCTACCCCTAATGTTAACCCATGTAGTTACCTAAATATTACTCAGTACTTTCTTGGTAAGTACATTGAAAATGCACATACTATAAAATAAAGTGCAACCAATGTTTTTTTTTGAATGAATAGAAAAGTTTAAAAGAACAGCATTTATTTGAAACATTATACATTTCCACACTTTTTTTGAACACTACATAGTTTTAAAACAGCACCTGCTTGACTGTAGTTTAACATGGTTAAATAATTAGCTAAAAATATAAGGAAAAAAAATAAAAGGATAAAAGATAGCTACACAACTAGAGCCCAACCAATTTATTGGTCTGCCGATTTTATTGGCCGATATGAGGCTGTCACAGATATATCCACCGATATGCCACCAATATGAACGTGTGCCCACGCATCTCACAGCGCGCGGATATTCACACAAAATTATCGAGTATCATCATAAACATAGTCTGAACAAGTGAACATGAACATGAAATTTGCCAGTAACCACCAGCGTTTTTGGTCATCAAGTTTCATGGCCTACAGAATATCTTCTTGTATGAATATCTGAACATGCAATATATCAAAAGAAAGAACAGAGCCTCTGTTTTATTCTAGCTTCATGCATTTTTTATTTATTTATTTTTAATTTATGAGTTTAATTTATGTAAGTTTAATGAAAAAAAAAAAAAAAAACATTTTGAGAAAAAAGCTGAGAAAATCGCGACTAACTAACATACAGATGGGATTCAGAACAATGATCAAAACACAGCTGGAGTCCATCAATACCCAAAAGCTTCACAGTCCTATAGCTCGTCCTGGGTCAACATTTCATTCAATAACTTTAGGCAGTTTTAATTTATATGCTGTTTAATGTCGATGATCATATTACAACATTACATGTTATTTTACGTATGCTTATAAGATATCGCTCATTCATTCCTGCCTTTCCTTCGCCGTGTTTTGATCAGATTATGTACTCATTTAGGAGATGTGTAATAGCGCCCCCTACCGTATAACAGTGAAAACATTTTTACAGGGAATGGCAGGGAAGCGTTTTCTCATGAAAGATGAGATACAAAGACAGAACAAAAGACAAGAAAAAAAAGAAGAAAAAAAAATCACTCACGGCTCTTGACTGAAAAACTTTAATAGGGGTTAATCTATATTTATACACTGAAGATTATGAAGTGATATTTTGATTTGATCAGGCGCGGCGTTGACAAGGGGGACAGGGGGGTAATGACCCCTGCAGTTTTGAAAAGATAGCAATCAAGCCTCGCACTTTTGACGAGGGAAAATAACCTTCGCGATTTGCTAACTAAAACTTCCGACAACGTGTTTGACCCCCTTTCGCCTTCAGAACTGCCTTAATTCTACGTGGCATTGATTCAACAAGGTGCTGAAAGCATTCTTTAGAAATGTTAGCCCATATTGATAGGATAGCATCTTGCACTTGATGGAGATTTGTGGGATGCACATCCAGGGCACGAAGCTCCCGTTCCACCACATCTCAAAGATGCTCTATTGGGTTGAGATCTGGTGACTGTGGGGGCCATTTAGTACAGTGAACTCATTGTCATGTTCAAGAAACCAATTTGAAATGATTTGAGCTTTGTGACATGGTGCATTATCCTGCTGGAAGTAGCCATCAGAGAATGGGTACATGGTGGTCATAAAGGGATGGACATGGTCAGAAACGATGCTCAGGTAGGCCGTGGCATTTAAACGATGCCCAATTGGCAATAAGGGGCCTTAAGTGTGCCAAGAAAACATCCCCCACACCATTACACCACCACCACCAGCCTGCACCGTGGTAACAAGGCATGATGGATCCATGTTCTCATTCCGTTTACACCAAATTCTGATGGACTTCTGACCATCTGAATGTCTCATCAGACTCATGAGACTGAATGTCTCATCATGAGATTCATCAGACCAGGCAACATTTTTCCAGTCTTCAACTGTCCAATTTTGGTGAGCTCGTGCAAATTGTAGCCTCTTTTTCCTATTTGTAGTGGAGATGAGTGGTACCCGGTAGGGTCTTCTGCTGTTGTAGCCCATCTGTCTCAAGGTTGTGCGTGTTGTGGCTTCACAAATGCTTTGCTGCATACCTTGGTTGTAACGAGTGGATATTTCAGTCAAAGTTGCTCTTCTATCAGCTTGAATCAGTCGGCCCATTCTCCTCTGACCTCTAGCATCAACAAGGCATTTTCGCCCACAGGACTGCTGCATACTGGATGTTTTTCCCTTTTCACACCATTCCTTGTAAACCCTAGAAATGGTTGTGCGTGAAAATCCCAGTAACTGAGCAGATTGTGAAATACTCAGACCGGCCCGTCTGGCACCAACAACCATGCCACGCTCAAAATTGCTTAAATCAACTTTCTTTCCCATTCGGACGTTCAGTTTGGAGTTCAGGAGATTGTCTTGACCAGGACCACACCCCTAAATGCATTGAAGCAACTGCCATGTGATTGGTTGATTAGATAATTGCAGCATTAATGAGAAATTGAACAGGTGTTCCTAATAATCCTTTAGGTGAGTGTATACACACACACACACACACACACACACACACACACACACACACACACATACATATATATATATATATATATATATATGAGAGAAAGAGAGAGAGAGAGTATCCCTCACAAACACCCAAAGAGTGCACGCATACACTACATAACGTAATCTATTATATCATTTAATATAATTAATAGATTTCACATGAAGAGTGCAGTTTTTGTCCAGGCATCAGCATAACAAATGTGATATTGATTTTATACAAGTTTACTAAACAAGAAGTTAATAAGTGACTTGCATTTTAGACACCATATTGCCTGTTTTTGCTCTATTTCACCAATGAAAATAGTTTAAAACAAAGCCACTGCACTATAATTGCATCTCTGAGCAACACCCGGAGGTGTTTCCTTACTGAATGAATCAGCTTTTTGAATGAATCAGCTGAATCAATGATTCGATGACAAAGAAAAATTAATATAGGCTGAATCTGAAATCACCCCCTATACCATCAAATAGGGCACTTTTGTAGTGGTGTCCGATACCATAGTGGACGTTATTGAGTGCACTCATTCAATCCCACATTGCACCGCAATAACGAGTGTACAGCCGATGTACACTCAATGGCTGTCTGACTTCACACACTCGTTTTCATCCACTCCTTCAAGTGAACTGTATCAATGGACTAACGTAGCGAAGTGAATGAGGGTTTAGGGGGCGATTTTGGATTCAGCCATAGTCATTCCTGAATGAATCAGCTGTCAATGACTCATTATCGGTGAACTTGCTGCCACCTACTGGCGGTTTTAAAGTCACATTTAAAATCTCTTTCCATTTTTAAATAATTTCAAATATCAATATTCAACATTTCATGTTTAAAACATCAAAACATTATTTATGCATTTGTAACTGCAGGTTATTCATTTGTCACCTCTGAGCTGCATTAAACAGTCTAAAACAATCTAAATGCCACTTCAGAACGATGCAGCTTCTTTGTCCTCTCCATTGCAAAGATGCATTTTGTTATTTAATTTGATTGGTAACAGCCCTATTGTGTCTTATTATTATAATTAAATTAATTTGTTAATTTATTAAATTATGGAATTGACACAAAAGATGATGCATCCAAAAATTAGGTTTAAAAATAAAATTATAAAGGTAAAAATGCCCAAAAAAATCACTTGAAACGATTGGGGACAAAAACAATTCTGTCACTTCTGTGAACTGACCACCACACAGAATATGAAAAATATTAAAAACTTTTAAAAACTTTGAGTCAGCTGTCCACAGCAGTCCTAAACCTGCCAAAGGTACCAGCACAATAACACACAAAATATTGTTTAATTGTTGTTATCGATAAAATCCTAGAAAATATTGTGATAATTTTTTGTCAATATATCGCACACCCTGAATCAAAATTGATCAAAGTAGAATTGTGCAATGTTGAAAGTTGAGACATCCCACATAAAAGGCTGGTCTACAGGGGACAGATTTGGCATTCTGCAGGAAGTTTAGATAATTCATATGTACTTCTTATTTCACTTAGTTCATATTGTAATAATAATCAATATTATTTTATTAATGATCAGGCAAGTTTAATATATGATGGTGGTCTGACAGTGAGCCTGTGTCACAAGCACGCCAGGCTCCACCCTCTCCCAATCACAGCGCACTCTATCCCCGGAATTCTAATCACACACACCTGCACATCGTCATCACCTGCAATCACCACCAGCACTTAAGCCCCACGCTCTCACACAGTCCCTATCTGGTCTTGTTTGCACACAGCCTCCTGTGGCTCCCTCGTCACCAGCGGTCACCAGCGGTCACCAGCGGTCACCAGCGGTCACCAGCGGTCACCAGCGGTCACCAGCGGTCACCAGCGGTCACCAGCGGTCACCAGCGGTCACCCCACGAAGTAGTTTTTAGGTTGGGCTGAGTATGCCCAAAACTCCCTCCGTCAGCCTTCCACTGGACTAACTCCTTTCCAATGTGTACTTGGCTACCAACCCCCTCTGTTTCCCTGGTCCGGGGAGCCATTGGACGTCCCTGCTGTCTGTTACTGGTTCCAGGAGAGCGAGAGGGTCTGGGACTCTGCACACCACCAACTCCAATGGGCCCTCCGCAGACGCAGGATGACAGCTGACCTTCACTGCTCCAAGACTCCATCCTTCCACCCTGGGCAGAAGGTCTGGCTGTCAACCTGGGACATCAGACTGTGCAGGAAACTGAGTCCCAGATTCATTGGCCCCTTTCCCATCATCCAGCCAGTCAACCCCATCACGTATAAGCTCCAGCTCCCTCCTCAGTACCACGTTCACCCCACGTTTCATGTCTCACTCCTCAAGCCTTACCACTCCTCTGTTTCTGTGTCCACAGAGCCTGGAGACTCCACGGAGCACTCCATCCCTGGAATTCTAATCCCACACCTGCACATCGTCATCACCTGCAATCACCACCAGCACTTAAGCCCCACACAGTCACTGTCCGGTCTTGTTTGCACACAGCCTATGCTTATGCTTACCTTAAGGACTCACCCGTGATTCCTACCTGCCTCCCTGTTGGATTTCCAAGTCTCCTGTGTCTCCCTCGTCTCCAGCGTCTTCCTCGTCATCTGCAAAGCCCAAGACAAGTATCACTCTGTGCACCACCCGATCCACCATTGCAACCTGCTTTACACTCACCTGCCATGCTCATTCTGGTCTTGTCAATAAACTGTGTCATATTCCATCCAACAATTAGACTTGTTTTACTCCCTAATATCGGTATCGGCCCCCAAAAAACCATATCAGCTGGGCTCCATACACAAATCAAGAAAAACTAACTGCTACTAAAACCTTGCCAAGCTACAAGCTAATCATGGCAAGCTGCAGTTTTAAAATAGCTTTCCCAGCAAGGGACCAAATTATTAACCTGCTTTATCCATCGTTTCCAACAATAATGTGAAACTGATATTTTAGACTGTCATACACAGCCCAGACAACACATTTATCTCTATCCATATTCCAGTACCACTGAACCTTGCAGCATTTCAGTAGAGGGCAAAGGAGGGAGACAGACGAATTTCTTTTGAATGTTATTCTCCTCTATACGAGTGAACTGTGAAATCACAAAGTCCTCTTTATCTCAGCGTGTTGTCCTGTTGTGTTTTAAGGCTGTGGTTTGTCACAAATATGAAGGCAGATATACTGATCAGAGAGAGATGCAGTGGAGGCTGAGGTGTCAGACTAACTGTCTATTGATGATAGAGGAGAGGCATTTTCTTTCTCTCTTCCCTCGTAAAGCTGTGCGATTGCCCATAGCATCACCATCTGTTGGTGACTGTAGGGTGAAACAGTAAACACTCTGCCTGTGTGTGTGTGTGTGTGTGTGTGTGTAGGAGGGAGATAAAAATGGGAGTGATTCCAAACCTTTCACCCCTTCTCCTCTGTGATGAGTGACTGAAGCAGAAGCTTGCATGTAATGGACTCAATATTTATCAATTAATCCATCTGCATGTTCAAACCGAGTTCTCTGTGAGCATTCCAACATAGCCCTGTGCCTTAATAAGACTTATCAAAATATTTTTTTTTAAACAGCCGCTGCTGCAGTTTCTCTCTCTCTTGCTCTCTGCCACCCATCTGTCCTTCTCTTTCTCTAATCCGCTTCATTTTATCGCTGCTATTTGGACAGCACTGGCAGAGTGACATTTGAGTGAGTGTGACCCATAGGGTGCCTGGAGGTGTGTTTCTGTGTGTGTGTAGTAGAGAAGCAGGAGCCAGTAGATAAAGCACTCGTGTAGCGACCGTGTCATGTAATTCCCCTTTAATACAGTCGAGGCTGATTCCAGCGAGTCTAGATCCACACAGGTCTCCTGAGACCTGATGTCAGTATCCAGCAGGAGCTCAGTACAGACACTGCCACTGAGATACACACCTCTGCAACTCTGACTGCGTGTCATTCTGTGGGTGTGTGAGCGAGAGAGAGCGTGTGCACACACACATGCAGCAAAACAATCATGTATTTCATATGAATTCATACAATCACTTCAACTTTAGAAGCTGACAACACACACAGATGGCCCACAGTCTGATAAATACTCCTCACAACAACAGCAAGCACCTGACAAAAATCACAAGCTTCAATCTAATTGGCTAGCTTCAGAAAACTTCCAGGAGTCAAGGTGAGCAGGTTTTAAAAGTCTGCCTGGAAACTTGTCAAGATTACATGATAGCAGGTAGCTACGATGTGCAGTGACTTTTGTTTGAGGCACTTAAGCAAATAACTCAGAACAAAGAAGTCTATGAGCAGAATGTACATATTCTATTTTATATATGTGTATAATAGGGTTGTACAATGAATTAAAACAAAATCCAAAACATATGATCAAGCTCAGTGGTTTTCAAACTTTTTTAAGAGTGACCCTTTTTTTTTTTTTTTTTTTTTTTTTTGGTCGCGACCCATATATAGGCCTACAACCATTTACATTCAAACAAGTCAAGCCAAGCATAAGAATACTTATATACAATGGGTCATTTGACTGTATTCTCCATTAAACCACTAGATGGCACAAATTCAGCTCAGCACTTTTCCATACAACCCGCTTTTGATCCTTGATGTGTTCGCAAAGTTGATTCTGCACTAATTTGATAGCTAGGCCTATATATGGGATGCTAATTAACTGGTTAACCGTTAACCAACAATAATTTTAACCAATTAATCGTTTGCTGCATGCTTCAAAATACATTACAAATATATATTTTTATTATGTTTTTGAGAGAAAAAAACATGTAAGTCACGTATAAGGTGCATTTGATTGCATTCAGAAATAATACCGGTATATAAAGCTAAATGTTATAATGTACTACAAACATTATAAACACTACAAACATAGCTATTTAGTTCCCCTCACTCCACAACAAATCCTTTAAATGGTATTCAGAACAGAACAATAATTAAAAAATATAAGTAGGCTATAAGTGAGAAACTGAAAGTAACCAGTGTTAGGCTCACGTAGCCTAACTCTCTCATTCAAATCCAAATGTTTCCATATTCACGATGTATTTGGATGCTAAACCATTATTTATTATACACTCACCTAAAGGATTATTAGGAACACCTGTTCAATTTCTCATTAATGCAATTATCTAATCAACCAATCACATGACAGTTGCTTCAATGCATTTAGGGGTGTGGTCCTGGTCAAGACAATCTCCTGAACTCCAAACTGAATGCCAGAATGGGAAAGAAAGGTGATTTAAGCAATTTTGAGTGTGGCATGGTTGTTGGTGCCATACGGGCCGGTCTGAGTATTTCACAATCGGTTCAGTTATTGGGATTTTCACGCACAACCATTTCTAGGGTTTACAAAGAATGGTGTGAAAAGGGAAAACATCCAGTATGCGGCAGTCCTGTGGGCGAAAATGCCTTGTTGATGCTAGAGGTCAGAGGAGAATGGGCCGACTGATTCAAGCTGATAGAAGAGCAACTTTGACTGAAATAACCACTCGTTACAACCGAGGTATGCAGCAAAGCATTTGTGAAGCCACAACACGCACAACCTTGAGGCGGATGGGCTACAACAGCAGAAGACCCCACCAGGTACCACTCATCTCCACTACAAATAGGAAAAAGAGGCTACAATTTGCATGAGCTCACCAAAATTGGACAGTTGAAGACTGGAAAAATATTGCCTGGTTTGATGAGTCTCGATTTCTGTTGAGACATTCAGATGGTAGAGTCAGAATTTGGCGTAAACAGAATGAGAAGATCCATAATGCCTTGTTACCACTGTGCAGGCTGGTGGTGGTGTAATGGTGTGGGGGATGTTTTCTTGGCACACTTTAGGCCCCTTAGTGCCAATTGGGCATCGTTTAAATGCCACGGCCTACCTGAGCATTGTTTCTGACCATGTCCATCCCTTTATGACCACCATGTACCCATTCTTTGATGGCTACTTCCAGCAGGATAATGCACCATGTCACAAAGCTCGAATCATTTCCAATTGGTTTCTTGAACATGACAATGAGTTCACTGTACTAAAATGGCCCCCACAGTCACCAGATCTCAACCCAATAGAGCATCTTTGGGATGTGGTGGAACGGGAGCTTCGTGCCCTGGATGTGCATCCCACAAATCTTCATCAACTGCAAGATGCTATCCTATCAATATGGGCCAACATTTCTAAAGAATGCTTTCAGCACCTTGTTGAATCAATGCCACGTAGAATTAAGGCAGTTCTGAAGGCGAAAGGGGGTCAAACACAGTATTAGTATGGTGTTCCTAATAATCCTTTAGGTGAGTGTAGGCCTTGTACTTCACTCGCGTTCCCAATATTGATGGAAAAAATCATCTTCACATGTGCAAAAATGTGCTTGGAAACACCACAGCAGCGGTGCTCACACTGAATGGCATGAATTGTAGGCCTCCATTTTCTTTTCGCTCATCCTGGCGACCCATTTTTTAAGGGCTTGAAAACCACTGGTCTAGCTCATTAATTTGCTTTAAAGTGAAAGTGCAGCATGTTTTGTCAGTATTGGAGGTCTGGTTTGCTCATAGCATGCATTGTAGAAGTAAACTGCTCCATGATAATGTTGTTTTCACAGTCACAATATTCCAAATATTGTTGTGTTGTTACTAGAATACTATTATATTATCTGACACAAGGGTTTTAAATAGACCAATACCAATATTGGTTGCACTTTATTTTACAATACATGCATTTAGTGTACTTACCTAAGAAAGTACTGGGTTATATAAATAGGTTAAGGTTAGGTTTAGGGGTAGGTTCAGGATTAGTACCTAGTCATTGTAATTATTATAAGAAGTACATAGTCTGTACACGGGGAACAGGATTGTAAAATTTAAGTGCTACCCCAATATCATATATACACTATATTGCCAAAAGTTTTGGGACGCCTGCCTTTACATGCACATGAACTTTAATGACATCCCATTCTTAATCCGTAAGTTTTAATATGGAGTTAGCCTATCCTTTGCAGATATAACTTTGCAGATTCAACTCTTCTGGGAAGGCTTTCCACAAGGTTTAGGAGTGTGTTTAGGGGAATTTTTGACCATTCTTCTAGAAGTGCATTTGTGAGGTCAGGCACTGATGTTGAACGAGAAGGCCTGGCTTGCAGTCTCCGGTTCTATTTCATCCCAAAGGTGCTCTATCGGGTTGAGGTCAGGACTCTGTGCAGGCCAGTCAAGTTCCTCCACAGCAAACTCGCTCATCCATGTTTTTATGGACCTTGCTTTGTGCACTGGTGTGCAGTCATGTTGGAACAGAAAGAGGCCATCGACAAACTGTTCCCACAATGTTGTGAGCATGAAATTGTCCAAAATGTCTTGGCATGCTGAAGCATTACGAGTTCCTTTTACTGGAACTAAGGGCCCAAGCATAACCCCTGAAAAACAACCCCACACCATAATCCACCCTCCACCAAACTTTACACTTGGCACAATGCAGTCAGGCAAGTCCCATTCTCCTGGCAACTGCCAAACCCAGACTCATCCATCGGATTGCCAGACAAAGAAGCGTGGTTCATCACTCCAGAGAACACGTCTCCACTGCTCTAGAGTCCAGTGGCGGCATGCTTTACACCACTGCATCCGACACTTTGCATTGCTCTTGGTGATATAAGGCTTGAATGCAGCTGCTCGGCCTTGGAAACCCATTCCATGAAGCTCTCTATGCACTGTTCTTGAGCTAATCTGAAGGCCACACGAAGTGTGGAGGTCTCTGTAACTATTGACTCTGCAGAACATTGGCGACTTCTGCACACTGTCCACCTCAGCATGCGTTGACCCCGCTCTGTGATTTTACGTGGCCAACCACTGAGTTGCTATTGTTCCCAATTGCTTCCACTTTGTTATAATACCACTAATAGTTGAGCGTGGAATATTTAGTAGTGAGGAAATTTCATGAATGTACTTATTGCACAGGTGGCAACCTATCAAGTTACTATGCTTGAATTCACTGAGCTCCTGAGAGCGACCCATTCTTTCACAAATGTTTGTAGAGGCAGTCTGCATGCCTAGGTGCTTCATTTTATATACCTGTGGCCATGGAATTGATTGGAACACCTGAATTCAATGATTTGGAGGGGTGTACCAAAACTTTTGGCAATAGTGTGTGTGTGTGTGTGTGTGTGTGTGTGTGTGTGTGTGTGTGTGTGTGTGTGTGTGTGGGTGTGGGTGTGGGTGTGGGTGTGTGTAATATATGTGTAACGGTTCAGATTGCTCATGGTTTGGTTTGTATCACGGTTTTGGTACAGTTCGGTATCTGCTATGTTCAGGGAAAAAAGGACTACTGTCAAATAAAATAAAGAAAATAAGAACAAATAATTTAAATACAAGCAGCAGCACAAATAAATACAATCGAGCAAAGATACTAATAAAATAAACAGTGCTTTTCAGGTTTTTCCAGGTAGGTCTAACAGTTTTCAGGTAAAGAAATTGATCAAATGTAAAATAACATTATTAGCATATTTGACTGTATAAATTAAAGATTAATCCTTATTAAACTTACAAAAGCTATTCAATCAAGAGCAGTGAGTGATGTCCTTGTCTTTTGTTGTTTGACATTAAACAGTAAAGGCTACTGCCCCTTTAAGACCTAATGCATAGATATGCGTCGTCTTTCTCGACTTTATAAAGTTTGCTTAAGGCATATACAGACTATGTCTGCTAGGGTACTCATCAAGATGGACATGTTGACTTACTTTTTGTGTGACTTTGTCTGTTCAAGAGCAAGACTCAGTAAAAGAGAACTCATTATTTGCGCACAAGTTCTCATTTGCGTCTTCTGGCTTTTGAATTTTTAAATGGGCAAGGCTTACATGAGTTTAGTTTAAACACAGGTAGCAACATGTGCTGTTCAGGTCTCACCTGCTCTCGCGCACTACACCCGGGTGATGATGGCGAAAATGACTGGTCATATTTGAACATACAGCAGAACTTGCATACATTGAACAAAGTTTACAAAGAGAGACCCACGTTTTGCCCACGTCTTTTATTATCGCTGTTGTAATGTATCACTGAGGAGCCAGTACGTGTATCCATCGACAGAAACATACATTAGCACAGTGTTTCTCAAACTCTTTCTCCCATTCCTCTCTTTGGAGGTAGGTAAGGGTTCTGAGCCCCACCTGTCCCCAATCGCCCTAACAAAATGGTAATAAACTAGGCTTAAGTTTAACTGTTAAAATGTATTTTATTAACATCACATTCACAACCCTTTAATGCATACATTTAAGATATTCTAGCTGACCCCCCCCCAGAATTCTTTTTTTTTAAGGCGACCATTACGTTTCCCCTTATTGTTTCCATGGCGACGCGTCATGCTTGTCACGTGACTCACTGCAGCCAAAATTGTGCTGTATGACAGATGTATCGCTTTTATTACGTTTTTCCTATTTTATTCAAATTATTCACAAACTTGCTTACCATGTCATCAACTATCTGATATTCACATTTTCAAATACATGTAAGTATATGTGTTTTGCTGTTTAAAAACCTTTATAAATTATTTTACACTGTAAAATAAAGTGTTACCATTATCTTGATTTTGATCTGTAACGTGAGATGGGCGCCGCCATGTTTATTTGCACCACAGTTCGGAAAGTCCTGTCAGTCTGATTTGCAGCACTTAAATTCTTCAGTTTCTCCCAAAATACATGTAAGTAAGTGGTCGGTGAACTGGGCGAAGAATAGAGTAAATTTTATAGTTACTTACACTATGTGTATCTGATACAGTATTTGAATGGATTGTTATTGCTACTTCCATAGACACCAGTGTGTATTTTACAGACTCTAGATGTATTGTTTTACTAGTACTTGTGTATTTAAATGTTTGAAACCTAAAATAAACATTATGTGATTGAAAACACTGCATGATATATGTCAAGCGCTGAGCGCGTCTGTCTCTGGCTCAGTGCCAGCCAAAACGTGAAAACACAGTTGGAATCTGGCAGTTATCTCACATCACTGAACATTCTAAATCCCATATATCCCGTACTCTCAGGGGCACAGAAATAAAAATCCCACATGTGGGACCACTCAGAAGGTTAATAGAGATGGGCACAAAAATGACAAAATTTCCTCCCGTTTGTCGCCACCACACTTGTCATGTCTATATTCCCCACCAGTGGGGCGCGCCCCACACTTTGAGAAACGCTGCATTAGTGGAACTGTCTGTTTTATGCGTTATTTTCAAGTTACAAACCATATTATAGATGCGTCATCAAATTCGAGATGAACCGCGGAGCAAGTGCGTGCCGAACAGTACGGTTCGATTTTTACCAAGAACCTTTTCATATATATATATATATATATATATATATATATATATATATATATATATATATATATATATATACACTCTCTTTATGATATTCTGTGTATCATGGACTGCTGTTCATCTGTAAGTCATTGTGGCAGTGTTTATTCTGACAAAATAGGGACTGTGTTCCAGGCTTTATGTCCATATGAGCTTGCTTGAGCCCATAAACAACATATGCACGTATGTGTGTGTGTATGAATGTACGTGTGTGTTCATGCTCTTTGCTTTTACGTGCTCATTACATTGGTGGGGATATCATACATTAATAATCACTACTGACAGTCTTCAACAGCGGGGCAGTCCCATAAGTCCAGAGATATTACATCTGCTGGCCTCATTTATCTTCCTGCAGCCCTTACAGTTCCTCTGTGTCCACTTCAATGCCAGCCCAGCACACGCTTAATTATGAGCACATCATAAACAGCGGCGACACACCCGGGGGCTTGGAAGGGATCTGCCCTCACCCCACCCAGGCCCTAAACGGCCCCCTGGCTCTCTTGCATACTGAGGTGCCCAGAGAGAAGATCTGCAGTTTGATGGTAAAAGACAAGCGTGTTCAGACCCCAAATGCTGTGCATCCATTTTTTGAACGATTGTTTGCTTTGTTTTCATCTCCAATTTCATCCCACAAGCTTGACTTCAAAAGACATTTTTTTACATTGTTTTAAATAAAAGATTTAAACTGTAGGTGTCAAATTGTTTGTCACAAGGCTACACACCATGAGAAAAGCAATAAGGCACAACTAGCATCTTTTGAGTAATGGGATTTCTGAAATATTTCTGTACACAGTGTTAGCAGAGATAAAAAAATTGTAGTTAGCCACTGTGGACATTAGACATTTTAAACCTAAATTCATCTACAACTCCAGCAGTAATCGCAGACTTCCTGCTGAGAGCTTGATGGTTTTCAACAGCTTTTTGAAATGACACCAGATCAGGTTCCCTTCACTTGCCAATGCTGATAGAGTAATCTGACACCTGTAGTTAAATTTGGCCAGCTGGGTACTAATATCACAGTCCACACTGGGAGCCTTTGTTGGTTGGTGTATCAATCTAAAGTCATCTATGTGACTTCGTCCCATCAACCACTTGATGAAAATGCTTTATTTACTGACCCCAAGGCCATCAAAAATGTATATGACTTTCTTTCCTCAGCCGAAGAGAAATTAAGGATTTCTTCATTTGAGGAATTTTCTAAATCTACTGCAAATGAAATGGGATCAGCATAGTCCATTTTTGATTTTGGTCCAAAATCCATATTTAGGTAGCTTTAAAGTGTTCCGCACCGCCCCAGTCGATGAAAAAGGGTCTTCTCTAGCAATATTATAAGTAATTCTAAAAAATAAAAATAAAAATAATAATTATATATATATGGAATGTTGGACACTTATATAACCTTAAATTCCATACACAACATGGTTGAGAACATAACTATGCATAGTGTATAGTGCGTCATTTGCGTTTCATTCATACTCAATGGGCGCTCTCTCTCTTACACCCAAAGAAACTCATAGAAAAAATAACTTAAGATGTTCGAGGAAATCCCTTATATGAACAAAAGCATCCAGCTATCACTGTAGCTGAATAAAAAGTATAAACTTTTTGACTGATGAAACGCAAAGACAATAAACACACGATTGAGACAATGTATGGCTTATGTGTGTTTTTCATAACTATATAAGTATATGAATAATGCAGTGATAATTGTCATAGCCTTTATTACAGTAGAGCAGCTAAAAAATTTATTTTCTGTGGGGAATTTATATTTCTTGGGGTGCAAGCAAACAAAATGGAATCGCGTTGCACAATATGCACAAAAATCGGATTTGGACTGACAAATTGAACATAGCCTAATTCTAAATTTTGAATACTATTTAGGTTATTGGATAGTATGAAATTATGAAATGAACATTAGTGATAGTAAATCATCAACTTTTATTCCATTTTTAAACAAATGATGATTACATGGGCAGATTATCAATTAATAGAGACTTATTTTCAAACAGTTCATACAGTTCCTATATCATGACTAGTGTTGGGCCGATAGACGATACCATCGTCTATCGCTAATGGCTGACAGACATCGCAATGTTGAGGCGGCATCGTGATATTGTTTCCATAGCGATGCGTCATGCTTGTCACGTGAGACCTGACTCACATCAGCCAAAATAGTGCTGTATGTCGGATGTATTACTTTTATTTAGTTTTTCCTTTTTTATTCAAAATATTCACAAACTTGCTTAACATCTATCTTATATTCCGCTTTTCAAATACGTGTAAGTGAGTATGTTTTGTTGTCTAAAAACCTTTATAAATGATCTTGATCTATAATGTGAGAAGGGTGCCACGATAGTTAGTCAGTTAGTTAGTTGGATTTACACAGCATGTGGCCAGTGAACTGGAAGAAGAATAGAGTAAACTTTATAGTTACTTACACTATGTGTATCTGATATGAATAAAGCACATCAGCAAATTATATTTGAATGGATTGTTATTGCTCCCTCCATAGGCACCAGTGTGTATTTTACAAACTATAAATGTATTGTTTTGCTAGTACTTATGTGCATTTAAAGCTCTAAAAACATAAAATAAACATTATATGGTTGAAAACAAGTTGTGATATATGACAAGCGCTGAGTGCGTCTGTCTCTGGCAGCTGTCACTTCACTGTAAATTCTAAGAGCTCGTTCACACAGAGCACGGCCAGTGGAATATGCGGAAAAATGCAGGTCTCGAGACAAGTTTTTTAAAAGTTGAACTGATTTTAACTTAAGCACTTTTAGAACGCCCTGTCATGTGTGAGATGGTGCGCCCCAACCCCCATTCCCGATGTCATCATCCATCACAATGTTTCAAAGTAGATGCCATTTTGGTCACCCAACCCTAGTCATGACCTCAAAACATTTTTACCACAATGTATGATTTGTAAACTTTGCATCACATAATCAGCTCCATTGCTCTGTAGCTCACCCGGTACAGCACTGCTGGGTACGTGTCACATCACTTGAAGAGTTCCAAGCTAAAATGGCATTGTTGCTTCAACAAAAGCAATTTTACTGCACATTTGCTTATGTTAACACTATCGGCTAGGTTAAATGAGTTTGAGAATTAACCTTTTAGCACCACTAACCAAACATTTAAATTCTGAACTGATGCAATTAGTACACCAATCCAAGTAATAAATTGTTGCCAGATTCACATTCTCCTGTTTTGGAGAAAACCACCTTTTAGTAGCACTCACTGGATATTTCACTTTGAAAATCCCACAAAATTGTCAAGAAGCAATGCAATATCATGGTGTAGAAATGTCGCTAGAGGCATGCTTTTCCAGTGTGCCTGGTTTGAAAACAATTCTACGTAAATACATCAGATTATAAAACCTAACTTTTCCACTTCACCTCCATCATGGAACACAAGAAAGCACACACACAGATAAATACATATACATAATGGTACCACCTGCATTTTCTGACCTTCAAAACTTCATTGCGTTTCACTCAAAGGTTCACCAAGGTGAACTGGAATTACCCAGAACACCTTGGCCAAAACCTTGGTCTTACACATGCCCTCTGTTGCCTCCATAAGCACAGGTGAATATGTGGGTGTCCTTTAAATGTAATAGCGCATTGGTAAAAATCTGCTACACAAAGCACATTCTAAAACTATAGCTTGTCCATTAAGCATAGACTCAGCCATGCACCCACAGGTCAGGGAATCTTTTTAAAATACATCAGCCCACTGCCTCTTTCTCTTTGTCTGGGGGAGAGAGGCTGAGATGGAGAGGGGCATCTGAAGGTTGACCTGGTTGCCATTGCTCCCATTTCTCAGGTTTTCACCAGCGCTAAGGATTAAATGCAGCGCTGAGCATTATGGGTATTTGAAATTGACACAGGTGACATTGGGGGTGAGATGAATAAGTATAGCACGAATTAAAGACAAAATAAGATGAATCAGCTGTTATTTGTCTTTCTTCCAACCAGTGTGTGTATTAAAAAAAAAACAGACATTTATGCATTTGGCAGACGCTTTTATCCAAAGCGACTTACATTGCATTCAAGGTACACATTTTAACATTTTGTCAGTTCTTAATTCTGCGGAACATTAAAACAAGTAAGCTGTATTTCTCACTCAATGTCTTTTTTTATTGACACATCAGCTGCTGGTACATATGGCAAATGAGTAGTTTTCTCCAAGCATGGCCCACTCCTCTGTGTAACAGAGAGGTTAATCTCAAAAGACTTTCTCTTTCTTTGTTCTTCTCACTTCTGAGAGAACAAGAAACAAAGCTTAGCTGATTCTCTCTCTCTCTCTCTCTCTCTCTCTCTCTCTCTCTCTCTCTCTCTCTCTCTCTCTCTCTCTCTCTCTCTCCCCCTTTTGGTTGCGCAAGGTACAAAAGACCTAAGCAATGTTTGTTATGTCTACCCCCTCCCTTTTCATTGTCAACAACTTTGTTGTTTGTGTTCTGATGTTGCCTCATCTCTTTTCATCTTCTAAAACCATGCATCAGGTAAAAAAGAGGAACTATCAAAGACAAGGAGGCGTTTACAAATGTTGAGGGAGATGTATGCATGATGCGTCTGAAAGTCATTGGCACTACAGCTCTGTATTTTCCAGTGTGGAGGATTAAGAACTGTCTCTCACTTGTAATTTCTCAACACCCACAACACATTCAACAACTATACAAATCAAAAGTATTCCATATCATTGATATGCCACTACCAAAAAATAAAAAGATAGTAACATAAAGACAGTATCATTAGAGATGTTCCGATACCCTTTTTCCTTCCTGATACCGATTCCGATACCTGGGCTCAGGGTATCGGCTGATGCCGAGTACTGATCCGATACCTGGGTGTGTATACAGCTGTATCTACTACTAGCCCTGCATGAATTGCTAGAATTATTTTATGGTGTGCTTCATCCCTTAATAAAACATGAACAAATACATACAGTGAACTTTATTGCAGTATTTCTATTATTTGACAGTAATATTATTATTTTTTTTTAAGCGAAAAAGAACTTCAAATGCAGCCACAAATCTGACACCGCAAATTTTAGTTTTACAATATAACTGTGTAAAAAACAAATCTAGGAATACAAAAAATATATATTAATCAGAAAATAATCTCTTTACAACAAAACAAGCAACAATAACAATAAGCAACCATCTAGGCATAATTATTATTATTAGAGACGTATTATTATTACATAGAGACGTAGTTAAATCTACTGTACAATAGTAGCCTAATATATTCTGTCAATTTCTTCGTGTTAAACCAAACTTTTATTTTGACGGGTTGCCGTGAAGACCTTTGAGTGTCTGTGTTCATTAAATGACAGTTTTCTCAAATTAAATGGTAAATTCTCATGAAGTGACGGTTTATGCATTCGTGTCCTCATATAGTGACACACGGCAGAGACTACAAAGATAGCGAGTGAGCGTGTGTGTGTGTGTGTGTGTGTGTGTGTGTGTGTGTGTGTGATGCAGAATTTGCAGGTAATATTTAAATATTTTGCAGTTTAATATTTACAGACACTAGTATATATTTGGCTACAGTCTGGAGCTCTGCGCTTAGATAAACACGGAAGCGACTGAACGCAGCTGCTTGTGCCGAATATACCCAGGAGTCGGTACTACCGGTACTACAGAAATGCTGGTATTATCACATTTTTTAAATTTCAGTACCGACTTGGTACCGAAGTACCAGTACTTGTGACAGTTGCCATTTTACTGGCTGGTTTGGTCCAGTCTGAAATACTGCTAAACAGTGGACATACTGCTAACGCGTTTTCATGACTTAGTCATTTTTGACAGTATGAGTGAGTTTAATTTATTGATCCATCGCTTGCTAATCTAGTTAATGATTTAATGCACTGAGCACTGCTGTGGTTTATATAACAACACTCTCCAACAGCGGTATTTTACTTTTAATTCTTTTAAACCTAATTCCTAGTCAAATTAGAATGATATCTTAGTTTTATATATCACTTGTGATTGTGTTTTCTAAAGAAATGGCCAGAGTGCACATCACACAGCACTGGGAACGCCCACAAGCATCTCAGAGTTCACCCCCTCACAGTTGTCATGAAGGGCAAAATTGCTGTTATAGCCCAAAACAACAATTTGTACCAGGCTGTAAACATGTTTTTTTCTGCTGTAAATTTGGCCATTTTAACATGGAACTCAATGAGATTCTGCTCTCTTTTCGAGCCTGTAAGCGGCCAGTCGATGAATTACAGTTCAAGTCACTTCCGTATTGACTGGGGAAGTGAAACTGGGGGAGGTTTGCCGCTTGGGCGCGACACATGGAATTGTCATTTTCAAGGTTGCTTTATTTTTTAAATTCCTCTAGGTGCCACTAGTGTCACAGAATCTACATACTTCACCTTTAAGCACAAAAGATCAGACTCGGTAAGATCAAGTGTGAGCGACTGCCACGAGAAAATTAAAAAGAAAACAAAAACAAAGCATGCGAGAGAGAGATCCAACCCGAGTCCTAATAACAACCATATCATGAAGAGAAATCACATCCTGTATCGATAACCTGCCATTGCTAATACAGTACATGTTGCTTTTGTACATTTCAGAAAACCCACTTGCTCACAAATATTGCACGCAAAAAAAAAAAAAAAAAAAAAAAAAAATATATATATATATATATATATATATATATATATATATATATATATATATATATATATATATATATATATATATTGCATAACAATGCCACGCAAGTGGCCAGACTAAAAGCCTATAGCTTACCGTGTATGGCTGGTGTCTGTTCCAAACACGTCTGAGTCGGCTAGGTTTTGAATTTAAGATAATTATCCATCCATAATTATCCTAATTATCCATTCTCATTCAAACGACAAAAGTGTCAAGTCGTTATGGTGTCCTATCATATTTGTCATGACGTGGTTCTTTATTAAATGCACCATAGCGGTTTAGTCATTTTAGTAATAACATAAAAGGGCGCTGCTAGTTGAATCCGCATATTGGCGCGAAGAAGAACATGACATTACTACTGGCTTAATGTAACTGAAGAGACGAATTAGCATATTCTTATTAATATTAGAATAGTGTTCTAATGCATGACAAAACAAATCACATTTAAAATAATTATTGAAGAATTGTTAAACGTTAGAAAATTTTTAGAAATTGTATTATTTAAAAATATATATAATTATATATTTCCCTGGATCTGACTGGGTGGGCAAGCTGTCAATCTGGCCAATCAGCGATCAACAGGCAGACGTGTTCATTCAAGACTGACAGTGTATTCAAGTGATCACTAGTGGCATAAATATACAATAAATTGTATCTAGTAAATAGTGGGAGAGTGACTCAACTCTCAAAATATGGATTACTCCTGTGGTGGGAGATAACTCAGGCTCTTTGAATCGATTAATCAGTTTTTACTGTTTAATTGGAATAAGTTCTGTATTATGTTTAGGCTACAAATGTACTTCACGAAAGATGTACTGTAGTTCTGACTGAAGTTAAAGTGCAACACAAAGGCAAGCACATTGTTGTTATTTTGTTGTTGGATTATCGTACAGTATGTATCAATGAATGACACATTTTGGCTGTGGTGCATTAACGTGTGAAATGCCTGCAATATGTTGCTTATTCGGATCACTTATATTGGCCACTTTTTGCACTTAAATTGGCTTATTCTTACTGTAGACATTAAAAAATAATGTAGCATATGTGTTTTTTCAGAGGGTTAAACTCATCTGTTAATTTCTTGATTGCTGTTTCCCCATTTTAGTATTTCCTAATTTTCTTTAATGTATTTGCCCTGTTTTGATCAGTTTTTCTGGGATGTTTTTTTTTTGTTTTTTTTTTAAGGAGATAAAAATTGTGCTGTACAAAGCTTTGTACAGGTTTTTCTTGTAGTGGGAAGGTTTTGGTGAGCTTTTGGGCTGGAAATCATTGACCCAATCTGGCAACACTGTGTACAATGTGAAACGTCAGTTTATGAACACCCAGTATTAATTGTTATCCCCAGGGAAATTATGAGCATTGTGAAACATGGAGCAGGATAACCCAGTATTCAGTTTACCCAGGATTTAGAATGACCCAGGGTTAACTATTTCAAGTGTAAAAAGTCCTTTGGAGTAACGTAAATATCACAAAACATGAATATAGTAATCCTCCAGAACCATCTCAAACTAGAACGCACCAATATAAAAATGTTGTATAATACAGATAAGCCAACAATCATTTTCATGACAGATATAAAATTTTATACCATGTCTAAATTCATTAAAAATAAAACACTAAATATTGTAAATGCTACAAGTAAATTTAGACTCACAACATTATAATGTACAGCATAGTTATACATTTTTTTTTTAAATTAGTGTTAGATGACAGCAAAGGTAACCTAAATTTAAAAATAGAAGAAATGAACACACACAATTAAATATCCAATATCAACTGATATATATGAATTGATTTTATTTATATACTAATAACTGGATGATAAAAAAAAATTAATCTAATATTGGTCGATAACCAATATGGAAAATATATTGTGCATTTAGTCCTGTGATGGACAGGCCACCTGTCCAGGGTGTTCTCCTGCCTTTGGCCCAAAACACTGGGATAAGTTCCAACATCCCCCCCAACCCTATAGGGCATACGATAATTAAAGAATTATGGTATTACAATCAAAATCTATAACATATACTGATCGAAATATTACAAACCATTCAATGACTCTAGTAATAAACATACGGTTTATATAAAAAAATGCTGAAGTTTTCGTTATTTGTTTGAAATAGGGCGATCAAGACTCCCTCTTCTCCTTGTTTTAGGAAAACATCAGTGTCATACTAAGGATAAAGTGTCCTTCTATGCAGGAATAACACATTCCAGCCCTCGTTTCCCCTGAAGACCAGAGACGGCAAAGACAAAGCATACAATAATTAAAAGACCAAGCTCATAGCGTAGGATGCAGGCGCAGGGGAAGACGATGAGCAACTCCGCATCACGTTGGCAGATAAATTCCACATACAATTATTCATCCACTGCCCATGACATGTAGATTAATGAGTCTGATAACCCAGGGCATTCCGGAGAAGTATACTCAATTCTGTTGTGTCTCGGTCTCTCCGACGCCCTCTCCTATTTCCCTTTATGACTTACAAAACAAATCCCATGCTTTGGTGTGGCAGGAAAACAGGGTTGAATCGATCTGGATTTCACTAACGTAGGTGCAATGGTGTCAGGGTCGTTCCATCTCTCTGCGAGATGCCGGCATGTGGTAGGTGAAGACATGAGCAACTCTGTGAATAGAGAGTCTTAGACCTGTGATATGTTGTGTCCCATGGTCCCATGCAAACAAGGGGGAGAGGGAACAAGACAAGGAGAAGCAGCCCCAAAAAACCCAAGCCTCCCTGGACAGTTGTAATGAATGGAGGGAAATGCTTCACAGATGGTCTTCAGAGGAGAGGATGACCTGAAGAGAAGGCTGCAGGACTGCCACAGGGGAGAGGCTGGGTTAGGGGTGGTCAAAACACTTCTGTCACAGAGGTGGTCTTCCTTTAAAAATACAGTTATTTAAGCATTAGTCATTTTCTTTTCCTTTCATGTCAGTTCAAAGGTAAAAATGTACCCATGGTTGCTTCAGGTGATTTTTTCAGCACAAAAGTGTGTCCATTCCATTTCTGTTTAAATGGTTTTCCAGACCACCAAGTCAAAGTCAGCTACTTAGTTTGATGGTGATTTGAGTGCCCTACATAACTGGGCTGAGGGATTTGTCACATGATTATGTGCACTTTGGTATCACTCATGTCGTGCCCAATTGAAACCTTAAGATCCAACTGTAAAGTTTTCTGTCCTGTCAACACTTCACTGCTGACAAGCACCATGCCATAAATGGACTCCCCATGTTCTACAAGAGGTCAAAAACTACCGATTTTGTTCTGACAAGTGTACTTTTATAATCCCCGATTTGTCTCAAACTGCAAAAAAACTAGGTTCAAAATGTCATATTTTTTTCCCTGTATACAGTAGCCTCCCTACAGCAGACTCTGCATGTTAAGATGTGATAATGAGAAAGTACTACAGATGGATTTTGTTACTTAAACCCATTAAGTGCAAAGATTCAATTGCTCATGTCAATCCCAGTACTGATTGTTAAAACAAACCTTACCCCAGAGAGTTTGACAGGGCCAAGTTGTGATGGCTAGATTACACAAATCTAGTTTAACAAACTCAGAGTTTCAGAGTAGGTTTAGAGTTGCCAAAACCAAACAAATCCAACCTGATTTCAATCGGGTGCATTGGGTTTAAAACAATCATAATAAATGTTTTCTGTCAACTTAGGCTTTGATCCGGAGTTTATGATTAACTTTCGAGTGTACACACCTAAAATCTGCAGCAAACAGCCAATCACACAAAAGAGTGAAGAGCATCAGTTTGATTCATTCCTCGTGAGAGAGTCGGCACAAGATCATCATGAAAAAAAAAAAACTCTGTCTTAGTACACAATGTAACTATACACATCACAACATGTAAATAGGAAAATGTTGCCATTATTTTGTCACTTTGTCATTGAGCAGTAGGCTAGCTGGAGCCGTTTACCTCCAGTCTTTGTGCTAAGCTAGACTAGCAGTGGGTGCATCAGACAGAGTTATGGCACGCACAGAGATGAGTCCCCAAAAGTCGGCGTGTTCCTTTAAACACACTATTTACAGCTGTAGGTTAAAAAGATTTCTGTGATTGGTGCCCCCTGGTGGTGGAGCTGTTCACTGGTCCATGCACTCCTCGTGATCTCGCCTGTCTCCTAAAAGTCACTACCATTCTGAGGTGGAGTGTGTAAATAAGCATTATTTATAGTGAGGAAAAAGAGAGAGCGAGCAAGAGAGAGAGAGGGGTCACTGTAACCTTAAAACCACCTTCTCAGGAAGAAGGGTTTCTCACAAGTATTTGGCTCTTTGTCCTGTGTGAACCAAATGTGCGCACAAGATGTGTATAGTCTTTGTCAACAAAGACTTTCTCTGTTGTCTGTAAAGGTTTCAAGATCTTGCTCCAGCTCCCTTAGAATGAGAAAATGCAGTATGAATTTGAAATTTAAATAGTTAAATAACAAAACTGGAAATTTAATTTATAGTCTACAGAAATACCCAACAATACGTATACCACATTCCACACTGTGAAGGTAGACCAAACTAGTTCACTCCTAGTCCTATTATATAAATCAACAAGGCCATACAGCACAGAGTAGAAGGGGTGTGCTGTGAGAAGCCTTCAGCTAATGGATGCTCCTTTTATAGACTACCATTCAAAAGTTTGGGGTCAGTTTGTTTTTTAAGAAATGTATTCTTTTATGCAGTAAAGATGCATTAAATTGACCAAACGTGGGAGTGACATTACAAAAGATTTTCAGGATATTTTAGATAAATGCTGTTCTTTCTTTCTATTCATCAAAAACTAAAAATCCTTAATAAGGTGGATGAAATTGAATATTACGTTCTTATGTATTTAAATCAAATTAATGCAGCCTCAGTGAGTATAAGAGACTTCTTTCAAAAACATTAAAATAAATCTTACCTACACCAAACCTTTAAACAGTATTGTATATTTGTTCCACTAATTAATTTATCCCTTCCATCAAAAATATAATAAATATGTTTACAATCATATTTGTGAATTGATTCCTTTTCATTTTATTTCTTAATTCGACTACTGCATTCGACTGATCGTGATGTTACTGACCTAAATTCAATACTAAAATTGATCATGCATATTTGTATAACATTTATTGTATATAAATTTCAATTAAAGCATTTGTCTGTTACTTGCAGTCCTAAACCTCAAGCCGTCGCTGTACAAAGTAACACAATAACAATCTAGTCACATATTTCCTGGCTTCCTGTGGCAAGATGGCAAGGGCAAACCAAAGCATCTAAACCATAATTTACCACATTTAGTATTTTAGTGTCTGAGTAAGACAAGTATTTTTTTTTTCTGTATGGTCATGGACAGCTTATTGGATTTCACCTAAAACAAAGTTAGATTTGTAAAGCCCACTTTGCAGAGCACTAACAGGTGATTATTTTCACCTCTCTGCAGTGCTTCACTGGCCCACTGCACATCTCACTGCTCTCTTGATGGCAAAGTCAATGTATCTAAAGCCTCAGATCATCCCTAATCTTTTTGTTTCAGGGCTAAGGTCTGTAAGTTGTTCTGTTCTATCTATATGGTGTTCCTTTTCAAAGTATTGGCTGTCTCAGATTCTGCACTGAATTGTATACCACACATGATGACATTTCCACCCTCTCCTAACCTCTCGCACAAACACACCCTCATACACAAATACCATTTTAAACAGCTGACTGTGTCCTATCACAGTGAAAGGCCAACATCCTGAATAAAATGGAGTGGCATTAATATTTATGCCCGTAAAGTGCCCACATAATCAGACAGAGAGATGTCAGATGGCATTTTTGTGGGATGGAGAGCGTGAGTGATGTATGTGCACTTACTGTGAGACCCACACATACACACACACACACACACACACAGACACACATCACCTTACACAAGCACCCATCTACTTCCACTCTAGCTCTTCTTTTTCATGGAGACACCTTTGACATTTTTACCTACACACTCTGCCATCTTCCCACATCCTCTCAGTCTCTTTCTCACTCACACACAGTCAGAAACACGCTGACCCTGAGGGATTGAGCTAGGCTCATGTCCCAGGTTGAGAGCAGCAAATATTGCGATGGAGAGAGCCAGGTGGGAGGTGGTGAGGATAAATAAAGCTCAACAATGTTTCAGAAAGTGCTCCTGCAAAAATATGATGCTTCAAAGCATGTCTGTCCTTAAAAGAGTGGAATAAGGGTGAAAGGTTACAAATAATGATTTGAGCACACAGAGCTGACCTAAAAGAAGGTCCAAAACGCAGGGAATCCATCTTCAAGTTTATTCCAGGGTCTTTAATACAAGTCTCATAATGTTAATGTCAGATGGCCAAATCCAACTGCACTTCTAAGCAACTTTATACATTTCATAAACATTGGAATTAATGGCTTTGATCATTTATGTTGTGTCATGATACTGGAAAGTCCCCTCGTCTGCAGAAGAAGATTTTATATTGTACAAGAGGCCATGGAAAGTATACCAAGAGTATGAATTCCCTTCAATCATAAAGCAGGCCTTCAGACTGTTACTAAAATGGTACAAATGTGAAAATAATAATAATAATAATAATAACTGTGACAATTTAACAGTTAACTGTCAGGAAACTATTTTGAAAACACTTATGAACAGGTTCTTTTTCAGTCATCAGATTTAGGAAACCTCAAATTCACAACGTTTGGAATCAGACACTCATTTAGTGAATGGTTCACAGGTATTACATAAAGGGGTCATGAACTGGCTTTTTTTTATTATTATACTGTTGTCTGAGGTCAACTTATGACGTTTGTGTGGTTTTTAAATTCAAAAACATTTTTGAGTCTCTCTCACAGAACACCCTGTTTTTATGGGCGTGCCGCACTGAAGACTTGGAAGTAAACGCCCACTGCTATGATTGGATAACAGTTTTGCACATTATAATGAGCTTCAACTCCCACATCAGTACACGTGGGGAGTTGTTTTGAAAACGTGGAAAATCTGCAACTGGAATTATTCGCCCACAGGGCTCGCAATATGTCTATCAAACAAACACAATGATTTATCTCTCATGGTGAAGAAGCTGTCAGCGATCAAAATATGGATTTTGAAGATGTTAAAAATGATAGTTTTGAGAATACGTTTGAGATGGCGATTATGAGCCAGATGCTGAATGTACTGGGAAATGAGCTCTGACGAGGACAGTCATGATGGGATAAAATGTACTCAAACTGAACCCTTCCAAGCTCCAAAAGTTATAAAGCAAAATATGCTTAATTTTATTCTTCTGTAAAAGTTACTCTGATATCAGAAAAGTTTTATATTATTGCAACAGGTAGAGATCCATCCGCGTTAGATATAGACCTGAATATGTAGGCCTAATAATGACTGGCGAAAATACCAGGTGTAAACAGGGCCTATAGTAAGGTCTGAATTGAAAGGTTGAATGTACTGTAAGAGAAGCTTGGTTTGGGACTGTAGTCAACAACACAACTTTTACCCTTATTTTTCAAAAAGCAGAAACATTCCTACAAAACAGTGATAATTATATTGCATTAATACAAACTACAGAAAATAACAATGCCTTTACAAAGTATCTTTCCAGTCAGTAGCTGAGTTATAAGAGAACAAGCAGGCAGAGGAAGCAGGTGCCCTTCAGAACTAATGCTGGGGCTAAATAGCCAACGAAAAAAGCCTCCGTAAATATTCTATCGCCTGGGCTGTCATTACAAAAAGCGGCCGATGATAATGGAGCATGAAGGAAATATCATTCCATATTCGTGTGACAACCTTCTCTCCCTTTCATAAGCAAACTGAAATATTTATCGGAGGAAAATGTTCAATATCATCACTTGTAATCTAGGGGAAAAAAAAGAAACATAAGGGAACAAAAATGTCTAATATTAGCACGGCAAGGAGATTGAATAGAGAAATGGTAAAATGTGGTTGGTTGGTTTTTATTGCTTGTTATTAAATCTGAACCAAACAATTATTATTTTTCTTTCTCTTTTGTTAGTAGGGCTTGAGAAGAGAGGAAGAATTAAAAACGTGCCCCTGGGCTGTAAGCTTTAGCAGTAGTGATTAAAAACAGGAAACGCTGATACACAAGCTATTAGACAAAGCTATAATCAAATTCATTAATTTTACTCATTCTGAGCCTGACAAGCTTTCTTAAAGTGACATTAGCCTCATTCATGCACAAAAAACAGCAGGTGTGCAGAGAAATAAAGGGAATGCGAGACACCCCCTCCCTTTCCCTTTGAAAAGCTTTTGCTATTTAAAGTCATTCTGTATGTAATTTATTGTACCTGTTTTCATTAAACATTTATGACCGGTCAGTTTTTGGCACAACACAAAGAAAAAAAAACTGCATATAATTAGATTTCTCAGAGACATTTACAGATTTAAATGCTATGTATATCAGCTTGGAGGGTTCACATTAAACGCACAGATACATGCAAAAGAGCCAATCTAGCAACACACACGAGTGTGTCTGATTCATGCTAACACATGTGTACAGCACACGCATGACCATTACTCTTAAGAGCTGGGCAGAGGGAGGGGGCTGAATGAAACGGATGACAAATTAGAAACAGCAATGACCACAATCCATTCTCAAACACAGCACAAAATTAATTAGAGTTCTGCATGGGAAGGCCTGGGCCAGCTTCTGGCCCCTCTGTCCCCATTTGTCTCTTTCTGAAGCTCTCTCCACTCCAGAGAGCCCGAGAACATGCTGGAACAAGTCCTGGTCCTGCCCGGCTTCCCTTTGCTCGCGCCAACCCCCAACTTAAGACTCTGCAGAAGCACATGATTACCTCCAAATTATTTAAATGATCAAACTGATTTGAACAAGAGATGGTGAGTAGGCCAAAAGAGGGAGTTTGACTGCGTGTGAAATGTGTGTTCCACAAGCCTTCAACCGACAGCGACCAGCACACTGTAACTCAAAACAAGTAGTCGCAAGTTATTAATATTCCTTCTATCAGTGGAACAAAAGCGCAGTGGATAAGACCAAGATACCAAGCACAGAACAACCTGGACTGGCCTGACCGATCCGATGAGCTCACGAGCTGACTGCGCTTTTCCTCCTGCTTCTGTCACTGGAGATCTGCACTTCTTTTCATAACGCACAGCCTCCACTCACGAAAACATTTGAAAGCACTGTCAAGTCTTCTCGTTAGGGCTGGGATAATGGGACATATGCAATTAAATCAAAGCTTTTTCTCTCTTTGCTGGCCTTGGAAACTTCAATGCGTTGGAACTTTAGGACAAAAGGGATCATCTAGCTTTGGACGGCTCGGTTCAACTCTCGCTGTCAGTAAGCAAGGGTTAATGCATCACGATTAGCACTCGTGGGTCTTTATCTGATATATTTTTAATTAACGGTATCCCACTCAAGCTCTTGAAGCCATCCCCCCTCCTGAAAAAAAGAGGGCAGGGGGGAGTTTTGACAGGGCTAATTAATGAGCGTTTGGAAAAACGTGGAGGCAAGACGTTGGGTTCATTAGACAAGTCAGTCTGCCACACATCAAACAGGCCATAGTGGTCTGTCTGATCCCTCTTTTTATTTCCCATCTCAGAGTGGTGGATGTTGGGAAGGGACAGAGGGAGTGGGAATGAGAACAGAGAGTAAAAGAGAGAGACAGAGAGAGGGACAAAGAGTAGTGCTGGCACTTTGCAACAGGAGAGATGAATGACTTTTTACCTCAGAACACCAAGGCCTTAATGAAACCTCCAGAGGCTAAACAATGGCATCTCTGAGACAGAGAGATACACAGAGCACTGCACACATACTCAGATGCATGGGCATGCATGGGCTGCAAAGTCCACCGCGCAATTATCCAGCACCGTGCGCTACAAAAATTATGACCACACAGCGAGTGCATATGTACATGACATATTCATCTCGAACAGAAACTGGCAAAGATGCACGCCATCTCACTCTTGGAACAGAAATGTTTTTTTTTGTGCATACATACGCACTTTTATAGGCAAACACAAACACACACCTTAAAGGAGGGCAGAAATTCTTCTCTTGGATCCTATGAAGAGGCCACCTATGAAAAAACAGGTCACACAAAGTTCCCTAATTATTTGGCATCTCAAAATAGCTTGCATGCTACAAGTACAGACTCCTTCTCACTGCCTCAATACGTCACAATAAAGATGGAAATATTCATCCATGAGATGCATGCATCTTATATTTCAGAAATACGCATTTCAATTTGTGCTCCACAGAAGAAAAAGTCATGCAGGATGTGAATGACGTGGGTGAGTAAACAATGACAATTTTAATTTCTGTGTGAACTATCCCTTTAAGAGACCACTTATTTACAGAAATATAGCCACCACTATATTCCAAACAAAACAAAAAAAGAAAAGAGCACTGTTTTGATACAACAAACACTTCTACCTTCACTTCCATGAAAGAGAACAACACTCTGTAAAGATGCCTGACAGCCATCTTGCTGCCAATATTTCATTTCGTGCCCATTTTCTCCACATTTTTGTCTTGATTTCTTTGTTTTTGGCGGAGGCTAAGGGTGGGTGAAAACCCATTGGCTCGGCCTGCTTCAGCCATCTGGGGACATAACTCAAATGGGCCTCCACTATCGGCTGGCCAGCCGACTCATAAGGCCGTTATAAAGAAAGAGCCGGGGACACAAACAGAGACATCAATCTTCCCTGATCAGCAGAAGATAGAAAGCGAAAGAGAGCCCCCAAAAATGGAGAAACAAACTGAATGACAATATAGAGGGTCTGGATCAAGTGCAGGACCAGCCAATGTTTGTCGACCTGTACTTTGCTGTACTTTTGTTAAACTGTGTTTCTTTGGTTGTGAAAGCGTGAGAATGTGTGATATGTTTTTTCTATTCAGAGTATAGATCAATGTGTTCCATTGTGATGAAAGATAAATAACTGTATATGATAAAAATTATAGATAGATAGATAGATAGATAGATAGATAGATAGATAGATAGATAGATAGATAGATAGATAGATAGATAGATAGATAGATAGATAGATAGATAGATAGATAGATAGATAGATAGATAGATAGATAGATAGATAGATAGATAGATAGATAGATAGATAGATAGTCTATTATTGATCACATCATGAAGCCCTGAGCTTGAAGAAACTGCATAAAGCAAAATGATTGCTTGCTTATGTGTTTTACCAAAAGAATTAGGAAGAGATCTTTGCACCAGCAGTAGAACAGAAGCAATCTAAGCAAGGCAGTCAATCACAGTCAATGACTTATCGACATGAGCGGCATTTCAGCAGAGACGCCACATTCCTGCTGCTCCTTTGACTTCTCTGTCCCTCTCTCTAATTCTCTCAATGAATGCATGAAGGCAAGTTCAGGTTATCATTCCTTGTCTATCTCCCTTCATTCTTTTCCCCGTTTCTCCATCATTCTCAATTAATGTGGGGGATGCACTCAGCTTATCTGTTTTCCCCTGCATCTGTGAATATGGAAACCCTGTTCCTTGAGACACTTGAGCGAGATATCACACGTAGGCCTTATAGTATCACATCCACAAATGAGTTGTCTCAGATGAGAAGAGGCTCTACAGTACCTTAATGCTGCATGTGTTTTATATATTTAGGTGAACATTTACCATTTAGGTGAATGTTTAGTGTATCTGTGTAAAAAAAGCAGGTCTTTAATTGTTTCTCAAAGCCAGCATCGAGATTTAACCCTCCTAAGCTTTTCGGAAAAAGATCACATCTTGGCTGTTTGTGGTCATTTTTGTCTGGGAACAGTATATGTATATTTTTTTGTTTGTTTTTTTTTGTGTGTTTTTTCAATTAAATGTTATAGAACAACTTCCTGAAGAAACAATACAATTATGCAATTTTTTTTTTTTTTTTCAATGTTTAATTGCATTAATTTGTTTATGGTTGGTTCATTTAGACTGTGAACAGCCAAGGTGTGATAGAGATTTTTATCTTCTGAGAAAAAGATCCTACAGACAATAAGAATAAGTCTATTCTAGAGTGTCACAAAGGATCTCAACAATGTCACCGTCTGTAAGCATAAAAGCCAGAGATTTCACGATGAACTTAAATTTCCTAAACTCTTTAAAACCAAATTGTCTGTGTTCTACTATTTAACAGCTCTATATGCTCATGTCTTCAATGGTCTTATTTGTGTCTATTTTTAGGAGAAATATCTAAGATGAAGATGATACACAACTGAGAATTACATTAAGTCTCCATGAGCTATGTAAGAGCAACATTTGAGCATGTCACTTTCACAGTAAATGAAAAAAAAAAGGCTGCTTTTAATTCATCTGATATAGAGAGGACTTGATGACTCTTTAAGTTTAAAGAGAAAAAGCCTATATAGCATGGCATGACATAATAAACAAGGACATCAATTTGAAAGCATGTGGGAGAAAACTGCAGTTAGCCACTAGCTGCCTAGACATTTCAAGATCAGGTCTTTATATTTGTAGATGTAAACTCTAAGCCTTAATCAGAGAAAGTTTCTCACTGCGTGCCGTGTGCCTGCCACAACAAAGTGCTATTAGCTGGCATTCTTGGTGAGGTGAAGGTGTAGTACGAGATGATTGACAAACGGAGGTCTACAAGGCAATGGAGAGCACGCCGCGACTTCAACCATTATGATCCGCCAGCAGACATCAAACAGCATGCCTGGCTTTTATTGACAACCAAGATGCAGGATGTCAAATGTTTACCATTACTTTCAAGTGCTACATCAGAAGCTTTTCTTCTAGCTGTTTTTCAACCACTGAAGCCATTTTTCCCTCTTTCACTCTTTTCCTCTCGCCCACTCCCCCTTTCCTGATGAAGAGACTGATTAAAGTTATGTAAGTGTCACCTGCCTGCCAGGTCTCTGTTTTCACTAGAGCAAGGACGCCAAATTAAGCACATATAAATGCTATTTGAATGACTGAAGAAATTGAAAGAGAAAAGAGGGTGACTGAGGAAGACGAAGAAAATTACATTTTCTTCACAACAAATTCTTCTTTCCCCTCCTTTTGGTTAAATTGAGCATTCCCTGATGATTTTAATAGGTTCTGATTAACTGCCATCACAAAACCTAGAAAGCGTCGATCCAAATAATCCTCTAAGCAGGGACAAATGCTATGAAATGTTTTACAGGCCTTTCATTTGAATACGAATAATGGTACACGTGTTATTCTTTGTTGGAACTTGATCAATGGTGTGTGAGAGAAATGTGGATATATTTGAGTGTCTGAGTAAAAAGTTGGAGCACACATGCTTCTCACACACTATGCTGACAAAGTCAAAGCAGAGGATATCCGCTGATATAGTAGGCTACGTTTTAAAAGCCTGTATGCAAATTTGAGTCGACACATCAACACATGAAATGGCGTTTGTCCTATAATGTGTCACTTCTATGTGGAAACGCTGCTGATCTGGTGTGATTTTGTTGGGCAACGGGAGGGAAAGACTGGAAACAAAGACTTAGATTCTGCGAATCAAACACCGTGCTGTGAGACGCTCTCAGGCAGCATGGAGGAACGAGGCCGAGAGATGATAAAGAGCGCCATCTGTTGGTACTTTGTGATACTGACTGGAAAAAGGTACTGTGGCCTTTTTTATTTTACACATGAAGCCGGCCATGACATGAATACTTGCTTGTTATTGTGTATTTCTTCTTCTTAACAAAAATTATAAGCAGCTAAATACACACACTCACAAATACATTATTCTTTTTAGCCTACGGTTTATTCTGGTAATGTTTCTGGGCATGGATCAAGAACAGCATTGGGTTAAAGACTGAAATGTGTGTGTCAGCATTAAATGTTATCAAATCATATATCAGTGATGTAAACTCAAAAGCAATGCATAAACCTCTCGTAAAGTATTTAACAATGTTATTTTGATTATATATTTTTTTCTTTTTCTTTTTTTTTTACTGGAAAAGATAATGATCCTGATTTTTGTTTGCACTGCAGTACAAGTAGAGTATAGGTTAGGTGAGAGCAGGGTGTAACACCTTTTGGTTTAAAATTTCCTTTTTATTATCCCATCTTCTATCAACATCCTAAACTTGACCCTCATTTCATTTTAAACATGTTAAACAATAAAAAAAAGAAAAAGAAAGGTAACTAAGCAAGGGGGAAAACTATTTGACAAAAACATGTACAAAGACAAATTATACGCTGTATTCAATGTGTACTTGAAATCCTAAAAAGTAAATTACTATAGATACACTTTCAGGTAAAATTTAAAGAAATTAAAATGAAATGAAAGTGGTAAGTGTACTGTACTGTAAGGGAATACACAGTAAAATTAATCTTAACATCTTAAAAATCTTAAGGTGTTTTAATCAATACTTTTTTATAATGTGTCTCTCTTTTGGGCATTTTGGGCATTTCACACACACACACACACACACACACACACACACACACACACACACACACACACATGCAGTCCATATGATGGCATATCAACCCTACAAACGTACTGTATGTACAATGCAGAGAGAAAAATGGAAATTAAAGCTACATTTAAACACCAAGCAATGTTTTTAGATCAGCACTGGATATGTATTTGGATGCATTTCATATTTAGCCAATATTTATATTTGTCATATTTACATATCAGGATACATATTTTACTTTCATGCATAAAATAAAACAATGCAATTAAAAACTAAATTCATATTCTATTTTTCATCTGCATGTGATAAATCTGATAACTGTACCTGTCTTGTTTGCAAGTTGTTGTTTTAAACAAATTACCTATACAATTCTCATTAAAACCAAGGTTTAGGTGCCCTTTAAAAAAGTGTATGTATATATATATATATATATATATATATATATATATATATATATATATATATATATATATATATACTTCTCATATATATATATATATATACATTTTCATTACAAATTAAGTCTCACCAAAAAGATAAAAATAAATGGTGAAACTGCCTTTTTCAGAAACCAGTCATTACTAATCTGGGACCTAATTACTAGCAGGGCAGATTTTCCTCTCTGATTTTCTCCAGCCAATTAATTTATATTATTTTCAGGATGACATTCAGTCCTGTGCCCCTTTTGTCTTTCTTTTGCCGCTCACACCCACACACTCCCATCATTCAGCCTCCAGTATCATATAACACACACACACACACACACACACACTTCTCATATGCTGGTGTTAGGCACTGACCAACACCTTAGAATAATTCCTCATAGTTATGCCTCCACAAAGTGATTTTTTTTTCCCTATAAATCTGTACGGCTCACCCACACATAACAAATTCATTAAAATGCTGCACAGACAATCGTACTGTTTCTCCAGAGCTCCAGCATTAATGGCAGGACCGCAGCCTTGCGTCACCATATTTTCTCCATATCTTCTCATCTCTGCACTGCTAATGCCTGCTAGTCCTCCTGGATAACCAGTTAAGCAATGTCGGTAATTAAGTGCTAATTAAACTTAAAGCCTGTAGTTAGGCAGTGCCCTACATATTGCCTTTGCTATAGTGTAATTACACACAGTGCTATTTTAAAGCCCGCTAGAGACTGGCTGAATTGAAGTGGTATATACACCACAGTGGTGGTAAGGAGTGAGGGTCAGGATGTGTGGTCAGGAATGCAGCCTCAGGGTTCAAAGGTTAGAATAAGGTTGGCCTCAAATAAGCCTCTGAGGTTTATAGTCCTTTAAGGCCCTGCATGGATTCATCTCTGTCTATGATGTATCGGCTTTCATCAGTGCTTTGTCAGACTAACAGTGATCAATGAAATCACGCTGAAATAGTGCTCATTTTCAAAGGCAAAGAATGTAGCCCCTATGATGCTGCCTTTCATATTAAATGATAATTAATGAAATTTAATGCACTAATTATTCATAATAACTTGTAAATGCATTCTACAATCACACCTATAGACTAGTGCATGGAAAAAATATTAACCTCAAAATGTACTTCATGTGTTTACACCTCTACATCAATTTGTTGCTAACATTACTGAAACAACTTAAACCACACAAAACAAAATTAAATTTAGTTAGATGAGGTAAAGGGATAGTTCACCCAAAAATGAAACTTCTGTCATCATTTACTCACTCTCATGTTCTTCCAAACCTGTATTTTTATTTATTTATTTATTTGTTTATTTATTTATTTATTTTTTATGTTACATTACACAAAGTATATTTAATAACACTTCACAATAAGGTTGCATTTGTTAGCATTAGTAAACTACATTAGTTAACATGAACTAACTCTCTTCCAAAGCATTTTTATCGATGTCAATGATAGATCATGTTATTTTCAACATTTACTAGTTGTATCTGTTAATGTAAAGTGTATCTTGTATCTATTATTGTAAAGTGTTACCATATCAGAAGAAAGTCATATAGATTTGGAACGATGTCAAGATGTTCATTTTTGGATGAGCTGTCCCTTGTTAAAGGCAATGATAGCAGTGCACCGCTTTTTACGGTAGGACCCTGTGAGATCTATTAATGCTAGTATTGTTGATAATGTTTGTAATTTTAGCAAGGTGATGTCAAATTAAGGTAATCACAGCATCTGCAAACCCTGGACAGAGGGGTCATTGGTTCAGTTAGAGGTCATGTTGGCCCAGTCCGGCTCTTAATGTAATCATGTTGCACTCTTTTACCATGTGCATTAAAGGTTTAGGGTTACAGTGAATGGCGGTTGTGTGGTGGTGACTCGGGCTAATGGACTTTAACACAAAAGGCAGAGAAACAAGGTCACCGCTACATGTACACCACAAAGATCCAGCGGCCTCAAAATTTGCAATTTCCTCCTGACATTTACTGGCAGCACTTATAGCAAAATCCTGAATTAATTGTGTTCAGTCCTGCTCGTAAAGATCAAACTTCTTACTCAGTTCGATTCCGGTTTTGCATCTCCATTTGCTCTTATGTGCTACAGAAATGTTATGCATCGTGCAATATTTGTCATATGGTTGTGCACCTGGGATTTCCGAAGTAAAATATGCTTTGTGAAGTTTAAATATTTACAGACAACACAGGTATGTTCAAAACCTCTGATGTTTTGTCACATCAGAGGTTGATGCAGGACAGGTCTGTGCTTTATGGTGCTATATGAAGGACTAGTTCCTGATCATTTGACAAACATCAAAGATGCGTTTGCTGATGAATCTCATCTCCGCTGGACACCCAAAATAACTTCAGTTCATGTGGCGATGATACTTATGGTTTGTTTGATTCCTTCCGCCAGAGAGGAGTTAAGCAAAGGAAATATTTACGGCAAATCATGAGCGACAGTCAGCGTTACTCATTAAGACGTATTAGCGGTGATTTCAGCCGAGCTGACGCACACGTCGCCTCCTCCAGCCCAAATGAGAGCAGAAGCTCTGACAGCAACATCGGTGCCTCTTCAAGACATTCAAGCACTGAGCAAAAATTCAATATGAGAGGGAAAAAATAACAGCAGAGAGGGGGATTGTGTTTTTCTCCTTCATTCCCAGATAACAGAATTTCAGGGTGACAAACTTCAAGTGCAACACTCTGCCTCAGGGTGAGTTAATTACATTAATTTTCCCTGACACTCTCACAAAATAAAGAAATAGAGAAAATAACCCAACAAGATAGACACTGGAAAACAACATTTTATGTGGCCTTTTTTTCTTTTATTTATTTATTTTGTCAGCAATGATGAAATTAGTACAGAGGGCTCTCTCTGCCCATAATCAATCATTACTTTCAGTAGGTGCCAGAAAGCACCAACTGAAACCATATTTTCTTCACTTGTGGACAAAGGCTTCGAGATTGCGTGCCGCCCTTGTCCATAAATATATCTGGCCTTGACAACCCGCAGGATTGGCTTTGAGATTTTACAGAGTAAACATCTGTTTGTGTGGGCCATGAGACACACTGTGCTCCTTACCCAAAACAGCAGAGCCCGTTTAAAGAGTTTAAAGCAGCAGGACTCTATACAAGATCCACTCGAAGAGCAGACACTAAGAGAGCACTTTTTTTTTTAAATAAAATAAATACTTTCATTCAGCAAGGACACATTAAATTCATCAAAGGTGACAACAAAGACATTTATAATGTTACAAAAGATTTCTATTTCAAATATGTTAATCAAAGAAACATTTCTTTTTGATTAAATAAATGTAGAGTTGGTGAGCATAATTTTTTGTTTGTTTTTAATTACAAAAAAGTGACTATATGAACATTAGCATTTTTAAACAGCATTTTGATGTTGATAATAAACAACAAAAGTGCATCTAACGGTTGCATATCTGTTATGAAGTACAAAGGCCGCATCGTTTTGGATGTCCAGGCATCAATTTAACCGACAGATTTATCACAGAGAAAACACTGACACCTTGACTTGTGTCATAATTCCCGTTTTACAAGCCAATATCTTCACACATTATTTCGTTACATTAGGTGAATATTGCACTTAAAACTCCACCATTTAATTACATCCACCAGTCTAATAAACACATTTTATAGAGACCATAAATCACAAAAACAAAAACACACAGAATGTTGTTAATGTAACATATTTTATCATAAAATGTAATCTATAAAAAAATCAGGTTTGTACAAAAAAGTGCTCAGCTTTGTGAATAGCTTAAGTAAATGTAATAAATGTCAGGAGTGTTGCGTATAAATCTTAGTTGTTGCATGTTGTTAGCTTGATACATTATAGGCCATAATTTGCTATAAATAAATGTTTATTAGCCAGCCAGACTTGTTTTGATGTGTTAATGATATGTCTTTAAGGAGACTCACAAGAAATGTTCAACTAGCGCACAACTTTCTGCAGCATTGTCCCGGTCAGATCCCCATTACACACCTGCATTGATTATAAGAAAAGCTGTGCTTATTTATGAGTATTGCATGTAAAAGTGAGACATAATTGGGTTAATTTATATTCAGATTTGTCACACCTGGTATGCAGTTAATTCAATTCGATTCAAAATGCTTTTCACTGTACAGAGGATACAGAACCATTCAAAATGTCTTAGGCTAAATACCCCTCCACTAAAAGCCCAAGACCTTTGGGGGTCTAAAAAACCAATGAGCACTTTGTGTTCATGTCAGCAGATCCCTGGTCAGTTTAAGTGCTTTTCTCCCATATTGATTAAGATTACAGGAGGCCCTACACCAAAACCTGGTCCAAGATCGGTCATTAGAGGCCAACTGTGGCCAGAGCCCTGTGGCTGTATGGCATATGGTTACAATTTGTCACTAACACGCTTTCGGTTGAACCCAGCCTTGGGTCAGCCAGCAAACCCGCTGGCTACACACTCCCTTAAGCTCCATATTAATGACTGCTGAGGAATAGAAAGTGCTAAGCATAACGCCATGAATGCAAGTATTATTACAGACACCTGTGCAGAGACTCAGCGCTATTTATTCCTTCATTTATTCCTTTGTTTATTTCATTTCGTCCAACACAGTACTGATCAATAAGTAATTAATTTTACCACCTAAAGAAATATATGGCATTTTATGCCTGAACAATCAAATCAAACTGTAACATGGCTGTGTAACTATGAGAGTGAGGCACTTAAGATGGAAATAAATAAAAAGCTGAGAATTTATCATTATTATTATTATTTTTATTTTATTTTTTTATCATGTGCTGAAAGGAATGTGATGCCATTCTTTGTCTTAGAGGTATTTGACTGAAAATCTGAGAATATATATATATATATATATATATATATATATATATATATATATATATATATATATATATATATATATATATATATATATATATATATATATATAGAACACATTACATTCTTAGAAAGAAAAATCATTCAGTTCTTGACTCAAAAAGGTTCTATAATGTCTTAAATGACTGCACGGTACTTCCATGTTTAATGTGTTATCTCATATTTTCTAAGTTTCTAGTGATATGTTTATGAGCTGTTTAATATATAAAATGTAATTAAAATTAAAACAAAATGATATACTTATATTTTTACTTGTTTGTATTTATAATTTACAGCAATGATGTAGAATATAGGGTGCATATAGAGTGTGTCACCTTAAAATAAAGTGTTACCTATACAGTAAAAAACAACGCCGTATTCTACATCCTATAGGAGACAGAGCGTGAAAGCCAAGTAGAGGCAATCCAAACACACTTGTTATGGCCACCATAGAAAAGGAAATCTTACAGGGGGGCTGAATAATGGAGGCGGAGGGACCAGCGGCAAGCTGCAAATGTTTTCTCAACCAAGACCAGTACGCAAACTGACATTTCCCCAACTGACTAGAACATATTTTAGAGTGCAGGTATGGGAGAGGAAAAAAATGAGAAAGGGAGGGGGTATGGTTTGATGTTTTGTTTGTTCTCCTAGGCAAAATGGAAGACATACATTGTCCCTTATTGCCTAAAGACCCACAATGCAATTCTAGCCCTCAGTGGTCACACGGGGAGTGTGCTCCAGGAGTCACATGGTCAGATGGATCACATCAATTTACCAAGGGAAAAACTGAAAATAAGAGAACCCCCCAAAAAGAGAAAACAATATAGCTTTGTCTTCTTTTGACCTCTCGTGGCACACAAATACTATGTGTTATTGTGCGAGTAACGCACAGCTAAATACAGAGGTGTTCTTGTGTTTGGACCAAAGGGGAGATAAATGAATCCCCATCTAGGCTTGTCATGGCTGGACAGAGAGGAAAAGCTTGTACTCGTAGACCTATATCGCCACCCACTGGCCACTTTCAAAATTACAGCTTCAGTAAGTGAGTTTTTTTATTTTTTATTTTTTTATTTAGAGATGCTCAAATCACTCATACGCTGCTTTTTATCAACAATCTTTACCTCTTGACCAAAAGATTGTTATATCTCTCGCTTGAATCTGAAGGATTCGGGTGGAATGAATGGAGATCAACCTGAAATGAACCTGCCGTCTGTCTGTGGCGGTGAGTGGCAGAGAGAGCAGCCCTCAGCGAGAAGGCAGTGCCACCGTGGATTTGTGGAGATGTGATGATGGTGGCAGGGTGACAGAAGAGGAGACGGGCACTACTGTTGTTGTAGTTTTGAACATGACGTGAACAGCAGTTGAGTGATGCGATGTTTGTGTCAGTTGGGATGGAGAGTGAGTGATACGTTGAGACATAGATTGGATCACTTTTTCCTCAGGGGACACGTGACAGATTCACACATTATTTCTCAGACTGACATATTTAAGCATTTCTCCCACATTTAAGTAAATAAAGGCAATCCTTTAAAGTCTCTGGTGAGAGTTATCACTTTATTATAAGTGTGTAGATGCATGATGGACTTTCTTAGTACAACTAATACTCACCAGCAATACTTTTCATTAATATGTGTTCTGAGATGCTGCATTTTTTTTTTTTTTTTTTTTTTTTTGGTAGAATACACATTTTCCATACAAGTGAAATGTTCATACTAACTGTAATTTTTGTTGTGTTAATTTTTGAGTACAAGATGCCGTATTTGAATAAAAGTTGTTAAACTGACAAATTTTTGCCTTGGATCATGTGACATGGATTTATTTATTGTTTGTTTGTTTTTCAGTTGTACTCACAAATTTCATGTTACTGTACTGACATTTATTGTGTGGAAGACACGTTGAGTGAATTGGGATTTAGCTGAATAAACATTTTATGTAAATTTGATATTAAAATTAAATTGAATTAAATTACATAAATGAAAAATACATAAAATACATTTCTCTGTTTATATGTGACCCTGTACCACAAAACCAGTCATAAGGGTACTTTCTTGTTTTAAATTGAGATTTATACATCATCTGAATAATATAAATAGAAATAAATAAGCTTTCTATTGATGTATGGTTTGTTAGGATAGGACAATATTTGGCCGGGGTACAACTATTTGAAAATCTGGAATCTGAGGGAGCAAAAACATCTTGAGAAAGTTGTCCAAATGAAGTCCTTAGCAATGCATATTACTACTACTACTACTAATAATAATAATAATAATTAATATATATATATATATATATATATATATATATATATATATATATATATATATATATATATATATATACACTCACCTAAAGGATTATTAGGAACACCTGTTCAATTTCAATTTTCTCCAATCACATGGCAGTTGCTTCAATGCATTTAGGGGTGTGGTCCTGGTCAAGACGATCTCCGGAACTCCAAACTGAATGTCAGAATGGGAAAGAAAGGTGATTTAAGCGTGGCATGGTTGTTGGTGCCAGACGGGCCGGTCTGAGTATTTCACAATCTGCTCAGTTACTGGGATTTTCCCGCACAACCATTTCTAGGGTTTACAAAGAATGGTGTGAAAAGGGAAAAACATCCAGTATGCGGCAGTCCTGTGGGTGAAAATGCCTTGTTGATGCTAGAGGTCAGAGGAGAATGGGCCGACTGATTCAAGCTGATAGAAGAGCAACTTTGACTGAAATAACCACTCGTTACAACCGAGGTATGCAGCAAAGCATTTGTGAAGCCACAACACGAACAACCTTGAGGCGGATGGGCTACAACAGCAGAAGAACCCACCGGGTACCACTCATCTCCACTACAAATAGGAAAAAGAGGCTACAATTTGCACAAGCTCACCAAAATTGGACATTTGAAGACTGGAAAAATGTTGCCTGGTCTGATGAGTCTCGATTTCTGTTGAGACATTCAGATGGTAGAGTCAGAATTTGGCGTAAACAGAATGAGAACATGGATCCATCATGCCTTGTTACCACTGTGCAGGCTGGTGGTGGTGGATAATGCACCATGTCACAAAGCTCGAATCCTTTCAAATTGGTTTCTTGAACATGACAGTGAGTTCACTGTACTAAAATGGCCCCCACAGTCACCAGATCTCAACCCAATAGAGCATCTTTGGGATGTGGTGGAACGGGAGCTTCGTGCCCTGGATGTGCATCCCACAAATCTCCATCAACTGCAAGATGCTATCCTATCAATATGGGCCAACATTTCTAAAGAATGCTTTCAGCACCTTGTTGAATCAATGCCACGTAGAATTAAGGCAGTTCTGAAGGCGAAGGGGTCAAACACAGTATTAGTATGGTGTTCCTAATAATCCTTTAGGTGAGGTATATATATATATATATATATATATATATATATATATATATATATATATATATATATATATATATATATATATATATATATATATATATACGGTAGGAATTTTATATAAATTTCTTCATGGGACATGATCTTTACTTAATATCCTCATGATTTATAATATCCTCATGATGGCATAAAATAAGAATGTATGTATTGTTGGCTATTGTACTGGATGGACTAAACTGTCAAAGGATATTGTATATTTTTAGTATTTTATTTTGATTGATTGTTACTTTAAAATAATTTATTTAGTTTTACATTTTATGATTTTTAATCATAAAATGTATCAGCATTTCTTCAACTCACAATCCCCTGCAGGTCCCACACAAAACCCTATCTACACATATAACTGCCTTCAAGGTGAATGGAAATGTTAACGGATAGATTTCGAGAGGTAATGTATATACCTCAATGGACATATGGACCTCATACCATTGTAATGAATGATTCATACTCTGTTTTATGATATTGATTGAGGTGGTGCATGTAGTTTTATGAAATAGAAAAAATTGTATTATTATGGAATTACCATGGGCAAAAAAAATTACTTGAAAATGGTATTTTATTTGTAAGAGTACACCAATGAGAATAAACTGTCCATCACCTTCACTACATTATGAAAAGGACAACACCACAGCACAAAATCTCTTGCCTTCGGACTGGTGTTGTTGAGATATTAGAGTAATGAAACAGATTGTTGTGTTATAATCATGTCATCCTCACACAGTACATCAGTCTCAGAGCTCTGTTTGGGCAGAGAGGATAATAAGGAGGTTATGGGAACCCTAATCGCTGTTTCCCTCTCAATCACACTCTCAGTCTGGAAAAAAACACACAGGAATAGAGAGAAAAAAGTTATGAAATAATAGCTTAAACTGAAGAATTGCTTTAATACTTCAATAGAAATAACCTAATTCCAACATTTTCAAAGGAGCAGGCGGCCTTGCTTCGGGCTAACGCGTAATGTGTGAGTGAAAGTATATCGCGTGTCACTCTGCATTAGTGAAGCGGGCCTGTGTGCCTTTGAATGAGAGGCAGCTGGGGTAATAGGAAGTGCAGATATTAGAGCTAATGAAATCACAAAGAACAAGACAGATGTGTTATTTGACCAAGTGCTGCGGTGCCGGTGTGGGGCGGGGCGTTGCATTTGCCCACAACACCTAAGACAAGAAGGCTCAAACCCTGATAGCAACCCTTATGCCGCTCCATTTAAATGCATAATGCACAGCCAATGACCTGTGTGTTTATTTACTCTAGCTCAGTCTGGATAGATTGTGTCGCTCCATATATCTCTTACACCCCACTCCAGCCCCCCCTACATGCCATTTCAAAACATTTAATCATACATCAATGCTATTTCTTTACTCCATCTCAGCTCTTTGGTGAATTTGGCCAGGAGCTGCACAAACAACTTGTATTTCCTCGCACGTCATCCAGCAAACACAACTGTCACATTTAGGCTGCCGTCAATATCTACTCCCCAGCATGCATGTCATCTGGAAAACATACAGAGGAGTCAGACAAATAAACACAACAACCTGGAGTCATTCGAAAGGATTTGTGGTTGGAGGATTGTGGGGGGCTGCGCAGTGCCACATCTGACCTGTGGCAATAAGTGCGTTAGTCATCTATGATTCATGTCAAAACATACTTAATGTATCAAAGATATGAAACACTTTGACAGCTGCTACGGAGAACAGAGCACTGAAATGGTTTTCAAACAAAACAAGCTGTTTTCCTCCCTCCCCCCCTTCCACCCCTCGCACAATAGCTTGCACCGGTGGACTTATGTCCATAAACAGTTTATGATGAAATGCCGTAGCACTTAATTAAAACAATAAATCCAAAGTGTGCATTAGTGGCCCCCTCCTCTCGCCTCACTGACCTCAGCTGTGTCCATTCTGGAACCGTGCATCACCGAGGCCGGGTGAGTCTGGAGACCAAATCTTATTCCATGTGCCCTGAAATGATGCCACAAATGTGTTCTTATTACTCTCTTGCTTTCTCTCTCTTTTGGAGATAATTTAATTCATATTTCACTTGTAGCACAAGGGATATGTGGCAGAGGCCTAATCACACACACACAATAGAACAAAGGGTTGCTGTTTGGAAATTCTCTTTGGATGTGATGCACTGGCTATTTATCCATTTAGCACTGCATTATGGAAAAGCTATTTTAGATTGCATAAAAGGGCTCATACTCTTTATTATGATTTTGCTCAAAGAATTACTTTTAAAGTGAGTCACTAACTGTTAACTGTAAATTGCTAAGTTTACCTGAACTTCCTGGCAAATTATGTAAAATTGCTGATCTGCTCACAGAGAATCTGGTCTCAGATTGTGTGCATCACACCTGTTCAAATTCACACTTAATTTATGAAGCTGAGAAATGAACCTGTGAAACAATGCATGTGAATTTTTTTCCCTTTTCTAAACCCATTTGTTAGGTTCCGTGCATTTTTTCCTCAATGCATTTGGTATATACTGAAGTGGATGTGTTTATATTTATAGCTGTTGTGCTGATCTAGTTATGTTCAATGTTATTTTATATATATATATATATATATATATATATATATATATATATATATATATATATATATATATATATATAAAGAGAGAGAGAGAGAGAGAGATATTTTAAATGTTCTGCACCTGTGGCTATTTGCATTTAATTTAATCTTCTTTCAAGCATAATAATAAAGCAACTTTTGGCTTTGAATTCTGTCTGTGAAAATGTCATGTCCGTTGGATGTTTTGCCACAACACAAGCCGATTAAGTAGGTTGTGAATATCACATCTTTTTCCAAGTCTAGAGTATTGTCTATTATGACAAACAACAAATCTGGCATTTATTCTGTCATACGAAGAACAGTAAAAATCCTCCATGCATATTTTTCTTTTGATTCACCAGACAGTCTGAAGTAATTTTCTTAACAACACAAATCATTATATCACACGAAATCCACTATATTTTTATCACCTGTTATTTCCAACAAGTTAATGTCTTTTCCCCGCACAAAAAAAAAGAACTGTATATATATATATATATATATATATATATATATATATATATATATATATATATATATATATATATATATATATATATATATATATATATATATATATACACACTGATAAGGCATAACATTATGATATTGTGTTGGTCTTCCTTTTGCTGCCAAAACAGCCCTGACCCGTTGAGGCACTAGACCCCTGAATGTGTGCTGTGGTATCTGGCACCAATATGCTAGCAGTAGATCCTTTAAGTCCTGTAAGTTGCGAGGCGGGGCCTCCATGGATCAGACTTGTTTGTTCAGCACATCCCACAGATGCTCAATTGGATTGAGATCTGGGGAATTTGGAGGCCAAGTCAACACCTCAAACTCACTGTGCTCCTAAAACCATTCCTGAACCATTTTTGCTTTGTGGCAGGGCGCATTATCCTGCTGAAAGAGGCCACAGCCACCAGGGAATACCGTTTCCATGAAAGGGTGTACATGGTCTGAAACAATGCTGTGGTGGTATGTGTCAAAGTAACATCCACATGGATGGCAGGACCCAAGGTTTCCCAGCAGTACATTGCCCAAAGCATCACATTGTCTCCGCTGGCTTGCCTTCTTCCCATAGTGCATCCTGGTGCCATGTGTTCACCAGGTAAGTGACACACATGCACCCCTGGCCATCTACGTGATATTCATCAGATCAGGCCACCTTCTTCCATTGCTCCGTGGTCCACTTCTGATGCTCACATGCCCACTGTTGCCGCTTTTGGCGGTGGACAGGGGTCAGCATGGGCACCCTGACTGGTCTGCGGCTATGCAGCCCCATACGCAACATGCACTGTGTATTCTGACACCTTTCTATCAGAACCAGCATTAACTTCTTGAGCAATTTGAGCTACAGTAGCTTGTCTGTTTGATCGGACCACACAGGCCAACCTTCGCTCCCCACGTGCATCAATGAGCCTTGGCCACCCATGATCCTGTCACCGGTTCACCACTGTTCCTTCCTTGAAACACTTTGGATAGATACTGACCACTGCAGACCAGAAACACCCTACAAGAGCTGCAGGTTTGGAGATGCTCTGACTATCACAATTTAGCCCTTGTCAAACTCGCTCAAATTCTTACGTTTACCCATTTTTCCTGCTTCTTACACATCAACTTTGAAGACAAAATGTACACTTGCTGCCTAATATATCCCACCCACTAACAGGTGCCGTGATGAAGAGATAATCAGTGTTATTCACTTCATGTGGTCAAAATGTTATGCTTGATCGGTGTAATATTTGTTTTTTTAAAAACAAGCAGATTTATTCACATGAAAAAATTGTTGACGCACACAGACAGTCCCACTTTACTTAACACACATAAATTGAATGAATATGACTAATACTGATGAATAAACAAGCCTATAATGTAAGGCTATTAAATAGTAGTCCCAAACTAGTTTTTGTTAATACATTAAAGTAGCCACCACACTAATTAAAAAATATACAAAATAGCATAAATTGAAAATAAAGTGGCATTTTGGGGTTATGGAAACAACAGTTACCATGGTGAATACACAATACCAGCTGTTATTGAAACATGAAACATGCTCCTGATGAATAGAATGAACTTCATACCTGCATGCAAATCCTTCCTAACACACAACATACCACATTGTTACGTGATTTATTGGTACTTTACTTTTATTTCATGACTTACTAATTGCATGTTCGTAGTTTCTCTTGCGCTTTATTTATGAAAAGATGCATTTGCATGTGTAATTGAAAAGTGAACGCTACGAGTACAGTATAAAGGCTGACAGGACAGAACAGAAAAGTTTAGTTTTCTGAGGTGAGAGAGACTTTATTTCATAACAAGCTATGAAAATAACGTTATAATAATGACACTGACATATAGCCTGACAACATATCATCTGACCGCAGATACTGAATCAGGACAACACGTTTTTCTCAGACAAGTGGGTCACTCTATTTAGTACACCAACACACTTGACTTATGATATGTCATCTTAACTACGTAAATACGACTATAATTGCCTTTTAAAATTGTTACTTAGAATGGTAAATAAACAAAGATATAAATTGTGTAAATTAAATTAAATTCTAGTTCTTTAACTTCTCAACATACTAACATAATATTTCATCAAGTGTCAAGTGTATCCTTCGCTACCTCCAGTCACCCATAATCATTTGCACAAAAAAAAAAAAAAAAAAATAGCATAAAATTGTACATTTAGGGGTACAACAGCTTGTCACTGGAGCAGTAGCCTTAAAAGGACATCTTTGTACCTTTTTTATTCATAGTAGTACCTTAAGGTATGAACCTTTTTGTGGTAAAAAGGTACAAATATGTCCTTTTAACGGTACTGCCCCAGTGACAAGCTGTTGTACCCCTAAAGGTAAAATGTTGACACCTTCTATATTCTATATAGGCCACCTCCTACCTATAGGGAGGAACACGTGGAAATACACATACTGTATCGACTGACCCGTGGGGCAGTGCTACATATGGACTAATCTCTGGGGTAGGTCCTACCTGGAAAGGGATGGAACTACTACAGACACATAGTTGTGCCAGAGCAAATGTGCCCAGGGAAAGACACGGGTTTACAGAGGGAAACCGTATTCATGGAAGAATACACTTATGGGATTGCCGGCAGGGAATCACAATATATGGGGCATCAAGCCCTGTACAGGGGCTGACCGATTGTGCATGCATCTCAAGTACTGGGCCTGGCGTTGGACACCTCCGCCATGTTTAACTGCCGAAGGATGCCTGAAGGATACTCAAACAAGGGTTCACCAGCTGGGGAACTCTTATGGAGAGCATAGAAGGTGCTCGCATACCCTCCTTAGAGGGAAATGCTGCTGCAAGCAAGACAGATTTATGATGACAGGTTGCACTTTCCCAGTGACCTACAGTCCACTGCAACATGATGTGCTGCAATGGGGGCAACATACATTTTCAAGGTGGAGGGGGACAGCCTCCGCTTCAGCCTCTCTTGCAGAAAGGAAAGCACAGAACTGATCATCTCCAGGGGTCTTCACGGCGGAAGGAGCACTTAGCAAAGAGACTCTATTAAAATCATAAGCTCGCCTCGCCACCTCTGCCACTTAAGTACTCTGCATCCTGCCCAGAAGCCACACACGGAGGTTCTAGAGGTCCAGATGCAGGTGCCATATGGTGCCCTGTCTCTGAGAAAGAAGGTCCTTCTTTAGGGGAATCTGCCAGGGAGGGGCTGTCACGAGGAGCATCAGGTCCGAGAACCAGGTCCAGTGCAAGCAGACTCACTGGGGAAAACACATATTTGCATAGGCCCTTGGGGCCAGATAAAAAAAGCGGACAGTGGGTAAAAAAGCGGACAATGGGAGGATTCCTGGGAAGCAAACATATTTACCTCAGTGTCCCTGAATCGACTCCAGATCAGCTGGACCACCTAGGGATGGAGTCTCCATTCTCCCGGTAGCATGAGCTGTCGTGAGAGCACTTCGGCCGCATGATTAAGCTCACCCAGAATGTGAATTCCACAGAGCCACTGAGCCACTGCTGACCCCAGTGTGATGATCAGTGTGATGGTCACACAAAGTGTGCCATGGCACCATGGCCATCTCGGTACTCAGCTGTGTGGCCAGTCCTGATTCCTTCAGAAACTAAATGTTTTTAAAATTAGTAATTGAGCCAATGACCAATTTGTTGAAAAACACTATAGGTGTGTCTCAATTTGCACACTTATTCACTATAAAAGTATATGAAGTGTGCCATTTGGGACAGCGTCTATATAGTGCCTAGTATAAGTGGCACTATAGTGCATCATTTGGGTCACAACTTAAATCATTCAGGAACAAAACATAGCTACTGTATGCAATGGTTTTACATGGAATTGTTAGGGACAATTTTCATTGGTGGAGCATTTTAATAGAAGAGATGACATAATAATACACTGTGATTGCGTGTTGAATGAATCTGCTCAAGTAGCCTACTCTATGTAGGCTACATTAAATTACAAATATTAGATTAAATAGATAAAGTGCATGGCAATATTGTCTCTAAAATGCAAGTTTTAATGGCAAAGAATTGTGACTTTGGTGTACAATATTTTTGTCATGCTTCTATAGAGTGACAGAGAATACAGTTAGCTTCTGTAATCTGGGGGTGTAAATTCAGACTCGCTCTCTCACCTAGTGGTTGGGTAAAATGTGCTGAGGGCCCAGCTTCTGATGCTCTGAAGGAGGATTTATTAACTAATGGTCCAAAAGAAGGTTGCTACTAAAAGACAGCAGTTAATTAAAAAGAGGAAAGTTTAAAGGTGCATAAACTATGACATATATCAAATAACATTTTAGTCAAAATGTTATATATTTAGGCCTGTATTTTTAATTGTAGGCCTAGAGATGATAATAACAACAGATGTATCCACATTGAACAATTGTTCTCAGGTTAAGATGAATAATGATGTTTGAAATGTACATCTAATATTCATTATATATATATATATATATATATATATATATATATATATATATATATATATATATATATATATATATATATATATATATATAACTAAAAATTAAATAATTAAGACACACGCATCAACTTCAAGCATCTTACAGGGTCTTTTCACTTGAAAATCTACCAAATCTGCTGATCCCCCAAAATAAAATAAATTCATAGATCACTATAATCTCGTGTTGTACAGTTTTGGTAGAATAAATTGCGATCAATGCCCCAAATTCATAAATTAGTACTTCAGCACAAACATACAGAACATAAAGTAAAGGGATAAATAATTACAAAAAGGATGTCATTAGCACTTCTTTCTCTATGTCGTCTTCAAGCGGTGGCAGGTGTTTCTGGCTGATGTCACTTTCCACGGTCACATGACCTACATTGAGTCACGTGATCGGCGCTCCATTCTCGCCATTTTGAGTCCAGAGTGAAGCACTTTTACACCCCAGGAATAAAAGCAGCGCATCACGGGCACCGAGGCCAAAGATCAGACACAACTGCCGCATCAGTAAGTAGCGCTCGGATGGTTGTGACAGTCGCATGACTCTGAGCTGTTTATTAAACGGCACAGTTGCTTTTTACAGCTCATGTTAAAGTGTAAAGTGTGCATGTGTGTGCTGCTGTTGTCAGAAACGTCCTGCCCCTTTCTCACGTTGCGTCTCCACGGTTATCACGGACACCATGTTCTCAAACACACACACACACACACACACACACACACTGCTAAACTTAAGCTCAACTGTCTCACATCGATTGACTGAGATTGATTTGCACGTGTCGAGTATCTGTCAGTAGGTCTGTGTCTCTAAACATCCGTCAAATCGTCATATCTCTATAAACTATCGCACAGAGATACACCGCATGTGTTTATTTTTTACCCCTTCACCATTTCAGTTTTTTTACCCTCTTGTCGATTTTGGCCTTTACTTGTTTATTGTTGTTACTTTGTAACAAACATATAATATAGTATAATCTGAACACTTCACTTTTACAACATATAGGCCTAATTGAGCTTAAAGGGACACCCCCTCCCACACACACACACACTTATGCAACACACACTTAAGTTTAACACCCACATGTACACAAAGATAATGAAAACTGTGTCTGTGAAAGTCAGTTGGGTCCAGTGTTGTATTGAACCCCTTTAACTTTATTGTACAGAAGAAGAAGAACATTTTTAATTTCGGAGAGGAAAACGCACACAAAGCTTTCCTTGTTTTCAATTACTGTATAATAATTGCATGTGTATACTTGTGTTCACATGTGTTCATACTCCACGTGTCTTTGTTTTGATTCAGAGTAATGCTCTATAACTTCCTTTTAACTGTAGGTCAAAAATGCAGAAGTGCTATTAGGAAATGTCTTACAAGTTGAGTAATGTGAAGAAAAAAAAAAAATCACTCTCAGATTAGGTGTGTTAGATGTCGCTCCGGTATGATAACTATCCCTAAGGTATGTCTTTCATTATTGCAAACAATATTAATTGTGTAAATACAGTAATACTGGTACATGGCTGTAAACAATTGCTGCATATATAATGGCCACGAAGAGTGTATTGAGAGGGGACATCTGTTAACTGCATAGCCTTTTTACTGATGGTTAAATCTCATCTTTCCATTTAAAGGAAAATTACTTAAAATTATAAAGTACCATTTGTTCACACACACACACACAATACATTTATCTCTTATTTAACACAATATCAATGTACTTATCAAATAAATGGCTGTAAAATTGCAGAAATATGTTGATTTATGAAGGGTCCCGAAACACCACCGTTTTTGTGTGAGGTCCCCTGAGACAGCATGCACATGAGTGGGGCTAACTCAACTTTTTTTGAGTAAGCAGACTGTAATAAGCATATGATATTGTATAGTCTGCCAGCCATTATCACTAAACTTTGACAGGTACAGGCTACTTGAAGTTTAAATAATTATGTTATAATTTTAACAGAGCAAAGTGTTTTCTGCTTCAGATTCAGAAACCACTTAATCTGCCGTGAAAAAATAAACATCTGATTTACTATGCAGTAACTAGTGCGTGTTATTTATAGGTATGTGAAGTAATGGCTATTCTTGTAAATGTATAAGGAGGACCTCTGCCACTGTACACACAGAAAGCGAATCATCTTAAAATCAGTGGTGGACAAAGTACACAAATCAAGTACTTGAGTAAAAGTACAGATACCCTAATATAAAATGACTCCAATAAAAGTATTAATTACAAAAGTTTTTAATTTTTACTTAAACAAAGGTAAAACGATACTTTATAGATTAATGTTTATTTATTTTGCAGTTCTTTTTAATGTAGACACACAGATAGAGCTTAAATAGGCTACAGCTCAGTCTGGCATCATTATAAATGATGAATTGTCAAGTAACCAGCACTAGTCAATAAAGAAGATTATGCAGACACTATGCAAAAAATTTTATATTTCACTACCAAAGCTTGTCATACACTGATATTTACTGATAATTCAAGTGTGCAAACAAGTTAAATAATATACCGTACAGAATATAAAAATGAAGAAAAACATAATGTGTAAATGTGTGTTGACAAATATACAATATAAAAATCAGACGTTGCATAAGGCAAAATATGTTAAAGGTGCAGTCTGTAATGTTTATGAGGATCTAGAAATGCCATATAATATACATAACTGTGTTTTCAGTGGTGTATAAAGACCATACACAATGAACCGTTATGTTTTTAACTACCTTAGAATGAGCCAGTAGTTGACTCAACAACAGCTCCTGTCGAAACGGTCCAATTGACGAATGAAATGAACCAATTTAACAGATTCATTGAAAAGAATCAGCATTTGAGCTAATCAGACATTACTAAATTACAAGGAATTGCATGTTTTTATGAAATGCAGTGGAAAAAGTACTGGTAACACTTTAGTTAATAGTGAGAATTAGTCCCTAAACTAGTTGCGTATTAGCATGCATATTACTAGGATATTGGCTGTTTATTAGTACTTAGGAAGCACATATGAATGCCTTATTCTGCATGACAATATTCTATATCCCTTAATCCTATATCTTAACAACTACCTTATTAATAATCAGTAATTAGGGGTTTAATGAGGCAAAAGTCATAGTTAATAGTTAGTTAATGGTGAGAATTGGACCCTAATCTAAACTGTGACTAAAATAATATATTATGCTTTTGAATGCAGTGAAATATGTTTCCCAAAATAAAAATACTCAAGTAAATGTTTCAAGTAAAAATACTTTGTTACTGTCCACCACTGCTTAAAACATTCTCCAACTCTGCATCTCTGAACTTTCATTGAGCTGGAAGTTGCTGTTTCATTCATGTTGTTTTTTTTTTTACTTTTTAGGAATGGATGACAGCAGTGGTGTTGCTGTCCTAGTGCCTCACTCTAGAGGCCAGCAGGATACAGTCTTCATTCCCGACAAACGTCTTCATGATGGCGAGGACCAGCAACGGCAGCAGCAAAAGCAGGCTGCTGACTCTCTTATTCAGGTCATTGAGAAGCTCAGCAAGATTGTGGAGAAGAGGCCCAGAAGATGCACTGTCTCTGGGAAAAAGAGACCCTTGATTGTTCCAGACAGCAGAGACTGCACTGAAGGGGCCACACCTTGTAAGAGACTCAGAGAGAAACGGGAAAAGTGCCCAACACCCAGCAGCATGCCTGGTCACGTGTTCGAACAGGAGCCTTCAGGTCAAGGCACTCGGACAGTTACATGTTACCAGTGCAGTATGTGCCGATTTATCTCTCCTACATTGGAGCTGTTGAAAGAGCATCTGCTACAGCATGACGAGCAGCACAGTGAGCTCATCCTTATGTGCTCAGAATGCCAGTTCACTTCAAACCTTCAAGAGGAGCTGGTGGCACACATAAGACTCCACCTGGAGGAGGGCGACCATACCAGACGCATCCTAGACGAGCAAGGCACAGCATTGGCAAGGAACGTTCACCAAGGGTTGGCAGTTTTGAAGGCAAGCAACTTGGAATCAGAGAAGACATCTACGTCGAAGAAGTGGTACAGCTTTGAGCAGGGTAGGTACCGTTGTCTTATCTGCAACTATGAATGTAGGCAGCAGCGCAATTTGAAGACCCATGCATGGAAACACGCTGGCCTGGTTGACTGCTCATACCCAATATTTGAAGACGAGACCGACTGTCCTGATACTTTACAAAGGTCCAGTCCTCCTTCAGTTCCAGCAGGTAAAGAGGATACCATTGTAGTGCTTGCAGCAGTTGGAGGAAAACCTCAAGTGATGCATGGCTCCTCCAGCCTCCAGCTAGATCTGTGTGCCTCACCAAAAGTGAAGTGTCATGGGGAGACGGCAGCTTTGAAAACAGTGGAGAGCAAAATGCCAGTGATTAGTCACGTTTTTTCTATTAAAGACCCAGAGGAGCCCTCGGTGGAGGTCCAGGTGACACCAGAGGCACAAATGGAGCTGGAGTTGGAGACTGAGAGTCAACAGGCAAGCTCTGACAGCCTCCTGTCCTCTGCGCAGAAGATTATCAGCTGCAGCGGCAACAGTGCTGGCCATGTCAATGTCATTGTGGAACGCCTTCCCTGTGCTGAGGAACCAGTGTCAAGCAAACCTCTGCTCCTCAGCCCAGAAGTAGGAGGAGACAAAACCCTTCTTGCCTCTGAGGAGCCAGAGTTAGAGAGCCAACACCACCCTGTATACTACAAACAAAAGGAGGAGGTTGTGATCACCTGGAATGGAGAAGATCAACAACAGGAGGAGGAGACGGTGTCTTCGGGATCTCCCTCAGATGAAAACGTACCACCAGTTCGGAGAAGGACTTACTCAGAGTCACTTCGGCTGCATTCTTTAGCAGCCGAGGTATTGGTGGCCATGCCCATGAGGGCCCCGGAGCTTAGCAAAACTACTGCAAAAGGTATTCATGACCCGAGTACGCAAAGCCCTGACACAGGCCAGAAAATTATAGAGATTGCTGACACTGCCAACCCTAAGGTGTCCTCAGGAGAGCTCACCGGTGCCATTGGAGAGCCAGCTGCTCTGCTAAACCTTAGCCTCCAGAGTTCAAAAGATTCTCGAGATGTGCTGGTCGAGGGACCCTCCAAAGCCGGCATCAGTATGTCTCTTTTGACAGTCATTGAGCGGCTGCAAGAGCGTTCTGACCAAAACACTTCAGATGAGGACATTCTGAAGGAGTTGCAGGACAATGCCCAAAGTCAACATTCTGGTGGAGTTCCTGGGGGTGTTTCTGTGCCTGGTGAAGTTTCCTCTACAGACGGCCTGGTGGAATATATAGCTGGGAGCGAGAGGCCCTACCGCTGTCGACTGTGCCTGTACAGCAGCGGAAACAAGGGCTACATCAAGCAGCACCTACGTGTGCATAGACAGAGAGAGCCCTACCAGTGCCCCATCTGTGAGCATATAGCCTGTGACAGCAAGGACCTGGAGCGTCACATGATCCACCACTTCAAGCCCCGCATGTACAGCTGCAAACAATGCACAGAGAGGTTCTACTACAAGGTGAGGACAGAAACAAACCTGTCTGGTGGAAATGAGCATTAAAAAAAGTGATTTTATTCTAATGTGCCTGTTGAAGCGAAGATCAGTGTTGGACGTATTTTATCATTATTAAAACATCTGATTCACTTAATTCGCCAAAAAATGGTTCTGTAATAATTTATTCTCATGCTTGTCTGTATGTCTTTCTTTGTTCTGTGCAACACAAAAGATGATGTTTTAAAGATTGTTTCAACAATTTTTGTTCCTACAATGAAAATCAATGAGGTCCAAAACAGAATTAGAATTGACCAAAAAAAAAAACAAAGCAAAATATTTTCTTTTGTGTTGCAGAGAAGAAATAAAAGCATACAGGTTTGGAACAACATGCGACCTTGAACATGAACTAAATGCATTTTTTAATGAAACAGGACTGAGTGCTTGAAGCACTATACTTTATAAGTGGAATTCTTTTGAGAAACAAAATTCCTTGATTATAGCAATAGATCAAATACAAATACCCATTTACTGTTTATTTGTTTGTATTTTGAATTGACATCTTAAAATAGACTACATAATCTTCTTGTTTTCAGCTTGTATTGAATTATCCTTGCATTTCCTGGTAGGCAATATATATTTAAGCAGGTCTCAACTGTTCTGAGTGGGGAGCAAGTGTTCATTTTAGTCCATGTAGATTGGCATAATGACTTTCTAATATTGGAGTGCACTGCTCTCCCTTCCACTGCTGCTTTATTAATAAACTTCCTCCTTATGAAGCACTGATGATGGTTTTATAAATACCTCATTCAGAGTCAGCTGAGAAACCACGAGCGAGATGGGCATGGGATAGACGACATCAGCAACACACTGACCCACGTCACTGAAAGCACAGCAATCGTTGAAGAATCAACCAAGATGACTGATGAGCGTGAGAATGAAATGACCTTCAGCACCACACAACTGACCAAAAATTAACACTTTCTCCTTATAGTCCTTATAAAAGTACAGATGTTTTTTTGTTTAGTTTTTTCTTTCTATATTATGACATACTGAGTAACAAATTACAAAAAAAATGTAGGCTGGCTTGGTTCCATCTATTGGTCATTGAATGGATTTTGAGATGTGAATGTTGCACTCAAAAATTAATGCAAACTTGCAGTCATTTGTGGAGGGGTGGGAATTAAATAGTCGAAATGATTGGATAATTCTGGCATATGTCCCTTTTTTACTAGTAGCTCGAGTTGACATTTTAATTAAAAAATAAAACATACAATATAATATATAACATGCATTTGCAAAATAGGGTGAATTTTCATTTCATGCCAACTGTAACACTACAAATAATGTGCGATTATCATCTATCCATTTTCCATCAACATGGTTCTCGTGGGTTTTTAACAACTTGGAGACTTTTTAAAATATTTCTCTTTCTTGCTCAGATTTGGTCGGTGAGCAAAGCGTTTTCAAATGCGACGTGTGCGACTACACCAGCTCCACGTATGTCGGGGTGCGCAACCATCGACGAATCCACAACTCTGATAAACCATACAGGTTTGTGTTATTTTTTTAATTTTTTCATTGTCATTGACTATAAGGATGAATGTTTAGAAATGTTTTTTTGTTTTTTTGTAAACGATACATTACACAAGGAGAGCACATCAGAAAGCATCATTGTCTTTGGCTGGAAATGAAAGCATTACCACTTATCACCACAAGGGTGCAGTGGTGCTCAGGATAAGTCTTTGCTGCCTGTGCTCATTGTGTAAAGGCATTATGCTGAAAACGTACAAGAACTATGTTCGCTTTAATGCAAGCGCACAGACATAAACCCGATCACATGCCTGCTCACATAAACACCTCAAGGTCCCTTTATGGTCTCTTTGTGTACGCTGACATGTTTTGCTTCAGTTCTGCTCACCCCATGATCATTTCAAACAGCTTCTGAGAGAGAAGGTCCTTTTAACACAGCTGCAGGATCCATTCAAGGCCTGCAACGTATTGCATTTGCCGCAAGCAGCCTCTCTACAAATGCCCTTTCAATGGTCTTCAAACGCAGTCCTTTAAGTGTTCAAACACACAGCCGCATACACAAAACGCAAATTACTGTGCAAAACACAACTGCTGACCCCACTTGACAGGTGCTCCAGAAGGTCTCTTTTCAAACCATAGTCTTGTGCTGCTTAAATTGCTCATCCTGTGCCGCATGACCCCTGTAGGTGCTGCAGCTGTGATTTCGCCACAACTAATATGAATAGCCTGAAGAGCCACATGAAAAGACATCCACAGGAACACCAAGCCATGCAGCTGCTGGAGCAGTACAGGTGAGAAGCAAACACTTTGAAAGAGCTGGTGTACAGAACTTGACTGTAGGTGGAGATGGGTGATGATCTTTATTCTGTGTTACAGGTGCTCGCTGTGTGGTTACGTGTGCAGCCACCCACCATCTCTCAAATCCCACATGTGGAAACATGCTGGAGATCAGAATTACAACTATGAGCAAGTCAACAAGGCCATCAATGAAGCCATTTCTCAGAGTAGCCGGTAGGAAGGACCTTTATAATATAGATCGTTTTGTGTGATTTTTGTTGTTTACTCTAGTGTGAGGTTATGTGGGTAACATGTATAATTATAATTCTGATTGATTTGTTTATTTATGTATTTATTTATTTTTGGGGGAGGGGTTAGATTAAGGCTTGATTTTGCTAAAAAAAAAAAGTTAAATCTTAATATGCATGTGTTTGCCCTGAAATTTAAAGGGTTATCTAAAGCATGTTTTCCCACACTGTTTTTCAAGGGAAATTAATTTTTGTGTGTGTGTGTGTGTGTGTGTATGTGTGTGTGTGTGTGGGGTTCACCCAAAAATGAAAATTCTGTCAATTACTTGCCCTCATGTCGTTCAACACCTGTAAGACCTTTGTTCATCTTCGGAACACAAATGAAGATATTTTTGTTGAAATCTGATGGCTCAGAAAGACCTTCATTGGCAGCAATGACATTGTTTTTGTTTTTTTTTAAACTATTTTCATAATTTTCGCTTCATAAAATTATTGTAGAACCACTGTAGTGAGATGGACTTTGTAGCGACGTCTCCATTGGATTTTAACAAAAATATCTTCATTTGTGTTCCGAAGAAGTACTTACAGGTGTCGAACGACATGAGGGCAAGTAATTAATGACAGAATTTTCATTTTTGGGTGAACTAACCCTTTAAACATAGTGAATGGAATAGCTGTGTTAATAATAAGTTATATGAAGTTAATCCAATCATAAATTTAAAGTTTTTTGCAAATTGTATTTTTGAGAGTAGACATGATCAGACTGTTTACACAAAATGCCGAATTGGTCATTCCAGACTTGTTAATTTGTTTTTATTGAACGGTGATGTACCACCAATACGTCATTTTTGTAAAACACCTTTGTCTATAAAACTTTTGTTGGAATGTACTGCTTTGAATGTCACTAGGCAACGTTTTTACACAGAAAGTTCTTTAGTGGATGTTTTTAGAAATGTTTCACCAGGAATAATCTTTTTTTTTTTTTTTTTTTTTTTTTTTTTTTTTTTTTTATCAAATATTGAAATTAAAAATCTTATATAATGTTTGTTATATTTATCAGTTGTTGTTTTGTTTATTGCTACAATTGTGTTACTTTTGTTTATATATATTTTTAATATATTGCCATGAAAATAGCCACAGATCCTGATATGGCAATAAAAATAAATCAATAAATAACACAAGGAAATTATATTTTAACAAATTTAAGTCTGTGGTCAGTAAAAAGTAATTCCTTTATTCCTGTAATGCATTTAATACATTATATATTACTAAATTAATATAATAACATTTAAAAATACCATGGTTACAGTTAGTGTTACAGTAATCCATGGTAAAAGTTGGTGATTTGTGGATCGAAAAGTGTTTTAACTTTAATAATGTTCTCTGCTCTGATCTAGTGCTGCGATATATATTTAGCCAAGCTGATAAATGGTCAATGTAGTGCGGTTCAAATGAGTAGCGCCGTTCCTTTCTGCTTTTGGAGCTTTGCCGTTTTATGTTTCTCATACGCAACATAATTGGCAGTTCATAATTTAAGAGAGTTGGGCGACTTTGTAGTTGCACCAGTGCAACCTCGAACAAATTTTAGTAGCACTGGCATGAAAAACATGTTTTGAATCTTTAATCTGAGTTTTGAATAATTTAATTGAAATGGACAGTTTGAACTGATTCACAGAACTGAATTAAACTTGCCAACTTTTTTTTTCTTCTAAAGTTTAAATCTGAGAGCTGTTTTAAAGCCTACCTGTCTTAAATCTCTCATATGCAAGATGGTGGAAGTAATTAAATGAAATGATCTTGTAGTGATGTAACCATTTTATATTTTCTTTTTTTCTCCTGGGTTTAAGATCTCCTACGACGCCTCTGAAGTCAGCACATGAGACTGGAATAGAGCGTCCATATATTGTCTTGACTAGAAAAGACAAACAGTCACCAGAGGTGGCTTCTGCTTCAGGTGGGCAAGAAGGCAACTCCATGAGGCCATTGTCCACCAGGGAGCAGGCCGGCGGGGCTGTAACGTGGCGGAGCGGCTCGGGGCAGACGCGGGCAGGTATGGAATACTGTGTGCTGCTCTTTTGCTGCTGTATCTGTGGCTTTGAGTCCACCAGTAAAGAGCAGCTGATGGAGCACATGAAGCAGCATGAGGGAGATCTGATCAGCATCATACTGAGCAAGGAGCAGCAGGGAAACCAGCCCACAGAGACCAGCAGCAGCCAGTGACACATACTGTTCTTGTATCACTTCTGCTTGGACAAGCACCATGCACAATTTTAAAAACGTTCTTTTGTTTTCTATCACTCTACCTTTGTATTGATGTCACAGTTAGTTTCCGTTACTGTTATTGACCATGGACGTGATTTCAGCAAAGTGCAGTCAACTAGGTATCAAATGAAATGTAATTTACTAGTTCAGCAGAGGAAAGTAACTTTTGTTGCGAGTTATGCAAATGATGAATTTCAAAGGCATTGTATACCTCATCTGTTCAGAACATACATTGTAGAATCCACACATGATGAAAATGAGGCAGCTTCTCTTGTTCACTGTAATATTATTTATATCTATATTTCTTATGTGCGTTTACCTTTAAGGCAGCATTTGTCATGCTGTATTCGAGTGTAGAGAAACTTCTTTCTTGCTGTCTATGTGTCAGTGTTTGCATTGATATTTATCAAACTAATTTATTTTATATGCATGTTCCCCTCCGTTATGTTCATACAAATTAGAACATTTGTTTCTAGTTATGGTCTCTTTTTTTGGTGCTATTGGTCTTGCGCTCAGAAATGAGTGAAATATGTCATCTTTGGGAATGTGTCTTATATAATGAATTTAAATGTTCTCATTGGAACAACACGCATATAAAATTGGCCCCATTTAAAAATTAACTATTGGAAACATGCAGCAGAATAACCACAAATATGTATAGATTATTATTATTGTTATTATTATTATTATTTGTTATTATTATTGAAATACACATATTAAAATCCATATCAAGCTATTGCAAAGTTAAAATGCCAAAACTTGAAGACATGTCTCACTCTTAAATATCCTTCAATTATTTTTTATGAGTAGGTTATTGTATTTGTAGGATGTTTTTTTTCCTCCTCTCTTATTTTTTCTTCTGCTGTGATGGTTAAAAAAAAAAAAAAAGTTACAATTCACAACTTGGTCATGGGTTTAAAATGAGATCTATCCAGAAAAGGTAGAAGTAGGTTATTGGGTTGTCACAACACCAGCTATAGTATCATGATATCAAGTAGTACCGCGGTATCTCTTATTTTGTGAATCCGTCGTTATTGCAGAGGCTGTTCTGTTGTATTGATAAGTTCACACAAAGTCGTTGTCATTATATATTGATTATTCTTATTAATACTGTAATATTATAGTATAATATAGTTTTGAACATGTTTTAATTTTTCTCTTTCACACAGCATTGCAGTGCAGTTTTTTACAGAAACTCGAGGCTTTTATAAAGCCAAAGCTTAAATTTTGAAGTTTACTTTAAAGTTATCCACCTTTTTCCTACGCCTCTTGACGCTTTTCATGAGTTATGGGTGTTAAACCGTAAACAATCAGTGAAATTTGCTTTATACAAAAATTGGTCATGATGAGATGACATTATTCTACCATTGAACATTTAAAAGCATCCACAAAGTACATTCAACAGACCATGGATAACCCCAAACGCAGAATTATTTCCACAGCAAAATTTACAATAAAAATAAAATGTATAGAACTTGAATGGTTTAAAAGCATTTGCATGAATAAGAGCGTGAGCATATAATGTAACACTAGCCATAGGATGACAGAAAAAACGGATTCTGTGTTTATTGCATTAATTTAATGCGTTAAGGCTTGTTCATACCGGGACGATTATCACGTGTGCTTATCGCCGATGTTTAACACCTCGTGACTAAACAGAGGGCGCCAATGTGAGTGTGCACAATGACATGTAAAATGGCAGGCATACATTTTTTTTTTTTTTTTTTTTTTTTGTTAAAGCCTCAGGTTAGTTTTTTTGGTTTGCAGCACGTTATAAAACCTGGTCGACCAATGAGATTGCCGCTTTTGTTCATGTGCCTGGAGCTGCTGAAGTTACAGTAAAACACGACTTGGTGACGCTCAAGTACAAAACGGTCTTGCCGAGCACTCATGGTTGAAGACTACGACGACGAAGAGGAAGTAGACGAAATAGCATCGTGGCAAGATGAATGTAGAGCTGCTGGTCTCTTCTGAACACAAAGAACTTTATGACAAATGCCACAGCGACTGCAAAAATCTTGCGTTATGGAGAGGAATTGCAGATCAAATAGGATTTGATGGTGAGTTTCCATTGAATCCTATTTGATCTGAATTCAAATCAAAAGCGCCATCTACTGTCAGGGAGTGAATTTGCACGTTCACTCGGCACATCGCCAGTGAAAACTGCTTGGGTATGAACACAGATGCGTTGAAAAATGCTGGCGACAAGCGAGCGCGATACTCGTTGTGCACGAAAAGTTAATGATAAATTAATGTTGACAGCGCTAATTAAAAGACCAAGTGTTGCAAACTGACGGATAATGATTATTTGTAGTGCAAGGTTATATTTTGAAATTATTAGTTTCAGTCATTTTGAATGGAAGTTCCCCAAACCGGAAGTGTCACCCATAATTCAAAACGCAGTAGGCTCATTAGGAAAAAAGGTGGATATTGTCAGTAATGAATATGATCATTTCAAACAAGCCCAGAAATTCGATGTTCTTACTGCGGCCAATATCAGGTTCAAGTGTGAACTGGTCTGCTGTAACTTCGCTGCCGTATTCCATATTCACAGAGTGACCGAAGGACTACCAGTAGGCTAAGTAAAATCTTTGGTGGGACTCCCATCAGTGCAGAATTGAGACGAATGTTGATCTAGAGCAGGGGTGGGGACCGTTGATCCTGGAGGGCCATTCTCTTGCAGAGTTTGCAAACACTCACTTGCCTGTAACTTTAGTCATCTTGAAGACCTTGATTAGCTTCAGGTGTGTTTGATTAGGGTTGGAGCTGAATTCTGCAGGACACTGGCCCTTCAGGATCAACGTTCCCCACCCATGATCTAGAGTGACGTAAAATTTGCATGAATTCCGATATGGCTGTTCAGACTGAAGTCGCATTGCAAAACATCAAACCTGTATCTGATTTAGGACCACATATGGAAGTGGCCCAAATCAGAATCAAAAAGATCAGATTCCATGTGGTTTGTGCTGTTCACAGTATTATGAGAAAAAAACAACAACAAAAAACATCAGTCACATGAGCAAAAAATGGATTCGGGCCAGTTTTACCTTCAGTCTGAACGTAGCCTAAAGTCCACCAAACTTATCACGTGACGTGCGCGTGCGGATTGCTTTCACATTGTTTTATTCCACATAGGCTATTTTTTTTTTTTTTTTTTTTTACGCATTGATGCTTCAGAAGGACATTTTTTGGCCGTTAAATGCCCTGGAGTAAAATACATGCCAATACTGAATATGAGCCATGGGTGCCGCTGCACAACCGAGTTCAGCTCAAGTGCATCACAGTACGTTGGAACGCCCACAGTATTTTGAGACTTGGGCATCGTGATGCTACCATAGCACCGATATACTGTGCAACCCTAGTAGTTGAGATTTTGCTTCATCACTACCTCAGATTTAATACTTTTTGTCCCCTGCTCTTTTGCCCTTGGCTTTGATCTTAAGGTCCCTAAGTCTGACTTTATATGCAGCATATTTTCCAAGGAATGATTTGCATACACTTAATGTTTGTATGTCAACAGTCTAAAATGCAAAATTAGCATGATTAAAAGGGCATCCATAATTCATGCAGGCTTCACACTGCCCAGTGTATCAGAGAAATTAACTCTTAGGAATTAAATCATAGGTATTTACATACACGATTATTACATTCTGAACTTAATGTACTAATTTACAATTCAAACTGCAAGTGTCACAGAAATGGTAACATGGTCTGCATACAAATCATGTTACCAAATGCATCATAATGAAAATGAATAGGAAACATTCACCATTATTGAAATTGCTTTCTCACTTTCATTTAGTGTTTTGCCACATAAACATCTGTTGAGTGTTTGTTTCAGAGGATGCATCTTATTGTTTATGTGCACGATGCACACTTGCTTTCCAAGTAATGCCATCAAAGAAATACTGAGCTTCCTAGAAGGTTCATGTTGTTTTCCAGCCGCATTTCAATTCCTGTATCACTCTGCTGACGTAATGGTATTATCCCTTTTCTTTTCTCTGTCTGTGAGTAGGAATTGGCAGATACTCTGTACACATTGTATTCCAACAATCTTTTTTTATTTGGAATCCTAGCCGTTGTTTCTCACATTTCTTCCTAGAACAATTGCAATTCATCTGTAATGTGTAATTTTTTTTTTTTTTTTTTTTTCTAAAGATACAAAATAGGTTTCAAATAATCAGCATCTGCGTTAGCAGGGCCTAGTGAGTTAATTGTGTTTCACAAGATTTGGTAATCATCATTAGGACAGCCTCTCAGCCGCAAGTGTGCCTTCCATTTCAACAACCTCATATTTAATGGAGCTTCAGTCAAATTCAGAAATATACCATAAATCTTAAGACAAGTATACCAAGTGCTTTGGCATCTTGGAGTCTGTATAATGTGTCCTCAAAATTGTGTTATGTATTCGGTCACATGGTACTGTAAAGCGGTTTTGTATGTGACTTGTGTGTGTGTGTGTGTGTGTGTGTGTGTGTGTATATATATATATTATATATATATATATATATATATATATATATATATATATATATATATATATATATATATATATATATACTGTAGAAAACTGAAAATTTTTAGAGGAATTCTATTTTTTAAAACTTGTATAAACACTACAGAAAGAAAAAGAATCAAAAGGAAAGCAACTGAATCAAAAATTACCTTTGACTCGCCAAAGTGCATCAAAAGGGGTCTTTACTGTGTGTAAGGGAGCAGTTGGCATTCGAAACTCCAAACAAGCACATTGTGTTACATGCTTCCATGCCAAAGGAGAGAAAAATCAAACAAATAAACCTTCTAAATTTTACAGTCTAAAGGCCTCTCACTGCTGTTTTCCTTTTCAAGCACAGAGGTCCAAAAGGCCCTTTTTTGATATTAGTGTTCCGTTCACAATTATTTATTTGTGCTTTTGAAACTGTAATGTTATGATTTTTGCCAGTGTATTTTTGGTTATAAAGAATGTGAACAACAGTCATCTGAATGTGTCTTTATTTGGTCTTCAGAGTTAGCAAAAGCAAGGCGCTACCCAACAAACTCGAGCCATCAGCTACATTCAACAAAATGCACATATGATTGGATTTAGTCCTAAAACTCAATGGACTTCATCCTACATCAAAATTGATGAACAATTCAGGATTTATCAAAGCAAAAACTGGGGCCTGTACCATGAAGCCAATTTAGCTGGCTAGCCAGATATGTTTAAGCTTAGTTTGTGCCAATAATCCTGGGTTTTAGGTACCATTAAAGTGGTTTAGCTGTGTTCATCTCCATATGCTCCACGGCTAACCTGCTCCGGAGCAGGTTATGTTCTGGATAAGACATCTCAAACTGAAATTGGACCAATCAGCTGTGAGCAAAGTGACACACCTCTGATGCAATAAAGCCACCCCTGAAATGATTGGTTTGGTTTTGTCAACTCAAAACTAATCCTGTAACCCTGAGTTTGTTAAACTACCATCATGGTACATGCCCCAGATGTGAAAATGTTCTTATGCAAATGGCAGTATTATTTATATAAATATTAGTACTATATTACACTAATATTATATGCACAAATGAGCATCATTTTATAATTATGCCACTGAAATTATATTGACATTTTCCTTATTTTATTGAGCAGAGCACACAATATAACATGACATAGCTTATACAAAGGAAAGAACGAGTGACACACATACAAGGGGACAAATATATAGATATAGTAATGTGTATAGTGATAAATTTAAGCAATAGGTTAATCATTATTTACATATTTCTAGTAAATCTTTCTTGTAGTGTAACGGAGGGAAAAATTGATAAAGACAATTTAAGATAATAATATCTGGGCACTATAATATTTCAGCCACTCCACTGCCGACGAAACACAACCACTTCCATTGTGCAAAGATGAGAGTAGGTACCACTGGCAGAGGCAACGAATGGAGTGGCAAACCAAAATGTCTGGATGTGAGCATATGTTGTTCTAGAACTTGGATATACCTTTCAGCATTGATGGTGCCTTTCCAGATGTGTGAGCTACCCATGCCACACGCACTCATGCAACCCCATCCCATCAGAGATGCAGGCTTCTGAACTGAGCGCTGATAACAACTTGGGGTGTCCTTGTCCTCTTTAGACCGGATGACATGGTGTCCCAGTTTTCCAAAAAGAACTTCAAATTTTGATTCGTCTGACCACAGAACAGTTTTCCACTTTGCCACAGTCCATTTTAAATGAGCCTTGGCCCAGAGAAAACGCCTGCGCTTCTGGATCATGTTTAGATATGGCTTCTTTTTTGACCTATAGAGTTTTAGCCGGCAACGGCGAATGGCACGGTGGATTGTGTTCACGACAATGTTTTCTGGAAGTATTCCTGAGCCCATGTTGTGATTTCCATTACAGTAGCATTCCTGTATGTGATGCAGTGCCGTCTAAGGGCCCGAAGATCACGGGCATCCAGTATGGTTTTCTGGCCTTGACCCTTACGCACAGAGATTGTTCCAGATTCTCTGAATCTTTGGATGATATTATGCACTGTAGATGATGAGAACTTCAAACTCTTTGCAATTTTTCTCTGAGAAACTCCTTTCTGATATTGCTCCACTATTTTTGGCCGCAGTATTGGGGGAATTGGTGATCCTCTGCCCATCTTGACTTCTGAGAGACACTGCCACTCTGAGAGGCTCTTTTTATACCCAATCATGTTGTCAATTGAAAGTGAAATGTGACAACATGCCCCATAGGTGGGGTACATTGTAACATGTGAGGGGGCACATATAATCACACAAATATCCAAGACAAACTAAAATATTTTGTCAATAAAATACAATTATTAACTTTTTAAAATAAAATAATGGCATTTTTTAATCATTAAAAATATAAAAATTTTGAGTTTGACAACAAACACATCACTAAATACAGCTATACAGCATAGTGAAAAACATAATAATAATCATAATTTCTGAACATTGACTCTCAGTCATTATTCACCCTTTTCCATTATTCACCCTTGTGGTTTCTCAAAAGAATTCATAAAAGTATAGAATATAATAGCGTAATTCTAATAGGGGCTCATTGTAACGCAGTGTTAGAACACACCCCACCTGCACAACTGGGATTTAAACCACGGCTCGTGTCTTCTGCTGTTAGATCAGCATTAAAGAACCATCTCAACTGTTAAATAACAGATAGAAGATTACAATAATATCAGATTTGTCTTATTTAAATAAACACAAAAAACAGAGATGAAAAATAAACTTGAGTAAGAAAGGTACTTTTGCTATGATTAAATAAATGTTCAGTGATATCTTCCAAAGATTTTTACATTTTGGTGCAATTTTTTCTCTAAATAATGTTGATATGGCAACTAGTAAATACACAGTTTCGTCATCCTGGCATGTGTGGAAAGTGTTAAACCATGTGAGTTACAACTAACCCTGCGTTAGGTTGTGCCCCGCACTCCCCTATCTAAATTCTACTGTAAAACAGTCATTTATTTAAGTTAAACTGAGCTTTTATTTTGACAGGTTTATGTGAAGACCTTTTGAGTTTCTGTGTGTTTATGATATGACTATATTTTGTCTTAAATTAAACTGTAAAATACTGATGAAATGACTCTCAGAGCGGCTCTGGAGATGACGTTCGTGCGTTCATGTCCTCACTCCTATGAGATGGCACATGACAGTCACGCACGATTCAACCAAATAATTAATTAGTAATCGGGATTGATGGCTCAATCGGACTGAAAAGCCTTCATGCAAACAGCTTAATCAATCGATTGAGCTCGCTCTTAATGAAATTTAGATCAGATTGAAAGGAGTGGTTTATTCCAATTCTAATCCGATTGAGATGACATAAACACTTGATCAAGCAGATAAGCTCATCACGACAGCGCATTTACATTTGTTCATATCAAGTGGTCGCCATCTGGATAACTGATTGGATTTATATATACATATTTTTATTTTATACTATTTTTCATATTTGTATATTTGTGTTCATGTTGTGTTGTATTGTATATGTGCACTGGAAGCTTCAGCACCAAGACAAATTCCTTGTGTGTGCAAGCACACTTGGCAATAAAGCTCTTTCTGATTCTGATTCTGATTCTGATTTATGTTTTCCCGCAAAATACTTAAGGGGCATTTAAGAGGTATGTAATAGGCCCGGAGTGTAAAACAACTTTCACTTTATCCTCTATTAATGACAGTGCCCACAGAGCACAGGCTTTTTGTGATCTCAAATAGGGTAAGTTTCCCAACATTAATCTTATATTATGAAACATGTTATTCCGACACATTGCATGATTGAAAGGCGAGCACACAAGAATTTATATAGGATATATACAGAAAATGGCTTTACACGGTCCTTAAAGGGTTAGTTCACCCAAAAATTTTAATTCTGTCATTATTATTATTATTATTATTATTATTGTTACTTACCCTAATGTTGTTCCAAACCCATAAGACCTTTGTTCTTCTTCGGAACACAAGTTAAGATATTTTCCTTCGGGTTGGTTAGGATCATAGACCTTCCATTGAACCATAAGGGGATATTTGTTGGCGCTCTGTAGACGGAGTTAATGCACTTGTTCACATTGTGCTTGAATTTAACTGCGATTTACAAAGAGAGATGCATTTGGGAACAGTTTTTGTGCACAAGTTTTAGAAAAACTGTTGCACATTCACATCTTGGATCATTCATGACTTTCTAAATGAGGCCCCAGGCTTTATTTTGTCCTGCAACTCAAACTCTATCATATAGAATATTTGTACGATTCTGACAAATCACGCTAAAATCATTTGTGTGAATTAAGAGAAGGCAGCTGCTCACTTGAATTGAGTCTCCAATGTCCTATTCTGGCTCTGGGGCAAAAGTAACATGCAAGGTGCATTTTATCATGTAGTGATTCTCTAAAAAACATTCATTTCTCTTTTCATATCTGGGAAATGGGTTGGTGGATGAATTAGTTTAGCAGGCACAAACTAAAGTGCTTTTCTGTGTTACTTGACATCCCTTGCTCAAGATGAAATTAACTAAATGACTTTCCTTCTTTTTTGCCTTTCATTTTTACCCATGGCTACTCCTGTGGTTCCTGTGACATTTGCCAAACCAGTGTTATTTGATATCACAGGCAACAACCTGGAACAGCTTTATGAGAATGCATGTACTGAAAGCAAAGCAAATCAGTCAGAAATGACCTTTAAATAGCCACATTTATTTTATCTTTTGTTGACAAAGGTTCTCAGCACTATCAAAGCTATAGCACTGAGTAGATGTAGTCTGTGAAATTGTTCACAATGTGTACATTTTTAGTTCTGTATTTCAGGCCACCTATCTTAATTCATCACAACATCTACACTACTACACCAGGAAGCAAGAAGATAAATACACAAGGCCATAATGGGGTTCTAATACATAGATTGCCTATGAACAAATTTCCAACTAAGCCACCAAATTGGAATGTGTTTAAGTCTTTATAAATGTGCTAATTGAAATTTAAAGCAAATTAAAACCAGCAGTGGGTATAAGAGAGGCTTGACTTATACGGTTTTAACTGTAACCGAAGGCTGCCGGAGCAGCGATAAGCCGTGGATGGATTCCGCTCCTCTTTGGGAAATACAAGTCTGTACCTTTTTATAATCCCTTCAAGTTACACGAATCCCTGACGGATTCTAAAAAGCCCACTGATGCCGACATTTATGAGATCAGCTTTTCAAAGGTCCCCGTGAAAGTGAAGATATAGCAGATGACATACGAGGTGGGGAAACACAAAAGGGAAGGGGAAAATTCTTGAAGGACACACTTGTGACATTTTAGTGACACTTGTTGGCGCTTCTGAGCCAATTAATTTCAAACCTCTGGTTTTTCTGTTTCCGCCATAGAAAGTCCAGTTTTATGCTCAAGCAAGTGGAATGATCAGCAACGAAAATGAACCTTCATGAGCTTAAGAATTTTTAGTTGGGCCTCTAAAATATCTGGAAGCTTACTAAAATAGGCTGTGACACCAAGCTTGAAGTCCCTTGTTTCTCAAACTGTACCTTTAACACAAATAGAGAAATAAAGCAAGAGGAAGCGAAATAAAGATAATTACTGCAACCCACTTTCTCCTTTGTGCTTATCAAGGTCTAAAGCCAGACAAACAAGTGTCTTCCAAGAAGAAAAGAAGCAGCCATTAAACATTTACGCTTTTCTTCCCCCATAATCCTTCTTTAAGATGAGCTGCCTGCCAATTTATTTCTTACATCTCTTTGATAATCTTCAGACCTTTCATGTCAGCAGCCACATCTTTTATTTCTTTTAACCAGAACCATTTGAATGCCCAGACATGTACTGGCCATTGTGATGTATAACTTCTAGAACATTTAATAAGGACTGTACAGAGATATAGCCTATATATGAGGGTATTCTTTAGATAGTTTCTAAGGGGTACAGTTGTGCACAAATGTTTAAATGATGGAGACTTACATGAAGGACATGATGAATAATGTAGCAGTTTTCTTTTCACTTGCCACTGCATAGAGAGCTGTGGGGATCTGGTGTTTGATGAAATCTCCATGCCATACATCTGATTGGGGCCAGGGCTTCTGAGACATTCAATAAACAACACACTCAGACAAGAAATGTGAGGGTGAAGTGCTGTAGGGAAATTGAATGTGTGCCCAGATATGTGTATACTGCGGCATATTTAGGCAGGCATTAAAGGAACGTGTTATTTAGACAGCCGAGTGATTTCTGTCTTTACTGAAGAACGGTGATTTCTTCTGTCTGGATCAGCTGTCTGAAAAATACACCATAATCAGGAGTAATCAAAATCTTGGTTCATTCAAGTCATATTTATATTATTGGGAGTTTTACTGATTGGATTCAAGATCGTGCTCATTACTATTCACATGATGAGATGCAAATCTATGTTTTAATGTTTCATTATGGAGCTAAAAATGACAAAATAATTGCAATGTTATGTTTTACTAATAACGTCTTTCCCTCTGAAACTTTTTTTTGAGTTTCATAAATTTCTGAGTTTTGAATTTAGTTCTAAATGTCATTTAGAACTAAATTCAAACCTGTCGCTTTAATATATATTATATATATATATATATATATATATTTTTTTATTTATATTTTTTTAAATAAAAATAAATTATATATATAAATAAAAAAAGTTTCAATATTCAAATCTGTAAAATATCCCATGTTTTGTTAAAACATCATGACTATTTGACAATTAAAAATTTACAAAATGATTATGTGACAATTCAGATGAAATCTTTTGCTGTTTTTTCTAGCTCTATATTAATTTGTCGGATTAAAGATTTATGGTATAAAAGGGCTGTAGTGACCATACTTATTTATTCAGTTTATTACTTTATACAACAACGGATATTAAGATGTTCCACAAGCTTCTGGTCAGTCTCACTGTGTATTACCAGAAGAGTAGCAGACTTACTGTTGTGAGGAGACGGTCAATCTCAGTAGTGTCTCTGTATGGACCCAGAGTGTTCCACACAAAAGGATGATACGCTTTCCTGAAAAATATATTTAGAGATTGTGTATGGTGTCAGATGAAGGTGCTGGGAGTGTACACAGCACTGCGAGATAAGGATCTAAAGGAATACTTTTGACTATATTTGGCTTCACCCTCAGGCAGAACATACATTGGTCTCTGTGTGTGTGTGTGTGTGTGTGTGTGTGTGTGTGTGTGTGTGTGTGTGTGTGTGTGTGTGTGTGTGTGTGTGTGTGTGTGTGTGTGTGTGTGTGTGTGTGTGTGTGTGTGTGTGTGTATTCTTATCTATTCTTATCTCATGTCACGTGAAACCCACTGCCACTATTGTGGAAATGTTCCATTTATTAAAAGCTTTTGAAGCCAAACAGGGACCTTGTGGATTGTGTGCGATGCTCCAAATGCAAGCAAGTGCTTAAATAAAACAGCCTTTGTGGTATCATATTTAGTACAGGTAGCTTCTAATATATGCTCTGTAGGGCTTTTTACACTCTTGATTAACCTTGGGTTATTGTATTTTTCGACCCTACCTAAGACCACTTATATATGCGTAAAGCAACAGTTTGCATATTTTTCACCATTTTTAAACCCTGAGCTATGAAACTCTGTTCCAAAACAAGGTCAGAAGATTATAGGTGCTAACACAAAATTGCAGTGCAATAGCAAGTTGTGAAACAGACATCCAATTATAAACTGCCTCAGAATTTGCCTCATTAAATATTCACTTACAAAACATTCATGGACTGTTTTCAGCATTGAGGAATAAAAAAGGTGGAACATTGCCCGGTAAATGTGTTAACTGGAATGTAGACTACTATTTGTTTCTTTTGTGCATTTCAGGTGACTTAAAACACAGCGGATTTATGTGGTGACATTTTCACAGATGGACAAGCGGTTATTAAATCATTTTGCTACATTTTGTTGTATTTGGAAATCTTTAAAACACTGGGTTATAAATCGCTTCGACGTGAGGAAGATTCTTATAGGCCCTCATGGCCTCGGAAGTGTTCAGCAGTGTAAAAATACAAGAACTGTATTTGCCTTAATTTTAGGACACTTAGACATGTCATGCATGCAGCATATTTTGCATATTACATATTTTTTTGCATCAAATAAATCATAGACATATTGATGACTTTTTTTATATGCCAATAGGGCAATGTATCCAACTCATAAAATCCAAAATATATCGTAAAATTCCTTTGGATGATTTACTTAAGTCCAGATGAAATAAAAAAATGACATGAACATTTTTTTGTTGATTTTGTCTGTTAGAGTTAATTATTGAAAACAACAATTAAAGAAAATTGTTTATTTATTTTTAATCCATTTAATGTAAGGAACATTTACATTAAATGCTACCTTCTACCGGTTCTTGACTATGGGGATATAGTGTATCAACATGTACTGTATCATGATGCCTTAAGATTCATAATGGATTGTAAATCCTCAACACATCATTGTGCATTGTATAAAAGAGATGAACAACTATTTGAAAAATGACAATGCACTGGTATTATATTGTGTAATTTACCTTCATATCTTGTTTTATTCAACAGAAATGGCTGGCAACTTTTTATTACGTTCTCAAATATGTTATAATCTTCACCTCCTGTTAGAAATGAACTTTGTAAAACAGCCTTTAAACATGCCGCAACCTCGGACTGAAATCGCCTTCAAATGGATCTGAGGCTACATAACTTGGTGACTTTAAGTCATTTTAAAACTGTTATATTTAGAGAATAAAATAATGACGTCAATGTTTTTAATTGTTCTATGTTTTATGGTTGTGTTACTATGTGTTGTTATTTGTTGTATATGTAAATTTGGGCTGCTTATCTTGGCCAGGACTCTACTGTAAAAGAGATTTTTAATCTCAGTGAGGTTTTCTCCTGGTTAAGATAAAATAAATAAAATATGCCTCTGGGACTCTTCTAAACTAGGTCTGGAGAACAGATTCACCTCTCAGGGCGCTGATGCAGGTGGACTTTAGAGATCCTCTGCATCTCAGCTTTGATCTGGTCCAACTTCTCTTTTATCATTCGGGTGTGAGTGTTATATCTGTGTCTCACTGCTGTTGTACTGCTGGGTTTAAAACGGTCCCGGTCCTCGCTGTGGTTCTCACTGGGACTCACATCTGAGGAAACATGACCTGTTTGGCATTAATCACAGAGTGTCACATATGGTGGTTTGATTATAATCACATAATAAATGAAGATGTATAAATGTGCACGATTGTTCAGTTCGTGCACACATGGCTGGATTATGGACCAGGCCATTGGGTCAGTGCACCAGGGCCTCTGACTATTACAGTTTTTCTGAATTGCTAAAACACATTCTAAACCATCACCCACTTTCTCAAAACCTTAAAAGGTTAGTTCATTCGATATTTCATTAACTACTCACCCTCATGTCGTTCCAAACCTGTAAGACCTTCGTTCATCTTCTGAACATATTTTTGATGAAATTGATGTCTTGACTACCTTTCTGGGCCTTGAAAGTCTTAATTAAATAGCTGACTATGGAGGTGTCAAAGAGCTCTCGGGTTTCATCCAAAATATCTTCATTTGTGTTCCGAAGATGAACGAAGGGCTTACGGGTTTGGAATGACATGAGGCTGAGTAATTAGTGACAGAATCTTCATTTTTGGGTGAACTAACCCTTTAAACACAAAACCAGATTTTATAACTACATTCAGAGAACCTCTGACTCTTCTGGCAAAATCAAACCATTTTATCTGTGCTCAAAATCAAATAATGCTTTCAGATCATACACACAGCGAGTCAATATTATAAACACTACAGATCATTCATTAGACACTACATCAAATAATGGAGACCACAAAATCCAAAGGATGCAGTTACAGGGGGGAAAAAAGTATATTGTAGCAAAGTAAACAAATTTTGCAATTACGTAAAAAAGTATAGTAATCACAGCATACAGTAGTACGGTGAATAAATTGTATACTGTATGCACTGCAAGTATAGTATTGTACTGAATATTGTATAGGCCTATTGGATGTCTGTATATTTAGCATTTACTGTGAAAATACAGTAATCCAAATTCAAAAGTAAAAAAAAAAAAAACTAACAAAAACAACAACTCTAAATGAAACGCTTTCCTGTAGCTCAAACAATAAGAGCGTGGCGCTAGCAACGCCAAGGTCATGGGTTCGATTCCCAGGGAAAGCAAGAACTGACAAAATGTACCTTGAATGCAATGTAAGTCGCTTTGGATAAAAGCGTCTGCCAAATGCATAAATGTAAATGAAAAGCGTGTTTTACTCAAAAGAGTGTGAGAGATTCTGCCTCATCATCACGTCTTCATGTTGGGTCCGGCCTGAGGACTTTGTCCTCATCACAGGCAATGTCGTCTCTTGCCAGACAAAGGGAAAAACCCTCTGGTGTGCCGGATCCAGCTTTGACAACATTCTCCACACCTTGCTCTTTCTTGTCCTCATCCTCTTCCTCCTTGTTCACCACCTCTTAAATATACTCTTCCTCCTCTCCCTCTTATATTGTTTCCATCCATTGTTGGTATCAATTATTTGGTCACATCATTAGAAATAAGTGTGAACAATTTTGAGTCTTTGACAACTGTGTTTTAGTTGTGTTTAACTTTTGCCTGTCTGTGTTTAGTGTTTTGCAACTCAAGTGCATCACAGTATGAAATGTGTTTAGAGTTTTGCAAAAAAGAGTGCAAATTGTGTCACATGAACTTGTTTAATGTTTTATAGAAAGAGTTTTATTCGACAAATTGGTTTAGGCTATTGAGAATTTGGTTCAGAGAATGGGATTTAGTGTTTTAGGAACTCAGAAAAACTGTAAGGGCCTCCAAAGTGTGAGCCAAAAGAGGCTGGGCCTTTGCTCCAATGCGAGCAGACCACTAGGGCACCCGAGCTCATCGTTGCATACAGTGTGTGCCGATCTAGGACCTCTTGACAGACAGTGCAAGCTAGGGTTCATGGTAACTATTCTAGTGATTTAAGCCTTTCATATCACTCACAGGTCACAGGACCATGATCCAGCCCTTTGTAGACAACATTTGTGCTCTGGTAATTGTATAACCAACAATTGTACAACAACCTCTGGTAATTGTATTACCCTTCTTTTGTGTCAGATTGGTTTTTTTCCATACTCTTGAATTTTAGAACGCATGATAGTGTTATAAAGCCAGTCAATGAATAAAGAAATTATTGCATTTGTACTATAGGCACTACAAAGAAAACATATAATGAATAAGATCTACAATTATTTTGAACATTCAAATGACTTTTTCACTGTGCTGCTGTTGCATTGCCCACAAATGCCTCAGAGCAGAAGCTTAGTTAATAAAAGTCAAATAGTAATTAGATGCTATTAACATGTTCAGTGTATATGATTATATTTTTGTAAATATAAATGGATGCTGTCTTATTTGGACCTTACATGTTCCTATCCATAAGGCCTACCCTTACTATATTGAACCTGCTGATATGAGCTTCAGGTGTCGCAATATAGATGTGCTAGTCCAGCTGATTAATGCAATTTCAATTATAGGTCTATTAAAACACTGTTAGGCTCTTGATACGCGACAGGAAAAAGGAGAAGAATGAGATTGGAAAAAGGCAGATTCAAACTCAGGTCTGTCATGTTAAAAGCTATATTCTCCGTTTCTGTTACCAGAGGGGTTTGTTTTGTAATTTTGTTTGGCTCAACAAGAAAATGGTGGGCAGTGCTATAGTGTAAAAAGACACTGGCAACAAAATGGGCTATTTGCACTTAATGTAAATAGACACTCTGGAATAATTATATCTGTGTAAAACAAATGCTTTAAAATAAGCAAGGTGACTGCTTCCACCATAGACAGGGCTATCGAGCAAACAATAATTCAACAAATTTCTTTGGCCAAACAGACAACATGAATAATATTCATGAGACTCTTAAGAAAATAACAGATATTAAGCTGTTGACAATGCAATCTTCCTGAGGAAAGAGTAAAATGATGTACAAAACAAACGTCGTCTTTGAATGCAAAAATGAAAATTCTCTCATCATTTACTCATCATGCCTTGCAGATGTGTATGAATTTCTTTAGATTAAAGATTTATAGAACTATAATCCATCTCTGGCCGTGTATATAATGCAAGTGGATGGATCCTTAAAAGTTGACGCTTTGAAAAACACACAAAATGAACTTGACAGTAATCAATACGACCCCAGGTGATGAATCAATGTCTTCTGAAGCAAACTGATAGGCGTATGTGCAGGAAAATAATGTTAAACTTTTAATGTCGGCATGAAACGGAAGTTGCGATAGTCCCTATTTCTAACATATATCTGTGAAACGGCTCCTGAAAAAAAAAGAAGAAGAAAAAAAGTTGGGCTTTTGCTGTGGTCTCATGTGAGTGACAGCTTCAGGATGTGGAAGGGGAAGTTACTTTGATTAAAGATTACAAGTGACCATGAATTGGGGGAAAAGATTATGTGCATGGATAAATCATTTATAATAAACACTGCAATATTCCATGAAAAACAAGAATTCCATCCATTTAGTCCATTGCTTCTGGCTGACTGTCAGCACAATGTGAACACCGGCACATTGTGAAGTGTGATATAAGTGCACTGTGAAAAGTGACGGTCCACTGTGCTTTAGCATCACTTTTTGTGCTAGCTAGAGTAAATCATGACAGAATTTTCATTGTTGGGGTCAAGTATCCCTTTAAAATGTTCTTATGGGTAAGTAACAACTTCTCTTACCTGAGGTGGCTGTACCCCCAGTTTCACATTTGTTCCCTTTTGCTGGCAAAGTTGTTCTGTCCTCATTGCTTGGATTAGATGTTGATATATCTAATAAGAGACCAGTCAGGCGAGAAAGGTTATCAGTCCCATTTCCAATGATAAAAGATGTGGCAATAAACAAATGAACTGCTGAGTCTTGAGATCTGTTTCTAAACAAAGGATACTCTACTGTAACTGATGACCCTATAAAAGCAGGACCAAATACCAGCGAGTGAGTATAGCTGACTGTAGACCTTATTCAGAGCAGCGCCATGATGGGTATGAAAGCGAGGCTGTGATGGATAGACTTACCGTGTTTTCAACAGCATCTGCTGTAAATAGCTGTATAAAGCAGATCATTTATAATTTTCCACAGCTCATGTTGTCTGGAGATATTTGTCTACTGACATTTCTTGAAAATATGTCTTTTTTGCAGTGTTTTGTCAGCAGAACAATCCAAAAACACATTAAATACAGTACAACCCACTGAAGATGTATCGGTATGTCTATCCCCCTCAGCCTCACTTTCATTCCCATTAAAAACCAAAGATGGCCCTGCTGACAATAAGGTATACAATGGTGAAACAGAAGCATAAAAACACACGAGGCCACTTCGTTTTCCTATCTTAACTCTGTATGAGGAGTTGGGCCACTTGCCTTTTAATTTTTCTCTCGATGTTGCTCTGCTGTTGTTTTCACTGGATGATGATGACGACGAGGAAGACATGCTTTCAAAGAAGTCATTTAATTAAAGTCTGTATGCTAAAGAAGAGTTTTTCTTTCACTGCAGACTGGAGTATTCAACCGATGTTGAAGTCTGTGGCAGCCATAGCAACAGTAGTCAAGTTGCAGTCAAACAGGGTTTGCTGTGTAAATGGACTCCTATAGCAGGAGTTAAACTGCTCAGAGTTTGCATATCTGAGACATACCCTGACAAAAGGGAAACAAACCATGGTTGCAACACACCATTCTCACAACTGTACATTTAATATTATTACAAATAAAATGAATATGGCATAATTCATTTAGCAAATGGCATCTCAAACAGAGCACAATCAGTGACAAGAATGTCTAATCTTTTTTTTTTTTTTGGTTCAACATAATTTCTAATTTATATAAGGGAAAAGTAGTTTAGAGGCTGTGTGGCAAATTATTATTATAATTTTTATTTATTATTATTATTTACAAATAGCTAGTCCATACAGATAGATCAATATAGGCAATACTATTTTGCTTTGGAAAAATCACATAAGTCAGTGTAATAAATTAGACTCTCTGGAAAACATGTTGTAATATAAAATAACTTGATTTTAAGGAAAATGGATGGTCATAATGTAGTCAAGTTTGTGAAATCCCATTGGTTCATAATTCTGAGTCTGATTACATCCAGCAAACATGATTAGATACAGCTATATTAATGTAATCATTTCATGAGCAAAATTTGCCACACATAAAATACATTCAACTGAGGTATTTTTGAGTATAACATAAGTTTGTGCTTTTCTTTGGCTGTCAGTTACTAAGTACCATGTCAGATATTTAGCCTATTATACATAGGCTATTAACAAATTGGTTTCAAACGTCATTTTCAGCTTCATCAGGCTAAAAGTTTAATAAAATAACCATATTGTGCACATCACACAGATATTAGGCCTACCCATTTTGGTTAGGCTATCTGGCTCTGCTAAATAATAGGACCTTTTAATTAGATACATTTAAATGAATTACAACATGAGTTTTTGTTGCGACAGAAAATGTAAGCATCATTAGCCTACTTAAGCGAACTTTACATTGTTTCATCCTCATGAGCAAATAATAACTTGCTGCAGGTTAGCACAGTTACCAGAGCCTACCAAATAAATTCTCCAGAGCCGTTGGCCATTATGAGTGTCATGATTATGTGTCCCGGGACAGCTGTTCAACAGGTAGTGAGACTCAGAGGTGTAGAGTTTCTCAGGAGGGTGAGGTGCTGGATGTGATAGTGGATGCGCTCGCGCTCATTTAAAGCCGTTTATTTCTCTACGCGGCGGTGCTGCATGCTGTCAATCTGCAGAACAGGAACAACACCGCGCCGATTTAACGACCTGCTCGCGTTTTTAATGTTCTATCTTCATTTTTATTCCCGTTAATTGTATGGAGAAGTGGTTTGTTTTTATGCACTGCTCGCCGGCTGGAGGCTAGTGTCCGTGAGGGAGGAGGAGCTACCGGACATCCGATAAGGAACTACGAGCTTCATTGAACAGGGTGAGAGCCGCGCGTGCATTATTAGTGCATATTAATGTGCATTGTTTTACAGTGAGTGAAAAAGATGGGGAACGAGCGAGGTGAGGCAGCAGACAGACGCCGTCTGCCCGTCCCCTTGCCGGAGACCGAGATCAGCGGCTGATGCGATCTGAGATCTCCTGACATTGTTGCTGAGCTGTGAGCAGGAAACGCCGCTGCAAAACACAGGCCTGCCAATGATGAATGAATGAAATAAGCGCGGAGCGATGCTTTATTGCTTTGTGTCGCGGTCCGTGCTCTTTTGTTTTGTTATTTGTTACGCTCTCTGGCTGTTGCGCGTAGTTCGCGAAAGTGAACCATGAATAGAGACATTTGACACCGTTAGCTCGTGTTTCCGGTATAAAGGCAATGGATTGTTGTGTGTATCCCAGCGAAGTGTTTGTCTACACCGCGAGATGAGGCGGGGTTTTAATCATTATTTTTGATAGCTTGCTGATTGAGTTATGGCTGTCACATTTTAAACGAGTAGGCAGAAACAGCTGCTGTATTATGCTTCTTTATGTAGACTACAGTATTATCTCATCATAGCTGTAATCATTTGCTCAAAACCAGGGTCCAAATTATGGGCCTGCCCTCCCTAATTAAAGCTTGGGGTGTCTTAAAATTATGCGTTGTTGGTACATATAAGAAGCCTTATATTTATGTGATTCAACCGCCTTTTGAACCAGTAAACGCAGGTTTGTCAGTAGACGGAGGAGATAATTAAGCAAATCCTGTCATAACTTATTAGATGTCACAAAAACGATTATATGGCCTATATTAAACATGTCTTTTGTCACTGTTATTCAACATATATTTCAGTACGAAGTTTTCCAGTATGACTGCCCTCAGGCAGAGGAAGGGCAGTAAAGGCAAGGAGCCAGGACCCAGCATTCAGAACCTGAAGGCTGAGTGTATAACTGAACCTAGAGAGAGGTTTGCAACAGGTCAGTGTTGTTTGTTGCAAAAATAGACAAAGGGGACTCCCCCACCCCCCCACAAGAAAAAAAAAAAAAAATCATAATTTACTCACCATCATGCCATACCATATATATTATTTTCTTTTTTTTTTAGAAAAAAAGAAGACAACCCCATATAATTCAAATGGATATAATCCAAAATTTGAAGCTTCATAAACCACACAAGTTATTATGATAGTAACCCAAGTGATCCTAGTGCGTGAATCACTGTCTTCTGAAGTGAAACATCAGGGCCCGGTTTCACAGACAGGGCTTAGATTAGGCATTAGTTAAATTAGTACATTTAAGTAGCTTTTTTAAATGTGCCTTAGAAAAAAAAAAACATACTGTTTTGCATCATGAGACAAAACATTGGCATTTTAAGATTTTTTTATTTTAAGATATGTCAGTGCAAGGTACTTTCAGTTAAGACAGCTCAAACATGTATTTTAGTCTGGGCCTAGGCTTAAGCCTTGTCTGTGAGACCGGCCATAGGTCACGCTATAAACCATTTTATATGTTTTATATAGTTTCTGGTCAACTGTCATAACACGCATTTACGCAGGGTGACCAGATTTCCCATGGTGGAATACGGGACGGGATGGACAGCCAGCAAATGTCAGAAGACTGCTACTCGCTTTGATGTGATCACCTAGCAAAGGCAATCTGCTAATAAGATGATTTTTTTAATAATAAGTCAGGACACTAAAAATAGAGCTGAAATACAAGACGTCTGGTCACCCTACATTTAACGTCAAGCTTGAACTCATGAACGTGTGTATGACGGTTGAATGGAAACTGGTTTGTAGTTTCAAAAGTTTAATTATTATTTTTCTCGCACACACCTGTTGTTTCAATTCAGAAGACATTGATTCATCCTCTAGAACTGTATGGGTTATCATCGTAATCGTTTTGTGTGGTTTTGAAAACGTGGACTCGCAGAGATGGATTAGTTCTAAAATTTAAATTTAAATTAAAAAACTTTTTTGGGGGCGAGTATCACCTTAAGATCAAGCAAGTGCAAGTAACGTTGCACCTACATGTCAGCTAACTCTCTTTAGAGTATTAGTTGAGTATTAGTAGACTGTTAGGGGTAGGGTTAGTAAAATAAGTTGTCATGTACTTTCAAAAGTGACTTATCGTCAGTAGAATGTCTGTTGGAGGACCATCATAATAAAGTGTTACCAAAATAAATAATACAGTATAAAAATATTATGCACAAATAGGCATACAGTATTAACCGTAGAGCAGCGTGCATGTCTCTTTTTTTCACCATGTATATTGTGGTCCGACTCCGAGTGATAATGTTGTCTTCTCTCCAGGTGGATTCTCATGGTGGACAATATTGTGTCTAACCACTGGCTCAATAGTGGGAGTTACTCTGGGCTTGCTGTGCTGCATCTATGTGGCTACACTTCATGAAAATGACCTGTGGTTCTCCAATATAAAGGTAAAGAGCTTTTTATGTTCAGTGTTCTGAAACACAGGGATACAACCTTCCATTTGGGATTCATTTTCTTTTCAGTCTTTGGTGAAAAGACAAAGGTCTTTTTAGTGTTCTTAGGCTACTTGCCTAATATAAAGAACAGCTCAAGAGATCTAGATTCATAATGTGTGGCTGCGTTTAGTCAGTGATGGTGTTCTCGTCTGTCTTATTTTTCATGCATTTCCTCTTGAAAAAGAATGGTTTTCCTTATGTGCTGAAAGATTCTTTTTCTTTCCCTCTTTGGCATAACAGTCACATAAACAGTTAGCCAGAGTTTGTGCTGCAGATCATGTTATGACTTCCAGACCTAAAACAGATGAAACCACCATGCCAAAAAAGTTATGTCATGTTCAGTTGGATAAATCAGCATGTCCCTCTATCCCAGATTGCTCATTAAAATAAAGCAGATCAGGAGTAGTTTAACCACATTTCCCAATCAATGCAGGATTTACCGCCGCTGGTTTTGTAATAAATCACTGTTTATATATTTATTTTTTTAGTTTATTTATTTATGGTGCCATGCAATTTGAGAGCCCCTTTTATTCGATTTGTGGAACCTAGTTTCCATTTAGTGAAGCTAACAGCTGCCAAACCTGCTGCTTTTAGGTGAGCATTGGACATTTTGTGCTCAGATTATTTATCTTCTCAGAACACAGTGCATCTCATAAATACTCTGACTATACACTTCATAACACTAGATAAATAGTATTTTTTCCCCCGAATGTGGTGTCAGTATATTTGAAGAATTCAGATGCAAAAGCCACTAAACGCCACCGCCATCAAAAACGAGATAACGATACTGGGCGAATGCTCTCCGCACATAGTATATGTTCATCAAATACTTTCGCCTTCAAACCCGCTAAATCCCGAGCCCATTCAGAAATACCAGAAACCTCCCTTTGCCAGCAAAAGCCACAGAACCAATCAGAAGACGCAAATTAAATAATATAATTTCAAAAATTAATGACACCGTGCGTATGAGCCGGCTTTAAATTGAGCTGCAATATTTTATCCTGTTTAAAGAGATTTTTAACTAAAGACGTTTAGAAGAAGTTTATACTAGAAATGTACATTTTATGACAATGCATTGTTTAAATTTTCAGTTTAATGTTCACTTAATGCACAACTTGCATGACAGTATACTTTTTATAGTTATTTTTTTGTACTTATTTTTGATACATCATAATTTATTTTCTCTCTCTCTCTCTCTCTCTCTCTCTCTCTATATATATATATATATATATATATATATATATTGTATTGTATAGGTTATTATATTAAATTATTATTAAATCCTATTATATACTGTATTTTTATTTATTTTGAGCATGGTGTATATGGTGTAGTTATTGTATAAAGTCTTCTATTTGTCTTCTGTTTGTTGTTGTTATCCAATAAAGTGTGCTATCATTGTGGTTATACTGTGTGGATTTTTATTATATTTCTTTTACTTTTTTGAGCCTTTTACCTTTATTCAGAAAGGACAGTGAAGAGTGACTGGAGAGAGATAGGTGGGGTCGGGAAACGACCGCGGGTCATATTCAAACATGGGCAGCACTGTTAGCACTTGGACCTGAATACGATAGGGGCGTGGCAGTAGTGATTTTGCAGTCACTGTTCAACTGATGATTCAACTTTTGTGTTTACTATGTCCTGTCCAAAGAGGTGGACTTTGGCAAAATGACTGAACCTAAACATAAGAGCCTGATATGTCAGTAATGTCAGACGTTAGAGGTTTTTGCATTTGTTTTCATTTTTAGACTTGTGATTTCATTCTTTATTCTTTGAAGAATATTGAATAGTCTCAAGAGCATGTTTAATAATTACTGTGTCCTGAACGAGTCCCTGATTACAGTACACTACATTCTTTATCTAGGCTAAAGGCGCAACATAAAGTTGACACTGTAAACAAATGGTTCCAAACCCAATTTCTGGAGGACCAATTTCTCCCTAATTAAACCCGCCAGATTCCACTTGTAGAGACTCCAAGCTCTAAAAAGGGTGCCAGATGAGGAAAACACTGCTGTAACAGTAATCATTATTTTTATATGAGAAACATAACTAGGGGTGTAACAATATATTGAGTCACAGTATATCGCAATAGAAAAATGCAACAATTTGTAACAATCTGTATATAGTTCACCAAAAATGAAAACTCACACAGAAATTTGTGTCAGTACTACATTAAACTACTATATATAATGAATATAATGTATAGTAATGCAATGGGGAATATTTGTGGATCCTGATAATGCCAAATGTCTTATATTACCATTAAAAAAAGTGGCCTACATTATTTTGAATATATCTAGTCAGTGACAGAATGCATATTCGTCACATGCAAATAATGAATATTTTTATTTTGGTATCACCATTGTCCTGTGCCTATTCATTTCCACCCTCAATGTAATACCGAATTCAGCATTTTAATCATCAGTACATTTTTTTGTTAACCTTTTACCATATGACTTGGAGTATTACAATAATATCGTATCGTGAGTTCAGTATTGTGGTACATATCATATCGTGACATGAGGGTATCGTTACACCCCTAGACATAACTGTTATGCCTGGTTTATATAGTGCAGCATGTGGAATGCATAGCACAAAAGGTCATCTCAGGTTTAAAATTAAGTCAGAGTGTGACAGCAGTGGAAAAAGGAAACTCATGCACGCTGGCTGGTATTTTATGGCTTGCTTATGAGTCATCCTACTTTCATCTGCACTCTTGCTTTTCTGAACGTGACTGGAAGCTTCAGGGATTGGATGACCACAGTTTTTGTCCCCATATGTTTCTTTCATTCTCCGGTTGAACAACTCAAGTGAGCATTTAAGGAAGAGTGCGCTTTATTTTGAAGGCGAATAAATCACCTGTTCGTTTCAGAGGAAGACCTGTGGGAATGTGGTTAGCAGGTAATCAAATGTTACTCTGTTAGAAGCACAGATATATTCCATGTTATTTTCATAATCGTTTCCACTTTTTCAATGGAAACCAGAGGTAAATTTCGCAGGGGCTTTGTAAATGTTCTCAGCAGGTGTTGGTCTTCCAGTATCTTAAGTTTCGTAATTGACGATATTGCCATGATTTTTGAACAAAGGCATTTGAAGTCTAATTTGTTTTTCCTCTGGGCCACCGCCCTACAGCAGGAGACAGCTGCTTTTGGGACGCCCCTAAATTTGTTGTGTGTGAAGTCATGTCCATGACTGTCTTCATTTCAAGCTGGACTTTGTTCCATTGTTAGTTCAAATAACTGTTTTTACAAATGCTCTTAAACTTTTTTTTTTTTTTTTTTTTTAAATGATGTTCCAAGCGTTTTTCCCCTTCTTTTTTATATATTTTTTTCCCCCTAACTACCAAGAGGTCACCAGTTGTGCGGCCCACATGCCTTTCTTCCTGTCTCAGCCCCTCTCTGATCACATGTAAAATGTTCCTCCGGCAGATTGCTGTTTGGTGCCGACTGGCGCTTAGAATGATCTCATGAGGTTTTGTTTTATTGTTTTAATACATGTGCTATGAACTTTTTGGGCAAGTCATTCTGGAAAGACAGATAAACAAAAAAGCTTGCGGTCTTAAACAGGGAAAGAGAGAGGGACATTTAGGAAAGACGGGGAAGACGGAGGATAATAGTCCTTGAGAATGAGGGTTCGTAGCAGGAGGAAGAGCAATTCGGATGATAATGTTGGGACTGCACTGGATAGACCACCTTTGCTAAACTTTGGGGCAAAAGACAACCCGAGGGATTACAAGAGTGGGCAGAGGGCCACAGAAGAGTGCCTAAAGCTTTCATGGAATCCCATTCCAGGACAAAACTGTTGGTCGGCTGTTGTCATAGCAGCAGGATTACTGTTGGCAGGGGTTATTGGGCTATTTCATGCATGGTGTGTTTATTCTATACACGAGAACCTGCTGTGGTTTTCACACTTAAAGGTAAGCAGAAGAAGGATCTGTCTTCATTTTTTTTGTTGCAAGAATTTTGCTAAGAAACATTGTTGAATGAAGATGTGAATGTGTGCTATTTGTATCAGGACAAGCATTATTGGTCATTTGTTCAGTGTTTTTTTTTTTTTTTTTCTTTCGATTGTTATCTTTGTGTTATGTTCTATGTTACCCTCATTATTATGCTATTTTTTTAAATTGACTGTGTTTGAGTTTTTCAGAAGAATAAACTTCAAGGCTGTTTTATTAAGAAAAATAAAAGTGTTACATGTCTCTACTAACCAAAACCAAATGCACTTCTAATCTCGTGGAGCATATGAATCTTTTTTTTTTTTTTTTTTTTTTTTTTTGTGAGGATGTTGTTTAGTTCTGAAAACTGCTTCCACTATAAAATTCCACCATATTTACAACACCTGTTTGTTCAGTTTTTTCCCTTCAAGGCTTTTATTGCGAATGAAATCTCAGATAGCTGCTCTGATTTCTTTCTCAGATGGGAAATGGATTTCATTTTAACACCATTTACTTCTGTTGTGCTTCTTGTCATAGTTCATTTTCACTGAATCTTATCCTCTCTTCTTGCATTGGTAGGAAGTTGAGCGTGAAATCTCCTTCAGGACAGAATGTGGCCTTTATTACTCCTACTACAAACAGATGTTGAAGGCCCCATCTGTACAGCAAGGTACTAATGTCTACTCACAAGACAGATTTACTGGCTATACATTCACCCTTGTCATCTTTCTGATGGAACACTGATGTTTAAAGGGATAGTTTACCCTAAAATGAAAATTAATTCATCATTTGCTCACCTTGGTATTGTGCTAATGCCGTATACCCTTTTTTCTTTTATGGACCACAATGACATTTGGACCACAACTGACCATTTAAAAGCAGTGAATAGCGCCCAGCATCAAGCTTTGTAAAAAAGATGCAAAAGTATCACAGAATGATCCCATGCGTTGTGTGCCATACATTCCAAGTGTTCTGGGAGTATATGATATAGTTTAGTGAAAAACAAACCAAAATGTAATGTATTATTTAACAAAATTCTTGACCTTAGCTGTTCGTGTTCTGTGCATTCATGTGACTCTGTTACCACCGCGGTTCACTCAGTCTCGTCCAGAAAAAGCACACAATTTTTTGAGAAAATTAAGATTAACAAAAATGAGACATGAAATAGACTTACATCTCATGTACCTTGTTCTCTAAGGTGAATATATCTGTTGTGTTTGTTGTAACAAGGAGTTATCATGTTCACACTGTCTTTCTGATTGTCATCAGACAATTAGGGTTGATATTGAAGTACGCAGATACTTTTTGGGGGGGATTCCTAGGCATTGTATTTCATGTTGTGTTTTTGTTAATCTTGATTTCTCACAACTTGTGTGCTTTTTCTGGGTGAGACGGAGTGAACTGACAAGTCTCACAAACGTGCACGTCGTGTAGCCATTCACTGAAGACCAACGGCCAAGGTCAAGAATTCTGTTGAATAATACATTACATTTTGGTTTGTTTTTCACTAAACCCTAGTGTATACCCCCAGAACACTTGCAATATACTGCATGTGTCACATGGGATCATTCTGTGATACTTTTGCATCTTTTTTTACAAAGCTTGATGCTGGCCGAGATTCACTGCTATTATATGGACGAGCGTGAGCGGGACATTTTTTTTCTTTTTGTATTCTCCTTTTGTTGTCCATAAAAGAAACTTTCCCTTTTAGTTCTGTATGTAGGAATATTGCTCCATGGGGCAATTATTATTTTATTGTAATCACTGTCTTTACGTTTAAAACATTTTCAAGTAACTATGATCCCATTTTCTTACTAAGCCTAACCCTTTTTTTTTTTAGCTTGGCCCATAATGGCAAGTTTCTTGAACCACGCTGTTTGCTTTCCATTATCACTTATGTAATCCGAGAGCTATCGAAGGAATGTCTCATTACGTAACCATATCAGTATTTCTCAGAAAATGGGAAGGAAATGCACAACTTTGCTCTAAGTGGTCTTTGCTCAAGCTAATTGGCTTAGCAGTCCCATTTGGAATAGATTTTCTTTGTGCTCCTACATTGAAAAACATCACAATTAGGTCATTACCCATTGAGACTAAAATGGTAAGAACCTCAGCGATGCCAAAAGCTGTTCTCTGGACACCACTACAATTGTACTACTTTGTACTTATAGTAGAGAAAAGCTTGTTCAGACTCAGAGCATTGCTTTTGTATTTAGCAATCATGGAAATCGATTACTGTAAAATGCCACAGCTGTAACATTAGTATTAGTAGTATAAAGAATTGCTATAAAGGCATTGGGCCTACCTCTCATTCGGCAAGAATCCAGATATGTTTCCATATTTGCCATAACATTTGGTTGCTAGACTATTATTCATTATGTAAACAAGGCTTTGTACTTCACTTGTGTTCCAATATCCATGTAAAACAGCATCCTTCACATGCGCAAAAATGGTTGAGCACTGGGCATGCCGATTTTACATACGCTGATTTTTTGTAACTTTTATGTTTGGTTGACTACATTTTAGTTTGATGATGAATCACTGAAATATCAACTGATATGTTGTATGTGCACAATTAGTTGTACTTAATAAAATTATATATAAACTTATCCTAGTTTATACTACTTGTCGCACAGTTTTTTTTTTTTTATCTTTTAATTAAGTAAAATATGTATTTCATATAGTCTTATTTAGGCCTATTTGATTCCTTTTATATAGTTCATTTGTTTTTCTCCGTTCACAGAATTGATAGTTCGCAGGGTTGTTTATGCTGTTATTTGCGCATGTAAAGATAAAAAAAAAAAAAACGAATGCTGTGAAACGAACTGTGCTTCGGTTGTCAGACTCGATCAGGATAATAATCTAAATGAACAAAATGCTCTCATTAGAATTCTCCACCAGGTTTACTATGCTAAACTTGCGTACACGAGTTGAGACCTGACGAGAGATTTGATCATAGCCACCGCTCACGTCCATATTGATAAATGCCAAGTTTTGCGTGGAAACGGCCGTGTGGCCAGGTTTCTGTTGTATGTTTGTTTCATAAATGAAGCCCTTTATGTTGTGCTCCTTTCCCTCGTGTCTTTGCTGGTACGTTGCGTTCATTGTGTGTGAGCTTTCCTTGCTTGTGTACAGGTCTTGTCAGTCAGTGCTACATTTAGGTTCCCTTGTCTGTTCTAGCTTTGTATTTATTTCCTTTTAATTTTTCTATTTTTTCTGTGTTCCTATTTTTTATTCTAGTCAAGTTCCAGTTTTCATTTTGCTTTAGTTCATCCAAGCCTTATTTTTTGGTTTCTCTCTTGATTTTATGGCACTGCAAAAATGCTCTTTCTTTTTAGTATTTTTTTCTTGTTTCCAGTCCAAATATCCAAAAATTGTTAAATCAAGATGCATTTACTAGATAAGTAAAATGACATAAGATATTTTTTTGTTTTCTTGGAAAAAAGAAGAAAAAAAAGAAAAATTAAATGACTTCTTGCTAAATTATCTGCCAATGGGGTGAGAAAAATAATCGTATTTCTGTTTGGGATAGAAACAAGAAACAAGATTTCAATCAGGAACAATATTATTTTTCTCACCCCATTGGCCAGCCTGGTCTCATTGTTAATACGTAGGTATTAATACGTAACTTTCAAAGAGACAAAACGCACGTCTTTGTACGTTTGGAGAAGTGTATCGGCAACATTTAAATGTAGCAGTATTACGTTTTTACAGCTAAAAAGCGTTAAATATTTACAAATCCGTCATGAAATCTTGTTTTAAGAATACAAATCTTTATATTTTTTTGTTATATCATAATGATATCTGTATAATTTCCCTTTTACCATTTCATAGATTAATGTAAGCTCCTTAACACTACCCCAAACCTAAAAATACCAATTTTATACAGAATATAAAGAGAATAAAACGTAATGGACAGAAATGTGTTGGAAAATGACGATTTTATATAGCATTAAAAGATATTTTGAATGGCTAATCCTACCCTAAACCTACCCATAACCATTTATTAAAACTATGTACTGTTATAAATAAAAGCAATTTTTGAATTTGAAATTTGAATTAATCACAACGCTGGATTTGACGTTTACGGTCGCTGCTGAGAATGGAGATGAAGATCACTGGATAAAGGGCTTAATTTGGCTTTGTTCCACGCAAACATATGATTCTAAAGATTTGGATTACAGCGAACAAATAAAATGTATGTATTTTGTGAATTTATGTTGCGTCTTGGTGTATTTTATGATCTTGAATCTTGAAACCAGAATAGGATAAAATGCCTTTTTACATCTTACGGCAAACAACAAGTTAAATACTACAAAATGGTTAAATGATTACAGAAATGTTATTCATCTTAAGGTTTTAAAATGCAGTCTTCTTTAACATTATCTAATCATCCGAAATGAGTTTGCAGCAGAAGTCACAAACAGAGCAAAATGTTATTTTATATTAAGCAGATTAACTTAGTAAAATGCATTTAATAAATGCGACTGAAAACATGTATTGATGTGACTATTGAATACAATAGAAACAAAACATTAATGCCACGATTTTAATATTCATACATGGGAGCCGGTAACTTACAAGTTCACACTTGGATACATAAATAATTTACGTTTTAGTGCTGTCATTACGTCAGTATTGTACGTTTTAGTGTGTATGAAAACGTAAGTAAATGTACTTGTGGTAGAATCACACTTTTTATGTAAAAATACACACGTATTCCCATGAGATCACGTTGCACTGGCAGATAATTTTGCTTGTTTTAAGCAAAAAACTCGCTTCATTTTGATTTTATTTTCAAGAAAAAATATCTTATGTCATTGTACTTATCCAGTAAATGCATCTTGATTTAAGAAGTTTTAGATATTTAGAAAGCATTTTTTTGCAGTGTGCTAACTGTTATTTTCTTTTCTTTTTCTTCTAGTTCTCTGCAAGGTTGCAGTCTTGTTTTATTTATTTTTGTTTGCTAGTTCCAGTTATTAATTTCTAGAATTTCTTTATTTTTTTTTTTTTCTTTACTCCAGTTAAAATGTAGTTTCTTTATTTTGTTTTCTTGAGTTATAGTCTTATTTTGCTCTTGTTTTAATTTCATTTTTTATCTCTTGTTGTCTTGTCTTGTATGTTGGTTCCTTTCCTGCTTTCTGTGTCCTCCTTGGTCACTGACTGTCCTGACCTGGCAGCCGGTCTGGCGTTTCTGCAGTTATTTCGCCAAGTGTTGAGCCTCTAGTTCCCTGAGCCGTTGCCTTGTCTTCAGTGTTGCCTTAGCATCTGGAGCTGCCTCATCCCTGACCAGCCTGTTCTTCTGTTGTGTGTCCTGCCCTTTTGTTTGGACTGTGTTCCTGCCTCACCCATCTGTGCCTTTGTTGTTAATAAATATCAACCCCCACCCCCCCTCTCAGAATCGTGACAATAATTTACTCATCCTCAAGCCATCCTAGGTGTATATGACTGTCTTCTTTCAGCTGAACAAAAAAAAATTTCTGGCTCTTCCCAGCTTTGTAATGACATTAAATAGTGTCTGAGTTTTTGAAGCTCTAAAAAGTGCATCCATCCATCACCAACTCCAGTGGCTTAATAAATGCCTTCTGAATGCCGTGTGTGTGTTCACGAGAGAGTTATATACACCTAGGTTGGCTTGAGGGATAATTTTCATTTTTGGGTGAACTATTCCTTGAATATGTTTGAAAGACAAAAGTCTTTAAAAGACAGTAATACATGGTTAAATGACTCGAGTAATAATTCAAGTAATAATGAATGTGTTCACCAGGAGCTGACTGGATATGCAATACTGAGAAAACGCGTTGTAAAATTGAAATGATTTCTGTAAATTCAGTGATCAAATACTGTGGGTCTCAGTTTTCAGTGATCGGCTCATGACTGGTGGCTGGTCTGTGTGTGCAATTCCACAAACCTGAAAGAGCTTCTGAATGTATATGAGCAGAAGGCTCTTTTAGTTTCTTTAGTAGGGAGAATCAATGAATTATAAATAATTTACAGCCATTGTGTGAATAACATGTAATCAATAGAAAAAGTAACTGTGCTCTGGTTAAGAGTATTTTCAAACGTAATATAATCTAATTACAAGTACTTCATTTTTGGAGTCTGATTACATAATCCAGATTACTTGTATCGGTTACTACCCAATACTTAGTTTACTGGTGTTGTGTGTGTTCTTATGTTCACAGGTCTTTATGAGCTTATCCATGACAACACTACTGAATCCAAGAGGACAATAAATATCCTACAGCGTATGAATATCTACCAGGAAGTGTTCCTTAGCATTTTGTACAGAATACTTCCCATCCAGGTGTTTAGTCACTTCTGTTTTCCTAGAAAGATGTAAAGATTGTCTTGGGTTTTCAAAGAAACATCTTATTTTTTTCCAACCTGTGCGTGTGTGTTTGTCTTGCAGACCTACTTGGAGCCAATTTATTTCTACATCTACACAGTGTTTGCTTTGCAGACAGTGTATGTCTTCGCTCTCTTTATCACTAGCTGGTTACTCAGTGACTCCTGGCTGGCTGGAGCCCTCAGTGGAGTCTGGTACATTCTTAACAGGTATGTGTGTGCTCAATAAGAGCACAATCTATCATACACCCAAAACTCACCTTTGCAGTCCATCTGGTGTGAATAAATGCTTATTTTGATGCACTGAGTATCTGTATTCATGCAAGTGTGAAAGCCGAAATGTTTTTCTAAAATATTATTTCAATCTATCAAGGACATTTAGGGCTTTAGGATATTATGATGTTCCTCTGGAGCAATCTCAGTATTTAAGAAGCCCGCTTTGATTGTTCAAAATAATACAGATACAAATAGCCCCCACCCCCAAACTGTTGTTTGAGTTGGTTTGAAATCTCAGTCAAGCAAAGCAATGTTTTGATCACATCACAATGTTTACACCTTTTAACTCATGAATGACTTGTTTCTGCATTTTAACCTATTGCAGCATTGAAAAAAAATATACCTTTAGACCTTTTTCTTATGTTTTAAGTTCTTAAGCATGTAGTTTTCTTTGTGTTTGATTGCATTCTTCATTTGTGTACAGAGTGGACACCACACGTGTGGAGTTTACCATCTCTCTAAGGGAGAACTGGTCAATACCTTTCTTTGCTCTTCAGGTGGCTGCCATAACTTGCTACTTGAGGCCACAGCTAAAACCTATTCACCAGGTAATCATCTTTCCTGATAAATTTAGATGTCTGTTCAGTAACCACTATCAAATGGTTCCCATTATAGATGGGTAGTCCAATTATTTTTTGTGAATTTGTTCTTTTGGACAGTTTTGTTTCCGAATCAAAAAATAATTCAACAGTTTTACATCATCACATAATGACATAATTTATATGTAACGTGCCCATATAATTTTAGTGAAAGTGGTAAACGAATTTGGCTTGCTGTCTGCTATAGAGGGGCTCAGAGAGGATATTATACCCGAGCTCCAGTTGCCCCCCATAACAGGCAAAATTGTACAAAAGGGAGGAGCAGGGGAGGAGGAGGGATGCTGCAAGAACTAACAAGGGGAGGACGTAAGCTGCTGGTTTTATACCTTAGTATTAATTGGAAGATTAGATGGGTGTACTCCTCACGAAATTACATTTAATAACTTCACATCTTGACTGAACTGGTTTAATAAGATGTTTAATATAACTAGATGTACTATGCATTTGATTTTAAAGAAACATTTTGCTCCCTCAATGTGAGCTAGTCCTTGGTTCACACGTTCATAGTTTCAGCAGCTCACTAGTTATCTACAATACGATCAAGTCTGAGACTGTTTTCAGTTCAGTTTACTGGTGATTTAAGTGTTGCAACCATTGATTGGAACCGATTCTTGAGAACTGCTGTCACAGTATCAGCATACTGTTGACTTGAGAACTACTGCCTCTGGATCACTTTTATGTGAGATGGATCAAACACTGAAATATGTAATTTCTGAATTGCTGAACACTCTCTCCCATCTGTTATTGTTTGGATAAACATAAAAGTAGGGTTGGGTATAATGTTTGCTCCAGCTCCGCTCCGGGTTCAGCATTTCCCGTTCCCCGCTCCACTCCTCGCTCACTGATATCAGAAACACCGCTCCGTCTTCGCTCCGATGAAATTTGCGGCTAAACGCTAAAGTATTTAAGTAAGCTCTGAAATATCACAAAAGTTTGCTTTATAACGTACATTAAATGAAAAAAAACAAAAACAAAAAAAACAATAGGAGTTTCAACATTGTTTATTGGAACACTAGTGTGCAAAATGTTTTCCTACTACATGCCAAGCTTATTAAGCTTTATCGGCATTAAAAGTTAAACATTATTGCTGCTTTTGCAGTGCAAATTTTGTTTGAAAAAATTATTTATGTTTATTTATAAAATGTTATTTTATCTACGAGTCACTGTACATTACAGATTTCTCATTCAAAGTCAGATACAAATAATTGTAAGCAGATAAGCACTGCAAGATTGCATTAGTTTGAATGCATTAAAGAGAACGATTGCGTGCGTGAATAAGTGCTAAAATTTGCTTTCACCCGATCAAAATTCCTTGAACTATAACATCCCGCTTATGTTCATCGCCATCATCATAATCTTTACATCCTTTCTGATTTGAGTGATCCATCTGTATCAAGCTAGTTAAATGTGTTTAACGTGTGAGTTCTGGCTAAAAGTGCAGTTATATTATGGGCCGTTGGCATGAATTGTACTCGTGATGGAGCGATAGTGGAGCGCTCTCGGAGTGAGTGAAAACCACAATGCTCCGACTTTTAAAAAATCTGCTCCTAACTCCATTCAAAATCACACCGCTCTACTCCTCGCTCCGCTCCTACACTCCACTCTGCTCACATACTCTGGCACAAATAAATACCACTGAACAAAGTTCAGAAATGTAATGTACACACTGAATAGTTTTATTTTTAAATAAATAAAACATAGATTAATCCTTATTAATTATTATGGTTACAAAAGTTATTCAGTCAAGATCAGTGAGTGATTTTTGTTTTCTCTTGTTGTTTGATTTACATTAATGACACAGATGGCAGCAGATTTATTAGCTCCTGTCACTTTAAGAGCTAATGCACAGATCCAAAATACTGTTACTCATGCGCTTTCTTTCTTAACTGTTTATGTTCACTTAAGACATAACTGACTGTGTTTACAAGGATATTTTGACATAATTTTGCGTCTATTTGTCCGTTCAAGTTCAAGAAGAAGCAAAAGAGAACTCAATTCAGTATTCATGCAGTATATGAAAGGCGGCTTTTTGTGCGCATGGATCTGCGCTCTAGATGTGCCCAGCTCAGAAAACAGCTTGCAAGTGCCGCATCTTCTTGCACTTGAGTGGTTTAAAAGCTCATTAAAATGCGGAATTGGTTTCCGATTCCCAACCCTACATAGAACCCTTCCTTAATTCACACTGAGACAGTGTGTTGATTGGGATGTTGGTCCTGTCCCAAATGACACATTTCATGTGCACTTTTGGTCTTGCCGACTTGTGCATGTGTCCAATAAAGACCCCCTGTGGTGAAAGTCAGGTTTTTAATGTTGTTTATATGACTGTGGTGTTTTTAATATGCTTTAAGACAGACCTTGTGCAAATTCATAAGTCAACAAAATTGCTGAGTATTTAAAATGTAAAACTTCAGTGAACTAAAGACAGTCTCAAAAACGCAGTTTGAAATCGACAGTGTTTCTTATGCTGCCTTCATGTGCTATCGGAAATTTGATAATTCATGATTACGATCATCGAAAAGGGAGGGCATGTGCCAATTTTTACCTAGGAAACTCATATTTACAATAATTCCGAGAGCATGTGAAGGCAGCATTACTTCACAAACTACCTTGTAACCAATTACATCACTGTGTGGGCAAGCTTTAGCATAACACTACTATGCTGCGAAGCAATGGAGTCTCAAGAGAACCAGGAACAGGGTTGGGAAAACCTGCACTAGACCATGGGCAGAGGGTTCTAAACTCTATCCCTCAAGGTCCACTTTCCTGTAGAGTTTAGCTCCAACCTTAATCAATCTCACCTACCTATACATTTCTAGTAATCCTGAAGACCTTGATTATGTCAGAAATGAACATGCCAATGGCTTATGTTAAGTCATTTCTAAATTAGCCTGAAATTAGAGATCGTTTTAGAAAAAATACAAACTTCCGCTATAAGTAAATGTAATCCAGTCTAATAACTCAAAATCATGGGAAATATGAAAAGGAAAGGGAAAATAAGAGACAGTAAGTTATAATAAATGTTTCTGGCTACTTGCTGCTGTGAAATAGTTTTGTGAAATATGAAATGGAGGTTAGCAATTGCAAGTGTATGTATGATATATTTACTCTGCTGAACACATATTTGTTCTCTCTCAGTATGTTCTCTCAGCACAGACTCTAATTGCTTTCCTGACATATGGTATATCACTGAAAAAACTGCTCACTGCTCATTGTATGAGCTCTGAAGAAAGAACAAGGTTTTTGTATGTTTGGTTGTCTGGGCAGTTAAGGTTGAACATCATTTTGCGTTCATGTGCTCTCAACCACAGAAGGTGGTGCTGTGGCTGGTGTTCGTCTCCACCTTCTGCTTCTGTTTGACATGGCAGTTCAATCAGTTTGTCCTGCTGGTGCAGGCCCTTATAATCTTTACTCTGGATTGCCTGGACTTCTTCACAGCAGAACAGGTGATGCTCAAACACACATATTGGAAACCTTCCACCTTTTGGAGTTCATGTGAGGTTGGATATTTATTTATTTCTCTCTGCAGGTGGTCTCTCTGTACCTGATGCAGGTGTTGAGTCTGTTATTGGTGTGGCTACTGCAGTTCTGCAATTCTATGATTTTGGGTTCTCTGGTGCTCAGCTTCATTGTGTCCGCTCTCTTCATCAAACACTTTCAGGTCAGTGTACATCTCAGTGCCTGAATTAAAATGATTAAAGTTGGAAAAATAAGGAGTATAAAACCTGTAATTGTGATTCTTTTATCTTGTATATTGTATGAAATCCCAGATAGCACATGTATATCTATATATCATGTATTTATTCAATATGTGTGTTTTAATCCGGGAATACGATTTTGAACATGTGCTCATCTGCATCTGCACTAATGTCCTCGTGACATTTATGGATGTTTATGTTAATCTGACTCTTAAAGATGATAATCAGATCTTTGTACACAAATATGATTAAAGTGAACAGAGTGCATTCCAGATGATCTTGTGATGAACTGTACATTTGCTTACTGGGATGTGAGTTTTAATATTGTATTCTGAATTACCAAACAGAATTTAAATAAAGGAAACCCTATTTGTGCAGATTAGCTTTATCAATTTTAACATTTTTGTGCAGTTGCTGTCAGCATAAAAAAAAAAAAAAAAAAAAAAAAGATGAAGCATATAGAAGTTACAACATTGCTTAGAGTTTTATTGAACTATGTAAAATAGTTTTAATGATTTCTTATTGTTGTTTTCTTTAACTAATGCCATTTGTTACCCATGTAAAAGACAGAATTATGTTTTCGACTTCATTTAAGCGGTGGAACAGAAACATGACAGTTCTAGCAAAGAAAACAAAAAAAGTACAAAAAGGATTACAGGCTTACTAATGTCATTTCTCCTAATAATCCCATATGCTACATGATGTTACAGGTCAGACACATTTGATGCCAGTGTCTAAATACAGCAGACACACTCATCTCTGCTTGTCTACAAACTGAAAACAATAGCTTTAATGCCATTTCCTGAAAATGTATCCCATCCAAATAAATAGGGCTTTAGACTAAAAATGTTTACTTGAATCACTTTATCACTTTTGTTTTCCTGTACAAACCTTATCTGTGTTCCCTAACACCCAATTCTGTTGTGATTGAAAACAGAGGCTAAGAATATTGTTGTAGTTTATTTATTAATACCTGCTGTGTGCGTGTTTGGTTTTCAGACGGGGCTAAAGACAGGCAGCTTTGTTATACGAATAGGAAAACTGGCTCTTCACACACTCCTAGTCCTCACATTAACTTTCACCATCAATTATTCAGCCAAGGTGAGATATGAATCCTGTTCTACATCGTCCGCTCTGTCATTAATGATACAGTACAGCTTCTCTGCCTGCTCCTCCTGAGACATAGCTATACTTTCACTCTCATTGTCTTTCTTCATATCTCATTCTCATAAAAACTCACATCCCTGATCTCATGAGACACTCACATGAATGACTTCATCCTTCACTCTCTCCATTTTAATTGACAGAAAATACTCCAGCTGAAATCGGATGAGCACATCTTTAAGTTCATAAAGGCCAAGTTTGGCTTCAGGGCAACGAGGTAAGTCTTTGGTCATCTCTCGTGGTGCTACATCTGTGTCTTTTATCATCAGTCAAATGCCATATATCGTGGTGTCTTATTCAGAAGTGAGATGTACTCAGACTAGAGCGAGCCATTAATCCACTGTGATTAAATGCGTCCAGTTCTGGTGGAAAAATAACATCTGGCACACAGTATAATCTGCTCATCTACTAGATATTTATCGAGCCATTTCAGTTGATCAGATGAATTGCTGCTCCCAATAATCTGTATAATATATATTCAGCCCGCACTCCCTCCCTGCCACTTTCTTTCAGAGACTTTGATGCCAGTCTCTATCTGTGCGAAGAGGCATTTGGCTTGTTGCCATTGGATACATTTGAGCGGTTGGCTGGCACAGTGCTGCTCTATCCGTATCTCTGCACCCTCAGTGTTCTCTTCATCTTGCTGCTGCTGGTGGCATTCTCTAATCTCAGGTAAAACTACTGCATCGCTTTCTCTCTGCAGGAAACGCTCATGTGCACTACTGCAACGTGTGCTGCGCATTAAAGAAACGTGTTTAATTTTTCTAATTAGAGCACAGAAATAAGCTGAAAAACGACCAATAGAACAGTGATTATAGTTTCATAAACACCTTGTGCACAGGTCATAATGCTAATTTATAATTAGAGTTATTAGTCTTTATTAGATGTGCTACATAATTGGACTCTAGATGTATTTTTTTCCATTAGGGCTTTTGAATGCGTGTTATTATGTTCAGTTCAAAGCTGATTTGCTGTTGCTTTAAGGGCTGCTTTGGCCCTCTTTTTTGTTCTCTTTTCTTATCAGAATCACAGGAGCCCACAAACACCCAGAGGCTTTGCACCACACACACACACACACACACACACACACACACACACACACACACACACACACACACACACACACACACACACACACACACACACACACACACACACACACACACACACACACACACACACACACAAACTAATTAGATAGGCTGTTAACCCTTCTGTACATTAAAAAAAAAAGACTGCCTTTAGGTTTTAATGCATGGTAGTATTCTTTCTTTTTTCCATCTTCATTCCAGCACAAATGGGTCAGGCCAAGCGAGCAGGGAGAAAGAGGACAGGACCTTTAGGATGCGGCCGGACGTCGCTTACAATCTATTGCACACCGTCTTCTTTGGCCTGCTTGCCTTTTCCACTATGAGGTAAACAACTTGCAAAATGTAAAGTTTTGTTGCTTTCATACCACGTATCTCTTTCCCTCAATGCAAATATGTTCCTTCTGTGTTTTCCTCACTCTCATGCCATCTGCAATTTCATTCCCTGCTGTTGCCGCTATGGTGCGTCTCAATTTCAACCTCTTCTCCGCTACCACTTTCATTTCCTGTCCCCCACACCGCTTCTGCTTTGTGATCTTCTTCATCTTATTAGTCCATATCCCAAGTTGATGGTTCATTCGAGATTTTACTGATGAATGAATTATGGGAGAACATTACGGTATCGTTTCATAAAGTTTAGTTTGGTGTCAGAATAGTAATAGAGTTGAAAATGAATGCTATCCCAGTCTTTCGTGTTTGCTATGTGTTGTCTGAGTTTTATGATAAATTAGAAAGCACCAATAGATTTCTATCTTTGCTGCTGACAGAATGAAATATTTGTGGACTGGCCATATGTGTGCATTCGCTGCCTTTGGAGTGTGTGGAAAGGAGGTGTGGACGTTGTATCTGAGAGTCCTCCACTGCAACACTAAAACCACGGTGAGATACTGAGATCTGACACACACACAGTGCAAATGATATTGGCACATTTATACACTAGCGTTCAAAAAACATCATTACTCTAGTCTTCAGTCACATGAGCCTTCAGAAATCATTCTAATATGCTGATTTGCTGCATTTCTTATTTTTATGGATAATAATTGTGCTAACTTTTTTGTGAAAACTATTTTTTCTGGATTCTTTATGAAGAAGTAGTTAAAAAGAACAAATTTTATTTGAAATAGTTTTTGTTACAATATAAGTCACAGTGGGTGTGTTCACTTTCAAATGAAAATTATTCCACGATTTACTCACCCTCAAGCCATCCTAGGTGTATATGACTTTCTTCTTTCTGAACTATGATGGATGGATGGATGCAATTTTTGAGCTTCAAACTCAATGGACCCTGTCACTGCCATTATAAAGCTTGGAAGCATCAGGATATTTATTAATATAACTCTGATTGTTCGTCTGAAAGAAGAATGTCACATACACCTAGGATGGCTTGAGGGTGAGTAAATCATGGGCTAATTTTCATTTGAAAGTGAACTACTCCTTTAAGTGTCCTCTAGACAAGGACAAATGAGAGAGAAGTTCAACTAATATCCATAAATATATTTCAGGACATATATTCTGTAGAAATATGACTGTCCAGTGAAAACTTACCTCAAGGGTATGTTGTATCGTATCAAAGGGAGCACATAGACAATTTACATTTTCATATGAAAATGACTAATATAAAAAACTACTAATACACAATCCAATTACAAGTCTTATTTTGGTGCATATTATTCATAAATAAAATATATATATATATATATATATATATATATATAAATACACGATATATAAAATGTAGTTCAGCAATTTTCAGCATTTTATAATAGAGTTTCTTGTTTGGCTGTAAAGCTCACTGCTGACTTGGTGTTTTACCTCAAAGCATATGATACACTTTGCCCCATGCTACAATTTTGGGGAAAAAATGCTTCATTTAATAATTAATGGATAATCTTTAGCTGACAAATGACATGCATTTTATATATAGGTATTGCATTTTACATTTTATGCATGTTAATAATTTACATGACATGCTAAACCATTTTAGCACAAAAATACTGCTCACTTTTTCTCATGTGCCTCTCTTAATAACGGGCAGCTTTATGTGATGGCTTCTTTTTAGACATATGGTCATATGAAAAGAAATCGGTTTGGTAAATTAAGGGTACACTAAAGTTTACCCAGTCTACCCCCTTCTCCCCTTTATTCAATACAAGCAATAGCAAAATACACGGGTCTGTAATAGAATCCATTGCATATTTATAGAAGCCCACAAACCAAAGATACACTATGCATGTATAATTGGGAAGCTATAATGCTCAATGCTGTATATTGAGTATATATACTGATAATGAGTTTCAGTGAGGCATGATGTTCTTTCTTCTGCATAAATGTTCCCATGTGGATGCATCTGAAAATTTCATTGCCCCACTAGGTGGCAATGTAGTTACAGCCCTCGAGCCTAAACAATTACATCCTGTTTTGTCCTATTTATGTGGGTATTTATCCATTTATGTTATTAACCTGTTTTCACAGATGAGACTGATCAGGTACTCTGTTCCTATTGTAATTCTGGCGTTTCTTTATTACAAGGTAAGACATTTTCAAGTACATTTCATGTATCTATTTGCATATATTGCTAAGCTGCCTGGGTGGCTGTACGCCATAAATAGTCACGCAGGAATCCAAATGCACACAAATGGAATCGTATCCCACTGTGTGTGTTGTTTAGGAGAGTTTTGATTCTGCCATGCTTTTTTTTCCATCTGTTAACACAACAGTGGGAATAGGCAATCAGATATGAATTGTGCACATTTGTGTATGTTTGTGTATATGGATGTTTGTTTATTGTGCTGCTTTGTTGAACATTGATTATTGTGAGTAATTGCCATTACAGCAGTCTCACACTCTCTCCATCTCAATCGAGCTGTCTTTCTGTTGACAGTTCTGGCCCAGACTGATGGAGGAGATTTCTGAACTGAGAGAGTTTTATGACCCAGACACTGTGGAGCTAATGGAGTGGATCAGGTAAAACAGCTGTAATCTTCCTCTTACATGCTACAAGCAAACACTCACAGACACCCATCGAAACTGGGGTCTGCAACCTTGAGCCACCCGCACAAGCCACCATTGGCATACTGAGGGGTATTCACTGGCACAGATAAGAGCGAGAGATTAATATTATATGAGGTTTCAATTTATTGTTCTGCAGCAATCCTTCCTCATCATCACACAATTATTTTTTTTTTATTTAGTGTTAAGCTGTATGTGCTGTATTAGCTTTATGCGATGCAGTTTGTTCTATTTTTCTTCTAATTTATTTATTTTTTGCTCATAGAAAAATAGAGATTTTCCACAAGCAGCTTTTTATAACTGCAACATGCACATAACAAATCAGTCTGGCATACATGGTCCTAAATGTTTCTTACACAAAACATGACACTTTAAGAAAAGATGTCTTTGATACTCCAAGTTAACTCCACATGGCACACATCTCAAAGACAATGACGAACATGACAACACCATTCACATAATTTGGTAAGTGGTAAAAAACAAAAACAATGAGTCACTGATTTGCATAATTTACTCATGATGCCATGCATGCTGGGAAACAGAATCTAGCATTCTGCACCTGAGAAATCACAGTATATTGCATTTCATGGGGGTTAAAAAGGAAAAGTGGCACTTCACATTCATAAAATTGCCAACTTCTAGATTAAACTCTTTTAAAATGTCTTTCCACTTGCTCTCTATTTTGCTCCATTACGAACTGTGAAGGACATAAATAAAAAGCTGCAGTGAATACTCTATTCATTCGATAAGATTTGCAGCAGTAAGACAGCAGGTTCTTGTGTTTGGAACTGGGCCGGTTTAAGATGGACGTCATGAATTAGACATTAGGTGTTGGAGAGACTCCAGCGGTTGGCAACAAAGGGTTTCATCAATGACACCATTCTCACTGCAAGCGGGGGAAAAAGAAAAAAACGCTTGCTCATAGTCAAGTTTATATGTTTAAGAAAAAGTGAGACATTTGGGCTGCTGTGACACAGGTGATCTCTCGCTGAAGAAAATGCGATTTGTGTCAGGGATTAGTGGGTGAGTACCCTTGGCTGGCGCTGCAGCATTAAGCCGCTTCCACACACTAATTAACCATCAGATGAAAGAGTTAAGCGGGGATCACTTCACACTTCTGTCTGTGCTTGGCTTGCCAAAGTCTGCACTGTTTTATATGTAGATTACCAGAGATCATCTTCTGCCTAGAAGGGAGGGTGAGCATGAAAAGCGTATCGAGGAGAGTGGCAGTATCAGATTCCTTTAACCATGATTGGAACTTGCAGAACAATAAACCACATACTGTGGCACAATGTGAAGAGGGAGGGCGAACAACTACAACTGTGAAAGTATTGCTGTCAAGCAATCTTTTGATTTATTTTGAGCTAAAAGCAACACATGATTTTACAGTGAGTGGTTAAAAGTTCTATTTTTTTTTTTTGCGCTTTTATGCATGATTTAGCTTTTTTTTGTTAGACAGCTGTGTAGTGTAGGGTGACAGGTGCTGTGCTTCAAAACCTAGTGATCTGACTTGCTGTTTATTGCCTACGTAGACAGCATCCTCATGAGTGTTTGATTTGGAATGCTGTACATAGGCAGAGACTCTGTGTTATTATAACATTTCTTATGTGAAGCACACAGAAGACTTGACTCCAAAGAGATCTATAATAGCAGGAGAAAGCTATCCGTTAGCATTCACATTCATCTCAATGGCTGGAAGTATGCCATTTGAAATCTGCTATCTTTGCTCTTGGCATAATCTTAAAGATGATGAGTGTTGTATGCAAAATGAAGAACATATACTATCACTTAACAACCTCATGGTACATCTGTCTTGAGGGTTTATATGCTATCATTGTCTCTGTGGAGAAAATGAATGGGATGAATTTAGTATAGTATAAATGAATTTAGTCTAGAACCCGATTATTGTGCTCTACCCCAGCTTTAGCTTGTTGTTAAAGGAATAGTTCACCTACAAATGAAAATTATCCCATAATTAACTCACCCTCAAGCCAACCTAGGCTAGGTGTACATGACTTTCTTCTTTCAGCTCAACACAATCAATATTAATATTAAATAATATCCTGGCTCATCCCAGCTTTGTAATGGCATTAAATAGTGCTCGTGTTCTTGAAGCTTTTAAATTGTAGTCTAAATAATTTGATTGATAATACAAGTTTTTAATGTTTATGTCTATGTGGTGTTTTAATATGACTTTGCACATGGTTTGTCTTAAAGCATAAGTCAACACCATTGCTAAGTATTTTCTCCTTAAAACTCCAGTGAACCAAGGACATCTCAAAAACGTGGTTTGAAATCGCTGGTGTTTCCGCTGCAACAAACTGTCTTGTAACCAATCGCGTCAACTTGCGGGCGGGCTTTAGCATATCATTAACTATGACCGCTCTGAAGCAGGGTAGTCTCAAGAGAAGCAGGTTATCCCGGTATATTTCTCTGCTGATATGAAAAATTATATGAAATTGTATATTTAGCAATATAGCGGGTGAATTATGTGTATGGTCATAGGTCAGGCATAACATTATTACCACCTTCCTAATATTGTGTTGGTCTCACTTTTTCTGCCAAAACAGCCCTGACCCATTGAGGCATGGACTCCACTAGACCCCTGAAGGTGTGCTGTGGTATCTGACACCAAGATGTTAGCAGCAGATCCTTTAAAGTCCTGTAAGTTGTGAGGTGGGCCCTCCATGGGTCGGACTTTGTTCAGAACATCCTACAGCTCGAATGGATTGAGTTCTGGGGTATTTGGAGGCCAAGTCAACACCTCAAACTCGTGCTCTTCAAACCATTCCTGAACCATTTTTGCTTTGTGGCAGGGCGCATTATATCCTGGCCACAGCCACCAGGGAATACAGTTTCCATTTAAGGGTGTACATGGTCTGCAACAATGGTTGCAGGTACTTAGGTAGGTGGTAAGTGTCTAAGTAACATCCACATGGATGGCAGGACCCAAGGTTTCCCAGCAGAACATTGCCCAAAGCATCACACTGCAACAGTGCATGTGCCATGTGTTCCCCAGGTAAGCGTTGCACATGCATCCGGCCATCCACAATATGTAAAAGAAAACACGTGCCCACTGTTGGAACTTTCGGTGGTGGACAGGGGTCAGTATGGGCACCCTGAATAGTCTGCAGCCATGCAGCCCCATATGCAACAAACTGCGATGCACTGTGTATTCTGACACCTTTCTATCAGAACCAGCATTAACTTCTTGAGCAATTTGTGCATCAGTGAGCCTTGGCTGTCCATGACCATGTCGCTGGTTCACCACTGTTCCTTCCTTGGACCACTTTTGATAGATACTGACCACTGCAGACCGGGAACACCCCACAAGAGCTGCAGTTTTAGAGATGCTCTGACCTAGTCATCTAACCATCACAATTTGGCCCTTGTCAAACTCGCTCAAATCCTTACGCTTGCCCATTTTTCCTGCTTCTTACACATCAACTTTGAAGACAAAATGTTCACTTGCTGCCTAATATATCCCACCCACTAACAGGTGCTGTGATGAAGAGATAATCAGTGTTATTCACTTCACCTGTCAGTGGTCATAATGTTATGCCTGATCGGTGTATATTACCATGTTATGATGAATTATATTCCTTTCTCCAATGACATTCTAAGTTGTTCAAAGCGTTTCTATGGATGCTGATTTTTAGAAGGAAGACTGAGATTGTGAACAGTAACAGGAACATGGTTTGTGTAACATTAGCAACACATTATTAGTTGTTTGATAACGTAGTCAAGCAAAAGTCTAATCATACTAATTGCCGTTATGTGTCCAACATTGTAAAGAACGATAACTTTGTGCAGCGTTTACTACACTAAAGTTGACCTGACCGAGTGGATCTCTGAGCTGGTGTGAGTGAGTGGAGGCTGGGATAATTTGCATATTCATGAATCTGCATATACTAAAGGGTTTATAATTAGGTTCAAGCTTTTTTAAGGCATAAAGACATTTTTTTACAAGAAAAAAACGTTTAAATATGCACATTTTGGTGATCAAAGATGAGTTTTAAGGGATAAAATAGACAACGGGGGGCTTTAAGCCCAAAGTAAACTTCAGTTTATGTCATGAATGCTAGTGAATGCGTACAGCATGAAACAAAACCTTCCCTTCAAGTTCACTCTGTGGCCATATTTGCAACCCCTCTGGGCTATTTCAGACATGCATGACTAACTCTTATCTACTTGAATGGGGAAATACAGAGATCTCAAAAACGTTTTGCCAAACAAGATCAATAATAAAACATCTGTCCTATAAATGCTTAAATAGCATAAATAAATGTATATTTCAGGTTGATCTAGTCTATGCACATGCACAGTCTTGAGTGCTCATCTCAGGTCACTGACTGTTTGTATGGGAACCGGAGCTTCCAACGGCAGCTGCAGTGGCGCGTGATTATGATAGACTCTTTTACATAGAAGGCGAGACTTATTCCACCATATTGCACATATTACCAGTAAGTACCACCCATCAGCCCAATGATGGAATCCAACGGTGTGGGTGAAGGTATAATGCGTGAATGCCTTTTCAGTGTTTCTGTGTAAAATGTGGGTAGCTAATTTTAACACTGACCCCATGAATAATTTAATAGAATAATTTAATGACTCCAATTTTATGTGACTTTGTTAAAGGAGCACGCCGACTTTTTGTGACTTTGTGACTTTGTGACGGCTTATTCACCATATCCCCCAGAGTTAGATAAGTCCATGTATACCATTTTCATCTTCGTGCATCCCATAATGCTGTCTGACGCACCCACCGTTAGCCTAGCTTAGCACAAAGACTAGAAGTAAACGGCTCCAGCTAGCCTACTGCTCAATAAGTGACAAAATAACGCCAACATTTTCCTATTTACATGTTGTGATGTGTATAGTCACAGTGTGTACAAATCAGAAGGTTACATGAGACACAGCCATCTTATAAACATATACATACCGGGGACTATATTCTCAGAAGGTGAAGCACTGCTACTTCTGCAGAGTGATTTGCTCGCAGCACCTGAGAAGCACCGTTGTTACTTCGTCAACAAAACCAACGTGACTAGGTATCTAGTAACGAACGTGACTGTTGATCATGGCTGACTTTGAGGAATTGTCAGAGGATTTTTACTAGGTATCAAACCAAAATCCAGAACCATATAGTTTTGAGCCAGAATACACAGATGAGGAGTAACAAACTTTGGAAGCTGATAAACAAGATGCCGTATTACCGTATTTGTTACTGTGGCAGAGTGCGTTTGTGACACAATACTAACATTACAGGGGATACATGGAGCACGGGAACAACTGCAATACAGTAGCGACCACCCTATTCATGTAATAGTGTCACTAACGTTACATTAGATCTAGCAAATGACACTGTTACAGTAGGTTAGTCATCTAAAAACATAACAGAACACTTACCGCAACTGCAGGTGATCCACTTTGTCCTGTCTGTACTTCCGATGGGATGGCCGCATCCTTCAGCACACGTTTCATGGTCCGTGTGGCAAATTCTATTTTTTTTTCAAAATAGTCGTCCTTGGTTAAATGTTCTGAGCAAATGCGATGGTACTCGATGATGGCTACAGATGTGTTTGGCTCTATATCCAGAGCAAGCAGCCGTAGATTCATCAGGTCAGCGTTTTGTATTGGAATTCTATGAAATATCATGGTATTACCTTTTCTCCCCTGTTTATTGTCCCAGTTCTTTACAATACAGCGAACAACCATGATAGTTTACAATCTAGTAATTTGCACATTACTATTACTATTACTCCAACTCTGGAATGTAGTCTTCTGAGAATATAGACCCCAGTATGTACAAATTGTGAATAAAAACAGAATGCAATGATGTGGAAGTTTCAAATTTCAATATTTTATTCAGAATACAACATGGATGACATATCAAATGTTTAAACTGAGAAAATGTATAATTTTAAGGGAAAAATAAGTTGATTTTTAAATTTCTTGGCATCAACACATCTCAAAAAAGTTGTTTACCACTGTGTGGCATCCCCTCTTCTTTTTATAACAGTCTGCAAACGTCTGGGGACTGAGGAGACAAGTTGCTCAAGTTTAGGAATAGTTGTCCCATTCTTGTCTAATACAGGCTTCTAGTTGCTCAACTGTCTTAGGTCTTCTTTGTCGCATCTTCCTCTTTATGATGCGCCAAATGTTTTCTATGGGTGAAAGATCTGGACTGCAGGCTGGCCATTTCAGTACCCGGATCCTTCTTCAACTCAGCCATGATGTTGTAATTGATGCAGTATGTGGTCTGGCATTGTCATGTTGGAAAATGCAAGGTCTTCCCTGAAAGAGACGACGTCTGGATGGGAGCATATGTTGTTCTGGAACTTGCCCATGCCACACGCACTCATGCAACCCCATCCCATCAGAGATGCAGGCTTCTGAACTGAGCGCTGATAACAACTTGGGTTGTCCTTGTCCTCTTTAGTCCGGATGACATGGTGTCCCAGTTTTCCAAAAAGAACTTCAAATTTTGATTCGTCTGACCACAGAACAGTTTTCCACTTTGCCACAGTCCATTTTAAATGAGCCTTGGCCCAGAGAAAACGCCTGGGCTTCTGGATCATGTTTAGATATGGCTTCTTTTTGACCTATAGAGTTTTAGCCGGCAACGGCGAATGGCACGGTGGATTGTGTTCACGACAATGTTTTCTGGAATTATTCCTGAGCCCATGTTGTAATTGCATCACATACAGGAATGCTACTATAATGGAAGTGCCATCTAAGGCCCCGAAGATCACGGGCATCCAGTATGATTTTCCGGCCCTGACCCTTACGCACAGAGATTGTTCCAGATTCTCTGAATCTTTGGATGATATTATGCACTGTAGATGATGATAACTTCAAACTCTTTGCAATTTTTCTCTGAGAAACTCCTTTCTGATATTGCTCCACTATTTTTGGCCGCAGCATTGGGGGAATTGGTTATCCTCTGTCCATCTTGACTTCTGAGAGACACTGCCACTCTGAGAGGCTCTTTTTATACCCAATCATGTTGCCCTAATAAGTTGCAAACTGGTCCTCCAGCTGTTCCTTATATGTCCCAACTTTTTTGGAATGTGTAGCTCTCATGAAATCCAAAATGAGCCAATATTTGGCATGACATTTCAAAATGTCTCACTTTCAACATTTGATATGTTATCTATATTCTATTGTGAATAAAATATAAGTTTGTGAGATTTGTAAATTATTGCATTCCTTTTTTATTCACAATTTGTACAGTGTCCCAACTTTTTTGGAATCGTGTTTGTATACGTTTATAAGATTGCTGTGTCTCATGTAACCTTGTGATTTGTACACACTGTGACTATACACATCACAACATGTAAATAAGAAAATGTTGCCATTATTTTGGCACTTACTGAGTAGTAGGCTAGGTGGAGCCATTTACCTCCAGTCTTTGTGCTAAGCTAGGCTAGCGGTGGGTGTGTCAGACAGAGTTATGGGATGCACGGAGATGAAAATGGTATGTATGGACTTATCTAACTCTGGGGGATACGGCAAATAAGCCAAAGTCCCAGAAATCATGAGATTAGTTGTGATTTAATTTGATCATTGATTTTTCTTTGTATCTCTTATTTTCAAATTCTTTGTTACATCACAGGACCCGGTATAACACAGAGACTACAGAGTTCTGATACTAGACAGAGGATGCAGAGTGAACTTTTACATTTAAGTCAGGTCACACACACTTACTCATAACAGAAAGTGTACTTTTTGTAATAGTCACGAAAGCTGCAACTTGCTAATACAGTGATAGTCAGAAATCAGATTTCCCCCGAATGATATGCCCCATGCTCCATGTTCACTGGGTCCTCGGTATGATCTATCCTGGCAAAGATTTGCAGAAATACCACCTACTCCTCATTGATAACTACTAAAATAATGATTTCAGAATCATACAGAATAAATCAAGATTAACATTTATTTTGGCCAGGCAGAACAGCAAAAAATAAATAAATAAAGAATTAATTCAAATGAATCCATGGTACTCAACTGATCAGCATAAAATATAAAACACAATTACAAAGTTAATATGATAATAGTTTCAAAGAGTCATCATACCTGGCACAGACATATAAGACTTAAAGTGTCTTTAAGACGCTGACATATCACCGCATTGGGGTTTTCTGGCCACAGAATTTCCCAAATGGCAGCTCTGCCACCCTTCCTTAAATACCCAGACCAGAACAAAAAGGTTGTAAGTATTTACTACACAAACACCTGGTTTCGGGGGAGAGGATCAGATATCTTCAAGAGACACCACTCAAAAAGGAGAACAGAATTCTCAATCATACTACCAGTGGCTGCAGTGAAATTGAGACCATTTTACCAATTGCACTGAGACATTTAAAAAGATTCCAAACTTGAAAGAGAACAAACAATAGATTCACAAGATACATAATATGTGGTATATAGATATTCTGTGACTTGAATCAGAGGGAGGGTAGGAAGAGAGGGGATACAAGGGGAGAAATTTGGGCAAGGTGGTGTCCTACACTCTTTCTCTGAGATCTTCTCTTCAGATTAGTGAGTTTTATTGTTTTATTGCAGGGTATTGGATCTCAGTAAAAACCAATCCTTACATTCCCTTTCTCCCGTAATTTCTCCCGTCTTGGTATACTGTATACATTGTTTGGCTCAAACACAGTTGGTTGACACATGCACTCTACATTTATCTTTGTTCATTGGCTGAGTATTTCTCTTTATAAGTTGTGACCAAAAAAAATGTCTTTGTACTCTTTCAAAGTTGTGGGTTTTTTCCGCCTCACACAAGGACTAGACCACGGCGTCTATTATTGTTGCCATCTCTAGTAGTTTATTGTTGTTGTTCTGAAAATTCCATTTCTTTTTCAAATGTGAATAAAAGGCAATTTTCAGGGTTGCCAACTAAATAGCTCATCTTGCATCTTTTTCACTGAGTACACATACTCATGCATAGTTGTAAAAACCTGAGTATACTTTGGGCTGACGGATGTTGTCTTTTTTTTTTTTTTTTTTTGACTTGGAAAAAAAGGGGTCTCATTAAAAAGGGCTTGGGAACCACCGGGCTAGTTCATAGCACAAACCACCCATGTAAATGATCTCTAACTAACAGTCTAGAGCCTACGATCTCTGCAGATCAGTTGAGAAGGCTTTGCAGGGAGAGTGTCATGTGTACGTCTTCTCTTAATGAGTGATCAGTGGCCTTTCAGTCGAACCGCATCTGTCCCGTAGATGGAAGCGCATCCTTTGTCGAAGTTCTGAGACTCTGTCATCACAGTCAGCCTTATCATTGCGAACATCTCCCTGCCATGTAATTAATTTTTCCCTCTTTTGTTTTGTAGTTTTCTACTGTGCACCCTTTTGTTATAGCCCCCATAAAGGAGTTATTTCTGAATGTTGCCTTGTTTTGAAATAATGAAGATAAATTAGCCTTTTGTTTTCTCTGAAGGAAAAACTTTCTCAGCCCCTCCGAGCACAAGCAATTTGTGTTCCCCATCTGAGCAAAGACGCATTTTCCTCCTGCTGTTTTCTCTGGTTTTTATTTTTCTTTTCTTCGTGTTTTCGACATCTTCGCTTTTACTTCCACTCTAATTGTCACTCTAGCCACTTTCCATTCTAATTTGATCAAATTAGTGGCTTTTGCTGCTGCTTCTGCTGTAGATGTCTCGATGGAGATGATGTTGGAGATGTCTCAGTGGAGATATTTCACAAACTCAGCGCTAATAGCTGTGCTTTCAAATGCTCAACTTGTTTGAACTCTCAGTAGAATTTCAGTAGAATTTCACTAATTCACAAACATCCCAATATACGCTCTCCTTACACAAACGAAAGGTTAGCTGACACCATTTCGCACTTGTCATTTTTCTTGTTTACCACTGAGAATTGTTAATTTTGCAGTCCATATAAATTGTCACTTTTCTAAAAGGAAGTCTCAGTCACATGATTGCCTGAATTATTGCACATTTCTGTGGCTTGGTTACAAATAGGTTTACTGGCCCCAAATTACTTGGTTAAGGGAATTCTGAAACCTATAGAGTGAAATTTCATTATATTCCAGTTCATTCTCTTTGCGTGCAGATCAATCATTGAATTTTAAGTTGCTCTCGCCTGATCAATCAGTCTATCATCACTCTGTGAACCCCTCAGTCAGATGCTCCCTTATGTCTGCCTCTCTCTCTCTATCTCTATCTCTATCTCTATCTCTCTCTCTCTCTCTCTCTCTCTCTCTCTCTCTCTCTCTCTCTCTCTCTCTCTCTCTCTCTCTCTCTCTCTCTCTCTCTCTCTCTCTCTCTCTCTCTCTCTCTCTCTCTCTCTGAAACACAGGATTAAGGTCCACACACTCCGATCCCATCCTGATGTAGCTTTATCCCCACACTGGCCAGTTTGTGTGTGTGATGCAGTGCATCTCATTGTCTGCTCCTCTGCCATCTCAAGGACATTTAAGCAAGGCTACATGAACATTTCTGTTTGTGTCTGAGTACAGTAATTGTGAAAAAATTTACTCCTCCCCCATATCAGATCATTAATACAAAGGTTAAATTTGAAGAACTTGCCACAGGTATTTTTTTCCACATTTTCCACAAGGTTTTTTTTTTTTTTCTTTATTTCTCTCTTATTTATCATTGATCCTTTCATCTACCTTTCTATATATCCATCACCTGCATCTCTCTTCGCTTTTGAAGTGTTGACAAACTTTTTTGATGTCATTCATCACCCGAAAGATTTTTTGTGATATTTTATGCTGACAAAATATCACACCCTTTGACAAATCATCTGTGCAGAACGTCTAGAGCACTTATTAGTCTGACCCAGATCAAAAGCAGATACTTATGACTGCCATTCACTATTTCTAATGAATGATAATTTAGACAATTATGTCTGGGTATGTGAGTGTGGCTTTGAGTACAGGGTACTGGTACACAGTGGTTTAAGCCGATGACATTGAGATATCTCAAGGAACATGACTGACATGTCCAACCATATTATTAATTTCAGCCTTTGAAATGATTGAGTGCTTAACAAACAAGAATAGCCCAACATGGACTGATTTATCCGTATTTATAAACGTGGATCAACATAAATCTAATGGAGGTAGTTCATTTTGCTTACTGAACTCAAAAAGCATTTCTGTCTAAAGAGATGTACTGCATGTGTAGACATCTATGAAGATATGGATGCACAGGCAACCCTCTATGTCCCACTTGTTGGAATATTAATGACGTTAATCAATTTTTATAATGTCAGCAGGGTGCAGTCTAACACAAGCTGACATTTACATAAGAGAATATAAATCTGAAATTAAATGTAAATCTGGTAGATGCCAGTGCAGTCCCTTGTCAATATGGAGTAATTGCATAGAGACCCACAAGAGCAGAAAATGATGCACTGTGGGAGAGGTCAAAGGTCAGTCTAGTCAGAAATTCCTTGGTTAAAAGATTATGGCAGTGTAGATTTAAGACCAGGTAATTCTGTAAATCCACATTGCAAAACAGAACAAAACATTTCCCCCACCAAACATGTGAACGCAAATACAGTTGCACACAGTTAACTCGCACTCCTAACACTAACCTAATGCTCATAAGTAAAATTATTAACACACTCACTGTTTGGGTGATTTTGCACAATGTCCAGGTGATTTTATTGCAGCCAAGTTACATACAAAGATAACATTTAGAGCTAGTTTTACATTTAATAGCAGCAACATAGTCATTTTTTTTCATTGTTATTTTTTTTATTTATTAGTATTATTTATTATTAATTAATTTACATACTAGTTTACATTGGATCTAAATGTATGTTTTCCTATACATTTATCTTATATACAGTCAAACAAAAAATTATTCAGACACCAGATATATTTTTTTTACTAGTGGGTGCAGAACACTATAGTTAATTTATGTAAGTGAGGATTGCAAAATAAAGTAAACTGTGAAATATTATACCCAAAACTTCTTCATACAATGGACTACCAGTAAAATTGATAAAAATGTGGGACCAAAATTATTCAGACTGACCTGACCATGTTTTGCTTAAAGGGATAGTTCACCCAAAAATTAAAATTAGCCCATGATTTACTCACCCTCAAGTCATCCTAGGTGTACATGACATTCTTCTTTCAGACGAATAAAATCAGTGTCATATAAAAAAAAATGAATCGATGCATTTGTGTAAGAAAAATATCCATATTTAAAACTTTATAAAGCAAAGCTTCAGACGATCGCCTTCCGTATTCAATTTATGGAAAAAGTGTTGAAAGTGCCTCTGCAGATCAAAAGGCTTACGCTACCAGGTACACTTGTCAGATGTAGTGTAAGCATCTTGAACTGCAAGAAGGCACTTTCAGTACCCTTCCACGGAATGCGATCGGCCGAAACTTTACTTTATAAAGTTTTAAATATGGATATTTTTCTTACACAAACGCATCAATTCGCTTCAGAAGGCCTTATTAACACCCCAGAGCCGTGTGGAGCACGTTATTTGACGGACAGATGCATTTTTTTTTATGGACTTCAAAACAGAGCAACTATTACTGCTATTATAAAGCTTGGATTAGCCAGGATTTATTTAATATAACTCTGATTTTATTCGTCTGAAAGAAGAATGTCATATACACCTAAAATGACTTGATGTTGAGTAAATCATGGGCTAATTTTCATTTTTGGGTGAACTATCCCTTTAAGTGTGTTTTTCTTTAATTGCTAATGCGAATTGCTAATACCACAGACTGAACAACTTTAAGCATTGCTTAATATTGATATCCACCTCAGATGTTCTCCATTGTGGTTTATCTCTGAAGCTGTAAATGCTAATTTCTAATCTGTAAATGTGACCTAAATTGGTATTATCTAATTGTGTACTTAAATTTACCAACTGATTGGTTGATTGTAATCCATTACATACTTTTCCATCAAAGTTATCTGACATTATTACCATTTTCTAAATTATAGCGAATAAACTGTGATAATGTGAGAAAATGTTGAAGGTGTCTGAATACATTTTGGTTTGTCTGTTCCTGTGAAACCTCCGTCAGTCAGTCCACTGAAATTAAGAATTTAATTATCATTAAATTATTTATTTAAGAGATTTAGCAGTGTAAACTAGGTCCCGTAATACACGGAGACTTTACTTTTGAATCTTATTTGAATCTCAAAACACATTTATTAGTGTCCTGGGTCTTTTTATGAGTATAATTAAGGACCCAATACCAAAGTCTGTTCCATCTTTCCGGGGTTAATTATAAATTAATTTGAAGCAATAAACCAATTGAACCTGAAGGGATTAAGTTTGTCTCTGTATCTTCTTATGTGGCCAGCAATCATAATTAGACCTTAGTTATAGGTCCCATGTAACACAAACATTGTACAAAATGTGAGTGGGTGCAGGGTGTCTGATTTGACATGGACTGACCCATGAGTGCTTTTTGTCTTGGCAGATTAGGACTAAAATTGTATGTAAAAGTGTTCTGAAATCCTTCATGGGTATTATATTCACTTATAAGATCATGAAAGCAATGCAAACTTTACTAGTATTCAATCTTTTTTGCAGTAACTGCTGCTTACACATGTATGTAGTCACCACTGAAACCATAAAATACATGCTGTCATGCGTGTCGAATAGCAGGAAGCCATTTGTCTTTGTTTTGTCATCCCTGTGAAATCATATGAAAGTGAGATAGGGCTGTTTAGATGTCTTACTGGTGATGAATTGAGCATTGAAATCCATAATAATTCTGCTCTATGGTCCCTGTTATTGATGGATAAAACAGAAGTTTCTTTACTCTATTATTGAAGCCTTTTGCTGTGTCGGAAGTGTGGAAAAAAAGCTTTATAAGGGAGAGGAAGGCCAAGGAGGAGATCATTTGTCTCTGATGAGATCTGTGGTACTGTAGTTAATCATGTGCTTCTCTGTGGATGATATTTGATAGAAATTTGTCTGAGTGGAAAAATGGAGGTGTAGCTGTGAGAACATTACTTTGGAGTCCTAGGCTGTTTTTTTTTTTTTTTTTTCGCACAGCGTTTGAATATTTTGTGAATAGTTTGCCGTTCCATGAGTCTCCTAGTCAACATTGTCAAATAAGTCTCAAAATGAGCACAATATTATACCATATACCCCACTAAAATAAAATCTTATTTACACTGAGATTTTACTTTTGAATCTTATTTGAATCTCAAAACACATTTATTAGTGTCCTGGGTATTTTTATGAGTGTAATTAAGGATTTTTCCACATTGTTCCAACTTTCCGGGGTTAACTGTAAATTAATTTGAAGCAATAAACCAATTGAACCTGAAGGGAATAAGTTTGTCTCTGTATCTTCTTATGTGGCCAGCAATTATAATTAGACCTTAGTTATAGGTCCCATGTAACACATAAACAATGCACAAAATGTGAGTGGGTGCAGCAACACACTTCTTTCATTCTGTCTGATTTGACACGGACTGACCCATGAGTGCTTTTTGTCTTGCAGATTAGTTCACTTGTTTGAAGCAAAACCTCCATAAGTTTAGACAATCAGTACACTGGAACAAGACAAGATATCTGAAAATTTCTCTATAGACTAGAATGTTTTCAATGAATTCATTTGAATTTTATTTTGGAATCTACTCTGAGGGCTACTCTCTCTTTCCACAGAAGTCTGATAATGTCTGATTTTCCCATCCGCATTCCCCACTAGCATCAGAACGTGTCATGTACCGTGTATGTGACCGGAAGTTTGTCTCAGAGGTGAAGGTCATTCGAATACTTTGAGCCCACTGTAATTGGAGGCATTTTTGTATCTTGTTTTGCTCCTTCATTGCTGTTTTAGTAAGCTATAAGAAAATAGCTGTTAGTCACCCTATGTGAGTGTTTTTGTCCCTATGTTAACATATTTGTGTGTGTGGTGGGAACAGACAGAGATGGAGCAGGTTTGTTATTGACAAGGACTTTTTGACATAGGATTTTAGATTGTGTGTGTTTGTGTAGCGCTTAGACTCTTGGCTTAAGTTATTGAACTCAGAGCAAGGTTGTCCTGTAAGCGTCCATGTTCATGGTTGACCCATAATGACCACACTTGCTCCTCTGTAATGAAACATTTCAGCCATGGAACCAGTATTTAATCAAACTCATTCCAGATTGGACAGAGATGAAACCATCAAATCCTCCGTAACCTTCAGACACTGTAGTTTTTGGCTTGAGCTGCAGCCAGCCTTGAAGGAAAAAATGTCTGTAACAATATTTTGTTTTATTGCCTAGACAAATTGAACAGACATGGGGTGGGACTTTTGAGTGCTTAAGGCTGCTTTTTTAATCAGTGGCTGTTTTTACTTGTTTTGCTTTGGGACCCAGATTATGTTGGGTCAGACATCAAGTGATGACCTGTCACAGTTTCAAAATGTTGTGGAAAATAAAAAAATGAAACATTGAAATATATTAATATTAGCACAAACTATTTGGTGATTTACTAAAACTAACTGTTTTACTATTGTTTTGTTTTTTGCTTTGTTGTACTTTGTTACACACACGCCACATGTACTTAAAGAGTAACTGAACCTTAAAACAACTTTTTTTAGTTAATGATCTGCAAGACTGGGGCTTTATTAGTGCTGTTCATTGAGTCGAGTAAATGTTTTGACATTTGGGTATAAAGTGTTTTAATTCTACAATATATGGTGTAAAAATGTCTGAGTGCTGCCCTCTTAAGGTTGAACGGTGGCTACTGCAGTTTAATTTTCCTATTGGATGTTGGACATTGGTTCTTCCAACGGCTCACTACCCACACCCTAAGAAATGTTTTCCCGCATTGATCACATTCAGCGGCTTCACTCCAGAATGAACTCTCATGTTACATGAAGATGCTGCTTTGCTAGCATCGTCGGCATTGGGACTTAAGACAGCTGTCAATCAAACCACACCTGAGATCCACTCAGCCCTGCCCTCGGTTTGTCCCCTCTGTCTCTGCTGGGCTCTGCCCACTTTTCCAGCATTTTTCAAATATTTTGAGTGGGTGGAGTTAGGCTGTGAGCAGGGGTTTAGTTAAGTTCAAGTTCAAGTTTATTTGTCATTACACATGTACAAGTACAGTATAACGAAAAGTTTACAGTATAAGTTATAGTAAAAACAGTAAATTATTTATAATTACAAGCAGCTAACTCTATATTTTTTACCCCATAGTAAGTACATGTTAACTACTTAATTTTTTGTATTTATTTGTGTAATTACACTGTAACAAGAACACCTTAAAATACAGTGTAACCTTTTTTATGATGTTCAGATCCCTTGATGTTAAGTATTTAAATAATACATCCCACAAATGACATTGTGGGCAGCACAAATGTTTATTCTGGTTGCAGATCTATTTCAGTTCGGATCACATTTTCTTTGAAAAGAGCAGTAAGAGATTTCGGAGAAATGCTGTTGAAAGTGGATCGGACCGAGCGCCACACTTGTAGCTGTAGGGGGCGTGTCCTCTCATGATGAGGAAGGAGAGAGAGAGTGTGAGCAAGAGGGAGATTTGAAGAAAGAGTGTAGAAAGAGAGATGGCTGAGAGACATTACTAAAATAAAAAATGTCAGGAAATCACTGGAAAAAGGTATATGACCAGGCAAGAGCATTCCAGCGCTACAGAGACCTAAGCGGGAAGACCTGAAAGCAGATGTGATTTAACATTGGATTTCTGTGTTTCACAGTAGCAAGACTGTTTTTGTAATGTTAGCTATAGTAACAGGACAGTTGTGAGTGTCGTTGGTCATCTGGAGCTGGTGTGGTGCTGGCGACTAACAATGAACTCTTGCTTGTGTAATGTATGTTCATTTTTGGTTTGATGTTCATTCGTCATGTTAGCAATTTTTTCTTCATTTCAGCTATGATAAAGAGATATCCACTCTTGCATTGCACGTTTGTACATTTTGGGGGCGGAGCAATGAAGACGGGTGTGTCAGTGTGTTGATTTCAAATATCAACAGTGTTTCTCGGAAATCGCTTACTACACCTTTGACTTTGGTTTTTGAGGATGAGGGCATGTCACATCTGTTCAAGCCAGAATCTGGAAAATGTAGCTTTTTTTTTTTTTTTTTTTTTACCAATGCAAAATAAATTTTTAACAAAAGATATGGAACCTGTTTTCTTCTCCTCGAGGCTCCTGTCTGGTGTAGATGCTGATAGAATGTTTAAGCTGAATTTGAAAGGTTATGTTTTGATAAACCGATGGCCTCTGAAACATCCGTCAGGCTATTCAAAAAACATATAGCTTCAGCACTCTCCTACATGCCATGCACATATAGATAATGAATGGAGAAAGAGCACATTCAGACGGAGTGCCTTTTCAGCCTGCAATAGATTTCCAACCTAATGCGTTTCAGACATCAGTGATGGGAGTGTACAAATGACTGCGTCCCTCCACACTGAACCATTTCACATTTCCCCTTTCACCTGAAATAAATGTCTGCAGATTTACCTTTTCTCATAAATGCCACCACTACATATCCATCCCTCTTGTGCAATCCCCTGCCCTGACATATTAGCGAAACCTGAGAAGTGAATGTAACAGAGCTCTCTTATGTTTATTTTTTCTCGACAGATTGAAGACGCCCAAACGGGCAGTGTTTGCAGGCAGCATGCAGCTGTTGGCTGGAATTAAGCTATGTACAGGGAGAGTATTGACAAACCATCCACACTACGAGGACCAGGCGCTGAGGGAGAGGACCAGACAGGTAAGAGTCTCAGCATTGTTTTCACTCTTGTTAAGTTTGCTTGAATTACAATTCAGTCCAAGTTCTACTATGTCCAGGACCTCCAGGTCAAGTTTTTGTTTACTTGGTGCAAATAGTAAAATGTTGCAACACCAGTCCGGAGAAGGTTTTTAAGGACACAAGCAGTAATCAAGGGAGTATTGGTTTATGACTGTGCAACAGTCACAAAAATATACATATATTTTGTTGAAGTAATTAAAAAAAAAAATAATAATTACATAATAATGTTTAGCTTCAGAACTGAACATGTGGTCTGCACCAAAAATGAAACTTCTCAGAAACATATGAGCAAAGAATCGAATTGTTTCTTTTGCATTCATGCCTCATTATGTAAATGGAAAGAAATGAAGCAGCAATAAATCAGTGTGAAATAAACAAGATAGTAACACTAAAAACTCTTAAGATACTGTTAGAAGGAATGAAAGCATTGGAGTCTGTAAGTGTGTACCTTAACAAATCAGTTGATAATCTTAATGATGAGATTACAAATGGACCGCATCAAGAAGATCATGAACAAATGGTTCATAAATTCTCTTTGAGAGCTTTCTTAATGACATATGCACTGTTATACACTTGGCCTCATCAGCAGAAGTGTGACTTTTGGCATAATTAGTTTAATTTAATTATGTTTCTCATAGGGGTGGTTGGAAGTTTGACACATCAGTGGGTGTCTTTTATGAAGTGAAATAATCTCCACAACACTGCTGTTATATGTGCCATGACTTTCAAATCATGGTGTATAAAACAAACAGGGAGGGCATTTATAACATTCTGATTAAAAATTATAATGTACACTGACTCAAATCCTCATCTGATTTGAGCTGTAATTAGGGCCCGAGCACCGATGGTGTGAGGACCCTGTTGGAATTGCTCTATTATTCTTGTTCTCCGAAATGAAATGCATTTTTGAGGGCCTAAACATGCTTGAAAAAAACTCATGAAACTTTGCACACGCATCAGAAGTGGTGAAAATTTGTGTCCGATATGGGTTTCAGAATTAGGCGTGGCAAAATGGCTCTTTAGCACCACCTACAAAATTTCATTTAAGCGCCATTCACGCTACATTTAACGCATAAGTATGAAATTCGGTAGACACGTGTAACAGCCCAATGCCTACAAAAAAGTCCCTGTGAGCAAAATCTCAAAACCAACAGGATGTCAGATATTTTTACAGATTTTGCCATTTCCAGATTTACTTTAACAAACTCCTCCTAGAGATTTAATCTGATAAACATCATATTTGGTCTGTCTAATCTGTCTAACGTTAAATTGCAAAGATCTTGAGTTTTTGTTGAACGGCGTGTCTGTGGCAGCCTGACAAAGTTCGATGTTTCGCCACAAAACAGGAAGTTGTTGTAACTTGTTTGAGGCATACAATGTCCAGTTTAATAAGTGCCCTGGCCTGAAGACATCTACATGCCAAAATTTAGTTAGTCATTGCACCATCAGCTGGTAGCAGGAAGTGTGGCAAATACAAATGACTAACGTAGCCCTCCTATTTTTATATACTTAAATGCATATTGCCCACCGTTTTCCTAAAACCACAGGGTGGCGGTGGCACAGGTGCGAGGGCCCTTTCATCGCTGCTTGCAGTTTTAATTCTTGATTTTATCAGCTGTCTCTCTCTCTTCCATTTCTGTCATGTTTTCTTTTGCTTAACTACCAGACATCTGTCTGTAGCAGAGGTTCATTGCTTGAGTGTGTAAGGCAGAATGTTGAGGTTAATAGGTGGTAAAAGTCAGAGGAGGATTTCTGATGATCAAATGAGGGTGTGTGCATTCACACATTTGTGCATGAGTGGGGAGGAAGAAAATATGGATCTGAACAGTTGGTGGAAGACCAGACGCTGCTCTAATGTTCTTGCTTCATTCAGAGAGTTGATGAGAATTGATCTAACCTGAAGGAGCCAAAATACCCATCAAATCAGTACATTAAAGCAGAGTTTCTCCAACTGGAGGCATGCAGAGAGGTTGCAAAAGTGTGTGTGGTGGATGTGGACTTTAAAATGAGGCGGCAGTCCTCTCTGGGTTTGGGTTATATTGGTCTGGCAAGACTGGCATAAATTCATACACTAGATCAATTTGATGTTTACACTGTTTCCAGATTTACCTTACCTTATTGTACCTTTATTTACTTTACAGTCAAGACGCAACCAACACTATAATATTTTTGCTTGTTTATATTAACCAAATCCAATCAAAGTTTGATCAGTTTTATGCATTTTTATACTTTTCATGTTGCTTCACAAATAACAACTAGGGATGTGCCTGAAGCCAATTCAAATAAATAATAAAGTCAATCTGTGTTCTTGTTCGATAGCAGGTGACAGCATGCTATTTTAGATAAACAGCCTTGTCGTTTCGTTTTGTTTTTCGAAGACGTTTTTACTTTGAATCAAGTTCGTAATGTTGTGATTCACCTTGTCGCTGGTTAGTTTGGTTAATCTCTTTCATGAAAACAAGTATTTTTTATTTATTTATTCATTTATATATTTAAAATACTTGTATAACCAAGGCTTCTGAAAACTATGGCCTTAGTACCCATCTGCTACGCCACTGTATTGGAGATGTGGAGTCCATGCAAAAGATATGGAACCTGTTTTTTTCTCCTCGAGGCTCCTGTCTGGTGTAGATGCTGATAGAATGTTTAAGCTGAATTTGAAAGGTTATGTTTTGATAAACCGATGGCCTCTGAAACATCCGTCAGGCTATTCAAAAAACATATAGCTTCAGCACTCTCCTACATGCCATGCACATATACACTCACCTAAAAGATTATTAGGAACACCATACTAATACTGTGTTTGACCCCCTTTCGCCTTCAGAACTGCCTTAATTCTATGTGGCATTGATTCAACAAGGTGCTGAAAGCATTCTTTAGAAATGTTGGCCCATATTGATAGGATAGCATCTTGCAGTTGATGGAGATTTGTGGGATGCACATCCAGGGCACGAAGCTCCCGTTCCACCACATCCCAAAGATGCTCTATTGGGTTGAGATCTGGTGACTGTGGGGGCCATTTTATTACAGTGAACACATTGTCATGTTCAAGAAACCAATTTGAAATGATTCCAGCTTTGTGACATGGTGCATTATCCTGCTGGAAGTAGCCATCAGAGAATGGGTACATGGTGGTCATAAAGGGATGGACATGGTCAGAAACAATGCTCAGGTAGGCCGTGGCATTTAAACCGATGCCCAGTTGGCACTAAGGGGCCTAAAGTGTGCCAAGAAAACATCCCCCACACCATTACACCACCACCACCAGCCTGCACAGTGGTAACAAGGCATGATGGATCCATGTTCTCATTCTGTTTACGCCAAATTCTGACTCTACCATCTGAATGTCTCAACAGAAATCGAGACTCATCAGACCAGGCAACATTTTTCCAGTCTTCAACTGTCCAATTTTGGTGAGCTTGTGCAAATTGTAGCCTCTTTTTCCTATTTGTAGTGGAGATGAGTGGTACCCGGTGGGGTCTTCTGCTGTTGTAGCCCATCTGCCTCAAGGTTGTGCGTGTTGTGGCTTCACAAATGCTTTGCTGCATACCTCGGTTGTAACAATTTGTTATTTCAGTCAAAGTTGCTCTTCTATCATCTTGAATCAGTCGGCCCATTCTCCTCTGACCTCTAGCATCAACAAGGCATTTTCGCCCACAGGACTGCCGCATACTGGATGTTTTTCCCTTTTCACACCATTCTTTGTAAACCCTAGAAAAGGTTGTGCGTGAAAATCCCAGTAAATGAGCAGATTGTGAAATACTCAGACCGGCCCGTCTGGCACCAACAACCATGCCACGCTCAAAATTGCTTAAATCACCTTTCTTTCCCATTCTGATATTCAGTTTGGAGTTCAGGAGATTGTCTTGACCAGGACCACACCCCTAAATGCATTGAAGCAACCGCCATGTGATTGGTTGATTAGATAATTGCATTAATGAGAAATTGAACAGGTGTTCCTAATAATCCTTTAGGTGAGTGTAGAAAATGAATGGAGAAAGACCACATTCAGACAGAGTGCCTTGAAAAAAACTTGAGGCTTGAAAAAAACAAGTATTTCTTATTTATTTATTCATTTATATATTTAAAATACTTGTATAACCAAGGCTTCTGAAAACTATGGCCTTAGTACCCATCTGCTATGCCACTGTATTGGAGATGTGGAGTCCATGCACAACACGGAGAAAAACAAGCAATTTTTTTTAACAGCCACCAAAAATTGGTGGGGGGAAATTGAAGTTTTCAGTGGAGTATAAAGACTTTACATAATGAACCGTTGTGTTTACCTTAGAATGAGCCATTTCTATCTACATTCACCGCGGGTCCCCTTACAGTTAAGTCATAATTTTGCGGCGTCATGTTTCTACAGTAGCCCTAAATGGACAAACTTCTCTACTGAGCGCTAGCTACTCTGCTGTCTCAGACGACGGCATTTTTGTCCTGTGTCGGCCACCGTTGCTTCTCTATGTGCTTCGGAAGGGAGGGGTGAGCGCTGAACGGTTGCAATTCACAACCTCACTGCTAGATGCCGCTAAAATGTACACACTGGACCTTTAATTACTTAAATATAAAAGCTTGCTGCAAAGCATCAGCTTTAGGCTGCCGTGGTGATGACGAGTCAGCATAGTCAACTTCATCTTTGCAGCCACACTTCATCTTTATCTTTCTAATTGTTAATAAAGAATTAAAATGTCTCTTTGCTATTTTGTCTGACACATTCATACACATTCTATATTTCTGAATGTGTTAGAAAAAATAGCAAAGAGACATTTTAATTTGAATTATTAACAATTAGAAAGATAAAGATGAAGTGTGGCTGCAAAGATGAAGTTGACTATGCTGTCTCGTCATCACCACGGCAGACTTTAGAAAGAAATTCACCTTTCACACGGATTACTATTACATAATAGTATTTGTTAAACGAAATTGGTTCAAGTTCACAATGACAAGTTTTGTTGTTATTGTGAGTTTGCACAAATAAAAGTAGACCCTTTATCTAATTATCTATTAATTATAATTTAATTATAATTATCTAATTGTCTTACTCTTATCTGAGTTTCCGCAGATATCAGGTAAAAAGAGTGATTGTGCTGGGACCTCCCATGTTATACAGTAAGTGCGCTATACTTTAGCTTCCACAGTGCACACAAACAATTGGATTTATCTAGGTTTATGTTAGAGCGAGCGGCCAAGTAAAGTTGCTACTACTTACATGTTTCAAATGATAAGCCATATTTGAGGTCGACGGATGAAAGGCGAACGTTTGGATTCCCTGCCCGACATACTGTAATTGATTACCACAAGGACCCGCCGTTAACGATCTGTGTGACTTCACTTCTCATGGAGTTTTTTTTTTTCTACGTCTAAAATTTTGCTCGCACTAAGCCTCTTTTCGTCTATTAACGTTTAGTCGACTGTTAGGGGGCAGCCCCAGTCAAATGGATTGCGGTCGTGGACTAAAAAAAAAACTAAATATATTGCACTAAACTGAAAAATGAATGCAACGTTATAAGAATAGCAAACAGTGCAGTCATGGATTGAAATATAATAAGGGTGAATAAAAAAATAAAAAAAAACACTTAAATGCATTTTAAAAAAATATGCACAAAGCATTAAACATAAAAAACTATGTAATTGCACAAAAGTGAAACATGAATTCAAAGCTACCCAATGGCACACAGAATCATGTTTTCTGCCCAATGTTCTTTGTGTACTTTGTCACTGCTATGCTGCAATAGACTCTTCATTGATATCTTCATCCGCCTTTGTTGATGAGACGCTCCCTCCCTTGCCTCTTTTGAGAAAATGCAACATAAATGAAACATGTTTTTACATACAAAATAATGTTTGTAAAGGTATTTATTTACATTTTGTGATGAATGAATACCTATACATCATATCAGCAAATGTGTTATGAATCCATAATTAATTTTTTCAAAGGCTTATTAGGTTGGCATTTCTTGTAACAATAATGTTGCTCGTTTGGTTGCCTTGGATTTCATCAGAACGTTCTGTTCTCTTTACGGTACGGTATGTGTCTGTGGCTTGTGAGAAAATGAGTTTTAGTTGTGATAGTCTGTCAACCTCAGCTTATAAAAAGGGCACGGAAACCCTACAACTGGTCTTACAGCCGCATTTCTGGCACGCTGAACTGCTGTCTGCGTGATATATGGAGATGTCAAACCTAATCATTGCGTCTTCAATTATGCTGCCTTTTGCTCCATTAATTGAAATACTGCAAATATGTTTTTGTGGTTTGTGAAACTGTGTATGCACTACTGTGACATGTTTTCTGCTTGCTTGGCGGATCTGTTTTTCTGCCTAGTATATCACAACAGAATGAAAATGGCATAATTTTTAAATGTTTAAATTCCCTTTTTATATGCATGTACAAACATTTAACCCTTGAATGTATGAATGTTTCGTCAATCATTATTGCACATTATGGCCTGTCGAGATAATATAAAACTCTCCTGATATTAGAGTAACAATTAGAGAATAATAAAATAAAGCATATTTTTTTTACCTTTTTGGGCTCGTAAGGGTTCAGTTTGAGCAAATGTTTTATCCCATCATCACTGTCCTCGTCAGAGCTCATTTCCCAGTACATTCAGCATCTGGCTCATAATCGCCATCTCAAACATATTCTCAAAATGATAATTTTTAACATCTTCAAAATCAATATTTTGATCCCTGACAGCTTCTCCACCAGATCCACCATTAAGTGACAGTGACACTAATATCTCAGCATCACTTATATCACTAATATCTGAAATGGCTCAGTGATTTACTGCAGAGCAAGAACAAGAACTGAACACAATGTTCAGTTCTTGCTCGGCAGTAAATCGCTGAGCCATTTCAAGTTTTGCTGGTGATACTTCCTATTCTTTTGTTTTCTGCCTGCGGTAACTATGAGTGAAACGTCACTTCATCATTGTGTATCAGACATTGCCACCTTGTGGAATAAAGGTGAACTGCACTTATTCAGTCATCAAAGATTCAATTATTGTTGTACAGAAAAGAAAAAGAAAAAAAACATACGTACACTGTTACACACCTTGGGTTGTTAGTAACATATACAATTTTTACCAAAAAATGTTGTAATATTGTTTATAATGAATCAATTGAGGAATACTAAGTAGATTGATGCATTTAAGGGTTAATTAGTGTGTGTCAAACCAGTGGCACAAGTCCCCCAAACCACTTTTTTAAAAATCTTCTTGGAGTACATTTTTACCACACATACAATTTGCAATCTGCAATGAATGATTGATGAATGAACCTCTAAGCTTTTTCCATTCTTTGCCCGTTTTGTTCCCTGCAGGTATATCAGATCTATGCGTGTCGGTCTGCTGAGGAAGTTCATAAAGTGCTCGGTTCAGTTGGAGCGGACTACATCGTGCTGGAGGACAGCATCTGCTACGAGCGCAGGCACAGCCGCGGCTGTAGGCTGAGGGACCTGCTCGACCTGGCAAACGGTCATGTAGGTCACACACAGCATCTCCATGCCCACACACACTACGCTTGTTCCATTTCAGTGAAAGTTTTTCAGTGCAGCTAAAACTAACAACTTTGCCCTTTACCGAATTCTCCACGTGACTATAAACAAATATCATTTGGTTTAGACACTAAGCTCACTGGTTTTGCTTTTATTATTTTTGTCTTGGAAATATCTTCGGCTCTCACGAGGTGTTTTCATTTCTTACATAAAATGTATTTAACGTTTCTGTGTAGAGTTGATGCTTACATTTTTCATTTTGTCACATAATCTTGTTCTCACTCACCCACAGCTCATAATTATTAAATACCGCTTCACCCTGCGCGCAATCTAGCTTAAGTGACTTTCACCTTTTTTTTTTTTTTCATTTGGGTAGCTTGATTGTTCTGTAGATGATTATAGTTGTGCATAATATCTAACAAAAGCAGAATTTCCAACTTCTAAGCTGTAGCACTTTATATTTGTGTCTGCGCACACGTCAGCTGAAAGAAAAGTCATCTCTTCCACATCCCAGCAAAGAGCTCTGGCTGGAAATAGCTTGTCAGCAGTTGTCATTCATGCGTCTGAGGTGAATGCCATGCCTTTGAAAGATCTCACAGAAGTTGCCTCACTTGCTGCTCTGATCCGACTTTGAGCAGTCAATGAAAGAACCTCGCTCGCTTACTCGTTTGATGCAGCCAGATTCCTTCCTTCAGGATGCCTTCAGCAGTTTGAATAAGAGTCACAGAAGATGTACCATGTTCTGTGTGCATATGTTATTTTAACCTTGATTTAATCTGTCTGGTTTAATTAAACCTTGCTAATTGCAGACAGAATTACTAAGGATGCTATGTATATGCAGTAACGATGGCCCAGAAACAGCCATGTGTTGTGTGGGATATTCGTTTTTTTTTCTTTTCTCGATTCTGCTCTGATCTCTCCCATGGGTGGCGGTTCTTTCTATCTCTGGGTGCTTAAATGATCTCACAGCACCATTTCAAGGCCTTTCTGTTAATTTGGGAATATATCTCAAAGTAAATGTTTAAAAAACCTCAGGGCACAATTTCTCTAAGATTTCAAAGATAAAGAAGTGGGGAATGCTCTTTAAAAGAAGACTTCTGAGACTTCTGAATTCTGCGCTCTTTTTTTCACTGTAAAAAAAAAAAAATCATCTTATAGAAAAGAAGCACCATCTCACACCACAGCATGTGTGTTTGTTACAGATCATGGACGGCCCAGGTGAAAACGAGCCGGACCTCATCCCGGCGTCTCATCCACGGTTTTGTGAGGCCATTAAGACCGACACTCCTCCATATTCAACCCTGTTCACGCGAGCGTTCAAAAACAAGACCTTTAACGTGTACAAACTCAAGAAACTCAAGAAGAAAAACAAAGCTGAGAGCGGTCCGTAGCGCTCGTTCCTCAACAGCAGTCGCCCTCCTTTACTGGATGGCTGAACGCCCCATCTGGAATGTTCAATGAGTGTGTGTGATGGTAGCAGTGTGTGTGTGTGTGTGTGCTTGAGAGAGATCGGTGAGATGCCTGATTGAGCCAGCACACGTTAGATTTGGTGCGTGTTTGCGTGTGTAAATCTTCTGTGAGCCAGTCTGCCGCAACAGAAGCTCAAGTTTAACCTGGAGAGAAGGGAAGAAAATCTTTTTCTCACAGTCTGTCGCACTCCTTCACGCTCTCTCTGATCATCGCTTCTCTTTCAACACGTGCCCTTTCACCAAGCACGTATTTATGATCGTTCCTGTCACACGTTCAACATGAAACCAGGAAATAGTGATGGGGAATGTTTGTTGGTTGGTTGGTGTCAAGATGAGCAACATCCTGCTGTTTGGCTGCTTTTAATGTATATGGTTGTATACCTGTTACACACACACACACACACACACACACACACACACACACACACACACACACACACACACACACACACACACACAAAGCTGTTTTTGGTCAGTTTTACAGCAACATATCTGAAGAATCAGCCTTACGCATGGGCGTGGAGGAAGTGCCATAAATTCTCATTGTGAGAATACATTTTCTGTAAGAATACATCAGTGTCTCAAATTTACTATATTGGAGTAGGACCTAGAAATAGTTTCAAAATTAATTTTTATTTTTTATTCCTAGATTTTCAATGTGATCTTAGACTTTTGAACTCCACTGTATGTGTTTCGTGCTTTAGTTGTGTAAGTAGGAGGTGATCACTTTAGACGGTAAAAAAAACAATTTGCAGGGACATTTAAATGTAGTTTTTTTTTGTTGTCGTTTTAGGATGAATAACAGAGCTGAAGTATTAATGAAAGTTAGAAATGTCCCATGGAATTTCCTTAAGCCTCCATTGTGAAGTTGTTTTTAATGTAGTTCAGTGGAGACAGTTTTGAGTAAAACTGAATGGTCAACAATGTTATGACGCTCATTTTTGCTCTCTCAAGTTCTAAATGAAGCCTTTAGTGTATGAAAGTGCCTTTCCATTTTTGGATACGCTCTGCTGCACTAACGAGTCATGACCTTAAAATGAGTGGCCTCAAGTGCTGCAACAATGTTCCTACCTTCGATCTTTGCAGCTGTTTGTTTTTTCTTTCCAGGATGTTAGCTGAATATCTTAGAACAGAGGTGCTCTGTTCGGTGCAAAACACTTTTAAACTCTTTAGAGTGTTTAAAGATAAACATGGTGTTTTTTTTTTCCCCTTGAACATTCGGTTTGTAACACGAGGGCTCCTCTGTGACATTCTGTTATTGTATTATAATGTGGTGAAACAGCTATTGTTACCTTACCTGTTAGACAGTTGACACATAAACCCTTGCTTCACACAATGTTTCTGTCACAGCACTGTCCCTCAGGAAATGATCTTCATGCAGCTGTGTGCTTTGATTTCATATGCTGTCATTACTCTAACTGTAAGAGTTCCCCGGTACGGTTTATTGCACTATTTGTTTTACTGTGGTATTTCACGCAGATGGATTGCTTTTATTTGTTTTAAAAGTATTGATTTGTCTTTGGATGTTCAGTGTACATTTCCATTTTTGTATTAAAACAAATTTGACTGTCGAATGCTGCAGATCTCTGCAACTGCGAAACGAGTTCTGTCATTGGAAGGCGAATCACAAAGGCATTTTGATAAATGCAGGTCAGAGATTTTAGGCCGCTCTCATTTCATGTGTTGCATTATCCTCAACTAATTACGGCTCTGTTTCCATATAAAAAAATAGGCCACTTATTCAGCAAGACGCTTACAGCAGATGAAATGAAAACAATGCGGTTTCATTTTAATATAGCAGTATTTAACAATAATCATTGAACAGAAGAACTCCATTTATTAAGGAAAAATGAAAAGCAATTTAAAGGATGCAAATACAAAACGCCAACATACCTTTACCAACTCAAAGAAATATTAAATAATACATGATATAAAGCTGAACAGAAATCGATTCATTTATATATTTTTAAAAAGCAGTTTTGATATGCACAAATGAGGTAAAAACATTGTTTCACAAAATAGAGTACTGTATATATTCACCACACAAACAAACAGGTGGCCTTGGTTCAAAATCAAAGAGGAATAGGTTTTGTAAGATAAGGAATTCTGTGATTCAAAGACAGCCCATCGCGCTTCATTCATGAATACTCTCACCTCACACTGGATCCTCCCCAATCCTCTTACAAGGATGCCTCCAAGCGCCAATCCCGTTGGCCTCTTTTTAACTATGAAATAGCAAGCATTGCACTTCAAGCTACATTTCTCAGCTTTAACTTGAAAACCTTTTTTATACTCTTGTTGCTGCCTTTGGAAATATTGGCACTTTTTGAGATCTGTAATAAGAGTGACGACTTCTCCATCGAGTTTTCCAACTCCCATGATCCTTTGGTTCACAGCATGACAGTGAGCGATCAGTTCACATTAGGATTAGCACTCTGATGTCTTTTAACACACTCCTACTCGCTCCACTCTCCTCAGCCAGCCTGTCATGCTCCACATACGGCATTCTCCGGAAAAAAAATAAATAACTGAAATGATAAAAGGAGGGCAAAAAACATTGCCTTAAAATGCATAAAATACAAGGTTGGCATTTGAGGCCTCACGGGGGGAGACTTAGTTATTCCATTTGCACACACAAGCTTGCCTTGCCTTTCCTTCACCCCATGCATCCTCACCACATGCGTCCACAAGCCCATTAAACATGTTACATGAGAGGCGCTCAGGGTCTGAAATCGCTGGCCCGCCACTATCTGAATGCACCTGGTGCCAAGGCTCATCTTCACTGCAGAGCCGAATAATGTGATGGGATACAAGTAGCTATTTATAGCAGAACAGGAAATGACGATATGGTCGGGCGAGCTGGTTTGGTTAATAATACGATACTTTTGAAAGGAAAGTTCATTCTGGAACTGTAAGCTCCTCCAGCAGAGCTTGATATCATGTTTGAGTTGATCACATGAAACGACACACACATTCGTTTGTCTTAATGGCTATCCTTTAGTTTGGCAGGCTCTGATTGCTACCACTCAATAAAGCGAGAGAGCCAAGAGAGTTTTCGATAGTTTTCAGCTACACTTCCATCTCATGCCAGCCACTCAGCCTTGTCCCTCAGACACATTTATATTCCAGCCGTTCCTTTGCTCCTTTTTGGCTAGAAAGAGAGGACACAATTTGTATTCCCAAGGAATGTCTCCTAAAATGCCAAACAATAAGGCTGCTTTCCGTTTCATTTTCCTCAGTGTTTTTCACACATCTTCAGTTTTTATTGGACTTTTTTTTCCTGCAGACTGCCTCTTTCATCCTCGCATCTGAGTGAATAGAATCTAAGCGGAAAGGGTGAGCAAATAGAAAAAAATAAACAGTATCCGAGTATGAAGTTATGATTGATGAACACAAGTGGCCACACTGACAGAACAAGCGGTGAACTGATTTCAGAAAGCGGCCCGTGAAAGGAAGAGGACAAACCTTCTCCTTGTCGCATCTGAGCATGGCAGTTTATTTTTCTTCCCATCTTTCTTTTATTTAAGAACACATAGACCATACAGACATATAGAATGGAATATCAGGGAAGATCTGAGTGAAGCACGTCCAAAATGCTCCACCACTGTTGGACACACAGACGACAAATGGTTCCACTAAAATCATTGTCATCCGCAAGTCACTTTAATAAAGATGCCTGGATGCGATAATAAAGATTCTGGGCTTAAAAATTGCCATGACCACACTTTGCTGTGTCCTCGATTTGCATTTCCCATTTACTGCTCATTGAGAGTACCAAATGCCACCCGGCTCTGTACGCAGAGGGAGTGTCTCGCATGAAGTAATACATCCAGAGAAACCCGAAGCGTAGGAATTTTCGGCATAAGAAAAATCCCTCTGGTTTTTAGACAAGTCTTTAATGGTCTCCCTCCTCTCCTCGTGCTGCAGGAACTCTTCCCGGCAGTTCCTTAGAGGTCGCTGCCCTCGGCCCGCTCGTAGAGTGCTTTCAGCTTCTCGAAACGCGGCCCCCACTCTTTCAAACACTCATGACCTGCCGCCGTTCCCTCTTCCAACCCAGCGGAGCTGAAGGAACTCAGTGACCCGGCCAGCGAGCCGCCCCCCTCCGTGGAGAAGACCTGCAGGGAGTCGAAAGGTGCCGTTTCCGGGTGCTGGTCGGCATCACGGATAATTTCACACAGGTAGCGGGCCAGGTCCTGGCTGGAGAACGACAGGCTCTTGCGGGCCAGCTGGGCCGCTCTGCTGGGATTTGCAGTCTGGCCTTGAGCCGGTGAGCGACAGGGGGGCACGTCCCTGCGGACGGTGGTGGCTCCCGAGGATATGGAGGAAGTTGTGGTGGCTGTACCCGCTCTGGAGGGGGGGTCAGGCTGGCAAAAGTGTTGCTGTTGCTGCTGGGAGGGAGGATGGTGGTGGATGGCTCGTGATCGGCTGTACTGCACTGACTGGGCCGGGCTAGGCTGCAGGGACTTCTGGAGCTCTGCCATGTCATAAGCATTCTGTAGGAGAGCGGGAGAGAGCGAGAGAGAGGAAATTAAATGCATAAAGCGCTGACAAATAACAAGCTCATTAGCGTTACATAACGTGCCATTACATTCAGGAACTGGTGTAATAACAACAGCGTATGTCACAAAAACTGCTACGACTAATAAGACAGTGCTCACTGACAAAATAAGCTGCTTGTCTGTACTTCTTCATCACGTAATTTATTATCCCCCAAACTGTTAATGGCATTAATCCGGATTCAAGCTGCTAACACTGCGTTCTGATTAACACCTTTGTGCACATCTTCCTGCACCTGAGAGGAAGAATCCTGACAGACGCAGTGAAGAGCCCGGCATTACACACTCAGTCAACACAACAAAACGCGACACTGGTCCTCTTTTCCCATTGAACATCAACATTAATCTCATTCCACCGAGGATGATTCCCCTCATTATTTAGCAGTGCAGCTCTCGGGGAAGGAAGAAAAACATATAATGCTCCTTGAGGAAAAAATAGATAGAAGAGAAGAGGAGGAGGAAAAGAGACAGAGAGGGAGGTGTGGGTGTAATTGATTACATGATGTGTGAAGCTTCATCAGATGGAGAGGATCAGAGCACCACTATGCATCTGATAATCATGTAACAGGATTTTACACACGCATATATGATCCTGCAACACATCAACACCCACATACTTCAGATAGATCAGAGGAGCAGGCAGTTACCTCTTGTTCGATGTGTTTCTCATAATAAAAAGCCTCATTTTGAACAAAATAAGTTTTCCCTCAGCACTCAGCGAAGCCACTTGTCATCAGCGGCATCAGAGTGAATTTTTTAAATGTTAGAGGTTGTCATAGAGACAAACTGACAAAGGTGCCTCACTGCGACAGGGCGTCATGACAACCTGTACACGTTGTCATAGTAATTTTGAGCGCTCAGTTGTCCTCCTGTGTCAGATTCTCTGACCTGTGATCTGAAATCAATTCAGAAGTCTAGCACTCACCTGATCCTCCTCCCCGCCGCCCTCCTCGTCATAGTTGAGCACGTTCTCTCGGATGTCCTCCCAGCCGTCATGGTGCGCAGACACGTGATATACTCCCTCCTTCAGCCCCTTATAGCTCCGCCAGCGCGTGTACAGGAAAATCCCCAACAGCAACACTGCGGAGGCACAGGAAGTGGTTGAGAATTACCTTGAGTGCTGATCAAGGATCACTTTAACCTATTACAATTTACAGGAACACTAGCCCTGTTCCCAGATCAGTGGGAACTAGTTTTAAGTGAGGTGGGCTGTGAAAGCACATCGCCTGGGGCATCCCTCAGGCTGTGCTTTCCTGGTACTAAGGTGGCTTGATGTCAACGTGACGACTTTGTAGAGATGGTCTCGATTTGCCACAGACACAGTATTCCAGTAAGCGCTGTGGCTCGTGTCAAGTATAGCTCGCTGAATCAATCCTGTTTGGCACCACTCTGACCTTTAGAGTATATTATCTTGCTATCGAATGCCCAGTACACTTCAATCTGCCAACACTCAGTTCTCTCTCTTTTCGATTCAGATATTGTCTCCATTTACCTTCTTTTGTGTGCTCGCCTTTTGTGCGTTTCATCTAGCTCACTCTCTCAATCTTTAGACCTTTTGAGATTTTCTTGTTCCCTTCCTTCTATTGCTTCCACTTCATTACCTTGGCAGGGATAATATGGGTCTTTTGCGACATGTTTTAAGGTCGACCCCGTAAATAATTCCAGGTTTAGATGTTCATGTCAAAGATGTGAGAACCTGACAAGAGGTGAAGGGACCATAAAGAGGCATAGAAAAGCACAGTGTCCGGTAGAAGGTATCATAATGGCCGGTGTTCGAGCTTGACAATTGCTTTGGATTAATCTAAAGGATTTGTGCACTTAAATGAAAAACCTCACGACACAAGTCCACACGACTCCACTTAACAGCCTGAAAATTGCACTCAAGACACCCCACAATCTCAATCCTCACCGATAACCTTGCTACACACAACTGCACATAAAATATCTGCTCTTTTTAATGATTCGTCATGCCTTGTCACCACCAATGAAAGGCAGATGCTTGGAGCGAAAAGACATTTTTAGTTTAATTTTGTTCTTGAATCAGGGCAATGAGCTGAGTTCATGAATATCAAAGAGGGTGGAGAGACTTTGTAACCAAATGCACCCTTTCTAAAAGCAGTAACTATTTGGTGAAATGTCTCATTTGTAAACAGAAAAACCATATTGGTGAAGGAAGACCATTTCTGTTCTGACACATGGCATGTGTTGCTGCATAGTTCTGGTGTGTTTTGTCAGGCTTTGTAGATGACGATGACAAGATGTGCAGAAAGCCATACGGAGTGTGTCTATCCAACTGAGATCATTTGCGAAAAAGAGATGTCTTCAGACAACTGTGACATATGTGTGATATAAAGAACGTGTGTAAAAACATGGCAAATAAGTGACTAAAAACGCTACACTGAGAGATTTTTTCACACTTGCAGACCATTATTAAACTGTCTGCATGCCCAGGAATGTCCACTGTATGACAAAAATGCCCTTATTCATTGCCAAAGGTGACTTATTTAATTGCCATTTCAGTCTAAAAATGGTTGTCTTCATTAATATGCCTAAAAGCCACTGTGCTCCCTCAGTCTATTTCTGTCTCTCCAACAGTGTAACTTTTCAAAGTGATTTTTAAATGCATCTTGTGTGGTTGATATTGAGTGAAAGACTTCATCTGATTCTAGACAAGCCTTCTATCTCCTCACTGCCTGCTTCATCGATTACATGACCTCTCCAATCTGACCTCTCAGGCCCCTCTCAGGACACCCAAGACCAGCCTGGCATCCTAATGTCCACAGCTAAGATGATAAACACTGCACTGTGGAAAGGCATTCGGACATCTCGCTTCTGTTTCTGCTATGGAAATAAAACAAAACTCAAACAAATTCTGAAGATTCCAGACCTTTAACCAGTGGAGATTTTTTTTTTATTTACTTCAAGCACTTCACAGATAGCAAAGAGTGAATAGAGCTGTTCAAACAACTATCAAGGTTTCTGATAAACACGAACAAAACACATTAAATGATGATTTCTCATGGTCATTAGATTTATTGTGTTTCTCAAGGAAAACACAATAAATCAATGCCTGGGCAAAGCATTTGGATTTTATTAAATGGAATGCATTGTTCATTCACTTAATGTATGTGGTTATTAATTTAATAGCATTGACACTCTCTGAAAGAAGCCCTGGGTTTCTTTCACAATACAGGAAAACACAAAGAATGAGAAAGCAGGGAAGGAGAGAGGACAAGAAGAAAAGATCAGTTGGCACTAACTTACAGTAACTAAATGTCAACTAACTCTCATTAGAGTATTAGACTGCCTGCTCAACATATGCTAACGCTTTATTTTGATGTTCACTCAACAGACTATAGTTAGTTGACATGTAGTTGCAACATTACTTATAGTTAGTAGAATGTCTAAAGTGGACCATCAAAATAAAGTGTAACTGTAATTTGTAATAAAGATTGCACTACATAATAATGCAACAGCATCACTTTGACAAAGTGGACTGTAAATGTTCCATCATGCTCTATTTTTGTCCACCTTTATCCAGAGTAATCGATGAGTGCCGCCATGAGCAATTCCAACTTCCTTTTAGATGCTGTCCTGTTCTGGTCTCCATAGGAACACAATGTCAAAACGGAGTAAAAAGAACATCTGAATGAATTAAACAGGAACTTTTTGAACATTACTACAAATAAAAATGTGTGCAGGGTTAAAGGGTTAATTCACCCAAAAAATAAAATTCTGTCATTACTTACCCTCATGTCGTTCGACACACGTAAAACCTTTGTTCATCTTCGGAACACAAATTAAGATATTTTTGTTGAAATCCGATGGCTCAGAAAGACCTTCATTGGCAGCAATGTCATTTCCTCTCTTAAGACCCATAAAAGGTACTAAAGACGTCGTTACAAAGTCCATCTCACTACAGTGGTTCTACAATAATAACTGCCAAACTGCTGAAATCACGTGACTTTGTCGTTCTGAACCGCTGAATCGGCACACTGATCAGTGTATCGATTCAGCGGTTCAGAACAACAAACTCACGTGATTTCAGCAGTTTGGCGGTTTGACACGTGATCCGAACCGCTGAATCGATACACTGATTCATAACGCTCCGAAGCTTCATGAAGCAGTGTTTTGAAAATGGCCATCACTATATAAGTCGTTATTTAGTTTTTTTTGCGCTCAAAAACTATTCTTGTCGCTTCATAAAATAATTGTTGTGAGATGTAGTGAGATGGACTTTGTAACAACGTCTTTAGTACCTTCTATGGGTCTTAAGAGAGGAAATGACATTGCTGCCAATGAAGGTCTTTCTGAGCCATCGGATTTCAACAAAAATATCTTCATTTGTGTTCCGAAGATGAACAAAGGTCTTACAGGTGTCGAACGACATGAGGGTAAGTAATTAATGACAGAATTTTCATTTTTGGGTGAACTAACCCTTTAAGCTGTGATGTTGTTGGCTGCTACATATCAGCAATAAACTGAAGAAATTCTTGGAAAGTATAGCCCCGTTTCCACAGAAATTACCCAGAACAATTTGTCCCAGGAACTTTTTTGCCAGGAACTCTTTTTCCCCCCAGACCTGCTGCTGTCTGCGTTTCCATCTCAGTCTAAAGTACCGTGAAGATTAGTCCGGTGATGTAGGACTGTGCATGTCAACTTTACAGTTCCCACTGGATTACGTCCTTTGCAAATAAGTTTAATAAAGCCTGACCCTCGTCGTCGGCCCATCTTACTGCATGCACCGCAACAGACTTTTAAAAATAGTGGTTGAAATAAAATGCTGCATGAACTCAATCTATTAGCATGTTCAGAGCCCAAGTTCTACTCCGAAAGTTCCTGAACTTTGAAAAAGTACTACCTCGCAAGCAGGGCCGTTTTGAGGGGGAAATGTTTACCCGGAACTTCATTTAGACCCTGGTCTCTGCGGTCGAAACACACCGAGTACCACCCCAAAGTCCCTAGTTCCTGGGGAAAGTTCCTGCGGTGGAAACGCGTCATGTGTTTTGAGCACCAACGAATCTGAAGAGAATGTCCGTATACAGCATAGTATGCCTTGGCTTGTTTTCAGATAACTTCAGACAGCTTTGTGTCATCATTACTCATTAAACTTTGATGAATGAGGCGCTGACAAAAAAACAGTCATTGCTACACTGTAAAGTGATGGTAACTATGGAGCCATGTGCTTTTAAACCATTTTCATAGGTTTAACATTACATTATCAGCTTGAAAAAATAAATAAATAAATAATTGACTAGAAACACTGGAGACATGAAATGTAAAACATCATTCCAGTATGAGTCAGGCGAGACTTCAGTGTTCTGATCACACCTGAGAAACAGTATGATGTTGAAAATACACAAAACAAAAACAAAACACGTTATACTAAAGCTCACCTTCCCACTTACAATTCAGGCCCTTATGTCTAACTTATCTCCAGAAAGAAGCAGACACTCTCCTCCTTCAAATTCTTCAAATCAGTATGAGCATGACACTGACATTTACTGCTATCCTCACATGGAATAATCTACACACACATACACACACCAGATAAAGATAATAATAAAGGTTACATAGTATCACATACTGTTTCATTTTATTCCCCAGTTTCATCCACACACACACACACACACACACACACACACACACACACACACACACACACACACACACACACACACACACACACACACACACACACACACACACACACACACACACACACACACAGCTCACCACTGCTTGGCTTCAAATGCCCTGGAGCCTCAACAGAAGATCAAATACAAAAATCCAGCATGTTTGCACTGACATGATTGTGTGTATGTGGGTCTGGGTTTGCCTACATTATGGGTAAACTGTCCCCACAATGGTAGCAAAACCTGAACTCAAGTGGCCCCATGAAAACAACCAATAAATGATATCTTAATGAACATATAAATATGTAGAAAGTTTGTGTGGCTGTAGAAGTAGAGACAAAAAATATAGTATCATTAGCTCCAAATAAAAACAATAGAAACTGATGAAGTGTTAATGTATGTGTCAAACAAATGTATAGTTGTTTGCTCCATTCTCTCTAGACTCTCTAGAATCTCTAGACTTCTAGAGGTTCATCTGCATTTTAAACTGTTCATCTTCAAAAGTTCTGTTTAATTTAATTTAGAACGCCATACATCTCTGCATAACACATCAACTCAAAAGACAAAATAGTTACGTGTCTGTTTTAAGTTAAACTTGACTATATTGGACTGTAATTCAAATATAACATGTAAAACACAATGCAAGGTCACAGTAATCAATTTGCTATGAGTAATTTGATGGTACTGAGGTAATTTGGGTTAATAAATTGCACTCATTATATAAGACATAACACTTTTCTTAGATTAAAACATGACAGTTGGATTCATTAAATGGCTAATTGAACAAATAGCTTGCATTATGACTTTTCTTCAAACGGTGGTTAAAAACTAATGAGAAATCATCCTTCTTTACTGTGAAAAAACCCTAAAAAACAACCTGTAATTATCCCTTGGCCTTTATGATTTGATAGTACTGTATATCTGTTTGGCTTTCAGATGCATGAAAACTGAAATGTAAATTACAGACACTTTATGGCAGAACATGACTGGATGATTGGGAAAATGATTATGTGGAAGCACAGTCTAGTCACATTTAGTTGAATGAAAAATACAGAAGTCCTGAGATCTAAACTTAGGTATAAAAAGGATTTTTTTATTTTATCTCAGAGCAGATATCACCAACATTCAAGGAAAATGGAGATGGACATACTGACACTTTACTGAGAGTCTCTTAACTGAAAGAAACTTTTTCATACAGACATTAAAAAAAGGATCCCATGAGAGTCACAAAAAGCGAGAGATTGTCAAAGAGCACTATAAACCATAATCATTCAAGTCCATCTTTTGAAGTTATGATGGGTGGTTATTCCCGCAGGTGAGCATCTACACTGTGTGAATGTCAAATCTGCATATCAGCTTCGACAAAGATACTTGACAATCCAGGTGTAATAAAGGACAAGTGATGCCTCTCCACACCGAGTAACTATAAGTACAATATGCTTATAAATGTGTGTGTGTGTATATATATATATATATATATACATATATACACACACCATCTCACCACATAATTATCTGTCCCTGAAGTTTGACGGATGGGCCTATTCCCTCTGTAGTGATATGTTAGTCAGCAGGGGGCTGTTTCTAGCAGGGAAGAGTGAGTCCTGGCTGGTTAGGTGGAGGCGTAGCGTTAGCACGGTTTGCTAAACCTATTAACCGCCTAACAGGAAGAAAAAAAAAATCTTCTTAACGCTGCGCGAAGCCTTTCATGTGGCAGAGAGCGCTTGAGCCATATTTCTCGCTGCTCATCTCTATTTGAAATCGTTCCAAACCAACAGGATGGAATGCAGAAAAACAATGAAGAAGAAAAATCACAGAGGAAGGGGGGGGATAAAAACCTTACTGACTACTTAAATTCAGTTGAAGATGGTCGGGACCATTGAAATTCTGCCCAAAACCCTAGTGCATTGATCTCAATTTCCAGCCCGGCTTGGGTAAACAGCACAGTGTGTGCCTACAAATCAAGTAATTAACACTTTAAAAAGCAACTGGAGCCGAGAATGAATAAGGTCATGTCAAATCTATAATGGAACGAAACTGCGAGAGGAGGAAAAAGATTGTTTGGTTCCCTTTGGCCTCGAGCGTAGCCATGCGGGCAGATGAAGACGACGGAACGAAGGGAGTTAATACGAGTTTCAGCAGTCATGATCATTGATTATGTAGACTGTGTTCTTTACCGCTGTCAGACAATGCGAGAAAAATGCAACATGTGGGAACACGAAACCTTGGCATGTATTAGAAATATATACAGGTGTCAAGCTCTTAACAGCTATACTACATGAGAAAAATGGGTAAAGTCATATGAATAAATACATATCAATAATGACAAGGCAAGAATATTGAAGCGCCAACCACCAAAATAAGTTTTAAAAATATATGAAGTTCAGCAGAGGAAGAAGAACATTAATAGTTAATATTTATGTGACAAACACCAGGCTGATCCATTAATTTAAGGCTCCTACTGAAACTAATATTTCGCAGTAAACCAATAATTGGTGTGTTGACTGTGAGAGACATTATTAAAATTGTAAAATTCACCAAAATTGATTTTGATTAGGCCACTCTTAATGCAACAACTCACATTTATCAATGTAGCAATACCACATTAGCACTTGTATTATGATAATAATTATATATTATTAGATATAGGCTATGTTAAATAACGGGGGGCTGTAACGACATGAGGGTGAGTGAATGATGAGATTTTAAGAGCACATGCTGAAGATAAGTACCTAGTAGAGCCATAAAGCAGATGCATATGGCGAAAAGGGAGCTGAAACTGAGCCCCACGTCATCTCGGTAGATGGCCAGTGTCACCTCGCAGTGCCGGCCACGGTAGCCCTCTGGACAGTGGCATGTGAATTTGGAGGGAGACTGTGCCACACACGTGCCCCTGTGACATGGGCGGCTGGCACAGAGCGTGTACACGCAGAATTTTCCAGTGGAGTTCGCCTTGACCATGTGACCTGGGGGACACCTGCGATTGGAGGAGACAAAACAGGTTGAAACAATAATTAAATGGAAATATATTATTGTGTATGTAAGTATACATTTTTTGATGGTTTCAGTATTTTAATGCTAAAATATAAATTACAGCCCATACATTCACTAAATAATTTCATAGTTAGAGGACTAGTTGGCAACCTGCCAACACTTTTTTTATTATTCATTTGAATAATTTTCAAATGTCTTTAATGGCTTTTATTGACTATTTATGTTGGTGCTATTAGTGGAAATTCAACATAGGTCAATATAAAAGGAAAACTCTTTTGGTGTACTTAAAAATGATATAAAAATGGTACAACTACACTGTTTGTGAACTTCTCACAGTGAGCTGGTACATTTAAAACCCTGTGTGAACAAAATAAGCTTGAGATCACTCGCTGGACATTTTTATTTATTTTGCCCAGGAGATGTGTAGTGTAGAACCGACGTATTGCTGAAAGAATTCAAAATTTGACTGAATATATGACAAAAAAATCTTAATGTACTCTAAAAATATCAAGGGAAACCATACACATACACACAGTGCAGAAACTCAATGTGACCGGCATACAGCGTGCTTATCAGATAAGATAAGAACAAGAATAGGGCAGCCTGTTGGCAAGTCAGAGGCAATACCTGCAGACCAACAACAACATACAATCAAAGACACAATCGACTACACAGCAGCTGCATACATCTCACAGCCAGAGAGGACAGTGGACAGGTCTGGGGTGAAGAGTGGCCCACAGATATCATACCTGTATATGCCTTCATGTTCCCACATAGAAGGGGAAATTCTCATGACCTTGCGCGACGTTACCTAAAGGTTCTCTAAAGGTGACGAAAATCCCGAAGCTTTGTAGAACATTAGGGACATTCCTAAAACGTCCTCTTTTGGTTATGAAAGTGCTGCAGTTCAAGGTTCCTGATATGACTTTAGGGGGACGTCCCATTTTGGTTATTCTACGGTCACGGAGCAACAATACAAAGAGGACATTTGGGACATTTAACAGAACGTTCCCACATGGTCCTCTGTTGGTCATATTATAAAGTTCCTGATATGACTTTAGGTGGACGTCCCATATCGGTTATTCTATGGTTACAGAGCAGCATTACAAAGAGGATATTTGGGACGTTAACAGGACGTTCTCATATGGTTCCCTGTTAGTCAGATGGGGATGTTTAATTCAGGACTGCGCTGCAACATATCTTGTTCAGTGCAGTGGTCTCTACACTACATTCCCATAACGTTTGCAGAACCTTTAGAGGACTAACCTGGAATGTTATTTGTTGGTCCTATTTAGAACCTTAAATCACATTTATGGAATGCTTTCAGAACATGTTTGTGTGAATCATTGTACACCGGGCTGCTTTGTAAATGAGGGTCAGTAAAACACAGGATTTGGAAGTTCTCAAAGATGGATCATTAACAACTGTTTGTCCAATTCCATATTCAGAACATGTAAGTAACACATGTTATACTTTGTGAATGTACGCAAATCGCCTTTGCTAAAGTTACCACTGCCTCTGACTGTATTCACAGAGATTAGAATTATGTCATTAGTTTTATTTTTAAGAAGCAATAAATATGTGCATCTGAATTGCATTTTTGGAGTGTCTTTGAACACAGTAAGAGACAATGGTAACTTTAGCCACATTAGCACATTCAGAAAGGCGATTTGCAAACACACACATTATGGATCACGAAGGTTTGGTATTGATCCATCTTTTGAGAAGCAACTTTTGTGCAAATCCTGCATTTTACTCACCCTCATTTGCAAAGCATCCCAGTGAACATTGATTCACACAAACGTGTTCTCTAAACATTCAATAAACGTGATGAAAGGACCTAAATAGGAATAGCATTCTAGGTTGGTCCCCTAAAGGTCCTGCAAACATTATGGGAATGTAGTGTAGAGGGAACGTCCTATAGTAATGGCCCCCTAAACATTCCCAGAACATCCTGAATATTCCCTGAAGGTCCGCCAAATAATGTCCCCTAACCTTTTAAAGAAATCCACATCATGACCGCCTCGAAACGTTCTAGGAACGTAACCAGGCGATGTCCTTGACACCAGCGGGACATTCTGAGAATGTCCTGAATGTTCCATGAAGGTCCTCCAAATAATGTCCCTAAACCTTTTTTAAAGAACTCCACATCATGACCGTCTCAGAACGTTCTAGGAACGTTACCAGATGACAACCTTGACACCAGCGAGGACATTCAGAGAATGTTCTGGGAACATCAAATTTCCCAAAAAATATGGTCCCCTAAACATTCTGAGAACATCTTGAATGTTCTGTGAAGGTCCTCCAAATAAGGTCCCCAAACCCTTTAAAGAACGCCACATAATGTCCGTCTCAAAATGTTCTAGGAACGTAACCAGGAGATGTCCTTGACACCAGCAGGAAGTTCTGAGAATGTCCTGAATGTTCCATGAAGGTCCTCCAAATAATGTCCCCAAACCCTTTTTAAAGAACTCCACATCACGACCGTCTCGAAACGTTCTAGGAACGTAACCAGGCGACATCCTTGACACCAGCGGGACGTTCTGAGAATGTCCTGAATGTTCCATGAAGGTCCTTCAAATAATGTCCCCAAACCCTTTTTAAAGAACTCCACATCCTGATCGTCTCGGACCGTTCTAGGAAAATTATCAGGTGACGTCCTTGACACCAGCGGAGACGCTCTGAGAATGTTCTAGGAATGTAAAATTTCTAGCGGGGTTTACACATAACCCCAGGGTCAAAGTGTGAAAGGCTTGAAAGTAGAGCCCCTACCCCTACTGTGTATGTTTGTGTGTCCTACATTGATCAGTTTAGAGAGGATTTTTATTAAAACTAACCATTTTAAAATTAATTCTAGTTTATTTAATTTATTCTAGTTAAGTAAAAATAAAAATATACAATAAAAGTAACAATAAAATAAATGTATTTAACTGTACTGAATGAACTGAATGTAAAACAAACATTACTATACAAATTATATAGACATATAAAAAACAAAATTACTAAAACTTTAACTAAAATTCAAATATAAAATTCAAAAACGAATTCAAAATATTAATAAAAACAGTAATACCACATCATTGATAGTTCTTATTTATTTTATTTATTTATGAAACTCATTTTCAAATGTCTTTATAGATTATATTGTTTGACCCTTGTCAAGAATAGTCAGGCACTTGACTAGTCAGTAAGCTTGGCATTGACAAAGGTCACGTGACCTTTTTTCAGTAAAGTATTGATTTTATCTCGCACTTGATGACTTCTTCTTTGGTAGAGCATGCGGACTCTCTTGAAGTGTATGACCCTTGTCAGACAATACTAAAATACTTTTACTAAAAAGATTTAAAAATAAAAAGTGTGAATAAGAATATTACATACAGTATCTAACAGTTTAAAACTATGATAATCTTTATGTATATTATTATTAATTGTAATTATGACTGTCCCTCAGTTTTGCCATAATTTCTACTATGACCAACAATTTTCCCAAATAGGAGAAGACCCATATATGAGTATCTGTGTGTACCTGCATTCATGGATTCTCCACAGGTCCACACAGGTGAAGGGGGGACTACATTGGTTTTTCCGGCAGGAGTCGGAGGAACAACCCAGAGACACACCCTGAGAGCTGACCACTGACACCCCCTCTCTGGCCTGACCGTCCAGAGGAATAAACCGCCCATTGAGCCTCAGGTCCCGCATACAGCCTGTGCCAATGAGGAAAAATAAAATGAAAACACAAAGCCAACATGTTTCATGTTTCAGTACAAATATAGAAAAATGTGTGAATCCTCCTCTTACACCTACATAACATACACTTGCTTCTTCACAACAAGCACACAGAGACAAACTGAGCTCAACATGATCCACTGATATGCTGAGCTTTTAAGAAAAGTGCTTTTAGAGTCCATTTAATAAACACACTGACGCTGACCAGTGCGCCTGTGGACTATTCCCTCCTTCGTTTCTTTCATGTCACAAATTACTGTCTCCTTTCCGCTGTCTGTTTTATGCTAGCTGTATGTCCCTTCTACACTAAAGGTGCATTTTGAGGATATAATGAATGTACTTCCTATTCATTTTTCATGATCGTCAATACAATAGCGTGTAATCATGACAGTTAGAGGAACTGCAGTATAAATTAGCTGAGAAAGCTGTACAGGTTCGTCTTTGTGATGTACACATGTGCTGGCTAAGTTCTTTCGCTGACTGAAGTTAAATTGGATTAATGGTAAAATGGCAGTCTACTTCACAGCACTCTGATATATCTCCATGATTGGATTTCTGGCCATGGGATGCAGTATTTTTGTTAGCTCAAAATGTCATTCTACAGTGTTTATTGGAGTTTATTGGAGTACAGCTCTCCATGCACACTTTGACATATTGAGTCCATTTCATTTATTGTAACCAATTCATCTATTGAGACCAACTCTGGACAGACCGCACAGACTGCTAATCAACTCTTGAGACGGGCAATGGGAATTAACAATTGGGGGACTGTCTTTGGTGCTACTTTGAAAGTACAACTTATAGTATACCATGATGTTTACTGGCCAATTCCATAGTTTGTGCCAGGTTCATTTCTTTAAAGTAGATACGGTAAACACGGTAAAACAGAAATTAGACAACAAAAATTTGATTTTTTTGTCAGGAATGTGCTCCTTTGAGCTCATATTATGTTAGGTTTAATTTAGCATACATGTTAATGTTATTAAAATAGGCTACTGTTACAAGGAATCACTTTTACACTAAAAACAATTGACAATACATGTGAAAAACAACGTGTCTCAACAAGCAATTTCTTCTCCCTTTAATAAAACACTTCAGTTTGTTTGTCATTATGACAGGTCTGGAGGCTATTTTGCATCTGTTGTACTGTAGTGAGTGTGATTCATTATTTGAATCTACTGACAGCCTTGATGTTTTTATTATTTGACTCATTATTTCTCTTTTGCAAATTTAAATAAGCAATTTTAATCTTCCCAGTACCCCGGAGCCTTCTAAAGTAGGCCTACCTTCAAGGCACATGAGGTACCTCTGGTAGGGAATTAATGATCTAGAATATATAATAACTTTAGTAAGAATCAATTTCTTAGTTAAATGCTGCTTTTAAATGTTCTTGCGGGGAGATGAACATGGTGTACTGTGTACAGCTCACTCGGGGAGGAGCTTAGCTAATAGGGCCAATACCATCGCTAGTCATTGGCGGGGCCTTACTGATTTATGGGGAAAATAGTGGATTTTGTGGATGGATTTTTACCATAATATGGTGGTTGTGTTCACACACTGCGGACACAAAGTTATGTTCAAAAACTATGTAAAAGTGAATTTTGCATAATAATTTAAATAATAATCATTTGCATAATTTAAATGAATGCATGTTAGCTAACAGCATGATTTTTATTATCAAGTCACCTTTATTTATATATTACTTTTTACAATGCCAATTGTTTCAAAGCAGCTTCACAATGTTAACAAGAAAATAATGCAACAGAATTTGATTCAGCTGTACAGCCACTCTGGAGAAAACGGTGATGTCATCCAGCTAATTTCAATTGTCATATAGTGACTTCTTTCAAAAATATTAAAAAAGAATTACCACCCCTAAAACTTTGGAAGGGTCAATACGACATTATATATTGTACTGTAGTTACATGCATTGGGAACATGATTCCTTGCGAATCATATCCATGTCATTGGCTTTTGGGCATTGTACTGTACCAGTTGAGCTTCAGGAACACGACTGTACCTCACCTTGGAAGCTCTTGTTATGTCCTGAAGGGAATGAGTTGCCCAGCATCACCACAGCGGGATCAATAACAATCTCCCGACTGCGACCTGACGATCCTGTGATCTCTCGCCGCCCTCCCCCGCCATCCAGGCGTAGGGTCAACTCATTGTCGTGCCGATCTAGGTGAATGTCATGCCACTCTCCGTTGTCTAAACGATAAGAGGGCATTGTCAAGTTGAAGTCCCCATCACCGAGGTTGTAGAAGACACTTAACAGACCCTGATAGATCTAAGAAAGTGGAGGAAAAAAGAAAGAGAATGCTGTCAGCGAATAAATTAATTTATAATTTTGCAGATTATCTAAACAATCTGGAGAAAATATAATGCCGACAACAAAGAACAATTGTGAAATTATGAAAATAGTGGTAGTGAAGTAAAGAGAAAAAAGCGAGAGAGGCTCATATGAGATGGGATGAAAAAGACCCTTTGGGGACTGCAGACATCAGACTGGGCCAGAATCTTATAAAACAACTGAGCACTAACAGAATTAAACATATCAGTCCTTTAATTGGATACAATGGGAGCAAGAAATTCAATATGGTGTCAGTGAGGTTTGCCACTATATTCTTGTGTTGCCTCTCTGACTGTCTAGAGGTCCGCTGTGAGACTTTCTTTTACTCTCTCTTTCCCTTTGTGTGTGTTTTATGCTCTTTTTATACTGATTGCTTCTTATAAATCAAATGTTTCTAAGGCACGTTTATTATTTATGAGAGCATGTAAATATCAAAGTACAGAATAGAAGTCTGCAGTTCTGTGCTTTGAATCGTTCAACAACCAATGAGCTCTTCACTATAATGTTTTTGTCTTATTTTTAACAGTCTAATAACAATAATTTTACTTTACTTGCCATAGCTCTATATCTGGTGGGAGAAAAGGGGAAACACCAGGTTTGACAATGAGATATGTATTTGTTTGTGAGACAGAGCGGCTTGCCAATCTCCAGAAGAAAGCCCCAACCTTCATTTTAATTTCAGAGACTTTCTGCATGTGTCCCAGAGAGCATAATTTGCCAGCTCCATTTTAGATCCTGGCTTATTTGTGAAGGAAAAAGCAGGACTAATCAATGATGCAAAAGGCAGTAAAGCTCTCTAAAATTTGTACACAGTTGTACAAAAACTGTAAATGGTATACACAAACACAGCTGACCTCTGTAAACTTCTCACCTTCCTCCTCTCACAGCATACAGAATTTCACCTGCGGTAGCGCTCACAAGAATAATCCCAAACAGGATTGTTAGACTATTTCAAGGTTGAGTCTATGTTGGGTAAGTATTAAAACCTGAAGGCGTTCTAATTAACAAAAACATTAACTTTAATCTGTCCGTGGAAATTCTGAGATTTGTCCTCATGCCCTAAGATCTGCCCCACAAAATAACAGTAGAAATGCTCACACTTTTCCCAGTAGATGTGCCTCCATGCCCCTTATCCCCACCCAATGATCCAGAAACCAATGTCATCTACTGGAGCAGCAGGTGAAGCCATCTGCCCAGTTGCATGTTTCAGAATTAGAAGCATTTGATCATGGACCATTGGATCTTAAGTGCACAGTATTAAGCACGTTTGGGTTCCCCAACCACCTTTTCATATTTTGTTATGTGAAAAAAAAATATTAGGAGACATCGTTAATCAAAGTCATGACAAAATCTAGGGAATCATTAAATGAATCCTATTTGGTGGTACGTTACAAAGAGATGAGACATCAGGTGTTGAAGCAGAACTGAAGCATTTTCTCAAAGGAGGGAATAAAATGACTCAAATTGAATGAGAAAATAATCAGCAGTTTAAAAATAAAATACAAAATATGAGCTCAATTAGAGTAAAAAAAAAGAAAATGTTAAGCCCACACACAGAGATGGATCTTCATAAGTTCTTTATAAGACTTCATACGGCATAATTTCATAAGTTCACAACCAGCAGATATGTCAGGAAAACGACAGTATGTGATTGTTGTTGTCTGATCTTGGTTTTGGTCGAGACTCTCTAGGGACTCAGGAATCTTCCAAAAAGGCCTCAAGATGACTTAGAAAGATTTTAAATAAGAAAAAACAAGTATTAAAATGTACTACTAAAAATCAAGATACAGTGGTGGCCAAAATTATTAGAATACTTGGCATCTGGTAGTTGTCTTATTGGGCCTAGATTTATTTTCCCAGAGGACAATGACCCGAAACATTCTTTGAATTATTGCTGGAACTACCTGTGACGGAATTAATCTTCTGGAACATTGAAAATGATGGACTGGCCCCCTCAAAGTCCGGACCTCAACCCCATCGAGCACATTTGGGGTGAGTTGGAAAATAAACTGGACAGGTCTACTGCAAGCATGGGATAACATTAGTGTTGAAGTTCTCAGAGGAAATATACACTATGAGGACGCTATGCCAGAAAGATGTGCTGCTGTAATTGCTGCAAAAGGTGGACATACCAAATATTAAAGTTAAAAGTGGATAAAAACAGTACGACTCACTTCATCTGATATTTGATGGTCAGAGCAACCATCTGCATGTTTCATGAACATTATGAAATGAAATCATGTTTTGGAGGCAAAAAAGGTCAATATTCTCAGTTGTTCTAATAATTTTGGCCACCACTGTATATCTTATTTTAATTCATTCACTCATTTAATTTTTTCATTGAAGAGCTAGGCTTCCCACAGTCTCGGAAAACCAAGATATATGAGGTAGCATCATTTTGCAAAGTGTGATTTCTAGACCTGGAAAAGTCATGTAAATTAACCCATTTAATCCCAAATATTTCCCAGAGATTACATTTGTATGGTATCTGTAAGGATATTAAACAAATTTATGTCTACTATGTAAAAAATAAATCGAAAAATCCATGAAAAAAATATGTCTGGCCACAATGACCGGTGGTAGAACACAGGGAGTCTAGGTCCATGGTGTTATTGCATTCACAAAATGACAAACCTCCAGCAATTAGTTTAAAGACAGGGTTAAATTGATGAAATTAGTGTTTTATTCTATTAACAAAGAAGTAAACCTCGTCTGGCTCAGTTTCAAAAAGGACAAAATAGCATTCCAATGCAGCAGTACAAATAATCAAATAAAATGATGACAATATGACATAAATTATAGGAAACCGGAAGGTAATTATAATAAACTTCATTATAAACTGAAACAAAACAATAAATATGTACAAATAAGATAGATAGATAGATTAAAGAGAGTGGGAATGCTGAAATTTAATTTATATATATATATATATATATATAATGCAGATTCAAATGGAAGGGGCAATAAAACTCTAAAAACAAGAAAACATAATTATGATCTACCAACATTAAAGTGCTGCAAAAACATCCATACTTTGCATCTGGCGCATGTTACCGCAACATGATTTAACATGTGGCTCTGTATAACACTTTTACCCAGTTTAGATCCATTCTGTATATTTTACAACTAGCATCCACCTGAGGCTGCTTATAAGCTTGTTTTCCAGTGTCTTGATTTAAATTATCAGATAAAATCAACCTTAATACATCTGTCAAAATATTCTGAGTCAGAATCCCTTGAACGCAAGGAAAACACAGACTACACTGATAATCTGTTGCCGCTAATGGACCCGTGGCTAAATCTCTTGAGAAGAAATTAGATGATCAAACTATTATTTCCTCCTCATCCGTTGATGACAAGAACACCTTGCTGGAAATGTCTCAGTGAGATGATGCATCATAATCAGATACAACAGGCAACACTAAATGGATATTGGCACATCACATCAATTAGCATTATTGCTAAGGTAATTGAGAGGAGCACAGCAGGAGATTAAGTTTTAATCTTTCGCACATGGCACAAAGGCAGAATCAGTTCCTCCACCACTGTGAAGCCTCACAAGAATCACAATATAAACAGGTAATGCAATCTGTAGCCTGCCACTTTAGGGGATATAAAATGTCTTCTAGCCTGTCTCACAGACACATCTATTTCATGCCGCAGATAAATCAACCACGATTTACATGGGAGAGAAAGAGAGACAGAAGAGAGGGAAAGGAAAAGGAGGGAGAGAACAAAGCAGCAATCAGCAATCCGACCACATCATCTTAAAGCAGGTGTTGAGAGAAAAAAGAAAACATGAAAAAATGAGACAGCCTTGGAGTGAGAGGGTAGACGGCATGCATTTTGCAAGTGTATCAGCCGAATCGGGAGACGCATACTAATGCTTCTATGATTAAACACAATCTCGTTGCTCTATTCAAATTCACACATTGCACCGCTGTTGCAACAACGTTCGCGGGGTCTGGCAGATGGGCTGCTATTACAGAGCACATCAAGAACAAATAATGTTTATACGCTGGCGGTCAACACTGCTCATTTGTTTTAAGGACGTTTCATGGGCACAAATTTTTGGGGAAACAGAGGAGACATTAAAAACAGCATGGGCAGGGTGTTCATTAAGTTAATGTTCATTTATAAATGTCATATTGTTCAAAGCTAATTCAGGTTTACATTCATTTACAAGTCAAAAGTTTGGACACACCTTCTTATTCAATGGTTTTTATACTACTATTCAAAAGTTTGGGGTCAAAGGATCCTGAAAAAACAATATCAACTGACAACATTGTTAACTGTTGTCAACACTAATAATAGGAAATGTTTCTTGAGCATCAAATCAGCATATTAGAATGATTTCTGAAGGATCATGTGACACTGAAGACTGGAGTAATGATGCTGACAATTCTGCTTTTCCATCACATAAATAAATGACATTTAAAAACAGAACTGTTATTTTAAAATGTAATTTATATATTTCACAGTATTTTACTGTATTATTTACAGTATTTTTGATGCAGCCTTGGTGACTAAAAGAGACATTTGAATAGTAGCGTGTGTGGAAAATAACATTTCTAACATATTTCTATTCCTAGTTCATAGTACCTATTAATTAATGTTAATGGTTGAAAAGGAATGTGATAATCTTCAGCAGAAAGAAAACCATGATAATGCATCGGCCATATTCAAGGAAAGTGAAGGGAATGTGAGAGGAAAAGAGAGATGCTTTCAAAAGCACTAACCTCTAGTTTGAGATATTCATTCTGTTCTTTGGACAGCAGACTGAGAATAGAACTGCTGTGTTTGCGTGTCCGGACCAGGACCTGAATCTGCGTGTGTCTGGCTGGGAGTGTGAAGGCCAGCTGAAAGTGTATGTGACTCCTTCCATCAAAAGAATACTCCGGGACCTCTGTGAAACACAAATGTGCTCTTCAAATGCAGTCCTTAAAAAAGGATGCATAAACAGTGAAAAATGCACTGTGAGAATATTGCAGGATGTTCTAGTTGCATTACATAAAGAAGCTCTACAAATTCATAACACTTCTGAATGCGATTTGTGCCAAGATTTGGTGTGTGTGAAAATCCTTCCTGGGTGCTAACACTAACCCTCCTACACAGAGCAATTCAAAGAAATTCACTGCTCCACTGAAAAGCCTTCACACACACATTGTTTCCACATCCATTCAGTCATCCTCTTTAGCAATGACTTATCTGCCTTAGTCTCTCTCACCTCCCACTTGTGAAAATAGACATAGCTTGAAAACTTTGGAACAACTACTGAGTAATTACCCTTTTCACACTGATGCCCGCTGTACCCAGGTGTGCACTGACAGCTGAAGGAACCCCACTCGCCGTGGCAGCGGCCCCGGGTCCCGCAGGAGGGAAAGCCCATGTTCACACAGCTACTGTCTGTCATCAAACATCCAGGAGCACTGCCAGAGGAGTCGGCCGGTGAACCTAGGTCATAAAACTGAAAGAGAGAGTCAAAGTGAGGGATACAGACTACCAGAAGTCATGTAAACACTGAGAGAGGTCCGAAAGAAATATTAAAATATTGGAAATATAAATAAGGCAGAATATAATGTCATGATAGGCCAACATGGGGGACCCTGAGAAGATTAGAGGTGAAAAGAGAAAGTACGTTTTATCTTATTTGTGCATTCACCTTTAATCCAGCCTGCCATAATGAATATTACCATGCTGAGCAGGCCACAGCCACTTAAAAAAAGCAGGCCTGCAGCGCTCTGTATTAACAGAATTGGGAAACCTTCAGGTCTTAAATTCTCTTCACAAGAGAACAACCATGCACCACATTACATAAATGTTTCCTTTCATCTGATGACGCCTGTTTATTCATGCCCACTCCTCTTAATGTCGTGTTTTTGAAGTGGCTACAGCATGAGTTTGATCCTGTGCAGGAACCGGTTGCACCCAGAGCTCAGATGATTCACTTGCAGATAAAGCAGAAGGACTGCATTAATTGCACTGAACTAATCTTTGTCACTCTTTATTTCATATTAGATAGGTTGGTTTATTGTCATTTGTTTCCAGAGGTCTCCTGAGCCAGTGTGGAAACATTGGACCTATAACAGGCTAACACTCCCCACACATGACATTACCAATGAACAGCATTTATAAATGTTCTCTAATAAAGAGAACAATAAAAACAATTTCAGTAAAGCTACTGATCAACAGTGAAACTGATCAGTATTATATTTCTGAAAAATTACAGTTGTCCATGGCAACACTATAACTGACCAGTAACTCAGTAGCAAGTTTGGGGTGAGTATGATATATTTTATATAAGACATTAATACTTTCATTCAGCAAGGATAGTTGCATTCAGTAGTCATATACTGTATAAATGAATAATGCCAGTTGTCTATACACTATAACTGCTTGTTTCCTAAATAGCTGTGCTCGGTTCTGTCTGTCTAATAAAAGTAATCTAAAGCTAAAATAATTGCACCTCAAATCAATAGTTTCTTGTATTCAATTATTTGGTAAGTAGTCATGCAATAAGTGGGACAATGTACAACCAGCCGGTCATTATCGCAAAATAAACAACTTCAAGACCCCTCTGCTTTGATATTTCCTAATTAGCAATATTAATGAGATTGTTACTGGTTGACTGTAAATTCTTGCAGGAAATTTTACTTGTAAACCTGGTGAATATGTGACAATATGTAACAAAATGTAGAAAAAGTGAAGCGCTGTGAATACTTTCGGATGCATCAGTATATGTATATGTATATATATATATATATATATATATATATATATATATATATATATACACACACACACACACACACACACACACACACACACACACACACACACACACTTATATATACACTGAGTATTCAGCATAAATGAGTATACACCACTCTGAAAGTTACCAAATTCTGCAATTACTCTTTGCGTAGAAGACCTATTAGGGTTCCTAGAAGATATAATGTTTGATGATTTGTAGTCTCTTATGTTCACCAAATTCACATGCATTTGATAAAAATACAGTAAAACAATAATACTCTGAAACATATACACGTTAACACTTTAAAATAACTGTTTCTATTTTAATTTATTTTAAATTGTAATTCATCCTGTGATGGAAAAGCTGTATAATGTACATTTCTGTACTGTAACTTTTAAACAATTTAATGCATATTTGTGCAATGAAAGTATTCATTTCTTTCACAAAAATAAATAAATAAATAAATCATACTGACCCCAAACTTTTGAACAGAGGTGTATGCAACATTGCTTTGTTGTGTCAATGTTGTTACTGCCCTATATTGTTTTATTTCAGTTAGTATCTCTTCGAATAGCCACACAGCATTCATGTATTTATTTCCTAATGAGAAACCTTTTGAAAAACTTTTGACTGTTAGTATATGACTTTTGCAACATGGTTTGTGTTGAACGACCCATTCTCAGTAGTCTCACTTTTTATTTGATTTGCTGTGGTTGCATATGTAGCTGCTTGTTTTTGGTATACACCTCAGCAAGGAACTTTTAACCATAATGTTTAGGGTTGTTTGGGTTATTCTTTACCTTAAGCTTGGTTTTAGTAAAGGGTTGCTTTTATGGGATTTATGGCTCAAGCAAACCTGTGTGACCTTTTAAGTAACATACTGTAGTTCCCTGCATGTATCTCTCAAGGTAGAGCAGTAAATGGCATAATATCCATAAATCTTAAAACCACTTTGACATGCACCCCACCACACTATGTATTTGCCACCAAAACAAAACCTACTCAGAATTCTCACAGGTCAACAACAGGGAAAGAGCAAAAGGAAGTAAACCATCTGAGAAAACTGAGTGGGCAGAAGAGAGTTTAAAATAGCAATTCTAAGTCTGTACTTCCTCGTTCCACAGTCTATGACACAGTCATCAACGAAAGCCCAGTAGTCTAAGTGGGCACTTTTATGCTGTTCCTTTGTGTCTGGTGACCACAGGTCAAGTGTTTTAGACTCAAGAACTTTCAGCGGAGTCATGATGTTACAATGAGAAATAAACAGCCACCCACTATAACAAACCTTGACATGATAACATGGGGTGAGATCACAGATCGGTTTCAAAGACAAGTGGCATGGTCAATTATAGCTCAGTTGAAATAACACCTCTTAGAAAACTCAAAACTGACAGTGTATGCAAGCCCAAAGAGGTCATGGCAACTTGACAAGCATCTTTGCTCATCCATATAGGGACAGTATAAACATACTGTTCTTTTGAATTTTCTACTCATCAGAATCCTGAAAAAATATATCATGGCTTCCACAAAGATATTAAGCAGCAAAACTTTTTTCAACCTTATTAATAATAAGAAATGTTCCTTAAACACCAAATCATCAGAAGATATATATTATATATATATATATATATAAATAAAATCTTACTGATCCCAAATATTATATAAAATTGGAGTAAAAAGTTAAATGTTTGAAACAAATTTTTTTGGTGTGGTGTAAATGTAATTTGCTCTGACGCAATATTCTCATCACTTACTTAAATAAGCATATTTGTAACATTTTCCCCCTTACATTGATTGCCAGGGCATTTTTACCTTTATAAAGGGCCATTTTCTTCTCATCTTTCATGTCAAAATACTTAATTTTTTATTCATAAATCCAATTAGAATAATAAGGCAGTATAGGGTATATTGCCACTCCAGTTTAATCAACCAAAACCATCTTTCCACTGCAGAGGTGCACCTGTAGGTGCATTTAGATGTCTTTACAAACACTGTTTAATTAAGCTGTAGTGGCATGAATGCATTTACACTGCAAAATTACAACTGCATGAATAATGTTATGGGATTATTATATCAAATTTTTGGGGAAAATTGCCACCTAAATTTGAAAGTTCCTTGGAAGGCAGTCTTTGTTGCACACATTCCAATTCACGAAAAAATAATTAGCAGAAAATAAAGCGGGACTGAGCTTGTCCGATTTCATTATGTAATGCAAGATTGTACTGGTCTAGGAAGAACGCAGTCTCACTAGGATGCAGCCTCTGCTGGTCCAAAACGCAGCAGCTATTTCATACTAGAACCAGGAAGTATGACCACATTAGCCCAGTTCTGTCAATACTGCATTAGTTTCCTATTAAATCAAATCACCTTTATTTATATAGCGCTTTTTACAAGTCCAGTTGTTTCAAAGCAGCTTCACAGTGTTAACAGGAAAATAATGCAACAGAATTTGATTCAGCTGTACAGTCGCTCTGGTGAAAACGGTGATGTTATCCAGCTAATTTCAATTATCATATAGTGTCAATGCGGGCAGATCGGTAATATAGTTGAAATTTAGGTGTCCCCAACTGAGCAAGCCAAAAGCCAAAGGCAACGGTGACATGGAACCAAAACTCCTTCAGGGCCAGAATGAAGAAAAAAACCTTGGGAGAAACCAGGCTCAGTCGGGGTGCCAGTTCTCCTCTGGCCGACGAACAAACAGTGTATGATTATAATTAAACATATTAAACTATATTAAACATCACATACATTTTTAAATCTTGCTAATTACTTACAAATGGTTTAGCTCCCCACTACTTCAACGAGCTCATAACGCATTATAGCCCTGTGATCTCAAAACTATGGCCAGTTGATAATAAAATCAACTGCAGGCGGTCGATCCTTTTCCTATTTAGCGCCTAAAGTCTTCCTAGCATTATTCAGGAAGCAGACACACTCTGTCAGTTTAAATTTAGACTAAGAACGCATCTTTTTAACCTGGCATACACATAGAACATTATCAATTTCTATTCAAATCAGTTAAATGATTGTTTATCATAAATGATTGTTAGGCTGCATTAACTAGGTCAGCTGGAACTGGGAACACTTCCCATAACACCTGATGTACTCGTTACATCATAAGAAGAATGGCATCTACTAGGGCTGCAACAACTAATCGATAAAATCAATAATAATCGATAATGAAAATCATTGATAATGATTCTCATTATCGATTAGTCGGGTCTGCCCTCTGTACGCAAAGCTTCCACCAGTCGCGCCAAATGACAGCGCTGAATAACGCATTTTATGGACAAAATGTGCATCTAGAAATAGTGGAGTGGAAACAGAGTGAGCTGATGCAGGAAAGGTACATGATCCAAGCACCACTTTTTATTTTAATCTTCAAGTGAATGCATTAACGTTTAACACAGTCATGTGCTTTGATAGATGCGTCTGCGTCCGCAGCGTAAAACGTTCATTTTATAGATTATATCCACTGATCTATATAGAGAACAGTACTTATATCCTCATCTGTAACCTACATGCTACTAATTCACGCAAGCATTTCCATTTTGCATTAAAGCGCGTCCTGACAGTCTGTGTTAAACTTCAAACTTCACTGAACCGGCGCGCGTGCGCATGCGCGACAAACAGGCAGAACGCAATCGAGACTGAGGGAGACATTCAGCGCAAAAGCATTCATTTAGCTGAAATATCTGCTGTTGGACGCTAAATTTAGGTTTAAAAGTCAACATGTAATTCAAGTATTTTATGAGAGTAGTAACTTTAAAGGGATAATGGCGTGTAATTGAATATACATACATGTAAGACGTTTCTACAGGATAACGAAATGACAGTAACAGAGCGTGTGTGTGTGTGTGTTCGTTCCTGCAGAACATTCCTCTTATCTGGTAACACTGAATTTGTGTTTTTGTTTTTCTTTAATATCATTTTAATGTAGGGATTTAAACTCCTTTTGCTTAGTAACTTTTTTGTTGCACATAATGTAGGCTATAGCACAGATATACACTTACGGAAATTACCCATGGTTCTGTTAGATAGTAAAACCATGTTTTTATTATAATAAAACCATGTTTTTGCCATACTGATTACAAATTGTATAATCACACAAATACCATATAATTAAACTATGGATTGAAACAAAACTATGGTTAATTTGTGGTTACCATTGAATAACTACAATAACCCTGTTATTTATTTATTTATTTATTTTATTATTGTTTATTTTGTTCATTGTAAAACCATGGTTCATTTTTGTGTGTGTTCATAGCACTCAGCTGACACGTGTTTGACAGCATTGGGCAGGAATTGGAATAGTGTGTTTTGTCAAAAAAAAAGAAAAAAAAAGAAAAAAAGGCCCTTTTATCCGATTAATCTAAAAAAAAATAACCAGCCAACTAGTCGATTATAAAAATAATCGTTAGTTGCAGCCCTAGCATCTACACTAATATTAGTCTCTCTGTTTAGACATGACCACAATGCAGTCTTGAAGTGTCAGCAGAGACCGTGTCAACTAGACTCTCCCCTGTGAAGGCCTCCTTCACTTCACTTTCCCCTCTGTATAGATGAAAATGTTATCAAAATGATCAGAAAACGACTAAAAGTGCTGTATTATGCATGCCAGACAAGTAATTTGGCGGTCATTTAAAAAAAAAAAAACTACGCACCTGCGTACATACGTATTCAAATGCGCTTGCCTATAGACTAAACATGTAATGCTTACGTGTATGCGTCAACATTTTCACAGATTCACGTCTTTTTGAAGTTTACACGAAGATGATAACGGTATTGTTTCAAAACTATTTCAAAACCTGTCAAGGTTTGCATTCTCTAGCCACCAGGCATTGTTGCCATGCTGATGAGCGGGCGGAATAGCCTGGAGATCTAGACGAACCTTAGCGGCAGCAAATCTAATTTGCAGCCAGGGCATCTAGCAACTCTCTGTTGGCTTGTGAGCTGGAAAAACCAAACTCTAGTCAGTCTAATTACATTGTGTATAGATTCGGTGGGCGGGCTTAACATAATGACGGCAGAGTTGTCTTTGCTATTTGAAAACAAAGAAGCTGACGAACAGTGGTCTTTCGAATCGGCTTTGGCCGCAACTCTGGAAGTCTTGGAGTTAAGCTTTTCTTTGAGAAAAGAACGAAGAACGGCAATTAAAAATAAAAATAAAGTCATTCTTAAAAAAAAAAAGATGTTTCTGAGTTTTGCCGACCAGATACGGCGAAAGTTTATTCCATCAACTAGCTCCGCTTCACCTTCTTCGTTGCTCTGGTTGGTTGTAGCGCTATCCTGTTGCGTGCAGAGGGAATTTGAAAGACAACCGTTTATCCCGCCCCTCGGATTGAGCCTTGCCAACGGTGTGTTCCCAGACCCAACATCTTGATGTGGCTCTGGCTTGTCAGGCTACGGGCGGAACGCATTGAGTTTTCTATTTTGGTTGAAAATTGTGTCATGTAAGTGGCCCCGAAGTAAATAACTAATGATTTTTTACAACAGAAATGAATCAATCAAAAACTTATTTTAGCTGGACAATAACTTTTTTCTAGAGCTGATGTACAGCAAAAACAACCTTTCTTACATTACTTTCCTATTATCACTGTAAAGCTGCTTTGAAACAATCTATATTACAAAAAGCGCTACATAAATGAAGGTGACTTGACTTATAGAAAAGCACCCACTGTCTTTATGAATGGGTCATTGAATCATTGACTCCCCCGTTCATTCAAAAACACTGAATCATTCAGTAATAAAACCGCTTTACATTGCTCAGAGACGGCAACTTTTCTGCCATGGATTTATTTTTGTAATATAAACACATTATATTATATTGCATTACATAATTAATGTACAATTAATGTATTAAATTCAGATCAGACTCATTCTTGCTCAAGCATTTTTTGGTGCTTCCCAATTAATTTTTTTAATTGACATTTTAATCAGGCTACTTTAGCAAGTAAAAGGTTGAGCAAGTAAAATTCTCTTTCATTTGCCTTAAAAAAAAGGAAAAGAAAACCTCACCTTGCTGTCCATGATGAGGTTTCGGATACAGCCAGTGAAGTGCTTGTGTTGGAGTTGTGGGTAAATATACGGCAGGTTCTCATTCACTCCTCCTAGCTGAAGCACCTGCGTCACATTCAGATGCCTGAAAGCACATCAGAAGGGAGAATGACCCTTGCCACTAATGTGCTGTGTGTTATGGAGAGGTCATTTTCCTCTAGAGATTAACTGTGATAATTCATTTGACCTTTTGAATTGAGACCTTTGTGTGACTATAAATATTTCAAGACATTATCGAGTTCATAATTAGCATGAGGCTCATATGTAGAATGAGAAAGAAGAAGGTAATGATTGTTTCATTGACTGGTGCTCTGTGTCATGATATCAAGGTGGAGGAATGGTTTCTTTGGTACTCTAACTTTAATAGTTCATCAGGGTGATATTTTTATTTTATCAAGTTGGTGTGAAAAGAGAAATATAAAGGAAGAAAAATGCTTTACTTGTCCATATTCGGAGTGATGCCAGTAACTTCACAGGAAGTGTGGTCTTCAGTAGTTAGCCAGCTGCCCACTCCCTCCATCTCCATGATAGTGGCTCCAGCACAGCGGTCAAGTGTAAAACGCACCTCCTGAGAACAAACGTGTGGGAGAAAAGAACCTTTATTAACATCATGAATTCCATGAAATGCCACAATTGAATGGCGGCATATTAAACATTATGTTCTGAGACTGAATGTTTTTTATACAGCACCGATAATGTACTTTTTTTATTTTTATTTTTTATTTAAATAATCCATTCAAATGTATTTAATATATTGAATCTTTACTCCTGATGTTTTACCACAAACTTCATAGAAGTGTGCTAATGTTATTTCTGTTTGGGTTCAATTTGACACCACAAAAACACTGCTGAAAAACGCAATATAAATATATTATTTATATATTTTTTTTGTACAAATAAATTGTCTCTAAGACCCTAAACAGAAGTAATGTAAAAAAAAATCAAGAATGATGTTTGTCATATGATCAAGTTTATATTTTGTTTATAAAAAGACTTTGGAAAAGTCATGAAGTATCAACCAGATACATTAATGTTATTTACATGTACATATTTCTAGCTATTAAAATGTCCGGTAACACTTTATTTCGATAGTCCACTTTCTGTGGACACAGTTCTGAACACAACAAACTCACACAGTTGCTAGGAGATGCATGAAAAATGAAAACAACAGCTAAAAATATCACACATATAAAATCTGACTCACTGACCATTATACACAATACAGTTTTCTGAGAAATCTGTCAACTTCGATTGACTAAAACCTGCAGACTGGCTCTGACTTTCAGCAACTAGCGTTGACTCATCCAGACTGTATAGGGATAGAAGTCATCTAGTGTATTCCTCTTTCTCCACTCTGTACAGAGGATTAAGCCTCAGGCACGGTATTATTAAACACATAGCATGTCAAGATGCTAAAAAGCTCCAACCTGCAATGTTCTCTTCACACCCAGCAGGATGCTCGGATCCTGTTTGTATTGAACAATAAGCATTATAATTTCAAGCAATTTCAGACTGACCCTAAGGCAAATTCCTCCCCAGCAAAACTACAAGCTAGCACACTACAGAGACTGGCAGCAACAAAGAGGCCTTTGGATCTGAAGCAGTTCTGGCAACACTGAATACAATACAAACTAGCACACTAAACAATGTCTGGGATCAAGTAAACCCAGCCAACAGCTGCGACCACAGTTCCTCTGTCCTCTGACTGTGAAGATGGTTTCAGATGAGATAGTAAGACTTTGACGTCTTGTACAGAAGTACTGAGGTGTATTATTGGAAGAAGCTGCTGAGGAGAGACGGGCCTCCGCTCGATTAAACTCGGCAGTCAGTTGCTTGTTAACGTTGAATGCTTACTTTGCTGTTGCTCCTCACGTCCAGTCTGTGCCACCGTCTGTCTGCTACATTCACGTTGCCCGGCAACTGCAGGACCAATGTACCCGAGCCATGGTTAATTTTCAGGGTGGGGGTGCCGTCGATCAGTTCTGAGAGAGAAGAACAGAGACAGACAGACAGACAGACAGACAGAGAGAAGAACATAGGTGGATGGTTAAAACAAGGATACAGAACTAGCGCTTTGTTTCACATTACTGAGTCAAGTAAGCACTGCAGAGCCTGCAGCAATTGCGATTATATTATCCTCTGGCATAATAGGAAAAACATATTACAGAAAGTTCTTCTTTTTGTCTGAGTTAACCGATTGGCAAATTAAAAATTAATGAAGCCAGGAAGACTCCCTTAAGCTTCGTATATTCTGACAGAGTCTGAGCATAAAGGCAGAAACGCCATCAACTAATTTCACATTAATCAGCCGGATCTTTGCTGTTAAATAAGCCCGTCGTGCCCATTTTGGCCGACATGTCTGTCTGTCGTGTGTCTCACCAACCCACTTTCCCGATGTCCTCTAATCCCCCCTCTATTTTCTTATTTGTCATCCTCTTGAGTTCTCCCTTTGATGCACTCTTTTTATTCCTGTAAATAACATGCGCTTCCTCTCAGCTCGGCTATGCTGCACTGTCTGGCACTCACAGCCTGCTGATTGTGAAACTGAACTTTCGTTGGTCACAGTGTTTTCTTCATACTGTATGAGAGGATGAGATGAACTGCAACTAAGCAACACTAGGTGCTTCTCAAAACACATGTACCCACTTCATTAGCTCAAATCAAATGATTGACTCTCCAGACAGATTGTCCTGGCAAATTCCCTCACACCGTCATTAAAATTGGCTGATTTATGTCGTCCATCTGTGCTTATTCTCGCTGTCACTCCATTTCTCCTATTATTTTGTGCACAGTTTTCAGCTAGTGAATGTCTTCCATCATGCACTCCTGGTTTAACCCTTTCAAGCGGCTCATGAGTGCTGAGGGACTTTGTCTCACTCTCGCAGTTCAGGGGGAGTTTGGTTAGCACGTGCTTAGAGACAAATAGAGCAATGATGGAAAGAATGGCTCAGAAATACTTTTTGTATTACTTAACCGAACAGGACATTTTGTTGTATTTATAACCCATTAGTGCAGATAAAATTAGATAACCCTCATTTTGTTTAAAGTTCTCTCTCAAACTTTGTTATAATATCCCACATTTAATTCAATTCTTTAAATTAAATTAGTTTAAAATCTACTACTTACCTTTTTTTATGAATGGAATAAATTTATTGTGATAATCAAATTAAAATATTTACAATATTTATCTTGTCACCATTTAATTTAAGGTAAAAACAGGGATTAAAAATTAACAAATACATAAAACATAGGCTTACGATTCTAAAACGCATGGCAGTGAGTTTGTTTGCACGTTATTTTGTGTACTTTGTGTGTACAATAAAATTACATGGAAAGTGTTATAACCCTCCGTCTCGGCTTGCCATAATGTTTAAACATTTTCCAAATTGAAACTATTAACCCCAACAATTGTACTTTATTAACTCATGATCCACACAGCTGAATGAAATAACTATACAAACTTAAACTGTTCCTATCTTGGCAGTTTCCATTGAATTCTCTCTCAAGTTTCTCTGGTGTCTCCAGGCTAACTCCGGATGGTATCATAGAGTGTTGAGATGGAGATAACAGTGAACATGCTGGGTGCAGAGCAGTGCTGCTGTAATCTGAGCTGAGAAGCCCTTTTTAGAGGGAAGCCCCTGAGAACAGAGAACTGCTCCCCTACACAGACGCTGTCACCAATCCTGTCCCAGACTTGAAGCGCTGCCGAATGAGAGCAAGACCATGTCTTCTCGGGCTGACATGACATTTTAGGTGGAGTGCAGACGAGGTAGGATTGAGAAAGGAAGGGCAACAGGAGTGAAAATGAGAGATGGAAAAGGTACATGTCTAGGGTTGGTATTGATTTGAAAGGACTGAAATGAGGGGAAGTAATGAAGGTGTCTCTGTAAGACAGACAGAAAGAGGATGTGACTATTAGAAGTTTCTAAAGGCCGAAGGACTACAGCCAACGGCCAACTAGCAGTTAGGTTTTGTGCCTGTGTGAGGCAATACTGATAATAAGAGCAATGTGGCAGTAGTCTATGCTCGAAAAATAGCCCAAAACTCACTGCGCCTTAAAAACCAAATTAGGTTATTATATGAGGTGCGTAGACCAAAAACTCCAACAGGAAAACACTTCAAAAAAGCCTGCACACCCTAACAAAGAAGAAAAAACATCAATTGCAATATAAAAATCACTGCTTTAATGAAAAAAGTGGCAAACGTTTCAGTCACCCTTCTCAGTTCCGATTAGTCTATAGTCGTCAAACAAAATTAGGGCTGCAGACTTTTTACCCCTAAGTATATGAATCATGTTGATCACGTTCTTCATTCCAGACATATTGGAATTAAGAAAATATTGGAATACTCAGGTAAGAAGACATAAAATTAGAACCGCCTTCTCTGTGTACCCACTTGACTTCATTGTTTGCTCGCTTTCATCACTTTCGCTTTTCTTCTCTTGCACTGGTTTGCTATAAAGCTAAACAGCCAATCAGAGTTCTCTCTATCACCAACAGGGTATGACTTGTGCTGGAACACGCCGCAAAACAATGGCTGATGTTGGCTGATGACTGACCACTGGCTTGGTGTTTCACGGCCTTAATATACAGATGAAAACCAGGAACCAGGAGACCAGGAAGCAGGGTGAGGGGGCACAAAGTTTGATCTGGACCACTCGCCAGCACTTTCAGTGTTACATATGTAAGTGTCATATACAGGGAACACAATCTGTATATGTAATTAGGCTGCAACATGTTTTTGCTCTCAGACACGATCCCTCTGCAGTCACAGGGGGTCGTCTGTGCTCTCTGCTCCTCATCCCTAATTCATACTGGTCTCCCTGCAACATCACTGCACATTAATCCCTCTGTCAGCAGGAGGGAAGATGAAGGGAGGACGACCTCCTCCCCTCAGAACCCCCCCAAATGCATTTCCACTTTAAGCATAAGAAATGGCTTCTCTTTGCGGGTCCTGAGGGACGAGCAGGAGGGCTGATGTCATATGGACCCTGCAAACCCCACCCAGTGGCCCTCACATCAGTGGCTCAGTGGCTCAGGAAATGAGCTGAAATACTATAAGTTGAAAGGGATATTTGAGAGCTGCTGTAGCATGATGAGTCTGAGAGGGTTCACTATGAAGCAGGTTTCTGTAAATTGACCATAATGCGCGCATCACACTCTGGGTGTAACTGTATCTCTGTGCACACTTTCATCTGCCAGACACTCTGACCAGACAGCGTGAGTGTGTGTGTGTGTAAAAGCTCACAAACACATTCATAAACACTTCACAGTTCCTAATACATTTTTTAAAACACAGCAATACATGAATTACATTCAAAATGGGCATTTTCATTGACGGATAAAAAAACATTACTCACACATATACTTCATATGGTAATTGATAGGGTACAGTATTTAATATTACCTATCTATGGATTCTCCCAGATATTGATAAATATAGATTATATTCTATTAACCCTTAAATGCATACCTCGGGTCTTTAGCGACCCGGGATGTCATTCATTACCCTCCTCCTCATTTTTAAATGTTAGACATCAACTTTCTTAGTATTCCTCAATCAATTCATTATAAACAACATAACAAGAGCAAGAACTGAATGCAGTCAAATATTAGCATCACTGTCACTTGATGGTGGATCTGGTGAAGAAGCTGTCACAATATTGATTTTGAAGACGTTGAAAATTATCATTTTGAGAATATGTTTGAGAATATGAATATGAGCCAGATGCTGAATGTACTGGGAAATGAGCTCTGACGAGGACAGTGATGATGGTATAAGACATCTGCTCACACTGAACCCTTACAAGCCCCAAAAGGTAACGGAATATGTTTTATTTTATTCTTCTGTAATTGTTACACTAATATCATGGAGAGTTTTATATTATTGCGGCAGGTAGAGATCCAGCTGTGTGAGATATAGATCCGGGTAGCTAAAGACCCAAATATGTAAGAATGATTGGCGAAACAGTCATGTATTTAAGGATTAAAAGTTTTTAAATGTTATAATGCTTTTGAAAGTAATCTCACCAAGGCTGTATTTATTTAATAAAAAAATACATTAAAATTAAAATAATTAAATTCTAATTCAAAATAACCATTCCATTATATATATATATATATATATATATATATATATATATATACACACACACTCACCTAAAGAATTATTAGGAACACCTGTTCAATTTCTCATTAATGCAATTATCTAATCAACAAATAACATGGCAGTTGCTTCAATGCATTTAGGGGTGTGGTCCTGATCAAGACAATCTCCTGAACTCCAAACTGAATGTCAGAATGGGAAAGAAAGGTGATTTAAGCAATTTTGAGCGTGGCATGGTTGTTGGTGCCAGACGGGCCGGTCTGAGTATTTCACAATCTGCTCAGTTACTGGGATTTTCACGCACAACAAAGAACGGTTTACAAAGAATGGTGTGAAAAGGGAAAAACATCCAGTATGCGGCAGTCCTGTGGGCGAAAATGCCTTGTTGATGCTAGAGGTCAGAAGAGAATGGGCCGACTGATTCAAGCTGATAGAAGAGCAACTTTGACTGAAATAACCACTTGTTACAACCGAGGTATGTAGCAAAGCATTTGTGAAGCCACAACACGCACAACCTTGAGGCGGATGGGCTACAACAGCAGAAGACCCCACCGGGTACTACTCATCTCCACTACAAATAGGAAAAAGAGGCTACAATTTGCACAAGCTCACCAAAATTGGACAGTTGAAGACTGGAAAAATGTTGCCTGGTCTGATGAGTCTCGATTTCTGTTGAGACATTCAGATGGTAGAGTCAGAATTTGGTGTAAACAGAATGAGAACATGGATCCATCATGCCTTGTTACCACTGTGCAGGCTGGTGGTGGTGGTGTAATGGTGTGGGGGATATTTTCTTGGCACACTTTAGGCCCCTTAGTGCCAATTGGGCATTGTTTAAATGTCACGGCCTACCTGAGCATTGTTTCTGACCATGTCCATCCCTTTATGACCACCATGTACCCATTCTCTGATGGCTACTTCCAGCAGGATAATGCACCATGTCACAAAGCTCGAATCATTTCAAATTGGTTTCTTGAACATGACAGTGAGTTCACTGTACTAAAATGGCCCCCACAGTCACCAGATCTCAACCCAATAAAGCATCTTTAGGATGTGGTGGAACGGGAGCTTCGTGCCCTGGATGTGCATCCCACAAATCTCCATCAACTGCAAGATGCTATCCTATCAATATGGGCCAACATTTCTAAAGAATGCTTTCAGCACCTTGTTGAATCAATGCCATATAGAATTAAGGCAGTTCTGAAGGCGAAAGGGGGTCAAACACAGTATTAGTATGGTGTTCCTAATAATCCTTTAGGTGAGTGTATATACATACACACACACACACACACACACACACACACACACACACACAACCGATCAAAAGTTTGGAAACATTACTATTTTCAAAGTTTTTGAAAGAAGCCTAATCCAAACAGTATTATTGTGAAATATTTTTACAATTTAAAATAACTTTTTTTCTATTTGAATATATTTTAAAATGCAATTTATTTCTGTGATTCAAAACTGAATTTTCAGCATCATTACTCCAGTCTTTAGAGCCACATGATACATCAGAAATCATTCTAATTTGTTGATTTGCTGCTCAAGAAACATTTTATCAATGTTGAAAACAGTTGTGTACAATTTGTTTTTCAGGATTATTTAATGAATAGAAATTTCAAAAGAACAGCATCTAAAATATAAAGCTTTTTGCAACATTATAAATGTATATACTGTCACATGATCAATGCATCCTTGCTGAATAAATGTATTAATTTCTTTTAACTTCTTTCCCCTAAAAACTCAAAAAAATTCTTACCGACCCAAAACATTTGAATGGTAGTACAATGTTACAAAAGCTTTCTATTTCAGATAAATACTGTTCTTTTGAACTTTCTATTCATCAAAGAATCCTAAAAAAATGTTTTACACAACTGCTTTCAACACTGATAATAATCATAAATGTTTCTTGAGCAGCAAATCATCATATTTAGAATGATTTCTGAAGGATCATGTGACACTGAAGACTGGAGTAATGATGTTCAAAATTCAGCTTTGACATCACATGAATAAACATTTTAAAATATACTCAAATAGAAAACAGTTGTTTTACATTTTAATAATATATCATAATATTACAGCTTTTTGTATTTTTAATAACATAAATGAGGCCTTGTTGAGCAGAAGAGACTTTATACCGACTTCATACAGACTTTTTAAAAAAGAAAATTTATAGAGACTTTTAAAAATTATACCGCTCTCAAACTTTTGATTGGTAGTGTATATATATAAAAAACACACACACACACACACACACACACACACACACACACACACACACACACACACACACACACACACACACACACACACACACACACACAGGTGCTGGTCATATAATTAGAATATCATCAAAAAGGTGATTTATTTCACTAATTCCATTCAAAAAGTGAAACTTGTATATTATATTCATTCATTACACACAGACTGATATATTTCAAATGTTTATTTCTTTTAATTTTGATGATTATAAATGACAACTAAGGAAAATCCCAAATTCAGTATCTCAGAAAATTTGAATATTGTGAAAAGTTGAATATTGAAGACACCTGGTGTCACACTCTAATCAGCTGATGAACTCAAAACACCTGCAAAGGCCTTTAAATGGTCTCTCAGTCTAGTCCTGTAGGCTACACAATCATGGGGAAGACTGCTGACCTGACAGTTGTCCAAAAGACGACCATTGACACCTTGCACAAGGAGGGCAAGACATAAAAGGTCATTGCAAAAGAGGCTGGCTGTTCACAGAGCTCTATGTCCAAGCACATTAATAGAGAGGCCAAGGGAAGGAAAAGATGTGGTAGAAAAAAGTGTACAAGCAATAGGGATAACCGCACCCTGGAGAGGATTGTGAAACAAAACCCATTCAAAAATGTGGGGAAGATTCACAAAGAGTGGACTGCAGCTGGAGTCAGTGCTTCAAGAACCACTACGCACAGACGTATGCAAGACATGGGTTTCAGCTGTCGCATTCCTTGTGTCAAGCCACTCTTGAACACAGACAGCATCATAAGCGTCTCGATTGGGCTAAAGCCAAAAAGGACTGGACTGCTGCTGAGTGCTCCAAAGTTATGTTCTCTGATGAAAGCAAATTTTGCATTTCCTTTGGAAATCAAGGTCCCAGAGTCTGGAGGAAGAGAGGAAAGGCACACAATCCACATTGCTTGAGGTCCAGTGTAAAGTTTCCACAGTCAGCGATGGTTTGGGGTGCCATGTCATCTGCTGGTGTTGGTCCACTGTGTTTTTGGAGGTCCAAGGTCAACGCAGCCGTATACCAGGAAGTTTTAGAGCGCTTCATGCTTCCTGCTGCTGACCAACTTTATGGAGATGCAGATTTCATTTTCCAACAGGACTTGGCACCTGCACACAGTGCCAAAGCAACCAGTACCTGGTTTAAGGACCATGGTATCCCTGTTCTTAACTGGCCAGCAAACTCGCCTGACCTTAACCCCATAGAAAATCTATGGGGTATTGTGAAGAGGAAGAGGTCTGTGCGATATGCCAGACCCTACAATGCAGAAGAGCTGAAGGCCACTATCAGAGCAACCTGGGCTCTCATAACACCTGAGCAGTGCCACAGACTGATCGACTCCATGCCACGCTGCATTGCTGCAGTAATTCAGGCAAAAGGAGCCACGACTAAGTACTGAGTGCTGTACATGCTCATACTTTTCATGTTCATACTTTTCAGTTGGCCAAGATTTCTAAAAATCCTTTCTTTGTATTGGTCTTAAGTAATATTCAAATTTTCTGAGATACTGAATTTGGGATTTTCCTTAGTTGTCATTTATAATCATCAAAATTAAAAATTTATAAACAATTGAAATATATCAGTCTGTGTGTAATGACTGAATATAATATACAAGTTTCACTTTCTGAATGGAATTAGTGAAATAAATCAACTTTTGATGATATTCTAATTATATGACCAGCACCTATATATATATATATATATATATATATATATATATAAATTCAAAGCTGAATTTTCAGAAGCCATTACTCAAGAAACATACAAAATCATTTAGCATTTGACTCAAGTGAATCATTCAAAAGGTCATATAGCCCTCATTCAATATTAATATTTTTTTATTTTTTTTTTTTTTAATTATAGGGATTTTCAAGCTTCTCTATAGAAAACCAACATAAGAAACCGCTTTGGATAGAAGTGCATAATAAATGAATGACAGGATGTCTACAGGATGCATTACCTTTACATCCTTGACAAGATTAAGAAATTAATCAAGTACGCAATCTATTCACAAAAGGCATCAGAATGTTTCTCAAAGTCCCTGTACATCATCTATAGCCACAAGTCTTTTCAGTCATGAGTAAATTACATCATGAGACTGCTTATCATTCAATAAGTGTCTTTAATCAAATAAATTAGATTTGTCAGTCTAATTTGTCTATTGATTCGACATGCTCACCCCTCAAATCTTTGTCTAACCTTGAAAAGAGACTGTAAAACCACCAATAAGACCCATGTGACATGAAGACTTCAAGCACGTATCCGTGCCCATTTCCATCAATGAAAATAAATTGAGGAGGAGGTCAAAGGTCATCCAGAGAAAATGAATCCGGGCTGTAATGAGAAAAAGTGTGTTTAGGAGAAGTAATTCATGCTAGAGGTGAAGAAAGACGGTCTCTCTTTAATACAGACGCCACGTGTGGATTTCATGCTTGGTGCTTGTTTTTATAATGTTTTATTAATGTGCCTCAAGCACTTTGACTGATGTGTGAATCACCCAAATATACGTGTGCCTTAATATACATATGGCTTAAAAGCAAAATACATGATTACTCACAAATTTAATTGGAATGTCAATATAAAAAGAAAGAAACGTCAAGTTTAATTTAAAGCCAAAATTCTTACAGCTAAACTGTCTGCTGGAAATGTTTACTGATCAGCAGCAATGTTCAGCTCACCTCAAACCAATCAAAGCCAAACAAATGCAACTTCTTGGAAGGTTGTGAGTTGCTTTCCAGCCCACCAACAGATTCATAATCTATTCATAAATAACTAATACTAAGTACTAATACTCACACAGACACACCAGTACCATCAGCTGCACACATGGATATGTGTGGGAGGCCCCTGGGTGTGTGTACACTATGGACTATCAGTGTCATGAGTGTCTTTAATAAGAAGAGCAGAGGCGTAAAACTGGCAGGCAGCAGGCCAATGATAAGGTTTAATAGGCCACAGTGAAGAACAGCAGTAAGTAATAAGGTCTGATGGAGTGAAGGCGAGGAGGACTGGAGAGAGGGAGAGTAATGCACAGAGACTCACACTGTGGCTACACTTGTTCCGCTGTCCTCCGCACTGCCATTCATCATTATTCATCGTCCGCTTTCTTTCTTCGTTCCTTCCCGTTCACACAGCATCTTCGTCTCTCACCCAGACATGAACTTCTTTCTCCGTTTAATTCATGTCTGAGCAGTGCCGCTTACTGTTACTCCTCAGCAGTTCCTTCAAATCTGAACCTCTTTTATCTATTTAATCTGACTCTCTTTCCTCGCTGTCTCTGTACTCTTTCTCCGTTTCCATTTCTCCTCATTCTGATTGCTGCATGTTCTCACTAGACCTATCCCATCTCTCTCTCACAACCCTTTTCTAGTGCTAGTTCTGGAGCCAGTGCCCAGTTTAAATCCAATTCGTGCATTTCCACAGCAAAAGAGGCTCCCCTAAAAACACGCTAACTAGGAACCAATAAGTCTTTAAACCAAAAGCAACTTAATGTGACAAACAAAATCATTGTTATTTTGTATGCTCCAGCTGCTTTATTTTTCCACCTAAAATAAAGTGCTTTCTATATTTGAATATATATATTTTTATAGCATCATTAATTGCTACAAACAGAATATATATTTCAAATTCAAATTGTTCATAATACAATAATGTTCATGTGCAAATGTTAAATTAGTTGATGCAGAAATTTACATTTATCTACGTAAATAAATGGTGTAAAAGTACTGTTGTTAGTTCATAAAACATTAGTGCAATAAAGGGATAGCTAACCCATCATTTCGTATTAACTCACCCTCATGTCATTCCAAATCTATAAAACTTTAATTCATCTTCTGAACACAAATGATTTTGTCAATCTATTAAAAGTCCATGCAACCATTTGTGTTGTGAAGATGAACTGAAGTCTTATGGATTTGGAACAATATGAGGGTGCGTAAATGCAAGAATTTTCATTTTTGAATAATCTAATGTTTAACTAATGTAAATAAATTGAGTACTATTGTAATCAAGTCTTACCCAAAAACATGTTGTGGCATGTTTGTATGTGGGCAGTTTATGTAGTAGCATATGTTATCATTCATCTTTCTAGTGGATGGGATCAGTCAGTTATGACAGCTATTCAGAGATCCTTCGCCAGCAAGCAGCAGCTCCAACACAAGCACAGCACCATTTCGATGGAAAAAGGAGTATTTGACTATCACTCTTACCCTGATACTGACCTGAAACTGAAGCTCAGACAGATCTCCACCACTTCACCACTCTTTGTTGCTGAAGCCATCTTGAAACCCTGTCCAAAGTAGCATACTTCACTTAATCTTCATCTTTCACTCCCTGTCATTCTCTCTTTCTCACCTCAGATCTGCTGTCTGCCATCCATCCCTCTCTCGTTCTCTCGTTCTCTCCGTATGTTCAGAATCTCACCCTGCACTGATTACACTCACACACTGCCTTATCTGCTACTTATCCACATTTGCCAACACATCAGCGAACTGATCAAGAGCAGAATGCTCTCATATGAACGTATGCTTGGCACGTAGGCAGATCTGTGAGTTCATTAAAACTCTAAATATGTATACCCCATTGTAATCATTCTCCCAGATGAATGACAAATAAGCTTTTACTGATATAATGAGTGCCTTCGTTAACCCTTAATGAGCTACTACAGCTGCACACAAGGCAACGCTGCGGAATTTATGACACATATATGCAAACAAACAGACATAATGTGGTATTTTTATCTCTTTTTTTGTTCTTTTTCTCTGTGTTTAGGTTGTTAGATGATAGCAGATCTCCCCTGAGTAAGAAAATGTTTCAGCAATAAAACTTTTTTATTAGAAACACTAAATCCTGCTGGAGAGACGCAAAGGAGTCTCTTCATCTCTTTCTGTCTAAAATAAACATATTATCACCCTTTTTTTCCCCATTCTCCTCTCTCTATGTGTAGCCCTACTGGGAGATGAGTGAAGATGTGCCAGAGGTTGAGCTTGTGATATGAAAGAATGATGTAGACACTGAAGCAATGTTCTGCCGTAATGCCACTGCAGATTTGCAATACCCATCCCTTGCCTCTCGACCTGCGGTGAAGGTGTGTGTAGGTTACCTATGGCCATGAAGTCTTCCGGCTCCCACGGCTGAAGCTGAGAGACGGGTCCGCTGTAGAGCAGCAAGCCATCTGCCACCTCTGTGATGAACTCCAGTGAGAGGTGGCTCTCGAAGCATGGCCTTATAGGGGGAAACCAAGCATAGCCGTTTCCATGGAAACTGTGTTTTGTCTGCTGGCACTCGGGTCCCTCGAACTGAGCCGGGCACTGGCATCTATGATAGGAACACAGGAAATCAAAAGCTCTTATTAAAAACAGTATGAGTTTCAGGTTTTGTACACATGCTACTGTATTGACCTGGACTCAAAAGAATGAAATGTACGAAGATAAAAAGGAAGACATCATACATTGTGATCTTACAGAGATGAACTATCCTGTTAAGTCTAGACTAAAGACCCATGTAGCCAGACTTATCAAACATATCTCCTTACTTTAGGTTTCAACCCTGTATTTGTGCTGCATTTGTCAGGAATCACAACCAATGGTCATGATTTTTCTCAGAGCTTTGTATCCCACTACAACCTCATATGTGTTGCTGAATGATGCAACCTATCAAATGCAGCCAGACAGTGAGGAATGCTTCACTGACCACTGCCTGCATCCTTCAAACTTCAAAGAACATCCCTCATTATCCTTAATTTAATTCTATTCTTGCATTTTCCTAACACATCATCTTACAAACATATTAAAGTATTTACTAATTTATCCAATGAACACAGGACAATGGAAGCTTATTTCAGCAATGGAATAAAAATAAATAAATAAATAAATAAAGATGGAAATTAAAAACTTTTTCATCTCACAATGCGGATGTAACGATTCACCAGTGCGAGTGCCCCTGATCACCACCAGAGGGCACTCCAACCCGGACTGTCATTCCATCATAGACTACATCACCCATAATCCTTTGCACGGACTCATCAGCACTCACTGTTTATACCTGTGTCTCATTACCTCATTTCCTCAACCTATATAAACCATGTTCACTCTGTCATTCACTGCAAAGTCTTGTTTGTTGTATCACTGCATTTCTGAGAGTTTTCCCTGGGTTCTTGTGTCTTGGTTTTGGATTACTTGCCTGTTCTGGATTACCCCTTTGGCCTCTGTCCCCTGCTTTGTTTGGTTGTTTGGACTGCCTACCTGTGTTTTGACCTTGCCTGTACTGTTGACTACGATTGTGGATTACCCTTTCATTAAAGCTGCGTTTGGATTCTCAACCTTTGTGTCTTGGAGCAGTATACATAACAAGACTTCGCCACAATCAATCCAGCAGCACAGATCATGCGTCTGCCTGATCGAGGAATATTTGAAGGACTTTATTGATTTGGCATATAAAACCACCATGGATGAGGTATGCCTTATGATATTTTTCAGAGGGGGGCTATCAGAGCCACTCAGCTCATATATGCCACTAGGCATCCGGACTGGTCATTGAAATAAAATTCACTCATTTCACTACTGGATTTTTTTTTTTTTTTTTAATACATCTCTTGAATGATTCAATGACGAATACATTTTTTAACAGTAATTTGTCGCCAGCTGATGGCGTAACAATGTAATCGATACAATCGTTATTTGAAGTGCCATGTTACTTTAAAAAGGTGATTTACTCTATTTTGATAGCTTCTGTGGACATAAGTGTTTGTCCGAACTATAAACTCCCTGTACTTGTGTGAAAAATCTTAATTCCTGTTTAAAAAAAAAGAAAGAAAAAAGAGAACTGTGTGTGTGAAGCTGTTTCCTTCCTGTACATGACAGCTGATCTCTCTCTCTCTGGGTCAACCGAAGCGCAGACTTTTTTTTTTTTTTTTTTTTTTTTGTCAAAGATTTAAGACACAGATGAATTGTTATTTAGGAATGCAACCATTTGACTCGAGATCGCAATATTTTAACGATTAATCGTGCAGTGTTATACTTTTGTATAATGTACACCTTCTGTCCTCAAAGAACAGATGGGTAAGTGTATTCGCTATAAGGAGATGCTGCTTTTCCCATTGTGTGGACTTCCAATACCTACACCATCGTTACATTAGATATAATGCTGTTTACAGCTGCTCGTAACGCCTCGGAAGCTGAAACCAGATTTGAAAAGAGACAGGAACTAAAACAGAGTTTCAAGCAGAGTGTGAAAGGAGGTGCTGCAGTAATGTATAGTATGAGAAAGATTGTGTGTTTTTGAACTTCATGTAATCCTTTAAATGTATTCTACCAGACTTCCGTTAAAAGTTTTTTTTCCTCATGGGAACTTCCCAAACATCACCCCCCACAAAAACAGTAAAACTGGAACCACACTAGACCATACACTACCAGTCTGATGTTGTGCATCATTTCCCCATCAAAAATTTCCATTTGAAAGATACACTTCATATGCATACGTATTGGCATGACTCAAACAGTAATCAACAGCTCTCTTGTTCTGCTTTCTGACGGATCAGCCCCACCTGTTGCGCACACTCTCGATTCAGCCCACAAACAGCATCATCTGCTCAGAAACATCAATGACAAATTGCTTTCTTTTGGTTTGCCACCCAAGCACTGCTGTGCCCTCAGATCCCCTGCCTCAGTGCCTCTTTGGCAAGTCTAATCATAGTCTTTGAAAAATGCATGGGTCTATTGCCGCCCTTCCTTCGTGCGTCTGTCTTCTTTCTGTCTCTTTGTCTTCGTTTCTTTCTCTCTTCGCTGTCTCACACGTAGCTGCAGTTATAATTGCCCATTTAAAAGAAAATGACATGGGTTGACGGCCTCTGTGCGCTTATGACAGACAAAAGAAAGAAAGGCAGTCAGACAGGTCAATAAAGAAATCCAACGCATTACAAGTGCTCTAATTACATTGTGCCCTAATCAAAACTATTCCCGTGTTTACTAAAACAACATGCCATAGCAGATGTGTTTACAGGACTGACCGTCAAAAAACATGAAGCCTGATGATCACTGCCATATCTAGTCTAGCAATTCCTGTTCACACTGAACATGAAACTGCTATGTGACGCATTAACAGCCAATCAGATAATATTTGATGTTTACAGATATGAGGATTTCAGTGGTATTATATTTCACAATGGACAGTTTGTGTCTGTTCAGTGGCGTAACTTTGCTTTGAAAAGTGGTGGGGACACCGCACAACTCGTTTTGCTATGTGTTTATTTAATAACCGAATTTACTTGGGGACTGTTCAGAGTTGGAAATGCACTTAATTTTCACTTTGATGTACACATGCATAACATTTACATGCACAAATTATTCTGTAAACATCCAATAAGCAAAACGTAACATTCACAACACATCTAACAATAAAAGCCAATTCATTGTATTTTTATTTTCAAGAGGTCTCAAAACTATGAATCTGTATGATTCTTACCAATAATGATCGCATTTGCTAATAATAACCGTGACTTGTGACTTTTTAACAGTGCCTCAAGCTGTGGCGTAGCAAGTCAGTCTTGGGCCCATATGCGAAATAATATGTACGCCCCCCTTCCGCCAAAAATGATGCCACGTATGTTGGGTTTATGTATATCCCAGCCACCGCACTAGCCATTATTTTTAATGAAAGGAGACATAGGAATGTTATTCAAGCATTGAATTTGCATGGTGGTAACTCAAAGTTTTTTTTTTTTTTTTGCTTTTACCATTTTGTTATTTTGGCTTGGAATTTCGTTTGTTAGAAATCTGAACTGAATTTAGAAATGCTTTTGAAATTAAAAACTTTGTGTTTAATAAACAAAATACATTTTTTTAAATGAAGACAGCGTTTGGACTTGGAGTGGAGTGCATGCAAAATAATCCGTTCCCTGAATCCACAGCCTTTGTTGTTATTGTGAGTGTACACAAATAAAGGCAGACAGTTTAAAGTTCATAATTATGTCTTGAACTTATCTATATGGCTAAAAACGACGGCGTATTGTGAGTTATATCTGCTGTCATAAAGGAAAATGTCCATCAGAAGCGCCGGCGGCTTCATCAGCCATGGGTTAAAGAAACCGTGGCCTATTTAGTTTCATAGTTATATATGTTTAAATATTAGCCTATGATATATTTTTTTATTATTATTTCATACGTTGATTATGCAGCAGCATGAGCAAGATAATAATATGTGGCTATAATATGCGTATATGTCTGGAGATATGGAGTGGGGTCAGACAGGATTTTAAACACTGAAACACATTGAGTATTGTTTTGTAGAAAGTCTTTCTTTAAAGTGAATTTCGTTTTGTATAAATTGTATTTTCATTTTGATCAATACTTCATGAACGAATTGCATGTACCTATATTTAATAAATCCAAGAACGTCGGGAATGGATTGACGTGCGTAAGGAACCCACTGGCCTGTCTCCGAGGCCTTTGAGTAAGACTGAAACTATAGAGTCTTTCTGTTTTTAATACATTTCTTGAATATATGTCTTAATTACAGTAGGGTAATTATATATAGGAGTACAGTAATTAGCCTATATATGGGAGTTTTTGCAAAATTGACATGGGGTGCAAAATATAATAAACGCGAACACAAGAATGATGGAGAAATTAGTCATTACGGAGAAACAAGAAATTACTACACATAACATGCATACAAATATGTATTTATTGTGGCCACGAATTAAAAATGAATTCCCTTGTTTTAATTAAAAGTTCCCCATGGACGGGCCCCCTATTGGCCCAGGGCCCATTTGCACGTGGCACTACGCCCATTTGCACGTGGCACTACGCCACTGGCCTCAAGTGAACTCACCTCACTGTGTAGTTGAAGAAGAAGAACCATCGTCCACCGTCCAGTCATCAATTGATGACTACAGTAGTGATATGACTTGTTGTGACCAGAGATATTGTCCCATTAATTTTCTCAAAAATCTCAAATCAAATATTTCAACCTTGAAACCGTATCCAAACAATATGAACATTGCAAATAGAAAGGTAACGTACAGGAATCTGTAGACTAATTATAAGGAAAGGAAATTACTTCCCATGACGCGCATATCGCGTGTCTTGCGATAGCTTCACAACCAGATTTAATATTCATTGTTGAGGACATGAAAAGCTTCTGACTGACGGAAAAATGTGTTAGTTGAAAGAATTAGATTATGAAGCATGACAATTTGTAGATCGTGCTTTTGCTTTAATACACACCTTCCGCAATCTATTTTTCAATTACTTTTAAAAAGTGATGGGGACAATATTGAGCCTGGCAAAAAGTGGTGGGGACATGTCCCACCCGTAAATTACGCCTATGTGTCTGTTATATATTACTACCTATACCTAGCATGACACCACAGAAATATAAACCAAAATGTTGAAATGTCCAGGTTAGGACAACATTTTTACTTTAAAGAAATGTTTATCATGTCCCACCTGGTTAGAATTTCTTTTTTTCTTTGGGATGAAAACGCAGTGTTTGATCTGAGAGGAATTAAAGGTGCATTCCGTAGTTCATTAGATAGCTATCATCACTGTTCTTTATGCACTTTAGATATCGATACCTCAATGGTATACAGTACTGCCATCTATCGACATGTATCATCATGATTGTCTGAGTTTTAAAATAAAGCACATTGACACTAGTGAATTTTAGAAATCAGTTTATGCAATTAACTGTCCAACAAAAATAAAAGCAACTTGGGCATCACGACTCAGGATTTGCTCTGTTATCAAATCTTTCCACACTGTATGTGGTACTGATGTTCTGGCTTTCTGGCTTCAGACCTTTTTTGGTTCTACAGCCCAGTATCTTCTTTAGTAAAGCACAATAAGAAGTTTCTAGAATAAATTTTTACTCTTCAAATCACCAAACAACACTACATTACTATATCTACAGACTGCAGTCAGTGAGGATGAAGATATTTTTTTATGTTTAGTGAAGCACTACAGGTCACTGAGTGGGGTGACTGGCATCATGCATAATTAAAACAAATATTATAGAAAAATGTTATGAGTATAGTTTTTTTTTTATAGTTTTTTTTTTTTTTTTTCAGAAGTGTACACATTTAGATTACTCTTCATAAAAATGTTTTAAATAATTCTTACTATGTAAAACTTCCTTGCAGAGGAAATAAAATAAAATAAAAATGCAGTGAGTTTTTTTAATTTATTTATTTTTTTTTTAGATCCATTCTCATAAGATGCCAAAGTTTACAGGAATCTGTCTCAGAGATTTCGGATGGTGTGTCAGATAGTCATTCTCGACTCATCCATCAAGCGTGTTGAGATGGATACACGTGCGGGATGGAAGAGTAATGCACACCACAGAGAAAACTTTCCATGATAATGGCACAGATATTACATTTCTAATGTTAGCCCATTGATTACTGTCAGCCTCACAGTGCGCTGGATTTGGACAAATTTCTAGCCTGGTACGCCTAATGCTTTCCCAAGACACAAATCCAGCAAGACAGAGGAGCCAATCTGGTTGCAGTAAGACAACATTTCAACAGTCTGAATCAATACAATAAAGTAACTGTCAAGGGAACAATACCCTTTTAAGCTAAAGTTTCATGAAGTCTCACTAGAAACTATGTCAGGTGACTCCCGTTTAGGCAGAGGATTGAGTAATACATAAGCCCTGCGATTTGGTGTCGGTAAGAGTCAGTCGCCAGGGTTTTAGGGATGGATGAAGGGGTGCTTTGAGTGGGCAATTCAATGTGGAGATCAAATTATGTGACGGGATCAATGAAAGAGACAGTCCCACTGGAGCAAAAGAGAATATTGAAGCTGATCTGAGAAAAGACTGAGCAAAGGAGCAGAAAGATGAAAAAGCTAAATGTTGCTGATCATGCATTTTCAGTTACTTTGGGGCATTTCTTGCAAGCAGTTGTTTATGAACACAAATGTTAAATAGCACAAAAACACCAAGAAGGCATTTTGACAGTCTTTTAATTCCTCAAGGAAACAACAGCCTTTGATAAACATCAGCAGGATCACAGATCTTTCTAAAGCAGAAATGAATTGGCCTCTGTCCCATGAAAATCACTGGGGTCAATGTGAGCAATATCTAAAATATTAAGAGTATGTCCTTGTCAGCGATAGAGAGAATGCCAGAGAGACAGTAAAATGCTTTCAAATAGAAACGTCTTCCTCCATTGAAAAAAAGACTCAGCTCTGTTCAACTTGATGCACTAAATCAGACCAATTTATCTCCTCGAGTGAATCCTGGCATTAATATCAGCCATGATGGCTGAACACAATCCTCTTACTCCCTCTGGTCCGTTTCACCCCTTCCCTTTTGCTCATTTCCTGCCAGCATAAACCATATGAGGATTCCCTTGGTTAGCTTGTGAAAGATCTACAATAATCTCCCCCCGCCCTCCATTTACAAATCCACCATTAAGCCTCCTTCCTGACTATCTACATGTTGCTCCTTAAATCTTGAAGTCCAGCCCTCAGTAGAGTGACATGCAATCTGTACTAGAATATACAGCATGCATGTATCTGCATATCAGAAATAGTATTTTAGTAAAGCATATAACAGGGGTCGAGAACCTTTTTTGACCAAAGAGGTTAATGCATTTTTCAAAAAAATTATAAAAAGCATGTTTTTTTTCAATTTCATTTTCTGTGTGTGAGTGAGTGTGTGAGTCTGTGAGTGAGTGTGTGAGTGAGTGAGTGAGTGAGTGAAGAACAATGCATAGTGCTTACATTGACTGTGTACATTGACTGTGAATACTCAACATCTTGACATTTTGACATATTTCTATGTTGACAGTTTAGGTATGAAACCAAAGAGAAAGGCTACTTGAAGCTTTCTGTGTTCCGCTCTGCGCGCACACAGAAAATATCCTGTCAGCAGCCAATTCACTCTTTTGCGGCTTATTGCACTTAATATTTCCTTTTAATATCAAGCACATCCCGCTCTTTAATTTTTAATTCATTCATGTTTTGTTATTAATAACTTTAAACTCTGTACTCTGTAACTAAAAGCTGCAAGGATCATCATAAATACGACATATTTATAGGACATAAAAGATCTCGCCAAAAGTGAAAATACCCAGTGAAATGTTTTGAAATGACTCTTGGCACAGCAGAGCACCTGTTTCAAAAAAATTATGTTTCAGTCCAGTCACTTTTTATTATATACTTTTACATTTTTGCTTCTGTTCTAAAAATTGTTTTCAACATTACAAACAAGCTACGCAGCTGCTTGAATGTGAGTGCAGGACCTAAGGTTACCACAGAAACATTAGTGGCTTGCTGTTGATTGCTGCCGTGACACTCACAAACAGCACTGAACATGCCGGGACAGCTTGAAATATATTATTAATCTAAACTTTCCATTAGCTTCGGTAGGCTCCCTTATGAAAAAGAAGCATACTTCAAGTTCATTCTGTGAAGTATACTTAAGTTCAAGTATCTTTTAAAGTATACTTTATGGTAAGCATACTAATATCAATGTACTATTAGTGAACTTGTAAGTGTACTTTTCAATACTGCTTAAATTGGAAAATGTTTTTAGTATATAAAAGTATATGTTGAAGTGTACTGTAAGTGTAACAGTAGTACACTTTTAAGTGCTCAACTAGTTCACAATTACGAATCTCATTTGTATTGCATCTGTACTACAAGTGAATTTATAATTACTAGTAGCTTACTAATACTTGTAGTACTTTTTTAGTTTATGAAAATATACTTTGAAGTATACTCTCAGTAAACTACTAGTTTAGTAGTTTATACTGCAAGTATACCTGTAAGTTTTCTTTAAGTGAACATGACATACTTATAGTTTATTATTTATATATTATTTTTGCACTTTAAGTATACTACAATGTTCCTATTAGGTATTATTATTTTTTTTATATATGATATATACCTTTTACTGTGCTTTAACTCTTGCCATTTAAAAACAAACATTTTATTCTTGCTTCATGCATACATTTTTGTTTTTAATCAACACTCGAATGTTTGGTAAGTTTGATAAGAAAGCAATATTTTAAACAAAAAGCTGAGAAAATCGCATTTTTGTCAAAGACCTGGCCTATGCTATTGCTGAGCACTAGATTGCAAAAAGCATTTTCTTAACCAGTATTTGTCTTATTTATCATTAAACATATGTAAACAAACAATATATTTATATTAATTTAGCTTTAATTTGTACTGTTTACTTCAAAGAAAGAAACGTTACAATATGTTGTCTATAACCAAGTTATATTGTATATCTTAAAAAGTCCTAAGTAAATTGATCTTGTTTTACAAATGTTTCGATATTTATTATCGGGTAAAAATACATTATTTATTTTGTAGCATGCTACTAAACAATCAATATTCACTTTTTATTTCCACATAACGGCTGGAAATTGAATCAACATTGGATCCCAAAGAGGAAAAATATGCTGTTCATTATGTACAGTACAGTAACACAAATCCTTTGAGCAAAAGTTAAAATTTCAAGCACATAAAACTAAACGTATGATTTCACAAACACAGAGAATGACACAAAATTTGGTTCCTCCTCTAACTGGGGAGCCATCATTATTTGTTGAATGGTGACAATCATCTAAAATAATGCAGCTTAATTAGACAAAATATGATTGAGGGTGTTTATGTTTAAACTGACTCTAGTTTTATCATCTGTACATAATAAAGCTCCACATCCTACTTGTGATAAATAAAGCATTTTGCAGCATCTATTTTTCACCTGCAAATCTAGCTATAATTTACAAATTAGACATTTTTGTCTCATGGCTATTTCTGGCTAAGAGCAGAAATAGGATTTTTTGTTGTTTTTTTTTGCATTGTTTTACCAGCGGTTAGGGAAATGTCATTATTTTTGCAGGGCTATTCTAACAGGGGTTTATAGTCTATGAGTGAATGTGTTTGACACTTTAACCTCATTTCCCGTGGATGTACATTCACAAAAGATTTGTAAGTCTACTTTATCTATTTAATTCTAATGAAGAACAGACATGGTACATGGACTGAATGAAAGTGACTCATATAGTTCTGTTACTAGAGAAAGTACCTTGGGAGCTAAACACTCCGGGATGGTTGGATGTTTGATGCATGTGAATTACAGCATTTGTGCAAGAAAACATTGATATTTAAAGCACTCTTGCTGCAGGACTGTCTAAGTCTCTCTTGACACAGAAATAACCAAGCAGTGTGAGTAAGGGACCCAAAAGCAATTTCATTCTGCCAAAGCAAGATAATCATATAGACCATGTCATATCAATGCATACAAATCCCTATTTTTCATACAAATGTCTATGTTTGATAAAAACGTTCCGTATGAGTGCACACAGTACAAATAAACATTTTTCATATTAATACTCATATTTTGACATATAAAAAAATATATATATATATATATATATATATATATATATATATATATATATATATATATATATATATATATGACGTAACACAGACGCAATATTGAAGTTGTTGCCATGCGGACAACTGTCCAAAGCTGCAAATTGTAACCTCTTTTTCCTAAAACCAGAAGGTTGAGCCCATCCGCCTCAAACGTGTTGTGGCTTCACAAACTGCATACCTTGGTTGTAACAAGTGGTTATGCAGTTGCTCACATTGAAGTTGTTGCCTGCGGACATTATTAGGATTAGAGGAGGGCTTGAGGCATGAAAGCGCTATGGCCAGCTCACCACATTACATGCTCACTAGGTCTGACCGCTCACAAATCCTTAGCTTTACTTTCTTCTTTTAATTAAACCACTGAGAGCTAAATTAATTTTTCCATATTTTTCAAGGTGATAAAATAAGGCGTAGAAAAGACCTACTGTATATCAGAATGGGATGTTAAGCCACTGCATGTGCATGCATTGCATCCACAATTTTTCCTCATGGAAAAGACCTACTGTATTCAGAAGCAGATCTTTCCATGATGTCTCAGATAATATCATCATGAAAAAAAAACAAAAAATTAATACAGGTGTGGAAACAGGTTTGTGCATGTGTGTGTGTGAGAGTGTGTGATGGGAAGTGGTAGTGTGGTCTTGATAGGTGTGAGTCTGAGTGAGGTAAATGGTCAACATATAAATTATACAATGGGCAAATGTGCAATTTCATTTTTTAAATGCCTTTAGAAGATGTCAAGCCGGTATTTATGATATGTTCATTGCTCTGCATTTTTAATTTCCCTGCTGAAGGGAAAAATCCTCCATATCACAAGCAGCGATTAGAACACAACTCACATCTGCAAGCACATCTCAAATATCATTAGGAGCTTCCACATGGCAGCTGCTCTCTTGATTTGGTTCTAAATCAACCCATACATACTAAAAGACTGAGCTTTATAAATCACTGCTAAGCATCCAGTAGCTAACCCTAGCTAACTGTTACACAGTCTTACAGTATGGTATTGTCAACTCACATTATAGTCAGGGCTGATTCATACACAAAATTTTTCCACTATTTTCTCAACGTCTGTCCCTGTAATTTTCGAGTCTATCTTACCTTGAGGGAAGAGAAATGTAAATGAGTTTCCAAAGAGTTGATGAATTTATCAAAATAGCTCTGGCTAATATTTTCAATAAAGTAAGGCTGTGTTCACACTTGACGTCTTTTTTGAAGCTGCCAGCGTCTGTTTTAAATTATAATCCTATGGAGTAAACCGTGTTTTCAAAAAAGTCGTGACCGTTTTTTTAAACACTGACGTCTTTTTCTGCAGCTCAGCGCGTCAAGCGAGTAGCGAGACCTGACTCGTTTCCATAACAACAAGAAAAAGGTGCTGGTAGATCGACTAAACAGCAGTAGCAGGTCTTTAAAATTACTTTTTACTTTTTATGACTTTTTATGAAAACATAAAAACTTTGTTTGATTGTGCACCCACAAACGTCGTTGTGAACCGACATTCTCCTTCCCGTTAACTTCAAAAGAGCCAACTTTCTCTTTCTCGACATTTTGTATCTCTGCACCACACTCTTGTTGCGGCTGTTGTTATAGCAACAAAAGACGCCCTCGGCTGCTATTGGAGCCAAACGCTGACAGCTATTTTTTTTTTTTTACTAAAAGAGCCCTCGTCAACTTTTTCATGTCAAAAAAGACATCAAGTGTGAACACAGCCTAATACCTTAAAATAAAACTTAACATTTTTGTAAATAAAAATGAAGAAAATATTCAAAAAGTGGGAATGAAGTGTCTAACTGGTATATAATAGTGGGAATAAAGTTTAAATAGCGATAGATGCTATTTACACAAAGTGAAAATAGCAGTGAATATTTGTTAGTTATACTTAGTGCAAATAGTAGCAGATACCATTTGCACCTCAGTGTATTGTAGTATATTATAAATCAGAATGCAATAATAACAAGATATTCAATTTATTATATTCATTACAATCATAAATGGATACTACCTTATTAAGACATTACTTGTCCCTATGCCTAAAGCCCTCCCCTTCCCAATAAACACTTTATTCCCACTATTAAATACCCCTTAGGCACTTTATTACCTCTTTTTGAATATTTTCTTCATTTTTATTTCAAATAAACCCCTATACTAGCAGATATGCGACGGAGAAAGGGAAAATAATTAGTTTAGAAAAAGGCAGAATCAATCTTGAATCGGTCGCATCAAAAGCTACCGCACCCACCTTACCCTCCACACCACTGTTAATAGGATTTATTTTTTCTAATTTTAGTAGCTTAGTTTGACACTGGTGGGTGGAGTTAGTGTAAGTAGCTTCAACATGCTGCCAACATGGCAGTCTAATTTCACTTGTGTAAAAATATAGTAATTTTAATGTACGAATTACGAATGGAACTAACATACAAATGCAATATAAAATACAAATGCGATTTTGCTCTGACAAGATCTTGAAATTCTTCATAGCCTTATAAAATTAGTTTGAATGATGTGAAGACTTGTATTCATTATTTCTTTGCTGATCCCTAAGATATATTAACATATTCTTGTTCCAATCACCATGTGACGGTGCAATTATATCAGACTCAGATCATATTGAAAGATCATATTAGCTATACAGGAACTAGCAGGATTAGAAGATCTGACATATCATGTTTTAATTAGAAGTGATGGAAGTGATGAAAAAGCTGTCCAGATTTCCACTTAAATGTATATAGTTTACATCAAGAAACATCACCACTAATTAGAAATACATGTCCCAGTGTAGGCAGAAAACAGAATCTAAAACACAGAAAGTTGTGTTCAAAATTTTCAACATGAGACTCGAATCGCCTGCCTTGTTCAATTACAGCCACGGCTGAAAAAACTTGCATTAGAGCTTTTGTTATTAACTCGTGGCTGCCAGGTTTCTGTGTATTCTGAGAGAAAAAAAAATCCCCACCTAACAATTATCACAAGCTCTTTGCTCCTGCAAACCCGTCCTATCCCAGACAATCAGTATTGTTATATTTAGGGAAGGAAATCAATATCCATGCCAGGACTGGATAATTGAATAACACAGAAAAGAAAGGTTCTCTAAGCCTCATATTTGTGAAAAAGCTCAAGATTAGACTTACAAATAGTACATTGGATCCATGTGGAAGTTCACTTAATCATGTATCCTTTTTGCACTCTCAAAGAGGCACATGAATGTGAGATGAAGACAACGCATCTAAGTGCATTGTCAATTTCAGACAATTTCATCATCAAATTCTCAACCTAATGTAATGTTTAGACGTTTGGTCGTTTCCTCAAAGAGCTTGCATATGCTCAAGAACCTGCTACAGATTACAGACTGCTAATGGAAACCTGTTGTAAACATCTCACTGCTGTTATGTTCTTCAGCTCACTCTCTCTCCATATGCGAAGTGAAATAAAGTCATTCGAATACGCTCTGGGGCTCTTAAAAGAAAACCTGTACTTTCTCACCTGTATCCACTTTGCGTGTCCACGCAGACTCCTCCGTTGTGGCAGGGGTTTCTGGGATAGACAGAGCAGCTCTGGTGGAGGTGTTCACGTGCTGAGCAGCTGCAGACAGCTGTGGCTTCCACAGTCACTGACACTAGAGCCATGCTGCCCGAGTCGACCACCGCCGGTTTGTCAGTCACGCTCAGATGGCTGGTGCAGCCCCCTCCTCCCCGACAGTCAGCATCCACACACTCATCTACATGAACCTGGGTCACATTGACTTGAAGAAAAGACTGGAGCTGGATGGAAAGAGAGAGCAAGAAAGGACTTCAATTGAGAAAGAAAGAAAAAAAAAACAGAACAAACAAAAAGAAAGAAAAGAACTACGGTAACGCATTGCTGCCACATACATATAATTTTTTTCACTCAATTATGTCGTAAAAACAGATTTTCTCATAATAACGAGATCTTATGTCATTAAAACAACATAATTTTCTCGTAATTACAAGATGTTATGTCGTTTTAACGACATCTTTTCTCGTAATAACGTGATCATTAAAACGACATAATTTTCTCGTAATAACAAGAAGTTATGTCGTTTTAACGACATCTTTTCTCGTAATAACGTGATGTCATGTCGTTAAAACGACATCATTTTCTCGTAATAACAAGAAGTTATGTCGTTTTAACGACATCTTTCTCGTAATAACGTGATGTCATGTCGTTAAAACGACATCATTTTCTCGTAATAACAAGATGTTATGTCGTTTTAACGACATCTTTTCTCGTAATAACGTGATGTCATGTCGTTAAAACGACATCATTTTCTCGTAATAACAAGAAGTTATGTCGTTTTAACGACATCTTTTCTCGTAATAACGTGATGTCATGTCGTTAAAACGACATCATTTTCTCGTAATAACAAGATCGTTTTAACGACATCATTTTCTCGTAATAACAAGATGTCATGTCGTTAAAGCGACATCATTTTCTCGTAATAACAAGATGTTATGTCGTTTTAACGACATTTTCTCGTAATAACGTGATGTCATGTCGTTAAAACTACATCATTTTCTCGTAATAACAAGATGTTATGTCGTTTTAACGACATCTTTTCTCGTAATAACGCGATGTCATGTCGTTAAAACTACATCATTTTCTCGTAATAACAAGAAGTTATGTCGTTTTAACGACATCTTTTCTCGTAATAACGCGATTTCATGTCGTTAAAACTACATCATTTCTCGTAATAACAAGATGTTATGTCGTTTTAACGACATCTTTTCTCGTAATAACGCGATGTTATGTCGTGAAAACGACATAATTTTCTCGTAATAACAAGATGTTATGTCGTTTTAACGACATCTTTCTCGTAATAACGCGATGTTATGTCGTTAAAACGACATCATTTTCTCGTAATAACAAGATGTTATGTCGCTTTAACGACATCTTTCTCGTAATAACGCGATGTTATGTCGTTAAAACGACATCATTTTCTCGTAATAACAAGATGTTATGTCGTTTTAACGACATCTTTTCTCGTAATAACGCGATGTCGTTAAAAACGACATCATTTTCTCGTAATAACAAGATGTTATGTCGTTTTAACGAATCTTTCTACATCATTTAAAACTACATCAATAATAACAAGTTATGTCGTTTTAACGACATCTTTCTCGTAATAACGCGATTTCATGTCGTTAAAACTACATCATTTTCTCGTAATAACAAGAAGTTATGTCGTTTTAACGACATCTTTTCTCGTAATAACGCGATTTCATGTCGTTAAAACTACATCATTTTCTCGTAATAACAAGATGTTATGTCGTTTTAACGACATCTTTCTCGTAATAACGCGATTTTATGTCGTTAAAACTACATCATTTTCTCGTAATAACAAGATGTTATGTCGTTTTAACGACATCTTTTTTCTCGTAATAACTCGATGTTATGTCGTTAAAACTACATCATTTTCTCGTAATAACAAGATGTTATGTCGTTTTAACGACATTTCTTTCGATGTTATGTCGTTAAAACTACATCATTTTCTCGTAATAACAAGCGACATCTTTTCGTAATGTCGTTAAAACTACATCATTTTCTCGTAATAACAAGCTATGTCGTTTTAACGACATCTTTTCTCGTAATAACGCGATGTCATGTCGTTAAAACTACATAATTTTCTCGTAATAACAAGATGTTATGTTGTTTTAACGACATCTTTTCTCGTAATAACGTGATGTTATGTCGTTGAAACTACATAATTTTCTCGTAATAACAAGATGTTATGTTGTTTTAACGACATCTTTTCTCGTAATAACGTGATGTTATGTCGTTAAAACGACATATATTTTCTCCTAATAAGGACATGTGTTATTTAGTGATGTGTACAAAATACGCCTTTATCTACATTAGAGAATTTATAGGCTAGCCTATGTGCCTTTGTCACAATGAGTCTACCTGAGTATGCACTGGGTAAGACTTAAGTTGTTGAGAGAAATAAACCCAGGTAAATCGCACTGGTGTGTCAGTCGCATTTTATTAAAAATACTGGTAAAAACTAAATGTTTGCAAACATTATCAACATGTAGCTATTTTAGGCTGTTTCCACACAAATCCTTTAAATGTAACGAAATTCATAACAAGAATGAAAAATATAAATGTAAAACAAACATAAATTATGCCATTCATTAGCCTTCAAACAATATTTATTTTAAAGCCTAAACGAATTAGGCCAGCCTAAAGCGAAACTGAGTTTCAGAAACTCCTCCCTCATTCTGCACAAACAGTTATATATTCGCACCTGGATGCTAAACTATGTATTATGGTAACAATGCTTTGTATGACTCGTGTCCCAGTCTAAAACAACATTCACATGAGCAAAAACGTGTTTGGAAAAAAAATATAAAATAAATCTATGTACATAATAAGGGGACTGTATAAAATTATTAATTTAAATACCTAGTAGTTAAAGACACTTAATATAAAGTGGGACCAAATAATGAGACATCATTTGAAAGCTGAGACATCAGAAAATATTAAAACAGAAATTTTGCTTATAAACGCTTAAAAGTTTGCTTCTCAGCAAACGGATCGTTGTGACTTTTGAATTAGTTTGAACTGAATTATCATGCTGGTCAGTAGACCAGCAAGGTCTTGCTTGCTGGCTAACCCATTTAGGCTGCTAAGTGTTAACGCTACTTACGCTGGTGTCTACCTATGCCAGTCTTTTCAGCTGAGCTACCTTCAAATTAGCATATAAATAACAAAACAAGTGTAACAAAGTTAACCAAAAAGACCCCAAATCCACTTCACAAAGAGCCTCTCAGGGCCTGTGCTTTTCCACAAGCACATAAACATTATGCAGATACTCCCATGTCCACAGGACTGGCTCTCAACTTCCACACCGTTTATTCAAATCCAACATCTGAAGTGGAGCAGTTTGCTCTGTGGTGGACCGAGCAGTCACACAGTGATTGACCTGTCCTCCACTAACCCATGTGGCCAGACACACTTACGGGGAAATGGAGGGATGAAGAAACAAGATATATCAAGGGATACAGACAAAAGATCTCAAGATGCTCAACTACTACAAGATTAACTGGGGCACTTTTCTGACTTGGATAGTAGCTCATGGAGAGGTATTTTCTACACAGCCGCTGTGGCAGAGGGCTGTGGGTGATTGATGATGCTGTTTATGTTGATTTTATGTGTGATCTGAGGGGAAACTCTGCGGGTGCACAGAGATACAGTGCAATGCGCATAACAGGGTTGGACAGGCACAAGTCACAATGTGTTATGGTGGGGTGAGGCAAAAACATTGGGGGTAGCATTAGGCTGCAGAAAGGGGTTTATTTTAAATAAACATAAACATAAAATATAAAAAAAGTAGAAATAAAGTGTACAAGGAGGATATGTGTGATAACTGAAGGTGCGGTGATGAGTGTCCTGCAGACATTCTGAGGAGATGCCAGTCTAGGTGTTCTTTCTTTCTGGGCTGCAGGTTGGTACAATATATTGGTATTAACGATAACTGATATTTAAATAATACAAAAATTATATCTTGTAACGACTGAGACAAATCAGACAGAAGTTTTGGTATATTTAGCAAATAATCTTTAAAACCCCTCACCAACACAAAACAAGGTGTCAAGGTGTATGCACAACCCCAGGTTCACACAAGTTCCTCGCTCTCTTCCGACTCCATTCCATCTTCTGTTTGCTCTACAGGGCCGACTGGCCTCACAGAACCAGACTCTCTCCCAACTACAACAGAGCCAGACTAACCATGCAAGTTCATCATCATTTCTTCATTCAACCCAGAAGAAAACTTCAACACCATTGACTAAGGAATCAACCATCTTTAGAGCCACGGACTGCTTCAACTATAACTTTAACTCATTTTAACTAAACAGAGGTTTAGGATAAGCTGTAAAATCCTCTTAATGAGGTGTTTTGAAATCAGAAATTTTGTTATATGGTTAAATGACTCTTTTTCCATAGCTCCATTTCCTGTTCCGATTTCAGGTTTAATCCAATTCCATTTTACCTTTCCCATGTACGTGTGATTGTATGTCTGTGTGTTTGTTTAGATTCGTTGTGTTCATGATTTAGTTAATAAAACTTGTGCACAATTCTGACTCTCTGCCTGCAGATTAATGTCACTTAAACGATTCCTGATCTTGTTACAAGCTCTAAGCACTGTACATATTAATAAATAAAAAAAATTCTGTGGCCATGAAAAATATCCTTTTTTTTAGAATTAATAAATTATCAACATTGATTGTAAAATGAATTTAGCTACATCAAGTTAATCCGATTAACTGATCCATATATTCATAATTAAAATTTCCTCTTTGAGTTAATTTGCTACAATCTTAATACTACACACAATAATAATGCAAATAATCCAGCGGCAGTAACTATATGGTTGACACTCAACATAGTAGGTGGCAGTATTGCACCTTAACGCTTGTTACCACTCATCATAAAATCCCCAAAAAAGATGATGATGCAGTGTGTAGCTACTACTGCCACGGAAAATCATGTCAGAGGAGGTGACAGGCAAAAGTGAGAGACTGCAGTTAGAGCTGATCTGATAACCTGTTTTTGTATACTTTTGTACAGTTGTTTACAAACTGTCTTTCTGCTTCAGGCCAAAAGGGAGAAAACACAAAATAAACAGTTAAAGATCAATTTCACTAACACTGCATTCACACGGGGTGTCGACGTTAATGCTTCTCATTTACTTTGAATGGGTGACGTCAGAATTCTGTCGAGTCGCTTCACTCGTGTTGCAAGTGGCAGAAGTTGAAGATTTCTCAACTTTTCAAGTGCCAACGCAGGCATCATCCAATCAGATCGCCCTATGCAAATACCCTAGAGCAGACGTTACCCAATTGCGTTCATGCAACCCTAGTGCAGATGTGTGATTGGCTGTTGACACTATGACGGTCGCATCAGCACCAAGCTTCAGCCACACCCTCCATCAAGCGCTAACGCAGACGCCCCGTGTGAATGCAGTGTAATAGCATTGTTAAAATTTCTCCCCAAAATTCTATATAGTAGATATCGTGATAATATCATTATGGTAAATTCTCTTGGCCATAATAATCATGTAGTGAAAATCTGATATTGTGACTGCCCTAGTTGGCACCCATAGCCCTCCCTTTCTATTTGCACAATCTTTGTGTATACACATGGGACAAGACGGGTATATTGAGGAGAGGTGCATTCAGCATTTAATGGCACCATTAACTTCAGATGCACCTCATCACACTCTGCCAGCCCAGTCTCGTACTGTGCCACTCCTTTCATATGCCTATGTTCCAATTGGGAGCCCAGATGCAGGGCGGCATTCGAAGGGACTGGGCAGTGCAAACATGAAGAGAGGTGGTCACTCTGAGACAGCGTTCATATGTAGTGTGGACATACATAATTACATTTTGTAAGTTATTAACCTTTATTTAACCAGAATAAAACTCACTGAGATAAACTATTTAGAAACTGAACAGGAAAATATGTTAGCAAAGTGACATATCAAAATAAACAAACAGGAATGCACTGATTTTAAAGGCGATTAAGACAACCAATCAATGTCCAATATTAAAATTATATATTATATTGTAAATAAATAAATCCCAACTTTCAAATGCTTGGCATTAAAAATTACAATCGTTATATGTAGCATTAAATAATTACTAATTATTGTAAATAAGTGAACATCCAATATCCAATCTGTGCTGCTTTATTGCTGATTATCAATATGGTGATAAGATAAAGTACATCACTATAAATAATTATCAAAGCAGAGGAAACAATAGGATACATACTGTTCCCTCCACTAATATTGGCACCCTTGGTAAATATAGGCAGCTGTGAAAATAAATCTGCATTGTTTATCCTTTTGATCTTTCATTAAAAAAATTCTAACCTTTCACTGAAGTAAAACAATTGAAAGTGTGGGGAAAATCTCATTATGAAATAAATGTTTGTCTCTAGTTCACAATGGCCACAATTATTGGCACTCAATTATAGCAACGTCCTTTTCCCAAGATAACAGCTCTTGTTATCTTGGGAGTCTTGTTCTATAATGCCTGATGAGTTTGGAGAACATCTGACAAGAGATCAGACACCATTCCTCCAGATCCATCAGATTCCCAGCTTCATGTTGGTGCTACTTCTCTTCAGTTCACCCCATTCATTTTGATGTTTGTTTTGGATCATTGTCCTGATGGATGATCCAACCACGGCCCATTATAAGATTTGGCGACTTAAACTCTCCTCCTCACAGTACATTAGGACGATATAGATACATGTCCTCTTCCAGGCAGATTCGTAACATCTTTAGTTGATTGGAACTCTTAATTATTTGCCTTCTTTAGCTATTTTCCTACAGCCACTTTCTATTTTGTGAAGCTCAACAATATTTTGCTGCACATCAGAACTATATTATTTGGTTTTACTCATTGTGATGGATGATTAAGGGAATTCGGTCTTTGTGCTTCCTCATATTTATATCAGATTATATATATATATATATATATATATATATATATATATATATATATATATATATATATATATATATATATATATATGAATGGGAATATATTTCAGAGATATTTTACTTAATTTCTAGGGGTGAGAAAACATTTCTTTCATAATGAGATTTTCTCCACACTTTCAATTGTTTTACTTCAATGAATTTTTAAATGTAAAATCAAAAGGAGAAACAATGTAGATTTATTTTCACAGTTGCCTTTTCTCATATTTACCAAGATTGCTAATATTAATGGAGGGCGCTGTAAGTGCCTGCAGCTCAAATACAACAGAGACAATTTCCAAGCACTAGAGGTCTTTTACAAGTTCCATAAATTTGTCTAATTGTGGAAGCATAGTCAGTACATTTTTTTGGGGTATTGTTAATAATTCCATGATTCTGGGCTACTGAATGTAAAACCAAATATGCTTAGTTTTAAACATATAATCATAATCAGTGGGATCTCTGATTGAATTTCCTTAACTGAACTTTAATGGTTCGAGTGTCCATGTGTATCTCAAGTGTGTGCCTGACTGACTGCAGACATACTCATGCACTTAACTGCACTGCAGAGTCCCTGTGGATCAGATCCAGGAGTTGTTTTCAAGATACACACAAACACACACACATACACATTTGAAGCTGCAAAGCATAAGAGATGCCTGGTGTTAAACATTCACCCACACACACTTGACTCTCTCTCCTTCTCTTCTCATGGTCCTGGGTCTTTACAGACACACACATGCACACACAATGTGGATCCTCAACAGGAGAATTTAGGTCTGACTCCCACATTCACGGCTGCTTGAGGAGGTGATTTGCATGTATTACCTTGGACATTAAACACTGCAACACTGAGGTCTCGTGTTTCATTTTGCATGCACAGACAACTAATAAACCATTAGATTATATGAGCCAGTTAGGCTCAGGTAACAGGAGCCTACACAGTAGAGAAGATACACCCACTCCCTCGTCTAATCCTTCTTCTGGACGCTCTCATTTTTCTTTCTTGCTCACCGTTTATTCTCTCTCTCTCGCTCTCTCTCCCTATTCCTGGAGGAGAGCATGGAATTTCTTCCCTGTCTCCTGCTCGATGGTACTGTCAGCTCATTTCTCAGAGGCCCTCTGAGGTGCCCGTCGGGACTGAAACTACAATACCCAGAATTCCCTGAGGGAAACTGTTCCACAGAGGCTCAATGATAACACAGGAGGACACCCAAGAGATCTACGAAGCAGGATCTACATACAACACACAAATTGGCATTTGTTTTGTGCTCCTCGCTCACTGGCAACCTTCTATTGGACCAGTGGCCTTTTCATGTTTCTGTTGTATGATTCGTAACAGTGTACGCATTTTAAACATTTGATTTGCAAAGGAGTTCAACAACCGCCAAAGGGTGTTTTGGTGAGCGAGCAAAAGGCATGCCAAGGTGTGGAACTGATCCACATGATACCATTGCACATGATTGAGCTTTTATTTCAAAAAGAAAAACTAGAGGTTTTCTTTTGCCAAAGCAAACCTGAAGGAACAAACATTCACATAAAAGAGCAGGGATGGGGATCGATGGGAGGTGCTGCGCCACATAGCACTTAAAGTTCCAACAAACCAAGTAGTAATTTAAAAATTATTCTGAGAAAAGGAAAAAAAAGGAAAAAGAAATGGTGTGGGTGTGTGCGAGTCAACAATCGCCTGAATAAAGTTGAAACAAAAGGGCAGAGGCAAAACGCACTGCCTTCGTGTTTGATATGTAATTACGAAGATTTCTGCAAAATCTGAGGTGATGAGATGTGTTTTAGAGAAAGGCCAGTGTGAAATGGCTCTGACAGCGAAGATCCAGCTGAAAGCTTTAAAATAATTGTATTTCCACTCCTTTATAATGTGAACTCAAATAGAGCAGGAGATTCATTGGTATCTGATTAAATGTAGAGAATGGCTCTAATTATTCTTTGCTCATCTTCACTGGTTCCTGCATTTTGACCTGCTTACTATAGGTGCTCTATTTCTAGAACGTGATGTGTATGTTTATTTTGAGTGGTAAATCTTATGAGAAAGATTTTTTTATGCAAAGGTTTATTATTTTAGTCTGCTAAAGGCCTAAATGCAAGCTTTGCATTTGAACCAATTCGCCCTCCAATTTCACAACAAATAACAAGCTTCCCAGAAAACTTTTTCTTCCTCCCATGCTTCTTTTCTCCCTGTTTATCATTGACTCCTAGTCTTTCATCAGGACTCACTATCACCATGGGGAGATTTCTTTCTGGTTTCCGAGCTTGATGCAACAGTGTGTGTTTTTGTGAAGCATCTGACACTTCACAGGGCGTCACTTCAGTTGTGTGTATTGCAGAAGGGGTGTTAGGGGGCGAGTTAGAAGGGCACACCCCTGGGAGACGAGCAGTGTGCTCCGAAAATCCGCTTCCCCCATCCAAGCACGGCCACAGGGGAATCCTGAGCTCTTCAAAGTGTGTGTTGTGGCAGCATGGGAGTGAGGTGGAAAGCAAGGGGAAGAGAGCGGAGTACTGGAGATCATGGCAGTGCATTAAGAATCATTTAAAAGTTACAGACGTGAACTCTCCTCTCTGTCTCTCTCCTGCTGTTCTTTATCGTTTCTTCCAGCTCTCTTGTAAGCCAACATCACATGCCCTACTTGACACTTCCGACATGCAGCGAATGCAGCCGCTACACCAGCCAAAAATAGAAAAACACAATTACATCAGACTCAGAGGCAATAGTTCTGTGCATGAACATGCACTGGCTGTTTGCTCTGATCTCTCTGAAACCCCTGACAATGCATGTACCTTAACCGTGACAATTTTCCATTCCTTGTCTCGGAATCTCTCCAATTACTATGGGTGGAGACCCGTAACTTACTTTCCATATCAGTGAGTTCATTTGTAATTAACTCCCTAAATTTTCACTTTCTTCTCCCACTACTTTTAGCTCTGAGTAATGGAACGAGTTGGAAGCGAATGGGAGGGAAGCGAATGAGAAAGAGAATAAAGGGAACGTTTTGAGTAGTTTTTTCCCGAGGATTAAAATTCCAATCATTAATAACCTCTAACCTCCATCAATACTACTTTCACCATCTCAGCTCACCGTTTCCAAGCCATTCCCAAACCTCTTTGCACCTGGTTCTGATCAATCATTTTGCGTTGGAGACTGATGCATTTAGATCTGTTGGATATTTTCAATCCACATCATAGCTCCTTTACTTTTAGCCATGTGTCTTTTCTAAGAAGGGAATAGAGCTTGTGTGTCGTATAAATGAAAAGAGAGCCACAGAGAGAGTCAGAGGCGAGTCTTTAGGCTTGATTGAAAAAGTACAAAGAGGGATGGGTTAATTCATCAGGCCTCATTTCGTTATGAATAAGTAAAAGCAAATGTAATTTGTGTTAAAGCTTGTAGTTATTCCACATTGAAGTGTGCATGCATTTAGAGTGATTCCTAGGATAATTACAAGGTCAAACATGACTATATTCATATCAGTGTGCTTCTGACAAGTCTTACTTTTTGTTTATGAGCTGCAAGATATCCGTGCACTCGCTCAGCCCTGAGGAATGGTGCGCTGTAAACAGAGAACCTCACATCCAGAGTCTTGTCCCGCACCTCCACCAGACTGAAAATGTTGACGTCATCTGCCCCCACTGACAGCATGTCTGACAGGAAGTCACCCAGCAGCTCGTACCTGCTCTTCAGATTGCCACGACGTTCCATGAACTCTGTGGCAGAGATGTCTGTCAGAGACACAAACATACAAATGCACAACACATGAGGATAACAGAACCATATAAACTTGAACAAAACTACAAGAAATAAAAAAACAGCACCATTTTAATACAGCGCAGAACTGAGGTGCAGAGCTCATGAAAAATACATGGTCACGCTTTTCCCTCGTCAACACATCTTCTTGTCATTAAGTGAGGTTAGTGCCTGTCAGTAGCTGTTCGCACAAACTCCATCTGACATGCTATGTCAAAAAGTCTGGAGCGAGAGCTCAAACTACTGCATGTGGCAAGTCTTTGTCACTATAGTAATGGGTGCTGCACTTTACGGTCATGGTTCCCAGCACATTATGATGAACCTGGCCATGGCCTCTGAGCATTGTAGGCAAATTGTGATACTTCAGCAACCATCTGACCATCGATTTTCCTGTGCTGGAGGTGTTCTTTCCTTCGAACACCCAATGGACTATTCTAATTGGGATGCTTAGCCTACAGTTTGGGACTGTGAGGATGGATGAACAGTGGCCCCAGGGGGTATGTTAGACCAACTGAGAGAGATCCTGAACTCAGTCTGTCCCCAGGCTGAGTCAGCGTCCCTTGGGGCCAGTGCTGGAGAGTGGCGGGGTGTCATAACTCTCACTGACACTTCACAACTCAAAGGCAGAGAGAGGGGCATGTTTGAGAAAATTGGGGGCGATTTTCCAGTTTTAATGACAAAAGTGACATGGAAAGATGGATTCGGAAATATCAACACGCACCAATGCTAAATTGTTCTATACATCCTAATAATTTGTTAACATATATTCACTACTTCAGCTCATCTGCCTTAAATTAATACATTGTTTAAATTAAAAAATTTTTAGCTAACTGCACAATTTGTATATGTAAATTACTGAAATACATAACTTGGTTACAGCCACCTCTGATAACAGATCACTCTAAATTGTAATGTAGACACATGCATTTTCTGTAAAGCTGCTTTGAAACTATATGTACTGTAAAAGCGCTATGCAAATAAATATGAATTGAATGTGACCCCCTCACCCTTAGGAAACATAGAAGGTAATGTTGTGAGCATAAACAGGCAACAAAAAGTAGTTCAGAATATGTACATGTGTAAGTTTCAGTTGTGTAAATGAATATGGACTTGTATAAACTTAGAGGACACAGAATATTTAAATTAAATGAAAATGTGGGATTAAATTAGTCAGTTCTATATATATGTGTGTGTGTGTATGTGTGTGTGTTTCACTGAGGTTTTTGTTGTTCATTTAAAATTTGTGGAAATGGGCATTTTCAATTTTGACAGCTAATGACACCAGGTACACACCATTTTGAAAGGACACTAATAATAATGCTTATGGCCTTGTTATAGTTTACATCAAATGACATGGTGTCTATTTGGACTAAATTCTATAGCATAAGTTGTGTTTATGTCTTTACTCTTGTAGCCCTACAGTGTATTCTGATGGCAGTCATTCAGTTCACTGCACACATAGACCTGAACATCCTCGAAAATAATCATTAGTACTTGAAGAGTGTCAATCATGGAGCTTTAGGTGGGGGCAAGGAAGGAAACTGTGATTAGCTTTGGGGGGTGCAGGAAGGGTGGCTGTCTGCTCCCATCAGGAGCTCTGTGTGAAAAGGAGACTCATCATGACAGCTGGGAACAGCCTCACACCTGGCTTTGATCCAAGCCCAGATCAAACCTGCTCTCCTTCCCACGGGCATTAGGCAATAGATGTGCTTACCACCTTTTCTGGATGTTACACACACATACACGCACGCACGCACGCACACACGCACGCACACACACACACACACACACACGTCTGGTTTACTAACTGTGTGGGGGCTCTCCATAGATGTAATGGTTTTTATACTGTACAAACTGTATTTTCTATCCCCTTACACTAACCCTACCCCTAAACCAACCCATCACACAAAACTTTCTGCATTTTTACATAAAAAAAAAAAAAAAAAAACCTTCTGTATGATTTATAAGCATGTTTCCTCATGGGGACCTCAATTTACATGTTTACCCCCCAAACAAGAGTCTCCATAAGTGAGTGTGCATTCGGTTTGAAGTCCCCACCAGGATAGAAAAAAACATGTACACACATACGCACAAACACACACAAACACACACACACACACACACACACACACACACACACACACACACACACACACACACACAAACGTAAAAATTTACAGTGGCCAGTAGGGCTATATAAAAATATACTGTATACGGTATTCTCCACAAACAGGGTACAGAATAAGAACTTTTCTTTTTTTTTGGACAAATGATCAATTTGACAATTCACCATGATGTCACAACAATAACAGACGTTCTTCCGGGTGGCAAAAGCCGAAGCGTTCCTATGGCAACACTAGTAAATTGCTTGGAAAGGAGACCCACCGTCAGCACTCAGCAGTAGCCTAATCTACATTTCAACAGGTAAGTTGATTCAAAAACACAGACGTGGTGGAAATTCAGACATAGTTAACATGATCATTGAGGGACTGATTAACTAATTCAGGAGATAGCAATACATGAAATGCCTAACCTTGGTCTAGTAGATGTAGCGCTATCTACTACCATAATTTTTAAATGAGCCTCAGCCTAACATTTTGAGTAGTTATTTTAGTGACTGTTGCTGTTTGGCTTACAATATGTTAGGCTATGGCAGATGGTCTATTTCCCTGTTATCTAACTAAAAAGGCTATGATCATTTTCTATTGCTCGGATTGGATGGCACAGACATGAGATTTTGACGGTGAAAAGGATAGCACGCTGTAGACTAGCGCTACTTAGCTAAGAATTCACTCAAACTAAACTTGCGGTGATGATGAAACCAATGTGGTACACACATCAATCAGAGCAAGAGGTTATCTTCTCTGTAGCACTACTTTTGACGACGTCCACTCGTTTTAACCTCCTCCCACAAGTTCCGCTAGATACATTTACGTTTTCTGAAGGAAATCGATAAAATCCTACACCTTCTGCTGTATATCTGGCGACACAACCCCAAACATCACACGTTTTCGTCATAGTTTCAACTTTGATTAACAACAATGTTTTTAACTATGTTTACAGTAGCCGGCTGGATCTCTTCAGTTGGTCAGTAGAAGCCTCTGGCGTTCTGCCACCCGGAAGTATCTTGGTGCCTATTGTTATTCTGAATGTCATAATGGAGGTGCTAATCCTACAGAAAATACTATCAAACCCAGGAAGTAAAATAAAAAATATATATACATTTAAGCTGTTTCTTTTTTAAAATAATTTTTAAATACATTTTCTATTTCTTTTCTACCAATAAACATTAAACACATTTTTACAACTAATATTTGGTTCATTTAAAATGATGCAACATGCAATTTAACAATTTAACCTCACACGGGGTAAAAGGCTCACCAGCATGGGGCAAAAGGCACAAAGTACTGATACAAATACTTTCGCTAAAACAATATGTTTTTAATAATGTCTAAGTTAATACTTGTTCAAAACAATCACTTTTAAAAAAGTTTGTACTATTTTTGGTTTATTTTGATAAAATAATTTGTATAAACTTTTTTTTTTTTTTTTTAAATAAACATACTTTCATTAAAATTTGTTCATTTTAAAAATATAGAAACAAATGTATTTAAAAAGTAAAGATTCTGGAAGCATTGAATGAGATTCATAATAATTTAATAAACCTTTACAGTAGTAACAAATAAATAAGATATTTTATTATATGATATGATTACTACTTAAATATGATAATACTATATAAATATAGTTTCATTATAAATATGGTGATTATCTCTAAGGTGCATACCCAATTCGATATATGATATTTACCATCTGACTCTAACAATGTCATGTCAGCAATTGAAAAAGTCAGCCAGCTATTTATTATCATGTTAATTATTGTGACTTTAGCCCCAAAAGCAAGGGTAGTTTTTACCCCAAAAACCATACTTTTACAAATTCTTCCGTTATTGAAAAAAACATCTCAGGTTACGCCTCAGTGTGAATGCATCTGAAGCACATGTGCTACTTGTCCAATCTTTGATTGGTGCCCACATAAGGCAGAAGCCTCGGCCACGTCTGTACCATGCACCCAGCCCCAGTGGAACTGAGGGAGAACCATAGCGGACAGCAAGATGTCTCTTGAGACGCAAACAAATCTACATCCACCCCTCCAAATTTCCTCCAAATGAACTCCACTGTCTCAGGGTGGAGCCTCCATTCCCTAGGCCTCAGCCCCTGCCTCGAAAGAACATCTGCTCCCAAATGTAGGTGCCCAGGGATATTCAGTGCTCTGAGAGATAGCAGTTTTCCCTGAGACCACAAGAGAATCTGATGGTTGATGCTGTTGTGTTGCCGGCTTCCCTTCATAGCTTCACAAGGTGATGCAGCAAGATTGGACTAGTTGCACACATGCTTTAGACGCAGTCACGCTAAAGACGTTCCCTAAAGCATCAACTTGGGGGACAGTGTGGTGTCCATATGTGTCAATATGTCTTTGTGTTTAAGTTAATGAGGCCAGCAGGGGATGCACACTCTGTGTGGGTCATAATGCCCCAGTATGATTTTCTATTTTCAAGATTTTCAAGACGTTAAACTGAAGTCCTGACTCTCTGTGGTCATTAAAAATCCCACACTGTCTCTCGTAAAAGAGTAGGGGTTTAACTTCGGCATCCTGGGAAAATTTCCCAGTTGGACTCTGTCCATCATCATGGCCTCCTAATCATCCCCATACTGATAGGGATTCTTCCCCATACTGATTGGCTTCATCACTCTGTCTCCTCTCCACCAATAAGCTGGTGATTGGAGGGCATTTTGGCACAATATGGCTGCCGTCGCATCATCCAGGTTGCATTGGTGGTGGTTGAAGAGATTTAAAGATAAGTCCACGCTGGCTAAGCAGTTGGAAACCTCAAAAGTTCAAACTCAAAAAGGTTTTCATGTTGTGTGTCCTGCAGAATGTGGGAGCTTATGTATAAATGTGTGTGTGTGTGCCCTGTTTGTGTACAGGCAGAGCAGAGGTTATGGGAATAAAATTATATGCTTTGTTATCTCCATGAACTAGCATGGGTGTCTAAAGAACTTCTCCACATATTTTCTCTCATATTTCACTTTACAATCGTTACTTTCCGAGATTCACAGAGCAAGCTATAATCTCAAAGAAGCAGCATTAAATAGGCCTTATGACTCTCCATTGCCTTCAACATTTGCACCTGAAATGGGATTTCAAATGTCAAGGAGGCAGTAAATAGTACAAAAGACAAACTTTCAGTTAGCCCAGAATTCAATGCATGTTGAGACAGGGCTCCAGGGATATAAACAGCTTCATTATAATTCTTACCTTAATACTGCCCTTAAAATTCTGGCATATTTTTCTGAACACATTAAACATCATTAGGGTGGTTTTTATGCATAATTACAATTATTTTACTATGAACATTTACAGATAAATCAATAATTGCAGTGATGCAACTGAAAATCCAATGAGGCACTGCATCACCAATGTGATACAGCACTGCTATTTGGCATTTTTTATCATTACTGTAAAAGCTGCCAAATGGGTATGGCAACATTCATATTTATTGTAAAACTATATTATATACAGTTGATCTGGGAATTATAAGACTGCCCTTTTAATTCCAACTTCTTGGCATCACTATAACTCTGGAGAGTTAATAGTAAATTGTAACTTTTATTTAGTTTAAAGACTTTACAGATATATGGGACAAATATCTAATTGCACAGTCCACAGTAGATTAAGTGATAAAACTATGAAAATGCAATAAAAACAAACCCAGATTTTTTTTTTTTTTTTTAATTCCACTCATAATCCTGGTTCAATTAGAGATTGTAAGAGATTACAGATAAGAGAAGCATTTACATACACACTGTAGTTATAAGGCATTTGTGAAGGTATTTGTGAAGTCACAATGAGCAATGGATTGCTATTTTTCCATGCCTGTGATAAATTCAGTTGCACTGCTGAAATCAAAGATAAATCTCTTTATAGGCTTATGAGTTTGCTATTGGCTTACATTTTATATTCTGTCTCTCCATCTCCCACAAGGCCTTTTCCCCCACTTTAATAGTCTTAAAACTACAAAATCCTCAGCTATAGTCCATTTCATTTCAGCTCTGTCTTGTTTTTATTAAAACGCTGGCTGTCATAATGTCACCAAATTCAATATGCCCACGAGTTTTACTGCCACAACATGGCACACAATCAACACAGATCCTGATTCTAGACCCAGACCATCAAACTATTTTAATGTCTTTGACTGAAATAAACATTGGACACAGACTCGGCTTACATCTCGACAGTGCTGTATACAGAGTGACATTCATTATGAGTCAAATTAGTTTAAGAGCCTTTAAAATTAACTAAATTGGAAGTAGTATTTTATAGCTGCATTACTATATACAACTCCATTTGCATCTCTAAAATGCAAAATGATAGTGGAACAGTGCAGTAGTTAAGCTTAGGTTTCAAGCTTTAGCTATGTACAAATGAAATGCTGCATCAGAGGTGCAGTTGTCATGAAACTGAGCTTGCATCTTGTTTTTTGTTTTTTTGCCTCTGGTTCAGTTTAATTAAAATTAGCTAAAGTAACACTTTTTTAACATTTTGTAACAATGTAATTTAAATGTGTTTGATCAACCTAATATGTTTAAAACTGAAGTTAACAATTAATTTGTGTTAAAACTACATTATTCATATTTGTTGATATAACTAACTGGGCAGGGGCTCTGTAGTGACCAGCATACTTTGCAAGGGACTGCATTAGGACAGTAAATTTAGGGATTAAAGTGTTATTTTATGCGGATGTTATATGCCCCAGGAGCCTCTCAAATAATAATTTCAGTGGAACCGCACTCTTGCTCTCGATTTGGCGAAGGCAAGTCAGCAGTGACTGTACGCGCTCGCTCGTAAGTTGTGCGTACATGGCGACCGAGTTGATTTCCATACCGAGAAAAGAGATCCTCTGCACGGGGGAGAATTTGTTCTTTTCCCAGTTGACCCGAAGGCCCAGACGGGCAAGGTGCTGGAGCACCAGGTCCCTGTGTTCACACACCTGGTCTCGAGAGTGACTCAGAATCAGCCAGTCGTTGAGATAGTTCAGGATGCGAACCCTGTGTTGCCTGAGTGGCACAAGGGCTGCCTCAACGACTTTCGTGAAGAAGCGAGGAGACACCGCTAACCTGAATGGGAGAACCATATACTGATATACCTGCCCCTCGAAAGCAAACCATAGAAACGGTCTGTGTCGAGGAAGAATGGAGACATGAAAGTACGTGTCCTTCAGGTCGATTGATGCAAACCAATCCGATGGACGAACGCATTTGAAAACGCGTTTGGCTGCCAACATCCTGAACGGAAGCCTGTGAAGGGATCGGTTCAAGACGCAGAGGTCCAGGATTGGCCATAACCCAACGGTTTTCTTGGGTACAATGAAGTAGTGGTTGTAGAAGCCGGACTTCATTTTGCCAGCTGGTTCAGGTGAAAGAACTGACCCCACTCAGTCTGCTTCTGGGTGGCCGAGAACTGTTGGGCGAAGTCCTCAACTGCGCCGCTGAAGAGGGAGAGTTGAGGAACCGGGTTCGCTCAGTCACTCTCATATCAGCCAGGTTGAGCCACAGGTGTCTCTCCTGGACCATGGCTGTGGACATCACCTGCCCCAGGGAGCGTGCGGTCACCTTCGTCGCCCGGAAAGCAAGGTCAGTGGCGGCACGCAGCTCACCTATGAGCCCTGGATCAGCTCTACCATCGTGCATGTCCCTGAGCATCCAGGCCTGGTAGACCTGCAGAATGTCCATGGCACGCAAAGAGGTTACTCTCAACCACCAAGGTTGATGAGAATCTACAGGCTTTGGAGGGGTGCTTAGGATCACCGCGCCATGTCGAAGCACTCTGCGGACACAGTTGCATCGCAACAGAACGTTCAACAGGGGGGACCCCAGTGTACCCTTTGGCTGCGGCCCCATCGAGGGCAGAGAAGGCAGGAGGAGGCCGCCAAATGGTCACCAGACCAGGTGTGTGAACACAGGGACCTGGTGCTCCAGCACCTTGCCCGTCTAGTTTTAACACAAATTAATTAAGTTAACTTCAGTTTTAAATAAAGGTTGATCAAACACAATTAAATTCAAAATGGCGGGGCCTGACGGCTGTCAGGGGGCGCACCGCCCCCAAATACAATCGTCCAACTCCGAGCGCTCAGGACAGGGCGGAGGGTTCCACTCCAGCCCGAGATAACATGGCTGTCAACTCTGGGTCTGACTCGGCAATGCTGGCACACCAGAAGGCGGTATGCACGCGGTGGGGTGGAGTTACGCATGCAAATTCCGGATGCCCATGGCATTGGCACTGCCACTGGGCGCTTTCTAAGATCTCGAAGATGATAGGCTTCTAAGCGAAACCCCCATTCGTCAGTCACTGACGTTACTCGGAGTGACTGAACGAAAGGGAACTCAGTGATCTACGCTAATGTCTGTACTGACACCAATCTTTTCTAATTTGTTCATCATATCATCGAGTATAATGATGAATAAAACTGCTTGTTTGAACACAAGTTTACGTCTCAGTAAATTCATAAAAAAAATAATAAAAACATTTAATTTGACTAATGTAATAAAGTTAAGTTAAACATACTAGATTATATTATTTTGACCAAGATCAACTACTAGGGGTGTGATGAGACACTTAGCTCACGAGACTAGACGAGACACGAGATCGGGTTCACAAGAACTCATGACTGGAAAAATAGTCTGCAGGTGCATTTTGAAATGTTTTAACTAATCATCTTGAATGTCATTTCAGTTCTACTTTCTGAGTATGAATTATCAAATGCATTGAAAGACAACAATACTCAAGCATTGTAAAAGGTTTTGCCACAACTCAACTGACTGGCTTCTCTCCTGTATGATTTCACATGAATCTCTTCAGACCTTACTGTACATGAATTATCAGAATGTCTGATTGAGGCTGTGTGTGACCTCCTAATTGAACTACATTCCACAAATTGAACATAGAAATAAAAACAGTATAAATAACAAAAATAAATAACCGTTTTTTCTTAGTCTTATTAAATGCAAATAATAAGTGCAACCATAATCAAAGTACTCACTCAATATTCAAAGTGCAAACAGAGACCAGAGTTAAGAGGTGGTCACAACTACTCAACCCAACCTATATAGCTTTGATATTGGAAGACAGGCTATTGTATATCGCCTAATTTCCGTGAATCAGGAAACTTGCGTTTACTTTCACTTTAGATTCACGATCGCACATACTCTGTGCATACCAGTGCAGAGCGAACATTCTAGATAAGACATTTATCAGACACTCTATCAGGCTCTGAAGAGCACAAATCTTCCGCCATGGTCCAATCATCTCACCTTACTTTAGTCACGTGATCTGTGAACTGTGATTCCTGCAGCTCAGATGCAGTCGCACACAGGGAGAGCAGAGCAGACGTTTACAACAGTTTACAATTGAAGCGACCGTTATCCAACTGAATTAAATGTTTTTTATTTCCATAAAAAAAGCAAAACGACAGTGGAGGATGTAACGTACATTACATCCATATATCCGTAAACATACATTAGCATATTCTATGCTAATTTCACCCTCACTTTATTGTCATGTCGATGTCTTGAGAGAGCTTTTCACTAGACGTGGTACAAGATCTCGTCACACCCCTACCATCTACTGTAAATTGTGTTGCCCCAACTAAACTGATTTATTTCGAATAAACTAAATTAAATTGTGCGTAAAAACTTTCATCAATTAAATTAAGTAAAGGTAATACAATTATTTTTTTGGGGGGGATGATGAATTGAGATGTATGTGAGGTTCTAGCTGAATAATTTGCAGATAATTGGGGAGAAAAAAGGAGAAGAATTTCAAGAAGTGTCAAATTTAGCACTGATTAATGATCAGCTGAAATCTCTTTTAAAATGTCACGCAGCACTATGACATGATGTCACTATGTAAATATCACTTGTACCTGCTAATCTCAGAGAGGCTGAGTTGTAGATGACATCGTCCCGTAGCTCTCTCACATTCACCTTCACGCTAGAGACGGCATCTGGCCACACCCCATCTGACACTCGAACCTGAAAGTCATAACTCCCAGGAGGGGCATTCTCCTTTATGATCAGAAACCCTGTCCGCTTGTTCAGGATGAAATAACTGCAGGTAGGAAAAAATAACAGGATTCAAATATTGATATATTTTATTTTATCTGCCATATATAGTTGTTACTGCTCTTTTTTTCTACAAAATATATAACTCTAATATATTTTCATAGAAGACCTTGTAAAAACCAAACAGTCAATATATAAAAAAATGAAAAAGGAAAAGTATAAAACAGACCAACAAACACAATTTTCATTGTCATTTGAACTGTGGCTAGAGTGAATGCATTTCAATAAATGGGTAGAGTGAAAGCTGAGAGATAATTCTGGGATATGGAATGGAAAAAGAATGAAAAACAGAGTGTGAATACTTGGGTTCTGAGAGTTTCCTCTTCTAGCATATTGCAACAAATTGTGAACGACAGATGAACTGCACTGAAATATATACATTTTAAGTCCACTTCTGACCCCAACTTCACATAAACAAATACTTACACCTAAACTTGCTGAATGTACACATGCAAATCAAATCGTAGTAGCATGGAAGCACAAAAAAAATCCAGTTACAAGTTAAGACTAACACATTAAGCTTCAATGAAATCATTCATTTTTAGTCACGTTTCCTAATGGAGGTTTGATCGGCATTCTCTCCCTTTTCTCTATTTCTCAAAGACATGAGTATTCTCACATTATGTTGCATATGCTAAAGGTTCTGAGAAAGCGAGAGCTCAGGCGCCTGTGTTCTCATGACATCTCAAGGCTGGTCCTGTCAGGATCATCTTATCATTGTATATGCCTCTCCAGTGTAGTGCACAACATCAATAGAGAAGAACAAGAGAGGAAGAGAGATGCTGGTATATGAGAAAGAAGGGTTAGACATTGTGCTCAGAGATCCCTTGTCCCCTTTAAATAACACAAAGGGTGCAGAAACAAATGTGTGAGTGAAAGGTGCTGGGAGATGTGTATGAACATGTTCACAAGGTGGAGGGGATGATGTAATGACGTGGACAGAAAAGAAAAGTGGAAAGAAACAAAATGGAGTAGAGAAGAAATTGGGGGTCTCACCTAGGAACATGTCCCTCGAAGGCATAAGTTTTGTTATCCCAGTCATCTGGATCTGGTGAGTATACCTTCCCAAGGACATTGGTTGGCATTCTCCCTGTCATCAAAAAGGACTGTCAAAACATTGCATGTGCATCAGGTGTGGTACAGTTTATACATACATTATGTATAAATGCATGATTGTGTCTGTGGGTGGGGCTGTTGAACGCTTGATTCTGATTGCATTGATAAGTGTTTTAAGGTGTGCACTTATTTTCCAATGGTCCAGGTCTGTCGACCGCATTACAGTTCCATATCACTTTGCCAATTTATTTAAGTTATTTCAAAAAGGTCCTTACAGTCTACAAATACAAATGAACCAAAGCTCAAAGACATTTGCCAAGCAAACAAGTATGACAAACAACTGGATAAAAATGTCCATATTCTTCCCACTAAAGTAATTTTTATTACCTATAGAAATGTACAATCTCTCTCTCTTGCACATACTATACAGACACACACCTGCACACCAGTGGTGTTTTAAAATGAGGAGGCAAAGTCCTCACATATTTATATACACTGAACAGGCATAACATTAACCAATGTTGTGTTGGTCCCCCTTTTGCTGCCAAAACAGCCCTGACCCGTCGAGACATGAACTCTACTAGATTAGACCTCTGAAGGTGTGCTGTGGAATCTAGCACAAAGATGTTAGCAGCAGATCATTTAAGTCCTGTAAGTTGCAAGGTGGGGCCTCCATGGATCGAATTTTGTTTGTTCAGCACATTCCCACAGATGTTCGATTGAACTGAGTTCTGGGGAATTTGAAGGCCAAGTCAACACCTCAAACTCACTGTGCTCCTAAAACCATTCCTGAACCATTTTTGCTTTGTGGCAGGGCGCATTATCCTGCTGAAAGAGGCCACAGCCGCCAGGGAATACCGTTACCATGGTCTGCAACAATGCTTAGGAAGGTGGTGTCAAAGTAACATCCACATGGATGTCAGGACCCAAGGTTTTCCAGCCGAACATTGCCCAAAGCATCATACTGTCTCCGCTGGCTTGCCTTCTTCCCATAGTGCATCCTGGTGCCACGTGTTCCCCAGGTAAGTGACCCACACCCGCCATGATGTAATGATGTTTACATCCATGTTTACATCCACGTGACGTAAAAGAAAACATGATTCATCAGATCAGGCCACCTTCTTCCATTGTTCCGTGGTCCAGTGCTGATGCTCACGTGCCCACTGTTGGCGCTTTCAGCGGTGGACAGGGGTCAGCATGGGCACCCTGACTGATCTGCGGCTATGCAGCCCCATATACAGCAAACTGTAATGCACTGTGTATTGTGACACCTCTCTATCAGAACCAGCATTAACTTGAGCAATTTGATCTACAGTAGCTCATCTGTTTGATCGGAATACAAAGGCAAGCCTTCGCTCCCCACGTGCATCAATGAGCCTTGGCTGCCCATGACCCTGTCGCCAGTTCACCACTGTTCCTTCCTTGGACCACTTTTGATAGATACTGACCACTGCAGACCGGGAACACCCCACAAGAGCTGCAGTTTTGGAGATGCTTTGACCCAGTCGTCTAGCCATCACAATTTGGCATCTAACATCTTCAATCATCTGCTTCTAACACATCAACTTTGAGGACAAAATGTTCACTTGCTGCCTAATATATCCCCACCCACTGGGTGCCGTGATGAAGAGATAATCAGTGTTATTCACTTCGCGTGGTCATAATGTTATGACTGATCGGTGTATATTTAAATATAGTATAAATGTCCTCGCCTTTTCAGTGCAAATTTTTTCAGTGCATGTCTTTAATAAATCCTGACAGTACTTTTTTAATGCCAAAAGATGGTTTGCGCTGGCGCAAGCTGTTAATAAATCTGGCCTTAAATGTCTTGAAATAAAACAACTGAACAATGTCCTGAGATATGGTAACCATGGTATAAGGAGAATAATTGTTTATGTAAGGAATAATTGTTGATGAGCTGTCAAATTAGTGAAAAATAATGCACACCCAAGTTGGTAAGGCGGTCATGATGCAAAGTGTGTATTATTTTTAATAACTTAACAGGCTCATTCTCAATTACGGTATTCCTTACTAAGCTGGATTGAATAGTTTTATTAAGTAACACACTGTAAAAATGATTTTTCAAAGTAAATAAAGCAAAGATTGAGTACATTTTACAAAAAATACAAATTTTGTTTAATTTAATGTATTACTTTTTTAATTGTTTGTGAAATTTACTAGCAATTTCTGAGTGAAAATAGTTTCTATACCATTACTTTTTTCAGTGCAGGATAAAAGATGATTCTTTTGAAAACAACTTTGACCCCAGAGATGCACTGTGGCTAAATAACAACACTTGCGTAAAGCTTGCATATTGCATATTTAAATGTTTTTTGTTTTGTTTTGTTTTGTTTTGTTTTGTTTAGTTTTTTCAGAAAATATGGGTTAGAATTGCATACAACAGCTCATACTCTGGGGCATTTGGCAGGAAAACATTTTCATTTAGTTTTGAATCACCCAGCATGCAAAGTCACACAACATCAAGCTTGTTTGCATTCTATGTCGATGACGTAGAATGGTTGCACTCGGCAATCAACTGTCAAGTCAAGTCAAAGTCAGCTTTATTGTCAATTCTCAAGTTTCAAGTTTATTTGTCATTACACATGTACAAGTACAGTATAACGAAAAAAAATTCTGCCATACGTACAGTACATACATACAGAGAATTGAAATTCTATGACTCTCAGACCCTAGGTGCCTAACAACAACAAAACAATAACAATAACAACAAAAGTTTAACTGTAACAACAACAGAAGAAAGATTAAAAAAGATGGATAAAGTGAATTATAGAGGTAAAGTGGCGATGGCAAATAGTGCAAACAATAGTAACAATAGTGCAATTTCAGATTTAAGTCAGTGCAGGTATAAAATAAAATAAAATTATACAGGAGTGTGTGCAAAAAAAGAGTCTGTAAGAGGGGAGACCAATTCCTCAGAGAGACAGTGATTCCCAGATCAGGTGCGTGGGGCAGAAGAGGGGAGGGTCGGCGGAGTCGGGAGGGAGTTCAATGCCCTGACAGCTTGGGGAATGAAGAGGCTGTGCGATGGGTGGGTGGGGTCTCTCGCAATGATGAGGGCTTTGTGGGAGAGGCGGGAGTTATAAATGTTCTGGAGGGGTGGAAGAGAGACACCAACGATCTTCTCAGCTGCTCTCACTATGCGCTGAAGTGCTTTACGGCAGGATGCAGGCGGATGCAGCTGGTGCAGGCTCGATGGTGCCTCTGTAGAAGGTGCGCACAGTGATCCGGCTCTTCTCAGGAGAGGTCGCTCTGTGATATGGTCAGTGCTGTGGTGTTGACCAGAGAATATGGTGCTCCTCACCCTTTCCACGGTCACACCGTTGATGGTCAGAGGAGCGTGCTGGGTGTGCATACTCCTGAAGTCAACAACAATCTCCTTCGTCTTCTCCACGTTCAGAGAGAGATTGTTGTCGCCACACCACCTGGCCAGGCGGCTCACCTCGCTCCTGAAGTTTGTCTCATCATCGTTGCTAATGAAACCAACTACGGTCGTGTCGTCCACAAACTTGATGAAGAGATTGCTGTTGTGTATGGGTGTGCAGTCATGTGTCAGCAGAGTGAAAAGGAGGGGGCTCAACACACATCCCTGAGGGGCTCCAGTGTTCATGATGATGGAGCTGGATGAGTTACTGCCGACACGAACTGCCTGAGGTCTTCCCGTCAGGAAGTCCAGCAACCAGTTGCACATCGATGTGCTGAGTCCCAGCTGTGACAGTTTTTGAGTGAGCTGTAGAGGGATGATTGTATTGAATGCTGAACTAAAGTCAATGAACAGCATTCTGACATAAGTGTCTTTATTTTCCAGGTGAGTGAGTGCTGAATGGACGGTGGTGGCGATGGTGTCATCGGTCGAGCGTTTAGACCGATATGCAAATTGGTAGGGGTCCAGGGAGGGGGGGAGGACAGACTTAATGTGGTGCATGACTAGCCGCTCAAAGCACTTCATAAGGATGGGGGTAAGTGCGATTGGACGGTAGTCGTTGAAGCAGGATGGAGATGATAGGTAACTGGCGCTACCTATAGCTATTTTTACCACAACACAACTCGAAAAATGTTTCAGAATTAAACAAAACCAATTAATTGCTTTGTAATTGCATTTACACACACGTGCACACAAACTCTCTCACACACACACACCTGACAGACTGCTCTGTCTCAATCGAGATGTGTTATGGGCTGCCCTCGTCAGTTTCCACAACAGGGACTGAATCCGAATCGCCCCCTACACCCTCAAATAGGGCACTATTTGAGGGGACAGCCATTTGTAGTGGTGTCCAAAACCATAGTGGACATGTTTGAGTGCACTCATTCAATCCCACATTGCACCGCAATAACGAGTGTACAGCCGATGTACACTCAACGGCTGTTTGACTTCACGCACTCGTTTTCATCCACTCCTTCAAGTGAACTGTAGTAGTGGACTAAGGTAGGGAATAGTGAATGAGGGTTTAGGGAGCGATTTCGGATTCAGCCAGGGAGAGTGCTGGCCTGCTATGTATAACATGTATAGGCAAAGCACATCAGAGACTCTTTTTCCTCCGTCAGTTGAGGAAATTTGAGGTTAGCAATTCACATTACATCACCAGAATTATTAGAAAGGCGAGAAGCATCACCAACGACCCCTACCACCCAGCACATCACCTGTTCACTCTTCTGCCATCAGGGAGGAGGTACAGTAGCAGTATCACCAGCAGAACATCACACTTCAGAGATAGCACCTACCTCCAAGCTATACGATATTTAAACATGGCTTAATGCTTGAATGTTTGATTTAGGTTATACACTTGTGGACTGATTTCTGGCTGTGTCGCTTGGACTAAGCACCGTATGGTCTGGTCCATAAACGTTGACACACCTAATGAGCAATATGTGTTGTTCATGTCTGTGTATATGTGTGTGCTGTGTCAGTGCATTGTTGTTAATTATGTGAGCATACCAAGACAAATTCCTATCAACTGCATTGTTGAAATGGCTAAATAAACTTGAACCTTGAACCATGTATAGTCAACTCTCATGTATAACATTACAGCTGAATGAGCGTGTGTGTGTGTGGATGTGTGTGTGTGAGCGCGCCGATCTGTTGGTGTGTGTGTGAGTTTGTGTGCACATATGTTTGAGTGTGTTTTAAATGCAATTACAAAGCAATTAATTGGTTGAAACATTCTGAAACATTTTTTGAGTTGTGTTGTGGTAAAAATAGCTACGTCATCGACATAGAACGCAAACAAAATGGTGCCGTTTGTCCAAATATGTATTGCATTTCTTAAATAACATAGATCTTTCATGGGTTTTCTACTACATATTTCAGTAAGAGACATAATTTATATTATATTAAGCCATACAAGTCTTAACAGCAGGGGATCCCTTTAATAATTAATGGAAGCCTGGTATATAGAACAACCCCTATTCAGAAAAATACTCAATTATTTTCAAAAGAGCCTGAAAGTGTAAGAAATTATCATACTGAAGTTTCAACCTTCTCGCCCAGTGGTTCTTAATTGGTAGTCAAGCAGTCTACTGTAAAGTGCTCATCTTCAGAAAATTTACTTTGAGGTCAAACATTTTGGTGCTCTCTTCTCTCGTGTGTGCACTATAATTAAGGTGCGCACACTTGTCAGCACACAGCTTGCAAATATTGATCTACAGTACATCCATTCTAAATCTTGAAGCTATAACGTGGGGTTTACAGTAGAATCCTAGGGCATTTTCACACCTATAGATTGTTTTTGTTCCAAAACAGGAACTTAATTTGTTACAATGTTGCATTTTTTTCTTGGATCAGTTTGCTTTCACAAGGCAACCTTTCAAAGCGTACCAAAATCTGTTCACGCAAGTCACATGCAAGTACAACTGTCCCCTTTTATTCAACGTCATCCATTAAGATGACTGACAGTTTCGCTCCATGAGAAGTCCTGAGAACAGGACTTCTCATTGGTCCACATGCAGTTTCTGCCCTTCAACCATCTAGAGACTAATCCCTAATGTCCTGGTCAGTGACTGCCATTAAAATTCCTCAGGACGTCAGCAGTAGTGGGTAAAACAAAGAACGACCACAATGATCCATCCAAATCCATTCATAACTGTTTGGAAACCTTAAAACTGATGAAAATAATAGTAGTACACATCCATGTCATACTTATTCAGAGAAATAAATATTCTCAGTGACAGCTATTTGTAATGCAACATCTTACACAGATTCAGCTGTTAATGAACAAATGAATGAAACAGAAAATGAGAATGATCATCATTTTATCATTCTTCACAATATGCACCAGTGACATCAGATCTAACTAAATATCTGATTAGACGTGAAATGGTCAGCTCTGGTCTTCTGAAATTTGATGACTGCCCAGAGAACTAATGGGCATGGAAAGCTACTTTTGTTAATTTAATTAGAGAACTGAATCTAACAGCCAGAGAGGAGTTGGATTTGATGGTAAAATGGCTAGGAAAAGACCCCCTCTGAACAAGTAAAAAGAATAAGATCTGTGCATGTTCTTAATACAACAGCAGGAATCAGCATATAGAACAATCAGTGAGGCTTGGCAGCGCTTAGAGGAGTGCTACGGTGCACCTGAAGTGATTGAAAAAGCACTTCTAAAGAAAATTGAGAATCTACCGAAACTGTCAAACAAAGACAACCACAAATTGAGTTAGGAGATATTCTTCTTGAACTGTAGTGTTGAAACTTGAAAAGCTGATGGGTATCTTCCAAGCCTTGCTTATCTCGATACTCCACGTGGGGTTAATCCAATAGTGGAGAAATTTCCCACAAGCCTCCAAGACAAATGGATAGTTCAGGGGTCCAAATACAAGGAGGATCATCAGGTAGCATTTCCACCCTTTGCCTTTTTCTCACAGTTTGTAAGAAATCAAGCTAAAATAAGGAATGACCCCAGTTTCTAATTCTCAACCTCTAGTACTCAACTAACATCAGGCAGAGCCGAACCTAACAAATTCAGTGGAAGGAATTCTGTAATGGTACATCGAACAGAAGTGTCATCTCAGACATTAGACCAGCAGTCTAAACCATCTCAGCAATCTATTGAAAGCCCTGATCGACAATGTCCTATTCACCGCAAACCTCACCCTCTCAAAAAGTGTAGAGCCTAAAAATTGCAAAACTCAGATTAGATGGCCTGAATGTAACAGCGAAAGACATGTTACCGCTCAGCACCCAGATTCAACATTTCTTACTTCAGATAAGCCTGTCAAGGAGAAAGAACAATGAGGGGAGCAGACTGATAGCTCACTCACCTCAGTTACTTCAAAATGCACAAAGATATGTGGTAAGTCCAGTGATGCAAGATCATGTTCTAAAATTTGTCTGGTGACAGTGTATCCTGCTGGCAAAAGAGAGAAAGCAGTCCGGGTTTATGCTTTCTTGGATGAACAAAGTCGAGTTTTTCAATCTTTTTGAGATCGAAGCCAGCCTCTCCCCATACACTATTAAGACCTGTGCTGGGGTAAATCAGACTTCTGGATGGAGAGCCATCAACTTTATGGTAGAATATATAGATGGACGAACAAAACTCTCACTGCCAACCTTGATAGAGTGTGATATGCTGCCAGATGACAGAACAGAGATTCCTTCTCCAGATTTTGCTCAGCATTATCCGCACTTATGGCCAGCTGAAAAATCCCTGATCCCATTGCTCCTATTCTCTTACTTTTAGGAATAATAAATAAATGGACCCAATGATGCTCCATATGCTCAGCGACTGGATCTCGGATGGGTGATAGTTGGGAAAGTATGCTTGGGAAAAGCGCATCGCCCTTTGAGTGTGAATGTCTACCGAACACATGTGCTCAGGAACGGTCGCACATCATGTCTCACTCCTTGTCCAAAACAGATTCAAGTGAAGTAATATGTAGATGGAACACTAAAGCAACACTACATGTCAGAGGTGGGACCAAGTCATTGTATGGCAAGTCACAAGTAAGTCTTGAGTCTTTACATTCAAGTCCCGAGTCAAGTCCTGAGTCCAAGTCAAGCTGCAAGTCCTCAACTTTAAGCTTCAAGTCTTAAACAAGTCATTAGTGATTTTTGCACAAATTAGTGTTGCAGTATTAATTACTATATTACAAACCTGATTCCAAAAAAGTTGGGACACTGTACAAATTGTGAATAAAAAAGGAATGCAATAATTTACAAATCTCATAAACTTTATTCAAAAAAACTTTATTCATCATAAAATTGTATTCACAATAGAATATAGATAACATATCAAATGTTGAAAGTGAGACATTTTGAAATGTCATGCCAAATATTGGCTCATTTTGGATTTCATGAGAGCTACACATTCCAAAAAAGTTGGGACAGGTAGCAATAAGAGGCCGGAAAAATTAAATGTACATATAAGGAACAGCTGGAGGACCAATTTGCAACTTATTAGGTCAATTGACAACATGATTGGGTATAAAAAGAGCCTCTCAGAGTGGCAGTGTCTCTCAGAAGTCAAGATGGGCAGAGGATCACCAATTCCCCCAATGCTGCGGCCAAAAATAGTGGAGCAATATCAGAAAGGAGTTTCTCAGAGAACAAATTGCAAAGAGTTTGAAGTTATCATCAAAGTGGAAAACTGTTCTGTGGTCAGATGAATCAAAATTTGAAGTTCTTTTTGGAAAACTGGGACACCATGTCATCCGGACTAAAGAGGACAAGTTGTTATCAGCGCTCAGTTCAGAAGCCTGCACCTCTAATGGTATGGGGTTGCATGAGTGCGTGTGGCATGGGCAACTTACACATCTGGAAAGGCACCATCAATGCTGAAGGGTATATCCAAGTTCTAGAACAACATATGCTCCCATCCAGACGTTGTCTCTTTCAGGGAAGACCTTGCATTTTCCAACATGACAATGCCAGACCACATACTGCATCAATTACAACATCATGGCTGAGTTGAAGAAGGATCCGGGTGCTGAAATGGCCAGCCTGCAGTCCAGATCTTTCACCCATAGAAAACATTTGGCGCATCATAAAGAGGAAGATGCGACAAAGAAGACCTAAGACAGTTGAGCAACTAGAAGCCTGTATTAGACAAGAATGGAACAACATGCCTATTCCTAAACTTGAGCAACTTGCCTCCTCAGTCCCCAGACGTTTGCAGACTGTTATAAAAAGAAGAGGGGATGCCACACAGTGGGAAACATTGCCTTGTCCTAACTTTTTTGAGATGTGTTGATGCCATGAAATTTAAAATCAACTTATTTTTCCCTTAAAATTATACATTTTCTCAGTTTAAACATTTGATATGTCATTATGTTGTATTCTGAATAAAATATTGAAATTTGAAACCTTCACATCATTGCATTCCGTTTTTAAACATGCAACATTTTTCAAATTTTAAACGGTTTGGTTGTGTATTAAAATGCCTAAAAAAAAAATAAATAAATAAAAACGTGGTTGAAAACACTGATCAGGGATGTGCAGAAAGTTCCTCAGGGGCTGGGGGTCAAATGTAAAAAATAGGCGTATATATCTATAATTTCCAATATAACAATTAATAGCCTATATTCAGTGGTATGCAGTGGAGTTTTAAAATGAAGAGGCAAAGTCCTCACATTTTTTTTACAAATGTAAATATAGACCAATTGTCTGTTGGCACATACAGGATGCACGCGCAGCTAGGTGGCAGAAAACCAGGGAGAGATAGCGTTTACATATAGAAAATTACATGGATACTGTACAAAATCGTTAGATTTAAAAAGATTATAGATTTCTAGATAATTATCTATAATAGATGTCATTTTCAAAATGCTGTCTGCATATTAGTAACAATAGTTTGTTACCCAGAAATAGGGCTGTGTGTGACAACCACACCACCACAGGTGGTCGGCCAAAACACTTTTTTTTTTTTTCTTTTTTTTTTTTTTTTTTTATGTGAATGCTGTTTTACATGAATATATGACACGTAATGAAGCCTAAACATTTATTTATAAAATAAATAATAGGTTTGCAATTAAATGTTTCATCGCAGCCATGGAAAAGTATGGATTCATGCCGAACGAGAGAGATAGGCTTTGTGAGGTGAACTAAATTTAAGCTTTGCCTGCATTTTGAGATCTGGTCACCCGATTTTCCACAAATTTAACAATAGGCTTACTCCATTTTATTCTACTGGAATAGATCTCTTATTTATTTGACCTTTTCAACGCAATTGCGTATTACGTAACGTCACAAACGCGCATCACAGAACAGAGCAAGACGAGCATTTGTGCTTACAAAAATTAAACATTTTTTTCTTTTTCTTTTTTTTTTAAAATGACCGATCATTCCGCTAGATAAGACCCTCATTCATCGTCTGGTATCATTTAAAGTCCTTTGAAGCGGCACTGAAACTTTTGGACCTTGAACCGTTTGGTGCCCACTGAAGTCCATTATATGGAGAAAAATCCTGGAATGTTTTCATCAAAAACCTTAATTTCTTTTCGACTGAAGAAAGAAAGACATGGACATCTTGATGACATGGGGGTGAGTAAATTATCAGCAAAAGTTTATTTAAAAGTGAATTAATCCTTTAACTTTCTTATATAATTTACATTACCATTATTTACTGATATTTATTTTAATGTTTTACAGGCTGTAGTATGTTGTTTCACTGACGGAAGTACTAAAATAAACACGCATGCTTAAATGGATGTTTGAGACGCTTTTATATTTTTATTTTCAAAATGTATATATATATATATATATATATATATATATATATATATATATATATATATTAAACTTAATCTTAAACTTTCCAATTTTCATTATTTTCATTCAGTGTCAGCAATTTAATCAAACATTTAATCAAATTTAATTACTTATTTGCTGAAATCATTCAACTGTTGTTTTATGTATAGCCTAAAGCACGATTTAAACCAATGTGTTTCATACATTATAACTTTTTCCCGATCGTCTTTTGCAACCGACATGCACAGTTGAACCTGCTGGTCCTGACAATTGGTCTATATGTCCCTACACTTTATTTTCCTGGTTAAATAAAAACAAGTTGTTTACTTTTTAATTAGTCTTTCATTCAGGCCAATTCAAGAACATGCATGAAATCGAGAGGCGGGATTTATCGCGTGAACCAATTATATCCAATCATAACCGATCATATCCAATCATCCAATCACTTTGGCGGGTCTGTTAAAAGTCAATGTGCTCAGGCAACCTGCTGTAACTTTACCTGCGGGTGTTGCTGTTGGACAGTGTTATTTTATAAAAACAAGTAATTTTTACACTTTTTAAATGTAACATTTTTTAATATTTGTGTTGTTTTATTTTTGTAATATTATACACTCACCTAAAGGATTATTAGGAACACCATACTAATACTGTGTTTGACCCCCTTTCGCCTTCAGAACTGCCTTAATCCTACGTGGCATTGATTCAACAAGGTGCTGAAAGCATTCTTTAGAAATGTTGGCCCATATTGATAGGATAGCATCTTGCAGTTGATGGAGATTTGTGGGATGCACATCCAGGGCACGAAGCTCCCGTTCCACCACATCCCAAAGATGCTCTATTGGGTTGAGATCTGGTGACTGTGGGGGCCATTTTAGTACAGTGAACTCATTGTCATGTTCAAGAAACCAATTTGAAATGATTTGAGCTTTGTGACATGGTGCATTATCCTGCTGGAAGTAGCCATCAGAGAATGGGTACATGGTGGTCATAAAGGGATGGACATGGTCAGAAACGATGCTCCGGTAGGCCGTGGCATTTAAACGATGCCCAATTGGCACTAAGGGGCCTAAAGTGTGCCAAGAAAACATCCCCCACACCATTACACCACCACCACCAGCCTGCACAGTGGTAACAAGGCATGATGGATCCATGTTCTCATTCCGTTTACGCCAAATTCTGATGGACTTCTGACCATCTGAATGTCTCAACAGAAATCGAGACTCATCAGACCAGGCAACATTTTTCCAGTCTTCAACTGTCCAATTTTGGTGAGCTTGTGCAAATTGTAGCCTCTTTTTCCTATTTGTAGTGGAGATGAGTGGTACCCGGTAGGGTCTTCTGCTGTTGTAGCCCATCTGCCTCAAGGTTGTGCGTGTTGTGGCTTCACAAATGCTTTGCTGCATACCTCGGTTGTAACGAGTGGATATTTCAGTCAAAGTTGCTCTTCTATCAGCTTGAATCAGTCGGCCCATTCTCCTCTGACCTCTAGCATCAACAATGCATTTTCGCCCACAGGACTGTCGCATACTGGATGTTTTTCCCTTTTCACACCATTCTTTGTAAACCCTAGAAATGGTTGTGCGTGAAAATCCTAGTAACTGAGCAGATTGTGAAATACTCAGACCGGCCCGTCTGGCACCAACAACCATGCCATGCTCAAGATTGCTTAAATCACCTTTCTTTCCCATTCTGACATTCAGTTTGGAGTTCAGGAGATTGTCTTGACCAGGACCACACCCCTAAATGCATTGAAGCAACTGCCATGTGATTGGTTGATTAGATAATTGCATTAATGAGAAATTGAACAGGTGTTCCTAATAATCCTTTAAGTGAGTGTATATTTTCATCTAGTTTTTTGAGGAGACACTGCCTCTCTTGCCTCCTTCTTGACAGCCTACACTTAGAATAATAGCCTTGACTAACGATGAAAAGGTTTAAAAATCGTGATTGTTTGGCTTGTTTTTTCTTGCCATCGAGCCACAGGCATTCACTGAATGATCCATATGGCTCGCAAGACTAGAAGGTCCCGACCACTGTTGTAAGCAGGCAGTTTGGTCACAATTTTGGATATGGGATTACAGATACAAATTTATTGTATTTTACTTTTACAATGAGCAGATTAATTACTATATATATATATATATATATATATATATATATATATATATATATATATATATATATATATATATATATATATATATATATATATATATATATATATATATATATATATATATATATATATATATATATATATATATATATATATACATATACATATACACACACACACACATATATACACACATATATATATATATATATATATATATATATATATATATACACATATATACACACATAGTGGGTAATGGAAAGTATTCAGACCCCCTTACATTTTTCACTCTTTGTTATATTGCAGCCAATTGCTAAAATCATTTAGGTTCTTTTTTTTTCTCATTAATGTACACACATCACCCCATATTGACAGAAAAACACAGAATTGTTGACATTTTTGCAGATTTATTAAAAAGAAAAACGAGAAATAGAAATAGAATAGAAATAGAAAAGAGAAATAATCGCATGGTCCTAAGTATTCAGACCCTTTGCTCAGTATTTAGTAGAAGGACCCTTTTGATCTAATGCAGCCATGAGTCTTTTTGGGAAAGATGCAACAAAGTTTTTCACACCTGGATTTGGGGATCATCTGCCATTCCTCCTTGCAGATCCTCTCCAGTTCTGTCAGGTTGGATGGTAAACGTTGGTGGGTAGCCATTTTCAGGTCTCTCCAGAGATACTCAATTGGGTTTAAGTCAGGGCTCTGGCTGGGCCATTCAAGAACATTGTTGTTGTGAAGCCACTCCTTCGTTATTTTAGTTGTGTGCTTAGGGTCATTGTCTTGTTGGAAGGTGAACCTTCGGCCCAGTCTGAGGTCTTGAGCACTCTGGAGAAGGTTTTCGTCCAGGATATCCCTGTACTTGGCTGCATTCATCTTTCCCTAGATTGCAACCAGTTGTCCTGTCCCTGCAGCTGAAAAACATCCCCACAGCATGATGCTGCCACCACCATGCTTCACTGTTGGGACTGTATTGGACAGGTGATGAGCAGTGCCTGGTTTTCTCCAAACATACCGCTTAGAATTAAGACCAAAACGTTGATAAGACCAAATCTTGGTCTCATCAGACCAGAGAATCTTATTTCTCACCATCTTGGAGTCCTTCAGGTGTTTTTTTTAGCAAACTCCATGCAAGCTTTCATGTGTCTTGCACTGAGGAGAGGCTTCCGTCGGGCCACTCTGCCATAAAGCCCCGGCTGGTGGAGGGCTGCAGTGAGGGTTGACTTTCTACAACTTTCTCCCATCTCCCAACTGCATCTCTGGAGCTCAGCAACAGTGATCTTTGGGTTCTTCTTTACCTCTCTCACCAAGGCTCTTCTCCCCCGATAGCTCAGTTTGGCCGGACGGCCAGCTCTAGGAAGGGCTCTGGTCACCCCAAACGTCTTCCATTTAAGGATTATGGAGCCACTGTGCTCTTAGGAACCTTAAGTGCAGCAGAATTTTTATTTGTAACCTTTTTTTGTGCCTTGCCACAATTCTGTCTCTGAGCTCTTCAGGCAGTTCTTTTGACCTTATGATTCTCATTTGCTCTGACATGCACTGTGAGCTGTAAGGTCTTATATAGACAGGTGTGTGGCTTTCCTAATCAAGTCCAATCAGTATAATCAAACACAGCTGGACTCAAATGAAGATGTAGAACCATCTCAAGGATGATAAGAAGAAATGGACAGCACATGAGTTAAATGTATGAGTGTCACAGCAAATGGTCTGATCGGCCCAGATCAGACATGATGACGGAACTAACGACTCGAACCCGAAGACACGAGAGGTGAACTAATCTTTCCAGGGAACAGACGTGATTAAATGTGAAGTGACAACATACATAGCCTGAAGACCCAGCTAAGCAATTAATGAATCATTTCTTTCTCAAAGTTTGGCCATGGCTGCATTAGCTTATAATTTATTTTTTATTCCAAAAGTACTAAATGTGTTAAGAAATTTAACATGTAACATTTAAATTATATTCTGTTGAAAGGAAAGAAATGAACAAAATGACTTGAAAAAAGATGAGTTCATTTTGCTGAACGAGATTCAAAGAGCCGAGTCAGTAAAATGATCCGAACGTCCCACTACTACTCGCTGAATGAGTGCCTCTCTGGCTCAGTGCTAAAAGAGCAAAAGCAGCGCTAATCTTAGTGGTGTGATCATGCATTGCAGAGACAATCCTACAGTGATGACTGCAATTCTCTGACCATTTAGAAGGTAGGTCAAGTCTTTCCAAGTCAGAGGGCTCAAGTCCAAGTCAAGTCGCAAGTCATTGTTGTCAAAGTCTAAGTCATCTTTGATTATGTCAAGTCAAGTCGCAAGTCATCCAATTTGGGACTCGAGTCCAAGTCAAGTCCAAGTCATGTGACTCAAGTCCACAACCCTGCTACATGTTACCAGATAACAATGGGAAGTCAAGTTTAAGGATAATTACTGATAACTTAGGCTGTGCAGTGTTCCAAACAAGGCAGGCCTTTCGAAGACAAAGCTGTCGAAGACAAAGCTTTTATAGAAACCATGGACAGTGATTTATCCAAGGATTCTGCAAACAGCTGGGTCACACCATTACCTTTTCGCTCTCCAAGGTCTCAATTGCCAAATAACAGAGATCAGGCAACGAAATGCCTCACATCACTGCGCAGAACGCTAGATAAAAAACCTGAGATGAAAGTTCATTGAAATTATGCAAAAGCTTTTTGACAATGACCACACAGAGCATGCCCCTCCCATGGATGAAGAAAAAGAGAGCTGATACCAAATTAGGGTTATGTTCGACTCAAGTGCAGAATTGGAAGGCATGTCACTTAATAAGGGATTACTCGGTGGACCTGATTTAAACAATACACTCCTTGGAGTTCTTATGAGATTCCGAAAAGAGAGCATTGCAGTGACAGTAGATGTGCAGCGGATGTTTTACTGTTTTGTAGTACATGAAGACCACCGAGATTATTTAAGGTTTTTGTGGTATGAAGACAACAACCTAGACAAAAGACTGAGTACAGGATGAAAGTCCATGTATATGGAAACAGTCCTTCACCTGCCATGGCAATTTACTGCATGCGGTGAGCTGTTCTGCAGGGAGAAAACAAGCATGGCTCTGATGCAAAGCACTTTGTAGTGATAAATTTTTACGTTGATGATGGACTGACTTCAGTCTCTACTTCTGAGAAAGCCGTCAATCTCTTCAAAACACACATAATATGCTAGCAGATTCAAATCTTAGATTACACAAAACCGCATCCAACAGCAAAATCGTTACTGAAGCATTTCCCAAAGAGGATCATGCCAAAGACTTGAAGGACTTAGACCGAGAAGTTTATGATTTGCCTGTCCAACACAGCCTGGGTCTCTCTTGGAACCTGGAGACTGATAGCTTTAACTTCCAAGTGAATTAAGAAGAGAAGCCATTTACAAGAAGGGGCATTTTATCCACAGTGAATAGCCTTTAAGATCCACTTGGATTTCTGGCTCCTGTCGTAGTGCGAGGAAAAGCGTTACTCAGAGAACTTTCATCTGAACAGCGTGACTGGGATGCACCTCTTTCTAAAGTAAGACAAGAAGAGTGGAATGGAGAAATTCTCTAATGACATTGGAACATTTGCAGATTAAGAGACCGTATGCACCTGTTCCGCTCTCTGCCACACAAAGAAAAGAACTGTGCTTCTCAGATGACTCCACAGTTGCAATAGGAGCAGTAACTTAGCTAAACTAAAGCAAAGTTAGCCCCTCGTCCAGCTCACACCATGCCTCGCCTGGAATTGTGTGCGGCTGTGCTAGCAGTAGAAATTTATGAAATTATCAGGGATGAGATTGATGAGGAAATAGACTCAGTCAGGTTCTTCACGGATAGCAGGATAGTCTTAGGATATATCCATAATGCCACCAAGAGGTTCTATGTATACGTAGCAAATAGGGTCGCTCGGAATAGGAAATCGACATATCCTGAACAGTGGTGTTATGTAAATATCAACAACAACCCAGCAGACCTTGCCACCAGAGCTGTATCAGCAGAGTGTTTGCAGTACACGTGTTGGTTTTCTGGACCACAATTTCTACTCCAGAGCAATGCCCAAGAATTGGCCGAGACCTTTGAATTGGTGGAACCTGATGCTGAAATTTGACCTGACATTTCAGTCCTGGCAACAAAGATTTATGCAGCTCAGCTAAGCTCTCACAGATTTGAGAGTTTCTCTAACTGGAAGACTCTCTGTAAGTTAATAGCTCGACTAATCCATATTGCAAGATCCTGTTGTGGTAAAACAGATGAGGTTCATTGCAAAGGTTGGCATTACTGCAACAAATCCTGTAGAACAAACGAGTTGACACAAGCCAAGAATACAATCATATGCTGTGTACAACACGAAACATTTATGGAAGAGTTTGATTGCCTTGAAAATGGAGCAGTCCTTCCAAAACGAAGCCTCCTCAAAAAAATCCAGTAATTGATGATGGTTTGCTGAGAGTTGGAGGTTGCATATCTTTATCAGACCGCCATCAGAGCTGCTGGATTCTGGATAATAGGGAGCAAACGTCTCGTTACCAACATCATTCACAACTGTGTTATCTGCCGCAAGTTAAGAGGAAGGTTGCAGACTCAAAATATGGCAAGTTGGCCTGCAGACAGACTATCTACTGAACCACCCTTCACTAATGTGGGCATTGATGTGTTTGGCCCATGGAGTGTGGTCACACATCGTACAAGAGGTGGCAGTGCAGATTCAAAGCACTGGGCAGTGATTTTTGTGTGCCTATCTGTTAGAGCAGTGCATATCAAGCTGATTGAATTATGTCTACAACGAGTTTCATCAATGCATTGCAGCGATTTGCCTCCATCCGTGGCCCAGCAAAAATACTTCGATCCGATAGAGGTACAAACTTTATAGGTGCCTGTAAAGAGTTGAAAATCAATGTGAATGACTCCGAGCAACAAAGGATGCACATGGATATTCAATCCACCCCATGCTTCACACATCTTGGGAGAGACTCATTGGAGTTGCTAGACAAATTCTGGATGGTATGCTGATTCAAAAGCCTACATGCCTCACACATGTCAACTCTAATGGTGGAACTTTCAACGGACCCAGACCTACCTGAAATACTCACTCCAGCATTGTTGTTGACACAGAAACGGTATGCAGTTTCAGCTCCTGAGGGAGATTTTGACAAGTGATCTCCATACAAAACAATGGAAACAAGTGCAGTGTCTCGCCGATACCTTTTGAAAAAGGTGGCGAGGGGACTATTTGTCAACACTGCAGAATCACAAGTTGTTTGATGAGAAACCAAACGTAAAAATTGGTGATGTCATGCTCTTGAAAGAAAGTCAGGCACCAAGGAATAACTGGCCTGTTGGACTTCTTGTGAAAACCTTTCCAAGTGCAGACAAAAAGGTTCGTAAAGTAGAACTAAAAATTGATGACCAAGGACCCACTAAATTCTTTCTGAGACCAATCTCAGAAATAGTTGTTCTCTTTTCTCAGGAATTGTAGAGACTTTCTGAAAGACTAGATGCAAGAATAAATAGTGGCATAATTTCACTATACCATGCAGGGGAGTGTGTTGCTCTTAGAAATCAAAATTAATTTTTTTGTGTATTATTTCACAATTTTATTTTTATATATTGTGAATTATTTAAAATAGCCGAATAGTTGCAAATAAAAGCAAACAATTGACTGTGATTAAACAGCATTACTGTATTCATGTTTTCCTGTAATGTTTATTTACATATTTTATTTTCTGTATTTGCAGTTTTACAGTAAAGAATAATCACTAAAAAAGTAAGTTTTGGGACTTTATTCTAAATGTTTGCTATCTGTCTAATGGTGAACAGTCACGTATTATGAGGGCAGAATAAGTTCAATCTTTTTCCATCATGTTTGGTGTCTATTTGTTTAGAATATTGCCAAGGGTATTCTGATGGTGGTTTGGAAAGTGAGAAATGCATTGGTAAACTTTAAATACACTTTAAAGACTTCCAACTTTGTACAGTATGCAAATGAGTTCCACAGGAAAAGAAGGATGGGCCATACTGTGTGCCCCCTCTGATGCCAGCAGCCAATCGCAACACTGGAATCGAGAAGCACCAAATTGCAATCTCCTCCTCATCGGAAGGGGATAAAGGTACCCCTTCAACAGACACTCCTTGTTCTGTGTCTCCCCTCAAGTTTGTCCTGCAAGGATGAGACATGACAGATACACTGTAACATTCTGAGCCTCTGCTTTATCCAGAGAGGCAACAAAAGATCCAAGGATCTGAGTCTACAGCTTGTGAGGCAGCACCAGATACAACCACGTTCAGAGCCTCCAGCCTGTGAGGAAAGAGACATTAACAAACAATACATTCAGAGTTTTAGTCCAGCAAGGCACTGACGACTACAGCACGTCCCAAATCTCCATGCTTGAGAGACAAAAGTGGATTGACCAAGTCCTGGTTGTCTGGCCCAGAGAGGCAGAAGACACACAGAGACATTTGCAACAAGGTTAAGCTCAGGAGAGCAAACCTTAACTTCGAGGTTCCTTCGTTTGCACCTACTTCAGGGCCTCATCTGCGTCTTCCAGATTTTAGCACCCTTTGGTGCTCCAGGAGATCAGCACCCCACAGATCTTTGTGTTAAAAGCTGTTGAAACAAATTCCAGCTTTTTCTCCACTGCACTGTCTTTCAGCACAACCAGTGAAAGAAGTCACTGCCATCGGACTGATTACTCAACCACATGGAACGTAAATATCACTTAACCAAACTTCTTTCCAGAGACTTTGGCATTGTTGTATATTATCAGTATATGATTTTCTAATTTACATTAGAGTTAATATAACTGATGCTAGTTAATAACAAATAATCTTTTGTTTATTTGTTTGATGCATAATAATGTTCTTCACCTTAGTTTCAGAGAAACAACAGTTTATCTTTCCATAAGATAACGTAACGCTTCCATAGCCGCACTTAACTTAAATCACATGTATTTTATGCATCTTATGCACTTTATTCCTTTATCATTCATTGTATTCATTTAGTAGTGGTGTTAGTTATTCTTGTTTATCTTTTGTTAATAACATTTATTTTATTGCTATTGTGTCTTCCTTGTGCTGATAATACAGAAGAGGTATCAGAGGTATTGAGGTATACAGAATACTACAAGTTAGAAATATCAGATATCTCTTTCAGATAAATCAGCTGACCAACTCTCCCCACTTTACATTTATTCTAAATGATTGGACAGCCTCCTGTTTGGAGTGTTCTCATACAGCCAAGATAAAAGACCTTGACTAGTGTCCCAAACTAAGAGAAGGGAAGGTGGTCATCTGATGTACTCAAAACCACACCTTAAGTGACGTGTGATCCAAAAATCAGGTCAATGGACAAACTACTGATAAAACTGATGTCAAGAATTATAATCAATTTAAAATGTAACTGATTCAGCTCATTTACTGTTTTTTTTTTTTTTTTTAAATCACTAGATTTGGATTAGGATACATCTTAATATTAAGGTCACTTTTTCAAAACTCTTCACACAGCTCTCCTTAACAACTCTTAACTTGCAGTTAATTTCACATTCAAAAAGTTCTAAAGGTACCAAGACATTTCATACATGTCTCAAATCAACTCTTTCTTCCATAAAACTAGCAAAGGTTGTCACCCAAACAAGTGCACTTTGTCACTCATAAAACAATGACCTAAAAACACTAACAACTTGTAGCATACAGTGTTTCCTTTTGTAAAATGACGGCTCTCTACTGTTCAGAATTCACTGCGGTATACAGTCAAACCAAAATTTATTCAGACACCTTCAACATTATCACAGTTTATTCGCTATAGTTTAGAAAATTGTAATATAATACGACAAGAAATCAGAGTTAAACTGTGTCAGAACAAATTCATCGTGATAATGTATAATAATGTAAAATGTAATAACTTTGATGGAAAGGTATGTAATGGATTACAATAAACCAATCAGTTGTTAAATTTAAGTACACAATTAGATGATAGATAATAATTTAGGTCAACCAATTAGCAAGCAATGCTTAATTTTGTTCAGTCTGTGGTGTGAAAGGTTGCATTAGCAAAGACACTAAAGCAAAACATGGTCAGGTCAAAGTGTCTGAATAATTTTGGTCCTAAATTTTTATAAATTTTACTGGTAGTCCACTGTAATATTTGGGTATAATATGTCACAGTTTACTTTATTTTGCTATCCTCACTTACATAAATTAACTATAGTGTCCTGCACACAGTGCAGTCGCTAGTGGGGTGAAAGGTGGTGAAATTATAGGGGCCCCTACTGCCCAAGGGGCCCACTAAATCCAGCAGTTATGTTATATATTCCCCCATCGCTTATGAATCATTATAATATATACATTTGTATGCCTAAGAGTTAAAAAAAAACACAAAACAGTTTTTTTGTGAAAACCACAAAAATGCAATATAGCCTAGTTAAAGATGTTTTCCAAATCTCCTCTGTCTCCCCTCCCTAAAAAATGGTTTAGTCCGATGGTTATTAATTATTTCAACTCAGTCAGTGGCAAAACGGAGACCCAATAAAATTGCAAGTCCCACCCCAGCTAGTGAACAGAACCAATCACCACTGAAGCTTCTAAGAGAACCGTTGAAAGTTTAGTTAAAAACAGTTCTGAATACAAATAACGTCATGAAAAAAAGGGAGGACAGGAAAATGGCTTAATCAGTCAAAACATTCTTTAACAAGACAGGTTAGTGCGCTGTAGCCAGGGAGTCGAAGTGATAGGGTGCTGTGGCCTGATAGGACACCTAATAAGAGTGGCCGTCCACGCACTTTGGTACGGTCACAACAAATGTAGTTTGTTGGTTTGTATAACGTGCAGAAAAGATTATATTGCTGGTAGGCCTACTTTAAAAAGTAAAAAATCCTTATTAGGTCAATGTGAATTATATGAGTAGCGTTGGGGGCCCACATCAAGTTTTTTTCAGGGGACCCAGAATTCCCTAGCTACGGCCCTGCCTGCACCCGCTAGTAAAAAATGATATCTTTTGTCTGAATAATTTTTGGTTTGACTGTATGTTACATCATGGTCAATGTCCCCTTTAGTATAGATGGTAATGAAATTAAAAGACTAACATATGTGAAGGTCCATCTAATTGTTTTGATATTTCATTTTTTAGGTTCAAAATACATTTCAGCGTGGTTTGTGTGTTTGTTTGTTTATAAAATTTTTAACGCCATGTTAGCATCGAGGCTATTTACATGGTAAACACAAGGTCAATATCACAATCTATAAACACTTCAATGTGGTAGTACTGTTGAAATGTAACAAACTGCTGTCTTATTCAGTTTTGTATTATGCTAGGTTTTAAACTTAAGTTTACCCGTTTTGAAAAGGAGTATGTAAAGTGTAGGTACATAAAGTTTTGGCAATGAAAGAATTTGAAAGAAGTTGTCATCGAATGCATTTTGTGTCAAAGCAGTGATGAATGACACCTAGTTTAGTCCCATCGACTGCTGTTGTGCTCACTGTGTGAAAAGTTTTGAAAAAGTGACCTAAGTATTGAGAAATAGGCCATAGTGATTGCAAAAACTGTAATTTAATATAATTTAAACATCAACAGCTCTTATATCTGCTATTACATATTTATAATATTGAAGCAATTACCTCTGTGACAGTTGATGAACACTTTCTTCTGTCCAGCTGTGTGGGCGTGGTCATTCTCGTCGCCAATGGTGATAGTGAGGGTGTTCGTGACGGTCTTCGGTGGACTGCCACTGTCGGTCATGATGACAGGTAGTAGAAACTCTTTCTGTCTCTCTCTGTCGAAAGCTCTCAGAGCGGTGATGGTGGCCGTGTCATTCCCATTATCCTGGAGGTGAAAATCATTGCTATAACGGTACTCCAGAGGCACAGAGAAAGAGAAGGGTGAGCCATTCTCCTGTGAATCTCGGTCCACGGCTATCAGTAACGTGGAGCTCTGGTTGAGCCGCACGACCTGTGGGCCTACAACATTCTCCCACACGACCGGTGTATATGCAGCCTCAAACTCTGGTCCATTGTCATTGACATCCAGCACAGCCATCTGGATAGTTGCGGTGCCAGTCAAAGGTGGCGTGCCGTGGTCTGTTGCAAGTATAACCAAGTGATGCTGAGCAGCTGTTTCCCGGTCCAGCTCGCTAGCCACAGTAACCATTCCTGACTGGTCCACAGAAAACAGATGGTACGGATCAGACTCCGAAGCAATGCTATAAGTGATCTCGCGATTCAGCCCTGAGTCCAAATCACTGGCAGCCACACTTGCGACACTAGTTCCTGGAGCAACATCCTCTCGTATAGCAGGAAGCTGTAGAAAGTGAGGAATGAAGACCGGCACATGGTCGTTGCAGTCTTCGACCTCTAGTGTGCAGTGCAGCAGGCTGGAGTACTGCATATCCTCCACTTTGATGGTGAGGTTGAAGCGTTGCTCGCCTGGTCTTTCGTAATCCAGACGCTTTTTTAAACGAAGGGTCCCACGCTGCTCCTGTCGATGACTGACCATATAAAACTTCTGTTCGGGATCACCGGCCACCACACTGAAGGTCAGTTGCCCATTCTCTCCAGCATCTGCGTCCTCTGCGGCCAGCTCAATGACCGCCGTGTTGGGCTCACTGCTCTCAGGGATGCGAACAGAGCATGAGCGATCCAGGAAACGTGGTATATGGTCATTAACATCTGTCACGTGTATAGTTGCAGTGGCTGTTCCTATCATACCGCCGCCATCCCGTGCTTCCACCACCAAGACATATGTGTCAGTCTGCTCTCTGTCCAGGCCAGACATTGCCACAGAAACAGTCCCAGTAGCGGGATTGATACTGAACACATCCGCTCCGCTGTTAGCACCATTGAGGGCAGCGTTACCCACAATCCTATAGGCCAACACTGCGTTTTGTCCGACAGCCGCATCATCCAGATCAGTGGCTGTCATCTCCATGACAGAAGTGCCAAGGGGGGAGTTCTCAGCCACATCGCCATGGCAACTGTCTGGGGCACAAGCAAAAATAGGAGCATTGTCGTTTATGTCCCACACGTTGATAATGACATCGGTGAATCCTGTTAGTCCCTCGCCACCCTCATCCGTGGCCAGTACCACAAAACGCCACACTGCCCGGGCCTCACGGTCTAATGTTCTCTGGGCATAAATCTTTCCCGTCACCTCATCAATTATGAACTCGCTCTCAGCACCTTGGCCATGAAGGGAATATCTCAATGCCTCCTGGTCAGCGTCTTTATCTGGGTCTGACGCTGTTACCTACAACATCAAAGAGAATATACTGAAGTTTCATTCTGTAAACTCTATCTTAAGTTTTATATACATCCAACTATCTATCTATCTATGCATCAATCATCCATCTCTCCATCAAAATGTTGAATGCATTCAAAATAACAAATTGATCAGTTTTCATTATAATTATGTAATACAAAATAACCTGGCACACATAAATGAGTGTTTGGGAAAGTGTTTTTTTTTTTTTTTTTTTTTTTTTAAGTAATAGGACTATTACTATTTTTTTAAGTAATAGGAGCCACAAAATGTTGCTATTTTGAAATGACAAAAATATGATCTGAAAAAGAAGTATGCTGATATGTATCAAACAGAGAACCTAGAGATGCTACCTGCAGCACAAAGACAGGAGAACCATCCAACTCCTCTGTCACGCTGCCGTAGTATTCGCTCACAGAGAACACAGGTGCCTCATCATTCTTATTCACAATGGTAACTATTACAGTAGCGTAATCTTCCCACTTCCCATCAGAGGCCAAGACGTGCAACTTGTAGAGCTTGTTCTGTTCATAATCCAGCGGCTGGGCGATGAAGATGGTTCCCACCTCAGGCTCCATGTCAAAAACTCCTCCCACATTACCTGATGTAATCTGGTAGCGCAACTTGGCATTGGCACCTGAAGAATAAGAGCAGTTAATGAAAAAGAGAAAACTTACTCCTCTGGAATTAATTCTTAAGGGGAACAAAGCAAAGATCTACACTGACACTGGTTTAAAGACTTCTGAACAAAAGGCTAATTTAAAAAAAAAAAAAAGGTTAGTAGGAATACATTATGAGCTAGAGAGATAACAAGCTTTTTGCTGCAGGTCAACAAAAATTGCTTCAATGGCTTATAGAGGTTATTGTCAAGAGTAGCCTTGGAAACTCACCACCATAGAAACATACACCAAATAAACCTATGTCTACAAGGAAACATTCATTCTCAATTTTTTTAAATTTTTTTTTTTAACATTTTTAACAATGGTCGATGAAGACATTCACTTATTTCTGAAACCTTGCTTTGTACTTTTGCATAGCTGCTGCCAGACATTCAATCAAAGGCCCATTCAGCTCAAGCTGGGCTTTCTTTCTGAAACACCCAATGTTTCGAACTTAAAAGAAAACATGGTGTTCAAGACTTACAGCTCACTAAACCAGCTTCACATAGCTTAAATCTTTTTCTTATTCTGTCGATGTCGCCAACTTGCTCTCAATCCGCTCTTTTGTGCATGTAACTCAGACTTAATTTATTTTCATTCTAAATTTAATCAATGACGGCTTAGTTTGATTAAGCAGAAGAAATGTGAAAGAGTGAACTCAAACTCAAAAATAAAAAGTCATTCCAAACCTGTTTGACTTTCTTCTGCGAAACACATATACACATTTCTGTCATAACAACTCTCAGGAGATTAGTATGGTAATAGATTGTCATGGTAATAAATAGGGCAATGTCTTGGTGGAATAGATCTGCTACGCTGCTGCAGACTTGCTACTGCCAATATATTCACAGACACTGCTGTGAGCATGTAAGACATGCTGCTGCACATTAGGGATGTGACAGTCAGGAAATTTTCCCACCGGTTAATCGACGTGTGACAACATGGGTAAAACGGGTATCACCGGCGGGGGCTTTTACATCACTAATTCTATCTAAACCGAATGTAAAATACACACGGCCGCTCAGGCATTCATAACGGAGCGGAGCAAAGCGAGTGGTTTCAATGAATTCCTATGAAAGTTAAGCTTCCATAGCAATGAACTGAAACCGCGCCAGTGAACATACACCATGCACAATGACAGTTCAGCCATAAATGCATGCTCTCTGCAGCCGTGAATGAATGACAGTTCGGCCGTGACATTTTAGTGTCGGTTTAGAATTAGCACCAATTTGGAGGAAGGGTTGCTTGAATTGTGGGTTCATTAGCCTATTATTCTTAATGAAAAACACAACAAAACAGTACAATGACAAACTCACTTAAATAGGCGCTTTTACAATTTGCTTTGAAACCAAATCTCCCGCGATCTCCATCTCAGTCAGCTCCTTGCTCTCGTGATAAATGAAATCTGAATCCTGTTGCTGATCTGTGCTGCGGATCATGCTTTATTAAGCAGACACATTCAGCTTTTATTTGTATTGTCTGTTTTCTAACTGAACTAAATAATTTTATTACTATAAAAAAATCAAAACGATGGTGGGGGCAGTGCCACGGTGGGTTAGTGATGTAACCGGTGTTGAGTCTGAACACCGGTAACACCGGCAACACAGACTATTGTAACAAGCCTACTGCACATGTAAAATACATAAATTAACCCCTGTAGCGGATCTATACAAGTGGAGCTGGGGAAAGTAGAGGGATCTAAAGCGCACTGCAGACTGCTAACAGCAACACTACAGGTATTATTTGTTTGAATGTTGAGCCGCAGCTCATTGGTCGCCGATGCAACAACCAATTAGTAGTGCTATAAAAACATATAAAATGACGTGATTGCTACCAAAATACCTATCAGCCTGCACCATTTAGAGTTTCATGCCAGAACTAGCAACCCTCTACAATGCGAGTAAATCACTCACATATGCGAGTAACTCTTCACTCACTCTGGGTGAATAAATAATATCTATCATTAGCCATTGGCTAATAAATGCTTAGATTTTACTCACCAGTGTGTGTGCTAGAGGCTAAGAATAAGTTTAGCATAGATATATTTTCACTCGCTGAACACTCTCCGTCAAGCGATCTGTTTATTTCAGTTCAGCTCAACAGATGCGCAGCGTACCTGTATCTGACATACCGTAAACTAGTGTGAAGGCGCCGTTGCTTTGCTGAAAGTGCTGAGTTTCTCTCTCTATCTCTCTCTCTCTCTCACACACACACACACACACACAGTGCGTGCGCAAAGAGAGAGAGTCCTCAGAATCGACACGCTACATGTAAACCATATTCTTTGTTGTATTTTCAAGTCAAAACAACGGAGTTCTTTTGGAATTATTCAGCTTTTAAGAACAAGCAGAAGATATTCGGTTTCTCCGGTAGTGGGCGGGACTAATGTGCAAACTGCTGCCGCAAATCTCATTGGCTGGTACTGTTTTGATTTCAGCAAATCAGTTTGAGTGAATGCAGACAACATGATTAATATTCATGAACCCAGCAGCTCATCGATCCTTAGTGCGTTGTATATTGTTATTAGTAGTAGAATTAATAGTAGTATTATCTTATTAATAATTACTATTATCTATTACTATTATAATTTTTTACAGAAACACTGAACGTTAAGCTAAAATATAAAATATGCATTTATACGTGTGTATATATAGCTCTGGAAATATATATATATATATATATATATGTATGTACGTATGCATATATTAGGGCTGTCAAACAATTAGCCTATAATATAGATGTAGATCTCAATATAGATGTATAGATGTAGGCCTATATAAATAGAAACAAAACATTCTTAATTGTATACATGCATGTGTGTGTATTTATATATACACAATAATTATACACAGTACACACACATATATTATGTAAACAAACTTATTTTGGATGTGGTTAATCGCGATTAATCGATTTAACAGCACTGATATAAATAAAATAGTGTATCAGTCTGGCGAGTAAACAAAAAAAAATTGACTAGCCAATGGTGATTCTATTGCCAAGGTGTGCGTAGAGGGTTGACTAGTATAAATATTCTTGGAATTCAGCCAATTTGTAATGTTCAGACTCTCTATTGCTCAAATGTCTTTGTACTGATCGAACTTTTAGGTCAGAGTTCACTAAACAGGTTTCATTCATATGTGAATGAATGGAGGAGAATGGAGTACAAAGTAAAAGCCATCTTAAAAGGGAAGAAATAAAAATAAAAAAAACCGTGTTGAGGTTTGAGCATGCTATGTTATTAAATTCTTTATTACTCTGCTGTTATTTTGTATTTAGGACTCAAAGCTCATCTCTATGAGGTAGGTAATAAATGCAAAGAGACTTCATGTAAACAAATAACCCAGCTAAGCAAACAGTGCAAAAACTCTTCTGCTTAACAATCCTTCAGATCAGCTTGCAGTGTGTTTGGATATCCCTGCTGGTACGAGGTTAATGAATAGGGAACAACACATTAGGAGCCTTATCGCCATTTCATCTCCACCATCTCGTGTTGCCTTGGGTACCTCTACAAAATTGCATTAGGGAATATTTGGCTTATTTGAGTTTTCTGCTAATACACAGAATCAAGCATGACTTCCTTATGAAAGAGCAGATGTACTACGATGGCTCGCCAGCTTCCTGTGGCTCTGCTCCAGTGGCTGCGAGGGTTAAGTCAGAGCTGCAGTGAAGGTTGAAATCTATTCATCAGGGTAAAGCTTCATGTCCAGCCACCCCAGGCTGTATTATGATGAATGACTGATACAAGAATTTCCTTCCTTCTCCCCTGCATCAAATCCACATTGAGGAGCGAAACATGGATTCAACTGGACCACAGGGAATTACGCGCTTCAGTAGTGCGTCTGTATACCGAGGCAGGCTGGCTGATGAGTTATGTAGACTATCCTCTTTGTGCGTGTTTTGTGAGTGTGTGATAAAACAAAAATATTATCCAAGGCTTTTGCATTGCAATGTATGAGGCTGGTAATCTTGGGAGCAGCATTTGTTATGTTCTCAGGGTATATTGATGAGGAACCAACTGTCTCTGTCATTCATGAGTGGTACAGATGTTATTGCACAGAGCAGAAGAATATGAGAGTAATAGCCTGGAGACAAACTCAAGCTCACGGGAACATGTTCTAACTGTGTTTCATTAATACTGTCATGTGCTAGCCAAACCCAGTGAGAATTAGTATGCACTAATGTAGTCCAACTGCAGGAACAATGTAAATATTAAAAGAATATTTGTTTTTTTGTTCAAAATCTTTTGTATTTTTAATCTTGAATACCCCCGAAATTAAATATATAATAGAATAATAACAATGTCTAATTTTCCTCACTTTTTTTTTTTGTATCTTTATAAATTAATCATGAGGAAAATTAGACATTTCCCTTATACCAGGCTCGAGCACTGGAGCACTGGGAAAATTCCTGGTGGCCTGACCATTATACCATAGTGATAATTTCCGAATTCAGCATTCAATAATAAATCAATAATAAATCATTAATCTGTTAGTCATGATTGGCATTGATTCGGTTATTTGATTTGATTCGAACCTTTAATTATTTTGCATGGCCCCACTTAGACCTTTTTTTAAATGTGATGGCCATACATAAAATAGGGTTTCAAATTTTGGTCTGGGTGTATTTAATGGCCTGGATGAGTATGAGATTCCCCGGCCTAAAATTGTGCCCCAGTCCGGCCCTGCCTCAGACTTTGCATAAAATGTATCCACCAGGTGAAGATCATACCTTGCTAGCTTTGATATCAGGTTCTCAAATCTACAATAAGACTCATTTACACACTTCCATTTACAAATGAGCATATTAATCTACCCATCAGCCAGCCCCTCCTCATCTTCACCTACCTTCATCTTCATCATTAGCACTGACTGTGAGGACGGTGGAGCCCACGTCAGCATCCTCATCCACATCGACTTCATATACAGACTGCGCGAACACCGGCTTGTTATCGTTCACATCGCTGATGAAAATGCGCACATACGCCGTATCTGATGAGAGCAAAAACACATACAAAATTAGCAATCTGTGTTCATACACTCTTATCTTTCCTTCCTATCTCAGTGTTTGCCTCTCTCGTTTCCCTCTCTCTCCCCTCCCTCCCATCTTTGTAAATATCTGACATTTCTAATTCCATCAAGTTCCTGTGTCTTGTTTGTCTCATTCATTTTCTGTCCATCTTCATCTCTCTATCTTCCTCTCATGTGTTCTACGTCGTGTCTGAAGTCATCAGGTGATGTGTAGAACCCTGGGGGTTCTGTGTTTACTGAATGCATGCAAGTGAAATTTGTGATGCTTGCCCGATTTTAAATGTGATATAATTATGAGTAGACACATCAATTACAATCTGGTGCTGAAGATAAGAGCAGTTATTAAAGGGATAGCTCACCCAAAAATGAAAATGCAGAGACTCTTTGCATTAAGTGTATTTCAATGTAGTACATTATAATAAACTACAGACCATCCAGACCAAGTGACATGTTGTGCCATTTTACCGTTTCTACAGACTGAAGTGAACAGTGCATCAAAACAATGGAGCGGTTCACACCACAAGTGCTCAGGGTAATGATCTTTCGACACTACATCAAATATTTTTATCTAGACCCAAACGTGGTTTATTCAAGCCCGTTCCGCTCTGTGTACGTTGCTTCTCTCTCTTGCTAAAGACGTAAAGCGCCACATTATGATCTGCAGATGATGTGGTTATGTGAACAAAAGTGGCAGAAACACCTGAGCAGGAAAATAGATAATTTTGCTAAAATGCTGCAGAAAACAAGAATTCAGCAAATGCTATTTTTTTATCTGTCATACAGATGACCAATTAACTAAACCAGGTTTTTGACAAGATGCCATTAGACGGTTTGTTTTTTCCCCATACATTATTATTCATTATATTAAGTGCATTTCATAATAAACTTTATAATAATAATAATTTTATAATTTGGAACATTATTTAGAGATGCCAAGGGAAGACAAAAAAACTTTAAAATTATTAGTTAACTTTTTGATTATTAGTTTATTGCTTTGAGCAAAATATAAAAATGTCTATATGCCATGTCTAATAATAATAATAATAATAACCTGATAAAACATTCATATGCAGTTGGGATAAATATTTACTTTTTTGGTAAACATCGTAAAAAAAGATCGTAGACATCACAGTTTTGGAAATAGGAAATACAGAGACCGGACCTCTTGGAACTTTAATTGAATACCCCGACTGTATTTATTAAAATCATATATGGTTAAATGGCTGCCTTATTGGGACTTTACTTGTTGTTCTATCCCTAAAGGCCACCCCTAAACATATCCCTTAACCATATTTAACCTGCTTAATTAGTACACATGTCCTTGAAAGTCCAGGAAGGGAGCCACATTTTTCAGCACATCAATATCGTAACAATATTAGCTGCATGTGATGTGAATATGCCAGCTGGTCCAATAAATGCAAGGACAATTAATGGCCTATTAAATGCCTGTTGAATACATTATTTCCAATAATAAATACCTGTTGGGCACTTTATTTCTGCTTTTCGAATATTTTTTATATATTTAAAATAAACCACTCTGAGCTGATTTGAAATGGAAAAAGGAAGAAGAAAGGGATCGGAAAAAGACGGATTCGAACTTGAGTTGGTTGTGTCAAAAACTAAATTCTGTCATCTTTTACTCTCTCTCATGTTTTCCAAACCGGGATAACTTGAAACACAAAAGATATTTTGGCCACCAAACATATTTAGTAACTGTTCTGAGTCATATTGTATGGACAAAAAAATTCTTTCTTTTTTTTCTTTTATGTTCCACAGAAGAAAGAAAGTCATTCTGGTTTAGAAAGGAGAGACATGGAGTTTTCATTTTTGGGTAAACTGCACCTTGCATACAATTATAAAGAAATGCACAGAAGAACTTAAACAAACATGCTGTGCCCTTTTCAAAACCTTCAGTTCAGTCAGGGCTGTGAGAGGCAGATTCGTAGATAAAGTGTCTGATTCGACTCTTGATCCCGCTCTCTTTCTGACGTGTTATGTTGTGTAAAAAGAGCACAGCATACGCTAAGCTGCCATTCTGTGACAGGTTGGCATGTTGTTCAGAGCTCCACCATGAAGACATGGTCATGTTTTCCCCTCACAAGTGCAGAGGCAGAACTCTGTTGTGTGATTTTCTGCTCAAACAACACTTTTTTTTTGTGTGGGTTTCTGTGTGTGTGTTTCCTTGGATGTTTTTGACAGCATCTTAGTATAATTAGCATTCATGTGTTTCTGTGTAATTGTGTGCATGTATACCATGTGACTGCTCATCAACACCCTGTCTCCTGTGTGCTCGACCATATTTGACACTGTCACATTGTCAATTTGATAATCGACACTTGTTTATCTCACTATAGTATAAGTGTGTTGGAGTGCACATCTTTTGCCCTATTTTGAGTGCAAGGCAAACTGTGAGCATACAGACAGCAGAGAATGATAGAGAGTACTGGAGCAGACTGCTTTCTCTCTCAGACTGTCCCTGCAGCTCCCTGATGTCTCCCCCTCCCCTCAGGCACCTTCATCAACTTTTACACCAGCAAGAGTCACACACATTATGTTTTTTTTTGTCTTGCTGACTTCAAGTGTTACAGAGTTATTTAGGCAGAGGGAAAATGAGATGCTGTTAATAATCCATACAATGAATGAAAAATACATTTCTGTGAGACTCTGTCTAGCCCTGTGGTCTAACAAATCCAATCAAACTGTTACGCTGTCTATGTTAAACGAGGATTATGCAATGCAATATTTTACACGGCTAATGGAAATATTCCCCTGAACTTTAGATCCCCTTTAGCTCTGTATTGTGAAAGGCCGAAAAACCCACTGGCTACATTCAAACAGTCAGTGTTTGAGATTGACAGCTGTAATGAATCACTCAATGTTTTTTTTTTTTTTTTTTTGATTGATTGTGGCATTGTGGCAGTGACAAAAGCATACATCAAATATGGTCTGAATGAGTCCTGAATATTTAAGAGAGTCAGTTCAGTTGTAAAATGTGGATATCCTAGCCAAATTGTGTTTATGAGTCTTAAACAGACTAACATCACGACTGCAAGTGTGATTTTGTATGTTTGGATAGATGCTGAAACGTACAATATGGACATAACGACAACATTTAAGCATTGACATTATTACATACTTACAATTTAAGAAACTTAATTTTTTTTCAAATCTTTTATAGTCTAGATGTTTGTATAAATGCCCTTTTAGCATTTTATATACATTTTAGATCCATTAACCCTACTGCCAACCCCAAACATAACCATTTAATAGACAATATACAAATATATTTAATTGATTCTTGAGATAAGGGACAAAACATGTCCCAAACACAAAAGCCCTATTTATTAGGGCTGCAACTAACGATTATTTTGATAATCGATTAGTTGGTCGATTATTTCTTTATTTACTTATTTATTGCTTAATCGATTAATTGGATAAAAGGCCCTTTTTTTATTTTATTGACAAAACACACTATTCCAATTCCTGCCCAACTCTGTCCTTCAAACACGTGTCAGCTGAGTGCTATGAACACACACAAAAATGAACCATGGTTTTACAATGAACAAAATAAACAATAATAATAATAAATAAATAAATAACAGGGTTATTGTAGTTATTCAATGGTAACCACAAATTAACCATAGTTTTGTTTCAATCCATAGTTTAATTATATGGTATTTGTGTGATTATACAATTTGTAATCAGTATGGCAAAAACATGGTTTTATTATAATAAAAACATGGTTTTACTATCTAACAGAACCATGGGTAATTTCCGTAAGTGTATATCTGTGCTATAGCCTACATTATGTGCAACAAAAAAAGTTACTAAGCAAAAGGAGTTTAAATCCCTACATTAAAATGATATTAAAGAAAAACAAAAACACAAATTCAGTGTTACCAGATAAGAGGAATGTTCTGCAGGAACGAACACACACACACACACACGCTCTGTTACTGTCATTTCGTTATCCTGTAGAAACGTCTTACATGTATATTCAATTACACGCCATTATCCCTTTAAAGTTACTACTCTCATAAAATACTTGAATTACATGTTGACTTTTAAACCTAAATTTAGCGTCCAACAGCAGATATTTCAGCTAAATGAATGCTTTTGCGCTGAATGTCTCCCTCAGTCTCGATTGCGTTCTGCCTGTTTGACGCGCATGCGCACGCGCGCCGGTTCAGTGAAGTTTGAAGTTTAACACAGACTGTCAGGACGCGCTTTAATGCAAAATGGAAATGCTTGCGTGAATTAGTAGCATGTAGGTTACAGATGAGGATATAAGTACTGTTCTCTATATAGATCAGTGGATATAATCTATAAAATGAACGTTTTACGCTGCGGACGCACACGCATCTATCAAAGCGCATGACGGTGTGTTAAACGTTAATGCATTCACTTGAAGATTAAAATAAACAGTTCTCATGTTTTGGGTGCTTGGATCATGTACCTTTCCTGCATCAGCTCACTCTGTTTCCACTCCACTATTTCTAGATGCACATTTTGTCCATAAAATGCGTTATTCAGCGCTGTCATTTGGCGCGACTGGTGGAAGCTTTGCGTACAGAGGGCAGACCCGACTAATCGATAATGAGAATCATTATCAATGATTGTTATTATCGATTATTATCGATTAGTTGTTGCAGCCCTACTATTTATGTTAAAAAGTAAGAATGTCAGCACAATAAAAATACTTTAAAAGTAACATCTAAGGGAAATTTGTATACTCAGTACATTCATTGGTTATTCTTTTAAATAATTTCTTTAGTATCATTTTAAAAGCACACTCTATACATGGAAACACATGTAATTTAACCTGTCCTCATCATGATGTTACAGTGTAAAACTGCCAAACAAAGTGTTTAAAAAAGCAACAAATTAAAAAATACACAGTTACATTCGAAGGCGGAGATCTTTAAGATATCAAACAATACAACAAGTAAATATTGAATTATATTTTCCATTTAAAAAAAATAGCTATAAAAATTGTCCTCACTTTAAGTCAACTACATCAGGGTTTTTTATAAATCTAAATAAATCAGGCAGTGTCAAGGTCAGCTTTAACTCTGAAGAGCACTTATTTCCTGCTCATTGTGGTTCTCACAGTAGGGCACATAGTCCTGGAAGTTATAGATTTTTTTTTATATTTTAAACAAACAATATTGAAGTCTCTGCGGTCACAGACCTAACATGTCAACTCTGTCAACGCAGTGTAATAGTTTGTGTAAATAGTTGTGGGATAAATCTGGCCATTTTGATAAGTTTATTAAGGCAGCTACAACTAAATTGCTCCACTGTACAACACGTGGTTAAGGTGGAAAAAATTTAATTGTCAACTCCATCAGGTTTTATGTCTGATAGTTGACAAGTGCTCTCAAAAAGTCTGTATAATGTGATTTAAGTTTTTGTGCATATGGGGAATTCTTCTAATGCTATTTCATGATTCTATTTACATATACTGTACATTTGGCCCCAGCTGGACCTTTGTCAACTCCATCAGTATTTGTCAACTCTTGTACACTTGTACACTGTCAGGTGAAGGTTTTCGTTAATTTTGAAAGATATGTCTTATTCTTTTTTTCAATGTATTGTGTAAAAATGTTAAAACATCAATGGAACTACATTATAATATGTTTTAATTACCTAAGAACATGGTGATATACATTTAATATTAAAAGGAGGGAGGAGAATTAAGGAATTTTTACAAACTAAGGAACCAATATTACAGACTTTACACTGTTTTTGGATAGATTCAATTTAAGTAGCATGCTTTTAGTGTGTCTAACGGAGTTGACACAAATTAAGTTATGGAGTGAATTAATATCATTTTTTAGAAAATTATTTAGAAATAAGCCTGTTCCCTTACATGGTTCATTATCTGAGACCTTTGTCTACAAAAACACAATTTTTTAAAATGTAGTGTTAGTTTTTATTTTTAACATCTAAAACATATTTTGTCCCTTATCTCAAGAATCAGTGATTTATATAAAATGTAAAGGACAAGAATGTGTTGGAAAATTATCATTTTAGTAACAATACAGCATTAAAAAGATATTTTGATCCACTAATCCCACTCCTACCTCTAAACCTACCCATAACCAGTGTAATCACAATCATTTATTTATTGCAAAATTGTCAAAAGCGGTACCAGAAGTAGTCCAAATGACAATGCATTGCAGTTGCAGTCCTCTCTGGCTGTTTATAATAGTTTTATATGAGGTTCAGAGCACAATTTAAGTTAATAATTGCTGAAAATGTTATCCCAGCCCACTCTATGAAGGCACACATTTCTCATTCAAATGCACATAACCCAAAACAAGGCATTTCACAATCTGTGACGAAGTAGACAGGAGCCAATAAGTGTACTCTTGAGGTGGCAATATTTGAATTTATAACAAGCGCGGGTTTTGACATTTACGGTCGCTGCTGACAATGGAAATTAAAATCGGTGAATAAAGGCTTGATTTTGTTCCACTAAAGATTTGGATTACAGCACATGAATAAAATGTATTGCGTTTGTGAATTTGTTTAGCTTTTTTGTTGTATCTTATGGTTCTAATGTCAGTCACAGCATAGTACTATACTGAGGAAAGCTTTTTGTGTCTCACGGCAACATGATAATGATTTTAAGGTTGTTTATAATCCTTCAAAACAAATTTGCAGCAAAATTCACACAGAACAGAGCGAAATGTTATTTCATATGAGTAAACTTTGTTTAATAAATGCGACTGAAAACATATTGATATGACAGTTAAATACAACAGAATCAAAATATTAATTTCACGATTTAAATACTCATAAATAATTATTCTTACACGTTTTGTATGTCTGTAAAGTTGTTCCTATGCAAATAATTTACATTTTAGTGCTGTCAATATTGTACATTTCAGTGTCTATGGAAACATAAGCAATTGTAGCTACATGGTAGAACCAAACTTTATGTAAAAATACACAGGAATAATCATGAGATCACTATTGAACTGTAGTATAATGTTAATATCACATTTGCAATCCTGTTGACATTTAGGACAAACAGCACTAACATTGATATTGCTAACTATATCATATTTTATGAATATAAAACAATAACTCATACAGGGGCATTTTTTTTTTGTTGCACATTTTAGATATTTATTTTAAATAATTTTAAATAATTATGGTGCCATTTTTGCCCCAAGGTCCCAATGATTTCTGACTCTGATTTCCAGTTACTTTGTGTATGTATGCACTGCGAATGAAAAACAACCACTGCACATCTACGAGAAACACAGTAGTGGAATTCCTGCATGAAAGTGTTTTTGAAAGAATCAATGAATGATTCAATGACTGGCAGTCAAAATGTCTGTCTGGAACACAAGTGATCCAGACAGTGAAAAAGGAGATTCGAGGAGTGGAATAAACCATTGTATAATGTATAATGTTAAGAAATGAGATTTTTTTTCATATGAGCCACATTAGGCTTGCTGTACCTGAGTTGGGTTGTCCATGCTTCCCTGGCCTGGCTGATTCCCAGCCATCTACTGACTTCACTTCCAATAGGTAGGATCCCTTGGTCTCACGGTCAAACACAGTCTCTGTATAGATGGTGCCCAGCTCAGGATCAATGCGGAAATACTGATAGTCTCCACTTCGGTCATTCAGTAGAGAGTATGAAATCTGATACACACACACAAAAAGGGTAAGAAGAAATGACATATAGAAGAGAAATAGTGTGAAGCCTGTCACAGAACTGTTAACAGGCTTGTGTGAAAAGTGCATTAATAATTAACACCAGTCTTCATGTGTACATGTTACAGCCTTTGTCTGTGTAAATGTGTGTTTAAGATTATTCAACCTCATCTAATCCCATGTAATTAAACAATCCAGCTTTCTCCTCATAACTTATTCACCCAGCACTCTAACGCTGTGTGAACAGCACTAACGCTAATGCTGAGACCTCCTATTGCTTGTTCTGCCAGTAATGCCGGTAACGCACATTGGCAATTTCCCAGCAGGTAAAGCAGAAATCAGGGCCATTCAAGTTAAGAATAATGAAGCTAATCTAGATAGCCAAAACCGTTGAATTGATGAAGAGGTGCCAACTGCTGTTTCAACAAGCCCCAAACAACAATTATCAGACAAGCTGCTCTGAATGGCCGTACTAAACCAGCATGATGTGGGTATTAAATGATGCCCTGCCGGCCGCATTAGAGCCGAGAACTCAAATAAGAGGCTGAATTAAATGTAAACGGCATAATAAAATGATTGCAGGGGTCAGGTTAATAAAACACACAACAAACCCCATCTGGCACAAAAGGGTGTGTGTGTGTTGGGTTGTAAGAGAAAAAGAATGATATTATAATCTGCATCTGCAATTCAAAAAGCTGTTGAAAGGCCACTCTATAAGGAAGAAAAAATACTAACAACCAAAAAAAGAAACATTTCATCACACCCCTTTGAATCAGCTAACAGAACATACTACCTTAAAAAACAGCTTTTATTCAACAAAACACGTTAAGATAAGACTATTATGATGTTACAAAAGTAAATGATGTTCTTTTGAACATTCCATTTATCAAAGAATCATAAAAAAGAACAACTGTTTACAACATTGATCATAATAATACATGTTTAATGAGCACCAAATCAGCATATTAGAATGATTTCTGAAGGATCATGTGTAATGAGCAATGGTGCTGAAAATTCAGTTTTGCCATCACAGAAATAAATTACGTTATTTTAAATTTGTAATAACATCTCAGAATATTGCAGTTTTACTGTATTTTTTGATCAACTGCAGCCTTGATGAACATAAAATACTTTTTTCAATACCAATTTGGACATAACAATTTAATTTTTTTATATTTCTTTAAACAGAATGTATAGATAAATCTAGAATGTAAATAAATCTAAGGCATATATCATGTTTGCCATCCCACTGAAATATGACACAAACAATGCAGAGAAACAATAGTCAGTATTTTATCAGTATAAATAAGCAAGTTTTTGAGGTCATAGTGTTATACAGTGTACAGAGTATTCTATTCATCCTGACCAAAGCCTGGCTGTATCACAGATTACTATTATTTTTATTTTTTATATTTACTTTCAACAGTGAGCATAATGCTTAGTATAGTGTATATATACGGTGTTTACAGATTCATTCACATATGGAGGGTGACTCAGGGAATAGCGAATTCAATTGAAAAACACCATTTCATACCTTCCCATTCAGCCCCAGATCAAGATCATTGGCTGACACCTGGAGAACTAGAGTCCCAATTTCCACCCCTTCAGTCACAGATGCCTCGTATATGGAGGAGGTGAAGAACGGAACGTTGTCATTGACATCTGTGAACAGCAGACAGCCACACGGTCACATTGTAATTAAAACAGCTCCATATCGGTGAGATATCTGTTATAAAACTTGATACATGGGCGTCGGAACCACTGAATGTGGGTGGGACAAGACTTTTGTCGTCACTTTTACTGTCTATAATTCTGTTCACCTACCCCCTAACCAATAAACACTTTATTATTAAACACACATTAGACGCTTTATTTCCACGTTTCAAATATTTTCTTCATTTTTATTAAAAATAAATTACTTTCCGATCTGATATGTGATGGGCAAAGGGAAAAGAGCGAGTTCGGCAAAAGGAGGATTCGAACCTTGGGTCAATTTGCGTCAAAAGTTTCTGCCATGTGTCTTACCCCTATACTATTGCCACTGTAAATAATTTGGTGTCTTCTGTCTTTTTGTCTGGCCCCAACAAGACATTTAGTACACAATGCAGACTATTTGCACTTAATGTAAATTGCATCTACTCCAGCAAAAAGTTTTACCCACCCACCCACAATTTTTTTTTTTTTTTGCTTCCGAATGATATATGAATTGATATAACACTTTTCTTTGGTTGTTGCATAAAGAAAGACTTTTAGATGACTTTACTGGTCTGTTGCACACAATATGAACTCAGACTCTCTGTAATTCAAAGAAGCTGAATAATGTGAATAATCCTTTATAGTTTTAAAGGGATAGTTCACCCAAAAATGAAAATGAAAATTCTGAAAAAATGAATAAATAAAAAAAAAAAAATATCTGTCATTAACACTTTCATGTGTGAGTTTAAGATATACACTGTGTATCTGATATGAATAAAGTATGTCTGCAAATTATATTTGAATGGATTGTTATTGAAGCTTCCATAGGCACAAATGTGTATTTTACAAACTATAAATTTACTGTTTTACTAGTATTCATGTGTATTTAAATTTTTGAAACCTAAAATAAACATTATGTGGTTGAAAACACTGCATAGTAATGATAAATGACAAGCACTGAGTGCGGGTCCGTCTCTGGCTCAGTGCGAGCCAAAGTGTGAAAACACAGTTTGAATCTGGCAGTTATGTCATGTCACTGACCATTCTAAATCCTATATGTGGAACCGTACTCTCAGTGGCACAGAAATAAAAATCCCATATGTGGGACGGTACTGCTCAAAAGGTTAATTACTCACCCTCATGTCACCCTCATTGCTGAAGCTCAAACGTGCTGCATAACATATGAGAATGAACCTCATTGGTTCTTGCTGAAGCTCAAACGTGCTGCATTATACATGAGAATGAACCTCATTGGTTCTTGCTGAAGCTCAAACGTGCTGCATTATACATGAGAATGAACCTCATTGGTTCTTGCTGAAGCTCAAACATGCTGCATTATACATGAGAATGAACCTCATTGGTTCTTGCTGAAGCTCAAACGTGCTGCATTATACATGAGAATGAACCTCATTGGTTCTTGCTGAAGCTCAAACATGCTGCATTATACATGAGAATGAACCTCATTGGTTCTTGCTGAAGCTCAAACATGCTGCATTATACATGAGAATGAACCTCATTGGTTCTTGCTGAAGCTCAAACATGCTGCATAACACATGAGAATGAACCTCATTGGTTCTTGCTGAAGCTCAAACGTGCTGCATAACACATGAGAATGAACCTCATTGGTTCTTGCTGAAGCTCAAACGTGCTGCATTATATATGAGAATGAACCTCTTTGGTTCTTGCGGAAGCTCAAACGTGCTGCATTATACATGAGAATTAACCTCATTGGTTCTTGCTGAAGCTCAAACATGCTGCATTATACATGAGAATGAACCTCATTGGTTCTTGCTGAAGCTCAAACGTGCTGCATAACACATGAGAATGAACCTCATTGGTTCTTGCTGAAGCTCAAACGTGCTGCATAACACATGAGAATGAACCTCATTGGTTCTTGCGGAAGCTCAAACGTGCTGCGTAACACATGAGAATGAACCTCATTGGTTCTTGCGGAAGCTCAAACGTGCTGCGTAACATATGAGAATGAACCTCATTGGCTCTTGCAGAAGGTCAAACGTGCTGCGTAACACATGAGAATGAACCTCATTGGTTCTTGCGGAAGCTCAAACATGCTGCGTAACACATGAGAATGAACCTCATTGGTTCTTGCGGAAGCTCAAACGTGCTGCGTAACACATGAGAATGAACCTCATTGGTTCTTGCGGAAGCTCAAACATGCTGCGTAACACATGAGAATGAACCTCATTGGTTCTTGCGGAAGCTCAAACGTGCTGCGTAACACATGAGAATGAACCTCAATGGTTCTTGCTGAAGCTCAAACGTGCTGCATTATATATGAGAATGAACCTCATTGGTTCTTGCGGAAGCTCAAACGTGCTGCATAACACATGAGAATGAACCTCATTGGTTCTTGCTGAAGCTCAAACGTGCTGCATTATATATGAGAATGAACCTCATTGGTTCTTGCGGAAGCTCAAACGTGCTGCGTAACACATGAGAATGAACCGCATTGGTTCTTGCGGAAGCTCAAACGTGCTGCGTAACACATGAGAATGAACCTCATTGGTTCTTGCAGAAGCTCAAACGTGCTGCGTAACACAAGAGAATGAACCTCATTGGTTCTTGCGGAAGCTCAAACGTGCTGCGTAACACATGAGAATGAACCTCATTGGTTCTTGCAGAAGCTCAAACGTGCTGCGTAACACAAGAGAATGAACCTCATTGGTTCTTGCGGAAGCTCAAATGTGCTGCGTAACTCGCGAGGATGAACTTCATTGGTTCTTGCACATCAAGCGAACATGCTTGAGCTTTCATTTGTTTACCACAACTGATGTGTGAGTTTATGAATGTTTATGTGAATAAAAGCCTAAATTCAATCTGTTCATCATATAAAGCGATCGAGTCTCTTCCAAAATGTTTTGACTAAACCACACAATTCATATAGATTAGTTTTACGAACTCTTTAAGATTCAACTTTTTGAACCATCAATGTGGTAGTTGTGCGGACTGTCAATGGAGGAACAGAAATCTCTCAGATTTCATCAAAAAGATCTTCATTTGTGCTCTGAAGATGAACGAAAGTCTTACAGGTTTGGAACGACATAAGGGTGAGTAATGACAGAATTTAAATTTTTGGGTGAACTATCCCTTTAACAAGACATTATTCATGTGAATCAATATTTTTGCATTATATAATAGTTGTTTGTTTTCCAGCATTAACACAACAGTTTGGCCTCTTATATGTGGAGATTCTGCCATTATGAAGTGACTTTAAAGATGCAGAAATATCCTTTGGTAGCTTGAGGGAAATTAAACCTCTGGCTTTCCATCAAAACAAATCAGACTTATCTAAACTTTGACATTATGTCTTATCTAAGCCTCATTACGTTAGTGGATTCTGTGTGTTCAAGAGAAAAATTAATACCAAGACTACTCTCCTAAAAAGTGCTTCTCTCAGTAGTAGAAGGGACATGAGGACATTGGAATTTAGGGTAAGATCTTTAATGGGTTCAATGATTCCAGACACTAATCACCATCTGATGCACTTTGAGGTTTTAATTTTCTATCAGCCAAAGCCATAAACCATGAATTAAACAGGAAGGCCAAATCCATTACAACCTCCTCCCTCCAGCTCTCCCTCATTTAGCTCTGCCTCACTCTCTATCCCTCTCTTTTAAGTACGGCTATACTCTTAAATGGAGAAAGAAGCACTGGTGTAAATAAGTCAGAAGGAACAGAACAGATGAATTATTTGTCTGTGGCTTATGCTGAATGATAAAGTGTTTTCCATGAGGATGTTACCCTTCAGATCACTGATCCTAATCAGGTGCAAGTGTCCTGCTCCTACAACTCCAGAGGCATTAACATACATCTTGTAAGTACTGTAACTGTAGCTAGATCATTATTAAGAAGCAGTCATAACTAGGGGAGAGCAGAGGGTTCATCCATGAAGAGTGAGCTAGATTAACACTGTGGGGCAAAGTCTGTAAATTACAGGGGGAAGAGGTGAGACTTCCTGCAGTGGAAGAGATGAACACAGAGGAATACTTAAGTAGAGGCGAACAGACAGGGTGGGATGAAATAAAGGCCATTAAAGAGTTGTGCCTATATAGGACACATTCTGCAGTAATCATAGTTTAAGAGCGTGAATGGATTATAAAAATAAATGAACAAGTGTAAAAAAAGGAACTAGATTAGATTAAAAGATGTCATTTTAAATGCGATTAACATGTAGATATAAAGACACTTCCTTGTAAATCGCTTTGATAAGAAATAAGAAAGTTCCTTTTAGGAATATAAATGGTTTGTAAACAAGCTTGTAAACCAACAGCACCACAGCGACTACATGCACAGTTCACTGTTCATTTGAATCAGTTCAATCCAACTGCAAATTGTCTAGGTGTAATGGTTATGTACTCTAAACTCTGCAGTTCAGTGAAAAAATCTATTTGTACCATATGCATTCTGAAAATTATCTCTGAGTACACAAAGAGATGCATTTCATTCAGTTTACATTAAAGTGCCCCTATTATGCATTTTCGAATGCAGTGTGTAGAATAGCTGTTTGTGAATGTAAAAGGTCTGCAAAGTTTTAAAGAACAAAGTGCATGACAAATAATATTACCTAAAAGTCACCTAAAAGAAATAATAGATTCTGAACTGCCTAAAACGAGCCATCAGCAATTCCAGTCTCACTTACTGTTATAAACCTACGTCACCATTAATAAAATGTAACCATTATGCATAACCTGCATAGGTTTGTAACAAGTTTGCATAATGCCAGCTTATGGTCTTCATTGGCTGCCCTCTGAAAAATGTCTACTTTAACCTGCCCTCAAACACTGCAGTTGTAGCTGAGGCCTGGAAGAGTTTGCTTTGTGTTCTCGACATGGCGATAAGACACTGTTTTTTTGTTTACTGGGCCATCAGAGCAGCTAAGGCTCTCGGAAAGGAATCTTCAAACGAATCGTTTTCAGACCCTGAGAAATGAGGTCAGTGTTTCCTCTAGGATTTTTTCTAGCTGTGTTACGCTAGTGGTGGCAGGCCTATTTCCACAGGGGGCATCACCCATGGGTGATGTCTCATAGACCACGCCCCCTTCCCCCTGGTGGTTAAACCTCCCCACCCAAGAATCACAAGCACTCACACACAGGCCACTTTCTGAGATGAGGAATTGAAAAATTAAAACAACCAACCATCTCTGTCAAAACTAATTTCGGAAGATATTTATTTCCCTGAATTTAGATTTAAACTACCACAGTAAGAGATGGCTATTTTCATAATCTATGGCGAAAATACTATTATAAATTAGGTTGGATTTCAGCAGCAAAAGTTATTCTATAAAATCAAGAGTGCACAATAATTTTATAAAATCTAGTGAAAATAAAAGAAGAAATAAAATTTAGTGAAAAAAAAAAACATTTAGAGGGGAACAAATAAAAGGTAGAATGTTACACATTGCTCTTTGTATTATAAAATACATTGATGAAAAACAAGAAAAAATATTTAGGCTATAATTACACTATAAAATGAAAAGACATGTATTTTAAATGTACCGTTTTAATGAGGCAGCAACATGATAGATAGGACAGAACAAGATAGGCTGTTAATAATATTTTATTGTGCAAAAGTATTATAATATGAAAGGCTCCAATATGTTATAGTGTGGCAAAGTGCCAGTGCGCAGAATGATGCGCTTGAAGCAACATGGAGTAACATGGTGCCGCTGTTTGAATGCTGACTGGAGAATGAATGAGGAGAGATGAGTTTCCATTAACTTGAACTTAACAACTTAAATATTAATTTGAGAAGTGACAAAATCTTTATGGTGCTTTACAATTATTTTTGTATGCCTTTAGTGGGGCTTAACAATAGTGTGCACACAGGGCTTGACATTAACTTTTTTGCTCACCAGCCACTGTGGCTAGTGGTTTTCCAAAGTTACTAGCCACTCAGCATTTTCACTGGCCACAATTATGCTGTTGGGAAATTACATTTGATATGATTAAAGTTGACTTTGGCAAGCTTCAATTACTTGACTTTGAGTAATTTTACTTGATTTAGAATATTTAAAACCCTTTCAAACTTTCAAATGCAGAGTGACTACCCAAATCAAGACTACATTGTATATCAGCTGGTATGTGCAGGTGGGCAATATGAGCATAGGCTAATATTAGAATGAGTTATTTTTGTTAGGCTATATAAAATAACAAAGAAGCAAATTACAAAAACAAATTTTTCAACTACAGTAGGTTTATTTAATATGTATACATTTATTTAACATCTGTACACTTAGTTGTTTGATTAACATTAATGACAGACAGGTATTTAATTGGGCTGCTGAATGCATGGACATAATATTCTGACACATATCCAGTTATAACCCACTTGTTAACGTTAAGCCATAACCGACTGTGTTAATGCGAGATATTCCACACGATGGACATTTTGACATCTGTGTCCGCGTGTATTTGACTATTCAGGCGCAAGGAGAACTGATCGTGCATGCGAGAGAGAGAGAGAGAGAGAGAGAGAGAGAGAGAGAGAGAGCAGAGAGAGCGTTTCTGTTGTGTGTCATTCAGCACGATTCCGCCTATCCAGTATTCATTAACTGCAAGTTAATCGATAAAGAATTGTAATTGAATTGTAATTTTGTGGTACGACGGTCTTGGCATTTCATTTGGCTGTAGGCTGAAATTATATTCAACCCGCCAATGTGACTAGTGGGAGTGGCTGTTAATGTCAAGCGTGTGCACAACATCGGACGTCACTGAGAAGCTAAAGCTGTTTTTGGTGTGGCGGCCCGCCATGGCCGAATAAATGTAGCAGAAACACTGGAGGTGATATACAATGTATATTATGAGAAAATTAAAGTGTTTTTTTTGTTTTTTTGGTACCTTTCATGCATGCAAACCGATTGTAACAAAATGAGGAACCTTTAAAATAGCATAATATTTTAGCATAATAGCACTGAGGAATGTTTTTTATTCTTGACATACTGTAAACTAATACATAATACTAAAACATGTTTCTCTCTCATTTACTGCAGATGACCTTTACCTGTGATGTTTATGTGAACAGTAGTGAAGGCCGCCAGGGGTACAGGAGCCACATTCTGAGCTCGGACCCTAAGCATGAAGTTGCGGGTGGTCTCATAGTCCAGGGGCTCTGCAACAAGTATAGAGGCGGAGCCATCTTCACGATTCGGGGTTAGGTAGAAACGAACAGGCATGTTGCTCTCTGGCACCAATCCATCCTCCAAGTTATAAGTCACCCTCGGATCACCCAGCGGAGAAGTGGCCTTGATAGTCTGAAAATTGAAAATTGGTTTGATATATACACTACTGTTCAAAAGTTTGTGGTCAGAAAGATTTAAAAGAATACTTTTATTCAGCGAGGATACATTATATTTATCAAAAGTGACAGTAAAGTCAACAATATAATTCTATTTTAAATAAATGCTGTTCTTTTGAACTTTCAATTCATCCAAGAATCCAGAGTTATTTTAGCAGTCATAGTTATTTTAAATTGTAATAATATAAATATATTTTTTTACTGTATTTTTGATCAAATAAATTCAGCTTCAGTGAACATAATAGGGTTTTTTTTCGATCGCAAACCTTTGAACAATAGCCTATTTCATATATAATATTCATAATTATATTTAAAGCTGCAGTCCGTAAGTCGCCATTAGGGATGCACGATATATCGGCAATTATCGGTATTGGCCGATAAATGCAAATTTGTAATATTATCGTTATCGATCCGATAAGAAAATTTAGTTGATATTTTCAAGCCGATAGATAATGTATTAATTCCTTCAGCTGAGACACTTATGGGCACTGTCCGCCATAATGGTTTTGAATCAAGGATGATTATTTCGGTTAATTTTCCCGACCGACAACCGTCGCTTTTTTTTAAGTAAGTGATGTGGGGTTAGTCTGGAGCGTAGCCTGTTGACAGAAAACACCCTCTCAAGTATACTTTCGTCTGGCTCCACAGCGCGAGCCTCCGCTGACTGGGGCCAAGTGAAATGGGGTCTCGTGCTCTCAACGCGCATGACCACCCACTCCGCATTGACGTCATTTTTGCCGCTTATATGTGGTGAGTATAAACAAGCTTTTAAACAAGGCTTCAGATAACGCCTCGCTAGAGTGGCCAGCCTCGGGAAGCGCCTTTCATTTGTTTACCACCAGTCAGGAGCTTGTACTACTGCTGTATTTTAATACCGCGTAGCATATTTTGCAAGTAACTTCGTTGCCCTTTCTGTTGAAATGGTCCCACACGTACAGTAGGCTTCTTCTTTTCCATTGCTTCATTTTGCGAAATATGTCTGTGTAGGCACGTGTGGTTGCATGTGTCGACGCGCCCCGTGAGTTAACAAATGTAGCATATTTTTCTTTAATCATGCAGTAAGCAAACAAACCAAAAAAAAAAAAAAAAAAAAAAAAAAGTATTAATCGGTCAAAATTCTTAATTTCGGTTAACAGTTTAACGGTCAATATGAGCATCCCTATTTTGAATTGCTTGAAATATAATTGGAATCACTTTGAAAAGCAAAATACAGTTAAGTGCAGCACAAATCTGTGGTATAGGCTACATAAAATCATAATGAGGACACGAATGTTAAAGAATGCTGTTTCAGCACGTTTGTCGCGGAAAGAGCACGTCCACGGAGTTAAACCTTGACACAGATGACACAGATCAAGTTCCCTTGTGCATTCACAGTCTTTTGTGCCATTGTGTTGTTTTTTTGTGTATATATATATATATATATATATATATATATATATATATATATATATATGATTAATCTCATAAGGGATGCGTTTGGTTGAGTTCATTAACGATGCAGGCTTTATTGTACCGGTCTTTAGCTGTTCAGTGCGTGCAGTTCAAACTGTCACATAACACTGTAATGAGAACACTTTTGTAATATATGTAGTAAGTCGCAATTTTAAGTTTATGTAGTATAAACATCTGATTAATCTCATATAGGATGCATTTCGTTGAGTTAATAACCCGCAGCGCGTGGTTATTAACTCAACGAAACATATTCAGTTTCAGCGCGTGCTCTCAAACAAGACAAGTTCATCTGTGTGTGATTTTGCCCAATACCGATACATGTTTATTTTTTCCCTTTGTTTGGAAGGAACACAATTTTGAGCAAAAACATTTTTTTTTCATTATGGTTTCAGATTTCTGAGGTCTCCTTACTAAAATGATACTTAAAGATAAATACATTTTAATAAAGTTCTTTTTATAATAAGAGTATATTAAAAGCTCTGAAAATAACAATAAAGTCAGTCATTTTCACCCCAGAAAGATGCAGTTGTAACCTAAATATTTGATTCTTGGATTTAATGTGTTTACACGCCTGTTTATTGCAATTAAAATTGCCGTACACCACCATGTGACTATGGTTACTACAATTATGAGCTTAATCACATTTTTTTGATTGAAGTATTGCATTTACATGAGGTAAAGTTTAATCACAATATTGTCAAAATCCTATTATATTAGCATTATGAGGAGCATGTACGCCTTAAACTAGGTGGCGTACACCGATTTTAATTACAATAATAACTATTGAGTGTGGTATAACCATACTTATTAGCGAATAAACAGAATAATGAAAATTGCAAGTAAACTGGAGTGAAGAGTTCTTCTTCACTCTTCTGAGTTACTGCGATTAAGACCTTACTCTGATTATTATAAATTATTGGTGCACATGTAAACGTAGTCACTGTTGACGGTCACGTCCTTCTGTACATGCATTCACAAATTCAAGGCAGTATTTAAAAACTTCAAGAATGACCACACTGCTGACATGATCTTATCGCTATAGCATTCCTTTCACACATGAGTTATTGCAGGCACATATCAACACGTTATCATATTGGTAAGGCATATCGGCATAATTTTTTCATATCGGCCAATGCCGATTTTTATATTTTAAGTGTTTATCGGCCGATTCCGATGTTGTACCGATGATATCGTGCATCCCTAATTTTCATCAACAATATGGTTTGATTCAAATCATTACCTTATTGCGGAGGGTATTTCATGCATGGCACATGCATTTTGATTCTTTATATGCTTTCCAATGACTTGTTTGCATTATTTAGGCATTTTTATTCTTTATTTTTGTTAGGCAATAGAATTAGGATAATTAGATAATTAGGTCTTATTTGTTAATGCATTAACTAACATAAACAAACAGAGAGAAAAACTTTTGATTATGTTAGTAATAAAATTGTGTTCATGTTAGTTCACAGTGCATTGCCTAATGTTAACAGATACAACTTTAGATCTGAAAATGTTGAGATTAACATTACTAAGATTAATAAATTCTGTAGAAGTATTGTTCATTCATTGTTGGTTCATGTTAACTAATGCTAACAAAAATGAAACCTCATTATAAAGTGTTACCATTTTTAATAAAGTAAGTTGGCCATAGGAGTGTAAAATTAATTTTAAAAGTAAAATAATCTAACACTGGTTCAAACTGTATTCTACTGTATTGTATAGATTTGATTTATGTTGAAGTGTTTGGGACATGACTTTTAATTGGGAGCCTTTTGTTTTTGTAATCAGGCTCTCATGGTTTATACTAATTTGTATTTAGATTTATCGGCCCACATATTAGTCATCGGCTTTCAAATATAAAGGCCAAAATGTTCATATCGGTGCATCCCTAGTCGCCATCTCTGTTTGAACCCTGAAATTGCAGTTATTTGCAGAGCAATCTTTATGTGGGTTGAGCATCCTCAGTGCGGAAGACTCTAATGTTTTGAGGTGTATGTGTGGTTGTCTATCAACGCACCAGATGTCAACGATGATTGTCGTTTTCAAACTTTATAGATTACAAGTCGCCATCAAAATGACATGGTTAATTACATTCCAGCTGCTTTAAGAAGAGGCCATAAATGATCCACCACCTGCAGCATCCACACACATGATATGGCTTAGCCTGGACTCCTTTATGTTTACAAATGTGACATAATGAAAAGAACGCAGAAAGCTACCAGTACCACTCAAATTAGAACACATTATTACAAGCTTACCTTTGTGAATTGAGCTAAGGTAAGGAGATTGTTTTAAAAACACTGTCTGGTTATATATATATATTGCTCAAAATTTGATTTAGGATTTTTTTTTTAGCTTTAATGAACTATAATAGAGTATATTATTAAAATAAAATTTTCAGCTGAACACAGCAGGTTGCTCTTCATCTTAAACTTTAAATATAACAATTGAGAATCTCTCTGTTAATAGGGCAACTCACCATTACAGATCAAATAAATACTTCCTATACAAACAAGAACACAAATAACATTTAAATACAAGATCAATTAGGAGCAGAGCGGTTCTCTATTTTTGTCTTTTATTTCTTTTCTTTTTTGTCCTTTGTTCCTGCTGTTCAATTGATGCTGCTCTTCATAAAATGCTCATCTGCCTTAATAATGGTTTTAATGGCAACAAAAGTATTCCAGGAAATTCTGCAAATGAATGCTTTCAGTGCATTTGTTACCAAATGAAAACAGAAAAAAAGGAAATGTCCATAAATTATCCAATGAGTCAGTGATTGGCTGACTTCCTAAATAGTGAATTTAATGAAGCAGCGTCCTTAAAATTTGACGCAGAGAATCAGATGATTCATGGCAGGAATACAGAAGCACTGGTTTAAGTGGCGACTGGAGCTTAGATAATCCTACTGCATTTTACCAATAGTTTAAATGGACTATGTGAGTGTGTGTATGTGTGTACTTGTGGATGTGTTTTGTGACAGGCTGTGTGAAGACTCTGTGTGGTCGAGCAGAAAGCACAGACTGTCAGTTGTAACCGCCAGTACATGACAGTAAAGTCGACAGTGTCTGGGAACTCAAGCCCCTCAAGGAATATCCACAACCTTATTGTGGGATTAAAACTTATCCACATCCATCATAGCATTCCTTCAATGCACACATGAAAGACATAGTCATTAATGGAGTGCCTCACAGGTGTGCCTCAAAGGCCAAAGTAATAAATCACTTAGCAGAAGCTTTATGTTTGGTTTGCCTCTTGCGTTTGGTCCTGTATTCACAGTATATTTAGCATTGGTGAAATTGACATCTTTATGTAATAAATATTGGTGGAATCACTGAAATACACAGCTTTTTACCCTGTATGACATTGATTCTGTTAATTACTGAAGTAAAAAACAGGCATAAATCTACATAATTGACATCTGTAGAGCTCTAGTAGATTATAAGTGCTCAGCATTATGTTAAGTACATACCACAACTGGAGTGTCTCTGACAGTGTTTTCAGGTATGATGACCTCGTATTTGTCTTTCTCCCACTGTGGAGGCTGGTTCTTCACATTAGTGATGGTGACAGCCAGCTCGACTGAACTGCTCCGATTCCCTCCATCTGTAGCGATGATCTGCCTGCTGATGTAGGTCCTCTGGAAACAATCAAACAAATTTATTGACCCATGTCAAATACAGTTTAAAATTGGAAATTTGAAAATATACTAAGACATGGGTTTTCAAACTGCAGCCCAGGGTGAAATATTTGAATTAAAAATGTGATATGGGGGGAATTGGGCATGTTTGTACTTTTATTTACCTTTGTTTTATACAAAATATTCAATCAACTATCACAAACTATGCATCATTTGAAAGATAAAAAACTCAAGATTCAAGATTGATGTTCTGAACTTGTTTTCGCAATAAATATACCAGAGAGGAAAGGAATCTCAAATGTGGCATGTTAGCTTAAGCTATTAAATATTTTTAACAAAATTAACACAATTAAAGAACTTGATAATACTGCTGTTTTAAAGTGTTTAATCCCTCTCCTGAAACTGCAGAAAGTGCACAAGTGAATTCAATGCATGTTTGCTTCGTGGTGTGCATCTTAACATTTGCCTTTGTTGTTGGATGTTTCAATCGTAAGTGGTTGTGTAGAGCTGTCGTACTGCTGTTATATTTTAAAGTAGTCTTACAGAGTTGGCAAATTACAATTTTTGTCATCCTTGATGAATTAGTTCCACATATCTGATGTGTGGTGTCTGTTGGTGACATTCGCTAATCGCTATTTTGAATTCATTTATGGTTAATGCACACTTGAGTAGTCGATTGTTTCCAACAGCGCCGACTAGTGGTTGCAATAGTCGATCTCTCGACTATATATATATATATATATATATATATATATTAGGGCTTGCATAGACTAGTCGAGTAGTCCAATAACAGAACAACACTGATTAATAATAGATTAAATAATAGAATAACACTGATTATCTCTCCATCACAGCACCTGTTAGTGGGTGGGATATATTAGGCAGCAAGTGAACATCAGTCCTCAAAGTTGATGTGTTAGAAGCAGGGAAATGGGCAAAAATAAGGATTTGAGCGAGTTTAACAAGGGACAAATTGTGATGGCTAGATGACTGGGTCAAAGCATCTCCAAAACTGCAGCTCTTGTGGGGTGTTCCCGGTATGCAGTGGTCAGTATCAATCAAAAGTGGTCCAAGGAAGGAACAGTGGAGAACCGGTGACAGGATCATGGGCAGCCAAGGCTCATTGATGCACGTGGGGAGCGAAGGCTGGCTCGTGTGGTCCAATCAAACAGACGAGCTACAATTGCTCAAATTGCTCAAGAAGTTAATGCTGGTTCTGACAGAAAGATGTCAGAATATACAGTGTATCATAGTTTGTTGCATATGGGACTGCATAGCCGCAGACTAGTCAGGGTGCCCGTGCTGACCCCTGTCCACCGCCGAAAGCACATGAGCATCAGAACTGGACCACGGAACAATGGAAGAAGGTGTCCTAGTCTGATGAATCATGGGAAGAAGGCAAGCCGGTGGAGGCAGTGTGATGCTTTGGGCAATGTTCTGCTGGGGAACCTTGGGTCCTGACATCCATGTGGATGTTAGTTTGACACATACCACCTTCCTAAGCATTGTTTCAGACCATGTACACCCTTTCATGGTAACGGTATTCCCTGGTGGCTGTGGCCTCTTTCAGCAGGATAATGCGTTCAGGAATGGTTTGAGGAGCACAACAATGAGTTTGAGGTGTTGACTTGGCCTCCAAAATCCCCAGACCTCAATCCAATCGAGCATCTGTGGAATGTGATCCATGGAGGCCCCACCTCGCAACATACACGACTTAAAGGATCTGCTGCTAACATCTTGGTGCCAGATACCACAGCACACCTTCAGGGGTCTAGTGGAGTCCCTGGCTCAACGGGTCAGGGCTGTTTTACATACACACACACACATATATATATATATATAGAGAGAGAGAGAGAGAGAGAGAGAGAAAGAGAGAGAGAGAAAGAGAGAGAGATAGATACAGATATTCTCTCTTTATAATATCTATCACACAGCTGTCATACTTTCTCTCTCTTTTTTTTTTAGACTTGGGTCCTCCGGAAAGAAAATCAGAATATCCTTGGCATCTAAAAAAATTAAACCAAGAATGACCTTTAAATGGAACTGTGTCAAGTGTGTCAACACAACAGATAGATACATCATTGTATTTGTTGTCATCTCACTGCAGATGCATGTGCAGATCACTGATGCTGTGCATTCACAGCGTTCTGCTTCGTATAGCAGGCAGTCTGCATGTAGAATGATGTGAAATGACAGCTAAACAATTTTCGCCCACTCTCTGTAATCGCACAAAGAACGTATACAAATGCTGAAACACGGAGAAACAAAACCTCACAATATACACCAGCGACACAAGACTTTGGTAGTCATAGCAACAGTTACAAAGGTCTCTTGTCAAAGGTGGTCCAATATCAGTGCCTTTCGAACCTAAACACCTACTTTCTCTCTCACTCACACACACGCATACCCCATCAATAATAACCATTAATGCTAAAACAAGTCTTTTGTATTTCTGTGTGAGGTTATTTCAGACATCAACTTTATTGAAACAAGCAGAATCCGCAAAAGACCTTGTTACCACCCAATCAATCATCTGAGTGGAGTGCTGAGAGAAACTGTTGTGGACCTGCTATATCATTCACAATGCAGCATCTTAAAACTTCATACAGTAACTATATAAAATTCATGTTGCAAGTGCAATTGTGGATCTCTTTCCACACACCTCAAACTACTGCTCTCTCTGAGGGTTTAATGATGAATCATTCTGCTAGAAAGTATTCCTGAGAAAGCTCAAGTCTGAAACTTGCTTTTTAAAACTCTCTGACTGCGTGGAGCAGCCACACACATTCACACAGGTAAACTCAAAATCACTTTACATTTGAACCTTTAGGAGTTCACTCGGTTCAAACTGAGCCCAAGCTGGCTGTTTGGAGCAGGACTGACCTGAGAGATGGGCTGGTTTACGTAGATCCAGCCAGTGAGTGGATTGACTCGCAGATACTCCGGCTGCTCCTCGGACATGGAGTAAGTGATAGCCGCATTAGTGCTGTAATCATCATCATGTGCTGCCACTCGCAGAAAACTGGTACCAATCATGGTGTCCTCGCGCAAGAAGTCTGTTAGAGGAAAGACTCTGATTATTTGCCATGTACTGGAAACATGGTGCAAAGTGGTACTTTGGTACTTTTGCTGGTGCGAAGATGAAAAGCTTTGATAACTGTCATATCCACTGATCCTATCTTTGAAATTGCAGATGAAAGGCACTTTGATCAATATGAACTAAAATAATCAGAAATAAATCAGTTTAATATATAGTTTTGTGATGTAGTGTTAGACATATGTGAGGAAAATGACTTTCTCGATCAACCAGCTTCATCTGAAAGATCATGCTGGTCGACCAGCTAACAGAAGTTAGAAGTGATTGCGCCACTAGCTAAAATTAGGCTAAATCAACACAAACCAGCATAACGACAATCTACTTCATGTTTTTTTTCTAAGCAGCTTGGATAGCAACAAGAGACTTTTGTCAATTGCTTGATTTCAATTTCTGCGATGTCACTAGCCCCGCCCACACTGAAACTAGTACTGCTCGTGCATATAATACATCAATAGACGAGGACAAACTTCTTGTGTAAGTTTAGAATTAGGCCTAATCTATTTTATACCTCTTCGCCTACCTCTACCCCTTCCCCATTGAAACAGGAAATGGGACACCAATACTACACTATTACACGTCATCATACCCTGTTTATTTTATTAGTGTCCTGTAACAATTAACCATTATGAACAGCAATGAAGTGCACATTTCTAACAGAAATCAGGCGCGAGCACGTTTAACAGATTACTCACTCCCAACATTGTTTTGTGCTGTATTTGGACTTAAGAAAATGGCGCTCGTTTTCAGTTCGAAAACGTATGACCCTTCGGGTTTAATAAGACGATAAAATGATACAGAACATACAAGACTGGTGGAGCCACTTTTCCATCGGGCCAAACTGTTCTCTTTGTTCATTAACCGATCCATTCCATGCCGATCCAAGCCGGCACAGATATGGTTTCGTTTTCTTCTGTGGTGCTGCGATAACGGAGCTCTTTGCATTTACATTTACATTTATGCATTTGGCAGACACTTTTATCCAAAGCGACTTACATTGCATTCAAGGTACACATTTTTACATTTTTGTCAGTTCTTGCTTTCCCTGGGAATCGAACCCATGACCTTGGCGTTGCTAGCGCCACGCTCTTATTGTTTGAGATCAGCACAGGTACACTGCAAATAAATAAATAAATAAATCTTTAGTATTTTGACTTGTTTCCAGTCCAAATATCTTTTATCAATTATTAAATCAATAAGCATCTACTAGATAAATGACATAAGATAGTATATATTGTTTTCTGAAAAAAAAAAACAAACATCAAAGTTAAGTGAGTTTTTGCTTAAAACAGTATCTGCCAAAGAGTTATATATACCTGTATATCTTACGTCATTTTTCTTATCTAGTAAATGATTCTTGATTTAAGAATTTTAGATATTTGGACCAGAAACAAAGATACTGGAGACAAAAATACTAAGAACAATTTTGCAGTGTATTTGCATTAAGGCTTTAAGACCAAATGCATGGATCTAATATAATGACACACATCCAATTTATTCCCCAACTGTTTATTCACCTTAGACATAAGTGACTGTCTCATGTAAATACTCACCAAGACAGATATTTTGACCAATTTTTGTGTATATTTTACTGGTAGGCGTGCACCTAAAACCCCAAGTATACTTTGCTTGTCCGTGTTCCGCTCCGTCTCTCAGCGTGCACACAGAAACAGTATTTTAACATCATTACGAAGAAATAAAAGATGACAATCTCTATGATTCACTTGAAAAGTAGATTGTGGACATCTTCAAGATCGATCACAATATAAAATCGTCAGATTGCCCACCCCTATTCAATGGTAACCAAAACTTAAAAGGACCAAAAAGGTACTAAAAGTGTCAAAACAAATCCATATTTGAACGCTTCAATCAAAGTCTTATGAAGAGATACAATCACTTGATATGATGAACAAGCTTTTAATTACATATCAATACACATACACAGAGCACATCACATATGGTAAACACAAAAGCTTGTGCATGTAAACCTCATTGGTTTTTCGTGCACCACTTCTGTGTTTACCATAGGTGTTTGTATGGGTGTCGATTATTGTTTAGTTTATTGTTTGTAAATAAAAGGCTAAATTAAGTCTGTTCATAATATAAAGCAAAAAAGACTTGGATCAAAGCGTTTGATTCATATGGCTTCATTTTACAACGCCTTTATAACCTTTATTTTATCTTTAGTAAGTTTTGGTTACCTGGACTTTCAATGGAGGAACAGAAACTAAGTTTTATTTAAAATATCTTAATTTGTGTTTTGAAGATTAAGGCGAGACACTACAGGTGAATAGGGCATTTTTTAAATTACAAAATATCACTGTGAAACTTCTCCAGTTTATTACTGGCATAAACATAAAAAAAATTATTACAAGTTTTGTGTAAATTAATGTTTTAATATGCAAATGAAGCCTTATATACTTAAATATATGCTCATTTGCATATATTTCAAAAACAAAATCTGGAAATTGGAAAGGACCAGGTTTAAAATTCTTGGTTCTGTTTGTTGACATATTAGATGAGAGGGCTTTTCAGTGGGGATTCTGGAGATCTTATTTTGTGCTTTAGCAAATTAGAGAATACTGACAATAGCCTTAAAAATTCAATTTTCGCCATGTTTTTTGGAGTAAAAGGACCAATAACTCAGGATAAGAATGATATAATGAGGATAACAAATCCCTCAGTAAAAGCCTTCAGGATATAGTTAAGTATAAGACTGGAAAAGATGGTGCTTGTAGGTGCTACTGAAGTGGATATATCTGACTCTGAGTGTGAGGAAGAACTCATTTTGAGAAAACGGCCTTTAAAGTTTTATAGTGTATAACTGCATACATTTCTATTGAAACCCCAACCTACAAACTAAATATATATTCAGTTCATTAATATCAGTAGTGTATAATATTTAAAACACATGAAAATTGATAAATTAATATATTATTAATAGCAATAGCCTTAAGCTGAAGAGAACTACCTTAACAAACACACAACAGTCACAAAAACTGCAAAAAAAAAGGTCCCTGTTTCTTTGTATGTCCATCTATAACTATTTGAATCTAATTCTGACAGGGGTTTGTCGTCTAATCTGTTGTTGTTTACTTTCTTTTTATCAGCTCTTGCTGCTTGGTCTTTTCTGTGAACGTTTATGAGCTGATTTCGGCGTTGTCTGCATTTTCTCTCAGGTGGAGAATACACAAGGAAGCGGCAGCGCGTATTACGTAGTGAGAAATGAACATTGACTAATCAGATGTGGTTTTCGACTGAAAACTTTCGCGGTTGGTTAGTTCTACACAGGAAATGGCCATATTTGGATTAGACAGCGCTGTGTATGAGACTGAGAGCTTTATAATGATCCCAGGCATGACGTGTTTCTATGAATGGAGGCGGCACGGGAGCTCGTGTTAGAATGCTAACGTTTGATGATTTCGGGTAGAAATCTAAAGGTGCATGTTGACAAAATATAATGAAATAACCACTTTAATGTGTAATGTTGACATATTTTTTTATTTTGACATGAAAGCTTACATGTTAAGGGAGCAAACTGGCCCAAATTCAAAAAATTGACCACTGCATGAAAAAACAATGTTTTCACCTGCCGTTTCTCGACATGAATGAGGTTGAGTAAATGATAACAGAATTTAAATTTTTTGGTGAACTATTCCTTTAACATAGTGGCCTTGTTTATGCAACTGTGTCCAGATACTATATGATAAATCCTTCAAGTACCATAAGGAAAACCATAAAAAGCATGTGTTGTGCATAAGAATCGTGGATTTAATGAAAATGCAAAGGCATATCACTTTGCTCTTCAGCTGCAATGTGTTGAAAGAAATCTGTTCTGAACTGTTCTGAACAAAGATAACTTTTTTAATGGTTGTGTTTTATAATTGACTGTCTCGTCACATCTCATTTCCGTATTTGATGTGGACAGTCTTCTATTTATTTTATTTTATTTTTTGCTGGAATTTTCCCACAAAAGCACCTGGCTAGGAAACATGAAAAAGCATGGAACAACATGGATATTAAATTATACTTAGTGCCTATGCTTATTAGTGCTGTACAAGGTATGAAACATGCTGAAAAGAAGTTGATTATTACTCACATTCGTAGCGCAAGTTCTCAAATTTGGGGCTGTTGTCATTTTCGTCAAGGATCAGAATGTTTAGTTGGCAGATGCCTATGAGGGGGTCCGCCGCTTGGTCCGTGGCAGTCACCGTTACTGCATACTCCCTCTGCCTCTCCCGATCAAACTTCATTGCAGTTACGATAACGCCTGAAATAGTACCTCTATTACCATGGAGATTCTGTTCACCAGTAGTTAAACAACATTTACCAGATTCTATTCTTTCACATTCCTACAGATAATTCAATATTGTCGCCTGCATTATGTGTTAAATTAAGTCTACATCTCCATTTAATCTCATATAATAAAGAACGAAAGGATCTTCTGAAATCAAGCAAATAACATTATTTAGACACATAGCAGTATTGTGGGAAATATTCTTTAATTTTTGTGCTTGATTTCACAGTGTAAAATCTTTCAACAGTTCCCCATTTGCATTTGAGAAGTCATTGCAAATGTACCTCATGTTTCTCCCACTGCAATCCATTCCTATTTTCTCTCTTTATTCTCCTCCATAAAAGACACACTGATTGATGTCCAACGAACAGTTACATTTCATAAAGCATTCCATTTCTTTAAAAAGGGGACTTGAGACGACACATTTAAATGCTGTCTTTTCTCTCTCTTTGAGAGTAGGCACGTTTTGAAAGGCTATGATTAAAGTGAATTAAACTCAAGTTTGAATTCATGAAAATACTTCAGAGAGAGAGAGAGAGAGAGAGAGAGAGAGAGATGATGATGATGATGATGACGATGATGATGATTATGACATTATAAGAGAGTGCTTAATTAGACGTATTAAAAAGGTTGTGATAACTTGTTACCCCAACAAAAAAAATAAAATCCTGTGACTTATCTCAAATGACATCTCAAATGACATTCCTGATTTTGAAAGGAATGACAATGGAGACATCTACTTTCATGCTCTTAGTACAGTAATTGGGTATACACTGAACCATAAATGAGCTCATTGAATAAGTGTGCTTGAATCGTTACCTGTTTCTGGTTCAATGCTGAAGGCAGGAACAGTGCTGTCTTTATGCATAAAACCATATGTAACTTTTCCATTGGCTCCTTCATCAGCATCATCTGCATGGACCTGCAGCACAAATGTTCCTGCTGGCTTATTTTCAAGAACGGAGGCCTTCTCCTTATACTCTGCACACTGTGGGAGGGGGAAAAACAAGGAAAGAAAAGGGTAAACCAAATATAATAAGGCAGTTTACACTTGGTAATAAAATCTTTCCCAGCGGACCAGATCACAAGTGGCCAGCCGAGATACATTATTGTTTACACCAGGTGGAAATATGTGTCTCAAATGCATATATAGCAGGATCTCTTAGGGCCACTGTGTTACTGAGAACTAGTGCTAATACTAAGTCATAGTAATAGTAAGTAAAGAAACAGAAATGGAGTGACTGGGAAGAAAGAAAGTGAGATGAATAAGAAGGAAATCAGTAAACATTGTAGACTGGACGCACAATGACAGTATGAAGAATGAGCGAGGAGGCGTATTAATCCTTATCTCTTTGGTTCCGTTGAGATTCATCTCTGTTTTATAATTGAAGCGCCCTTGAATCAATTCCATCCCACTGAATCTGTGGAGACGTCTGGAATAAGCCTTGATAATTCAGCCATGCTCCACCACCCACACACCTTCTTCATCCTTGCATGTGTGTATGAGTGTGCGTAATCGCAAAAATAAAAGCAAGTGCTGCCTCCCCTTCATCCATTAGTTTTCTTATCTTAAGATAGCTAAGGTTAGATGAGACTCTGGGAAAACAAATACAGTAAATAAATACGTTTAAAACACATGGCGACAATTCCCAAATCAGTCAGCTTCTCCTTTGATGGCCACTTCTGACACCTAATTAATAACGAGGGACCCGGTCCTGTCTGTGATGGGTCTTTCATCCTGCAGCTAGCTAAAACCCGACCCCTAACTCTGTGTTGCTCAATCAGTAAGGTCAGCATGAAATCCCATAAGGTCAGAAGTGGAAACATCAACCCATCTCACGAACCTCCGGAAACCTGGCAATACAACACACAACTTCTCAGTGGAGATCCACGGCCAATGATGTTCACAAATCCACAGGAACGGTTTGGTATTCCAGAACACAGATATGATGGTGGAATAGGGAGGAGATACAGGTGGGAGTTTTTTAAAAAACAGCAAAGAACTTCACTTCTCAGTTACAACCCTTTTCCCCCACTTAACACTAGAACCGCCATGGGGTAAAATTTACCCATGGCTGTTTTTCAAATGTACATGACAGATTTTCAATAAAATATCCAAGGCTCCCAGGCATTGACTTTTACAAAAATTGTGTTATTTACAATCCCCCCTGTTGTTAAAAATTGTCTAGATAAAAAAAAAAAAAAAAAAAAATATATATAAATAAAAATATATATATATATATATATATATATATATATATATATATATATATATATATATATATATATATATATATATATATACATATATATATAACTATAAGCGCTAGCTTATACATGATATAACTAAACAAATTAATAATTATGCCTGAATTTATCGTTGCACAAGTTATCCATCGGATACATCCTATGCAGTGTGGTGGATTATTATTGCTCTTTATTGTCTATTTAGGTATTTTAGTAATTTAAATAACATGGGTTATCTTAATATGTGATTAATTACATTTTATTATAATATTACACCACCCAAATCTGTATTTATTTCCTTCTAATTCTTGTTGTCATTGCAGGATGATTTAGCCTATATTCAAAAGTGTCATTTCATGACTCTATACATTACTTTGTGAAGACAGTGTCATCATACAGTGACATATTACGTTTTTTAGCCGTATCAAAACAGTAATCATCTGTATGGGTAAATGTTACCCACTGGAGGCAGCATGTTTACCTTTAGAGTGAGATGGTAAGTTAGAAATGTTCATCGTTAGTGTGTGTCAACTGCTATGTAAACTAATGTAAATATGTACAGTAAGATAACCTTACAAAAACAGTAAATCTACAGGCACTGTTCATGGTTAGTTCATGTTAACTAATGCATTAACCAACTGCACTGTTAATGTGAATAGATGCATTAATATATGTGTGAGTTAAGATTAATGCTGAACAGAGGTGCTGTTCATGGTTAGTTTATGTTACCTAATGCATTAACTAATTGTGCTGTTAATGTGAATAGATGCATTAATATATGTGTGTTAACATTAACAAAGATTAACTAATGCTGAACAGAGGTGCTGTTCATGTTAACTAATGCATTAACTAATGTTAATTAATACAACCTTATTGTAAAGTGTTACCTTTTTGGTATATTTTGTTTTGAGAAGTCTGGCTCTGAGTTCTTTCAGCAGAGCAAGAACTGCCACTTTAGCTGGCTCAAAAACTAAAGAGATGTCTTGCGTCTCAGTGGAGGCTAATTTACTTCACAACCTGCCAAGAGAAGCTCCCAAAATGACAAAATGCTCCACAGACCTGAAGAGAAGTTTAAGTACTAAACATTGGTCCATGGCCAAGCATCTCCTCACCTCGCTGTGCAGCCTGGGGAGATTAAGACCCTCTAAATATCTCCAGTGGTGCATTCAACCCATATTTACCGGAGACATCAAGAAGCAAGCAGACTCATAATGATTCAGCACATATTTCAAAGACTTAATTAAACAGTCTTCAGCTGATCAAGAAGCAGCCCATGTTGCCCTGCTAATATCTCGGGGGAAGAAAAGAAAAAAGTGGGAGTGGGTAAAATGAAGAGAAAAGTAAAGAGGGACAAAATATAATATGCAAGAAAAGGAGAAGGAGAAAAGACAAAAACTCTGTTCTAAAAACCTACAGACCAAGAGAGACAGCATTTGAAGATGTCATAGTTGGTTTCCTGATGCAAAGGTTGTTCAAAAGGAAGGTAGTTATTCAATGCACGGCCTAAAACTTACTTTTTGCCACAGCTGGCAATGGCTGGTGACTTAAGAAAATTTACCGGACAAGTAACAGTAGTTTTCAGGTACAGACATTGAGTAAAGTAATAAACGATAAAACGACAAAGATAAAACGACACCAGATAGTCTTCACTGTATAAACACTGAGCTTCAATTGGTCAACTTCAATAAGGATTAAACAGTCAAGGGCAGTGAGTGATTTTTTCTTTGTCTTTTGTTGTTTGATTAACATTAAAATTGCTGACAGCAGCAGGATTACAAGGACTGGATTTAAGACTAATGCGCAGATCCAGTGTACTGATACTGTTAAACGTGTTGTCTTTCTCTACTGTTTAAGCTCACTTAAGCCATAACCAACTATGTTTACTAGGATACTCACCAAGTATCACCAAGGGCATTTTTGACATAATTTTGTGTGAATTTGTCCGTTCAAGTGCAAGAAGACGTAAAAGAGTGCTCCATTCATTATTTGCATGGCTTTCTGGGCGCGTGCTTCGGATGTGTGCACACATAACTTTCCACACAGGGTGCGGGTAACGAATTGAGTTACCTTTCACGTCTTCTCGTGCTTGAATATTTAAATTGGCAAGGCAATTAGATAGATAGATAGATAGATAGATAGATAGATAGATAGATAGATAGATAGATAGATAGATAGATAGATAGATAGATAGATAGATAATTTGATAACTGTTAAACAGAAATGCATAGAAATAATATATAGACATGTAAACAGCAATTAGATTATTAATATACACAGTACCTTTTCAAACACAGGCTTATTGTTGTTTACATCGTCAACTCCTACAATGACTTGGGCAATGGTGGAGAGTGACTGTGGCCCACCAGAGGCGTTATCATCTGTTGCTGTTACGTTCAGGATGTACTTTACTCCCTGAAGTCTAGGAGATGGGCTGGAGCGGAGACGGATCAATCCTGTGTGGGGTGACAGTCAAACATTTATAGCAACATTTAATTGGCCATTACTCTCATCTAAATCCCACTCAAACAGCATTCAACCTCAGTGCCTCCACTGAATTGGCAACTGATTCCTCGTTAGTTCGACACAGTATTAATACCATCTCATCTGAATAGATAGAACGTGTTTATTAGGGAGTCTGATAAGCCAGGTCTGAGCTGCGCTCTTTGCATGCAATGTTGCATTCCGCATGCAACTGTTGACTCTCGTTTTATACAGTATGTGTCACGTAATCACGTAAATGACACGAAACTTGATGAATACACATGAAACCATGAAGACTAATCTCTCAGTACTCATTCATAATGCAGAAAGGCTGTATCTGACCTTTAAGGCAATGATGAGTATATTTGCCATTCCTGAGGTTTGTACTATGCAAAAATCTTCATATATTGTATGTTTTTATGGATGGATGGATGTATGTGTATGTTGTTGTGAATGTGCCAGGGAAACCGTTATGCTTCATACACTGTGTCTTATCTGCGGAGACAGCCGGAGTCAGCTCCTACGTGACCCTCCGCGGTACACCATACAGCGCCACCTCCTTCAGGAGAGCGCATTAGACTCTGCTGCATTCAGCTCTGCATTCATAATCTGAAGAGCTAGATGACTGCTATCTCCAGCTAGCAGCAAAGGGACATTAAAGAAACCAGCACATCAACTGACACAGACTTGGCAGGAGGGAAATCACATGTACCCTAGTTTCTTGAATTGATTCTAATGCATAACACTAGTCCTTTTGTGGCACAACTCAGGGGAAAAAGAACATGTAATCAATTCTAATTCAATCTGAACACCCCTGGCCGCACTACATCCCCATCCAAATGTTAGTGGGGGCTGAAATGAGTGTGTGTGTGTGTATTTTGTGCCATGGGGAGTCTTGTCACAGGTTCTAACTCTATTCTCTCGACAGTTGTATCAACTGCAGGCTATGAGAGCCACAGGCTAATCTGTTGAGACTCTGCTAACGTTTTTCAAAACCAATGTTTCAAATCATACAGAGACATTACTACGGTATGCATCACCGCCAATTACTTTAAACCGAGATATACACAGAATTTAATAAAGTGCTTGAGCCAGGATAAAATATTGACAAATTGGCAGCTTAAGCAACAGAAATTTTAGTAATGATTTATCTGTCCTTGAGCTGGAAGTGTCTATTACGATTAGCATGTAGTACACTGGAGGAGTCTAGAACAGGACACAGATGGAAGAGGCAGCCAGCACATATCAGTGCACATCAAACATAGAGAAGATGTTTCTCCAGGGGCATGACAAACAAATGTCTCCATACATAAGGGTGAGGGGCATGCCACTGGCTCTCTCTTTACGCCAGTTTACATCACTGTCATGCCAACTGTGATCTAGAGCAAACCACATACCCAAAATGTGGACCTTTTTTGCACCCTGAAAATAATTTAAAAATAAATACAAAGTTCAAACTGAACTCTTGTTTGAACACCTTAACCGACATTAGCTAGGCTAAAATAACATTTTATAACTGCATACTTAAAAAAAAAAAAAAAAAAAAAAAAAAAAAAAAAAAAAAAAAAAAACAGGCTCATTGGAAAAACGTGCCACCACCTACATTTTTGCAAAACTCAAAACACAATCACTGCAGTTTCCAGCTGAAATAAACACTAGAGGAAGTAAAACAGGGCTGTACAGTGACAGTCCCTCCTGAAATTGCTATGATTGACAGTGATAAACATTGCAATGGACTGGACAAAACATCTCACAAGATGTCAAAAAAGCTTAGTGCACAAAAACGAGTCTGTATTGGCTGAATACGTTCAGCAGCTTCTACTGTTAAAGAAGAAGAAAAGAAAAAAAACGATATAAATATTAGAGTCTTTTACAATAAAAGTGCGTACAGATTCAATGCGTTATTCAAATAATTTATTACATTACTGGTATTAATAATTCAATTATTTATTTTGTATTTTCAAGTAATCACTGTAGTTAAATAATTACCCCTTCTAGGCTGTTGGGGTCTGGGCTTAATAAAAAAAATGGTATGAGACTTTGTGAATTTTCCTGTACTTGCCATCGTACTTCAGAACAATAAAAGTACTAAAGTTTGCTATAATAATCATTTAACTCTTTCCCTGCCAGCGTTTAAAAAAAAAAAAAAAGTTACCAGCCACCGCCAGGGTTTTTGGCCATTTTCAAACAAATTCTGAGCATGCAATATATCAAAAGAAAGAGCTGACCCTCTTCTATTAAACAAACAACAACAACAACAACAACAACAAAAAACGTTTTATTCTAGCTTCATGCATTCCTTTTTTATCAACACTTGAACAACATTTCATTAAGTAACATTAGATAGTTTTGATTTATATGCTGTTTAATGTTGGTGATCACGTTATTTTATACGCATCTACTTACATACGATCACTTGTTTTATTGCATCTTCCTCACATGTGTTTTGATCAGGAGATTATGTACTCATTCAGAAGATGTGTAATAGCGCCCCCCTAGTGGATAACAGTGAGAACACGGAAAATCGGAAAATTCCGTGTTTGGCAGGGAAGCATTTTCTCACAAATAATGGAAAATTCTGTGTTTGGCGGGGAAAGAGTTAATAATCTATGAAAATATTTATGGCAAATTAGCTAATGAGTGTTTCTCTGCAGCCATCTACTGGTTATAATGGTTATTTCATGCCATTTTCATTTTAAAAGTGCTTGTTTACTAACAGGTGGCAGAAATCATCCACTATGAGTGGCACATTGTCCATGTTATCTCCATGAATGAAAATGAGGAATGTAGATCTTTAAATAAAATTTTACATAAAGGGTTACTTCAGCGATTTAGCATTAAGCTTTGCAGTATATTCGAATGATCGTGCTTCCCCCCTCATATCCCCCTGAGACGAGAGATTAGTGTATTTTATGTCTGGAAAAAGCCTACTATGATGCAAATATTTGCATCATCGGAGGCTTTTTTGGCCAGAGGTTAGAGACTACAGCCAGTAGTAGGAGCTAATTCTACATGTTTTCAACCCGTCCATAGGGGTGGGATCTGACTCACAGAATGTAAAATGTGCATGGCCGCTCGGGCATTCATAATGGAGCGGTGCAAAAGCGATTGTTTCCATCTTTTTAATCTACGTAATAAAGCATTGCCAGACACACATTCATCTGTTTTGGATAAAACCGAACATGCTTTTAGATTCAAGATTCAAGAGTTTTATTTGTCACATACACAGTTATATACAGAATATACAACCGGCAGTGAAATGTAAACAGGTCCGCTCCATGGACAGTGCAAATTCACAGTTAAAACACAAGGAAGAAATTATAATAGAAATAGGAAAAACTAATATATATATATATATATATATATATATATATATATATATATATATATATATATATATATATATATATCTGTAGAATTATAAATAATCGAGTCAAGTAGAGGAAAAAAATAATTAAAAAATAAGAATAAGAAGTGGAATAAAATAATTGAGGTAGACTGTGCAGTGAGTAAACTGTAGACTTATAAATATGTGGTTAACAAATGTATAAAAAGTATAATGTGCAAACAGGTTTATAACAGGTTGTTACACAGTAACAACGAGAACAGAACAGAAAGTGCAATGTCAGTGTATCGATGTTTATCCTGAAGTGAAGTCACGTGGTGTTAAGTGACTGAGTTCAGGAGTCTGATGGCCTGGGGGAAGAAGCTCCTCCTGAGTCTCTCAGTTTTGGCCATCAGGCTTCGGAAGCTCTTACCAGATGGCAGCAGCGTGAAATGAGGGTTTGCAGGGTGATTAGAGTCTTTGATGATCTTAGTAGCTCTACCTTTGCAGCGTTTGGTGTAGAAGTCCTGCAGAGACGGGAGAGCTGACCCTGAGATACGCTCGGATAAGCGCACGACTCTTTGCAGGGCTTTGCGGTCATGACTGGTGCTGTTCCCATACCACGCTGTGATGCACAGTTAGTACACTTTCTATCGCCCCTAAATAGAACGTTTTCAGGATAGCTGGTGAAACCCTGAATTTCCTCAGCTGGCGCAGGTGGTACAGTCTTTGCCTGGCTTTTTTCACCTGTGTCTGAATGTGAGCAGTTTTAGCGCCACTCACTGGACATTTCCCTTTGAAAGTGTCGCAAAACGTGCAAAAGCAATGTAATATTTTGCAGAAACATCGCAACAGGCACACTTTTCCATTAAGCCTGTGATGGCATTACCCATTGAAATAGCAATCATTAGATCTACCCAGATTTAAACCAGCCACAATGATAGAGTGCAGTAAGATTACATTTATTTAATATTTGAATGAGAGAGAGAGAGAGAGAGAGAGAGAGCACACATGCATCTATCCATTTTGATCAACTCTTAATGACCGCTGAGTTATTCCTCTAAAAGTGTAACGCCGATGGGCGCCACCTAGCTGTGAAAAAAATTTATTGTCATATTTTTCCAAAATCCCAAGTATGGGTAACTGCAGCTTAGAGTAATGGGCGTGCCGAACGGTAAGGGGCGTGCCAAACAGTTTCTCATTGGTCGTGAAAGCTGCCTGTTCCTGTTGTTATACTCTTAATCGCTATTGGGCTATAGATTAAAAGGAAGCAATACATCAAACATAATACTATAAAACCAAATTCCATTATTTTAAGGTAAAACCAACGTTAATGATATTATGAACATTCGATTTTTAAAAAAAAAAATGTGCAGAAGAGAGGTGCAGAAGAGAGGCTTTGACAGTTTTGCTGGTAATCTGTCAGTGGGTTATTGGAAGTGGGCTAATTTATTTAAACTTACTATAAGTTACTTTTAATGGCATCCCTTACATGGAAACTCGGAAGTCAAATGAAACTAAATGATCTTTCATGGTAAACAAATTACATCGATTACATTTAATGTTTAATTATTTAATACCAAGTACATTCAAGACTTTTTTTTTTTTTCTGTGATTTCAGGAAAAAATTATAATTCTACAACAACGGAGGCAAAGGATGGTCCCATGGGCTGCTAATAGAGAAGTAGGAAACTCATAACTCATTAAATACCTTAATTCGTACTTTTTCCACAAAAGGTAAAACTTTAGTAAGGGGAACAATTCTTAGCTTAGGTTCTGACATCAAAAACGTACAAACCCGATTCCAAAAAAGTCGGGGCACTGTACAAATTCTGAATAAAAAAGGAATGCAATAATTTACAAATCTCATAAGCTTATATTTTATTCACAATAGAATATAGATAACATATCAAATGTTGAAAGTGAGACATTTTGAAATCTCATGCCAAATATTGGCTCATTTTGGATTTCATGAGAGCTACACATTCCAAAAAAGTTGGGACAGGTAGCAATAAGAGGCCGGAAAAGTTAAATGTACATATAAGGAACAGCTGGAGGACCAATTTGCAACTTATTAGGTCAATTGGCAACATGATTGGGTAATAGTGGAGCAAAATCAGAAAGGAGTTTCTCAGAGAAAAATTGCAAAGAGTTTGAAGTTATCATCATCTACAGTGCATAATATCATCCAAAGATTCAGAGAATCTGGAACAATCTCTGCGTAAGGGTCAAGGCCGGAAAACCATACTGGATGCCGTGATCTTCGGGCCCTTAGACGGCACTGCATCACATACAGGAAAGCTACTGTAATGGAAATCACAACATGGGCTCAGGAATACTTCAAAATTTGAAGTTCTTTTTGGAAAACTGGGACACCATGTCATCCGGACTAAAGAGGACTAAAGTTGTTATCTGCACTCAGTTCAGAAGCCTGCATCTCTGATGGTATGGGGCTGCATGAGTGAGTGTGGCATGGGCAGCTTACACATCTGGAAAGGCACCATCAATGCTGAAAGGTATATCCAAGTTCTAGAACAACATATGCTCCCATCCAGACGTCGTCTCTTTCAGGGAAGACCTTGCATTTTCCAACATGACAATGCCAGACCACATACTGCATCAATTACAACATCATGGCTGAGTTGAAGAAGGATCCGGGTGCTGAAATGGCCAGCCTGCAGTCCAGATCTTTCACCCATAGAAAACATTTGGCGCATCATAAAGAGGAAGATGCGACAAAGAAGACCTAAGACAGTTGAGCAACTAGAAGCCTGTATTAGGCAAGAATGGGACAACATTCCTATTCCTAAACTTGAGCAACTTGTCTCCTCAGTCCCCAGACGTTTGCAGACTGTTATAAAAAGAAGAGGGGATGCCACACAGTGGGAAACATGGCCTTGTCCCAACTTTTTGAGATGTGTTGATGCCATGAAATTTAAAATCAACTTATTTTTCCCTTAAAATTATACATTTTCTCAGTTTAAACATTTGATATGTCATCTATGTTGTATTCTTAATAAAATATTGAAATTTGAAACGTCCACATCATTGCATTCTGTTTTTATTCACAATTTGTACAGTGTCCCAACTTTTTTGGAATCGGGTTTGTAAGTAACACTGAGCAATGTAAAATGAAGTAAGCCTAAAACAAATTCTGTTAAGAAATTATTGTATGTATACTTTGTATATTATACTTTCTCTTATCTGCATTTCACCTCTGCTCTAGCTTGTTTCCTTCTAATAAACCTGACATTATATACACTCACATAAAGGATTATTAGGAACACCATACTGATACTGTGTTTAATCCCCTTTTGCCTTCAGAACTGCCTTAATTCTATGTGGCATTGATTCAACAAGGTGCTGAAAGCATTTTTTAGAAATGTTGGCCCATATTGATAGGATAGCATCTTGCAGTTGATGGAGATTTGTGGGATGCACATCCAGGGCACAAAGCTCCCGTTCCACCACATCCCAAAGATGCTCTATTGGGTTGAGATCTGGTGACTGTGGGGGCCATTTTAGTACAGTGAACTCATTGTCATGTTCAAGAAACCAATTTGAAATGATTCAAGCTTTGTGACATGGTGCATTATCCTGCTGGAAGTAGCCATCAGAGAATGGGTACATGGTGGTTATAAAGTCAGAAACAATGCTCAGGTAGGCCGTGGCATTTAAACAATGCCCAATTGGCACTAGGAGGCCTAAAGTGTGCCAAGAAAACATCCCCCACACCATTACACCACCACCACCAGCCTGCACAGTGGTAACAAGGCATGATGGATCCATGTTCTCATTCTGTTTACGCCAAATTCTGACTCTACCATCTGAATGTCTCAACAGAAATCGAGACTCATCAGACCAGGCAACATTTTTCCAGTCTTCAACTGTCCAATTTTGGTTGAGCTTGTGCAAATTGTAGCCTCTTTTTCCTATTTGTAGTGGAGATGAGTGGTACCCGGTGGGGTCTTCTGCTGTTGTAGCCCATCCGCCTCAAGGTTGTGCGTGTTGTGGCTTCACAAATGCTTTGCTGCATACCTCGGTTGTAACGAGTGGTTATTTCAGTCATAGTTGCTCTTCTATCAGCTTGAATCAGTCGGCCCATTCTCCTCTGACCTCTAGCATCAACAAGGCATTTTCACCCACAGGACTGCCGCATACTGGATGTTTTTCCCTTTTCACACCATTCTTCGTAAACCCTAGAAATGGTTGTGCGTGAAAATCCCAGTAACTGAGCAGATTGTGAAATACTCAGACCGGCCCGTCTGGCACCAACAACCATGCCACACTCAAAATTGCTTAAATCACCTTTCTTTCCTATTCTGACATTCAGTTTGGAGTTCAGGAGATTGTCTTGACCAGGACCACACCCCTAAATGCATTGAAGCAACTGCCATGTGATTGGTTGATTAGATAATTGCATTAATGAGAAATTGAACAGGTGTTCCTAATAATCCTTTAGGTGAGTGTATATCAAAAGTAATTATTTACTAGGGAAAGTAACTTTTAAGTTACTTTTATGTCTGCCTTTTAAATGTAACTATGAACAGAACTGAACAGTCAAACACAATAAACATATTTTTTAGACATATTTATTGTAATCAACATGGCAACAGGCCTTCAAATCAAACAGTAACACAGTGTTTAGTGTCCACCAGCAGCAGTGAGTGTTCCTTCGGTTCAGCTGGGAGAGTTATGGCCTTTTTACACCTGGTTACTTAATTTGTTTTCTTTGACAAGATATCTATCCGATTGTGAAAAGACCAGAAGTAAAAGCCTTCTGAAATTCTTTTGAGACAGATTTAAATCCGATCACTTAAATAAACCAATTTCGAAGGTGGTCTGGGACGCATTTCAGGTGAAAGTGGACAAGCGTAAATGCATCTGGTTGTTTAAACCACATATGTAAATGTTACTCCTGGCAAATTGTTAAAAAATAAACGTGTGAGAGCATGTTATAGGCTATATATGTTGTAGTCAGATATAACGGTGCTAAACAAGTGTCGCCGCAAATGAGTAAAGCGAGCCAATGCAAACGGCCGCAAGTGAAACTGAAAGCAAGTCTTAGATGCTCAAAAACACTATCATCTTCATTAAAACTAATGAGACTAAATTATCTTACCAGTGCTTAGCTCGCTCTTTCTCCTATTGCGGTCTTTGATCTTGAAATGTGCTGATGAATAAAATGCAGCTCATCTGTTGCTTTCGTTGACGTGAACTTAAATGTGCATATAGCGTGGGAATTGAAGATCGGATTTATATTCATTTTGCAAAGAGGTGTAAGGTAAGACAACCTGCATGTTTTCTTTTTATTTATTTATTTGTTTAGATTGTGTAGCCAGTTTCATTTGCGAGCGCCTACGATCAGCCTACCTCAATTTATCAAAAATGCCTTTTTACTGTGGTGGTGGTGATAGTAGGCTAAACACTTAAACTAATATTGTGATGCTTGAAGTGTTTTATATCTATGGATTTTATTATAGGCAAGACAAGTCAAGTGTTGATTTGAGAGGCTAAAGCGTTGGGTTAACTCACTGTTGGCCGCTGGCTGCTTGGTCGTCACTTTAAAAAATAAAAACTTTAATTTAACAAACAAATAAATAAATGCTCCAAACATTTTTCTAAATTAACTTAAAGAAACAAAACAAAATATCACTACTTTGACATTAAAAACAAAACTGAACTATGTTAATAGTTGCAACAATGTGTAATAGGGAGGATAAAAAAAAAAAGGGCTAGGGCCTAGACTGCAAGCGTTAATTTTTCACAAAAGAGAGTAACGCGAGTAACAAACTCATTTAAATTTCAGTAATTGTAATTGCGTTACTTGATTAAAAAAAATTTAGTTACATGCGCGTCACTGCTAAAAGTAGTGGAATTACAGTAACGCGTTACTTTGTAGCACGTTGCTCCCAACACTGCATTTAACAAATAGTATATTCAAAATATATCTATTCGACTTTACTACAAAGGTTTCTTGTCAATGGAATGTAAAGTGTAGTGTGACCGCACCTTTATTCTACGGTTGCTACACACCTGTATCAAAAGTGTGAAGCCATGGACAAATTTTACTTGATATGTGAGATCTCACATAATATATGATATAATATGACACATCAGTATGTGACATTCCACTTACACACGTGCTCTATCCAGTGATAAACATGTTCTTATTAATCAATCAATCAGTAATCAACACAGCACCACCCCGAAATTGCCTTGCACTGTAGAATTATGATTTTAGCAAGAAATGAAAAGTAGCTAATTTATTATAAATGCTACTATTTTACAATTAATATTTAAGACTGCGTTAGAGAGGGATACAAGTCATTTTTATGAATGATGGTCAAACTTTAATTTTCCAGTTTCTCTAGTACTGCATCTTTCTCATGGGTATTTAATAATGACTTTTCAGTGTGGGTTAAACCTCTTTTTGGCCCATAATATGTATTTTATTTTTAAAGTAATTAAAAATATTTTCTCTATGCTATTGAAACTGTGGGTTACATCTTTGTCACCTTTTTCACCCAAGGAGTTTACATTTGCTGATAGTATAATAGTTGCAAAGGAAAACCAACTCATCTGCTATATTCTTCTGCCCTCCATTTTCAAGGTAAGCTTTCTTTATAAACCATCTACTCGCCCATATGCATTTATTTTGTGGAACACAAAAGGAGATTCACATAGTCTCAGTCACCATTAGGTAAGAACCCATGATTTGAGTCTCATTATGTTTGATACATGATCAGTTGTATTCTTGAGTAAATATTGCTTTTCATTTTTTTAACTTGAGACTGTTTAGTATGTAATTTACCTGTATATCTTTGTATATTTTAATATAAATGCCTTTTCTATTAGTCATATTGAAGATTTGTGTAGATTGTTTATGCTCTAAACATCTAGGCTATAACTGCTTTGTAAATAGTAAAACAACAATGTTAACAATGTGATGTGTGATTATTACATAAACAGGCTAATTTATCATATTAGTATTAAATATTTGTTACCTGTATAAAAGTTTAACCAACACAAAACAACATTGTGTTTCACTCAACTGATATCAACGTCTTTTCAGCATAAGGTAAGCAAATCAGATGCGTAGATTTACGTTAGTTTTGAGTGGCTTGTCTGACGTTGGTCTTTGATGCCGTGAGTAACGTTGATTCTATGCCAGTGTGCTATCTGGGTGTAGCCCGAAAGGTTCAGTCTAAATTAATAATGGTCCTAGAAAGCCCATGCAGAGTGGCCAGGATTTACAGTTTTGCATCGTCCACACGTCGGCCGGAGAGCATTCACGATCAGATGCCGATGTCTCTGCGACATTTTCCCAATTAGCAAACGCTCTCTGAGCTACGTCTTGCCGATGGAACTTTGGGCATCGGATCGACATCGGCCCGACGTACGTGTGCTATCTGGGTTACAGCAGATTCTCACGATTAAAAAGAGCCCAAAGTCACCATAATCTGTCTTTTAGATCTAATGATATACCTCATTGAAGTATAACACACAAAAAACAGCACAGATGCACATGAGCGGAGTAAAGAAAATAACAGTTGCTTGGCGTTTAAGCTTGTAACGTCATGAAACATGATCCGATTGTTAAAAATGGCACATCCTTATTTTCAGCAGACTCTCGCGATTAAAAAGAGACCAATCCGTCACTCAATGGATTGAGAGTTTCACTCATGCTTCAACTTCATGTTTCAACTTTATGAAACTTGTGTTGATCAATGCAGTTTTGAAAAATATGGCAATTCATTTTTATAGCAGCTAGGTGGAGCCCGCGGGCGGTGCACTCCGGTTTAGATTAAATAACTCAGCGCTCGTTAAGAGTTGATCAAAATGGATAGATGCATTGGAAAGCTGAGATGCTAAGCTTTAAAATGATTAAAATGATTGTGTTATTATATAATATATAATATAATATAAATAATATTGTAATAATGTAATGTATTTTATCAGCAGTTTCTCAGCATTAGATTGTCCAAATGTAATAAAAAATTATATTTTCTAAAAATATAAAAAGTGTTCTAACAAATGATACATACTTTGTGACTCTCCTTGCTATAGTTTGAGTTATGAGACTTTAAATTTGTGTATGTCACTCAGAAAACAACAGTTTTATCAATTATTTATGGGTGTCAAGGATTGAACAAAAAGGCTACCTGCTCTAAATGTTGAAATGCTTTTGATTACTTTATGCTATCACCACAAAATTTGATCCAGATACAGAACACATATGGGGAACATCACCAAAAAAAAAAAAATTAATATTTCCTTCCTGAGTTATTGAATGTTAAATAAGAAAGATAAGTAAAAATAAGTCAAATTATAAAAATAAAAAAATAAAAAAATATATATATATATATATATATATATATATATATATATATATATATATATATATATATATATATATATATTGTCTCTTTATCAGCAGTTTCTCAGCATTAGATTGTAGAATGCATAATAAAATTAAGTTTGTTAACAAATGATACCTACCTTTCGACTCTCCTTTTGGAGTTATGAGTCTTTAAAGTTGTGTATGTCACTCAGACAAAAAAACCCTCTAAAAATACCTTCAGGGCTTAAGGGGTTAATAAAAGTCAGAGGCAAAATTGTCAAGTTTCTGTGCTCTTGTATGTTTCTGTGTATGTGCAATCATGTCTCTGTGTGTGAGTGCCTTCATGCACAGTAAGTGTCTTTGAAAGACAGAAAAAGCCCTATTCAAGCGGTAATTGTTTCTCATGTGGATGTCTGTAAAAATACATTTGCATGCCACCTCAGTGATAAAACTTGTGCATTCGGATGGCGATTTATTCACGGTGCGGGAGCGAGTTTTGTGATCCTGCACACCTGGGAACACTGCTCACGTGGTCAGTCGAGTGATTGTCTGCTGGAAAAATGTCATATGCTTGGAATAATAAGAATAAAATCATATTTAATTTAATAATAGGAAATTATTAATTATTTAATTCTTTAAATCTCCTGTTTAAAAAGAGGAAGATGTCATTTTAAAAATGTGGAAATGAGTGGAAATAAGTTAATATAATCCTGCAAATTTAACCTGTATTTTTAGGTTTTTAATTACTTTCATTTAATTTTATTTCAAATGTTTTTCTTCTCTTTCTCTTTTGAGCGGTGATGAAAGCTTATTCTTGTAAAAACTTTCCAGCATTTCAGTAATAAAAGTGTAGGCTAGATCTTTAAAATGCATCCAAATGGGAGAAAAACTCTGACATTCTGGATTCGAATCGGCAATAAAATCACAGACTAGCCCCCGTAAATGATGCAAATACCTTACGACCCCACGAGAAACAATTGCTGTCTGAATAGGGCTAAAGGTGAACATCTGGAAAGGAGGTGGTGACTTCCTATACCTTCTTACGCCAATGAACAATGATTTAATTGCAGAATAAATTGCAGATATTATAACTGTGACTAACAGATAAAGAAACAGAGAAAATTAACACTTCTAAAGATATACAATGGAAATAAAAACACTTTTATTTTTCTAATGAAAGTATAGGTAACTAAATATACAGAACTCCCACGCAGTGACAAAAAAATACAGTTTGTGTATCTTTTATGGATTGGTGGACACATCCAGAGCATCCTTAATTACACAATTTATGAGCTTTTGTACAATGTTAACAGCCTGTCAGTCACATATCTTTTTCTGGCAGTCTTTTCTGTTTTGCAATGCATTTCTCCATTGCCAGGCATTAGGATGATGGAAACTTAACACCAGGCCTTTTAGAAGGACAAAGAACTAAGGAAACACCAAAACACTACAAATAACAGAGGAAAATAAAAACACTTGACAGGTGCAGTGTGCTGCCGATGATCTGGCTGATTATCAGTGTAAACACTCCGCCGCCGTGCCGGTAAATACATCCTTCATGGACCGGATGCGGTTTTTGTATTTATGTCTTTAATACAAAAGGCCTGATCATCTTATTGACTCTGCTGTTTGAATCCTTAAAGGGGTATTAAATCAACCCGAGTGCATTCCTCTGTGAGTTACAGTAAATTAACAACGAGCACCAAGCGCCTGGGCCCTGTTTCGCCCCAACAAAAACAACCTAATGGAGGAGAGGCTCTAATGAATGATAGAGGGATTTTCTGATGAGCCGCAGAAGGGCCAATAAAGGTACGCTTTGATCTTTAGAAGAGAGAATGGAGAGAATATGCAGGGAAGGGAATCAACAGAGAAACTCTTCAAGAAAGAGCGGTGCTTCCAATGAAGCGGTATATGTTTGAATCACCTGAATGGAGCACTAAATTGAAACACTGTGAACGTAAGCAACAAACATATTGTGAGAAGGACAAGTGCAGTCAGTATCTTAGGAGCGATCTTCTTCAATCAAAATGCAATTCATCAAAACATGTCTCTTTCAATGTCGAGGAGTTAAGTCGTGAGCTGTTTAGCAAATGCTGTTACTTTGAGGAGTTAACAAATTTGTATTTGTATTTACTGAGCCATACTAAATATCTTCAGAACTGTGAGAGATAAACAGCCATTACATTTTCATATTAGTTTATATAAATGTATCAACGCCCAGTGAAAAGCTCTGTAATCATCAAGGGACCCAAAGTGTATGATCTGTACACACATATGGTTACTATAAAGCACAGACTGATAATAAAATAAAAAGTTTACCAACCAGATTTTCATATTTCCTGTTTATGTTTTGGAGTAAAAAAAACAAAAAAACAAAAAAAAAAAGGAAACAAATTCATATTTCACAATTGCGACTACTTATTGTTAATTAAGCTACTTTTATCTACTTTAATTATTGCGAGTTTATTTATCAAAATTATTTCTTCCCTTTTACTAACAGTTGCCTCTTATTTTCTACCCTGAGGCAGAAACGGGATTTCATATTAACATTTATATCCTTGTGTGGATGTTTTATATAACTTTGAACAATTTTGTCAAAAGAAACACTTTACAATAATTATCCCTTCATAATTAGGTAAGTTTGTATTTGTGAAAATAGCAATGACTTGTTTGTTCTAGTGATGACTTAAAAAAATTTAAAAAGAAAATTTTATAATGGAAATCATGCATGACTACTTTTCAACTTATTTGAGATGTAAAGTGTGTACTTTTGGCTCTATATTAACTTCAAATCATGGGGAATCTAAAATCTCACAATAAGTATTTGACTGTTCAAACTTCAAACAGATGTTGGTTGTTGATTTCACTCACGAAATCTGTCATTTTGGATTTCACTGTATACCAGATGTTCACACCAAGCATTGTGTTTTCAATAAACCTTAAGGATCCTTCAGATAAGAATGGTTGTGATAGTTAATGCAAATGCTTGCTCACATCATATGTGATGTGAAACCACATCCCAACCACTACATCATTTCTACATTTACATTCTCACTACACTGTTCGTTCTACAAAAAGTGTATGTGCAGCAGTGGACATGTGCTTGCGTCCTAGTGGGAAAACCTTAAGTCCAACACAAGTCTCTTTCTACTGTCCTCTCCCATAAAGGCATAAAAAGCCCATACATTAAATACATATAAAAGACTTAGGGATCTAAATTATGTTTATGTTAAAAGTAAGAATTGTGTTTTTTTTTGTTTGACTTTTGTTTGAATAGCTGCTTGCTGTGATCATCCTAGCATGAAAGTACATTTAATTATTAAATTAATATTAATAGTTAAACAACTAATGTACAATATGATGCAATGTAATGTAATGCGAAACCCCTGAATTAAGGCTTTTCTACTGGACTGTTTCTAAGTGAATGTTCACAGAGCGTGAAACGGACGTCAGAGAGATCAAGAGCGTGAAAAACTAATTCGAAAATGTCTCACCTTTCTGGCTGTCGATGACAAAGTTGCCCTCCTCATTGCCTGCTGTAATTTTGTATGTGATCCCATCTCCATCAGGGTCCTTAGCCAGCACTGTTGCGACCAGAGTGTTGGGCCCTGCGTCCTCGGAGACAAAGGTCCGATACCTGTTTTTGAACACACATATATTTCTTTCAATATATCTTCCATGTTAAAACACAACAATACCATGTAGCCATTACAGCCAAACAAACACATTAAGGTCTCCATGGTTAATGAATGCAATATCAATTCCGTATGGGACACGGTTGTTGTGTACAGGGAGGCAACCTACAATACTGCTGCAAGTAATCATGCTTGTGACCATCATTATATGTGTTTACCAAGGATTTGTTGACCAATAGGATTGAAAACAGGGTATTAGTATACAGCAAAAGTAACAGCTAAATAATAAATAGAAAAAAAAGTCATAGGAACATGCAAAATAGTACAGGAAAGAGAATCAAATGGAATTCAGTATGAAAATGATGACGTCCTCACCTGGCTACAGTTTAATTTTTTTTTTTTTTTTTTTTTTTTTTTTAAATGCCCTTCAATTATTTGTGATTTTTCAGTCAGTAGGAGATTATAAAACATTATAATTAAAATTGTATCTTAAAATAAGTGACAATATCTACAAATAAACTGAAAACTTGTGAAGAAGAGGAAATGCCTGTAAGAAATGCCAGTAAATTTACAGTATCTGTGTATTTGAAGGCAAATATGTAAGATTTTTGGATAAAAATATCCAAAAACCACTAGAGCAATGTTATATATTTTGTTGACTTGTGTACTTGCATTGTCCCAAATGTCTACAATAATGTTTAAATCTAGAGAAATCGGCTATTTTTATCAGTGTAACGGTCCGTGTAATTGTGCCGCCTGTGATATCCATGTTATCTTTGATTTACCATTTTGTTTTGTTTTTTGTTTTTTACTTCCGTAGAAAACACGGAAACACCAAGGACGCTTTAATATATCATGCATTTCATTAGAAAGGTGAGCAACTTTAGATACCTTATATAATGTAACAAAGATTGAAGATTTTACTAACAGACCTACCAATAAAATCCTTAAAATAATGATGCTGCCATATTTCTAAAGTCATTTTTACCCCCTGTAGTTTGACTCCAGATTTTACCCCCCTGTAGTTTGACTCCAGATTTTACCCCCCTGTAGTTTGACTCCAGGTGAAAATTGCCATTTTGACCACCCTCTACAAAACAGTGGATTACTCAGTAAATATACATCCATGGCATCTAATATTTTGGCTTTCATCACTATTTATGTTTGTCTTTCTACAGAAAAAAAATTGAGCGGGGGAAGTTTCCGAAATTTGGTTGATTTGACACGAATGACCCTATATTGAAAGAACTAAAACTTGTTGTGAACATGGAACAAGAAGCGACTGAAAAATGCTTGCGCTATCAGTGTCAGGGAATGGGAAAACCATAGGAGAACATAGGACTGACCTGCAATCTGTGGATGCCATGGAATAAAAGACTAAAAAAAACTTAATTTAGAGTTTATCTCACGATTCTGACTTTTCAGCTCGCAAATCTGAGTTTACATCTCACAATTCTTAGAAGGATAAACAGAATTGTGAGATATACTCGTTATTTGGTCTTTTTTCCTCAGAACTGCGAGTTTATATACCGCAATTCTGATTCTTTCCCCCTGAGAATAGTGATATAAACTCACAATTGCGAATTGTAAAGACCGAACTGGGAGATATAAACACGCAAATGCAAGAAAAAGAGTCAAGAATTGTGAGATAAAAATGTAATAGGCTATGTTTAAAAGTTAAATGTAAAATATTATTTCATGCTGTAACTGCATATGTGTGTAAGTCCCCTATGAACTGCATATGTGAATATTATGTAGACTTGCTGTTTACATCAAATTCATGTGTGAATATAGACTAATCATTGCAGGTTTCATCAGTCCAGTCTGCAACATAAACGTCTGTGTTTAGCTTCAAAGGGTATCTTCAATGACGGAATTTTATAAAAATGAGTATATTTTTTGCATTCCAAGCGGACATACAAAGGCACAACAAAACATTTGTCTCTTACTCTGTGGATTTTGCCTATTTTCCTCCACTTATTACGCTATTTTTCTGCAGCCACTATGCGCGCGCAGGTGCAAGTGACGTAACTGTGACGTCTGCTTCAAATGGGTCTATAGGCGTGCACGTTTGGCGTGAGTCTGCTCTGTAAAAGAATGCATATGTCCGCAGGCGCATACACAGTCTGCTCCAGTACAGAGACACGATATCACAGAGCGGATCATATGTGCGAGTCGGCACAGACCACAGAACGCATCTGACACATTTGAAACATCTTTAAATCAGCAATAAGGTTGATTTCAAAAATGTATCTGGCATCGTGACAGACATGTTCACTCTGAACTGATGTATAGAAAAGCGCAATTCATTCTTCAGAATTAACGGTGTATATCAATATTAAGTGGCATTGCTAACTGCTGGCCTGCCATGCATAATACAGAGCTTTTACTTGTTTTTGTGGATTGGCGTGAACGGGGAACATTTTGATAACGATGACATCTGTACAAAGAAAAAAACATTTTCCATTTTTAGTACATCAGTGTCGTGTAAACGTACTGTACATGTCATATCTCTGCTATTATCAGATATATGAGCAGAAGTTCTTAGTTCCCTCTGGAAAATGGAAAACAGGATGTGCATCTGTTCACTACTGACCTCTACAATATGCTACACATTATCTGTGCATGTGAGAAAATGAATCAAATTAAGTTAAAGTGATCATACACAGTATGTTCAAATAGAAAATTATGTTTGAATTGTGTTTAAGTAGACCAGCAAGGCATCGTATTGAAGCTTATAACAGCGAGGGCCTTTTAGATGAGAGTGACCTGAAGAGACTGACAGCTCTGATCGTGTCACCGCTTCAGAGACTCAAACCTCTGGCCTCCAGCTTTAGAACAAACACACACACACAATACAGACACGTGCTCACACATGGACAATTTTTATTGTTACACAAAATCCATTATTATTTACTGAGTATAACAAAAAACAAGTGGGAGAGAGTGAGTAAGACCACCTCTCCAATGTTCAATAATAGATTTCCCTCCAAGAAAGAAACAGTTGAACCAGCTTGCTCAAGGGGCTGTTAGCAGACAAAGCCAACACATTTCATGCTAAGCCTTTCTTGCCAAAACCACACTCACACTTCATCACATCTGAAACAATGCTGTCAATGGAACAGCACCTCGTGGCGACAAGACAAACAGTGCCTCCACATCTGCACAGCATGCTGTCGTTTGAGAAGAGAGAGAAAAGAGTGCTGGCAGACTGAAGATATACTTCCATACTCTCCGCCGCCATTTGTTATTATTCAGTTGCAAAGATTTCATTTAAGTCACATAGGCTGCACACCGATGAACCGTTGAGAGAGTCTGAGACATTTCCTTTTGATCTGAGAGGGACATTGATGGTCCATCAGAGCAGCTGCCCTGATGACAGATTGAAAATGTGTTCTGGATTCAGCAGGTTAAGGAGTGAATCTAGAGCTTCTTGTGCAAAAAAACCCAAAAAAACACTGTTGCTTGTGTGCAGGCTGTGAATACTAATACCGCCATGAAATCTCAAGATGGAATGAGAGCCAGTTGAGCTAAATCTGTTCATAAATAAACTAATAGTCAAAGCCACTGAGGCATCCAAAGGTAGAACTTCTGTAAGACTGAAGCAAACATAAATCACAAAGTCTGGTAAACAAAGTTAGTTTAAAGCCCCATAGCCAACGAGTAACCATTTTTCTTTCACCAGTGTGTGCATTTAAATGTTTGGGTTAAAAGGATAGATCACCCTAAACAAAACTTCTGTCATGATTTACTCGCCATCATGTCATTTCAAACCTGCACTTTCTTTCTTCTGTGGAAGGCAAAAGGTTAATTTTTCTGAAGAATATCCTGGCCACTGTTTTCAATATTAAGAAAGTGAATGAGAACTGGGGGTGCCAAGCTCCAAAATATCGCAAAGAAAAGGAATATTAAAAATTGCATATGAAGTCTTCTGACACCATTCGATCCCTTTGTGTCAGGAATGTACCACAATCATCAGTAAAGATGTCTAATTCTTCAACGGCTCTTTCAGAATCAAATCTTTCATATGAATCAGTTGATCCAGGTCAACAAACACGTCTGAATGATTCATTTACAAATCTAATCTTGTTCTTGAGTTCATCTCAATGATTCAGCTCACTGGAGGGAAAGATCATGGGAATGTTTCCATTCAATCTGCGAACTAAATTTATGCAAAAAGGCGTAATACTGAAAAAACAATTTGAAAAAAAGCAGTCTTTCCATCCAATGCATTCAAGAGAACAAAATCTTTTATTAATTGTAATAAATGACTTGCATTTTACAGTGTGCAGATAAAATGCTTAGACAAACTATGCTTGCTAGGTTAAGGAAAAGTCGCTTTTTTGATGTGCATATAGGAATTTATTTAGTAATCTCTTTCCATCGTTCTTTATGTGCATGCCCTCTTCCATAAAAAAATCATCAAGTGAGAGTATGCATTTTTTAGGCACATCTCAGAAGTTTTATCTGAATCTTGCAAGGATGAGGGTGATTTTTTATATGCAATATCTTAAAATTTGCATAAATGGATGGAAACTCAATAACAACTAAGCCTGACAAAACTTTATTAAGAAAACTAATTTGGACTACTTTGAAGACTCTTTTCATGGCACCTCTAGAGTCTTTCTGAAGCGTGTAAACTCATTCATCCTAAATGCACGGCAAAAGCAATCAGCACATTTTTCAAAACATCTCATTTTGTGTTCCACTGAAGAACGTCATAGGGGTTTGAAACAACATGACAGTGAATGAATGATGACATTTGACTTTCCATCAGAACAAGTTTAGACCAACAGAAAACTGGACTTTATAGAAAAGAACAACATTATCAGTCTCTGTCAATCTGACCGAGGGACCAGATATGAAAGTGAAAGAGACGCTGAATTTGCCAAAAAGAGGAAGATGGATTGAAGGCTGCAGAGATGGAAATCCAACAGAAAGATCGAAACAAGAAGATAAGGAGGAATGAAATCTCAAGAGTCATGAGAAGACACCAATCAGTGGATAGGAAGTGGCAGATATAGAGACAGACAGAATGACAGAGGGTAAGAGAGCTTGAGCCCATCATCTCACTCTGTGTAGGGATGATTGATGGCTAACAGAGGGAAGGTGACAGGCGTTTCATGTCGGTGATTTATGCCATTCATGGAGACACCATTGCTTGCACTTTTTCACCGTCACTGCACTCCGGCACTGACACACGCGTGACATCCGCGACTTGTAATCTGTTAGAAGTCTCAAAGATCTGAGAATGCTCACGCTCACGCACACACGCACACGCGCACACGCACACACACACACACACACACAAACAGAGATCCTTCCCCCAGAGAAACACACACACATACATCAGCTCAAGCTACCCCAGACACACACACATACGTCCAGAGACTCAAAGGGTTTGTTTTCAAATGTTCAGATGTAGCTATGAAGATCTGTTGAACCCATCTTTTGAGAAAACCTGTCACGGACTAACCATAAAAAAAAACGCCTCGCTTATGTCTCCCTTTCTAAGTCATTGCCATGGCAACAGTGCAGGTGATGGGTCTTGTGACACTGACTGACAGCTCATAGAGGCCAGCTCTGCCACTTTGTTTGAAGCGCATAAACCAATCAGACAAGCGAATGTGGCTCGTCTACATTCACTGTATACATCCGCTCATTATGTCAGCTATCAATCAGATGACAGCATTTCAATTGCTGAGGCCTGGAAAGACATGCATCAATGCAACCGAACAAAGGCAATGAGCAAACGCCAATGATTACAAAAGAACACTGATGATGGGGTCTTAATCATTTTCACCCAAATTTTCAGCATCACATAAAGCACAACTACAAGGACTGACTGTTTTGCCCATCATTACCATGTCCCATGGCTCTCGGCAAGGCAAGGAAAGCCCGGGCCAGTGCGTAATAAACACCACTCAATCCATCTTACTCTTTGTCCTTGGTCAGGTTGGTGCCAGTAAACAGATCTGGTAATGATGTACTGTGCAAACGCTATGGCATGAGTGACAAGGCTCATTTTCAGGCGAACTGAAGGAACTCGACGCCTTGAAGCGGGTAAATTAGTCTGCCCAAATGGAACAAACAGCAGTGACAGACATTGCAATTTACTCAATTACAGGCCAGACACATATAGGCTATCCTGTTCACAGAAATGATGTAGGATAGAGAGATTGAGTCTTTTCTGTTTGAGGAAAGGAGGGGTTTTGAAAGGGACTAAAAGTTTGAGAGAGGATCTGATGTAAAGGGAAGGGGAAAAGACACGCAGGGACATCTCAGGGACTGTGGGGAAGACAAAATACCACTATAGCACTGTCAAACCTCATTTTTAATATTCTTATTAAGGAAGGAATGCATGGCTAACTACACTATCATTCAAAGTTTGGGGTTGTAATATATATTATATATATATATATATATATATATATATATATATATATATATATATATATATATATATATATATATATATACACACACACACACACACACACACAGTACTGTGCAAAAGTCTTAGGCTCACTAGTATTTTTACACACAAAAAGTGGGTTTAAGCCAGTTATTTATATCTTTTGCTGTAGTGTGTCAGTAGGAAATATCAGTTTACATTTATAAATGAATTGCCATTAATTTTAATAATCCAGTGAGATTTTTGTATGCATAAAGAGTCTGACAATAGTCTCTATGCTCCACATGGAGATCTGATCTCATCTTCATTGAGTCCAGAAGAACTGTGGCAACGTCTCCAAGACACTTGAAGAAACCTTCCTGCAAAACTACATGAATAGGTGTAGGAATAGATGCAGGTGACAAAAGCCGTTTTAAACGCAAAGGGTGGTCACGCCAAATATCGATTTGATTTAGTTAATAGAAGTTAATTCATAAATAAAAGCTATTTATGTTATTATTTTTGACAGCATTCTCACTTTAAAGCGTTCTGACAAGTGCCTAAACTTTTCACAGTACTATAGTTTTGCAGGAGGGTTTCCTCAAGTGTCTGGGAGATGTTGCCTTAGTTCTTCTGGATTTAGTCTGTCTCAGTTTTTTCTGTTTCTTCATGTAATCACAGACAGACTCGATGATGGTGAGATCAGATCATACCGGCTGCTGTCAGACTTCTTGTGCATAAATGTATATATATTATTATTATTATTATTATTATTACTACTACAATTAATTGCAAAATGAATGTTTGGAAATGTAAACTGATATTTCCTACTGACACACTACAGTAAAAGATATAAATAACTGGCTTAAAAATTTTTTTTGTGTGATTCTCATCCCGGCCGCTTCACACTCGGCTGCAAACCACCCCAGTGCACGCTGAAAATCCGCAAAAAGCAGCAACGAAATCATGTGGTTCCCAAACCGGACACTCTCCGGCCCTTGGCTGCGCCTAGAAATTCTGTCCATAAAAATTATGAACAGAACCGGTGACAAAGGGCAGCCCTGCCGGAGTCCAACATGCACTGGGAACAAGTCCGACTTGCTGCCGGCAATGCGGACCAAGCTCCTGCTCCGGTCGTACAGGGACCAAACAGCCCTAAGCAAGGGGCCCCGGACCCCGTACTCCCAGAGCACCCTCCACAGGACGCCACGAGGGACACAGTCGAATGCCTTCTCCAAATCCACAAAACACATGTGGATTGGTTGGGCAAACTCCCATGAACCCTCCAGCACCCTGGAAAGGGTATAGAGCTGGTCCAGTGTTCCACGACCGGGACGAAAACCACACTGTTCCTCCTGAATCCGAGGTTCCACTATCGGCCGAATTCTCCTCTCCAGTACCCTGGCATAGACTTTCCCGGGGAGGCTGAGAAGTGTGATCCCCCTGTAGTTGGAACACACTCTCCGGTCCCCCTTCTTGAAAAGAGGGACCACCACCCCAGTCTGGCAGTCCAGAGGCACTGTCCCCAACCGCCACGCGATGTTGCAGAGGTGTGTCAGCCAAGACAGCCCCACAACATCCAGAGACTTGAGGTACTCAGGGCGGAAACATGGTCCACTCGGACTCAATATCTCCAGACTCCCTCGGGATCCGGTCAAAGCTCCATCGGAGGTGGGAGTTGAAGATCTCTCTGACAGGGGGCTTGGCCAAACGTTCCCAACAGACCCTCACAGTACGTTTGGGTCTCCCGAGTCTGTCTAGCTTCCTCCCCCGCCATCGGATCCAACTCACCACCAGGTGGTGATCAGTTGACAGCTCTGCCCCTCTCTTCACCCGAGTGTCCAAGACATACGGCCGGAGGTCAGATGAGACGACCACAAAGACGATCATCGACCTCCGGTCTAGGGTGTCCTGGTGCCACGTGCACTGATGGACACCCTTATACTTGAACATGGTGTTTGTTATGGATAAGCAGTGACTAGCACAGAAATCCAATAACAGAACACCACTTATCAGGGGGGCCGTTCCTCCCAATCACGCCCCTCCAGGTATCACTGTCACTGCCCAAGTGTGCGTTGAAGTCCCCCAGTAGAACGACGGAGTCTCCAATTGGAGCACTTTCCAGCACCCCTCCCAGAGACCCCATTAGGGCCAGGTACTCCGCATTGTCGTTTGGCCCGTAGGCACATACGACAGTGAGAGACCTATCCCCTACCCGAAGGCGCAGGAAAGCGACCCTCTCATTCACCGGGTTGAACTCCAACACATGGCAGCTGAGCTGGGGGGCTATAAGCAAACCCACTCCAGCCCGCCGCCTCTCACCATGGGCAACTCCAGAGTGGTAGAGAGTCCAGCCTCTCTCAAGAAGTGTGGTTCCAGAGCCCAAGCTGTGCATGGAAGTGAGCCTGACTATTTCTAGCCGGTACCTCTCAACCTCCCACACAAGCTCAGGCTCCTTCCCCGCCAGTGAGGTGACATTCCATGTCCCTAAAGCCAGTTTCCGTGTCCAGAGATCGGGTCGTCGGGGGCCTAGCCTTCGACTGTCGCCCGATCCACTACGCACCGGCCCCATATGATCCCTCCTGCAGGTGGTGAGCCCACGGGAGGGTGGCCCCACGTCGCTCATTCGGGCTGAGCCTGGCCGGGCCCCATGGGGGTAGGCCCGGCCACCAGGCACTCGCATACGAGCCTCAACCCCGGGCCTGGCTCCAGGGTGGGGCCCCGGCTGCGCCATGCCGGGCGACGTCTCGGTCCTTGTTTTAATTAGCCTCATATTGGGTTTGTGAACTGCTCTTAGTCTGGCCCATCACCAAGGACCTTTTTGCCTTGGGAGACCCTACCAGGGGCATATAGCCCCAGACAACATAGCTCCCAGGGTCATTCGGGTACTCAAACCCCTCCACCACGATAAGGTGACAGTTCAAGGAGGGGCAGAGTAGTTTAGTCAGAGTAATTAAACAAAAGAAATTAATATAAAAATAATGACTAAATTTAAATTGTATTTATTAGCAACATTTTCATGCATGATGAATTTATGAAAGTCATTATTATGGCAACCAATGTGGACAAAATGGACTGCAGTCTGTAAAGGGGAAAATCAGATCTAACTATCAATCTGATCAAAACTAACAAAGCCACACAGCTTCAACATAGCTGTAAAATAGCTAATTCAGATAACGAATCAGTGTGGCGTAAAGTGGGTCTAATTACACTACAGCTATTAGCCATCCACATTTAAGTATTTTCTAAATGGGTTATATAGAAATAGCTGGACTAAATGTTATTCCTGCTTGGGCAGCAGATAAGCTGCTATAATAATCAGATAACTTGCTGATGTTTGTACCTGCACAGACAATAATAAGAGGGCATTTCATTATAATGCTCAAGTGTGTTTTTCAGCACTGTTTGTGAACTTTCCTAAGTGCAGTCCTCAACTATTATTTGCATGTTCACCTAATAAAAACTGGAATATTCCAAAATGGCAAAAAGGAGTGACATAAAAGACTTCTACCTACAGCAATAAAAGGAAGTCAGCTTTTGAGCAGCATTTTTAGGAATGCAGCACGTATCATACGAGGCTACATTTCTCAAAATGACAACTGAAGACACATTGTAGCTATTTTCAAAAGCAGTTTAGTAGCAAAGAACGCTTCTTTGCTCAACATGAAGCAGCATTCGAAACCCATTTTACTTTCATAATGTGATGCATTTCTGAGTGAAATAGGATATACAGTGAGGGGGGAAAAGTAAGTGCATTGAAGGGGTGAAAAATAAAAGGATGCGGATGATGTCAGCCAAAAAGAATCACTGCAGAGGTGGTACAAGTTATTACATTTTGCTTCAAGAATGTTTTTTTTTTTTTCTTTGGAATAACATGCATGAATGGATGCAACATGTATACAATAACACCAGGAATGTGCATTAAGAAAGTAAATAGGGTCATTTTTGATTTCATATTTACTTTAATGTTTAAATTAGACTCCCAACCCGTTCTAACATTCTAACCGTCTCTAACTCAGGCTCTCGGGTATAACCATGCAGACACTGATGGGCACACCAGAATACAAATGCATAAAGTAATTAAAAAAAAGCCTTTTAGGGGACTGGAAGCTCAACTGAAACAAAAATCTGCCTGGCTCACCCATTCTTTTTTGGACCCTCTGACCGAGGTTTCTCTGCCCACCATCCACCCACCCCTCCCCCCCTCCCTCCGTTCTCGGTTTCTCTAGCTTCAGCTGAATGCACGGCTGATTGAATCTGCCTCTCTGATTCAGTGAGCTCTCTGCCAGAAAATCAGTCAATTAAAATGGCCAAGGGCCGTAGCTCCGCCAACAAGATGGAAAAAAAAACAACAATAACAGTCCACAGTCAGCACAACAGAAAAATCAGCTAAATGAGAGGCAAATTAATATAGCAGCTGAGGAAAGACCTCATCGACAAGGTCTACACAAGGGAAGATGGAGATAAGGAAAGGATAAACCACATAATCAGGAAGATAACACTGTACACTGACAGCTTTTTCCCTATAACTAGAAGGGAAACGTCACAATCAGACAATGATTGTACACTGTAAAAAATTATTGTAATAAATAATGCTGAAAAATGAACATAAAATTTACTTAATTATTGTTTTACTTAATAATTATTTTTAAGGTTACAACAGGGAACATCAACGATACTTCATGTCATCGGCACAATGTGCGTCGGCCTTCAGGAGCCTGGCGTATATAGCATACGTGGTTCAGACACCGCCACGCTCCGATTGGCCATGGACATCATCAGGTGACGTCATGTACTATGTGACTATGTTTATATAAGGTGCCTGAACGATCATCATTCAGATTATTTGTCTTTAGTGTTGCACGATATATACCGGTACTAGAAAAGCATTGCGATACCCTGCTATTAAAAACAGTACGATATGAAATTGTATTAGTACTGGTACTTTAAGAAGGACAGCACTCTAATAAGAGCAGTATTTCTTAATTTGCGTCGATGTGTGACAGCAGGAGTCAGGATGTGTGTGCAGAGCTCTTTTTCCACCGTTCACAAGACAATGGAAGCAGAGTGAGAAATCGGATGTGTTCCAATTAATTTGGTCCGTGCAGGTCTTAAAGGGCCGGACCTAATATTCTACAGAAAATCACCCCATGCTTGACTGAATAACTTTAATATATGTATTAGGAATCAGTGTACAGTTAATTTATAGAGTGAAGACTAAACAGTTTCTTTTACAGTTGATTATTTAATTTCTTTCTTGAATGCTACTGTAAAATAGACCTACTGTAGATGAAAAATAAAGCACTGTTTTTGTTATTATTATTGTTTGTAATTTGCATTTTGGCTTATTTTTAAAAACAAAGATAAAATAAAAATGTATATCTATATTGTAATTATAAAATTACATTTAATTTAAAATATTAAATTACTCGTACCATGAAATAAGATTTTGGTTATCCCAACCTGTTCAGAATAGTGAAAGGTTAGTGAATGTTAACATGGTTGATAATGTGAGTTTTTTTATTTTTATTATGTTCTGTCATATTATTCAATTACTTTCACTGTTTTTTTGTCGTGGTAGCGATTCAGTATCGGTATCGAGGTATTTTATATATATATATATATATATATATATATATATATATATATATATATATATAAAAGTGCTCATTGTTTGTCTGTTTGCCATGAAGGAGCGTTCAGAGAGGATTCTGCTATACTATGGTTACCACTACAGATGTTTCACTCCGAGCCGGTTGAAAATCCTTTATATCGTCAATTAAAATATGTGACGATTCAAGTGGGTTATATATAATGCCGGAGGGAACTGAACAGATGGGAGATTTCCTTTCTTTCTCGTTCCTCCGTGTGCAATAGATCTATGTGTGTTTGCAGCAAATGATTCTTTATTTGTATATTGTAACTATTCTAATATGAATATTCAACCAATCAATCCAGACCATGTTTACTTGCCTGGTTGTTTCTTGGCTGCATTTAATTTTAAGGAATTAAATGGTGAATAGCCATCTGGACTTAAGAAGTCTAGATGTCTATATAAAAAGCTGAAGGACACTACTTGAGCTCCCCTCATAGAGACTGGGGGTCAAAGCAGGGGTGGATGGATCTGAGTACTGGTATCCTCTTGAGGAAGGTTTCAGTCCTGATGCTCAGAGCTCAGGACTTTGAGGGTAGGCTCCTCTGGGTGTTATAGTGCCCGCTTCTCCTCTGTGCCCACAGAACGTTCTGCCAACCTCACCACCTCTGTTGCTTCAGTTTCCAGTGAGTATGTCCAGTCTCTTCCCAAGAAATTTTTCTTAAACCCCAAAATTGCCATTTTCAAAATGGTATATTAAATGATCTGTTAGGAATTTTGATCTTAAACTTCATAGGCACACTCTGGGGACACCCAAAACTTATATTACATCTTGTAAAAAGGGGCATAATAGGTGCCCTTTAAAGTTAAAGTTAATATCGTCAGCCCATATTCTCATTTGGCCAAAATTTCAAATTTCTCCACCTAAAACAGAACGATTCACTGCTGAGCAGTGACAATGGCCCATTCCATCACAAGAGCCATCTTCTTGCCCTTAATAACACTAAAAAGGCACATACACTAAAATGTGTAAAAGGACAGCCATCAAGGTGGTTTCCTTTCACCTACCCCAGAGTATTTTCACAGCACTGTCAGGATGTGGGAGTATCCAGGCCTAATCAATAACTACTGAGTGACTTATTTTGATGCACTGTAGCCACTTTAAGGGACCCTGACACTTCAGATCAGGATTGCTGAAATAATATACACTCACCTAAAGGATTATTAGGAACACCATACTAATACTGTGTTTGACCCCCTTTCACCTTCAGAACTGCCTTAATTCTACGTGGCATTGATTCAACAAGGTGCTGAAAGCATTCTTTAGAAATGTTGGCCCATATTGATAGGATAGCATCTTGCAGTTGATGGAGATTTGTGGGATGCACATCCAGGGCACGAAGCTCCCGTTCCACCACATCCCAAAGATGCTCTATTGGGTTGAGATCTGGTGACTGTGGGGGCCATTTTAGTACAGTGAACTCATTGTCATGTTCAAGAAACCAATTTGAAAGGATTCGAGCTTTGTGACATGGTGCATTATCCACCACCACCAGCCTGCACAGTGGTAACAAGGCATGATGGATCCATGTTCTCATTCTGTTTACGCCAAATTCTGACTCTACCATCTGAATGTCTCAACAGAAATCGAGACTCATCAGACCAGGCAACATTTTTCCTGTCTTCAACTGTCCAGTTTTGGTGAGCTTGTGCAAATTGTAGCCTCTTTTTCCTATTTGTAGTGGAGATGAGTAGTACCCGGTGGGGTCTTCTGCTGTTGTAGCCCATCCGCCTCAAGGTTGTGCGTGTTGTGGCTTCACAAATGCTTTGCTGCATACCTCGGTTGTAACGAGTGGTTATTTCAGTCAAAGTTGCTCTTCTGTCAGCTTGAATCAGTTGGCCCATTCTCCTCTGACCTCTAGCATCAACAAGGCATTTTCACCCACAGGACTGCCGCATACTGGATGTTTTTCCCTTTTCACACCATTCTTTGTAAACCCTAGAAATGGTTGTGCGGGAAAATCCCAGTAACTGAGCAGATTGTGAAATACTCAGACTGGCCCGTCTGGCACCTACAACCATGCCACGCTCAAAATTGCTTAAATCACCTTTCTTTCCCATTCTGACATTCAGTTTGGAGTTCAGGAGATTGTCTTGACCAGGACCACACCCCTAAATGCATTGAAGCAACTGCCATGTGATTGGTTGATTAGATAATTGCATTAATGAGAAATTGAACAGGTGTTCCTAATAATCCTTTAGGTGAGTGTAGTTAGTATAACTCTGAATCAGAGCATGTGAGTGAAGCAGAGCGGTGTGACACTCTATATATTGATCTATATATTCATTATATATATATATATATATATATATATATATATATATATATATATATATTTTTTTTTTTTTTTCTTGTGGCCAAAAATTAAGAATTTATTCTCACGTTTTAATAAGCTGTGACCACGATTTAGTAATTCATTCCCTTGTTTTAGTTAAATTGATTCCACAAATTAAGAATACATTTCCACAATTTATTAATTTGTTCCCACATTTCAGTAAATTGTGGCCACGTTGTACTAGTTTGTTCCCTCATTTTGATTTAAATAAATTTAGTAAAGCAAGGGAACAAATTATTATTTTGTGCGTGCAATTTACTTTAAAACGTGCTGATATATTAAGTCGTGGGAACAAATTTTTAATTCTTAATAAAAAAATTACAACAGCTGTGAGCTGAAAATGTTTTGCCATCACCTTGCTATTTTGTTGCACCGTATTGCATTCTTGTCATACAGACACACAGCAAGATTCTGAGCTGAAAGCATTGGTACATTTTAGGAAGTGCCAGAGTGGATACGAACCCATGGCGACACATCGGAAATATGCAGAGCAGGAATTTGTTGGGAAAAAAATTACATTAATTAAAAAAACTGCTAGCCTGATAACAATTTTCTGGCTTTTTTCTTGCTTATGGGCGATTCAAAACAACAGGCCTCCATTCTCATGTTCCTCACGGGGTCAGGGGATGAGGCTGAAGGGTGGTATATGGAGACAAGGAACTCACACAGGCTGCGAGAACTCTGGAGGTTCGTCGTTGACATTGGCCATACGAAGACGCACAGTGGCTGTGCCGGTTCGAGGCACCTCGCCCTTATCCACCGCCATCACTACGAATTCATACAGATGGTTGAGCCTCTCATAATCCAGAGGGCCTGCCGGGAATATGGTGCCATGGGCTGAAATGATGAAATCTGGACTAAGCGTATAGTATGTGATCTCTGCATTCTGCTCCGAATCACAATCACTGGCTGATACTGCAAAAGAGAGAGAAACACAAGATTTGGGTGTTAAAAACAAAAAAGCTGCACTACAGAGAAATGCAACATCAGCTAATAGGATCAATCTTTATTTGAGCTTCCCTGTGTAAATAGCTTGGGCATATGCGCTTGTCAAATGAACGACCAGAATGGTTATACATGACTGGCAATCAAAAGATTCCAAGCTGTGAGTCTTACTGCATCTGACAACTGCAGTAAAATGCAATGCCGTTCAATAAGGTGTGAGCCTGTTTCAAATGAACTTCACAATAAGGCACTGCATACACAGTAGCTGCTTTTCCCCATCACCTCAACTAGTGTCGACAAAAAGGGGTAAACATTTCTCAATCCGAGGTCCAGTTTTCCTGATTCTGCATTTTAGAAAGTCCACAATTTTTGCTGAATTGTATATTACACATTTTAAGTTGTACATTATAAACTACACACCCAGAATGGATTAAGTGCATACATAGATAAAATTAGGGTGTACTCACTCTAAGCACGGTTGCCTTGTACCATGCCCGAGCGGGACTGTCCCCCCTCCCCACTCCCCCGCTGGCCCGCACTAACATTGCACTTAATGTACCGGGCCGGAGCACGCTTGTGTCATTCACGATGCAACTTTTTGTTTTGAAAAAGACATGAAGAAAAGCACTTTCGCCAATAGACTGACTAATAGATTTATCATTTATGCCGTGCAGCGATTTTCACTTGATTGTACTGCACATATCAGAAGATTATTATGAAGGCAGCTGGCTTTGATGGAGGAATTTGCAGCTACAAACGACAATCCCTGTTCGTCAATAAGGTGAAAACCAGACCCATTATAAATCTAAATATACTTGAATTAACTGAAAAGTGTATCCAAGTAGTAATAGTTCGGTGTTTGCTGTCGTAATGATGACAGTTGTGCACAGCTGTTCCGTGCTCTGGCACAGTTAGTACACACAGTACACGCTCTGGCCCACCTCTTCCATGCGGGCCAGGGCCGGCTAAACGAGCCAGGTTCAGATCGCCTAGTGTGAGTACACCCCTAGAAAAATTTTTAAAGAAATGTTCGACAGACAAAACTGCAGAAACAATAAATTGTTTAAACAATAAACAAGCAATAAATATTACTCAAATAATTTTTAAATAAATAATTTACTTGAAATGTTGCCTAATTTGATATATGTATGTGTATGTATATGTTTAAGGACAGTAAGCGGTAATACTATTTCGATAGTCCACTTTAGACACATTGTACTAACCTGAGCTGCTGAAAATATATTACAGTACAAGTTCACTATTGCAATAAAAAAAAAAATTTCACGTTTTAATTATTCATTCAAATAGTCAGCTTTTATATCTTCCAGTATGTTAACTAGCCTGGGTACTTTCATAGATGGCGTTTATAATTGACCCTCAAGTTCTCTTGCAATTTCTTGAAACCAGTTTGTGTAATTGTAGATGCGTGACTGCCTTTGCAGTGATCCCAACTGTACTACTTAAGAGTGTGTGCTCAATCAGGTCCTCATCGCACTTAACAAGTCCTCGTGGCAGGTCCAAAATCTCTCTCCACCTCATTCAATTCCATCTACTGCAGTGAGGAGAGGACCATGACTTTCATCATGGGAGAATAAGAGTAAGATAAAGACAGGAAATTAAACAGGATAATTCCATACTGATACATCGGCTAAATCCTAATATTGTGGTGTACATAAAGCAAAAAAATCCAGCAAACCTCAGCCATTTACAAAAGAAGACTGTTCCCACAGATGTTTAAATTATAAATTGTCCATCTCATACTGTACATTATGAATGCTTGATTAGAAGCCACATGTTACAAATTATTCTTGCAAAGTAGCCCTTCTTCTGTTCTTCTAGATAGGTTTAACTGGAGCAAGCAGAATACTTCATGCTGGGTAGAGATAATTGTTATGAAGCCCACACAGACGGTGGTTGGGATGCACCTGCAAATCAGCACATCTGCTGTATACCTCACCACATCACCTTTGCCATTCTGCCAGGAGTCTCTGTGTTAAGCTCTCAAAATGTCTGCCAAGTCCTGTTATTCTCCAGACCAGCAGCGCTTTTTTAATCTCCGTAACTTTCCAGTGTTTGTTTGTTTTGTTCTCTTTTGTTTGCCGTTGTGTCTGCATTATGCAGTCTGTCTGTCTTTGGCAGTTGTTGTTTTGTCCATCACTTCATTTCTGTGGTGCTTTGATAGCAGCTGTGGTTGTCTAAAATTTAATGAGAATATGAAAGCTCTTCTTATCATAGCTGAGGGCATGTGTTTTCCATTCTGTGTGTTACAAATGCACTCTCAGGAGTTAGTACATAGACTACAGATTCAATGTGCAATTTAGACACATGAAAGGGCACATCAGGGGAGAAGTGCTTCAAAGGTGGTGTTAAACAGAATGATAGAGGAAGAAAATGGCATCTGCTCGTCTTGTTGTGAGAAACAGACTTTCTTCATAGAGCCATACTAGTCTCAAATGGCACGGACACGGGTCGCCTACAAACTGTTCATGGACTGACCGACTGCATGCAAAACTGGAAAACGAATGTTTCACTCTGGAAAATGAAAATGACGGTATTATAATGGTAAATACAGTTTCAATTAAAATATTGCTGAAAAAAAACATGACAAGGAAAAAAAAGGGATATTAGCAATGCACCGACAAAGTTTTTGAAGAACATTTACAGTTGTATACAATAATGTTGTGGATTTACCTATTTAAACCGCATGAGTTAAAGCTCAACAGTGTAACCTCAAGTGCTAATTAACCCAAATGCATGTCCGGTTTGTACGATTTTTGAAACAGTTTTGACAGTCTTTCATGCTCACCAAGGTTACATGTATTCAATCAATGCAAAATTTAATTAAAAATAACTAAAAATTCTATTTTGTTATATTTTAAAATGTAATTTATTCCTGGGATGTCAAAGCTGGAATTTCAGCATCATTACTTCAGTCTTCAGTGTCACAAGATCTTTCAGAAATCATTCTAATATGTTGATTTGGTGCTAAATAATTTTGAAAACTGTTTTTTGTAGAAACTGTGATGCTTTTTTCAGTATAATTTGAGGAATAGCAATAGCATTTATTGAAATATATATATATATATTTATTTATATATATATTTTTTGTAACATTATAAATGTCTTTAGTGTCACTTTTGATCAATTTTGAGTTTTAAATGTGATATTGCAGCATGCAATTGCACAAAACAAGGCAAATGGAGTGAATCAAGTAAACCTGAACTAAGCTCACTCTGTAAAAATGCACTAAAACGTCTCGGTTACGTATGGTAACCCTCGTTCCCTGAAGGAGGGAACGGAGACGTACATCAGACGTCACCGACAAATTGGGATCACTTCAGGGAGCCCCTATCAGCTTCGAGATCTAGAGAACAGGCCAATGAGAATTGGCGTGTGAGATCTGCATCTCGCGTTCCGCCCCGCAGTGCGCGTATAAACGGAAGCGAAATGCAGCGCACCTTTGTTTTTCACTGAGGAGCCGAACTATTGAACTATACTCGGCCTGCAGTGATGGTACAGCAATTGTGGCAACGGGACGTACGTCTCCGTTCCCTCCTTCAGGGAACGAGGGTTACCATATGTAACCGAGACGTTCCCTTTCAGTCGGTCACGTTCGATGTACGTCGGACGTCACCGACGAATTGGGATCCCTTTGGAACATGCCACAGTTGCTACCACTTCAAGCACCCTGAGAGAGCCCCTCAGACCCTGGCTATTCCGGGCGGGGAAATTCACGCAGGGAGAGTCAGCTGCTGTTCCGCAAGACCCACTCAGCCGACTATTGGATAACGCTGGGAAAGCATGCCCCGGGGGGTCGCTGAGGAAGTTACCATGTGGAGAATACACGTATGGACTGGCCGTGGCCAGTGCTACATACGGAAGTCCCAGGGGTGGCTCCGGCCAATTTTAGGCGGGGGTCCACACCACACTGAGACGGCAGAGCGCCTTTCATATGCCAAGACGATGGCATCCACTATCCCCTTTCCCTTCTGCTGTCCTCCATAACAGACGAAGAGCTGCTCTGAGGTCCTGAAGCTTTGCATTCTGTCCACGTAAGTCCGCAAAGCGCGGACGGGACAGAGAAAAGCTAGGGCTGGGTCTGCCTCCTCCGAAGGCAGCACTTGCAAGCTCATCACCTGGTCCCGGAAGGGAGTGGTGGGAACCTTGGGCACATATCCAGGCCGGGGTCTCAGGATTACGTGAGAGTTACCAGGCCCGAATACCAGGCACAATTCGTCGACCAAAAATGCCTGCAGGTCCCCTACCTTCTTGATGGAGGCCAATGCAGTCAGGAGTACTGTCTTCAGAGGCAGAATTTTTAACTCAGCTGACTGCAAAGGCTCAAAGGGAGGCCTCTACAGTGCGGTCAGCACCAGAGACAGGTCCCAAGAGGGTATAGAGGGATTCCCCCTCAGGAACCTGACGATCAGAAGAACTTTCCGCCTACAAAGTCATGATTGGCGGCGATGGCGGCCACATAAACTTTGAGGGTGGAGGGAGACAGCCTTCGCTCCAACCCGTCTTGTAGGAAGGAAAGCACGGAACTGACTGAACACCTTCGGGGGTCTTCTCGGCGAGAAGAGCACCATTCGACGAACAGGTTCCACTTCAATGCGTAGAGGTGCCTTGTAGAGAGCGCTCTAGCGCGAAGTAATGGTGTCTACCACAGCTTGTGGCAGACCGCCTAGAACCTCCACGTCCCATCCAGGGACCAGACATGGAGTTTCCAGAGGTCCGGATGCAGGTGCCAGAGGGTGCCCCGTCTCTGAGTCAGGAGCTCCTTCCTCAGAGGAATGGGCCAAGGAGGTGCTGTCGCGAGGAGCACTAGTTCTGGAAACCAAGTCCTGTTGGGCCAGTACGGAGCAACCAACAGGACTTGCTCCTCGTCCTCCCTGACCTTGCATAGTGTTTGTGCAAGAAGGCTCACTGGGGGAAACGCATATTTGCGTAGGCCCCGGGGCCAGCTGAGTGCCAGCGCAACCGAGCCGAGGGTCCCCTCGGTCAGGGAATAGAACAGCTGGCAGTGGGTGGAGTCTGGGGCGGCAAACAGATCTACCTACGTGGCTGACTCCAGATCAGCTGGACCACCTGGGGATGGAGTCTCCACTCTCCCGGGAGCACTGGCTGTCGTGAGAGCTCGTCGGCCGCACGATTGAGGAGGCCCGGAATATGAATGGCACGAAGCGACCTCAGATGCTTCTGACTCCATAGGAGGAGATGGCGGGCGAGTTGTGACATGCGGCGGGAGCGTAGACCACCCTGTTTGTTGATGTACGCAATGGCCGCAGTGCTGTCCGTACGGACCAGAATGTGCTTGCCTCTGAGCGGCGATTTGAAGCGGCTGAGTGCAAGACGAACTGCTAACAACTCCAGGCAATTGATATGCCATTGCAGTTGGGGCCCCATCCACAGACCCGATACTGCAAGCCCATTGTACGTGGCACCCCAGCTGGTGGATGAGGCATCCGTGGAGACAACAGCATGCCTGGACACTTGTTCTAGAGGCACTTCTGCCCATAGAAATAAAGGGTCCGACCACGGGCTGAAAGTTTGGCAGCATCTCGGCATCACTTGGACACGGAGAGTTCTGCTGCGCCACGCCCATCTCGAGAGCCGGTTGTGGAGCCAGCGTTGAAGCAGTCTCATATGAAGCAATCCCAGCGGCCTTACTGCGGCTGCGGATGCCATATGTGGTACCGCTATCCTGCGTTTGAACTAATTCACGCAGTTCAACACTGACTGGACACGCTCCTCGGTGAGGCGCGCTGTCCGGGCGACCGAGTCTATCTCCATCCCGAGAAAAGAGATCCTCTGCGAGGGGCAGAGTTTGCTCTTCTCCCAGTTGACCTGAAGGCCCAACTGGCAAAGGTGGCGGAGCACCATGTCCCTGTGTTTGCACAACTGCTCTCAGGACAGGGCAAAGATCAGCCAGTCATCGAGGTAGTTGAGAATGCGAACACCACGCTCCCACACGGGAGCAATGGCCGCCTCCGCGACTTCCGTGAAGACACGGGGCGACAGGGCCAGCCCGAAGGGTAGGACTTTGTACTGACATGCTTGTCTGTCGAATGCAAAGCGTAGGAACGGTCTGTGTCGAGGGAGAATCGAGACATGAAAGTACGCGTCCTTCAGGTCGATCGCTGCAAACCAATCTTGGGGACGGACGCACCTGAAGATGCGTTTCTGCGTTAACATCCTGAACGGCAGCCTGTGAAGGGACTGGTTCAGAAGTCGCAGATCCAAGATCGGCCGTAACCCGCCGCTTTTCTTGGGCACAATGAAGTACGGGCTGTAGAACCCGGTCTTCATATTGGCTGGAGGGACCGGCTCTCTTGCATCCTTCGCCAGTAGGACTGCGATCTCCGCCTGAAGCACAGGGGCATTCTCCTTCGACATGGAGGTGAAGTGGATGCCCCTGAACTTGGGGGGACGCCGGGCGAACTGAATCGCATAGCCGAGTCTGATGGTACGGATGAGCCAGCAAGACGGGCTGGGAGCACTAGCCAGGCTCCCAGGAACCGTGCAAGCGGGACCAACAGCACCACAGACGTGCCCGCAGCGGGGCAGCGCAGCGGCATGCAGGGACCCGACACGGACGGCATGGTAGCGGCCCAAGGTGGGGTCTGAGTGTGCTGTGCAACACTTACCTGCTTCCGCTGAGGGGGTGCGCGAGTGTGGGGAGGCTGCTTGAGTGCGTCCCAGACACAGCTGGCACCCCCTGCTGGCGATAGGAGAGGCGCCTGAGGGTGACGAGGCATGGAAGCGTCGAACACCGCCGAGCGCACTCTCCTGGCACCCAGAGGTATTGGAACTGCTCTTTAGAATTTGGGTACCACTGCTTGTATTTGACACCAGTGGCGGAACAGAATTTACCAATGATTCTCCACCCGGCCCTCCTCCGGGGAAGAGCAGCTCTTAACCAAATCCGGGTGACCCGTCCTCACTGACTGGCAGCTGAGACGAGTGGCATCGTAGGACTGATGCCCATGGCGACGAGCAGACTGAGGGGTCGCCGATGGTGTTTCTGGACATCGCCTGGCCGAGGGCCAGCGCTGTGACTTTAAATATAAAACAGTCACTGTGCGCAGCTCAACCTCAGCTCAGAACTACCCTTATGCACGAAAAGTGCTGGGCAGAGGCGGCCTGCCAGTGGCACTATCACCCCACCTGATGAGGGTAGTGAGAGAGAGGAAAACTTTATACAGGCTATGGCCCCTTTGGCGTTCCATTTTCTGGTGCCAAGCGGTTCCACACTGCTAAAGCTTTCCAATGCACATCCTGGAAAAAGGTAAGGGGGCGGGCAAGGCGATTTATGTGTTGCGCTATGCCCCAGCCACCCGGGGAAGCATGACTGTCAAGTATGAATCTGATTCAGCATGAAACATCCACTATTATAGTGGGAATCTCAGCCTCATCTTCATTTTCAACACATAACAGCCCTCTCTCCGATGCAGCGATTGACATCTGTCCTCTGCTAGAGCCCCAAATGAAACACTAGGTCCCTCTCATTTATTTATTTATTTATTTATTATTTTTTTAGGACCAGCAATCCCATTTGTAAGCTACCAGCAGGCATGCGAGATAGTGAGCGTGGCCGTGAGACGGCACACGGCGCGCTGAACACTCAAACCCTTATGAAAAGGGTAAGATGAACAACGCGCCGACGTGGTCATGCTCTCATGAGAGAACATGAACCACCCACGGACACAGTCTCAGCATGCTGCGATGTGCTAGAGGAGTGGGGGGCCCACGGAGATGTGCTCGGCAGGGAAGCCCCACTGTAATCCTCAGGTCACCCAGGCTTATCAGCCAAAGTAGCCCCTTTTCTGGTGCACCAGAAAAGACACTAGATCGGGGTATAAGCAAAGGGACTCAACCCCGTTTGAGGTTTCATAGTCTCGACCGCGCATCTAGAGTGCCGAGTGACGCGCGCTGGGTTGTTGTGACAACCAGCGCTGTCAGCCGGCAGCTAGATGGCACACGGCAGACAAACAGCGCGCCGATGTGATCCCGTTCTCCTGAGAGAACATGGACCACCCACGAACGCAATCTCAACATAGTTATGCGAGAGGGCTCGTGGCCGTCAACAAGGACAGGAAACAACCGCATCCAGAAACGCACGGGTGGAATGACGTCTTGAAAAAGACGCAGTGTCACACCCGCGCTGCTCTTTTAGAAGAAAATGTGCTCTTTTAAATGTGCTGAAGCACCCAGGAACGACCACGGCAAAACACAGGAGAGTAGTGCAGCCTGTGTATGCACTCACCATTGGGAACGCCCTCACCGAGCCAACAGACCAAACAGTGCTGTGAAAACAGCAGTTTATCACTGTATCAGGGAGCTTGCGGCCGCCGCTGATCGTGCCATCTCACTCAGCACTCAAAGAAGCTTCTTCTGTCGTTCTCTCTTTCTCTCTGCTGAAGCAGGAACAGTCTTCTTTATCAACACCGTGTTCGGCTCCGAAGTGAATGACAAAGGTGCGCTGCATTTCGCTTCCGTTTATACCCGCACTGCGGGGCGGAGCGCAAGATGCAAATCTCGCACACCAATTCTCATTGGCCTGTTATCTAGATCTCGAAGCTGATAGGGGCTCCCTGAAGTGATCCCAATCCGTCCGTGACGTCTGACATACGTCGAACGTGACCGACTGAAAGGGAACCATGGTGCTACATGACTAAAACATGAGCAATGAGAAACTTGCAAAAAAAAAAAAAAGTTTCCATTAGTTGCTTTTGTTAAATGCCAATACGAATATTTGGTATGTTATTTGCTTCTACTAAAAGCCATTTAATTTAAATTAATGAACATCACATGATGAAATATTGAATACATTTAAAGGATTTTTTTCATTAAAGGTGGTATGACTAAAGTGATATCTGTGTAAAAATTAACACTGGGTCTGGCTACTATTCCAGTGTTGTTATACAAGGACTTCTAGGTAACGGCTATGGTACATTGAAGTGCAGGTCCACAGACTTACCCTGCAGCAGCGACGTTGCGGTCGTGACTGTCTCAGGGACACCATCCTTGCTATAAATGGATTGCAGGAACTCTGGAACACAGTCATTCTCGTCTGTGATGATCACACGCACCTGCGAGAAACAAATGAAAAGGAAGCCGGAAGGCACAAAAATAGAAAGTTGAGAATTGTTAACAGAACAAATGGGCGGATCATAATATCTTGATACATGAATTATCATCAGGGAGAAAGTTAGCACATCACTGTGACTGTCCCCAGTGTTTCTTAGAGTCAAGAGGGCTGCTGTTTCAGGAACGCCTTCCCAAAAAAGCTCTTTTTAACAAGAATAAAAGCCCATTTGCTATCACTCTTTATACTTATCATCCTACAAATTATTTGGTGTCAAGAAGTTATGTTCATACATAAACAATCATCTGTGCCTGAAAATGCAGTTGTGAAGTAGTGAAGAATCAAACATAAAAGGAAAACTGTCCTCCAATATCACACAGAGCTCTTTCCTGATTTGTTCCAAAAGCATCAGGGAAGCTGAAAGAGGCACCTAATGCCTCCCATAAGACAGAATTAAGCTGAAAGTTGCTGTCTGGAGGAGGAAAAACACTGTTTGAGTGCTTTTTCCCTGACACTGTTGCTAAAGCTTCCTGGCAGTTGCTAAGTGACTTTAATAATCTACTCACTTCAATTTCAGAGACTGGAAATAGACAGACCTAGTCAGGAATGGTCAAAATTGTGACAACAGTTCACAGTCTACAATGTTACTCATATATCTAACTCTAACAGAGACCATAACCCAAAAATCACATGAAATTAAATGCTCTTATATAAGAACAACAAGACAGAAGGATCCCTGAGGGAAAGGTTTGGTATCTCAGTAACTGTCCAGACCCCTATTTTATAAGTGGGTAAAAGACACAGTGGTTCTTTTCCCCCCATTGGTAGTAAAACTAATGATAAGTAAAGACACTGTATCAGAAAAGAGATCTGATATGGCTGATGCAGTTTGGGAATACAAATATGATTCAATTTAGTGCCATGTTAACAATCTGCAGAGGAGTTCCCATCTGTCCAGTAGTTTGTAAATATTTGATCAACAGAAATCAATACTATCAAGGACACATTCAATTGATCAACAGAGACAGTAAAGAAACAGAATAAAATTATATTCAAAGGACCCAGAAGAAATTCCACAAAAATATGAAGCAGCACAACTGTTTTAAACACTGATAATAATAAGAAATGTTTTTATTTTATTTTATTATTATTATTATTATTATTTATCAATAAATCAGCATATTAGAATAATATTTGAAGGACGTGTGACACTGAAGACTGGAGTAATGATGCTGAAAATTCAGCTTTTCTATCACAGGAATGAATTACATATTAAAACACAGTAGGCTATATTAAAATGGAAAACAGTTCATTTAATTTGAATAATTTTCACAATATTACTGTTTTTACTGTATGATCAAATAAATGCAGCCTTGGTGAGCATAAGAAACTTCTTTCAAAAATATTAAGAAATACCGACCACACACTTTACATCATTTAAATTCAGATTGATTATCACTAATGTATCATTCAAACTGATTTGTGAACTGACTTATTCATTAAAATAAACAAAATAATTCAAAACTATGGCATTCTACACAAGCAATTTATAGGAGATATTTAGCAGATCATAAAACATGTATATGCACTACAGATATTTCCATGACTTTTTCATATTTTCCATAACTGTGAAACCATAATTGTGACTGGATGGGCCATAATTATTGATTCTAAAGCCTGTTCATTTTGCACACTGTTAATGATGCCATAATAAACTGTGTTTTGTTTTGTTTGTTGTAACTGATCTACATGCCCTCTTGCTCCCCATCTGCAGTTAGACACACTGTGCCATGTATTGTTTTGTGACATTCCCAAGCTAATAGCTGGGATCTTGGCTGGCCTGCCTCAGGCCAGGACAGATGTATGGATCACTGAGCAGCCAAATCAAGTCATGATGAGGCGAGACTACATTCTCAAGGGGAATGTTACTGTAAGAGGAATGAAAAGGGGGGTGCTGGGTATCTCTTTGATTTCAGCTAAATTGTTGCCCTTACATTTCCCACAGTGCCACAACCCTCTCCTTTATTTTTTTTTTTTTTTTTTTTTTTAGTCTAAGTGACCATAATTTCAGTGGAAGGCATAAATAACATGAATAGTATCATCAGTGTTTTAATTAAAGGACAACTGGAAATTATATATAATGTTTATACTGAAATAAATGCAGTCTAATACTTCTTCTTTCTTTCTTTCTTTGTGTAATATTTGCAATCTTGAATAGCAAAACATTACATGCAATAATTCTACATAGGCCTTCAACACTTTACACACAAACCTCAACCACAGTGAAAATCAACAAATATAAATAAAATGATGGTTCTTAACATCCCCAAACAACAACAAACAATAATGATAAAATGTTACAGCAACATAAATAAAGGCATCAAGTGGTAAAACAATAAGATTATAACACTAACCGCATAATTTATTCATGCTGCTATGCTGGGAGCTGTTGTATACAGTACAACTGTATTTGGCTAGTTGGGACAACATTTATGGGATTTCTGTTGGTCTGACATGCATTTTTTATAAAGAGATTCATGTAGATCCTACTAGCTATGACCCCTCATTCAAAGTAAAATTGCCTATCTATCATCTATCAAGCTAGCTAGCTTGCTAGCTATCCTTTCCAGTGTATTGATTTTTGCATAAATAAAAATGACTGGATGGAGAGCCAAAAGCATTCAAGTCTCTGAAATCATGCAATTATATTTCTATGGATGAGTGAATGACATGAATCATTTACCTTCAAACTATCAGTTATGATGAACAATCAAAACAGTTGTTTATTATCTTCAAAAGGCGTTTCACCATATATTTCTTTCACTGCTTTTTAAATTAGTGTTTGTTTGTTTTTACTTTATTTATTGCTGCTATAAAACCACATATAGCAACCTATGTGAAATAAATAAGATACTAAATAAATGTTATATACTCTAATTGCAGCTAGGTTTTAGCTAGGCCCATAGACTACACATTTCCACTATTATACATTTCATTTTGAGCAAATATGTCCCATATATCATCCATTACATTTAACTCTTGAAGTAATTGAAGTTGGTCTAGTGCACCAAGAGATAATGAACCATTTTGTAGTGAGGTCACGCTCTAAACAGTGCTGGATTAACATCAGCAGCACAGACAGACAATGTAAAACGACGAGAAACATAGGAATTAGTATAAACAGAATTAGTATAAATTAGTATAAATTTTCCTTCCTGCAAAACAGGCAGACTCCAATTTGTTGTACTTTACACTCTGGTTTGTTTTGTGACAGAATGTTATCATACAGAGTACCATCTATCAAATATCTATTATATCTCAAATATAAAACTTAATTAAGCATCATAGTTACAAAACAACACATTAGCATAATCATTGTCCCAGTCTGACTGTGCACTCACCTCAGCAGCACTACTGAGACTGTCCTGATCCTCACTGGCCCTCACCAGCAGCAGGTAGCGGTGCTGGTCGTTCTCATAGTCTATAGTACGGGTCAGACTGATCTCCCCAGTCTCTGATTGGATGCTGAAAAGACTGCTGGGATTGATGAGCAGGCTGTAAGTTACTGGCTGTTTTTGGAAGGACACTGCTGGAGTGACTAGGAAGCTGGATGAGAAAAGACAAAGAGAGAGAGAGACAACCTGATTGAATATAATATTGATTATAGTGTTCTATAAGTGAGCAAACACAAACAGAAAAGAAGGACAAATAGGATACCAAGGTAAAGTTAGAAGTTTACCAAGGACTTTTAAGCTAATATGGACATCTGTGGAATGTTTCATTCATACCAACTTCCAAGGTGAAGGCAGTATATCTTCACCAACATTTAGCTATATTCACTGAGAAAATGACTGTGGTGTGGAGGATTGTTTGTTTAGGAAATAATGTAAAGTTAAATGGTACAACAGACTTGCCACAGGCTCACTGATCTTGTGTAAAGGCAGAATAAACAATTCAGTACAGTACTGTGCTGGTTTTCAAATACATATAGAAAATAAAATAAGATAAAGACTGAAAAAAGCAAGCAGGAATTGAAAGGTATTTCTCATAATTTCCCATTTCTGGATATCTCTCACTTTTTCTGGATATCTCTCAACAGTTTTCTTCTGGTGCTAAAAAAATCCTTTTCATCGAAGGTGCATCTGCCTAACTGATGACTGTTATTATCACTTTTTTCTCATTGTTTTTTTCTCACTGGTTCAAATCATGACAAATCAGACTTCAGTGGCCCATGGAAACAAAGCCCAGCAATTAAAGTGTATCAACACAATTTTATGACATTTTAAGCATTATCAAAGAAGGAAAATCACATGAATATATACAAACATAGTTAGCAGTGAGAACTGATAATAGCTGATTGTAATCCTTAATGATAATGAGAATATTGCAGCATTTATTAATCTATTAGGATAATGTTAATTTATACATACTAATACATCTTGTATGTATTTATGTGTTTGTTTACTTATTTACATCTTGTATGTGTTAAAACCTTAAAGTGCCCCATTATGTTTTTTCAAATATTCCCTTTCTTGCAGTGTGTAATATAGCTGTTTGTGAATGTAAACGTTCTGCAAAGTCGAAAGTACATGATAAATAAAGTTATTGTCTCCCAAAAGAAAGAATCGACTCTGAATCGCCTTTATGAGTCGTTTGTTTTTCGAATCCCACTGTGTGACGGTTCTACATCACTAGAAAAGACATTTGCATAATGTCCGCCTATGTAGTACGTCGTCCGCATGCAAAACAACGTGACCCACCATCTAACGTAATTTTCCTGACGACTGCTTCTCAAATATCAACGCAGGAGTTATTGAGTTCAAAGCGTTCCACAAAACGCTTGCATACACTTCACATACACTTATGCTGGTGGTGAGGAACTACAGCTGCAAAATCTCATAATGTACCTCAAACCGAGTAGCGTATCACTGAGAAACATCCTGCTCATGTCGTCCTTGTGATGAAGGTTCGGGTTGAATAACTAGTTCTTCCAACTCGCGCTCGGATTGATTTGTAAAATCGACTTCATCGTTACTCTTTACAGTGTGTACAATAACTGAGCTTTAGGAAGCCTTTGGACAGTGCTGAAGTTCAGTATGGTAACCATTCAGTTTCCAAAATGCGCTGTACGTGGTAGACCAATCACAAAATACTGGGCTGTCTGGCCAATCAGAGCAAAGAAGCTCGCACAAAAGAGGGATTTAGAGAGACTGATTCATCTATTGAGTCATTTGTGAATCATTGAAAAAAGTTATAATGTGCAATGTTTTTGACCTTTGATGCATGTAAACCTGTTGTAGGAGACCTCCAAAACAAAATTAAAATGGCATAAGAGGGGCACTTTAAAATGATGATATATCTGTAATCGTTTAACCATAACTATAAATCATATAATATTTATTTTGTTTGATGAGGACACAAAATAAGTTATCAATATGCTTCTCCAAAAATACATCAAAAACACAACATAAAATGATCATGAAATAGCAAAAAAAAAAAAAAAAAAAACTGAAGCTTTAATTCGATGATCCTCAGTAGCAAGCTTAATCCCAATATGCATACTTTCACACACTTTTTATTTGGGATATTATCTTTATTATTATTATTATTATTATTATTATAACTAACACTAGCCAATAGCCTATATAATATATGACATATTTTATATAAACATGTAACTTAAACCTTGAAGACATAAAGGATTCTTCTTAAAATGCATTTCTCAAAAACTGTCTGTTAAATTATATCATTCATTTATGGAAGCTTTTCATTTTATAATTTGCAATTTTTCAGTTTCCTGATACATTCAGACCATAGAAAATAAAGGTAAAATTATGATAATCACACAGTCAAGCAGTCAAGATTGACATAAATGTATTTTTGTAATCCCAAAGAAGCTTAACGGTAGACAGGCAGATGAACAAAGGTAAATGTGACCTCCCTTTCAGGTACTGTGGTTATTACAACTCCATTCCCACTGGCAGAGTTTGCCTGTTGGCTTGGACTGCCTTTGCTGTCTGGCAGAGATCAGAATGTTTGGCAATAAGATTAACGTCACCCCCATTTTTGTGCCATGAGCAATATACTTATCCTTACATTAGTTAGTTAACCATATTTTTTTTTTTTCATAGCTATAGATGAAGCCAACTAAATGCAGTATGATTTGGCTCCCACTGCCAAGCCAAGTTTATTGAAAGCAACAATATAGTGGAATCACAGGTGTGAATGAGAAAAATAATATACCGCAGCATGCAATGCATATTTAATGACATGCAGCTGCCATAAATGGATCCAGTAAGCACTTATTCCACATGGATTTAGGATAATTTTCTACAAGGCAATGCCTGATTTAATACATCTGTGTAGGGTAGCGCTAATCATGCTTCCCTGTAGCGGCATCAAGCAAGTCATTTCACAGTGACTCATCTAATGTAAAAGGGCTACACAATTAACACTGACTGTACAAAGACAAAATAATTAAGGGTCTATTTGTCACCTATATGTGAGAGCAAAATAATAAATAAATTAAACTACAAAGAAAAAAATGGAGGCTTTTATCGTATATATTACCTGGTTAACCCCTGGGGGCTGCCTATACGAGCAAAACAAAGTTCTGATGTTCATGCATCTTTAATGCATGCTGTACGCTGACATAGTCAAAGATCATTATTTCATGAATTTTGCATAGTGTAGTACACGATGACTCACATAAGCTACGCTCCAGCGAGAAGCAGAGGGCGCGGGATGGCTGTAAGTGCAGTATGATCCTGTTTCTATTTGTTACCCTGATGGATAAGCAGTGGTCTCACAGCGTGGGAGATGCATTTAGGGAGTGCTAGAATTACACTATGGAAATAAGATTTGCTGCATTTACGAGATTGGGTGTGTGTTTATGCCTGCGTGTTATGGCTTTACTCACGGTTGTCCTTCTGGTGTGTTTTCTGGTATGGAAATTGTATAAGACACGTTGGTGAATTGAGGAGCTCTTGGACCTGCGATGATGGACACCACGGTGGGAGGACTGCGGCTGCCCTGGCGGTCGGCAGCCACTACTGTTAGTAGGTATTCTCGGTCTCTCTGCAGGGGGAGGCCTGTCGTCCGCACGTGACCGTTCTTTCTGTCCACTTCGAATCTCCCATCACCCCCTGTTGAATATCAGAACTTATCAACCTCAGAACTAAAAAATATTTTTTTATGTAAATATGTTGCGCACATGCTTGTTGTTGCTGTCGAGTGTTTTGTAAATAATTAAACACTGTGCTGTCAAAGTTCATATTGTGGCTTTATATATGGTTAGACATGTGCATGGGTCATTATATTATTAACATTTTACCAAAATCAAGCTCATATGGAGTTTTTAGACATACATATTTTGTCTGTCATTAGAAAGGTCTCATCTGAGGCAGTGTTTTATCAACTTACAGGTTATAAAGTTTACAGTGGTGGCTATGTGGGCACTAATTTTTTCACAAAATCTTGTGTTATAAAAGATGAAGTACCACACAAAGTCTATTTAAGACATTTTATATAGAAAGAGAGTTTCTTGAGTAAAGAAAATGCTGTATTTATTCAAACAGTTCTTTATTTACCCTTGCATTACAAACAAGCAGAGACAATATCTTCATTCACAATGAAGGCAGGGTGGAGTTGTGAGGTTTGACTGACAGTTTAAGGACCAAATGGAGTAATAAGGTTTAGTCACAAGCTCGTTTTAATACCTTTGATTGGTTAAATATTTGCAAAACCCACAGGCAGGCGTAAAGGGCCAACAGTAATGATTTATGAAAAAAATAAAAATAAAAAGGAAAAACATGGAGATACGCAGGTTTCTGCCCAACAGCAACGATATATTATGATGGTAACACTTTACAAAAAGGTTCAATTGGTTAAAATTAGTTACCAATATATTATATACCAAAGTATAATCATATGATAATTCATATCAATGTATTATGAGCAAATATGAATGAATAATGAAAAACAGTATATTTACAATTAAATGACAATTATACAATTACATACAATTATATGATTAATAAATGCAATAAAATTATGAATGTTGTCCATTTTTAGTTGAAGCATTAAATAATGTTAATAAATTGAACCTTACAGTATAATGTGATTTATTTCTGTGATGCTGAATTTTCAGCAGTGTTCAAGAAATGGTGTTCACAAAACATTTATTATAAAAATGGCTGTGCTACTTAATATTACTTAATATTTTGGTTGAAACCATGATACTTTTTTCAGGATTCTGTGATGAACGAAAGTTTTATTTGAAATAGAAACAATACTTGTAACATTAGAAATGTCTTTACTGTGACATGATAAATCTCATGCATCCTGGCTGAATAAAAGGTAATTAATAAAAGTTAATTATATGCATGAATTTATTAAGCAGGCAGATGGAAATGTCTGCTTACCATCCGACAGGAAATATTCCACCTCTCCATTGATGCCCTCATCACCATCTCTGGCTTGAAGCTTGTAGACTAGTGAGTTTGGTGGGGCACTAGCAGAGACCACACTCAGGTAGGGGAAAGGGACCATTGTCCATTCTGGGGCATTGTCATTGACATCCATCACCGTCAAATCCACTCTCACTGTATACCAGTCTGAACCTGTAAATCAGATATTCCATTAATTATTTTTTTCATTCATTCCAATAAATCTGTTTTGAGAAATGTCTGTAATTATAAATATAACAAATCAAATAAAAACCAGAGAAGGCAAAGGACAAATAAACAAGCTATTTTAAAAGAGCTGGAGAGGTTCATTTTAATTGGGCGTTTTGTTTGGTATTTTCAGTTTGTGACACAAGACAAAACAAAAAACATGCATTGGCATTGGCCCCGCATGACTGTGTCATGATATGGGTTTCTTCACAGCACGTCCTCGGAGCAGTTTCATAAACCCAGTTTTTTAGTTTTGATGTTTATTTTCCACAAAAAAAAAAAAAAAAAAAAAAAGTGAGCAAAAAAACATCATAGATGCAGAGAAGCATTTACATGCAAGTTGGAGAGAATGGCAGATACTAATGAGTGGAGTGTTTTCCTCATGGCAGCGCTTGCTACGTTTAGCTGCTGCGTCGCCTCATTAAACATTCCTTCCTTATCACAATCATCGCCTTCCGAAGCAACAGAACTGAAAACAGTTTCAGCACACATTTATGGACAACCCGGTATCATCATAGAAATGCATGAACGAGAAAGCTAAAGAACTAAAAGAAAGAAAAACATGTCAGCCATAAAACAGAAACAACCCCGCTGGTGTCTTCTCTCCTTCGTGTAACTTTTCAGACTTGTTAAATAGCCCCTTCAAACGCATCTCCCCATTTCCATTTATTTCGTTTTTTCCTCTTTCTCACAAAATTCCTCCCTTGCTCTCACTTTTACCCTGGGAGAGGTATAAATAGTGGGCTGTCTGATAGAAGATGTGTGGAGTGACAGAGTCACGAGCTCTTTGATTCCCCAGGTGATTGGCCCTTTCATTGCCTGTGACAGCACACCTGCTGCCTTACACTTTGCTGGAGAGGGAGAGAGAGAGATAGAGAGAGAGAGAGAGAGAGAGAGAGAGAGAGAGAGAGAGAGAGAGAGAGAGAGAGAGAGAGAGAGAGAGAGAGAGAGAGAGAGAGAGAGAGAGAGAGAGAATGAGCAACAGAAGTGGGTGTTAGTGGGGGAGGCTTAGAAAAAGATTAACTTAAGCTCCAGGTTTGGATCAATATAAAATGATTATTAATAATAGATTAATAGATAGAGGAGGTAGGCAAGTGAGAGCCATTTAAGATCTATATATATATATATATATATATATATATATATATATATATATAAAGACAGAAATAGAGAGAGAGAGAGAGAGAGAGAGAGAGAGTGTGTGTGTGTGTGTGTGTGTGTGTGTGTGTGTGTGTGTGTGTGTGTGTGTGTGTGTGTGTGTGTGTGTGTGTGTGTGAGGGCACAGAAAGAGAAAGTAAATCCCCGGTGTATCAGGAGTTTCTCTCAGCTAATCCAAGCTCACAACAGACACTCTATTTTGTGTATACAGAACATGTTGCTAATAACAAAACACGGCGTTGACTCAACCACATCCAGAGCATGCATACAAACTTATGCACAGGTCAGGACACAATAGCCATTAGATAATCCTGGACACCGAAATGGCAAAAAGAGGCAAACATATGACAATTTAGCTTGTCAAATGACCACAACCTTATAGCATATCATACTAACAGTATATATCAAGATATAGCTACATTCTTCTTTCAGACAAATACAATCAGCGTTATATAAAAAAAATGTCTTGGCTCTTCCAAGCTTTAAACGAAAAAAAGGTAACTAATGATGTCAGACGTAGCATAAGCATTTGAACTGCGTTAAGCGTTACACTTTCTTCGTAAGTTGAATACGGAAGGCGGAATATTTTACTTTATAAAGTTTTAAATATGGATATTTTTCCTTACAAAAACCCATCGATTCAGTTCAGAAGGCCTTTATTAACCTCCAGGAGCCATATGGAATACTTTTATAATGGATGGATGCACTTTTTTGGCCATCAAATTTTGGGCTCCCATTCAATGCAATTCAATTCAATAAAGCTGGGATTAGCCAGGACATTTAAGTAAGATAATTCAAATGAATAAATCTGGCATCAGTACAATCAACTGCTAACATTAAACAACACAACCAAAAAAACAAAACAATGTGTGATCCCACCCACTGCCAATTTACACAATAGTATTTTGACACCCTAGCTGTCAATATTACATACTGCACCTTTAACTTTTTAGACCATCTGCATCAACATTTCTGGTGAAATTGGTATACACAGTTTTCCTCAAAATGTATTAAACTAACATGAAACCCAAAAATACATTTCAAGACCTTGGCAGTTGTGTTTTGAACTACATTTTTGAAATTTCTCCTTTATCAGTATTGGCAGCTATGTTGATAATAGTGTCTATCTACAATAAAGCTTATAGTTTTCTGCTTCTGGTCAGATTTGTTTATTAACCTGTACTGCAGATCTCCTTTACAGGTTGACACATTTCTAACATTATATGGTATAACTTATACTGCCCAAAACAAGAGAAAACTGGTTTACTGAATTTATAGCAACTTGTTTTTAAAGCATATACTCAGCCACAAAGTGCATGAACTCTCAACCCATCAGAGACATAGTATACTCTTTTTTTTTTTTGTTAAAAAAGCAGAACTGTTTTGCTCACCCAGAATGCTCCCATAATCACAGTGAGCGCATCAGGGTACCTGTATGAGGAGCTGCTCAACATGACCTGCCAGTCAGAAGCAGTCCCAGTGTGAGAGATGGATAGACACAGGCCTAGAGGGAGAAAGAGCTGGTGATGGTGAAGGCCTCTCTGGAGCTCTGATAGATGGACAAATGCCCTGCCAGAGCCAAAGGGCCATCAGCGATATGCAAAAAAAGATAAACATCACAGCTTCCTTCAGAATACATTTCCTAAACTTCCTTCTTGCTCACTCAGGGCCTGAATTTAGTTTCTTTTGGGGGGTATTTTTATACATATTTTTTATAAAGACATTACCATTATCTCACCTCAATTTTTGCTCACTCAATGTATTTATTTTTACAATGGGGTAATTTTGTTACAATAGCTTGCACAAGGAAGCACAAGAAAGCTTGATTTCAAACTTTGAACTGAATTTATATAAAATAAGATCAATAATAAAACAAGAACAAATTAAATTACAAGCAGTAGCACAAATAAATATAATAGAATAAAGATACAAATTAAATAAACTGCCTTACATTTTTCAGTTGAGTCTAACAGTATTCAGGAAGACATATCCTACCACAAACATTTAATAATAAAATATGAAATAACTCTGCATAGTCTTAACTTTATAAATTAAATAGAATATTCCTTATTAAAGCTAAGTTATTCAACCAAGAGCAGTGAGTGATTTTCTCTTTGTCTTTTGTTTTTGATCAACAGTAATGACACAGACAGCATCAGGTTTATTAAGTTGATGTCACTTTAAGAGCTGCACAGATCCAATATACTGATGCACATGCGTTTCCTTTCTCAACTGTTTACATTCACGTGACATAACAGACTGCGTTTACGAGAATATTCGTCAAGAAAATGTATTGAACAAAAAAAAAATATTTATCAAGATATACATAAAATAGTACAAACTTTGCTAAACTGACTTTGAACAAGTATTAACGTAGATATTATTCAAAACTTATTACTTTATGAAAAGTAAGTATCAATACTTTGTGCCTTTTGCCCCATGCCGTGTGTGAGACAAAAGGCACACATTTTCTCCCGATACACTTGAAAGTGCACGTCTCAGTGCTCGTCATTATTCAAAAGACACAGGACGGACATTAGCTGAGCGATGACAGAAAGAGAGATGGCAGATAAAAAAACACATGTGGAACAAAAGAAGGCTTACGATCAGGCAAGAACTATCAGCTTTCCATCGCTGGAGAGAACTCAAGGAGTGAAGCCCAAGGTTGCTTTATTTCTTCTCGATAGGCGAGTAACATCGGTTTTGTTTTGTTTCACAGAACTAATATATGCTGGCTTTTGCCTGAATATGCTTGTGTGTCATGTTCACTTGTTTGTTCATTTGCGATCGTATTGTCGTTCACTTCAGTTATGACAATTACCCATTCATTTCCAAACCGTATAAGCCTGGAGTGTCTAAACCTCCTCACTGTCTGTTTCAAGAGTCAGCTCCCAAATTGTGTCCGACAAGTAAGAAACATATATTAGGAGTATTTTATGTTTCCTCTTTTTGTGATCGATATCCCTCTAATCTTGTCATAATTGTAATATGTTCGTAAGTTGGACTGTCATGCTCGTGATCAGTTGTTCATGAGAAATGTATTTGTGTTTTTGGGATGGAAGGGATGACATTTTCATTAAACATTCAACCTGGATTGCCATAGTAACACACAGATTCCGCCATAGTTGTTGCCTGGGTTATGTATGTGTGGGGCGGAGCTATCAAAATAGGGGCGTGTTTGTTTTGGTGATTTGAAATATCAACATCGGTTACCAGAAAGCACTTACCCCAGCTTTAAGGTGTGAATTTAGTTGTACCCTACTGTTTAAAATCGCTTCAGTGTTTAAATAGGCAAGACTTAAAACAATGTGCAAATGATAAACTTGGTGATGATGCAAGACTGACCCGAATGGCCAAGTGACAATTCTGTGAACTGTCCCAGATCGTGAGATAAAGTCTTATATCGCAGCGTGCAGCTCGCCTGCAATGCAGACACGATGTGCTGATGTGAAGCCATTTGCTCATTTTGAAGGGGAGAAGAAGCGGTACCACTGAATCACTGACACTTTGTGAAATGACTTCTTATAGAACATTTTCAAATGACTGATTTGCTTTGATAGTCTGTTGTTTTGATTAATTTACTATCTAACCCACATGCTATAGTGCATAAATGTTTGCAGAAACATGCCGCTTTATAATTGCGATACCTGTGGGAATGTGTAAAATTATGCACAATACCTGCGATCAAAATTCAGGCCCTGTCACTATTGGTTCCAGATTCACAGAAAGACATGCATTAGAGATTAAAAGTAATTATTTCACCTGGATTAGAGAGAGAGAGAGAGAGAGAGAGAGAGAGAGAGAGAGAGAGAGAGAGAGAGAGAGAGAGAGACCAACAAGAGAGAGAGAAGAGAAGAGAAGTAGGAATTTAACCAACAAGACTGAAAACAGAAGCAAGTAGGCTAATAAGCGGAAAAGCTGAAGAGCAACAATGTGGGATTAATACAACATACAGCACCATTGGAACGGCCCTGAGGTTGTTATGGAAACAGAATTAAAACCACACTTGGACAACAGGAAAGAGAAAACACAAGCTGCCAAATGACTGCATAAATCAATGCCATTAAAAGACAAGAATTGTGGTAAAAAATAGCTGCGGATCAAAGCCGCAGCGGAAGAAAATTAATCAGCATTTAGAAACGGGGAAAAAAGGGCAACAAAAGCATTTAGCTACAATGTTTTCCCACCACTCAAAAATCTGCTAGTTCATACAGTATGAATAACAACACACACACCATAGACCAGCACTTCTCAAAGTCCGGACTCCGGTCCAAATTTAATCCGGACCCACCTCCATTTTGTATTTCAAGAGCACTAATTGTGTAAGGGGTTAAAAGTGTGGATTTCCTACTTTGATAAGCGCATGTTAAACTTGTAAATCTTTTTTTTTTTTTTGGAGATGGTCCGCGTTTTGATGGGTGAGGAGGATGTCAGTTTCCAGGAAAAGAAAAGTTTGGCCATCTTTGAGTTTTCAAAGATGATTGGACAGAGAAGTATGCGTTCCTTTCGCCCCAATCCAGGGCGACGCCGTTCTGTTTGATTTGTCACGAGACAGAGTTGTGAAGAGTGGAAATGTCAAACGTCACTATGAAACAAAAACATAGGCATTTTGAACAGCAAAATGCTGACAATTTAATTATTTAAATATCCACTTTTGCACTTGTTTTTTAATGTATTTTGAATGCAAAAGGCACTTAATTTTTCAAAAAAAATTTTTTATTTGTTATGCATGTTATGCATGTTTATTTAAAAAAAGAAAAGAAAAAAAAGGTTTGTAATAATTAATTGTTATGAAAATTTAAATTTGGAACTTGGAATGTAAACTTTGAGAACCACTGCCATAAACCATCACCCTAAATTATCCATCACGACTACTTATTACAACGCAAATTATTATACAGCTATATAAATATGGGTGATTTTTTGATTCAGTTATACAAAGTGCATTAAAAATGCAATTAATACAAAGATTTAGGAAGAGAACTTCTATAGCCAGTCCAGTCCAGTAATTCATGGGATATTGTTCATTACATTGGTGACAACAAGCAATGTCTGTTGTCCTTAAAACATGGTGGAAGAGATACAAATCTTTTAACTAAAAGAGCTCTTTTAACAAAACTTTGATATCGGTCACATTAAAATGCAAGTGTTGAAATATTTTACTGATTATGTAAAATAGATCAGGATGGAAAATTAACAACCCAGCCTGTCACATTAAAAATGTGTTGTGTTAAAAAAAAAAAAAAAAATTCTGATAACAGAATTACCAAACGTCAATCACATATTAGTGTAACCTCTGGATGAACATGAATGGATTGATATGTTGTGGGTATACATATAAAACATAATTAAACATAATTATAATAATTAAGAAAGGTCAAGGTAGTGTTACAATACATGGAAGAAAAACCTGCAGATTAAAAGCTGAAATTCTTTTTGCCAATAAAGTAGTTTGGCATATTGATTTACAAAAGCATTTATAAATTTTTATTTAATTACATTTTTGTTTTAAGTAATTTTATAGTGTTGTGCATCCAACAAGTGAGAAGATAAATGGAATTTGGCTTGTTTTAACTCTTTCTCCAATCTGGGGGGTATTCCAGAAAGCAGGTTTTGTGACATACCCGGGTATGTTTAAGAGTAAGTTAGCGGATAACCTCAACTTTCGGTTCCAAAAACGGAGACACTATGCTGTATAGCTGTGTGTGGCGAGGCGGGGGACCTTGAGAGCGGGCCTGTGCGCCACACCGGCCTCGCCTCATGGAGGAGTGACGGGAGTATAAAAGGAGGAGCGACGACATGCAAGACGAGAGAGGCGAGGCCGGTAACATTTTAAGCTGTCATTTGGTGATGTTACAATGTACCCCACCTATGGGGCATGTTGTCACATTTCACTTCCATTCTTTCGGGGTAAATAAAAAAAAAAGCATACACTGTATTAATGAAACAAAACCACATATCTGTACTAGACATGTGGGAAATTAATGTGGGAAAAAAATAAATACTCTGAACCCCAAGTGGATTTACACAAACTGAGAAAGTCAAAAAGCGTTAGGTTGTGCCCCGCTCTCCCCTATGTAACGGAGTTCTTTGTTCAGGGAAGAAGGAGGCGGGAACCGCAAACATTTAAAAGACTGTAATCCAAAATAAACAAACTGAAAATAAAAAGCAGGCAGCCCCTCATGGACTGCTGCCACGCACACACATAATAAACCGTAAACAAAACATAACATAAAATCCAGGCCTGGTCCTCCCTCATCCTTTACTGTTGTCGCTCCTTCTTTTATGCGTCCAAGCTCCTGAGTGAGACACAAAACCGGTGTGGCGTGCAGGTGGCGCTCATTATCACTCACCACCAGCCTTGCCCCGTTCTCACGGTATCTCGGCCTCGTCCTGCTTGCCACAATATTAATTTGTCTTCTATACTAAAAACCTTTATTTCTGAATATAATGTGTGAAATAAGGAAAGTATTTTGCATGTTTTACTCAATGGTTACACCATTTGAACTTTCACTCAAATGTAGCCTTATGACCAACATGAAAACCAAGAATACATTTCAAGACCTTGGCATTTGCATTTTGAACTCGATTTTATCTTATTTTATCCTCATCTCAAATGAGGATGTTCTTATTGTCATTGACACATAAATGGAAATGAAATATTTATTTAATAAGCTGTAATTATGACATTGTGAGAAAAGACTGCAGAGTGAGGCAAGAGACATGAAACTGGCACAATGTAGGAATATGTTTGCCAGGTACAATGGTCAATTGTACAGTTTAGTAGTCCTTTTTATATATATATATATATATATATATATATATATATATATATATATATATATATATATATATATATATATATATATAATGCTGAATCTCACCAATCAAACCAAGTATTCCAGAGGGCCGAGTAATAAAAGATGCAAAACTCTGCAAGAACATTTTTGCCCGTACATTGTAATTATCTGGGTCATTTTCCCCCAAGAAACCAGTTTAATTTTGATCCCTGATACCTACTGACAATGAAGTGTGTTGATCCCTTTTAACCCAACTAGTTCAAGCCTAATCAGCCCTCATTCTCTGATTCTTTGTCATACTCTCATTCCTGCTGACAGAGGGAGGGAGAGATGCAATTTGCAGCCGTCTGCATGGAGAACATTTTTTCTTTTCTTTTTTCATTCTGAACTCAGCACGTTAGCTAACTAACAGGAGTCCTGCGTCTCTAGGGCCAGACAAAAGAGATGTTTCACAGCAAGAACTGAGAAAACTGGAAGGAGAGAAATAGGGAGAGACAGGAAGAGAGTGAGTTTGAACAGGAAAGAGAGAGAATACAGAAATAACAAGAGAATAGAGAGAGAGAGAGAGAGAGAGAGAGAGAGAGAGAGAGAGAGAGAGAGAGAGAGAGAGAGAGAGAGAGAGAGAGAGAGTGCTAATTAAATACTCTCTCAGAGGATTACAAAAGGCCATTTGGATCCCCCTGTGGAATTGTCACTTTCATAATCTTATTATAAAGGGTTAGGTACTTTGAGTTTTCTTTTCACATCAAACTTTCAATTAAAGAAAAGACAGAAAAAAAATACAAAAAAGGAAAAGCTGCTGACATCAAATTGCATATGCAAATTGCAAATGACAAATGAAAAAAACATGTGATGCATAAAAGTGAACCCACACACATTTACAGACACTGATGGCAAAATTCCATTTATGTCCTATTAGCAGGTTTTTGGAGGAGGCACTATTAAACAGGACTATTTCAATTAATGCGTGTTGTGACAACACGACACTCTATTCAGCACTGAATCTTCCCATCTACAGCATCACAAAGTCACTATAATTATTTCATGCCCATTGAGTACACAATCTGACAGATATTGTTGCTAGGACTTAGCAGGTGATATGGCTAAAATATTACTTAATTTTTTCAATATCATTTGATATCAATATTTAATGAAGGCACACCTAAATTGTCTGGTTATAAGTAAACTCCACATAGTAAGCTTTTAATTAGGTGCTCTAGGAAATCATCCCCCCAAATTCTGTGTAATGATTTAAGCGTATCATTAAACTGATTAAATGAATTAATAAAACTTTAACAAATGTAATAAACCAAATGAAATTAAACAATGAAGGTTAATTTACAATAAAACAGAACTTGTATACTGTATAAATTAAAACAAGGATGAAAAAATATCTTGGTTGTATGATATTTCTTATATTATATCTACATTTTATGATTATTGTTGTTACTTTGATAAGCGCATTTTAAAGAACTATACTACAGTAATACATTTCTGTCATGATTTCTTCAAGTTAAACCAAACTTTTATTTTGATGACTTGTCACCTTATTATCTAGATATAGGCTACATATCTAGCCTATACCCCAATACCACCCCCAAAAAAAGAAAAATGTAAAAAAATAAATATATTGCCTAGCCCAAATCCTAACAGTTGCCTTCCCAACTTAGTGTCCATGTTATCTCAATTCTTCAACAGCAGCCACCAATATATCTTTCAAGATGCTTCCTGAATGGGGTGGCTGCAACTGAGATTTCCTAGTGTGCTCTGGGTATTAAACCGCAAAGAAGATGCTCAGCACCCTGTCTGCTCCTAAGAGCATTACGGTGGGGTTTGACACTGAGCTGGTTTAATGTGGGCTTTACCTTTACTGCAGGCCTCGCTGTCTAATCACCTGCCTCTCACACATTTACAGTTGAGCCCAAATCCCAATGGATTTCATCTGTTTGGCTTCCACTGAGCGAGGTGAGATTCCCTCTTTATTGCTTCCACCTATCAAAGCCTTTATCAGATCAACGACCACTAAAGGAAAATAGGAAACTAAGGGGGGCACTTTGGCGGGTTGGGATCGACCCATCCCGCAAACACTGTGCTGTATTTTGACAGGTTGAGTGAGGTATCTCAGCTGCCTTCATTTAGGACGTTATCTCTGTAACCTCAAAGTGGATGAGTGTGATTCTCACTGTACAGATCACTGAGAAAGCGGCTTCACATCAAGACACACAATGGTCTGGAGGTTTGGTTTTGTGTTGAGAGGAAGAGCAATGTGTCTTTGATGTCTCTGCATCTGGTGTATATCTATGGCCTGGAGAAATAATACAGTTTCATGTGCATGCAAGGTACATGCAAATTTCTGTAGTTATTAGTAATACTAGTAAAATATTATTACTGAGATTATTTACAAAGATTTTTTTGTGTTTTTGAAAAATCTTTTTTAATGCACACCAAGGCTGCATTTATTTATAGTCTATATAAAAAATACAGTAGGAACAGCAATATTGAGAAATATTACACTCTAAAATAAAGGTTTTCTATTTTAATATACACTCACCTAAAGGATTATTAGGAGCACCTGTTCAATTTCTCATCAATGCAATTATCTAATCAACCAATCACATGGCAGTTGCTTCAATTCATTTAGGGGTGTGGTCCTGGTCAAGACAATCTCCTGAACTCCAAACTGAATGTCAGAATGGGAAAGAAAGGTGACTTAAGCAATTTTGAGCGTGGCATGGTTGTTGGTGCCAGACGGGCCGGTCTGAGTATTTCACAATCTGCTCAGTTACTGGGATTTTCACGCACAACCATTTCTAGGGTTTACAAAGAATGGTGTGAAAAGGGAAAAACGTCCAGTATGCGGCAGTCCTGTGGGCGAAAATGCCTTGTTGATGCTAGAGGTCAGAGGAGAATGGGCCAACTGATTCAAGCTGACAGAAGAGCAACTTTGACTGAAATAACGACTCGTTACAACCGAGGTATGCAGCAAAGCATTTGTGAAGCCACAACACGCACAACCTTGAGGCGGATGGGCTACAACAGCAGAAGACTCCACCAGGTACCACTCATCTCCACTACAAATAGGAAAAAGAGGCTACAATTTGCACAAGCTCACCAAAATTGGACAGTTGAAGACTGGAAAAATGTTGCCTGGTCTGATGAGTCTCGATTTCTGTTGAGACATTCAGATGGTAGAGTCAGAATTTGGCGTAAACAGAATGAGAACATGGATCCATCATGCCTTGTTACCACTGTGCAGGCTGGTGGTGTAATGGTGTGGGGGATGTTTTCTTCAGTTTCTTCAGGATATTCAGTTTATTTCAGGCAAAATGGCTGAAAAATCACAAATACAGTCACTAGTAATATTATTTAATAGTTTATCACTTTCGACCAATAGGTGGCACTGTGACCAAATTGATGTGGTGTGGTCAGTGCAGGGTGACAATGCCACATGCAAAGTTTGGTGTCAATTTTTGAAAATGTTGCAGAGATCCAGCCTCAGAGTTGTTTTGGCATCATGGCATCACATTTGTTGATGTGGTATGCGAAAACGGTTTTGTCTATCAACACGATATCCACAGGTTTTTGCCAGCATGGTCTGAAGATGACACGATTCAATTTTGGTGAAAATCAGTCAAACGTTAAAAAAAAAAAAAAGAGTTAAAATCAAAACATCAAAATGGCGGACAGGAAGTTCAGATGACTATGGCAATATTGATACATATATTCTCGGCATAACCCAAGGAATCTATTAAGATTCAAGATCTATGAAGTTTCATTACAATAGGTTAATTTAATAATTTTTGGAAATTTCATTATAACTTTTGACCACATGGAAACAAAAATTCAAAATGGCCAATATAAGAAAACTGGGTATCGTTCAACCTGGCATGCTGCATTGTATCAAAAGAGACCCGATTTTTGGCCAAAGCATTCAGAAGTTATAAGCAAAAAGAGTAATTTTTCATATCTCCTGACCACTCCTCCAAAACTGTTCAGGTAGCCTCAAGTCATGGTTGTCATAACACACACCAAGTTTGGTCAGAATACACTAAAGCATTGCGGAGATATAACCTCATTTGAACCTCATTTTGGCGTTCTCGTCGTCAAATTTCGCATCAAGTTTGCGCATTATTCGAGAATGGTTTTACAAATCAACTTGAATTCCAATACTTTTTGTCGGCATGGTCTGAAGTCTAGTTCATATTTCGTGAAAATCTGAGAAACGACCTAGGAGGAGTTTGAAAAAGGAAAATGGAAAATTTTATCAAATTGTCTTGAGTCATCTTGATAATTAAATTGACCCTTCACAAAGAAACCGCCCCCCCCCCCCCCCATTTACTGTTGCTACGTCCGACAAACCATGATGCCACACATCATGTTCTCACAAAATTATGAAAAATACATTGTGCAGCAAAGAGGACACTGACAACACGTCAACAGACAAGACAGAGCAGGTTAATTTTAGTATTAAAGTCTCAGCTTTAAAATGGTCATTTTTTTAAGAAATTCAAACAATAAATACTGTTTTGTGGCTCTTTAATGCGTCTTGACAGATCACTGTAGAGCCTCAGTTCAAGCAGCATGTGAACCAATCATATCTTTACTACTAATTATAGCACAAAATAAACATGAATGAACATTAGAAGGTATGTTGTTTCGACTGCAGAAAAATGTCAAAACACACAAGTCCACCGACGTTAATCTAATAACTCTCCTGTCTGGTTTGTTTGTCGGACAAATCGGATTCAGAAATATGATTGGTATCTCAGTGAAGGGTGAATTAAGAGCAGCGAGTGTTGTTTTCTTTGTTAATATTGTAGTTTGAAAAATGACACAATAGGCAATAGCAGGTCTATTAGGCTGCATTTATGCTGGAAAACAAAATGCACAGTCCTTATATTTTGACAGAATTTAGATTCCCCCCCAACCTGTTACACCTGTACAGACCTACTGTGCTTACATTAATAACTCGCCAGACAAGCACTTTGAACGAAAAGTGAGCTTGTCCACATGCACAGCCAAGCATGTGCACACATACTGCATACACATGCAATTATTGAAAAGCAGCCATCTGTCAGTTTGATAGCGCAGGTACTGAACTGAGTTTGTACTTGATATACAGTATATACCCACACAGTATCCAAAGCTGACATGTGCATGTGTGTGTGTGTGTGTGTGTGTATGTACATATGTACCTATATGTGTGTGTGCTAGCTTTGGATATGATGGCCAGGGCAAAGGTAACAATTTTGAAAGAAACAATTCTACTGCATAAACTGCACTTAAGTCATTTTAAGATAGAAACCCTTTTGCTGATTGCTGCAATATATCCAACCATGAATCAAACACCTTGGAGGACTTAAATAAGTGCTGATTAGCATGACCGGCAAATGCCCTCACACAACAAGACACTTATATTCATTTTCAGTCTAGGCAGCCGGCAAGCTAAATGTCTAACATCACCACAGTAGATTTATTCTTAAACATCAAACAAAAGAAAGATGAATCAAATATCACTTTCCTTTAAATTAAATATGAAATCTCTTTTCTCTGCAGGTTCCTCCGCTTTGACTACCTTTCTCTCTAATCAGCTTTGACTACAATTCCTCTAATCTTCCAAGCAGTCAATCCATTTACCTTAATATGTTCTCTTTCACACCTCTGAGCTTTGAAGGCAATGTAATTCGTTACAGTGTTTTACTTAAGCAGAGCCATCCGACTTTTTTTTTTTTTTTTTTTACAGTACTGTGAAGAATCCTGTGGTCGATCCTCATCTCTCTCACCCACTACTGCATATTTCCTTGTCAACAGGCAATCTGTGCTACGGAGGGGTCCATTGGCTTTGTAAACTGTGCACAACTTTGTTTTCAGGAAATCTTTCTGAAGGAACTATAGAGGGGAGGGGTTATATATCTAGGGAGGATTCTGAAAATTAATTCCCTTGTCTAGTAAAAGAATGAAAACTCTTTGAAAGAGTGGAAGAAATTGAGAACAGCATCTCACTGCCTATGCCTCAAAAGGCCTTTGAAACCTCTTAGTCTTGACTGCTGGAACATCTTTGGGAAGAAGAGAGAGAAAAGCCGTAGTTGAAGTTGTTTCTCTTGCCTCCATCTGCAGTTTGTCTGCCAAGCAATCTTCCCTGATTAGAGAAAATTAGCTATTTGACTATTCACGTTTCATTCTAACTACTCTTCGGAGGATCTATGAATCTATGATCTATGAATCTATGAAATTCTGCTTGATCTAATGTTTTTCGGTGTTTGAGAAGTGATCGGAGGAGCTAACAAACAATAATTCTTTTTTTTTTTTTTTTTATGTATGTAGTTTACAAGGAATACATGCAAAAACCTGCATAGATATGTATAACCCAAAACCTTGATGTACGTTAGGTAGTCACAACTAGTCTTTACTAGTTACTAGTAATTACTGCAAAAAAAAAGGATTAATACCACTCAATGTTTTTAATCAGAGCGTAGATGCATTATCATTTGCAGAAATGCACTTATGCTGCTAAATAAAGGGTCCTTCCTACCAATCAAAATCTTGATGAGGCTGTTGTTCCATGAAAAGTTGAATTTATAAATACGTATTGCAGTATTTAATTTTTTTTTTTTTTTTAAATAAGCAGATCATAGACAGATAGAAAAACAAACATGCAGCACTGAAACCAAAGCTCAGAGTAATGAGGGGAATTTCTCATTTTTCCACTCTGTTTGATTGCAGTTGTTCAGAGTTTAATGAGGAGAAAACAGAGATGCTGAGAGTTGGCATCATTGTCTGATTCCTTAGCTTCATGTAATTCCTAGTACACAGATCAATTTGTGCATTATTTTTTATAATTTAGTGAATAAAAATTTGGTTTTCCAAATTATTCAAACTGAAACTTCTATTTATTTCCCCAATGTCCAACGAAGATTCGATTGCTTCACATTTGGGGTCCTTTCATACACAGAAATATGGACATTTACTTTGTGTATAATAAATCCAGTTAGATAGGTCTGAAAGAACAATTCCAGATAATAAACTGATTAGATTATGTTGGCTAATGCCCTAGAGATGAAGCTAACATTGGTGTAGATTAGAGATAAATGAGCCGCAACAAGACACAAAACTTGATTTTGTCTGTTTCCAGAAGTCTTTAGACAAGGGCTCCATTAATATGCTCCGCAGTTTTGGAGTTGTTTTCCAAACCAGATGTCAGTACACTAAATAGTGGCGAAATTGCTTGCCAGAAGTGTTTATAGATTTCAGCAAGGGTGCCATCCAGCCCTTTGTTATTTGTCAGGGGCTTTGTTATTTGGCATCTGACAAAAAGCTTTACAAAAGTCAATTAGAGCTAATGGGTCATCTAGTTGTTCTGCTAAAGCACATCACTGTAAGCACCGCATTAGAGGCCAGGCATACTGCTGATATACTATCAGACCATAGGGGCAGGGGAAGAGTTTCAAAGACATTCAGCAGACGCTTGAGATGGGCCATGACCCAGTCTGATGAGCCACTGACCCTTTCCTCCCAGCTGATCAAGCCTGAGAGAAAATCTGTCACTCATTTCCCGCTTTTCCCGCTTAATCTGCCATGGGAGAATATTAACACTGTGCCACACGCTCATCATCAAGACCGAATCTGAGCACTCAATCTATCTGGGGCATCTGCCCAAAATAAGAAACAGATCAAATATACAGTAGTTATGTTGAAAGATGAGAGCAAAACTGCAAATATATAATGCAAGATAATAAAAAAAAAGATTAACAGATATTTATAGTGATCAAACATTTAAATTCAAACACATGTAAAAAGAGTATCGTTTCTAGATCTTCCTTTTTATTTTTAGTTTCTATCTTTTTCTTCATGTTCTCTTTAAAAAAAGCGCTTGTAAATGAAATGCTAATTAAATTCTTTCAATTCCTGTTCCCGTGCTGATATAAACTTCAAAGGCAAAGATTAACATTGACGCTTAAGCTTCACAGATGATGCACACATCTGTTTAGCAATAGGACAGACTGTTACTGAATGTTTTCATTTCTAACTTTATGAAGAATGTGCTGTTAATCTGAACAGACAGAATTTTGAGGTCACAAAAGTTAGCGGTCAAGCTTGATGTCTCTGTCCATGACATGCAAAAAGAAATCAAATTATGGTTATAAATGTTCAGCATAAATGTACAAAAAGACAACAACACTGAAATGGGATTCCAAGACTGCAAAATTATTATTATTATTATTTTTTGTCTTGCTGTAATCCTAATCCACAATCCTTATTTCTTGGGTGAATTCATGCTAAATACGCAACAATTCTAAGAATAAATACTAAACTGTCAGGCTAGTTTTTGGAGTGAGGAATGCAATTTGTCTCATTGCATCTTGCATCTATTTTCTCCCCAACCATTTTTTTAAGGTTCTTAAAAAAAAGTTTTTTTGGGTTTTTTTTTTCAAAGGAACCTTAAAAAAGACCTGTTTGGGGGAAAATAGCTCACCGTTCTTTTGCAAGATGGCTAATTGGAAAATGTGAGACAGATAAAAAGGAACAGAAACAAAAGAAAACATTCTTCCCAGTAGGCAACTATTTTAAACAAAGTATTCATCGAATATGGGCAACAGAACAAAAATAATACTTCACTTTCCTACAACAGCATTTCGTGTTACATTATGCCCTATAGCAATCTTATAGATATGCTTACATGACAACATGGTGCTTTCCAGTTTTGAAACCCATTTAATCAGATAAAAAAAAAAACATCTGACTTGCATGGCTGCATATGTTAAGAGTTCAAATGAGCAATGTTTTTACAGCACTCAATCTTGGTTAATGTTCATTTCAATAAATAATACATTTGCAAATGCATAACAACAACATATTTATATTTCATTAACCAAGTTAGTGATATGAGTTCACCTAATGCATTAACTATGCATATTTGCATAACTGCAAACTAATTTGTATTGTAAAGTTTTACAAAAATGTTGTGCTACATGTCTTACATATTTAGGAGAAAACCCACCATAATATGGGTTAATGCGTTAGTGATATAAAACTTCTAAACCACAACTGTAATGTTACAATATGCTTATTGTCACATGCTTCCTTGTACAGTTTACAGGCTTTACAATTTATTTAATCATTACTTTTATATGTTTTGCTTTATTGCTAATGCTATTGCTATATGTATATTTTATTGCATAGCTTCCAGTACTGTAAATATACACTTTATAATTGAATGTCTGACAGAAAGAACAACTCAAAGCACTCTGTATAAATGGTCAGCATATGTTGACATTTAAAGGTTCCATTCTAAAGGTAAAGTAACAATGTAATCCTTCTTAAAATGGGACTGAAAACACTGTAAAGGTTAGAAACATACAAAATGGCCTCAAACCTGCTGCCTCTGCCAGTATGTTAGTTTCAAAGCACAGTTTTAGACAGTTACCATCACTGCCAAGATAGAGGATTTCTGCAAGAAAGCTCAGGCAGAGAGAACTCTCAATTTCATGACGGTTTCCCATATTTTCACAGGTGTTAGAGCCAGATTAAGAGATTTTCATTTTATTTGTATGCACCAAATAAAGTCAAGAAAATAGCAAATAATTAATATTCTGATGGTGACACAATGTCTCATTCCTTCTGCTCCACCAGACAATATAATGCCAATAAACAACCATGTGTAAAAGTGTCTAAAAGGATCATTAATGAGATTAATAATGGTAAAGGTCAATGACAGGATCAGAGGATTAGTCATGTAGCTTTGAAGTCAATTTGAGGAAGAAAAATTAATTTGGAACAGTTCACAGAAGTGCATAGGAAAAATTTTAATCTACCTATTTGGATGAGAATTTCAAGCAGGATGTCCAACTTTTCCATTTGCATTACTGCAAAAAATTTGCAAGTTATTTTGATTTCAATACAAAGCCAGATTTGTTTGGCACCATGTCCTGCTGTGTATAATTTGGGCCTGTAGTGCTGACTCCAACTATGGCCAGTATTACATCACCCTCAGGCTTTTAAAAAGCAATTCTCCTCAGTGATTGGTTTCCTCTGCTCTGTTTCCTCTTATTTCTATATTAGACAGACAGAAGAAGAGGTATTGGGGGGTGTGGGGATTGGGGTGTGGGGAGGCTAAATGTGCAGCTTTTTCCAGCATCTCTGTAGCACTAATTACAGCATGATTTGAACAAAGTGTGTTCTCGTTAGTCTGATACTGCAACCTTAATCAGTCTGTAGGTGGATGAAGAACACAGCATCAGTGCACAGAATTGCAATTAAAACCCTCGAAAAAAAAAAAAAAAAAAAAAAAAAAAAATGCTGGCCTAATGAAGCCACCTGTTTGATCAGAGAGAGGGAGAGAAAGGAGCAGAGATGTGGGAATGAGTGAGTGAAGCAACTAAATAGTCATGACTCACTTATTGTGGCATGAAATGGGTCTTTAACATTGCCTCACAGCAATCAATAGAACTGGTGCACATTCTCATGTGTTTCTGGTCTAATCCGCCAATGTAGAATTAAGCGAAAGCAATTAACTGGAATGTAAAGGACAGCTGAAATTCAGAAATGAAACAAAATGTAACTGCATTTCCATTTAATATCCCTGAATGCTGGAGGCAGTGGTGTAGTGTTTCCTGTAATCCACTATGGCTGTGAATGGTGTTGTGAATTCTTTCTTGCTGAGTTGTGAATTGACTTCTTGTTTGGATCAGCATTGGTGCAGAGGAATCAGCTGGGGATCCATAGTGTGTGTGTGTGCGTTTATGAGAGGAGGTATACAGCAGACAAACACTCAAGCAGATGTTGTGGATCCTGTCCTGTACTCTGAAGCTAACAAAGACTTAACATCTGATAATCCCCTGCCCTTTGTGTCTTGTTAGAATAAGCCAAATGTTGAGCCCACAGTGAGTATCTGGTTTAGCCTGAGGGAAATTAATTTTCATCTCTATTGTACTATATTAGTGTATCATCACCCTTTCACTTAGAAAGCCTCAAAATGCAAATCTGAATTTGATGCAAATTAAACATCTGCATTAATTTAATAATAAAACTACTTTACCAACACTTTACAGACTTCGATGGTGTGATTTGCCTGTAGGTGATAATTCATATTTTCTCATGCTTGTAGAGCTAAAAATCCCAGAACACTCACCTCACAAAGTTGAGAAAAAAGGTAAAACCCTGTCAGTTGTAAAAACACAGCTGTTTAACACAGCATCCTTTAATATATTTTAGAATTAAACGAGAAAAAAAAAAAACAGAAATAAACCGGTCCATAATGTACTGTACACTATTCAACCTCATTTACAATTGATCACTTCATCCATGTCAAATTCAGATAACATACAGATTAGACTCAGAATGTATTAATCTGTTCCTCAGAAAAGCTACAGTATGGCTTGAGAAGCCTTGGCATACAGTCAAAAAGATTATGAATTTAAAATTAAAAAAAAAAAAATTGAGAGAGAAGAGAGAGAGAGAGAGAGAGAGAGAGAGAGGGGGATAAGTGTGTTAAGTGTGCAGCCCATAACCAGAAATAGCAATGAAACACTAATGAGTCAGAGATGTTGAAGCATAAGTCTTTCACATTTATTTATTTGTTTATTTATTTATTTTTTCATGCTGAAATAAAGCAATATTTTTTTCAAACTTTGTCAAGTCTGAAATAAAGCAATATTTAAATTGCTTAAATAACAAAGGAATCTTGTAACAAGTAAACCTGTTTTATACTTTTGTTTTCATTAATATAGTTTTGCACTGAAGAGCAAAGAATTCATTAAAGGTGGGGTAAGCGATATTTGAAAAACGCTGTTTGAAAGTTGGTCGGACCGACACAACAAGACTCAACACCAAACGTGTAGCCAATGGGGGCGTATGACGGTGGAGGAGAGAGAATGAGCAAGTGGAAGATCTGAAGAAAGACAGTTGAAAGAGAGATGCCTGAGAGACATTACAAAAGCTCATAAGAATATCACTGGAAAGTGAAGGGAAACAGCTTTAGGACCCGCATTAATATTAGAAAAGCTTTCCAGCGCTGGACAGGGCTAAGCGGGAAGGCCTGAAAAGATGCTGAGTTTGCGCTGTTTCTGCTCCATACGAGAGTAACACTGGTTTTGAGTGTCGTTGTTTGTCTTGAGCTGCTGTGCTGTTGGCAACTAACAATGAACTCTTGCTTGTATTTGCTCTTGTGTATTGTATGTTAATTTTTTCGTTCGTTTCTCATCTTCGCTTTTTTTGTGAAGCATTTTTTAGCGCTTTTGCTATGATAAATAGACATCCACTCTTGCATTGCGGGTGTAATAGAGGCCACTCTTGCAGGCTGCGACTGATAGACAATGTGCCGTTTACGGTTTAGCATCCTTGTTCAGTGTACCCCCTTGCATGCCACCGACAGGGGTTCGAGACCGATTCGGAGAAGGGCGGTTAGGATTGGAGAGTGAGCTTTGGAGGCAGAGCAATGAAGAGAGGGGTGTTTGGGTTCATTTCAAATATCAACAGTGTTCAGCAACGACTGAGAAATATTGCTTACCCCACCTTTAAAAAGCCCAATAAAGATCCCCTTCTAATGAAAAACAACAACAACAACAACAACAACAAATAATATGTGATACAGCCTCAAAATAGAGATAACATTCCTCAAAATAGAGATAACATTGAAAAGCTTTGAATTTATAGTTCAGCTTTGGGCTACAAAAAGGCAGTAAATGAATTGGTATCCATATGTCTTTTTCAACCAGCACAGTATTATGAGCCTGTTTTGCTAGATTACGCAAGTAGTGGTACTGTAGGTCCACCTTACTATTATCTGCATCCTCTACTCATCACCCTTAGTATCTTTTTATGGTCAATGGTTGGGCACTTGGCTTGTCCTTCTGAATGTTATTGAGTCGTTCATAAAAGGATAAATCACTAGAGCGGTCCAACTTCTATTATTGCCATCTTTGACCTCCATGGTTTTGATTTCATATTTATATATATATATATATATATATATATATATATATATATATATATATATATATATATATGGTGGTATCGTAGCCATGACCCTTTGATGTTTGATGTTCACCCAGTCTGAGTGTTATTTTAAATGTTATTGTTTTGATGTGTACCTTCATGTTAGACCAGCAGGGTAATCTTGCAGTTCTCTTCTTTGTTCATCTCTATAAGTCTCCTCAGCGTTCATTCTTAAGGTCAGTTGTCTATTGTCAATAGTGTAGCGATGTATAAAGCACAGTCGCTTTCACCCAGCATGTTAAACGCACCAAGTTTGCGTGAACAACTTGAACATGACAAGTTCATCATCATTTCTTCATCCATCATGGAAGAAATTGATTGCAACTTCACTACCATCGAACTGCTGAACCATCAAGACTTTGCCCCAAGACTGCATCCGGACGCTCATTCAACGATTAAGGCATTGCAAGTATATCATACATTTAACTTACTAAACAGAGTTGCAGCATCAACTTTAGGCCAGTGTTAATTTTGACAGCATTGTCTTTTGACTAAAATACCATTTAGTTTTAGTCATATTTTAGTCACCTGAATTGTTTTAGTTTTAGTTTTAGTCTAGTTTTATTTGACTAAATATCATATGATTTTAGCCGACTAAATCTACAGTAGATTTTTTTTTACTAAAATCTAAAGTTTAGTTAAATTGTAATGTATTAATTAAGCATTTAAGCATGTAACTTGAAACTCGACTGTAACTTGAATACATGGCAAAATTGACATTGACAAAATTTTTGATTTTGACCATTCAAGCGGTCAAGAAAATTGTTGGCCGCAATGAAAAAAAAAATACACTTTATAAAAATACATATTGCTATTTTGGTAACATTGATGTACTATTAGTTTTTGTTAATATTTTTATTAATTTTTCTGTCTTTTTCTGTTATTTTATAACGTCTTTAGTTTATATAAATGTTTTGATCTGGTTTAGTTAGTATATTAGGTTAAGCTAAAGCTCCAAATTAGTTTATTTCAGTTAACATTTATTTAATTTCAAGTAATGACGATTTAATTTTTTTATTTTAGTTAACTATTATAACCCTGATACCTGAATAACCCTGAATAATATGTAAAATAATGTTCTTAGTCTTTCCTCCTAAATAAGAATTAAATGGGAATTAAATTAAGTACAGTTTATTGTGTAACAAAAATATCAGTAATTACAAGAGAAAAATATTTGTGACTTAATTTAAAAACAAGCCCGAAATACACTGTGACTCTTATTTTGAAATGTCTGCACCTTACTATTGCCGTTGCAGGCTGCTCATTCAAGTTCAGATGAGGGAGAAAAAAATATGCATTGTTACAATCGTCTAAACCATATTACTATATAAACATTGTAATGTAAACATTTTCATTATTCATCAGCATTAGTTCATAAACAATTGCCTGGCATGCGCTATTCATTGATTGCGAAACGCTCTGAAGCAGTCTGAAGAATGCACAACAGCACCGCGTTTTCCCGCGGTTAGAATCAAATGTGCACATCTATTACCCAGGACATCAGTACTGACTGGATCTCTTCCCTAATCGTACCTCCCGAACATTTTCTTCTAGTTGTTATTTGTTGACAAAAATGACAGTAGATTTCCGTCATAGTTTTTGTCATTCAGTTATCGTCTCGTTTTTCGTCAGTGAAAAAATGTCTGACAAAAATTATTTGTCAACAAAATGAACACTGCTTTAGATCCACTTTCCATTTTACCCATGTATGTGTGATTGTGCTTTTGTTTAGATTAGTTATGTGTTCATAATTTAGTAAAAATAAAACTTTAAGCACATTCATGTTTTGATTCTGGCCATTGCTTGTAAATAAAAGTCCCTTTAATGAAGTGATCACAGCTACATGCTAAGAAAGAGTTATTTTTCTGTGTCCATGAAACATATCCTTTCTGAGAGTTGATAGACAATCAGTACTGAGCACTGGAAAAACAGGTTCATTGATTGTAATATTAATTCTGCTACATCAAGTTAATTCCCAAACATGGTGACCCAAATATTTATAATTAATTATAATTTATCAGAGACGGGGCCTGACAGGGACAACAACACCCAATGGGGTCTAAGGCAAAAAACTGTCTATTGGGCCTAGGAACCCTAGTCTCTCGTAGCCAGACCTTTAGACTGATGGCAGAAGGGCTGGACTACACTGCAGCTTTCACTGGCCAAGGACTGCCCAATAAGACATCTGACGTTTGTTTTGTTCCACATAATGTTTAGGGATGTAAAAATGTAAAGCGTGCAAGTAAAATTAATTCAAGAACATTGTGCAAGTTTACTGCAACAAAGGCGCAGAAAATGTACATACTTTTGAAAATCCAGTGTTTAGCTGATCATGATAATTCAGACATTCAGACAACGGTCTGTGGGCGTGACGTCTGAGGCTGAGAGCACAGAAACCCTAGCAGCGCCCCATACCCTCAAAATGGAATTGAAATACAACTTGTGTATGTTAAAGACGAACCACAAATGTATTTGATGCTTGAAAAAGCCCTCACTGTTTTCAAGAGAGGAAGTGCTTTTTATATAACTTTTCAGTCATATGAAGAGAAGTAATTAAAAAACACACACAAACACATGGGATGATTGTATGTACCACACTTTGCTATCATAATACCTGAAAAATCAGTAAACATTTGGCAAACGTGTGTTTAGATAGCCTCAAAGTAATTTTACATTAACACTGACTAGTTACAGATTCTGGCTAATTAGTTTTTATCATGCTGGTGGTATATTGCCACCTGCTGCCTTTGGCTTGCTTAGTTACGGTTTAAAAGACCCTTTAATATTCAGTAATATTATCGATTTGACTGCACTGACAATATTGGATGAGAACAAAAATTTTAATGAATTGAGCTGGATGCCTTCTGAAGAGCTGATTATAGCCAAATTGCATTTATTTCACAATAATAACTTCATACAGTTATTGAACTGAACTGACTCAACACTGAACTGACTTGCAGTGTTGCCAGCCCAAAAGCTCACCAAAACCCACCCACTCAAGAAAAAAAAAAAAAAAAAAAAAAAAACACCCAAAACTTTAACTGCCATGTTTTGAGAGTTGGATCACTCTCCCACTCTTTATTGCATATACAACTTACTGTATATTTATGTAGTGACTCGGCTACATATGATAATAAATTAAATTAGCTCAATAGGGAATTATGGGTATTAATATTAAATTATTTTTAATTAATCGTAACTGGTTATGATCAAATATGTATGTATGTATGTATGTATGCATGCATGTATGCATGTATATATATGTGTGTGTATATAAAAAAATCATTACAGAATAATCTTTAAAGAATTAATTAAATTCATCTGATCTGTTCGTTTAACGAACGAACAGTACAGCCTTTTATCAACTCTCACAAAGTTTTATTCTTTCTTATCAAACCTTTGGGAAGGTTATCCTTCTGGCCACAAAGAATAAACTTTCCGAACTATTAGAATATTAATTAAAGTATTCAAAGATACTTATGAGAGCTCGTAGCTAGATCTGAACATTAAAGTGACTATGTTTTGTGAGCAGCAGCAGTGACAATCAAACGTGGATACAATGGTTTTAATAATTTATACTACAAATACATACGACTAAATAAAGAATACATGTATATACAGAATAACGAAAAGTAACGAAAGAAAGAAGAGAAGAGAAAGAGAGAAGGAATGGTAATTTCACAAACAAGTAACCTGAGAGAGTCAGCAAAGAATAATATCATCTTCAACAGGGGCACAAATCTTAAACACATCTAAAGCTCGACAGAATCTATACTCGCATGGATTTCTTTTGTGCATGCGAGGCTTCTCAGAGCGTTCTTTGAGCTGGAGCTTCTCTCTTCCGGAGGTCGTGTTTCCGATCCGAGGGAAATTTGAAAGTTACTTGGGAGCCAAACAAGATAGGTAGAGAAGATCGTCTAGTCAAAGTTTTGAAGTTGACTGAGCGCTGAGATGGCGCGCGTTGCCTGTCTGCCTGTGCCTGGGACTGAGTCGCGGAGCGCGCCGACTTCAAAGGAACGAACCAACCAATGTGACTGCGCCACCAAGACAGGGCCGAAGCCTCCTGGCAAGGGGACGAGCCGAGTTGAGAAGAGCAGGGAAAAGCTACTAAAGAAACATCGGACTAGTGTGGACTAGTTGTCTTTTAAGACAACTAGTCGACACCTCTCCTTGGTTAACTTGACCAATCCGGAGAGTGAATTCTGAGCGGGAAAGATTTTCTTTGTCTCTGTCTAACGATCCACTTTGCATGTTTTATGAGGTGTCAGAATTAACACAGTTTTACTCCCAAGTTTGCTAAACGTACTAATGTACTAATCTCATAATCATATACTGTGCATCGTTGGTTAGGAAAGAGAGCAAGGAACATTTACATACCAGACAAGCTTTGGAAGGAAACTATAAAAGAAGAAATACACACTTTACTCATTAGCAGTTAAAATTACATTAACATTACACACACACATAATGATGGCGTAGAGTGTAACATAGTTAACATGCATACACAAAGGAGTCAACATATACGTTCTGGAATAGTGTAATTAAAGTCAGGCCACTCTCTGTCTGAGTGGAAAGGGTGGGGAGACATGGGTTGATAAGAGGAGAGATTATGTTCCCCCTTTGAAGTCTTATAGGGGTTGTCTGTTCTACCTTGGTCAAGCCACACAACTGACAACAGAGCAATTTAGGTCAGACTTCTCGGTGCCAGAACATTACATTTATATGCAAAAATCAAGAAGATAAGAGTATCTCTGATGTTCAGTGGAACTGACCATTCGTGAGACCCTCCAGACGCTACATTTATGCCACTTTCGCATAACGATTACTTGAATATTCAGCTACAAGTTATCGTGCTAAAAACCTGTCATGTCATATCATGTCATGTACTTAAAGGGGTACTTCAGCACTGAGAAGATGAATGTGTATTTAAACTGGGTCATTTATGTAGTAGAAATGTGAAATTATTTTTTAATTTGGTGCCTTCTAGACTGAGAAAAGACAGAAAATGTATTTTTGTCTCATGTGGATGAAAGACAACAACTCCCAGAATGCACTTGCTTCGCTGCCCAACAAGACCAAGACTCCCAAGCCACAGCTACTGGTTATCATAAAATGCATAAAACTCTCGTCTCAGGGGGATATGAGGGGGGAAAGTACAATAATTCGAATGTACTACTAGGTTTCTACTGATACAAAGCTTAATGCTAATCGCTAACCCTTTAATGAGCACGTCTGCCTTGCTGATCGCTGATTGGCTGAAAGTGCGTGCTCGTCGTCAACACCGGCCAGCTGACTCTGTGTGGGCCTGTGTGTCATGATGACTGATTTTATGCAGTATATGCACACTTGTGGTTTATTAACCAATTAAGACAATAAAATGCAGATGTTTGAAACCGCCGAACTGACCCCAAACTAGCCCAAATTTTGCCCACCCACCCACCAACCCAAACCCATTTTTACCCGCACAATCAAATTCAAAACCGCCCAATCTGGCAAAACTGCTGACTTAAGCTAAATAATGGCAATATATTGTCTTCTATAGAGCTTTAATTAGTCTAATTTCTGATGCATCATTTATCATTATTGTCCTGCTTATTGAAGCTGCTTTGAAACAATCTGTATGGTATGCACATAATGTCACCACCAGGCCAGAGTGACTGTGGTTATGCCCACTGAATGACACACAAAAAACACACAACACGTATCTAAAATGGGAAAGAGCTTTAAGATTGACTGTACAAACAGATATTGCAAGAAATCTGAGGTATATTTTTACAGACTGCTGAAAGTTACAGAAAAGAGAAGCAAATAGATTGCTGCAATTCAAAAAAACAACTGGACTCCAGGCAGTGAAACATGGATTTGCAGTTATCACTTTGTGTCAATATGTTGAATTTTGGGGTAAAATCATACCCTATATGTTGCTGTCAGCAAGGTTGCAGGAATACATGAAGAAGAAGGATGATGATTCAAATCCCAGAGTGTAATAAAAATCTAGACAGAAATCCAGATTGTTCAGAACTGACGCAACTTGCACACACACTAACTTAAACGAGACCAGACAAACACTGAGTGAAGGTGAGGAACTTAAATACACATTATTTAGTGATGAACTAAATGACAAAAGCTGTGATGAAGATTAGTGTCTATTAGGGGTGTAACGGTACACATATTCGTACCAAACCGTTTCGGTACAGGGCTTCCGGTATGGTGCACGTGTGTACTGAACGGTACGAAAGCAATCTTTAACAGTTAACAGTCGGCTAGTTTTACACACAGAACATACTTCAATCCGAGTTCCCACATGAACATATTAAGTATTCTGTCCGTTTTATTACGAAATTCAAACGATAAATGCTGTTTTGACGCTCTTTAATGTGACGTGACAGATCAACAGTATAGGTTCGTCAGTTCAAGCGCCAGCGCGGCGTGCGAGAGAACGTGATCATCTCTTCCTAAAGAATAAACATGAATTAATATCTTAAGGTATGTTGAGGATACATTACAACTTACTGAAATGTATCATATGTTGTGTAATCGCTCAATCAGTGGTTCATCAATAAAACAGCTTGTAAACAATGTCACATAGCATCACATTGACCTCAGAAGTCATTCAGTGTCCACAGCTGGTTAGTTCACTAGATAAATCAACTCTTTTACTAAATATATACCGAACCTGTACCGAACCGTGACTTCAAAACCAAGGTACGTACCGAACCGTCAGTTTTGTGTACCATTACACCCCTAGTGTCCATGGAAACTGATGTGTGGCGGTAACACATGTGACTAATGAAAAGAAACTAAAAGTCCATGAAAATGAAACTAAGAAACACAACTGATATATTGTAACAATTGTATTGTTTTATATAATATTGACAACTAGGTGTCACATGTCTGCCTTTAGGTGTGTTTGACATCGGCTGCGGCTGGATGCAACCTATCGGCGAGAGTAGCCGCATGCAGGCGGGGAAAAGCTGCAAACGGAGACGTGAAGTCGGACACTTTCTGCTTCCCGTATAGTGACGCTCGCGCTGTGTTTGCATACTTTATCACAGCTGAAGTTAAATAAAATGCAATACACAGATGTTTCAGAGACATTATTGTAATGTAATACTTTATGCACTGCTTAAAACAGCGTGTGTTTGTATAAGAATAAAGTTTAACATATAAGCCTACACTATCAATGAAGTGGGGTCTATGTTTTTATCAGTTTTATTTTGATAAACATGACAATATAACACCGCGACTACATGAAAAGAGGTTTTACTGTTATACAACACAGATTTGTGAGGTTTTTGAAGGTTTTAGAATAAACACGAAACGCACGTGATTGTTGTCATGCGGTGAATCCGGCCAATCGTGGAACAGCTGTGTCGTCAATAGCATTCGTGCAGTCGCTCTGTAGAAGCTGCGCAGAATGCTACATTTCTAACCGGCATGCACTGCCTCGAGTCACCCGCCGATCGGTCTGTGCATCGCTGTATGAAGTCAAACATGCCTAACGTTGTGTTTTGATTCAGTCATATGTTCCTTTGTTCATTTTCCCGCCACTCCTGTGTTCCTATGGTTACCCTCATTAGTTAATTTGTCTCAGCTGTTTCTTGTTAATTAGCTATGCCATTCGCCTTGTTATTCTCATTTGCTTTGTGTACTTAAGCCCTCAGTTCTCCTTCAGTGTTTGTCGGTTCTTGTCTTTAGTTATGTGTGAAAGAGTTTCCTGAGTTGTATTATTAAAGTTCCTGTCTCCTGTTCATCCTCGTCTCTGTGAGCTTATATCTTATGTGTAACATGACACTAGGTGGCCTTAACTACTATGTACTTACATCAAAAACTAAGTACAATGTACTTATTGTGTTCATATTGTATTCCAAAACACTTTTGCTGATATTGAGGTGGGATGCGGGTCAAGTTAGGGACAGGTGTGGTGGTATGGGTAAGTTTAAGCATAGGGTTAGGTGTAAGGGAAGTGTCAACAGTGTGATTATAAATGTAACTACAGAAATTAATTACAGATGTAATTACATGCAGCTAATCTTTAAAATGCAAGTACAATGTATGTACATGTAAACATGTATGTACACAATAAGTGCATTGTATCAAATTAATAATTTAAATGTTAGTACATATAGTTAAGGCCACCTAATATAAAATGGGTCCCAATTAAATATTTACCATCTTATATTCTGCCTAATTGGATGTTTTTAAATAAACACTGACAAAAACTATTAGGGGTGTGACGAGATACTTATCTCATGAGACGAGACGAGACACGAGATTGGGACAAACTCAACTGACTTGCTTCTTTCCTGTATGATTGTCTCTTTAGACCTTAGAACTGTACATGAGCTACTTTTGACCTCCTAACTGAACTCCTTCCCACAAATTGATCATAGATATTAAGTGCAAACAACCATAATCAAAGTACTCAATATTCAAAGTGCAAATAGAGACTAACTGTTTTCTTCAAGCATGATACAAAGCTAAGAGATGGTTACAACTAGATAGCTTTCATATTGGGAGAAATTTGTGTAACCCCTCCTGTTCGAACCGCCCCGCTCTAAGCAGGACTCGAACTCAAGCCCGCCGGATGAGAGTCGGACGCTCTAACAAGGAGGCTAAAGGCTGCAACCTCGAGCGTCAGTCGCTAGAACGTCTCTGAGATCAGAAGAGTGAGGTTTACTCGCACAGCAACTACTGGCTGGCCTCCGTTACACTCACCCCCCTAAACCTCACTCCCATCCGGGTCACGGCGCCAATGTAACCCCTCCTGTTCGAACCGCCCCGCTCTAAGCAGGACTCGAACTCGGGTCCGCCGGATGAGCGTCGGACGCTCTAACAAGGAGGCTAAAGGCTGCAATCTCTAGTGTCAGTCGCTAGAGCGTCTCTGAGACCAGAAGAGTGAGGTTTACTCGCACAGCAACTACTGGCTGGCCTCCGTTACATTCGCATGCCTCAGGGAGTCGCTTTCAAACAGCGGTAACTTATTGAAATCGTGTTTGAATGCGTGCCGTTTACTTTCACTTTCAATTTCGTGATCGTGCATAGCCTACTCTGTGAATAGGGGGTTCAGGTGGTGCTGAACCAACATTTTAAAATACAAGACATTTGTCTGACGCTTCTGTTGTGTAACGAGTCCTCCGCCCCGGGCCAGTCCACTAACATGTCACACACTCGTAACACACGCTCAATGCGAGCGCTTCACTCACATGTAACACACACTCATAACACATGCTCGTCTTCTCGTCACGTGATCAGTGCTACGCGCTATGGTCGACTCGAACAGCTCGTTCTAGATGAGCTGATGGAATTGAAGCGACTGTTAGCCACCTGAATTACATAGTTTTTATTTAGTTTTAAGCAAAACTAGAGTGGAGGCGTAATGTAAACATAGCATTAGCATATTCTATCCTAACCTCACCCTCATGACCAGGTCATGACAATATGACTCGAGACAACTTTTCACCTCGACGAGAAATCTCATCACAGTTTAGTCTCGCGAGAACTCGTGGCAAGAGATCTTGTCACACCCCTAAAAACTATACAAGTTTTAGGGCTGGACGATATGACAATGTGTATATATAACATTGACATAAGTGATCACCAGGATTTAGATCTACCTATATTGTATTTATATAAAGCGTTTACATGCAAATTTGCTTTATGTATTTCCCTGGTGTCGAAATCAGGCACATATAAATGTCAGGCAACACGATTCCTGGCTGCATGTCAATATCCATAGATCACTGGATCTTTGATAAGTTGAAAGGAACGCTATCGAGTCCAACCTTTAGATTAAGCTGATAATCGATAATTGTTTTACTCGCATTTTCACAGTTTGCCCCTATGAAATGCAGTCATGAAGCAGCTCTTTTGCCACTTGATCCGGCTGAGGGGGCGTGTGGGAAAGTGACATCAATGCATACCCTCTATTGTATAAAGCACTATATAAATAAAGGTGACTTGACTATATAAACAGTACTGTACATGGACCCTGTTTGTTTGTACTTCCAACACAGACTTTTGCTGCTTCCACATTATGCACCAGGTTTTAGCTGCCGCCTGAAACACTCTTTCACACCCTGAAAACCTACTGCTTAATTGGCTTGCCCTTCAACCCTTGGATCATGCTGGCATGAAGAGAACTGTGGCATGACCATCCAGGCATGCAGAAAGAAAATCCCTTCCTTTTCTCTCTTTCTTTCTCTCTCTCTCTCTGTATCCCTGCTAATCCTCTTGCTAGGCTCCTATGAAAAGCAGGTAAGTGGCTTGTTAGTGAGTAAGATTTCCCCCAGTGGCATGATTATGGACAGCTCTGGAGAGGCGGAGTTGGGAAAGAGTGAGACAGATAGGGAGTGTGCCAGGACATATGGGATTGGTGTAAACACAAAAGTGCACAAGCAATAAAACTGTAAGCAAGCTACAAACAAGACTTGTGACGCATGCAAGCAGAACTACTGGATTCTGTTTCAGCACAGATGATTCCACGAGTCACAATCATGGTAAATTTGGCCAAATGATTCTTTCTAGGCACATACTTGGCTAGATGTATTTTGTTTGATCTACTGACCTTTTAAACAATTAACATAACATTATTGGTTTTAAATTATACCATATACAAATCATGCAACTAATGGTCATAAGATGAAAGAATACAGAGAGCACAGAGTACACCATCACAGCATAATTTCTGCTGCAAATTAGGCTTGTAGCGACCTAAAGCACAAAATCAAAACGTTTAAAAAGAGAAGATGGTGCTAATCATTCATTAAAATACAGGCTGAAAAACTAGAAAAATAAATAACTAAAAAAAATACAACATTCGCTGCTGCTGCTGCTGCTGCAAAAAACAAAATCCCATATAATATATTTGCTGTGATTTCCTGTATACACATCTTAAAGGGATAGTTCACCCAGAAATTTTAATTCTGAAAAATTTAAAATAACTTACTCAACCTCATGTCATTCCAAACATGTATGATATTCTTTCTTCTGTGAAAAATAGAAGATATTTTGGGAAATGTGTAAAATGTGTTTATTTATTTTGGAAGTCAGCAACACCGGTGTCAACACGGTGTTCCGCAGAAGAAAGCCATACAGATCTGGAATGGCATAATGGTGATTAAATGATGAAATAATTTTGTAATAAACCCTTTAACATCTTTAAAATAACAAGTTTACTATTTTTTATTTATTTACAAGATAAGAAAAAAAGAAAAAATGCAGTTAACTAAAATTATTTTAAGATAAACCTCTATTCTCTTAAAAAGTCTTAACACAAGATAAATGTACTTGAGAAGTTAAATTATGTTTACAGTTTTTTTTTTTTTTTTTTACTAGAAAGCAAAACAAATACTGATTAATAAAAAATGTGCAGTGTTGTCATACAGGAAAATGTGCTTCAGAAAATTAGATGCTCACAGAAAAAGAGATATCTAGCAGACTGATTACTGCACAATAAACACCTACAAAAAATATGCGAAACATTATGTGCACATTATGCAATGTTAAGCATCTGACAGAGTTGTATGCTTCATTGTCACATGATCTAACTGTTTCACAATCTAATGATTTAATGCTTGATTCAGTGAGAGCTGTTCAGTTATCATCTCAGAAATCAGGTATTTTTAATCCAATGTTCTGACAAAATGTCTTAACTTGGGAGTCTAAACAAGGAGACGATGCAATTTTGGTTGATAGTTCATTGCTTTCTCTCGAAATTGAACTGAGAGTATTGCATTTTGGAATAAAACATCCTGAAAATACATATACATTCAAAAGAAATAGTAAGAGCAGTTGCATGCTATTCCTGAACACTGCTGACAATACAGCTGACAATAGAGCAGACAAGCATAGACAGTTAAGAATGCTCATCACTAGACCAACAAACCACAACATTTCAAACATTCTAAAGTTAGCTGTTGTGTTTAGAATGATGGGAAAAACAGCTGTCATGTTCACAACAAACTAGCATCACTGTGTGTGTGTGTGTGTGGTCCCAGTAAACCCTATGAAATGTCCCATAAGAATAGTTTTTTGGTCCCATGAGGAAAACAGCTTATAAATCATATATATATTCTTTTTTTATTTTTTTATTTTTTTGCATAAAGTTTAAGGGTAAGGTTAGGGTTAGAGGATAGAATATGCAGCGTGTACAGTATATAAATCATGTCTATGGAAAGTCTCCATAAAACATAAAAAAATAAATAAAAAAAAACTGTGTGTGTGTGTGTGTGTGTGCGCGCTACAGTCTTCAGTGTCACATGATCCTTCAGAAATCACTCTAATATACTGATTTGGTGCTCAAGAAACATTTATTTTTAAAAGCAGTTGTGCAGGTTAATATTTTGGTGCAAATCTTGATACCTTGAAGAATAGAGAGTTCAAAAGAACACCATTTATTTGAAAAATAAATATTTTGTAACATTATAAATGTCTAATGCTTATACTGTCACTTTTGATCAATTCAATGCATTCTTGCAGAATAAAAGTATATGTTTCTTTTAATAAAATGAATGGTAGTGTATTACTTTTTATGTCCCTTAAAAACAAATAATTCATTAGTTAATTTAAATGAGTTTTAATGTGTGCATTGACATTGCTTCACTAATGCAGTTGACTGTGCACACTTTTTTGATTCCATGGAGTTGGCAGGGATGGTTACTGCATCGTCATGACAACATTTGTGTCATTCTTGGAAAATGATCGCAGACTGCTCAAACGTTCTAAGAACAAAAAAGCGGTAATTGAACATGTTCAGTCTGGTGAAAACAGACGCCAACAAACCAACACAGATAACACACTGATCCAACGCAACCTAACAACCACTGGATGCTGCTGTTTTTAGGCATTCTGAAGCATGTCACATGAAACAGCAAACTCATTCATTCACATTCACTTGCTGAAAACTGGATCAGATTAACTACTTTACCGATAAGCTAAAAGAAGCAGACGGTGACAACCGGCAGAGCCTCACAGTTTACACACCAGCAGACGGTCAGAGAGGTTTAAAAAACAGCACACAAACACTCAGTAAGTGTCTAAACCTCTTAACTTGTGTGCTGCAATGAGACGTGTCTATCATACATTAGGCTTCTCTTTGAATGCACATCAAGGAGAATTGTTTTAATTTGAGCAAATGTTAATGCAATGTTCATAAAGGCAGATTTGTCTCTCCAGGCAATATCAGATGTTGCTGTTAATTAAAACTAAAGACATGAGCACAGTGGAACACAAGGAATTACCTCTTGTCAAGTTTGTGGGCCAAAACTGAAGTTGGATCTTCAATACGATAAACAAATTGAACAAATAGAAAAGAGAATTGCTCAGTTGTCATTACACATTTAAATGGGATAAAAGGAAGGGTTTAAAGCAATAGTTCACCCCCTAAAGGTACCATAAGAGTAATCCATATGCTTTATGTACTGTGTGATGAGCATTTGGATGAGTGGAAGATAGCGCATATAGCTGTGACAGCTGTGTGTGGGGCGGCAATCTATACTGAACACTGTCACCCTATGTCTCCTATGACCGGGTCAGCCGCTGACTAGAGGGAAGGATAATACACAGAACAGGTCAGCAGTCATATTCAACACTGTGGGACAGAGAAAGGTACAGGACAGCGGTCCACCAACAGCAGACACTTTGGATCTATTTTAGGTCTTGAAATAGGGTTGGGAATTACTGGTACAGGACGTGAGCTGTGTGATAAGAAGAGATAAATGTTACAGTATTTTCCATCTATGGCATTTCCAGCAGTTTGGTTATGATGCTATGCTACTTAAAAACAAAAAAAAAAAAAAAACATCAGAGTTGTCTGCTTAAAATCTGAAATATAGTTTATTTTAAACAATTTTTTTAACATAAACATTAGTTTTTTTATAAATATTTTTATATGCCTGCATAACATCACTTAAGTATGGTTTATGTCATTGTATAACAGTATAATACTATATACTGTATACATAACATAACAAGGTGTTGTGTAACATAACATAATTAATATAATATAATTATTATAATATAATGAATATAATATAAATTAGCACTGTAAAAATTGGCGCGTTAACGCATGCGATTAATTGTTTTCAGTGTAACGCGTTAAAAAATATTTTACGCAATTAACGCAGCATCCATTTTCCTATCATCCTTTGGCTAGATTTACATTATACGATCACGCTCTTATTCATGCAAATACTTTTAAACCATTTAAAGGGTAACTAAACCCCTGATCACAGGTTAACTCCACCCACTGACAATATTTGAAAAATGCTGGAAAAGTGGGCCGAGCCTAGCAGAGACAGAGGTGGGGCTGAGCGGGGGGCGTGCACCTGAGACCCGCAGTGAAGGATTGATTGACAGCTGTCTTAATACGCCAGCACATTAGGGTATTGTTGTACGTTACCACAGCAACCACTTGCGTGTCAGGGTTTGAATGCACGTCTCATGTATGAAAAGTATCTATACACATGACGGGTGGTAAAAATACACTCACCTAAAGGATTATTAGGAACACCTGTTCAATTTCTCATTAATGCAATTGTCGAATCAACCAATCACATGGCAGTTGCTTCAATGCATTTAGGGGTGTGGTCCTGGTCAAGACAATCTCCTGAACTCCAAACTTGAACTTCCAGAATGGGAAAGAAAGGTGATTTAAGCAATTTTGAGCGTGGCATGGCTGTTAGTGCCAGACGGGCCAGTCTGAGTATTTCACAATCTGCTCAGTTACTGGGATTTTCACGCACAACCACAAACTAGGGTTTACAAAGAATGGTGTGAAAAGGGAAAAACATCCAGTATGCGGCAGTCCTGTGGGCGAAAATGCCTTGTTGATGCTAGAGGTCAGAGGAGAATGGGCCGACTGATTCAAGATGATAGAAGAGCAACTTTGACTGAAATAACCACTCGTTACAACCGAGGTATGCAGCAAAGCATTTGTGAAGCCACAACACGCACAACCTTGAGGCGGATGGGCTACAACAGCAGAAGACCCCACCGGGTACCACTCATCTCCTGTAATGGTGTGGGGGATGTTTTCTTGGCACACTTTAGGCCCCTTAGTGCCAATTGGGCATCGTTTAAATGCCACGGCCTACCTGAGCATTGTTTCTGACCATGTCCATCCCTTTATGACCACCATATACCCATTCTCTGATGGCTACTTCCAGCAGGATAATGCACCATGTCACAAAGCTCGAATCATTTCAAATTGGTTTCTTGAACATGACAATGAGTTCACTGTACTAAAATGGCCCCCACAGTCACCAGATCTCAACCCAATAGAGCATCTTTGGGATGTGGTGGGAAGGAGGAGCTGTGCCCTGGATGTGCATCCCACAAATCTCCATCAACTGCAAGATGCTATCCTATCAATATGGGCCAACATTTCTAAAGAATGCTTTCAGCACCTTGTTGAATCAAAGCCACGTAGAATTAAGGCAGTTCTGAAGGCGAAAGGGGGTCAAACACAGTATTAGTATGGTGTTCCTAATAATCCTTTAAGTGAGTGTATTGCAAGTGAGTGAAAATCCTGACGTGTACTGATAACTGCATTATTTAACTGTATTGTCTTCATTAGACACATCAGCAAGGGTCAAGTAAGTTTCATTCATAATGTTTCTATTTCATGTAACATGAGAGTTCATTCTGGAGTGAAGCAGCTGAATGTGATCAATGCGGGAAAACATTTCTTAGGGTTTGGGTAGTGAGCCCAACATCCAATAGGAAAATTAAACTGCAGTAGCCACCATTCAACCTTAAGAGGGCAGCACTCAGACATTTTTACACCATACATTGTAGAATTAAAACACTTTATACCCAAATGTCAAAACATTTACTCGACTCAATGAACAGCACTAATAAAGCCCCAGTCTTGCAGATCATTAACTAAAAAAAGTTGTTTTAGGGTTTAGTTACCCTTTAAGCACGACAAGACAAAAGAGAATGCACTGTCTGTGAATGTACTGACACACACATGCACAAAACGACGCACGCCAGTATCGTGCGCACAGAAATCGCGCCAGGATCGAGTTCTCTTTCGCGTTTGAACAATCAACAACATAGAATTATGCCAACATGCCCATTTTGTCAAGTATTCTCATAAGAGCAGTCTAAAATGAGCTAAATAGCGTTTCAAATGAACTTAAAGAGTTGTAAGAAAATGAGATGAGTGTCAGATCCATGTCATGCCTGCCAGTGGCAGATCTTAACGTCACAGCGGCCTAATAAACCAGTTGCTGTGATGTCTGTCATTAATGTTAATCAAAGAACAAAGGTAACAGAGAAAATTTTAGCTTTAATAAGGATTGATCTACAAACCCGATTCCAAAAATGTTGGGACACTGTACAAATTGTGAATAAAAACAGAATGTAATGATATGGAAGTTTCAATTTATTTTATTTATAGATGACATATCAAATGTTTAAACTGAGAAAATGTATAATTTTAAGGGAAAAATAAGTTGATTTTAAATTTCATGGCATCAACACATCTCAAAAAGTTGGGACAAGGCCATGTTTCCCACTGTGTGGCATCCCCTCTTCTTTTTATAACAGTCTGCAAACGTCTGGGGACTGAGGAGACAAGTTGCTCAAGTTTAGGAATAGGAATGTTGTCCCATTCTTGTCTAATACAGGCTTCTAGTTGCCCAACTGTCTTAGGTCTTCTTTGTCGCATCTTCCTCTTTATGATGCACCAAATGTTTTCTATGGGTGAAAGATCTGGACTGCAGGCTGGCCATTTCAGTACCCGGATCCTTCTTCTAAGCAGCCATGATGTTGTAATTGATGCAGTATGTGGTCTGGCATTGTCATGTTGGAAAATGCAAGGTCTTCCCTGAAAGAGACGACGTCTGGATGGGAGCATATGTTGTTCTAGAACTTGGATATACCCTTCAGCATTGATGGTGCCTTTCCAGATGTGTAAGCTGCCCATGCCACACGCACTCATGCAACCCCATACCATCAGAGATGCAGGCTTCTGAACTGAGCGCTGATAACAACTTGGGTTGTCCTTGTCCTCTTTAGTCCGGATGACATGGCGTCCCAGTTTTCCTAAAAGAACTTCAAATTTTGATTTGTCTGACCACAGAACAGTTTTCCACTTTGCCACAGTCCATTTTAAATGAGCCTTGGCCCAGAGAAAACGCCTGCGCTTCTGGATCATGTTTAGATATGGCTTCTTTTTTTACCTATAGAGTTTTAGCCGGCAACGGCAAATGGCACGGTGGATTGTGTTCACGACAATGTTTTCTGGAAGTATTCCTGAGCCCATGTTGTGATTTCCATTACAGTAGCATTCCTGTATGTGATGCAGTGCCGTCTAAGGGCCCGAAGATCACAGGCATCCAGTATGGTTTTCCGGCCTTGACCCTTACGCACAGAGATTGCTCCAGATTCTCTGAATCTTTGGATGATATTATGCACTGTAGATGATGATAACTTCAAACTCTTTGCAATTTTTCTCTGAGAAACTCCTTTCTGATATTGCTCCACTATTTTTGGCCGCAGCATTGGGGGAATTGGTGATCCTCTGCCCATCTTGACTTCTGAGAGACACTGCCACTCTGAGAGGCTCTTTTTATACCCAATCATGTTGCCAGTTGACCCAATAAGTTGCAAATTGGTCCTCCAGCTGTTCCTTATAATATAAGGATGTACAGCATGTACAATTTGCATATTATGTACATTTAACTTTTCCGGCCTCTTATTGCTACCTGTCCCAACTTTTTTGGAATGTGTAGCTCTCGTGAAATACAAAATGAGCCAATATTTGGCAGGACATTTCAAAATGTCTCACTTTCAACATTTGATATGTTATCTATATTCTATTGTGAATAAAATATAAGTTTATGAGATTTGTAAATTATTGCATTCCTTTTTTATTCACAATTTGTACAGTGTCCCAACCTTTTTGGAATCGGGTTTGTATATTTAATTTATTATTATATTATTATTTAATATATAAAAACAGGAGCATGGCCGTTTTGTGAGGAATTTCAAATATTCTCTGAAAGCTTATTGAAGTTGTCTTTCTGTCCCTCATATAATTGTTTTTTGCTTTCCTGCAGAGTTGTAAAAACTGGAAGTAAACCTCATCAAGCTCTAAATGAGGGACTGGCATTAAGAGGAATAATTTGAGCTCACACTGTGCAAACCCTGATCTTCACAGCGCGCGAGTGTGTGCTTGGCTGTTAGACAGAAAGGGAGGGAAAGATCAACTGTGTAGATCACTAAGTCTTTGCAATAAATGAAAGGAAAGTGATAGGAGAAGTAGAAAAGTAGAGCAGTAGAGGAAGGGATCAGGCATTATTGTGGATTATTCTTAAACACTTCTAGATTACAAAAGGCCAGCAAACAGACCCATCTACCCCTCCACCCACAAACACACACATCTCTCTTCTGCTGCACTAAAAGCAGATTATCTTTGTGACATTTGTGTAGTGTTTCCTTAAATACGGCACAAATCCAGCTTAGCACACTGAAAATTATCAGACATACAGTACACCCAGCCTCCAACTCTCCTACAGTACAGTCTCCTGAGAGAGAGAAAGAGAGCAGACAGCTTGCCAGAGGTCTTGAGAGTTGATGCACACTTTATCGTCTTGAGTGACAGCAGCCTCAGTGACACCCTGACGTGCTGGATTGTGCAGAGCAGATTATACAGTAATAAACAGATCGATTATGCCCAGTATACTGCAGCTCTCTTTCTTCGTCTTCCCCTACTCCTTGCCTGTTCTTCACCACCTTTGTTTTTATCTTCAATATGAGAAAGAAACTGAGAAAAAGACCCATGGATGTTGCCCCCAGTGTGGAGAGCCCAGAAGCTGTGGATCCTGGGAAATCAGTGGGAAAAAAAGGGGGGAAATAAATATAAAAATACAACTGGCACGGCACAAAGGATTGTTTTGGTTTCATACCTCTGTATTTTTCTCTCTCACTAACTCAAAGACAGCGTATCCTTTGGGGCGAAGTGAAGAGAGATTGTAGACTGGCCTTGATACCTGTGCAGCTCTCCAGTCAGCCCATATAACTGCCAGGAAGATACACGGCTCACGGCCCCAGGAAGAGCAGCCCCCTAATTCCCCCATTAGTCTCAATAAGGGACTCGCTGTTAGCGTAAAGGGGTTATGATGACATTATTGGGGACCGTGATGGTGGGGATCTAATGAGGCACCAGGGGGCTTCAGGTGTGCAGATAGTGGAACAGGATCACGCCTTCAGCCATGACCGCGGGGCCAACGAGATGGACAAGCGCTAGTCTGAGTTCCCCTGATAAAGGGCTGTGCGCTTTTATTGCTCTACACACAAGGTGTTGTGTTTGCCCTTGTTTGTGCAGGTGAAATTCATGACAGTGCCTCAGTGAGAAGATGGCAACTTGAGGTAGGCAGCTTTGGTGAGCAACGGAGCAATTGGAAAAACGTTGCTCTGGGCTTTGTCTTTGTATCACTACAATAAGCATGCTGTACATGTCTTAAAGCAACATCTTAATATTGCTAATCTAAAATGTAAAATTTAATCCCATCTTTGAAATGGAAACAAGAAGAGTGACGTATTCACATTATCAAAGAGAATTGATCGTTACAAGCATTGTTTTCAATGAGTTGTTCTGCTGCTCAGGAGGCTGGTGGGCACCTGGGGAAATTCGGCTGGATCGCTCACACCTGCAGAGTTAGATGAAAGAACAGAAATTACTGCGCTCCAGGGGATGCTGGCCACATGCACTACTTCTGGCCACACTTCCCAAGCCCGCTTTAATAAGGCGATGCAGGAGAGAGAATGAGAACTGAGGAGATGCGCGCACCCTGAGGAAAAGTAAATGGTGGTGAGCAAGGCTTGGCTGAGGACTCGATGTAAAATGAAACAGGTGGAAACCAAGAAGAAAACCCAAAAATGCTGAAAAGTCCCTTCACACCAAGCATGAATAATAACTATAATAGTTTATATAGTTATAATAGTTTATATTCAGTTTTAATAATCATTATAATTATTTCCCTCATTAAAAATGTTAAGTACACAGACTTGTTCCTTTGTATTTTTGTCAGATTTTCAAATAAACGTTTGTAATGTTGTGATTCACTGTGTAGCTGGCTTGTTTGGTTTCATGGCTTATAACTCTTTAATGAAGATGTTTTAAAAAGTCTTATCCAAAAGAAAACTCCTTATGGAATGAAGGCCTTTGAAAAAGTAGGAGGCATTGCACTATTCAGAGGGTCTCTACACTTCTACTTTTCACTTCTAATCCCTATTAGCAGGGTTTACTAGAATATTTCTAAAGTAGGCAAATACAATATGTATTGTCTGTCAAAATGACGGAAATCACTTTGAAATATTATCTTACTCAAACAAGAAAAAATAAGACAAAGATAAAATCACTCACTGCTCTTGAAAGAATAACTTTTGTAGTTTTAAATAAGGATTAGTCCATATTTAATGTATACAGCAGTGTTATTTTATATTTGCTAAATTTTCATGATTTCAATATTGACCAAAATAATCGTGATTATGATTTTTGCCACAATGGTGCAGCCCTACGTTCGCTGTTTCTTTCAGTTTAACTCTGTGAGAAAACATTCGATCCAGATGTAGTCTTTGACAAGAACGTGATTTTCTCAGCTTTTTGCTCAAAATGTAGCTTTATTATGTGAAACACCCATATTCTGATAAAAAAATTTGATAAAAGCATAAAATAAAAAAAGAATGCATGAAGCTAGAATAAAACAGGTTTTTGTTGTCTAAAAGCAGAGGGTTTGTTCTTTCTTTAGATATACTGCATACAACAAAATATTCTGGGGGCCATGACATTTTTTGTGAAAATGATCAAAGACACTGGGGGTGGCTTATGGTGGTTAATGGAAGTTACTCCCATAATTTGCACAAAGCATCATGGGGGGCAGGAAAACCCCAAAATTATCAGATAAATGTCTGTATAATAAGCACCATTTCGTCACATTGGAATTATAAGTTTTTTTTTCTGACATTTTTGCCAAAATTTTGTCATTCACATTCTTATTCTGTTATTTACATCGTGACGTTTTTTTTTTTTTATGTTGTGTACATTTTAGGACTTTTTATTTAGAAAACAAAAAGGTTCTATCTACAAAGTCGAGTGGAATGCAAAAACTTTGAATCTCAATATGTCAAAACTGCTCAGAATGCAGATAGAACCTTATAATTCCAAGGTGGCGATTCGGTAATACTGTTCATCTTCTTGACTATAATAACCCAAGGTCATGATAATTGGATTACCCATCACTTTATACTTGCAAAACAGCCACAACTGAGATTAATTAAACTCAAAAATACCAATGCCCCAACTCATTTTTAGTACTAAAATGGTGCACAATGGCTGGTGGGTACATTTCCCTATTCACTTTATTGTCAAGTACCCTTGCTCTCTAATATGCCATTTGCATTGCCCCTTCAGACTGAACATATACATTACCTTCGACTTGAAATCTGACTTGACATCTGAAATTGAAATGTGGCCAAATAAGTTGGCTTTGCAGAGGACTATCAGATGAATAGGAGCCTGAGACAACAGTATGGCTGAGAATCAGACTCGGACCCAGCAGCATAAGACACAATTTTCATTAAGAACAGCGGGAATACAAATGAACCCTAGAAAGCCGCCACTGTACCTCATGTTCTCTGCTGTAATCTGAGTGTAAGCGCTAAATTGCATTGGTTCTCTCATCAAGCATGTAATTGTGTTTCTTGACATGCCACTGAAAGCACTGCAATGGGGCCCATCCTCAAGGACAGTGTTATGTTTTATTCATTTCTCATTTCGAGTAGCGTACATTCTCTCTCTCTCTCTCTCTCTCTCTCTCTCTCTCTCTCTCTCTCTCTCTCTCTCTCTCTCTCTCCTCCCTCTACCTCTACCTCTACCTCTGTGAATTTTTCTCCATCTCAATCAACCTGTGTAATTTTGCAGGTAATTTCTAACTTTTACTATCCATTGCCTAAACACACATACAAGCTATGCAAGTATGTGTTAGTTTGATTAAATGTATTCGCCATTTGCCGTGAGAGGGTCTGGAAGACACTGAAAACCTTCCATGTGTGTAATTGTTTGTAATGAGCCAATCACGGCACTTTTCTTTACTGGAGCTCTGAACCAGCAGCGAGTGGCCAGCTACCTGTCTTCATCAGAGCGTGACTGCTCTCTTTAGCTCTCTAGCACTTGAGCGATGCTCACACTTTCACACGTTTCACACATCCATGGATTTAATCTGGGGTGTCATCCCTTGTGTATGGTATCAGTGTGATACTGGTTACTGTTACTCTGCTACTGTTTAAAACTGTGTATGACACTGTGGCTATTATTGGAAGTCACAAAGCCTGGAGGAAGCATACTTTTTCAAAAATTTGGATAGGATCGACCTATTTCCATATGTGTGATCTGCAAGTTTTGGCTTTTGTTTCTTTTTGAGTTCAGTTGTAAATAATAACGGTAAAGTGAGACACACAAGCATCTATTATGTATACTGTATTTATCCATTGTTAAAAATCAGTATTAGGTTAATACAAAACTAATATGGAAGGAAGTTGGTGTAGCCACCAATGAAAAATGCTTGACTTTACCAGTATTCTTCCCTGTCTGAAATGTAAGTGCTTATAAATGCAGAATGAGGAAGTCATGATTCAAGGTTCCTCCAACAAAGCCCCTGCTGAACCAAATAATCGTACATGCACATTTTGACAAAGCCCTACAGAACCAAGCAAACATTTACTCACACATACACACATCTTTCTGAACCTGTATGTTCCACCCACTTTCACAGTTTGTCACTTCAACTCACACCTACAAAACCATTACCATATGCTCATCTGATGGCACTTTAAAAACTAATCCTCACGGGATCTCCACAACAAACATGGTGACAAGGACTCAAATAAACATCACATTCACATTGACCTTTAAACTCAAAGGGCCAGATTTACTAAACAGCACAATGGTCTACTGACGGTGCACAAATTAAAGAACACAGACGCAACCAAATTATTTACATAATGACCAACGCAAACTACCAGTTAGCATCTGGTTTAAGACATGCTTTTTTAAGGCGGCAAATAATCGCACAAAAATCAGTAAATTGACAAGGAAAAACCTTAGTAAATCACATTGCGTGATTCATTTAAATACTCTCCTCCCATAAATTTTGCGTCTGAAATGGAAACTCCTACAAATGCATATGCAATAAGTTCAGCCGCAAAAATAACTCTGTCCACGCCTTTTCAGCTCTAATATTTCACTGCGTGTCTTTAGTAAATCCTGACAGTAGTTTTTAATGCCAAAAGACGGTTTTGCGCTGGCGCAAGCTGTTAGTAAATCTGGCCCAAAAACATTTATAAACTACAATCCTTTACAAGACACATAAGTTAAAGCCAAAATGTGCCTGTATATGGATGATTTTCAGTTTGGGACACTCTTTGACTAGAAGCACTGCTTTTCTCTTCTTCAAATACTTAAAGCATTTGTCACTTGTCGTGGAGTAAAAATTATGCTAATTGCACTGATAAAAAAATATTCTGTGGTGAAGTAAGTACTAAAGGAAAAACAAATGTAATTTCTACCTGAATAAGTTAGTTCAGGCAATAATTTAAAAATAGAATATTTTATCATAAAAATGTATTAATACTCAATTTAAAGTTTGCAGAAATTAAAGCATAAATATAAGCATACATTTTTATAAGTAAAACCTACTCAACTTTCTGATACCGATGTTACCATTATGCAAGGTTGCATTTTTCACTGTTTTCCAGCTGTATTTACGTTATCATTGCTTTTATCTTCATTATTGTTGAGGTTATTGAGGTCTGTGTTTGGGTGGGTATCCTATTACTTCTATTGTGTAGATATGTTGCCTACATAATATTTACTGTATTATTTACTTAGATGTTAAACTTCGAAGTAAAAAATACACTTTAAAAGCATGGCTTAATTCAGTGTTATATTGTTTGAGTAAAATGTACTTAAAACAGAGAATTGCAAAGTAAACTACAAATAAATAGAAATTACTCAAACTTAATTTCTTTGTTAATTTTACTTAACTTGGTTATGTAAATTTTATTTAATTCCATGTGAAGTGTACTTTAAAATCTGTGTGCAAAAACTTGCAAAAGATTTTTTTTCAGCGTGGGTAGATTTTTGATATACACTATATTGCCACAAGTTTTGGGATGCCTGCCTTTACATGCACATGAACTTTAATGACATCCCATTCTTAATCCGTAGGGTTTAATATGGAGTTGGCCCATCCTTTGCAGCTATAACAGCTTCAACTCTTCTGGGAAAGGGAATTTTTGACCATTCTTCTAGAAGCGCAGTTGTGAGGTCAGGCACTGATGTTGGACGAGAAGGCCTGGCTCGCAGTCTCCGCTCTAATTCATCCCAAAGGTGCTCTGTCGGGTTGAGGTCAGCACTCTGTGCAGGCCCGTCAAGTTCCTCCACACCAAACTCACTCATCCATGTTTTTATGGACCTTGCTTTGTGCACTGGTGCGCAATCATGTTGGAACAGGAAGGGACCGTCCCCAAACTGATCCCACAAAAAGCATGAAATTGTCCAAAATGTCTTGGTATGCTGATGCATTAGGAATTCCTTTCATAACCCCTGAAAAACAACCCCACACCATAACCTCCCCTCCACCAAACTTTACACTTGGCACATTGCAGTCAGGCAAGTACTGTTTTCCTGGCAACCACCAAACCCAGACTCATCCATTGGATTGTCAGACGAAAAAGTGTGATTCATCACTCCAGAGAACACGTCTCCACTGCTCTAGAGTCCAGTGGCGGCATGCTTTACACCACTGCATCCGACACTTTGCATTGCACTCTGTGATGTAAGGTTTGGATGCAGCTGCTCAGCCATGAAAACCCATTCCATGAAGCTCTCTACGCACTTTTCTTGAGCTAATCTGAAGGACACATGAAGTTTGGAGGTCTGTAGCTATAGACTCTACAGAAAATTGGCAACTTCTGTCCACTGTGAGCCTCAGCATGCGCTGACCCACGTCCAACACGTTACTAGCAAGGTGTACCTATGGAGTGGCAAGTGAGTGTATACATAAACCATTTGGATGAAAGGTTGGATAACCCTTGGACTTGTTAACAAAACTAGCTAGCAGTCAATTAACTAAAGTTTATTGTTTATGAATTCCAATTCTTAACTCTCAAACTGACTGTGTTTTTTTTTGGAAATTTATCACAGAGCTGACTTTTCAAATGTGAAAGCTCAAATTAATCCTTAAAACAATCTAAAAATTATAGAGACAATTAAAACTGTTATGAGTATGAGTTGGTACTGAACTGAAACTGGATAAGTGTGTATGTCAAGGCCAGAACAGACTGCAGTAATGTATACTTTCAGCAGGACAGAGAAAGTTATGCACATACCCTCACAGCAAAGCATTAGGGGCATTCCCCTCACACCATCAAAAATAACGGAAATGCTATCGCTTTACTGTCTGACTCTCTCACCTACACCTTTGTGATTGGTGTCGGCATCATGTTCTTCTCATTTTAGAGTGTGACGGGGGGCTGGCCCACCTGACGAGAAGCAATCACACACTCAGTAAAATCATCCACACTTGGACATCCATGGCCCCCCGGTCCGACCCACCTACACCTTTGGCTGGTGTATAGCCTGACTGGGATTGATTTTAGTCTCTCCCCCGCTGCTCCTACTACTGATGGGAATGAACACAAACAGAAGGAGACTCAATCAATGCAGGACATTCAGCAATAAACATCTCAAAAGTATGCATTTGTCAGTGTGCGAGAGTGTGAGGGCTGGAAGAACTCAGGATCCTGGTGCGATTCATTCAGCGCTCTGTGACCTTACAATTTGGAAGCAGAAAATCTAGTCTGTGTTCAATCCAGCACTACAAAAGCACCTTGGATGGTAGATTTCAATAACATCTTTTGGCAAAACCTTGCACTGAAGGTGCAATTTCTTGCAGAATTGCATGATGGCTACACTTTGAGAGGTGTAGAGACTGAAGCTAAAGTCTGGTAATCTGAATGCTCCTGGTTCAAACCCAATAAGTAGAGAGCCATAAGCCATTACCAATGCACCACTGAAAAGGAGAATAAACAGCTGTATTCTCCAGGGGGATTGCTCCTGTAATAAGGTGAACTGTAAATTACTTTGGATAAAAGTGTCTGCTAACAGACTACTTGTGTGTGTGTGTGTGTGTGTGTGTGTGTGTGTGTGTGTGTGTGTGTGTGTGTGTGTGTGTGTGTGTGTGAGTGAGTGAGTGAGTGAGTGAGTGAGTGAGTGAGTGAGTGAGTGAGTGAGTGAGTGAGTGAGTGAGTGAGTGAGTGAGAGTGAATGAATAAATCTAAATCTTTAAAGTCAATTTGGATGGAAACGTATCTTTGCCCACCCAAAATAAACACATATTCACACATATACAATACAAAAATTAAATGCATTTAAAATACACAAAATATTTGCTGTGAAATTATCCTTAACAAAACTTCCAAAAATGTAATTTCATCACAGAGTGCTATTAAACAACCATCCAACACCATAATTAAATACTTGGGCTTAATATTTATTTTTAAGCATTTGTTTACACTTGTATTCTGCTGAATATAGAATATGGGTAACCAAACAGTTACATAGGCCCCTTTGACTTCCACAGTATTTTTAATTTTTTGTTCATCAGAAGAAAGAAATTCATACAGGTTCGGAACAACTTGAGGGTGAGTAAATGATGACAGAATTTTCACTTTTGTGTGAACTAGTTTCTGTAACTTAATTCAATACAGTGTACCATGATAAAAACTAACATCCATAAATGTTTGATCTCTTGAGCCCAATTTTAAAATTGCACTTTTGTGTGAAAGCAACTGTCAAAATAAGAACATCACATAAAAACTGTCCTGCATGTGCAAACCTGACCCACGCCTGTATATCAAACACACTGTCCAGCTGTCCATCACAAAATGCTTACCACAAATTTTCAAAAGAAAAAGAAAAAAAACTGAAATAAATAAATAAATTATCACACCTGTCATCCACCTATTTTTTTTTTTACTACGATAAGCTTACAGTGCACAGTACTGCAGAACATGCAGAACTTGACATCTGGCTTGCTTGCTTGGGGACACTTACTATTCAACAATATTACTGATCTGACTGTACTGTTGCTGTTGTATGAGAACTGAACTGAGATGGACGATTACTTTTTTCTTCTTTTTTTTTAATAGATGAAATAAACTAATTTAATAATATTCTTGTTATCACTGTAAAGCTGCTTTGAAACAAATAAAGGTGATTTGACTTGGCAACTAAACCTGGTTCTAGGTTTGAATTCAATAAATACTGCAACTCAGAGTATGTATTTCCTTTGATAAGAAAGTATCTACCATCAAACTAGTCAAAGTCTTTCAGAAATCTTTCTTTCACTCTCTTCCCTATCCTGTGGGTTTAATCAGTAAATAAACTCCAGTCTCAGTCGCCGGTAATATGTTACAAGTCCAATCCCTGTAACCAGACCCAGCAAGGCTGACAGACTGAAAATGGACTCCATCACTGAGCCCTGACAGACAACGGCAGCCCACAATGTACCCCACTCAAACAACATTTTACAGTAACCATGCCCTGGGGCTAGAACTGTACTGAAGACAGAGAAGAGGAAAGTGTGTGTGTGTGTGAGACGGGATGTCTGCAGAGGCAGTAGTAAATGTGATTTCAGCCCACACTCAGCCAACCAGAGCTGTTGCCTGATACTGAGTGTAATTGAATAAGGCAAAACCAATAAAAAGAAAAAAAGAGTGAGCGAGTAACTGAGAGACTGAGGAGGAGGGAAGAGGAAAAGAATGAGAGAAAGAGAAAGAAAGACAGACATAAGAGGGCTCAGATCACAACACTGTCATGTTCATATTATCAAACATCAGATCTGCTATCTGATCCTACACCTGCACTGGTGCTACACTGTAGATTTTTCACTGTTTCGTTTCACATATTTGGAAATCCTGCACCTGCTCTGCTGAAAAAGAAAAACGAGAAAGTGTCTGGTGAGAACTTTATATTCTCCATGACTCGCACAGTTAGCTGATTCCTTCGAACCCAATTAGCAGAGCCTCAGCTGTCCAGTGTCCCTTGATAAGCATCACACCTCCACTCACACACACACACACCTTTACTTCACTCTCACTTTCACCTCACTTATTGTCTGTTCCTGTCACTTCCTCTCACTATGTGGCTGCTTTGTTCTGTTTATGTCATGTCCAAAAATAAATTAACTAGTAAATCACTGTGGTTTCTGAAAATTAAATGCAGGAAATTCATATTTTAGTCATAATTTCAGCCTTGTTAGACGTGCATTGTGTTAGTCAGAGGTGTGTTTACATAATCCCACCAATCACAAAACAACAGGTCTGGAAAGAGACACTATATTCACACCTAAGCCATTCTTGCTCCTATAGTTCAATCAATGGTGTTTTTTGCACTACATATTGTTAAAGGAATAGTTCGTCCAAAAATCTAAATTCTGACATTATTTACATACCCTCATGTCATTTGAAACCTGTATGGCTGGCTTTTTCTGTGAAACATAATAACATGTATTTTTTTGTTTTGTTTTTTTCTTCTGTTCCGCAGAAAATAATACTGGTCTGGAATAAGTGACCATTTTTATTTTTGGAGAAACTATCCCTTTAATCCTATAAAGGATACTACTGTATCACATTTGATCTAAGTTATCAACACGATATTATGTTGGTCCCCCTTTTGCTGCCAAAACAGCCCTGACCCATTGAGGCATGGACTCCACTAGATTAGACCCCTGAAGGTATGTTGTGGTATCTGGCACCAAGATGTTAGCAGCAGATCCTTTAAGTCCTGTAAGTTGCAAGGTGGGGCCTCCATGGATCGGACTTGTTTGTTCAGCACATCCCACAGATGCTCGATTGGATCAAAGATGCATATAAAATAAACAGCACTTTTTAGGTTTTTCAGGTAGATAACTGTAGTTTTCAGGTACATATATTGAATAAAGTAATCAAATATAAAATAACATTGCATATTATAATCTTCACTGTACCGATTAAGTAAAGATGAATCATTATTGAAGTTACAAAAGCTATTCAGTCAAGAGCAGTGAGTGATTTCTTTGTCATTTGTTGTTAGATTAACATTAAAAACACAGACAGCAGGAATAGCCTTCTTTTCTTTTAAGACATATCCAGTACATACTATGAACACGTCTTTCTCGACTGTTTATGTTTTACTTAAGACATAATCTACTATGTTTACTAGGATGCTCGACAGGACGGGAATGTTGACATAATGTTTGTGTGAATTTGTACATTCAAGCGCAAGACTTGAAACAGAACTCAATATTTATGCGCTATCTGCGACACGCAGCGTGCACGCTTCCAATGAGTTTGCACTGTGCTTCTCAGAGTTTGCACATCTTCTCTCAGCACATGCGAGTTCTCTTTTGCGTGTTCCTCTTGAATGTTTACATTGGCAAGGCGTAAATGAGTTTAGTTTAGCAAATAGCAATGTTTGCTGTTGTGTTCAGGTTCAGGGCCCTGAACTTCATATTTATCAAGCTTCTGAGAATTACTAACAAGAACGCTGCTAGGAATTGATTTAAGAGTAAAAAAATTCTTGGCTCAAAGCTGCGCTTAAAAGTTAGATAATAAGCATCTCAGTCATAATTTAAGTGAAGTGTAGGACTAAATCTTAAGTGCCAGACTTGATTCACGACACTTTGCTGTGCCACAAACGGGATTTTGGATGACGACATAGGCATGGACCAATCACTAAATAGATTAATTTCCTTATTTAAGGATATTCTCAGATAAATTCACATTGAATGGTGAAATTCCTGAAAGAATTTTCAAGAGAATACATTATGATATACACATTGGAAATGAAAGATAAACACGTTTTCAGTCTAGACTTAACTAAAGAAAACATTGCTATTCCAAAGCTAAGGTGTGCAGTTCTAAGACTAGGTGACCCAATTACAAGATCACTTTCCACCCTAACTCCAGCAACAACCACAAAATTTGATTCTCACTGCACTGATGTGCACAAAACAGGCACTTTGCTAGCAAGCTGGCACTTTGATAGGTTTTCTTCGCTCCCACTTCTCACCGCCTCACCCTCCAGTTGTGTTCGCAAATTCATTGGCAGTTGCTCATTGCCACTCTCACGCTTGCCAGAGATCATGCACACACCTGAGGGTCGACTTGTCAACATGTTTGAAATTTGTTGTGCTATCTGTGACTACTCAAAGTGCATCTCATACGTATGCACATAAGAAGCAATTAGCAATGATCATTTGCTGTGAGCAGGTTACGATCTGGTGCTTTTTGTTGCAGGTTTTTTTTTTCCCCCACATTATTGTGAAAAAGAAAATGGACAAAAATAAATAAATAAATAGATCTACAGAGAGACAACCCTTTTACAGTATGTGGGCGTTATTGGATCTGAATCGCATGGTTCAATTCATAGAGCTCCAAAAAGTGTGCTTTCTCCCAAAAAGTAATGTCCATATTTGTCACATCAATCATTAAAGTTTACCTCCCTGCCTAAATTGAAATATGTATATAGAGACTGAGATTTTTCTGGTGTCTGGACTACAAAGACTTAGTAAAATACACATAAACGATTCAATATACTGGTATGTTCTACTTCCAGAGAGAATACTATACATGTTATGACTGCAAATGTCAAATCCATTATGCTAGAATTGACCAATTACTAATTTGTCATTTGTCATTTATCCAAAGTGACTTACAGTAAACTTATTACAGGGACAGTCCCCCTGGAGCAACACGGGGTCACTAATGTGCACACTGGTGATCGTTCACAGATTGCCTTTCAGATTGCTCAGATTTTTACCCCCTGCACAACAGTATTATATAATACATTCACAGCATTTTCCAAATCAGTTTTCAAACCAGCATTCATCACATTCCATATTACATAAGAGTGAAAAAGGTTGAAAATGTTTTGTTCTTGACAGATGGCGCAGTGCAGCGATATTATCATCGTGTATGCATTGCATGTTGTTGCTGGTCTACTCTGTGGCTACTGACCGTGCTGGTTAGGATGCCCATGTAATTATTCCTACTGGCTGGTAAAGTAGTGGACGGCAGCCCTGTGGCCCCACCTCCTGTAGCCAGAGCACACTCCACTGTAATGGTTATTAATAATGCAGCCTTTCTTCCTGATTAGTGTGCACGCATCGTCGTTCTCTCTCTTTAGTGTTCCTGGTCCCTGTCTCTCTATATATCTCTGCTATTTGTCATATTTGCCTTCTGTCCATCTATTTTTCCATCATGAATAATCTTGTGTTCGGGGATGTTTATTGCATGATTGCGTCTGTGGTTGAATACCAACAGCCATTCTTATTTTAAATGTTGATGTTTGTTGTTCTCAAATGGCTCACTCAGTCACTGAATCAGTCTGAGTGGTTAATGAATGAACTTCTAACTCACTTCATGAAGAGCTAATTACTTTCGGACATATTCAATTTGAAATAAACAGTATATATACACCGATCAGGCATAACATTATGAGGTGAAGTGAATAACACTGATTATCTCTCCATCACGGCACCTGTTAGTGGGTGGGATATATTAGGCAGCAAGTGAACATTTTGTCCTCAAAGTTGATGTGTTAGAAGCAGGAAAAATGGGCAAGAGTAAGGATTTGAGTGAGTTTGATAAAGGCCAAATTGTGATGACTGGGTCATGGCATGCCCAAAACTGCAGCTCTTGTTCCTGGTCTGCAGTGGTCAGTATCTATCTAATGTGGTCCAAGGAAGAAACAGTGGTGAACCGGCGACAGGATCATGGGCGGCCAAGGCTCATTGATGCACGTGGGGAGCAAAGGCTGGCCCGTGTGGTCCAATCAAACAGATGAACTACTGTAAATTGCTCAAGAAGTTAATGCTGGTTCTGATAGAAAGGTGTCAGAATACACAGTGCACCGCAGTTTGTTGCGTATGGGGTCCTTTAGGTGAGTGTATATATATAGGGTTAGGGTTATATATATATATATATATATATATATATATATATATATATATATATATATATATATATATATATATATATATATATATATGTGTGTGTGTGACCAATCACGGAAAGTAGGGACACAAGTCGGTTCTGGGGCATTTTGAGTTATTCTGAAAGTGTAGTCTCCAAGCTTTCCAACGATGTGTAACACATGGAAATCTGATAATATTTGGAGAAGTTGTGGCCATTTGAAGGTAGGCACTCAAAAAAGCTCAAAAGGAGAAAACGGTCACTAAAGATTGTGCAGTTCTCACCTGTTTTCACCTGCTGGGAGTGACAACAGGGCTCATTTACATCTCATTTATTTAAGCCATACCACCGTAAAGCTGCATGGTTGCATAGCAACGACAGACGCAACAGGAAAATTCGGACCGCATACTATAAATAATAAAGGAGAATGTGCATTGTAAATGTCAGTATTTATCTTTTTTACTTTTATAAAAATGATTTAGAGGCTGAAATATGTGAGTTTTATCTTTTTATAAAACCTTTTTTGTCAAAACTCTATTTGAACTTGTGCATTGTAGATAACATGTTGCAAGACACTCCTTTAAAATCTGGCCATAATTTTTAATGTTATTTTAATGTTTATGTAAACAAAAGTACATATTGATGCTAATTTTATTTGTTATTTGCTGGTTTTCTACATAAAACTATTTGAACAGGATTCTGTGATAACCGTGATCATTTTGGTCACTATAATCATGAAATGAAATTTTCATGCCATTTCATCTCTAGTTATGATCAACTATGATCAACTAAAATCAACTATAATTATGTGTTTTTATAGTTTAATATGCAAAGTACAATTTTCTATAAGAAAAAAAAATCTCTGATTCTGTTCTTTTCTCTGACATTTAAGGGTAACATAGGCCTACAAAGACTCTTTTAGGTCTAAAACAGTTTGGATAGTTGTTTGACAGTTGTACCACTGGCTAAAATTATTAGCATCACATTCAATTCAAGAATGCTAACAGGCAGGTTTACTTGGGCTAAGTCATTCACACCAGTCAATTCAAGCAATTGAAGCATTATTCAAATTAATAGCAGATGCTAACATTACCATCTAAAAGCCCATTATAGTAACGACAGTCCGGAGCTAGCTAATAACAATAGGTAACGTTAGGTATGGGAAGGTCTAAACATGGACTAAACATGAGATAACGTGTAACGTGTACGTGTACGTGTTCTTAGAATGAACACAAAACGACAAACTTTGTTTATGGAAACTCACCCCATAAGAAACAGAAAGTTATTCTTGCAGATCTCGTTGCCTCCAATGAAATAAGTAGTTTGGGCACACTTTCTCTTTGTCGGGGTCTTCGACAAAGAGAATCTCTAATCTAGAATCTCCGAAAAACAAGCCTATTTCAACCTCAAAATGTATGCTTCTTCGTGATCTCAACTAACAAATGTTGAGAAATTTTGAAAAAAGAAAACCGCTTCTTTCTCATTTTGCTCGAAAGTTGTGCTGCCGACTTGTGTCACTGGTTTCCGTGACGGGTCACATATACACATACACAAACCCGATTCCAAAAAAGTTGGGACACTGTACAAATTGTGAATAAAAACAGAATGCAATGATGTGGAAGTTTCAAGTTTCAAATTTCAATATTTTATTAAGAATACAACATAGATGACATATCAAATGTTTAAACTGAGAAAATTTATAATTTTAAGGGAAAAATAAGTTGATTTTAAATTTCATGGCATCAACACATCTCAAAAAAGTTGGGACAAGGCCATGTTTCCCACTGTGTGGCATCCCCTCTTCTTTTTATAACAGTCTGCAAACGTCTGGGGACTGAGGAGACAAGTTGGTCAAGTTTAGGAATAGGAATGTTGTCCCATTCTTGTCTAATACAGGCTTCTAGTTGCTCAACTGTCTTAGGTCTTCTTTGTCGCATCTTCCTCTTTATGATGCTCCAAATGTTTTCTATGGGTGAAAGATCTGGACTGCAGGCTGGCCATTTCAGTACCCGGATCCTTCTTCTAAGCAGCCATGATGTTGTAATTGATGCAGTATGTGGTCTGGCATTGTCATGTTGGAAAATGCAAGGTCTTCCCTGAAAGAGACGACGTCTGGATGGGAGCATATGTTGTTCTAGAACTTGGATATACCTTTCAGCATTGATGGTGCCTTTCCAGATGTGTAAGCTGCCCATGCCACACGCACTCATGCAACCCCATACCATCAGAGATGCAGGCTTCTGAACTGAGCGCAGATAACAACTTGGGTTGTCCTTGTCCTCTTTAGTCCGGATGACATGGCATCCCAGTTTTCCAAAAAGAACTTCAAATTTTGATTGGTCTGACCACAGAACAGTTTTCCACTTTGCCACAGTCCATTTTGAATAAGCCTTGGCCCAGAGAAAACGCCTGCGCTTCTGGATCATGTTTAGATATGGCTTCTTTTTTTACCTATAGCGTTTTAGCCGGCAACGGCGAATGGCACGGTGGATTGTGTTCACTGACAGTTTTTTGGAAGTATTCCTGAGCCCATGTTGTGATTTTCATTACAGTAGCATTCCTGTATGTGATGCAGTGCCGTATCTAAGGGCCCGAAGATCACGGGCATCCAGTATGGTTTTCTGGCCTTGACCCTTACGCACAGAGATTGTTCCAGATTCTCTGAATCTTTGGATGATATTATGCCCTGTAGATGATGATAACTTCAAACTCTTTGCAATTTGTTCTCTGAGAAACTCCTTTCTGATATTGCTCCACTATTTTTGGCCGCAGCATTGGGGGAATTGGTGATCCTCTGCCCATCTTGACTTCTGAGAGACACTGCCACTCTGAGAGGCTCTTTTTATACCCAATCATGTTGCCAATTGACCTGATAAGTTGCAAATTGGTGCTCCAGCTGTTCCTTATATGTACATTTAACTTTTCCGGCCTCTTATTGCTACCTGTCCCAACTTTTTGGAATGTGTAGCTCTCATGAAATCCAAAATGAGCCAATATTTGGCATGAGATTTCAAAATGTCTCACTTTCAACATTTGATATGTTATCTATATTCTATTGTGAATAAAATATAAGTTTATGAGATTTGTAAATTATTGCATTCCTTTTTATTCACAATTTGTACAGTGTCCCAACTTTTTTGGAATCGGGTTTGTATATATAAAAAACTCTCTTCAAAATGTGTATCTTGAACTACATGTCATCATATGAACGACCTGTCAGTATTTATACCGAATATATACACTTTATGGCCTTTGTTTTTAATTATTTTTTTACTTTATTAAATTTTATGAATTAAACAGCCGTAAAAATACTTTATCACTAGAAAAAACTTTAAATAACCGTTAAACATTAAAGTATTATGCAATCATTTCTTCTTACATAGAACCTTTTGGCATAAAGGGTTCTTTAAATTAAGTCAAGAACCCAAAGATTCTATATAGAAACATTCCTTTTAAGAGTGCAGGATGCCAGGACAACTGACAGACATCTTGTAGAAAGCAGGAAGATAACCCCTAGTACCAAGCAGGGAAGGACAGGACTTAGTTCACATGCAGTTTCTACCCTTCACCTATCTTAAACTCTAATTCCTAAGGTTTAGGCCCGGACTGCCATAAACATTTCTTAGGACATTTTGTATGCATCAGCGGTGGCTGAAACAAAGAGAGGTCACAAAAATCCATCCAAATACATTCATAACCATGTTTGGAAACCCTAAAATTGATGTAAACTACGACACATTAATTTCATACTTATTCAGGAAAATAATTATTTTCAGTGACAGCTATTTGCAGTGCAGAATCTTACACAAATTCAAATGTTGACATACAAATGAATGCATGCACGACTATTCAATGTTTTTCCATCATGTTTGGACACTATGTGTTCAGAACATTGCCAAAGGTACTTTGCTGCTGGTTTGGGAAGTGAGTAATGCACTGGTAAATCTTTAAAAATACAATGTTCTAACTGTGCAATTCAGATTATGAAAAGGAGTTCCACAGGGGGAAAGAAGGGTGGACCACACTTTGTGTGCCACCTCTGATGCCAGATGCTCATCAGAAAGGGATAAATGCACCCTTTCAACAAACACTCCTTGTTCTGAGTCGCCGGTCTGTTCAGAAAGACATTTACAGATACAACCATGTTTTGAGTATGGGTGATGGGAGGTAAAAGCAGATACAAGTTCTGAGTTTCTGGCCCTTCCAGCAAGACAGTAACAGACAAAGCAAGTTCTGAGTATCCAGACTTTAAGGGGGGAGGCAGCAACCGACACAACCACACTGTGAGTCTCCAGCTTGTGAGGCAGCAACAGATATGACCACAATCTGAGTCTCTGGTCTGTGAGAGGGTGTTTAACAGACACACTATGTCCAGAGTTTTCATCCATTGAGACAATAAGAAATACAGCACATCCCAAGTCTCCATGCCAGAGAGAAAAAAAAGAGTATTGAACATGTCCTGTGTACAGACAAATATGCAACAAGGTTAAGCTCCAGCAAACAAGCCTTCACTTCAAGATACCTCCATCTGCATGTTTCAGAGTGTTAGGACCTTCTGCACCTACTTCAGGGCCTCAGCTGAGTGTTTCAGATTGTAGGACCCTTTTGGTGCTCTATAGGAGTTCAGAATCCCAGAGTGTTTGACGTTTAAGGCTATTGAAAAGAATTTGTCTCCTTTTCCCACTGCCAGCAGACTGCTTATTCAACCACGTGGAACATAAATATCAGTTAACCAATTGAGATGTTCTATAGCTGATACCTGTTAATAACAGATAATTAAACCTTTTTTATGCATAATAAGATTCTTTACCCTATTAGTTTCAGAGAAACAACAGTTAATCTTTTCATAAAATAATGTAACTCTGCCATGGCAACACCCAACTTAATCTCTTGCAATTTATGCATCTTAAGCACTATTCCTTTATTCATGGAATAATTTAGCTGTTGTGTTGATTACTATTATCGTTTTGCGAACAAAGATTATTTTATTCTTTGTGTTGGTAATACAGTGGCTTTAGTTGTCCGATATCTCACAAATCCTTAGGATTGGTAAAATGACAAACTCCCTCCAATTGACTCCTTGGCTGATGCCAAAGAATTAAATAAGAAAAGAGTCATCTGATACTCTCACACTCACCTTATGCTGGATACACACGAAAAGATAATCAGGGCAATTTTGGGATGATTTCTCCCCTTCCGACAATCCTAGGTAAAGTCCTGATTATTTTGATGTTTCTACAGATTATTTGATCAGATTGTCCTGTAGTGTGAGGTGTGTTAAGAATGATTGAACCTGAAGAACGTGTGAGCCGAATAACTCTTATAAGAGTTTAAAAATCTTTTTGTGTGTACCCAGCATTAGATGACGTGGCAAACGCAAAACTTATTTTGGCGCCAGGTGTAAAAACTCCTACATAGTGTTTCATCAAAAGTACTTTCAGAACTGGAATCATTAAATGGAATCAGAATCTATACATTTATTACAATTCCCAAACCTAATTATCAATGGTATCACTTTACAATAAGGTGTTGCAATTACAATATTGTAGCTCAAACAATAAGAGTGTGGCACTAGCAATGCCAAGGTCATGGGTTCGATTCCCAGGGAAAGCAAGAACTGACAAAATGTAAAAATGTGTACCTTGAATGTAAGTCACTTTGGATAAAAGCGTCTGCCCAATGCATAAATGTAAATGTAAGACAAATCAGACACATAATTACATGCTACTAGAATCGATAATTTTTTAACTAATTAATCAAATTTGTTTCTGTAATTAATCACAATTAATCGCAAGTTTTTAATATTTTGATATTGTATTAATTTCAGTTACTGTCCAAATGAATGTAGAAACAATTTAAAGACAGCATATTTTATGTGTTGTAATGGCATCTTTTTATGAATGAAGGCCAGTACAACTGATACTAATGTCTCTATGAAACATTAATAACATTACATTACAGTATAAATGAAAGCTACCAATTTCAACATTTATTAGGCTTTAAAAAATTTTTTTAAAACAATCTTTACATAAACCCATTATAATAAATGTTATATTTACCCGTGGCCTTCCCTGTTAGACATATACAGAAATGTAAAAATTATCAAACACCTTTCTTAACTGCATAAATAATAAATTAAATATAGATTAATCCTCATTAAAGCTCTGTTCCCTTTGTTTTTTGATTAACATTAATGACAGGCATCATTAGTGCTGCTGTGACTTTAAGATCGGCGGCTGAACATGACGCGGATCTGACACGCTGTCACGCTCATCTCATTTTGTTCTGTTTCAAGTTCATTTACGACGTTATTTAACTCATTTAAGACTCCTATTATGAGAATACTCAGAAAAACTGGCATTTTGCAACATTCTCTGTGTTGTTGTTATTGTTTGTTCAAGAGTGAAAGAGAACTCGATGTGTGCACAAGACTGGTCGCAACTAGCTTAGTTCTAGCCTAGCCTCTGACTGAGACGCAGCCACACAGACAAGACACTGACATACAGCGTGTTCTCTTCTGTCTTGTCGCGCTTAGATGGTTTAAAAGCATTCACATGAATAAGAGCGTGATCATATAATGTAACGCTAGGCATATATAAAATATATAAAATATAAAAACGAACGCTGCGTTAATTGCGTTAAATATTTTTAATGCGTTAAACTGAAAAAATGAATCGCCTAAGTTAACGCAATAATTTGCACAGCACTACTTGCTACATTTAACAAATATGCTGTAAATGCTCTATGCTTAGTAGCAGACTTTCCCCCATTAGCGCAGGAAAGGCCTCCATTACCAGGGTTACCATCAGATAAGACTTGGTTTACGACTCAAAGGAATTTCCAGAGAGACCTCTAAATTTATTATTTTTGAAAAGGGACCCAATGCCCTTAAAAAGGACTTTCCTGCATTAATTTATAGAAAACTGTTCTATAAATGAACATGCACCCCAGGACATTGCTGCACAATTTAAACTGTGTTGTAAACAGTCTCTTGTATGGTTTTTTGTTTAAATGCATTAAGATCTTATGAGCAACTTACTATTTAAAGTAACCTCATATATGTCTTTTCTCCTATCAAACTAATGCTCGTTTCACGACTTACACTTTCATGTATGTCCCTTATTCAGAGGATGCAGTGTGTGTTTCTTGCATTAATTAGAGTATAAATGGGCACAGACCCATTGATTCATGCTTGAAACAAAGAGCCATAAAATCTCCAGAGGAATTTCCCGTTTGGAAATCCCAACAATCTCATTGGTCAAGTCTACCTCAGGAGGGTGTGACTGCTCCCAGACCTTACAAGAGAGACGATCAGATTTCCTCCCTCTCTTCTCTTCTCTCTCTGGACCAAAACGACATGTCTTCTTGGCTGTCTGTCGGCTGGCCAGTAGGCCAGGCTGATAAGGCCTACACACACACACACACACACACACACACACACACACACATCAAGGATGACACCACATGGCCACCTCATGTGGGCCTTCTTCGACCATCAGAGTCTCTGCAAGTTCACCGTCGTTCCTTCGCTCAACACAGAAGGAAACGATCACAACTGTAAAACCATCGGACGGAACCCTCAAAACTTTCTCCTGTGACTGTATATCTAGATGCCTTCCCAGGCAAATGCAAGTAACATACCACGAAATACAAATCGCTGTGTAGTTAGTAAAATGTAAACTCCTTTGCTCAGACAAAGGAGCTTATCAGGGATGGTTCTCTCAGATTTTTAGACTCTTTCCATTACTTCATCCATCTGTTCTGACCCGGTTCTTCTAACACTTTGACTTTGCCTCTTACCATGTATATGTTTTGTGTATGTATGTTGTATGTCTGTTTAATCTTGCACGAGATTTGGTTATTAAAGTTTGTTCACAATATATGTTTGGTTCTGACTCCCTGCTGCAAACAAATTGTCACTTAAATGATCGCGCTTGTTATGTGCTCTGAGCGCTTATGTAAATACAAAGGAAGAATTATTTTTCTGTGGCCATGAAAAATATCCTTTTCTTAGAATTAATTAATAATCTATACTGAACATTCATAGGATGAACTGATTGTCTTATTGTAATGTTAAGGTAGCTACATCAAGTTAATCAATTTAACTGATTAAAATATTCATAATTAATCATAATAAATAATCGTAATGAGTTATGAATAATTATTAATATTTCTCCTCTGAGCTAATTCGCTACATTATCTCATTAGCTCTTTTGTTTGGTTCCAGCTTATAATGCTGCATTCCAGGCAGGTTTTTGAGCCCGTAAGTTACGCCTTCAAACCACGACTCACGACTTTGTAGTGTTCCAGGCAAAGTTATGCCAAACTGCCTGAGCACAAGGAATTGCGGGTTTGGGAAGTCACAGGTTTGATTGCCGTTCCAGTGCACTTTCACGGGTAGAAGGTTGGAAAAACACGTGTTACGGGTTGCCTGGAACGTGGCATTAGTCCTCAGTTCTCCCTCAAGCTGTGTTCCAATGTAAAGGCTGCGTGCTTTGAAGGCCGCAGACTTCAAAGTCCAGGCCTTCAAAGTGCAAGAATGGTCCTTCGAAGTCCTCCAAACCAAGGGACAGGGTCGCCAGGTCTGCACAACAAAACCCCTCCAATTGCTAATCAAAAGTAGCAGAATCATCAGTCAAAAACGAGGCGGGTGGATGGTAGCAATATTGCTAAAGACAACTTAAACCTGTGGACTGTAGGCTACAAACAATCCAAAGCAACAGTGTAAAAGTAGCCCAGTTCCAGACTTGGCAACACTGAACTGAGCGTCGTTAAATGGCCTATAGTGGGAGCGGGAGGGTGCGGAATAGATCCTATAGCGGTAGCAGGATGAAAAAAACAGCTTCTTCTTTCTACAGACATCATTTGTATTTAAAGAAAGTGCAGAAAAAAAGAAAAAAGAAAGAAAGAAAGAAAGAAAGAAAGAAAGAGAAAGAAAGAAAGAGAGTGAGTGAAAAGGGAGAGAATGGACAGACTGATTCCTCTTCTTGAGAGAATGGTTGAGAAATAACATTTATGATTGGGAAAAAAAATTGGGAAATGAAACTTTCTTGCGGAGGGCATTTTAAAGTCGCTTTGAAATTGCGCAGCCTTTGTAGCACCTCAGTTTCATCTTTGTGAGTTTATCCTACATATAATGTTACAGAACAACCGACCTTACAGTTAATATAGCTGCGTTTTTGGTTTTTTCATGGATCACTACCGATTGCTCACTCTGTTTTTTTTACCAAGCCAGCCTGAGCGAGTGATCGAAGGCACGCTTTCCAGCAGATGATCCAAAAGGGAATTTTGTTGCTTTCGTGGAGTGGGTGCTGTGGTTCACCTTCGGCCCCATAGAGGATGAGGTCGTCACTTGCCCCTTCCAACACTACCAGAGACCAGCCAACCACCACCAGCAAGCCACTCGAGATGTGAGATGTTGCACAAGCCCACTACAGACCATGGAGACCGGCCTGCAGCAAAGGATAAGCCTGAACTGAGGAAGAGGTTGGAGGGAGTCATCGCCCCAGAGCCCGCTTCACTGTATAGAGGACAGCCTCACCCACATTCCCGCCGATGTGAGTGAGTGCAATCTGGCCTCTGGATATTATGAGGACTAAAAGGAAATGTTTGAGGAAGATTTGATAGACTTTTTTGGAGACATAATTCCAAGTTCCCCTGAATCTCCAGCATTGTCTGTATCTCCAGTGTTCCCTGTATCTCCGGAATTACCACCCAGCCTCCCTTTCCCACCTCCTCAAACAGCCAGTTCCTCAGCCCCATCATTGCTTATGCCCTTCAGCCCCTCTGCAGCTTCAGTAGGTGTGGAGGATCTACACTGTGTCTTTAGGCCATCAGTTCCTCACAACAGAGGATTCCCTGTCTTCGCCTCCAGCCTATGTGCCCTTCACTCAACCTCGGCCTATCGACACATCTTCCCTCACTCAGCTCCACCGGAAACCATTGGCCATATGGCTTCTCCAGGCTCCCTCATCCCTCTGGCTTCGGCCTTGGTCAGCCATCGACCTGCCTGCACCTTCGGCTCCATCTGGCTCCACCTTCATCCTCAGTCCCAACGGCTAAGCCTCTGTCCTCTGGTTCCCCTGTTCCACCTCGGGACGCTCTTTGCTGCAGCTTCTCCTTTTTCTCCAGGACCTGCAGCATTGTGTTGGCTCATTGGCTCCACCTGGGTCTCCATCTTTAGAAGCTGCATCTCTGTCGATCCTCTCTATCGATTAACCTAGTGAAATAAATGCTCTTAAAAGTGTTCAATGCTAGTTCATGATACTAAATACATTTATGTTAAGTTAAATTGAACCTTATTGTTAAGTTTTACACAATGCTGCAAGTATTGTGCATTGTGACTGTGAACTACTGCATTAACTAATGTTAATGTACAGAATCTTATTGTAAAGGGTTACCCATGTACGCATACAGCAATGACTTTTCTATTAATAAACTGTACATCAAAACCTGTGGTCACTTATATACGATGTGACAGATATGACACTTGTGACATCTGTAAAGGAAACAACAGCTCCTTATGTCTCTACTGTGTTTTTACTGTCTCCACAGATTCAAACCTCTTTATACTGCAGATCAAAACATCTGTGACCTCTCGAAAATGTTTTTGCCATGGGCCAACAGGGTACTCATCATTAAATACTAGATTAACCTTATCAGCCTCACCCTGTGAAATAAACACTTACACACATGCGCGCCTCACAGCAGGCATCTGCTAATGTGCACAAAACCCTGTGAACTTAAGCGTGAGCCGTCAGAAATAGGTTTGGACTCGAAAAAGAGAGCATAACACAGGGGAAAAGAAAGTGATGGTGCACAATACAGCAGTGTTTCATTCTCTGTCACACACACAACTTAGATTTGTTAGGCACTTCTGAATGTTGCAATAATCCATCAGGATAGTGGGCAGGACTCTCCCTGGGGTTGGCAGCCACTGAAGCAAGGCTCCCTCAGCTTCGCCCCTTTAGGTTTGCTCATCCAAGCACCGGCGTGCTGTTAAGCTGTCAGACGCCGATCGAAGCCCCCCTAAGACGCACACTGATCTGCCTTAACATTTGGCAGAGGCGCATAGAACCTGCTGACACACCCAAGCACCTGAGGTTCCCTGGCTGAATGAATCTGATGAATAGTTTCATTAAAGGTGAGGAGCAGCTCCCTAATCGAGACTTCAACAGCCGCCATTAATGTAATTCTTCATTAACTCTAACCAAGGGCCAGTCAAGGTCCACTGCACTCTGTTAAGCATGACACGGCAGTGTGTGTGTGTGTGTGTGTGTGTGTGTGTGTGTGTGTGTGTGTATAACTGTAGGTGCATTAACGTATAAAGCAGAGAGATGCATGCAGTACACATGCACACAAATAATGAATAATACAAAAATGCACACCAAATAAATGTGGCATATTCATCGGAGATCAAAGGCAAACCAGAATGGCAAGCTCTTGCATATAACATTTATAAAGCCTCCATGAGAAGAGGGAGAAAAGGGCAAGGCCTCTTCAAAGAAAATCTTTGTACGGTAAAAACAAGCGTATATGCCAGCATTCATCTCATCTAGTACTCATCTAGTACTATGCAAAGTTAGACAAATGAATGCCAACAGAAAACACATGTTCCAGAGCTCAGATCCTGACCAGCTCAGTCAGCTTCAGAGAGTCCACTGAGAATGGTTGTAAATTACTGTCATGTTTGGGGTGTGAACTGAAAAAAAAAGACACCTGCTTGGTACCACAGAAATCATTTTCAGTCCCCTAACATCCATCGCACTTATCGAGAGCACATCTCTAAAAATCTGACAAATCCCCACCCCACCCCACCCCAGCGGGATGTTTCTTCTTTTCTTCGTTTATTTGCAGTGGATAGGAACACAACCCTTAGTTTCTTGGGAACTATGAATAAATTATTGCAGCAAAACAGCTATTACCCAGTTCCATTCCGAGTAGGATTAAGCAAACACAATTCCCAATGTCATGAATTTCTGATAGAGATAGTAGCACCTGTGTCCCAGCCTTGAAAACGAAAGAGCGTGCCCGCCTGATGTTTTCGCCGCGTTAGCCCTTTTTTTAGCCTTTTTAAAATCCCCCGATCCTTTTCTGAATATAATACACTCAAGCAACTCTTCATTTTCAATCCAATTTGCAACTCTTTGGGATAAAAGGCATGGATATGAGTGTAAGTGTATTATGACTGGCCATGCGTTTGAGGTTATTAAGGAAGAGGAAAAACAGGAGACATATCATACCCTCTTCATTATGAGATAAAACACTTACCAGTAAGCAGTCTCTCATATCACACCTTCAGTGACAAGGAATGAAACGCATTATGGGAAGAGTTATAATCAAAAGGTTGTTTAATAGAACAAAAGCTTACATTAAACTAACACATAAACCTTTATGTTCTATGATATTCTCAACAGGGTCAGGGAAATATAAACTACTGAAATAATGAGCAACTACAGTTTTGGCTAACAGGCTGTTTATGAAAAATTTATATGTTGTGAAACAACACTCTATGTGTATCAAAAAGTTCATTAAAACAATTTTACTATTACCCCACCAAGCTTAATTAACCCCAAAATGTAAGACTCAAAAGAGCTACAGGACATAAATGTATAGAGGGGTTCAAAATGACCCGTATTCTATTCACCCTTTTTCTTCAAAGGAAAAGAAACCTGTTTTTATATTTAATAAAATAATTTAATTGGATACATATTAGCCACGTGTGCAAAACATACAAGGAAATTGTCACCAAGGCATCCCACATATGCAATGTATTACAAACACTGACTTATTTAAAAACATCGAATAATTAAAGGAGTGTCATGGAATAAAATATTATTATTGAAAAATGCCAGTCAAGATTCATACATGTGATTCTGACCCCCTTAATGAAGGCTCGGAGTAGTTGAGTACTTTTTTTGTTTTTGTTTTTTTTATTACATTTTTCCCCCTGAACCCATGACCACCAAATATGTACAGTAAAAGAAGTCCTCATATAAGATTTGAGAAATATAGTAAATAAAAAGGAAATTATTTTTAGAGAGAAAATAACAACAACAACTACTGAGTCAGTCCCATCCCCTTTATGCATTTTATGGTCATTCATTTAACCAGCAAGACTTCCTTTGTTGCTATCAACATAAAGACCATGCTTGCCAACCACCTTCACTAGTGAAGGCAATTTATTTGTATAGTGCTTTCCACAATACCCATTATTTTAAAGCAGCTTTACAGAAATTCATGATATTAATGTTTATATATACCAGTTGAGATTTGCTATAGTATTTCACTAGGCAAGTCATGCTGTGCACCAGCAAAACTATACTTTGATGGCTTGTCATCAACTACTCAACCTCATGTCATTCTTTTGTCTTGGGACCATCAAATAAGACATTCTATAAGACATAATAAGACGTCTATTTTTTTTTTTTTTTTTGTCCATACAATGGAAGTCAATGTTCACCAGAACTGATTGGTTACCAGCATTCTTCAAAATATCTTCTTTTGTGTTCCACAGACGAAAGTAAGTCATATAAGTTTGGAATGACAGAATTTAAGCCAGTTTTGAGATGGTGGTATCAGGTAGTTAGGGAGGAAGAAGAACATGTTATCAAAGACTACTGAGAAAGTACAATTGATGATGTGAGCGCCACATGAGGTGACAATTGTTTTGTCGTCTCACTATGTGTAGCACTGAGAAGAAGAATCACACAGACAAAAGCCTAAAGACAGCAAGTGCACTGAGGAACCATGGGCAGCTATTATGCCGATTGAAGTAGGTGGGGCCATGCTAAATAGAAAGAGCGTGTTTGATGTGGGCTATCTAAATAACAGGCGCTGTTCGCTCCACCCGCTGAGCTGTCAGATGGAGAAAAGAGGATGTTAGTGGAAGAGTCTTTCTATGGAGAGGTCTCTGGTGGCGCAACCCACAGCTTGTCCTCTTTTACACCACCTGACATACATATCCAACTGAGATGCTAATTAGCAGCAGTGGCTAATGGGCTTGGAGGGGGAACACAAAGGCTACACCACATTTTAATCGCCCAACATTCTCCTTATGCAATGAGTGGAATTAATTGAGGGGAAGAGTGGAGAGAGAGATTTGGCAAAAGGTACCCTGAGACACGAAGACTGGAAGCTGATGGAGAGAGATCCATTGTGGTTTTCATGGTGGAGATAAGCAATCTACACTCGGACACGGACATATTCACTCCTTCACACGTCAGCCTCTGCTGGCACAACCTCATTTGAGAGCCAACAAGCACATATGCTTAGAGTATCACTGTCAAGATTATGTAGATTCATGGATCCAGCATAATTCCCAAGGCATAATTCATACAGCAGGCCGCTATGTGCAGCCACACACACGTATGCTTGCTTGATTGATTATGTAGACACAGATTGTGGTCATCAGACTGTCCAGAGCACAAAAGACAGGAAAAAAAAGATAGTTTAATACAAACAAGAGCCTAAAATTCTGACATGCTCAAACATATTTTAATTGCTTCCCGTTTCTTGTTCCCAGCACGATAGTCAAAGAACAGCTAATTATTGTATACAGAAAAAAGACCCTCATGTTTTGCCGGAGCAGTTTTCAACTGGTGGGTAATTTAGTGAGAGATCGCCATTCCAGTGTTTGGGTTTGGAAAGCTCAATGGAGCAAAACTATGTTATTATGAATCTGGGTGATTTTGAATCCGATTCTTTTGTGATATGAGCTCCGCAACCCATATATCTCACATACTACAGTTTAATTTACAGTCAATACGTGCTTTTGTATGCACTTTAAAAGTTTGATTTCAGTTGGACTGAGGCAATAATTTGTCTTTTAGACCTGCTAAAATTCTACTAGTCAGATTTCTCATCAAACTAACATACCTAGATAATGTGACTGTGGCTTGACATTCATGCAGCATGTGCAGTATATCATTTCGATTAATGAATCCGAACATAGCGTTTACAAGAATGCTAAATAAAGTTATCGGGTTGATGTGCGAGTTTATAGGCCACAAGCTTTAAATTTAACGAATGTACGAGTTTCTCGCTGTTGTCGCATTATAACCATCCTCATTTTCTTTGTTTATAAAAAAGCAGACAATTATAATATTCATCTATTCCGGGTCCTAAATAGGAGACAACGAGCACATGAGAAGCTTATATTAATTAAGCAGTAAACACACCCATTCCCGTACACAAAACAACTTGTGGAACAACAAACTCTGTCCTATATCACTTCACAGTTGATGAGTTGAGAAAGAATTTTAGATTGACACTACAGTCATTTATTATATTCAACTACAAACATTAGCTTGTTCCATCCGTTCTTCATTACACCATTTCTACATGCGCAATATTTTCCGGTTATGGTTTTCAATCCAATTAAATTTTTACATGTCGGATTAGAAAACCCGATTGAAATTTCAATCTGCATTTTTATTCCGATTGATGTGTTTACAATGGAGCATGTTCATTCTGATTGGACTTTGAAACAGATTGTAATCGGAATGCAATGCTCCATGTAAACGCACCTATTACTCCAGTCTTCCATGATCCATCGGAATTCACTCTAATATGCTGATTTGGTACTCAAAAACATTTCTTAACATTATCATATAATACTTTATATTATTATAATTTGAAAAAAGTTATGCTGCTTAAAATTTTGGTGTAAAAATGAATATAACTGTGTGTATAACCCTCTGGTCCTCTTTGTTTAAGGGTCACACTTGGCTTCTTCGCGGTCAAAAGTGACCGAAGCCTTAAAATGTTTGAAAAAAAATTCCCCCAGGAAAATCAAAGTAATTTATTTTAGTTCAATAATATTTTTGATTATTATTTATAATTTTGAGGGTATTTTATGATACTATGCAATATTTATAAAAAAATTATTAGCTATTTTTCCCCATTGAAAAAAAAAAAAAAAAAAAAAAAAATATATATATATATATATATATATATATATATATATTTTTTTTTTTTTTTTATTTATTTATTTATTTTTATTATTATTTTCAATTAAAACTTATTCCATGTTAAAATAGAGATGAGGCATTCAAAATCCAATTGTTTGAAGGTAGATTAGTGCCCTCTGATGGGTGTAAGAAAAGAAAAACTGATGTAATGCCGTTATGACCACTAGATTCTCTATATAAAGTAGCTTATAAATTCTCTAGTGCTTTTAGACCTAAATATTTATTTTTATTAAATTGTGGATTTGGATTTATACTTAGGTATTCTCAAAGACTACTTTGTGTCAAGGTTTATTTATTTTATGTTGAATTGAAGTGTCAGTTTTTGCATTCATTTTACTACATTCAAACCTGAGCAGAGAGGAGAACATTTTGAACATATAACATCAAAATTCAATAAAAATGTAACAACAATTAACAGGTATGTTTCATCACAGCATAATAGATCGTCTCGGTTACGTATGTAACCCTCGTTCCCTGAAGGAGGGAACGGAGATGTACGTCGGAACTGACCGACGAATTGGGATCTGTTTTCAGAGACCAATCTACTTCGAGTGATTAAAAACGAGCCAATGGACATTGGCATGCAGTTCACGCATTCCACGCACCGCCCCGCAGCGCGGGTATAAACGCGGAAGTGGAAGTACCGCATATCGCTTTTCAACTGAGGAGCCGAGACAAGTGACTCGGCCTTCAGCTGAAGCACAGCACCTGGCGACGGGACGTACGTCTCCGTTCCTTCCTTCAGGGAATGAGGGTTACATATGTAACCGAGACGTTCCCTTTCAGTCGGTCACGTTCGACGTACGTCGGAACTGACCGACCAATTGGGAGATCCTACCAACACGGCAGGATGCTGGCCCTTCCAGCGCCCTGCTTGAGCTCACTGGACCGCTCCTACATTGGAGAGGAAGTCAGGGCTCCAGGCAGGGAAGGACAGTCACTGCTGTTCCTGCAAGACCCACTCAGAGTGACTATTGGATAACGCTGGGAAAGCGTGCCCGTTTGGAAATGGAGCGCTGCGGGGCCACATCCTTCAATGGAAGGAGAAGTGGCAAATTACACATAAGGACTAACCTATTAGGGTAGTACAACAACATATGGCAGTCTCTGGGGTGGATCCAGCCTGGTCCCAGGGGGGGAAGAACACCGCCAGAGACGACAGAGCGAGCTCTGTCAAGGGAAAGACACGGGGCTAGCTGAGTAGGGTAGCTGGTACCGTGGAGAATACACACACGGGGTTGCCGTTAGGGAACCGCTACATACGGAACCCAGCCTACACACACGTTCCACAAGCATACGGGTGCAGGCCTGGCGCCAGACGGCCGCAACGTCTGACACCGAAGGGGTGACGGAGGAGCTCGACAGGGTTAGCCATTTCTGGGGAACACAACTGGAGACAATAACACATGTATCCGGCCCAGGGGGCGGGAATGGCGTCACAAGCCGACACTAGAACGGGCACTTAGCGCTACTGGCCACTGGGGGCGAGTACACGGGAAGATACCGGCTCTACATGGAGGCTATAGAATCTAGCGAACGTGTTAGGTGTCCCCCAGCCCGCAGCTCTACGTATATCTGTCAGCGAGGCGCCCTGAGCCAGCGGCCAGGAGGAAGATACACTCCTAGTCGAGTGTGCTTGCAACCCGAACGGGCAGGGCACGTTTTGGGACTGGTACGCCAAGACAATAGCATCTACTATCCAGTGGGCTAACCTCTGCTTGGAGACAGCCTTTCCCTTCTGCTGGCCTCCGTAACAGACGAAGAGTTGTTCTGAGGTCCTAAAGCTTTGAGTTCGGTCCACGTAGGCACGGAGAGCGGGGATGGGACAGAGCAAAGCTAGGGCTGGGTCTGCCTCCTCCGAAGGCAGTGCTTGCAGGTTCAACACCTGATCTCGGAAAAGAGTGGTGGGAACCTTGGGCACGTACCCGGACCGGGGTCTCAGGACGACGTGAGAGTTACCTGGCCCGAATTCTAGGCACGATTCGCTGACCGAAAGTGTGTGCAGATCCCCTACCTTCTTGATGGAGGCCAGTGCAACCAAGAGTACTGTCTTCATGGACAGGATCTTTAACTCAATGGACTGCAAAGGCTCAAAGGGAGGGCTCTGGAGTGCTCTAAGCACCAGAGCTAAGTCTCAAGAGGTTCGGACGAGGGGGATTCAGCCTCCTCGCACCCCTGAGGAACCTGACGATTAGGTCGTGCTTCCCTAAGGACTTTCCGTCAACTGCGTCGTGATACGCCATTATTGCTGCGACGTACACTTTGAGGGTGGAGGGAGACAGCCTTCGCTCCAACCAGTCTTGCAGAAGGGAGAGCACGACGCCAACTGAACACCTTCGGGAGTCTTCGCAGCGAGAAGAACACCACTCAATGAACAGGTTCCACTTCAATGCATAGAAGCGCCTCATAGAGGGGGCTCTAGCGGAAGCGATGGTGTCTACCACTGCTTGTGGTAGACCACCTAGAACCTCCGCGTCCCGTCCAGGGACCAGACATGGAGTTTCAAGAGGTCTAAACGCGGGTGCCATAGTGTGCCCCGTCCCTGAGAAAGTAGGTCCTTCCTCAGAGGAATGGGCCAGGGAGGTGCTGTCACGAGGAGAGTTAGTTCGGAGAACCAGGTCTGGTTGGGCCAGTAGGGCGCAACTAACAAAACCTGCTCCTCGTCCTCCCTGACTTTGCACAGTGTCTGTGCGAGAAGGCTCACTGGGGGAAACGCATACTTGCGCAGGCCCCGGGGCCAGCTGTGCGCCAGTGCATCCGTTCCGAGGGTGCCCCCGGTCAGGGAGTAATACAATGGGTCGACTCTGGAGAGGCAACAGGTCTACCTGTGCGGCTCCGAAGAGGTCCCATATCAGCTGGACCACCTGGGGATGGAGTCGCCACTCTCCCGGTGGTGTCGGCTGCCGAGAGAGCTCGTCGGCTGTCCGGTTGAGCGCACCTGGGATGTGAATGGCGCAAAGCGACCTCAGATGCTTCAGAATCCAAGGAGGAGATGGTGGGCGAGTTGGAGCATGCAACGGGAGCGTAGACCACCCTGACGGTTGATGTACGCAACGGTCACAGTGCTGTCCATGCGGACCAGTACGTGCTTGCCCTGTAGCGGCTTTTTGAGGCGGCCCAGCGCAAGACGTACTGCCAGTCACTCTAGTCAATTGATATGCCAATGCAGTTGGGGCCCCGTCCACAGACCCGAAACTGCATGCCCATTGTATGTGGCCCCCCAGCTGGTGGATGAGGCATCCGTGAAGACCACAGCATGCCTGGACACCTGTTCTAGGGGCACTCCCACCCGTAGAAACGAAGGGTCCGACCACGGGCTGAAGGTTTGGCGGCAGTAAGGAGTAACTGAGACCCGGTACTTGCCGCTCTGCCACGCCCATCTCGGGACTCGGCCGTGAAGCCAGTGCTGGAGCGGTCTCATATGCAGCAATCCGAGCGGCGTTACCGCGGCTGCAGATGCCATATGCCCCAGGAGCCTCTGAAAGAACTTCAGTGGGACCGCTGTCCTGCCTTTGAACGTATTCAAGCAGTTCAGCACTGATCGGAGTCCGATTGACCGAATCCAGCTCTTTACCAAGACAAGAGATCCTCTGTGTGGGAGAGAGTTTGCTCTTGTCTTGGTTGACCCGAAGGCCCAACAGGCTGAGGTGATGGAGCACCAGGTCCCTGTGTTCGCACAACTGCTCTCGCGACTGGGCTAGTATGGGCCAGTCGTCGAGGTAGTTGAGAATGAGAACACTGCATCCTCAGAGCGGAACAATGGCTGCCTCTGCGACTTTCGTGAAGACGCGAGGCGACAGGGACACTTTGGGACTTTGTACCGACATGCCCTCTCCTCAAACACAAAGCATAGGAACGGTCTGTGTCTCAGGAGAATGGAGACATGAAAGTACGACATCGAAAGGTCGATCGCTGCAAACCAATCTCGGGGACGGATGCATTCGAAAATGCGTTTCTGCATCAACATTCTGAACGGGAGCTTGTGCAGGGCCCGATTCAGGACACGCAGGTCCAAGATTGGTCTTAACCCACCCCCTTTCTTGGGTACAATGAAGTAAGGGAAGAACCCTGAGAACCCTGACTTCATATCGGCTGGAGGAACCGGCTCGATCGTGTCCTTCGCCAGTAGGACTCCGATCTCTGACCACAAGACATGGGCATTGCTGCTCCGCACTGTGGTGAAGAGGGTGCCCCTGAACTTGGGAGGACGGCGAGTGCACTGAAATCGCGTAGCCAAGTCTGATGGTACGGATGAGCCAGCGAGACGGCCTGGGGAGCTCTAGCCAGGCCCCCTGACTAAACAGGCCGGACCAACAGCATGCCCCGGGGTGGGGCAGCGAGGTGGAATGCTCGGACCCAACTTGGGAGGCCCGGAGGTGGCCCAGAGTGTTGTCTGAGCATTCCAAGGTGGTGCAGAGTGTGGGTGAGAAGGCCTGGTGGCGTCCTCGGTGCCCACTCTGCTGCCCCCTGCCGGAGAGGCAGGAAAGTGGAATACTCAGACCCGACTCGGGAGGCCCGGAGGCGACCCGGAGTGTTGACTGAGCATTCCAAGGTGGGGCAGAGTGTGGGTGAGAAGGCCTGGTGGCATCCTCGGTGCCCACACTGCTGCCCCCTGGTGAGGGAGAGAGGGGAGGAAAGGAGTGGCAAGGCCCGGGGGTGTCACACACTGCCAACCTGACCCTATCGGTGCCCAGGGAGGGAGGACACTGCAGCAGCAGCTGGTCATCGGGACAGGCGTTTTTTTTTTTTTTTTTTGCCTCCGTCTGCTACTGGGCCACCAAGAACTGCTGGGCGAAGTTCTCGATGGCATCGCCGAAGAGGCCAGCCTGACAGACAGGGGCATTGAGGAACAGAACTTTGTTGGGCTCAAGCATCTCTGCCAGGTTTAGCCCCATGTGACATTCCTGGACCACTAGTGTGGACATCGCCTGACCCAGGGAGCGTGCAGTTCCTGCATAACCCCTGGGTTGGGACTACCCTCGTGCATGCAGGACAGAGGGTTGTGAGAGAGGGAAAAAACACTTATACAGATTATGGCCCTTTTGGTGTTCCATATTTCTCTCTCTCCGATGCAGCAATTGACATCTGTCCTCTGCCAGAGCCCCAAATGAAACGCTAGGTCCCTTTTTTTTTTTTTTTTTTTTTTTTTAGAACCAGCAATCCCATCTGTAAGCTACCAGCAGGCATGTGAGACAGTGAGCGTGGCCATCAGAATGGCACACAGCGCGCTGAACGCTCAAGCCTTTGAGAAAGGCAAGACAAACAACGCGCCGACGTGGTCATATTCTCATGAGAGACCGTGAACCACCCACAAACACAGTCTCAGCATGCTTGTGATGCTAGAGGAGTGGGGGCCCAAGGGGATGTACCCGGCAGGGAAACCCCACTGTAACCCTCAGGTCACCAAGGCTTATTAGCCGAAGTAGCTAGATCGGGGAATAGGCAAAGGGACTCAACCCCGTTTGAGGTTTCATAGTCTCGACCGCGCATCTAGAGCGCCGAGTGACGCGCTGGGTTGCCGTGACAACCCGCGCTGTCAGCCGGCCGCTCGACGGCACACGGCGCGCTGAACACTTAAGCCCTTATGAGAAAGGTAAGACGAACTGCGCGCCGACGTGATCACACTCTCCTGAGAGAGTATGAATCACCCACGAACGCAATCTCGCATGTTTATGTGCGAGAGAGATCGTGGCCGTCAAATGAGGACAGGAAACAACCGCATCCAGAAACACACGGTTTGAATGACATCTTGAAAAAGACGCAGAGTCAAACCGTGTTGCTCTTTTAGAAGGAAATGCTCTTTTAGAAGTGCTGAAGCACTCAGGGAGATGGCCGCGGCTCACAGCAGTCCGATTGCAAGCCTGAGCACTCAAAGAACGGAAACGCCCAGCCAACCAACACAGGGACAAGTGTATGTTGCAGCGGCCACTCGCTGACTCGCGCCGTCACACCAGCACCCAGGTAAGAGAGCGATCCTCCTCGAGACTCGTCTAAACACTCTTCGTAGAAACAGCTTGATACAGCAAACCGTTCGGCTCCGAAGTTAAAAGCAATATGCGGTACTTCCACTTCCGCGTTTATACCCGCGCTGCGGGGCGGTGCGTGGAATGCGTGAACCGCATGCCAATGTCCATTAGCTCGTTTTTAATCACTCGAAGTAGATTGGTCTCTGAAAACAGATCCCAATTCGTCGGTCAGTTCCGACGTACGTCGAACGTGACCGACTGAAAGGGAACTGATTTTAACCTCTTATTTGAGACTTTTGGCTCAATTTTACCACACTGATACAGCCACACCAGTTCATTTGTATGTGTATAACATATTGTGGTTTGTGTGTGTGTCTGTGAGTGTGTTTACATGAGTGTGTGTTTGAGTGTTTGTGTCTGTTTTTGAATTCTTGATGTTTTAGAGTGTAAATTTTTTTTACTGCTTTGTGGCTGAATTATTGATTTTGTTTCACACATGCTGTGTTATAGTTGCACTAGTTCAAATATATACTATATATATATATAGTCTGGTTGTGTCTATTTTGCACTCTTCATATTTTAGAGTGTCACCCCTACATTGCTGTGCACTTTTTTTCTGGATCATGGCTGATTTGTGGTTTGTATCACCAAAAGATTCCCTGAGTTTTTGTATTTTTGTGTATTTCCCATTCATTTCCTATGTCGGTCATTTTTGACCACAAAGGAGACAAGTGTAACTATTTTTTTTCCCGAACCGTTAACATAACTGAAACATCTCCATGGTTTTTTTTTTTTTTTCACCAAGTGTCATCCCATTCCGATTAAGCAAAAAATAATTAAATTTCAAAACGTAAAATGTTTCTGTCTTTTTTTGACCGAAGAGGGCCAGACTGTTAAACGTACTTAATGCCTTGCATGATACAATTTCTCCCACTAAGTCTACTTATGGCCTTCTAAGGGAAGGATTGTGCATTTGTAAACACTTAAACAGGTTCTTAGATAAAAACACACCTATTAAAAATAGGCCGAAAATAAAAGCCTGTTTTTACACCACCCACTAGTACTAAGTGCAGATCATACATTAGGCGGAATGAGGTAAATAACACGTGCTTGCCTCATAACAACTCATCACATAAAATTAGTAGGTGTGATCCTCTTTGCAGGGGGTGGCAATCCGTGTTGAAAAGCTAAGTAATTCTGTTTTCAACACTGATGAGAACCAACGAGGTTAATGACCAGATTGCAAAAACAAATTTATGCTGTGGCATGAGACTTTTTGAGCAGCTGTTCAGATAGATGATCAACCGAACAATTTGTCATGTTCAGTCGCATTGTTTTTGTCCGCCTCCGCAGTGTCAATCTAAACAACTTGCTCTGCTGCGAGAGATGCTTCACAAATTCTTTTACTCCGGAGAGGCATTGTGGGTTCTAAACTATATCGGCAATCAGTCTTAATATTGAAGTCCTTGAGCTAAGGGTTGACAGGAGCCAGCTGTTTTGTTGCTGTTGTTGTTTTATAATCTAAGATTAATTCACTGGAATTCATATCTCTGTTAGTAAATTATCTCTAAATGTAAATTCTGCTATCAGGATTCAATATTATTGGCCCGTGATTCACAAGAGTGTCTGCAAAGGAAGGGCACACAAGAAAGAAAAGATCAGAGAAGAATAATAACAAAAAAAAAAAAGAATGAGCAATGATGAACAGATTGTCAATGATGAATGGGGAAATGATAGTGAATAAGCAAAGCGATGAATCTGACAGATTAAAAACATGAAGTTGATATAAAGAACAGCATATTCATTTGATGATAACAAGAACATTGCTCAAAGAGATAATTGGATCAGAGTTTTTGAGGAGAGCCGGGTAGCTTCGCTGAGTAGAGGAAGTGGTGAAAAGAAAGGAGAAAATATTAATAAAAAAAAAAACAATAAACCATTTGAAAAAATGACTGTGCACAAAAGGGCTGAATCTCTCTTTCTTATGTTGATAATCTAAAAGGACAAAGAGTGGAATTAATAACTCGCTACTTCAAACGCGTCTGACTAAGATCATCATGACTAAGATTTTTGCGATGCAAAGACAATTTGCTTATAAATTCTTAAAGAGAATCCATGCGAATGAATCTTGTCTAATGTTTATATATTAAAGAAGTGGTACCATGAATTAACGAATCTGCAGATGTGAGGAGATTTTGCATGTTCAAATCTAGAGATGTAAAGAGCTTCTGACAGGCTTCATAAGGAGATATGATAATGTTCGTTGGAGGAAAGGGGAGGGAGACAGGCTGAAAGGAATGGGATTAGGAACAGCTTGTCTCTGAACTGCACACTCAGGAAAGATAGGAAGTCTGACTCACCACGCTTTAAACTCAGACAAGATCTCTAAAAAGATGAGTACACCAGTTTTGGAAAGGCTTGATCCACACTAGAGAAAACAAACCAAGCAAAGAACCCCAAATACACCAAGGGGGCTCTTCAGAGTGAAATACCGTTACTAAGAGTCAAATAAATCGCTCTTCATTTGTAAACAGCATGTGTTACCTCAAAAGGTGTGTTTTGGTCTGTGTTTTTAAGCCTTCTGACATATCTATATCAGACTTCTTTATTCTGCTCATCATATGGTCCATTTATAAATCATATTGTGAACTTCCAAAGTAGAAACTCTCCTGTGCTTCCTGGGCAAGGCAGTTTTTGAAATATGGACTTCACTGCTAGAAAGGGAACACGGTGAGTACATCTGTGTGTGCTCTTTGAGTTTTTTTGTTTGTTTTGTTTTTTAAATGAAACATGCATCGGTTAAGCGAATAATTACCAAAGCCACAGTTTATACAAATTCTAATTACTATATAAAGCTGGCAATCTTTTGTATTTACCTATTTTGCATATAAATAGAACGCCTACTGCAACAGACACATAACATTTCTGATGCGTTTTCATAAATCCACTCCAAAAAGACATAATTAATGTGATTCTCAAAATGTACCTGTCTGTTCTAAGATTTATTGCTAACACTTTAAAATATATTAAGTATCATGAACTGCATAATATAGTTTTAGCATAAAGCAATGTATTATGAATAATGACAAAATATTGTGAGAAAATGAAAAGTGTTGTTCATTGTTAGTTACTAATACTAATGTGTTAACAAATTGAACCAAAGCATTACTGATTTACACTGTACTGTTCAAAAATTTGGGTAATTATTTTTTGTTGTTGTTGTTGTTACATAAAATGAATACTTTTATTCAGCAAGGATGCATTAAACTGATCAAATGTGACATTAAAGACATTTATATTTTATAAGATTTATTTTTCACATAAATGCTATTCTTTTGAACTTTCTATTCATCAGAAAATCTTTTTTTTTTTTTTAATTGTAATAATATTTATTAGTATATATTACTGGTATTTACAGTATTTTTGATCAAATTAATGTAGCCTTAGTGAACATAAGAATCTTCCTCCAAAAACATTTTTAAAAATCTTACCACCCCTAAACTTTTGAATGGTAGTGTATCCATACTTTGTCTATTCTTACATGAAACTGCAAAAAACTGCTTTCGGTCTCACACAATTAAAGCATTTAAAATGATTGGCACTAAATGACTACAAACATGACATTTAGCCTATGCAAAACACCAGATGAGTTGAATGAGGCCCTGGGAATAAATCACCATAAAACTCGAGAATGACTAATTACTGTCTGAAGGATGCTACTGTTCAGAAAAAAGCTGGACTTTCAGCCGCTTTCACTTTCATCCAGGATATTCTTTCTCTGGAAGTGAGTCACTGCATTTTGTTTTGTTGTTTTGAGAGCCGAGGGACTTCTTGACGTTTTGTGTTTGAATGAATGTCATGCTGATTACTCCTTGCTGAGTGATTTGGTATTTAATGCTCATACACTTCGTGAAAGAACTGCAAGGAAGAAACAGCCCATGCAGAGAAAAGACCAAACAATGATCACTTGCTGAGAGTAAAGAAAAACAATACAGAAGATGTGCAAGACTACTATAGCCTGTAGCATATGAACGTCTGATCACTATTTAAATGCAATAAAGTAACATATATTTCTTACTGCTAAAAATTAACAATGCCGAGCAGAGTGTTTAAGTGCAGCTGTGCATAATACAGTGCATCCGGAAAGTATTTACAGCGCTTCACTTTTTCCACATTTTGTTATGTTACAGCCTTATTCCAAAATGGATTAAATTAAGTATTTTCCTCAATATTTTACTAACAATACCCCATAATGGTAAAGTGAAAGAAGTGTGTTTGAAATCTTTGCAAATGTATAAAAAAAAAAAATAAAAAAATCACATGTAAATAAGTATTCACTGGCTTTGCCATGACACTCAAAATTGAGCTTGGGTGCATCCTGTTTCCGCTGATCATCCTTGAGATGTTTCTTCAACTTGATTGGAGTCCACCTGTGGTAAATTCAGTTGAATGGACAGGATTTGGAAAGGTACACATCTGTCTATGGCTGCGTCCGAAACCTGGAAAATGCTGCCTTCGGAGGACACATTTCAAGGTAGGAAGGCATCAAGGCACGTCTGAATCAGCTTTATTTCCCGTCTGCTGAGAGACCTTCATCTGATTGATTTATGAACGCAGTATATGTATCCTTCACTGCCTTTGATATCCCACAATCCTGTGCGTTCCATTCTGTGACAGTTGAGCTAGAAAAAAAGATGGCATCCAAAAGTTGCATTTGCTGGTCAGTTTTTATGTAAATGTAAGTTTTTAACCAAAATGTTCCACTTCTGATGTCATTTCTAGTGAGAAATTAATGTAGTAATTAAATATTTGTTTAGTTCTCACCAAAGCTCTCTCTATTTTGCTGTAGATCATTAAACTGTTACACTGCCTCAGAAGTCTGTCTGAAATCAGTTTCATGAGGTGCCTTCATGAACAAACGCTGCCTGCAGAGTCATTGTCTGATAAGGCAGCGAGGCAACAAGTCAACTGCCTAGGTTTTCGGACGCAGCTTACATAAGGTCCCACAGTTAACAGTGCATGTCAGAGCACAAACCAAGCCATGAAGTCCAAGGAATTGTCTGTAGACCTCCGAGACAGGATTGTATCGAGGCACAGATCTGGGAAAGTTCTGGGAAAATTCTGCAGCATAGTCAGGGAGGTGACCAAGATACCGATGGTCACTCTGACAGAGCTCCAGCGTTTCTCTGTGGAGAGAGGAGAACTTTCCAGAAGAACAACCATCTCTGCAGCACTCCACCAGTTGGGCCTGTATGGTAGAGTGGCCAGACGGCACATGGCAGCCCACTTAGAGTTTGCCAAAAGGCACCTGAAGGACTCTCAGATCGTGAGAAACAACATTCTCTGGTCTAATGAAACAAAGATTGAACTCTTTGGCCTGAATGGCAAGCCTCATGTCTGGAGGAAACCAGGCACCGCTCATCGCCTGGCCAATACCATCCCTACAGTGAAGCATGGCTGTGGCAGCATCATGCTGTGGGGATGTTTTTCAGTGGCAGGAACTGGGAGACTAGTCCGGATCGAGGGAAAGATGAATGCAGCAATATACAGAGACATCCTTGATGAAAACTTGTTCCAGGGCACTCTGGACCTCAGATTGGGGTGATGGTTCATCTTCCAACAGGACAACGACCCTAAACTCACAGCCAAGATAACAAAAACTCTGTGAATATCCTTGAGTGGCCCAGCCAGAGCCCAGACTTGAACCCGATTGAACATCTCTGGAGAGATCTGAAAATGGCTGTGCACCGACACTTCCTATCTAACGTGATGGAGCTTGAGAGGTCTTACAAAGAAGAATGGGAGAAACTGCCCAAAAATAGATGTGCCAAACTTGTAGCATCAAACTCAAAAAGACTTCAGGCTGTAATTGGTGCCAAAGGTGCTTCAACAAAGTATTGAGCAAAGGCTGTGAATACTTATGTGCATGTGATTTTTGTTTTTTATTTTTAATACATTTTCAAAGATTTCAATCAAACTTCTTTCATGCTGTCATTATGGGGTATCGTTTGTATAATTTTGAGGAAAATAAGGCTGCAACATAACAAAATGTGGAAAGTGCTGTGAATACTTTCCGGATGCACTGTACATCATACCATGAACAAGACTAAGACTACATGATTAAACTCACATTTAGAATGCCAACAATTTATGACACGCTTTGCTATGCATTTTTTTGCTATTTTATAGCATATTATATATATGAGACAAGTCATATAGAGACAAGTCATATAGAACATCACACTCGATTACAGTATCTGACAGAAGACATGAACACTGACTTCATTCTCATTCAGCTACTGCACCCTAGCATAAAGTCAAACGCTTAAAAATTTTGTCAGAATGCTAGACAGACATGCACGCGTCAGCAACAATCACTTAATGTGTGTTCATGTTACCAGAACAAGTTCAGGGTGGCAGTGCAAAACAGTTAATCACCACACCGGCAAAAGTTCATTTAAAAAATCTACAAAGCGTTGTTGATGAAGTAGAGTGATTTATAAAAACAGTGTTGTTTTTTTAATGATATTTGATGACGTATGCATACGGGGGGTACATGATCAAAATGCTGAGTTTTGCTATTCATGTAATTCTGCCCCACCTTAAAATAACATTAAAAACAAACATGCATTTCTAACAGGCAAAATGCTGTTTCTAATGCAAAAAACTTTCCTGTAGCTCAAACAATAAGAGCGTGGCGCTAGCAATGGCAAGGTCATGGGTTCGATTCCCAGGGAAAGCAAGAACTGACAAAATGTAAAAATGTACCTTGAATGCAATGTAAGTTGCTTTGGATAAAAGCGTCTGCCAAATGCGTAAATGTAAGTGTAAAAACAGGAAGATGGTGGTGTAAATGGTCAAATTCATGACATCAAATTGAATCATCTTCTGCAGTCAACTTGACAGCATCCACACAAGCAGCTGCATATTGTACAGTAGGTTGCATGCAGCAGAGTATGTTGCAACAGAAAATCGCTAACTCATAAGAAAATCATAACTGCCGTTCTCGACACTGAACCTTTGTAAAAGTGTGGTTTTAGCATAGAGATCGATTTAAAGGGTTAGTTCACCCAAGGTTAGTTCAGACTCCTACTCTGTTGACATAGAGTAAACAGTGCAACGCTTTTGAGTCAGAACGCCAGCTTACCATTGGCTGATGCTGTTCATGTGAGCACCACGACGCATGCATGTGATGCTGATGCAGGAGCTAGCAAATGGTGAGCCACCATTTTGCCGTATAACTCGGAAGCATTGCACTGTTTATACTACATCAACAGCGTAGAAGTCTGACACAGACGAGAAGAAATAGTTGAATAAAGTCATTTTTGTTTTTAATCAATTCTCGTCGCTTCATAAAATTAAGGTTGAACCCCTGGATTCACATGGACCTTATTTAACGATGTCTTGACTACCTTTCTGGACCTTGAAAGTGTTAATTAAATAGCTGTCTATGGAGGGGTCAGAGAGCTCTCGGATTTCATCAAAAATATCTTAATTTGTGTTCCAAAGATGAATGAAGGTCTTACGGGTTTGGAACAACATGAGGGTGAGTGATTAATGGCAGAATTTTCATTTTTGGGTGAACTAAATCTTTAAGACTTTCTAGGACTCTCTTTTTTACTAAATAAAAATACTTGTTTTTAATGTTGATAGTATATTATTCGAGCAAGAATGCAATGTTTCCTGAATATCCAGACCATTGCTAATGTCACATTTATTTTATACAACAGTTCAACAAACATTTTAAACACAGTATTGTCAGTATTGTTTGCACTATTTTGAAACAAAATAAAAGTTCTAACGAAAGCCACAGCAGAACTGTGGTGTGTATCCAAGCAACACACAGCGGTGTTTTGTTTGTCAGCAGCTTTGAACGAATCATGAGAGTCACTGATTCAATGACCCATTCATAAATACAGCCACTTGCTTGATGACTCACTCATTTAGACAGTGACTTTCTGACACATACTGGTTTTAGTTTAATATTTAAAAGTAGGGGAGAGTGGGGCACAGCCTAACGCTTTTTGACTTTCTCAGTTTGTGTAAATCCACTTGTGGTTCAGAGTATTTATTTTTTCCCACATTAATTTCACACACGTCTAGTGCAGATATGTGGTTTTGTTTCATTAATACAGTGTATACTTTTTCTTGATTTACCCCGAAAGAATGGAAGTGAAATGTGACAACATGCCCCATAGGTGGGGTTCATTGTAACATCACCAAATGACAGCTTAAAATGTTACCTTGTATAATAAAAAAAATATACAAGACAAACTAAAACATTTTGTCAATAAAATACAATTATATATTTTTTTTAAATAAAATAATGCCATTTTTTAATAATAAAAATTAACACATTTTTGAGTTTGACAACAAACACATCACTAAACACAGCTATACAGCATAGTGAAAATTTCTGAACATTGACTCTCAGTCATTATTCAGCTTTTTCTCATGGTTTCTCAAAAGAATTCATAAAAGTATAGAATATAATAGCGTAGTTCTAATAGGGGCTCATTGTAACGCAGTGTTACAACACACCCCACCTGCACAACTGGGATTTAAACCACGGCTCGTGTCTTCTGCTGTTAGATCAGCATTAAAGAACCATCTCAACTGTTAAATAACAGATAGAAGATTACAATAATATCAGATTTGTCTTATTTAAATAAACACAAAAAACAGAGATGAAAAATAAACTTAAGAAAGGTACTTTTGCTATGGTTAATGTTCAGTGATATCGTCCAAAGATTTTTTGGTGCACAGTAATACACAGTTTCGTCATCCTGGCATGTGTGGAAAGTGTTAAACCATGCGTGTTACAACTAACCCCGCGTTAGGTTGTGCCCTACACTCCCCTACATATCACTTTTTTTACCATCATCACTTTTACCATGAACATTTTTTTATTATTTAAAACATTAAATTATTTTAAACAATTATGCCATTGTGATCGAATGAATGACACCTCTGAGCATAAATGCGTCTAGATGCAGCTTGTACCATTGCAGTGCTTTTGTTGATACTGATTTAATTTGATTTAAATTATTTATTGCTTTATTTAATTTATTAATAATTAAATTAATAGAATGTTATGAATTTTACATAAAACAAAAATCAATTTAGGAGGGAAATATTAGGTCCCACTTTATATTAGATGGCCTTAACAACTATGTACTTACATCAAAAAAATAAGTACAATGTCCTTTTTGTGTTCATATGGGTAAGTAGTTTAAGGGTGTAAGGGAAGTGTCAACAATGTGATTCTAAACGTAACTACAGAAATTAATTACAGATGTAATTACACACAGCTAATCTTTAAAATGTAAGTACAATGTACAAACATGTATGTGCAATAAGTGCATTGTATCAAATGATTAATTAAAATGTTATAGTAGTTAAAGCCACCTAATATAAAGTGGGTCCAATATTAATATAATGGAAAATGTGTGACTGCAATATAAGTGGAATATGGGGGTAAAAGGATACTAAATTCCTCAGGGGGTACGCCAGCCTAAAAATTATGGGAACCACTGTTTTATGATATTTATTTTATATTTCTCTATGAAGCATAGACTTTATTCAAGCCACAGAAAGAAACAAATTACTGAAAAATGCACAGTACACAATCTTCCAGCCAAAGAGTGAAGTCATTATATACATTGACAACGATTTGGGACAAATATAATGTAATTTAATGGAAAACTTCAAAGGTTTGGAGTTGGTAAGCAGCTCTGTTCAATTGTTTTCAATATCAATAATACATTGACATGTTTACATATACATTTTGTAATAAATGTAAAAATAATGTTAATATTATTTTAAATTGTAATAAAATGTCACAATGTTACTGTTTTTGATCAAAACATAAACGACTTTCAAAAACATAAAAAAAATCTTACCAACCACACACTTTTGAACGGTTGTGTATATGAGTGGTGTGCAGGATTTTGAACAGCCTTTGTAGCTGTAGCTGTTCACTTCAGACGTGGTGTGGTGCTTCTCGTCCAGTCTTCGACCCCCTTAAGTCAAATCCCCTGTAGCTCAAACAGGAGAGCATGCCGGTAGCAACACCAAGGTCATAGGTTTGATTCATATAGAATGCATGAACCTATAAAAAATGTATACCTTGAATGCAATGTAAGTCGCTTTGGATAATAGCATGTGCCAGATGCATTAATGCAATGTAAATGTAGCATGCAACAGACATGCATAAACAGTAAACTGCACTCAGAGTAGCAGGAACAGCAAATAACATACAGGGACAAATTATTTTTTTTATCGGTTTTCATCACAGGACTAAAAGAATATAAAAACATACATGTTTTATGATTTTCCTAATAGTACTACACAAACTCAGCTCAAAGCAGAGAGCCAAGAGGTCCCATACCACAAAAGCACAAAGGTCAAACTGCCTGAAGGGCCACTCAACATCTATACACCAACATAAGCTGCCCATATCACAAAGAAATCACAGGACAAAAGGAACTTCTCAGTGGATCATGCTAGGAAATGAAGTGTAGAAGAAACAGCATTACTCCTGTATCAAGCAGCTTATTGTGACACCTGAATGATGCAGATATGGGCAGTCAGTGAGCGTGTGGGGTTTGTGTGCAGAGCGAGTTGACTGATTGAGACCTAATGCGAGGAGTGATGGAGAATAGATGCAGTGTTCACCGTGGAGCACAGTCAAACCCTGCTGTGTCAATCTACTTCTCGTCACACCTGCACCTCATTCAAAAACTTTAATGCTCGCCACAGGCTCTCTGTAATTCTAGTTATTAATCTAAAATTTACTTTTGGAACAAGCATCACAAAAACTCACCCTTTTAATTTTCACCCCCCTTCTCGGCTTGCCAACAACAAGGAGAGTGTATTACTAAACAACACTTGAATGCCAAATGAGTATGTAGAGAGTGCAAAGAAGATGTGAAAACTGAGAATTGGCAACGCATTTTGACTCCACCAGGATAGGCAGAGCCGAATGAAGAGTGGGAGGAGGGCAGGAAAATCTGTGAGGTCACACCCAATATCCTGTGTAATTTCCAATTGGCATCCTATCAGCATTGCTGTCTTTGGGTATAATCTCTCAAAGCACTCGCATGAATTGAGGTGATGCATATTGATGTTCTCAAAGCAACTCTCCAAAACAAGAGTTTGTGTTTCTTGAGAGGATGTTTGTATGCATTTATTAGGCTCGAGAGGTTTAAAGTGAGTGCAATAATATAGGCATCAGGCTGCAAAAGAGGGTATGAGAGATGCCGAAAATGATACATACAGCGACGGAGGAACAAATAATATAAGATGGATCTCAATAGTGCTTATGAGGAAAATCAACTGTCAAAACAGGCTGTACTTTCAAAATTTGTACTTCCATTTGTGCTTGATAGAAATATCAATCAAAGACTCCCTCTACAGACAGTCCAATCTAAAATAAAAAAAAAGCACAGCAGAACAGAAACCTCCCAGCACACATTGCAACTGTGAGGAATATGGGTAAAACAGAGAAGAGACTGAATTCAGACCCTCCGACAGGCTCTCTGAGGTCCTTGAGCTGATAATAATCTGCTGTACTTGCATATGCAAAATCCTCAAGTCTCATTAGCCGGAAACCTCCTTGGGACAGCTTATTTTCCCCATGACAACCTAAGTGAAAAAATCCATGCCCGATGCTTCAGGAACAGAGGCATTGCGGCTCTCGGCGGACAATCTCTTTATTTGAGAGAAACACACTTTTAAACTTGTCTTTGCTTTGTGTTGCTGAACGATGATTAAATTACAAGTACGTGGATAGAGTCAATGGCGGTCTGACACACAAAGCAATTATGGGATGCGTAAACAAACATTTGTAATGACTGAAATGCCCTTTTTCCACATGGCTGGTTTTCCTGGCTGTTTTTTTTTTTCTTTTCTGATTATGCTTTTTTTCTTCTTTTCTTCCCTGTACTTGCAGACTCATCATATGTTATAGGTCCGAGAAGTCCATTTTCTCCCTGGTGTATCTGACTATATCAAAGAGTAGCACTAATGAAACCAATAGGAAAATTCAGCTTTTGGCTTCTTGAATATTTCATATAGGTCTCGGTAAGTATACTGCCCTTTAGGTTTTGTTTTTTGTTGTTTTAGTTGCTTTTTTAACTAATCTATACAGAGCACAATACAACAAAAAAAATTATTCAAATGTCAAACAACTGTGACACCATCACATCCATCCATCCATCCATCGATCCCCAACTCTGACCCATATACATCCAGGGCTGAGCCCAAACCGTGAGGATCTGTATGCAGTCATCCTTTCATTAAATCATTGACTGTGAAGTACTTTAAAAATAAATCTTAAAATGTTATATCTGTGGCAGATCACTTAAACTAAAACTGCTAAAACTAAAATAATAATGGTAAAATTAGTGCTTCTATATGCTAAGTTTTCAAAGCTTATGAATGGTATTGTGTCTTTATTGTGTTTTTGTTTTTTAAAGGCACGTGGACAGAGTATTTTAAAGTTTACACATTTCTGAAACAGAACTGTGTATTCTGCTTTGCTATCAGATAGAGTTACACTAACTTTCAAAGGTTTTGGGTCAGTATTTTAAAAAAAAAAATAAATTTAGTATATTTTTATTATATTTATCCAGCAAGGATGCATTAAATTGATCAAAAATGACATTTAAAATATTACAAAATAGCTCCATTTCAAATAAATGCTGATTTTTAACTTTCTATTCATTCAAGAATCCTTAAAAGGTGAATCAAGGTTTAAACAAAGAGATTACGTTTTTGTACACTAAATTAAAATAAATTGCACGGTTTAGCACCTTCTTACATTTCTGACCTAATCTCTATACAACAGCCGTTCAAGGTCTTTACACAGTTGAAGGCTGATAGAGCTTTTTCACTTGCCGGACCAAGGCTCTGGAATGACCTGCCATTTCACGACAAGTCTTTACTAACTCTTAATCAATTCTCAAAGCGTATACTTTTTTGTTAGCTTTTGAATCAGTCTAAAGTGTATTTTTGTTGTGTGTTTTTGATTTTTACATTGTACAGTAGGGCTGTGTGATTAATCATAATTTATATTTCGATATTGGCTTCCAACAATTATGGAAACAAGATAATCGGTGTAAAATGATAATTGTGCTATTTCATTCAGCGCACTTTCCTTTCCTTCACAGTGACGTGCTTTCGTTCCTCCCAAACTTAACATCCAAATCAGCCGAATAAGTGAGTGTTGTAAAAAGCAGTCTACTGTTACTAAACTGCGCATAAGCAAATTATTCTAACTGTGGGCTTCAGGTACGCGCCTAAATGGTCAAATAGTCTACACACAAATATGTCGAAATGCCGTTTTGATAAGTATCCTCGTAAACGGTCGGTTACTGTATGTCTTAAGTGAATGCAAACAGTTGAGAAAGAAAATGCATGTGTAACAGTACAATGTATCCGTGCAGCTCTTAAAGTGACAGCAGCTTAACAAATCTGCTGCAGTCATTATTGTTAATCAAACAACAAAAGACAAAGATAACATCACTCACTGCTCTTGAATGAATAACTTTTGTTGTTTGAATAAGGACTGCTCTATATTTAATGTATACAGCAGTGTTATTTTACATTTGATTACTTGATTACATTTTCTGTTGTAGGCTATTACTTATCTGAATACCACTGTTAGTACATCTTCCTGAAAAACCTAAAACACTGTTTATTTCATTTGTATTGTTGTTCTGTTGTATTTATTTGTCAGTTTTGTCTGAAATTAGTTTCTAGGGCTTTTTAGTTACATTAATTAACCTAGTATTAGGTTCTTGCTGAAGTATTGATAATTGTGAAATTTCACTGACATTCAAAATTACTCATATCATGAAATAAGACTTTGATCATATCACCCACCGATAATCGTGTTAAATAATCGTGATTTCAATATTGACCAAATATCTTGATTATGATTTTTGCCATAACTGTACAGCATTTGTAAAACAGTTGATTTTAAATCTGATTGAAATATTTGGTTCTATCTATTGATTTGCATTACATCCATAGATCTAGATGGAGTGCAAATAAAGTCAAAACAAAAGTTCTAATAATTTCTTTCAGGGATGTCTCCAGAAACGAAGGCACTGCAATAATTTTAAATGAGCTTTCAGTTTGTTGAAATATGAACTGTAAAATGATGCAGATTTTATGGGTGACACTATGTCTGATTTATAGAGCAAACAACACCAGATTTTATTATCAACAAAATTACTGGGCCTGAAAACATATGTCATGTGAAACACAAAGTAATGCAAAATACGGGTTTATTAAAAACTCTCAAGCTTTAAAAATCAGAGGCCCACATTCAGCACCGCCCACCAACACCCAGCTGTGCTCTTAGTGCAAATCTAACAAATATGCATCTCAGATGCAAATTCAGCTAATAAAAACTCATATTCCCTGGAGCATTTAACGTATTTAAGACTTCTAAAAAAAAATAAAAAAATAAAAAAGTCAAACATCACCCAGAAGAGCATTTAACCCATTACCGCATATCAGTTTTGGCAAGATTAAAACAACAGGGTCCTAAAATGGATTAGCACTTTAGCAAGAGAGTGAATTTTTGTTGATGTGTTGTCAGTGTACGTACCCACCTTTTTCCTGAGCAAACGATGAGCTCCACCATGATGGATACTAACTTCCATTTGGATGCTGTCCTGTTCCATTCTCCATAAAAGCCCATTGTTAAAACGGGGTAAAAAGAGTGACTGAATTAATTAAACAAATTAATAAAACAAACTTTTTATAAAAAATAAAAATGAGCACAGAGTTAAGCTGTGCTGTTGTTGACAGCAACAGCAATAAACTAGAAAGTATGCGTTTTGAGCACCAGCAAATCTGAAAAGATGACTGACAAGAGAAAACAAGCATTGGCGTGCAGCACTTAAGTTAAAATGTTCCCCATAAAAGGTGTATGTGAGCTCTTATCATCTTGAGGACAAAATCCCATGAAATTCAACCGATCGGGAGGTGTCCAGTATATGAGCGGCCATCTGTTTTCAATGTAGCTAACTTCGGGCAGCTTCATGTCATCTACGCACTCATTATACTTTGAGGGGTGAGGAACTGATAAATGACGGTCATTGCAACACTGTAAAGTGATGGTAACTATTGAGCCATGCTTTTTTTAAACCCTTTTAATAGGTTTAATATTACATTATCAGCTCGGAAATACGCTAATTTGACTATAAACACCAGAGAGACTGGAAATGCAAAGGATAATTCCTCTATGAGTCAGACGAGACTTCTGCATTCAGGAAAAAAGGTGAATATTACCATTAAAAATGCATTGTACAGCTGCTACGACTACTATTAGTAGTGTAATGAAAACTACTGCTACTATATTATTAGTGGTGCTTGTACTATTAGCAGTAAGGCAAGCATCTTTATATACTTTAACTTTGGCTCATAACTAGACCACTAGTTATAACAATGCTACCACAAATCATGTCGTTTTTTGAGCAAAGGTGTGCTAGCAATTGTTCTAAGTGATCGGACATTTGGAAGATAGGCAAAGTAAGCAAAAAAAAAAAAAAAAAAAACTTAAACTTTGTACTTTGGTCTCTTTTGAATTGAGGCAACAACCACCTAAAAACAACACAGAACACCCTACTTTAAACTACCACCATAAACTTCCCTTCAGATTACTGTAGAAACACCTTGGCAACCGCACACACACCCCTAGCATCACAGTGGCAATCCTTGCATCAGCACCACTCACATTTTCATCAGGAAATGTAAAAATCTACTACTTCAGAAGTTGCTGTACACTGTATTTTTCAAATATATGTGCTGCCTCTTCTCCAGTGGACTGAGACTATGTGTGTGTGTACACTTCACACTGCCTGAGGTGAGGTTGTAAGATCGAGAGCTCAGCGGTAGCTCCCTAGATTACTCCATTTCCTATGCTCTGATTACCAGGGGCTGAGGTGTGCTGATCTATAGAACCCAGCATCCTGAAATCCTGTTCCAGAGAAAGAGTGCGATGGAGAGAGAGAAAGACATGCTAATGAACTTCATTCCTATGCCACATGGTCATTAATCTACGATTAGAGCACTCTGTGAACCTGCTGGTGCAAGACAGCCAGCTATAAATATTGACTACTTAGCATGTGAGGAGATATATCGTCCATGTTCTGCTACATTAACAACAAGGATATTTCAGGCAAACCCTAAACTAAATGCATATAGTATTCTGGTACATATGATAGGGGACAAAGGTCTGTTTTTCTTTAAAGGGATCCCTTGGTGTAAAGACTTGTATGGCTTAATATCTCTTTGGTCTCTTACTGAAATATGTAGTAGAAAACCCATGAAAGATCTACGTTATTTAAAAAAAATCCATTACATATTTGGACAATGGGCGGCGCCATTTTGTTTGCTTTCTATGTCGATGACATACAATGGTTGCACTCGGCAATCAACTGGCGCTACCCGTAGCTATTTTTACCACAACACAACTCGAAAAATGTTTCAGAGTTACAAACCCGATTCCAAAAAGGTTGGGACACTGAACAAATTGTGAATAAAAACAGAATGCAATGATGTGGAAGTTTCACATTTCAATATTTTATTCAGACTACAACATAGATATGAGAACATACAACATAGACTGAGAAAATGTATAATTTTAAGGGAAAAATAAGTTGATTTTAAATTTCATGGCATCAACACATCTCAAAAGAGTTGAGACAAGGCCATGTTTCCCACTGTGTGGCATAGGGGATGTTCTTTTTACAACAGTCTATAACATCGCCTTAATGTAGCCGGGCAATGTTGCCGGGAGATGTTGCTTGGGCACTTTTCCCATTGAGAATGGGCAACAAATTTCTATCTGGATACTTTAGATCGGTCGTGGGCCCTGCATCTCATCTGGTTGCCTTAGGTCTTCTTTGTCACATCTTCCTCTTTATGATGTGCCAAATGTTTTCTATGGGTGAAAGATCTGGACTGCAGGCTGGCCATTTCAGTACCCGGATCCTTCTTCAACTCAGCCATGATGTTGTAATTGATGCAGTATGTGGTCTGGCATTGTCATGTTGGAAAATGCAAGGTCTTCCCTGAAAGAGACGACGTCTGGATGGGAGCATATGTTGTTCTAGAACTTGGATATACCTTTCAGCATTGATGGTGCCTTTCCAGATGTGTAAGCTGCCCATGCCACACACACTCATGCAACCCCATACCATCAGAGATGCAGGCTTCTGAACTGAGCGCAGATAACAACTTGGGTTGTCCTTGTCCTCTTTAGTCCGGATGACATGGCATCCCAGTTTTCCAAAAAGAACTTCAAATTTTGATTTGTCTGACCACAGAACAGTTTTCCACTTTGCCACAGTCCATTTTAAATGAGCCTTGGCCCAGAGAAAACGCCTGCGCTTCTGGATCATGTTTAGATATGGCTTCTTTTTTGACCTATAGAGTTTTAGCCGGCAACGGCGAATGGCACGGTGGATTGCGTTCACCGCAATGTTTTTTGGAAGTATTCCTGAGCCCATGTTGTGATTTCCATTACAGTAGGATTCCTGTATGTGATGCAGTGCCGTCTAAGGGCCCGGAGATCACGGGCATCCAGTATGGTTTTCCGGCCTTGACCCTTACGCACAGAGATTGTTCCAGATTCTCTGAATCTTTGGATGATATTATGCACTGTAGATGATGATAACTTCAAACTCTTTGCAGTTTTTCCTCTGAGAAACTCCTTTCTGATATTGCTCCACTATTTTTGGCGCAGCATTTGGGGGAATTGGTGATCCTCTGCCCATCTTGACTTCTGAGAGACAATGCCACTCTGAGAGGCTCTTTTTATACCCAATCATGTTGCCAATTGACCTAATAAGTTGCAAATTGGTCCTCCAGCTGTTCCTTTTATGTACATTTAACTTTTCCGGCCTCTTATTGCTACCTGTCCCAACTTTTTTGGAATGTGTAGCTCTCGTGAAATCCAAAATGAGCCAATATTTGTCAACCCTCATGTATAATATTACAGGTGATTAAGCGTGTGTGCACGCACTGCGTGGATGTGTGTGTGTGTGTGTGTGTGTGTGTTTGTGTGTGTGTGAGTTTGTGTGCACATGTGTTTGAGTTAGGGTTGGGTATCGTTTGGGTTTTTTACGATACTGGTGCCAAACCAATACTTTTAAAATGGTACCGTTGCCTAAATGATGCCTGAACCAATACTTTTAATTAAAAAAGAGCCACAAAACGATGGTGGATGACAATAAAGAATGGCTTTTATTGAAAAAAAAAATAAATAAAAATAATAATAATAATAATAAAAAAATAATTATTTAAACTGAACAATTTTTAAACCTTTAAAGTATACTTAAATATATACATATAAATAAATACAAAAACACAACAAATTCACTTAAATTCACAGTAAAACCTAACCCAATTACAATAGGACTAATTTAACACTAAATAACAGTTACAAAGTAGTCTGTATACTTGGTATGCTACAAACCAGCTTCAAGGTTCAGCATTATTTTGCAGAAATATTACCATATTCTCAGGCTAAATATTTTAGAACGCATCGTTTCCATGGCGACGCGTCATGCTTCTCACATGACACACAGCAGCCGCAATAGCGCTGTATCACAGATGTAGGCTATCGGTTTTATTTAGTTTTTTCTTTTTTATTCAAAATATACACAAACTTGTTAACTATGTCATGAACTATCTGATATTCAGATTTTCTGTGTAAGTGAATGTGTGTTAGTTGATCTATAATGTGCGATGGGCACCGCCATGTTAGTTTGCGCCTCAGAGAATCGGATCTGTCAGATTTACATCACGTCTCACAAAACACATGAAAGTAAGTGACCGGCACCATATTGGCACCGGGTTTCGGTACCCAACCCTAGTTTGAGTGTGTTTTAAATGCAATTACAAAGCAATTAATTAGTTTTTTTTTAAACTCTGAAAATTTTTTCGAGTTGTGTTGTGGTAAAAATAGCTACGGGTAGCGCCAGTTAATTGTCGAGCGCAACCATTGTACATCATCGACATAGAACGCAAACAAAATGGCGCTGCCCATTGTCCAAATATGTAATGGATGTTTTAAATAACATAGATCTTTCATTGGTTTTCTACTACATATTTCAATAAGAGACATCATTAAGCTATACAAGTCTTAACACCAGGGGATCCCTTTAAAGTCCCCATGAATTCAAAATTGAAGTTTTTTTGGTTTTTAGTAAGATAGTAGGATGTTAGTCTTATTATTATCTATAAGCTAGTGTGCTCCAAAACAATGACAAAATTTCCATTTAGAAGATATAAGCATTCAAAACTTACAATCTCTCACTTCCGCCAATATGGATCAATGATTTTGATGACATCTCACTTCATTTCAGCTTCTCATCAGATTTTCTGTCTAATCAAATGCTCTAGAATCTAAAGCATCCCACCACCAAATAGACACTGAAGCTGCGGCTAAAATTGGTCACTTGTTTACAGGCACATAGTGCACTGTATATGAGATAGGGAACGATTCAGACAGTGTAAATATGCTTTCCATTGGAGCAAATGAAGGCTAGTTTCATGTTAGTGTCATTAAAACCGGTCCAGAGACATGATAGCACAGAGCGGATCATATGCACAAGTCGGCACATACCATAAAACGTATAAGACTTATTTGTATTTGGCACAAAATGCTATATTTTAAAACGATATAGAGGAGATTAGGAGTAGATGAAAGGTTTCCTAAGATGTCCAAAAATATATATATAATAACTATACTGAACTAAAGAAGTCTTGTGTACTGCTCTAAATTTAGTCTTTTAAGAGCACGTCTACAAGGAGCATGAAAAAGAAGAGAGAACATTTTGTGCAGCATTTATGTGGTTATTGTCCAATATAAATATATATATGCTCAAAACCCCCCACAGTAAGGTTAATAAAAAAGTATAGGAATGGGAACTGAATCAAGAAAAAGAAATGAAAAGGACAGACAGAGACAAGGTGCATAGAGGCATTCAGAGAACGCAGACCACAGGTGTTCATGGCTTCTTGAACAGATTTAACCCGTACGACTGCATAAGGATAGAGCATTATTGTACACAAGCGCAACAAAAGCAGACTCTCAAATGCACAGCAGCAGCTATAAACACACACACACACACACACACAAAGCTTTGGCTGCATTTAAATATCTTTAATTTAAATTAATTTAAACATTATTTTCTTCTTCTCAGGCTTATGCTTAATCCGATAACACCTTTAGTTTTATTTATTTTTTATTTGCATGTTGATTTTTTTTTATTAATTCTGTTATGTTTCTTTTGATATTGTTTTGTATCAAAATTTTATTGCATGATGATATTTTGTTATGTCTGTTGTGCAGCACTTTGGTCAGCATTCATGTTGTTTTAAGGTGCTATATAAATAAACTTGACCTAGACCTAGATTAATGACAAGATGCACTAGGCTGTTAGTCAGCACTAACTAGCACTGTTGATGTATTTTTAGAAGGGCTCACAAGTGTTTAACAGGAACTGAAACAAGTTCAAAATTTGAATTGAATTTGAATTAAGCTTGCAAACGGTGTAGAATTGCAATTTGAATTTGAATGTAGTAGAATTAAAATTAATTAAAAAAGATTTAAAAAGATAATGTACTAAATCCTTCCTACTGTACAGACATTTGAATTTATTTGATATATTTCATACTTAATAAATTAACTTTTGTGGAGTAGGGTGGAAGAACACATGTTTCTTAGAACACATCACACGGGTTGAATTTCCTATCATTCCAATTCAACTTCCTGTGGGTGTAACCAATTCAATTCCAATTCACACTCATGAATTGAAAGGGACCCGTTTTCGATTCAAAATTTTGCCAAGATTGCAAATAATCCTTTAATGAAAATTCTCATGATTCACACATAATAAATCTTTAATTTTTTTTTTTAAAAAGAAGGAAAGAAAATCTTAATTTACGTCCCAAGTGATTATTCCCAGTGCTCGCATTTACCATTTATAACGTGGCATTTTGCTAATTCTGCACATTAGTGAAATAATTCATTCTCACTCATGTCCTTCATGTTCAAAAACCAGCCTTGAGTAGAGCAGTGAAAGACTCTGCTTTCACCAGTTTTATAAGGGCTTATTCTCTTTAAATTTCTTTAAATGTTCGTAAACAACACTGATTATTAATGGATAATTGATGATTGACAACAGTATAGATTTACAGTTATCTGACGCAACGTAAACTCTGGTGTGCAAGCATCATCTCTCTCTCTCTCTTTTACACACACACACACACGAGACGAGAGAGACTTATTTACTTGTTTTTTGTTTGTTTTTTCCTGTAAAAATAACAATTTATTTGGCATTATTCATTATGTTAGCCTTTCACGTAAAGCAAAGTGTAGAAGAGAAACTAATGCACAAACAGAAAGCGGAAAAACATGAGTAATATTTATGAGCCCAGAAGTATATCAACATTTTTATATTATTAGTAGTATTGTTAGTATTATTTTATAAGTATTATTCTTAGTCTTTTTACAGAAACATTAAGTAACCAATAATGTCTCAAACGCCATTATTTCATAAATATTCACAGATATTTCTTAAAAGTTCAGTTAATATGTTTTCAAGTCATTGTATGAAGAGAAGCTGCTTTAATCTGGAATGTGCCATATATTTATGATCATGAGTGTGGGTCAAAAGTCTGTCGAGTAAACAAGTTTACTCTTTACAAGTCTGTTGCCACTCATATGCGTGCACATGCGTAGAGTGGATAGTAATGACAAAACATTGTTTTGAGAATTGTTACAGGGGTTTAGATATAGGTCAGATATCAGATTTAGAGCCTTAGACATTTAGACATACTCAGAGATTTAGACATATGAAAGATCCTATCCTATCTAAAAACCTGAATTGGTTAAAAGTGTAAATGTGGCCTTTCTCTACATTTTGAAACTATACCACAAAAAGCTGTTTGCCCGCTAATGTTGCATCACTTTCAGCTAGTGCTCTCCAGGGGCAAATCTCAGGATATGCCATCAGCTTCCACACACTCTCTCCAAACGCACACATATATCACAGATCCTTATGATGAATGTCATAGGACAAGCATTAGCCACAGTGGGCAACAACAGAGGCACGGAACAGTTAGCAGTCATCACAGGCTCCAGCGATTCATAGGCCACGTAGCCTATTAGATGCGGACAGGAAATGGTACTGAAGTCACAGACTCCCTTGCATTTGTCAGCATTATTAAGAGAGGAGCTGGCTGGCAACTATCTTGCGCAAGAGCCGAGGCGAGGATGCCATCTTGGAAAGGTCACAGGCTGCCTGCTATCCTCCCATTTGTCTGTTTGATTAAGTCTGGCAATTAGAAGACTTGGCCACCACACTCACAGTCTCCTATATCAGAGAGAGCCAGATTGGATACAAACTAATCACAGAACAGTCCTAAGCAGAACAGATGAAATGGTGGAAAAAGAAAAGAAAAAGAAAACAACACCAAGATGGGCCAAGATTGTAGACAGACTGATGAAATCAGTGATGGAATAATACACAAGATGAGAGAGAGAGAGAGAGAGAGAGAGAGAGAGAGAGAGAGAGAGTGTTGAGAGAGAGGGTGTTGGGCCTGTACCTAGTATGTTCTGATAATTAAGCAATCCGGCTATTGCGGAGTATGCCTTGCCTTGCCTGCCTCACACACACACACACACACACACACACACACACACACACACACACACACACACACACACAAACACGGTCAGAAGCATTGCTTACACAAGCATGATAAGCATATAAACAGATCCTTATATAACCACACAAACGCACATTCAATCTAGAGTCTGGGGCACAAACGCAGTGACACAAGGCTAATTTAAGAGGAGCTGTAGGATATAGGCTGTGTACAGCATGAACTCGCAATTACCAATACTGAGCGTGTCTCCCTGAGGAGTGAGGAATAGAGAGATCGAGAGAGAAGAGATGATGGGGCCATGGCACTCACACATTCCGTCATACAGCTTTTATTCGCTTCCTAATAGGCATTGTGGGGTATGTGTTGTGTGTCTGTTTGTGTATGCTCAGTTTAAGTCAGTTCGCATGTGCTCTGAATGTTCAATTTCAATATGGCTAAAGCAATAATTGTCTTTTTAAAATGCAAAAGAAAGGAGTGGTCACATTTACCGTTGTTTTTTTGTGGGTGAAATCCAGTCATTTCAATAGAAGTCCACATGATTGGGATTTTTGGGCGTAAGATGTGCAATGTGCATGCAGATTTTTTTTCAAAAGGTTTAAGTTGGTCACGCAAATTATTTGAGGGGTTGTTTAGACCGCAAGTTTACTCAAAATATGTTCTATGTTCCACAGAATGTTCATCAGAGGCATAGATCACAGAGCCTCCCTTCAATGTCAGAAACACTGTTTTTTTTTGCCATGGCAACTTCTCCCTGTCAGTGGTGTGGTTGTTAGGGAAACCAGATAGTTGATGCAAATGAGAAGTCAAATACTTGTGATGCACATGTTGTATGAGCTTGGGGGGGGGCAAGAGCAGATTTGAGCAATTTGTTCATTAATACATCAAGTCAAATGTGCTTATTATCTCAATTATATTTAATCTCCACTGACATCTGCTTTATATCATTAACCACAACATTTTGAAGACACATATCCCCAATTTGTGCCAGAACAACTTCTCTCTTATCTGAACCCATAAAAAAAGACTCAAAAAGCTATCAAAAGATTGTTTGACAAACTGCACTCAATTCATCAGAGAGAAAAGACAGAAAATTTGAAGTGCTTCCTGAATCAAGCATGAACACAACACAGCAGAAAACTGGATGACTTACACTCACACCTGCTTTCACAGACATGATTAACTGGAGCCACCACTGTTCAAACGTTCTAACACCAATGTTCTGAGACACGCCACAGTGCACTTTTCATCTGCTACATCTGATTTTGTTCCACTTAGGGTAACTCGGCATGTCTGGAGCTTGTGCTGGTACATGGTTATCTAGATTGTAACATACCTCCTATTCGTTCTGTCACAGACATTGTGTGGAGAGCCCAGGGTGACTATCAGAAAGTCATTACGCCTATTGTTTGCCACATAACTCCCACTAAATTTTATAATGGCTTAATGTATGCTTAGATTTTATAGAATGAGGTCTGAACTGCTGCTGAACGAGGTCTTGTTCTTATACTGTACTCACTAAATAGTTGTAGCTGTATGATTCTGTCCGACTTTGTGAGGTGTTTCCATATTTGCTACATTGTTACATTAAATATTCATTTACTCTAGAGTTCATTAAATTATTTAAATAGTTTTCTCTTTCCATATCTGTCAGTCTTTACACATGCTTTATCTTCATCCTTTTGACAAACCGAAAAATTACCAACCGCAAACACCAGCAGCTCTCTCTCTCTCTCTCTCTCTCTCTCTCTCTCTCCTCTCTCTCTCTCTCTCTCTGGTGTTCCTGTCCCTCCTACCTGTCACAAGGACAGCCATTAAACCTCCAACCCTTCCTCTTAACTCTAAAAATAATGGTGCAGTTGAATGGTGCAGTTGAATACTGTGTTCTTGGACTGTTTTGTTAAAAAAAAAAATACTCAAAAAAAAAGAAAGATACAAAAAAAAAACCACTTTCATAAAAATGAAAGTCAATGTTTCCAGACCTATTAAGATGCTTGTTTATACACATCTTTGGTTTGAATGTAGGTCAACAACATTTTTACAGAGAAAGCTTTGTCTTCAAACCAAAATATCTGTTTCAGAGGATGTGCTGGTGGCATCATTTAGCAAAGTAAGAAAAACACGCGAGTGCAATGTTTCTCGTTTGTAAGTTGCTGCCAAATTAATAAATGTAATGTACATATGTCATTTAAAAAATATATTCGGATCTAAAAAGGTCTATTGAAAAAAAAATTCTAAAAACACTGGTTCTCAACCATTTTGACAACCCAAATTCAAGAATATTCAAAGCCCCACTTATCTAAACTGATATTTTTGTTGTAATAAAACAACTGAACTCAAAATTTTGATTTAAATAAGTCGGTTTAAAAGTTGCACGTTTATTTTAATTAGAATTATTTAAAATGATTTAAAACTCATTTTAAGAAGTTTGTCAAGGTTGAGAACCACTGATCTAAAGACATCATCTGTGTGCCATTTTCACTTTTCCAGTATAAATATAACTGAGAATGCAACTGTTGGTGAAAATGTTGTAAATGTCCGAAGGTGTGATAACATCTTCGCACATGAACCTTTAAGGACCTTCATGATCTATCTGTATTAGTGCTGTCAATTGATTAAAAAAATATATAAAAATGTGAATGAAAAGTTAATGAAAAATGAAAAAAATCTAATTGTTCTAAACATTCGTGTTCAAAATTGTTCAACCCCAGAAGTCAAATTTTGTGCAGAATCTTTTATTCTTTGTAACCTCCAATAAATGCTTCATGGAAGTGGTTAGAAGCTTGTTACCTCTCTACTGCAATCTTTTTCCCAATTATGTTATGCTCCCCTTATACTTGGCGTATAAGGGGGTATTGATAATGTGCAATTAGGAAACAGGCAGAGACAAAAGTGAACTAAAACTTGCTTTTAGTAAGAACAATTATTTGACGTAACAATACACCCAATAATACACTAAACAGTGAACCAAATACAAAATCCAAAACAAATAAATATCTATTTACAAATTATATACAAACGTAAAGAATTAACGATAACAAAGCTAAACAAAAGAAAATAGGAAAATAACATATTCAGCGTGAGAACGCCACTAACTACACGCTAGCTAATAAACAGAAATACATGGATTGGCACCCACTCATAACCTAGTGTGTTTGAATAACTTTACTCTATGCTGGACTGGAGACTAAAGGGTTCCTGATGGTTTCACACTTAATTCTTCAGCTTAATTCTTATGCAGTTAACATGTGTCTCTTCTTCGCCACCTGATATTGTCTGACCCTGCTGACCCAGTGAGCATTTCACTGTCCAATGGTCATGCCTGAACTGCAATTTCTAGTATTGCATTAGTACTGTATCCTTCTCATGGGCATTTAATAATTTTTGACTTTTCAGTCAGAGTTAAATCTCTTTTTGGCTAATTTTATCTGTAAAAGAAAATAATTCTACACACCTGAATATAAGGTGTTTTAATTTCCAGCCTTCATGAACAATTATATATCACGTATACATGATTAAATACTAAATTAATAGGTTAATGTGGTATGGAATTGGTAAAATGTGCCTGGAAAAAAATATGATCAGAAAATCAACCTGCATAATAATTCTGCACACGTGTAATATATTATATATATATATATATATATATATATATATATATATATATATATATATATACAAAAAGTTATTCAGTCAAGAGTAGTGAGTAATTTTCTTTCGATTATCCTTATTGACAGACAGCAGCACGTTTATTAGGCTGCTGTCACTTTAAAACCTGCCGCACATGATGTGGATCTAACATGCATCTCATTTTCTCACAACCAAAGCCATTGGAAGGCAAGCCTGCAACCAAAAAGAGTAGCGGCTAAAGCTAACGTTCCAGCTTTGGCAGTACACAGGGAAGGAGAAAAGAGGCTGTTTTCTTTTTAATGGATATCAATGGAGGAAAGGCTTCACTACGCCGAATAAACAGCTTTTGTGAGTGAATAGCTTATTTAATTAATCGACAGCCTTTTAGCTAATCTTCAACATGTTTTACACTAAACAATACTTTTGTTGGGAACTACAGTATGTAGATTTTACCTTGGTAAAAAAAATTGTTATTTATTTTTTTTTAAGAGAAGGCAGATCAGTGAACAGGTAGGACACATTTACGGCATTACCACCAGCAACTGTGTAGTAGTATTTAATAATTGGTGTTTATAATTGGCATACTATCCGTCCTAAATAGTATTTGAAATTAGAGTTAGTGTGTCCCAAATCCCAGTATGTTGAAATGAGTTTTCCAAAGATACCCGGATAGTCTATTTTTTCCTGTTAGAATCCGAAGTGCAGATCCGTGCACTAAAGGCTAGTATTGCCCACAACCCGATTAGAACTTCGATTAGAACTACTATCATGAATAAAAAGTGTTAACCTACAAACATGGGGGATGTGCGAGTCCATTGGTGAGGTTTAGAGACAAAAAGATTGAATTTAATGAATAAAGCATTGTGAACTTTTGCAATGATACATATGGTCATTAACTTTTAAATACATTATTATGCAAATTGCAAACACATGAGGAGAGTCTATGCATGAAAGACCCATGACTGGCAGATCAATGTGCCACTACATTTCTCTCTCCGAAAAGATAGGAAATTAAATTAAATTGAATGTGGAGGATTTTAACTGTAACAAGATGATTGACAGGGCAGTTTAAACAGTGAAAGGACGGACGTAACTAAGCGACAGAGCTGTCCTATAAAGATGCCATTATGACAAAGTAGTATGTCCCAAAGCGTGCCTACACTTCTGCAAAGTATATACTTTTCCTTCAAAAAAGCAGCATGACTGTCATAAAACTCTGAATATTGGCCACTGATGTCACTGCCAAGTTAGCCATTACGTTTTTTTTTTCCCCAATGATAAGAGCCACATGACCCTCTCATATCAAAATAATAAGGCAATCTCTGTCACAACTCTACATTAAGACTTAATTTAGTTCATTTAAGATTGACTCAACAAAACAGGCATTTTGGCTAAATTTGGCTAAAGTGTGTGTGTGTGTGTGTGTGTGTGTGTGTGTGTGTGTGTGTGTGTGTGTGTGTGTGTGTGTGTGTGTGTGTGTGTGTGTGTCACAGACAGGAGATTCTCCAAAACGCACCAATATCGCATTGCATTCTCTTTCGTGTCTCATGCTTGAATGATTTAATAGCAGTTGAATGAATGATAGTGTGATCATATAATGTATAAAATGGATGCTGCGTTAATTGTGTTAAATATTTTTAAAGCATTAAACTGAAAAAAAAAAAAATATATATATATATATATATATATATATATATATATATTATATATATATATTAATACGCTAATGTGTTAACACGCTAATTTTGACAGCCCTAAACTGTACGACAAGCATAGCAACAGAAAACAATTGTACTCATGTGGTACCAGGTTCATGTGGAAGTATAAATGTGTTGTCTGCTAGAGGCCAGGTTTTGCACACAGTTTCAGGGCTTCTGCTCGAGTGTTTGAGTCTATGTGTGTGTGTGTGTGCAAATGTTTGACCCTGTGAAGCATTTGCTAGCTCCTCTGTGTCCATGGTGGAAGAAGCTCTCCATATGCTGCGGTAACTCTTTGGCTCATGCTGACCAGATTAACAGATTTTCAGTATTGAAGGCTGGTCAAGACCCAGAAAAACATTGAGCCTGTCATTCAAATTAAGCCCTGGTGATGTGGGTGTTTAGGGCCATTACCAGAGTGGGGCTCAGAATCTCCCTTGCAAAACACATGCTTGCCGGTCTAATGCAAAAACTATGGTTCCGGACACCTGGGCCATGTTCCACATGCAAGAATAATAATGAGGACTATATTCCTTATGAAATATAGAGGAAAAAAATGACCAAGAGAGGAATGTGCTAGACCAGCTGAAAGAGAAAAAGAGAAGAATAGGCTAGTGTCAATCTCTTTTCAATCTGTAAACTTGCACTGAATTACAAGGAGCTCAACACCATCGTGTCTAATTGAGAGAGAAAGAGGGCTTGAGCAAGACAGTCGATGGCATTTCTAAGGTAAGATTATACTGCACTGTTGAGATTGGTTTGAGGACTGTCATTGATACACACACAAATACTCAAGCACACACAGACTATCTATCGGCATCCTCTGTGCGGGGGTTAATTGATCCCACAGCACTGATACCACAAAGACTGGCAGCATCAGACATGCTCTGACAAGAAAGCAGAGGGTTATGAGGGAAAAGATAGAACGTGAGGTGGAGAGTGAGAAAGATAATGAAGAAATGCAGGGAGGAAAGGAAGGAAAGACCCAGAAAGACAACTCAGACTGGACTGTTTGGCCAAATTACCCAGACTCACTCAGTGATTCTACAGACACAACACAGCACATCAACATGCAAGGAAAAATGGAGATGTATGGAGTGATTTGTCGGAAGAGAGATGATGACAGGAATAATTTACATTTATGAAGATTTATAAAGGCGCAGGCATATCAGTTCTGTATACTTGCACTGCAAAAATGCCAATGCAAAATCTAGTCACTTAAAATCTAAATTGTATAGTATATATAATCTGCATAGTATACTGTAAAAAGGTTTAGTAATTAGTGTCTTCTTGGTAAAAACTAAATACAGCTCTGGAAAAAAATTAAGAGCCCACTTAACATTGCAAAATCAATGTTAAGCGGTCTCTTATTGTTTTTACAGAGCTGTAGTTAAAACTATATTAATATTGGTTAACTGCAAGCTACCTTTTAATACATGGTGAAAATGATAAAAGGTTTAACATTGCATATGTATTTTTTTCTCTGTAAAACTGCTGTCAAAATAATGTTTTTATTTTTATTTTTTTAATGTAAAACAATGCGTTTTTTCATTGTGTGTCCCTGTGCACTGTGTATGACGAGTATTGGACAGGCCACTTATGATGGCTTTCTACTTAACGACATGTATTATCCTGGTAGTTATCAGTACATTTTAAGGTAAAAATATGATTTTTGTAGTTTAAGTAGATAATTCAAGTAGGTATATAAACATTATATCACTTAAGGTTAAAACATATGAGTAGCAGTGCAACATGTCTGTATATCAGCATGGCTGTGATTAGGCCGTAGGTAATCACAGCGTGCTGATATACAGCCAAACCGTATGGCTATGAGTGTGCTATTGCCTTTATACAACAGTTCGACAAGTGAGTAAATAAATAAACAACTTTAAAAACATTATTTCGTGCAGAACTACTTCCTTCCGCCACGGATTCAAAATCTCAAGTTGACAGTTTTTTGAGCCCAAGCCTCTGTTACTAATTCTAAAACGTCTTTAGAACTAGTAACGAAGGAACGTTGAGTTGCTTCATTGAAACTTATTGTATTATGTAGAGTACAGTATTATGGTATTATGAAAAGAGAGAGAGAGAGAGAGAGAGAGAGAGAGAGAGAGAGAGAGAGAGAGACAGAGAGACAGAGAGAGAGAGAGATTGACTTAACGAGTGCATTACCTGAACCTAATATTCTTCTGGTAAATCTTATATTCATAAATCACTGATTCAAAAAAATCAGTTTGAATGTCTGCTGAGGAAAGCGATGTATTTGTGTTTGTCCTTTTAACAGTAAGAGGATTACTGTTCTTATACTGTTCAACATTCTTATTTCCTTGTTTCATTTCAATATAAAAGTCTTTGCTACTCACTCATAAAACAGTCTTTGCTGCCATCTAATAGTGTAATAATGTAGATAACTTTCACTGAAGCCGAAATCACAATCACAAAAGGACCCTTTTCCCAATACCAAATATGGTATGCTATTTATATAAAATATGACTTATTGATCAATGCTAATTAAAGAAATAATATTAGCCATTATAAAAGTATAAGAGTTTTGTACAATAGAAAATAAACACAGGCAAACAGTTCAGTCAAAAGTACAAAAGCAGCTTTATAGTAGCCTACAGATTTTAGTTAAATAAAAATATAAAGTTATGAAACTGCCCTTAGCCAAATAGATTTTTCTCTGGAACAAGTAATAGATTAATAAGATCAAAGAAGATGAAACTGTTCTCTCTGTATATAAGTGCTGAACAGCGAGAGACGGCCTGAAACTCACATCTGCGAAAACGCCTAATCAAATTGTAAAATAGGCGCTATGTTTGTCACATAGTTGAGGTCTAAATAACTACATTCTCGCCTAAGAAACTACATTCTGACACAATAACAGTAGTATTTGTAAAAAAATATGACGGATTTGCTCGACCGCCATGACAGTCGCCGCAAACGGAGTGATACAAGCGGTGAAACAGTACCAGTGCTGATACTGGGAGAATATCACACAGTTGGAAAAAGCTCTCAGCCAATCAGATTTGAGAACCAGAAAGAACTGTTGTATCAAGGCACATATATGCCATCATGCAATACTGGAAACATTGTGACCTTTTTCTACAGTGAATTTCTGGCAATCACAAACAGGGGTCTGTTTTTTTGCCATAAATGTAACTGGATTTTTTTTAGTGTCTTTTTAGACATGCTTGTAAAATTTGTCAAATGTCAAAAGGACACATTTAAAATTAATAACATAATATTGCAACAGTAATTTGTGGCTTATATATACAAAAAATAAAACTGATGTTAGTGATACGGGTATCAAATCATTTCAACATGACAATATTTGCTTTGTGTTAGGTCAGGTACAACAAAACGTACTCTATTTAGATGCCACACTGTACATTCATCCAGTTAGCAGACAAAAGCGATACAGAAGAGGAAAGTACAAAAAAGAGAGGTAGACGTTGTTAACATTCAGCATCTTGACAGCAGTGCGAGATAAGAAAGACACTCTGCATTCACCTCACTTCTTTGATTGTTCTGTAGGAGAATACTGTATATGAGAGAATCAGCGGCCTACCCAGTACATTTAGATTTTGTTTTGGCCTCCTCTATACATTAATCATTGAATACTTACAGAAGATCAAAGTATAGCTTTGAGGTTGTAAAGTTGCCATAGAGTCCGTCATCAATTTCTTCGCAAGGTTGATATCTTGCAACTTTTTTATTCATGTACGCGCACACACTTGCTCAGATGATAAATTCTCACTTTGAGACTGGTTTTTGCTTCTTAATTTAAAAAATTGATGTTGTTTAGCTAATTCAAAAGAGAATTTTGTCTTGGAAATATGATGATGTTCCACATTGTAGTATTTATGTGAGCTTAATTTAAACAAATCCAATTTCCCAAAGCTAAAGTAGAGGAAAGATATAAATATCTTTAATACACATGAAAAAAACTAACAAAAAAACATCTTTTAAATAAATGTGGTTACCTGAAAGCTCATTACTTCCAAGAAGCCACAGGCAAATATGAGGTCAGCAGATGCTCTTCTTACTCCTCATTAAAACCAGCTGTTTGGCTTCTTCGTTTGTGCTAAGCTTGGGCCGCACATCGCACAACATTCACAGACCTGCAAACATTCCCATACGCACAAACAAGCGCCCTTGAACATATGCTAGGAGCACAGACACAAATAAAGCAGTAGCTCCAGAGCTGCAGGTCCAGCAGGCAGAAAGCCCCTGATTAACAAACCAACACTAATTAAATCACAGACTGCTAAATCATGCCCGGTCAACTGCTCAAATATAAACACATTCCACTAAACTCTTCATCTCCCTTCCAGTTTCTTCTAACTGAGCTGCCAGTCTTAAATCCCCAAAATGAAAAAGTGAATGAGTTGGGATTACACAGCTAATGCAAGCAGATGAAGGAAAGTAGAGCACAATCTCCAACTCAGAAAGGATTAAATCACCCCGGATTTGTGCCTAAAGTCCCGCTTGATGCATGGGGTTCACCTGGAAATGCAAAGGACGCAATTATAGGTGAGAAGTAGGATATTATTTGGTAAAAGGACCCATGAGAGTACCTTCCCAATTTCCCTCCTTCTCTCCATCCTCACGCACACACACAAAGACTTAAATTTCTGAGCATTGACTGAATGACTTGTATAAATGGAAAAAATTATTCGAAGCCAAAGGAGGTACGGAGAAGAAAATCGTGATTTGATGAACAAAGCAATATGCACAACCAGCTAAAATTTAAGACTTGAACTTAATTGTAAAATTGCTGCCAACCTGCAGTGATAAGCTACTGCACTTTTTTTTTTTACTTTGAATTTAACTAAGAAAATCCTATTTAAATTACCATAAAATGATAGAAAAAGTCAAATGGATGCAAATATGCTGTTGATGATGAGAACAAAACATTTGCATAATTCATATTAAATCCTACTGGTGTGATTTTTCTTCTTTTTTTCAAATTTTCTGCATTTATCACCCAGATGTGCATGAATACATTTCTCCATCACATTGCATCCGTGCAGCACCCGCGGTTTCATCTGCTCCTTGGCTCGTGACAATTACACGTCACACTTTACCTCGAGTGACAATTAAACTTTGATTCCTGTGAACTTTGAATATGTAATGAGGGAAGCAGATTATGACGTGTTCAATCTGAGGGGAGAGGAGGAGGATTTGGATACATTTTTTTTGGGGGGGTGTTCAGGTGAAATGTGCCAGCACGCGCTGGAGACACTGTCACGTACTGTACAGGTGGGAAGGGGACCAGGGCATATAGTCATATATTGTACAGATATTTGGATTAGCCACGGCGCACTCACCTCGCTTATCTTGTACTTTTATAGTTATCTCCACAAGCGGCTGCGTCTCTCGGTCGAGCCGCCTCGATATAACCAAATCTCCGCTGTCCCGACTCACGGTGACGGGAGAGTTATCCGCGTCCGGTTGAATCAGCTCAAAGCTGGCGGACTGAAACCTCACCGGGTGCAGGTTCATTATGACGGAGCCAATACTAGCGTCTTCGGACACGGTGATAAGCACCGGCTCCGGCACGGAGCGGGACTTTCTCGGGAGTCCATTATCGAACTGAGAAAGGGCTGGCCATTGGCGCGGACTGATCTCTACGTCCATTTTCTGACTGGTCCGAGCGGGCCAGCCGTGGTCTCGCGCAAACACGCTAAACTTTATGGGCTGCGCGAGACCGAGAATCGAGTCCACGAGGAGGATGTCGCCGGTTTTGGGCACTACATAGAAACTGCCGTTTCTCGGGAGCGCGTAGTATATGAGCTCGGCGTTTTTACCACTGTCAATGTCCTCCGCTTTCACTGTGTACACCACCGACCTCAGGGCCGTGGCGTCGTCCAAAGTTATTTTCACGTCTGCATGTTGGAAAGTGGGCTCGTGGTCGTTCGTGTCAAGCACGTCCACTTTAATAGAAGCAACTTCGGCCACGACGCGCTCGGCTGAAGCGCAGCTCTGACAGCACAGCGCGACACTGAGGAAATATTCAGCGCGCTCCTCTCGGTCGAGCACGTTAGAGGTTTTCAATAATATGTGTCCTCGCTTGTGGTGGGCAAAGACGTGAAAATCTTCACTCCTGTCCCCCAGGAGTTTTAGGTGCATCCCGGACTTGGCGCACCATCTCTGCGGGTCGATGCGCTTCACCGGGATACTCAGTCCGTTCACTTTTGAGCCAGGTGGAGAGTTCTCAAACACATGCCCGTGAAAGAAAGGTATTCGTTCGTCCGTCTTATTTCCCAACACAAAAGTCATACAATACGGCAACAAAATAGTCCAAAACATGATTGCAAGTTTACAGCGCACTTCCTGATTTCAAGCGACAGTGTTCATATAGCAGACCATGGTGCATGAATTCACTCCTCGCCCGTTGGACAGTGATCCTCCAGAGTCTCAGCAGCAGAACTTTCCCACCGTCGCCTCGCGCTTCAGCAGCGATCTGCTCGGGCGCGCGCTTGAGCTCGCGGAGTTTCAGAGAGCAGCACTACTGTGATGGACAGCGCCACGCGCGAGGGGGCGGGGCTTTAGACTAGACAGGGATTCCTCTAGGGAACTCATCCCCATAGATTTATTTGGATGAAGCAACTTGTGGGGAGAAAACAACAACAAACAAACACTAAATGTTAGGTTATGGAATTACCTATACGATTAGGCTATCAGACGATGTTCATACATAAGAAAGTCAAATATTCCTGGTGAATGGCAAATTCTTCTTTGGCTTTCATAACATTAAGCACCACACTATATTTCAGGACACACTGACCGAATTTATGCTTCTCAATCGGTGGCATGTATAATGTATGACATGATCAACCTACAAATCACTGTTGAGAAACAGGGTTTTTTTTATCCATGTTTGTGTGCTGAGCTGTAAAATTGCTATGTATTGTCAAATAATGTAAATAGTTTTTAACATCCTCTAAAAACCCACCAAAGATTCTAAAAGCCACCAACATTCGGCACCAACAGAAACTAAAGAAAAAAACATTTTTAAAAAATTAACTTTCAAAAATTATTTAATTCTGCACACCTTAATTTTTTTGCTTTTGTAATAAAAAAAAAAAAAAAAAGATAATTAAAAAATAAACAATGCTATTATGGTGACAGATTTACAAATATTTCCATAACCTTTGTTCATATGTTATGTTCTCTAAGATTTATGCTGACTGCCAAAGATGTTGCACCTTACAAGCAAAGAGCCAAAAGCCATTGTTTAACAAAATTATTTGAAAAGAGTTGTTTGTTGACACATTGTCTTGCATATCACGCATATGACCAGCATTACATATGATGTAACAAGGTAATATATAATATATAACAGCACATATACTGAACATTTAAAATGTGCCTTGCCACGGAAGGCAACTTTTCACCCTCTTCACCTAAACATCTTAGAGGTTTTTGTTTGTTTCTATGTTTGGCTTATTCGCTGAGGAGTCATAAGCCTGATTCCTGTAAAGCCGTAATTAATTCATATTTGTATAGTGTTTTTCAAAATTGACTTGAATTCACTTGACATGTCCTCATATGTTCTGTACTTTCTGAACATGATACTGCATTAAATAGTTTTTAAGTGATGACTTGTTCCAGTAACAGCCTTGAAATGTTACAGCAGGCTGGTGCATTTATGCATTTTAATAAGGCCACACATGCCATCAGTTTGAAAAAAATAAATACTTCACAGTATTTCTGGCATTAGTACCATTACTATTACTCTAAAATGTGAAAAATAGTAAGGTAACACTTTACGATATGGTTCAATTTGTCGGCTGATCCATTAGTTATCATGAGCTATCAATGAGTGTTAGTTTTTAACATCATTCAGTAGTCACGTTTGATGTTTATGGTTATGGTATTCATGGTTAATTGATGTTTGGTCATCATATATTTACTAATATTAATATTAGTAAATATATTTTTGGTAAATGACACCATCGATCAACTTGGCAACATATTGGACTGCTAATTAACTTGACATTAGGATTCACTATCGGTCAACTGACAAATATGTCACTTTATTCCTTTGGAAGAAGTAATTAATTCTAAAGAAACAAATGTATTCAGTGAAACACAGGCCTGTGGGAAGTAGTGACCCCATGGAATGACGCTGGTCTCAAACGACATGCTGCTCCAGCCCCTCCAGAAACTAGTTGCGGATGAGCCGTTAATTGCCTTGCGCAGCGTCCTTTTTAATACGCATTGATTTTTTTTTTCTCCCTCTCTGCCACGTTAGACTAGAGGCAATCTGTCTGTGGTGGTCTGCTTTCAATTTTCAATTAGAGATTTATCTCCTCAATTGCTCTGTAATAATATTAACCTGGCCCAATGCTAAAGAAGGTGGATGTTATGAGCGACACAAGTCCACAACACGTTCCTCATCAACGACAGACACATGTCTATTGTGGCAGCCCTAGATAAGGAAATAAAAACAGCCGGTGGGATCAATACAAAAACATTCGATTTAAAGTTGGAAACATGCCATTTAGAATTCAGAGCAAACACAATTTACCAATAGACAGAATGTGTAAATTGTATTAGTGCAAATATGGTATGTCAGCAGTGTAGTGTTGGATCGCCTGACATCCATCTGAATTTTAATAAACGGTTGACGCTCTGAGAAATGACCGGGGTGAAAACCTTATTTAATGTGGGTTGAATATATAGAAGGAACATTAATGCTTTAATAACTTAATTTATTTGAATGGGCTAATTAGCTAGTTGCATCCCGCTTCTTTAAGAGATTTCACTCTTAACTGAAGTTTGATTTGATTGAAGAAGTTGCTTCACAATAGATTTGTAACTTAACCATGCTGTTTTGAATATGCTATGAATACATCTATACACAACACCGATGTTGATAAATCACTGTGTGATGTGAAAGAAGTTTAATGACAGGAAAGCAATATGGTCTGTAATGGAGAAATGTCACCCAAAGAGAGAGAGAGAGAGAGAGAGCGTCTGAAATTGAGAGTAGTGAGAGATGTGTCTTTCCAAAGCTGTACGGAGTAGTACGAAATAGAGAAACGTACATGCAGAAAGAAATACTGAGAAAAAAAAAAATGCTGAAATTCCGTCACAAGTTCTCTCTCCACCTCTCCGTCACTGTCACTCACTCACATACTTACTGTCTCACAGCACACACACATATACACACAAACTGAAAACACACGTAAATGTGCTAAAAGAAAAAGAAATGGATTTAACCTGCTAATTGGTTTTACATTTTTTTTGTTTTGTAGGCTTTTTTCCCAGTAATTATCTGCACAGGCTGACTTTTGGGAAACCTTGCCAAAGTGCAGTGAATGGGAGATTAGCACATCTTTTGCAATGTACATATGTGAGCAACTATATGGTATTTTATTAGGCATGGTTAAGCCTGACAGGTCCACATACTCAGTCTCCAGCGTTCTTCAAGCTGGTTCACTGAACTCCATTATAAGTGGATCAGTGGAAAGCCTCACTGTCATGGTTTCAAGCAAGGGCAAATGCGACCACTTTTGTTTTCTGTGAGTGCACATGTACTTTGTACTTTTTAATAAAAACAAAACAATGTAAAAGTTTGTCCTCTGAAAGACCAAAAGTACATTTAAAATCAGCAGCGGAACGTGTTTTGAAATTGTTTTTAATAGTCAAAGGACTGAGTGGAGCACAAGACCTATGAACATATGGGACATAATTTGTGGGCATCATTATGAAATTTCAATATGGCACGCTAAACAAAATACTGGGAAACACGGAGTGGAGAACAAGCCAAATTATACATTCTTGGCTCTGAAAATCTACCATTTTTTTCCACTTTTTTTTTTTTTTTTTTTTTAACAAAGCATCAAATAATTATTTTGATTTGAAACAATACTTTCATGGCACATTACCCTTGACTATCCATGACATTCAATAACATTTGTTCCTTTATTGAGGAAAGCTCGTAAAAAATGTGTCAAAATGCGTGATAGAGTTTTACGTCTTTGCCCTTGGCTTCAATGGTTTTACAATAACAATTTGGCTTTGAGGCATAAAACCTAATGATCGGGTCTGTCATATTTGCATATGCAGAGAGGTGGGGGTTATTGCTTTCTGCGAGATGGCGGTTACAGCGCATAATTAGAGAGTCTAGCAGTTAGGTTCCTCATCAGCGGCAGGGCCTCGGCAGCAGAGCAGAGTATTTTCTGTTAATGAGGCTTGTCACCGCTCGCTTTTACCCTCATCTCCTCTTCGCAGCTCACCCAAGACACTCCAGTACGTTGGCTGGGTGTAATCAGCACACAATCATGCTCATTACATCCCTTACCAAAATAAACCTCCTCTAAACGTCCTCATGACTAACATTCCTCTCTAGCTGGGGAGGGGGGACTGTAGAAGGGGCAATAAAGAAGTCTATAACATCTGTAAGGTCAGGTTATGAAACAGAACCAGATGTTTATCTCCTACTTATTGACGTCCCTTTCATGGAAAGTCTGTTCACTCAGCAACCATATTTGCAAAGCCTCTGGGCAGCTTTTACAAGCCAAGTGCTATAAACTTGAATGGGGAAATCCTGAAATCTCAAAAAACGCTTGCCACACTCACACTTAAATAACATTTAAAATCAGCAACAAAATCTGATATGAACGGTCCCATTAAAGGGATAGTTCACCTAAAAATGAAAATTAGCCCATGATTTACTCACCCTCAAGTCATCCTAGGTGTATAAGACATTTTTCTTTCAGACAAACACAATCAGAGTTATATAAAAAAATGTCCTAGCTCTTCCAAGCTTTATATAATGGGTAACTTCTGCTAACTGTCGTAAGTTTGTTCACGAGAGACGTATGATGTAGGATGCAGGTGTAGCACAAGTTCTGGTGATGAACGCGGAAGCGCAGAGAACTCGCATATTCCCACCGGAGCGTCCTACATCATATGCTGGAACGCCAGTCTCTCATGAACGAATTTACGAGTTAACTGAAGTTAGAGATTACAGTTTGTAAAGTTTTAAATATGGATATTTTTCTTACACAAACGCATCGATTTGCATCAGAAGGCCTTTATTAACCCCCAGAGCCATGTGAATTACTTTTATGATGGATAGATGCACTTTTATGGACTTCAAAACAGAAATAGCCATTCACTGCCATTATAAAGCTTGGAAGAACCAGGACATTTTTTAATATAACTCTGATTGTGTTCATCAGAAAGAAGAAAGTCATATATACCTAGGATGGCTTGAGCATGAGTAAATATTTTTTAATGATTTACTAATTTTCATTTTTAGGTGAACAATCCCTTTAATGTTACTTATGCCCAAATAGCCCCACATATTGTTTTTGTTTTTTATATTTCAGGTTGGTCCAAGATTCAAGATTCAAGATTCAAGAGTTTTATTTGTCACATACACAGTTATATACAGAATATACAACCGGCAGTGAAATGTAAACAGGTCCGCTCCATGGACAGTGCAAATTCACAGTTAAAAACACAAGGAAGAAATTATAATAGAAATAGGATATAAAAGTACTCTCTATATATATATATATATATGTCTATATCTGTAGAATTATAAATAATCAAGTCAAGAGAAAAAAAAGGTAACAAATAAGGATAAAGTGGAATAAAATAATTGAAGTAGACTTTGCAGTGAGTAAACTGTAGACTTATAAATATGTGGTTAACAAATGTATAAAGAGTATAATGTGCAAACAGGTTTATGACAGGTTGTTACACAGTAACAACGAGAACAGAAAGTGCAGTGCAATGTCAGTGTATCGATGTTTATCCTGAAGTGAAGTCACGTGATGTTAAGTGACTGAGTTCAGGAGTCTGATGGCCTGGGGAAGAAGCTCCTCCTGAGTCTCTCAGTTTTGGCCATCAGGCTTGGAAGCGCTACCAGATGGTAGCAGCGTGAAATGAGGGTTTGCAGGGTGATTAGAGTCCTTGATGATCTTGGTAGCTCTACCTTTGCAGCGTTTGGTGTAGACGTCCTGCAGAGACGGAGAGCTGACCCTGAGATACGCTCGGATAAGCGCACTACTCTTTGCAGGGCTTTGCGGTCATGACTGGTGCTGTTCCCATACCACGCTGTGATGCACTGAGTTAAAACACTTTCTATCGCCCCTAAATAGAAAGTTTTCAGGATAGCTGGTGAAACCCTGAATTTCCTCAGCTGGCGCAGGTGGTACAGTCTTTGCCTGGCTTTTTCACCTGTGTCTGAATGTGAGCAGTCCAGGTCAGGTCCTCGGAGATGTTTACTCCCAGGTACTTGAAGCTGCTCACTCTCTCTACTGGTGACCCGCTGATCATGAGGGGGAGTATGTCCGTTGCTGTCTCTTCCTGAAGTCCACAATCATTTCTTTGGTCTTGCCAACATTCAGAGAGAGACAGTTGTCCTGGCACCATGATGTTAGATGCTCCACCTCGTCCAAGTATGCCGTCTCATTGTTGTTGGAAATGAGGCCCAGGACAACAGTATCATCAGCAAATTTGATGATAGAGGTGGAGCTGTGTGTGGACAAACAGTCATGCGTGTAGAGAGAGTAGAGCAGGGGCTCAGGACACAGCCCTGTGGAGCTCCCACACTCAGGGTGATGGAGGTGGAGGTGGACTGGCCTATTCTCACCACCTGAGGCCTGCCAGTGAGGAAGTCCTCAATCCAGTGGCAGAGAGAAGGATTCAGGCCGAGATCCAGGAGTTTGGAGGTTAGCTTGGTGGGAACTATGGTGTTAAAGGCTGAGCTATAGTCAATAAATAGCAGTCTTACGTAGTTCCCACTTTTGCTGTCGATGTGAGTGAGGGAGGAGTGGAGGACATGAGAGATGGCATCTTCAGTCGATCTATTGGGACGATAGGCAAACTGAAGAGGGTCCAAAGTGTCAGGAATGAAGGCGCAAATGGTGTTTTTAATGAGTCTCTCAAAGACCTTCATGACTATAGACGTGAGAGCCACTGGACGATAGTCATTTAGGCAAGAGGGTTTACTGTTCTTAGGGACAGGGATGATGGTGGATTTTTGAAGGAGGTGGGGACCACAGATGTAGCGAGGACTCATTAAAGATAGATGTAAACAACCCGGTGAGCTGATCAGCACAGGACCGCAGAACACCGACCTGAAATACCATCGGCCCAGCAGCTTTCCTGACGTCCACACGCTTGAGTGCTCTCCGAACTTCATCCTCCGAGACAGAGATCACGTGATTGTTGCTGCTCTGAGTAATTTCTCTAACGCGCCACTTGGCGGAGTCGCGTTGCCGCGGTTACAGTCAAAGCGAGCATAGAAAGAGTTTAACTCGTTCACGAGCAACGGATCAGCGTTCACCTCTGCAGAGGATTTAGATCCAAAGGAGCAGATGGACCTCAGACCTTGCCACATGCGCCGCGAGTCGTTGAGTTGGAAATGAGACTCCACTCGGTCTTTATAACGGAGTTTTGCGGCTTTAACTGCTCGTCTGAGAGCATAGCAGGACGATCTGTATTCATTCATATTCCCTGAATGGAGACCGGCGTTGTAAGCAGCAGTGCGTGCGTTCACTGCGCGCTGGATTGAATTGTCCACCCACGGTTTCTGATTTGAGAAGGGCGTTATTGTTATTGTTTGCGTGGCTTGCTCTGTAAGCGTGTTGATGAAGCAAAGCGCCACGTCTGTGAACTCGCCACGTCAGCTGAACTCGCTCGAACATGTCCCAATCCACATCGCCCAGAGCTGCCTGTAGCGCGGTCTCTGAGTGGGGTGACCAACGCTTAACTTCCGCCTCACCGGGGTTCCTGGAGGAGCTTTTGTTTGTATTCGGGAGTGAGGAAAATGGCGGCATGATCCGATTTGCCAAACGCTGGAAGTGACCGCGCTTTTATAGGCGTTCTAAACGGAGAGTAGCAGTGATCCAGTGTGTTTGCTCCTCGTGTGGGGCAGGAGACGTGCTGGTGAAAGTTTGGCAGGACTTTCTTTAGGTTTGCTTTGTTAAAATCGCCCGTGACAATGAATGCCGCGTCGGGATGTTGGTTTATGACGCCGCTGGCAACATCATGAAGGCCAGATAAAGCCAGCGCTGTGTCTGCCTGCGGTGGGATGTAAACTGGGCGGTCGCGACAACCGCAGAAAACTCCCTAGGCAGATAGAATGGGCGGCAGATGATTGTTAAATGTTCCAGATGAGGTGAGCAGGACCGCGAGAGAATGGTGATGTTCCTGGGATCGCACCATTTCTTGTTGATCATGAAACACACTCCACCGCCTTTGGATTTACGGCCTCGGCTGTTCTGTCCATCCGAAAAACAGAGAAGTTCTCCGACGGCGTCACAGCTGTGTCCGGGACCGCGGGCGTGAGCCATGTTTCAGACAAACAATAGATATTACAGTCTCTCATGTCCCGTTGAAAACTTATCCTGGCTCTAAGATCGTCCATCTTATTATCCAAGGATTGAACATTTGCTAGAAGAATGCTCGGGAGAGGAGGTCTGAATGCCCTTTTCCTCAGTCTGTTACGGATACCAGCGCGTTTCCCACGGTGTTTCTTTGTTCTACGCCGCTGGCTCTGGCCATTGTTCAACTCGGCGTTCCGAAGAATCTCAGATGGCCACAGAGGATCGGCGAAAGTGTCCTGAAACAGTCCAGTGTAGAGGTAATCAATGTCCAAAAGAGTTTTGCTGTCGTAGTAGATCAATGCAGATGATAAGTTTGTAAAAACTGAGAGTAAAAGAAAGTAAAATAGTAAATAAAAGCAGTCTTCGCGGAGCGACCTGAACGGCGACCAAACACAGCGGCGCCATTTTTGTATTTCCAGACAATGCACATGTGGAGCCCTAAGAGCGTGTCTCAAGACACTGACTATTTCTATGGGAACTGAGCTTCTAAAGGCAGCTGCAATGACTGCTAACTGGCAGTGGCAATTTATTTAGAAATGTATTCAGAAAAAGGAACTTTTTCTACCACATTGGGTGTTGCACTTTCTCCCAATTATAGTAATATAAGTGCACCATCTTGGTGTATGTAAAGTCTTTAAGGTCCTCAAGTTTTAAATCCCAGTACAAATTCGGTGTAAGTTTGTACAGAGATTTTTAATCAGATTCACTGCTCAGGTTTTGTGCCCTCCAGGGAGTGATATTTTGAGCCAGACCATCATTCGGTTGGCAGGATATTCTGGTCAGCTGGTCCTGCATGCATTTTACTACATAGGAATTTCTCACTGAAGCAGAAACGCCCTACCTGTGTCCTCGGTTCCCTTTAGGTCTTCATTTGGCTAACAGAAGCACAGGTGCCATACAATGGGTGTCTGGATCGCCTTCATTGGTGGCGGAGACTAAACCTGCAGTAAAACAAACAAAACAAGAGAAACATGATTAAAGAGGCGTGGGTAGAGGTAGGATCAGAGGTAGGATTTATGTGAGGACAGTGCCCTTGTGTTGGTTGCTTCAGTTCTTAGCCAATAAGCTAGAACTAAGTTTCCATATCCTATCCGCTCACTCCCCCATTCCTTTCTCCTGAAATAAAGAGAACTGGTGCTGAAGTGGAAAGCGACAGAGGGTTCCTTCTGTATGTAGTCTGCTTAGAGTTAAATAGTAGACATGCAAGGCTGAGTTGCTAGGATGTCTGGAGGAAGCTCCAGCTTTTGAAGGTACTAAATTATCGTAAGAGGTTAATGCTTATTTGGTTCTGCTTCCTCCCCTACACCCCGCAGGAAGGGTCATTATACAATGTACACAGTATACAACATTACACAAAAACATTAAGCAGCAGTTATTTTTAACAACATTAATAATAAAAATGTTTCTTCTGCACTACATCAGCTTATTAGAATGATTTCTGAAGGATCATGTGACACTGAAGACTGGAGTAATGGCTGCTAAAAATTAAGTTTTGTCATCACTGGAATAAATTACTGTGCATTTTAAATGTATTCAAATAGAAAACAGTTATTTTAAAATGCAACAATATATCACAATAGTTTTTACTGTATTTTCTATCAAAATATGATAATATATAACTTCCGACAAATGTTGATATACTGTATGTATATGTGTGTGTGTGTGTGTGTGTGTGTGTGTATGTGTGTATGTATGTATATATATATATATATACATACATACATACACACACACATATACATACAGTATATCAACATTTGTCGGAGGTTGTATGAATTTAAAACTAAAATCGGCTTGTTTTGTGAAACTTAGAAAGACAGAGATGTTGTGAAATGCATATTAATTCTTTAAATATTACATTTTTAATTGTGTCATGTTATTTGGATTGACAAACAAAGACTGTAGCTCAGCTTTGCAAAAACTTGCTCTAGCTCACTAATAACTTTGCATGTAAACATGAGACTTGGACCAATGCACAACCACCCAGAACACCCTATAAATCACTCAGAACATATTTGCAACATGCTGGCAACCAACAACAACCATCAACTTATCATCATGTAAGCTTGTTCTAAAAGGTCAAAAACAGTTTGTTTGTTTTTTTTTCTTCAGAAAAATTAAAAGTCTCATATTCTTCCACTCGTGTCTGACTTGCAGCATAGATGTTTAGTAAAGACAGTAAAGCAAACAAAACATGAGTGGGCTGTTCTTCCATAGCCAGCAATACACACACATTCACACACTTCTTTAGCAGGCCACCCCTGTCCAAGTCATTAAAAATCCAGAGTACTGAGATGGACATTTTAAAATGTCACCACTCATATAAATAAGCATTTTAACATTGTTGCCACAGTCACATTGTTGCCATTCTGCCTAGACCAATTTATCTACAGTCATCCATTCTAAAACTCAGACAAGCAAAGGATGAACCAAAAACCAGGGCTATTTTATAATACAACACCAAATAAATAGTTTTACTTGTTCATCCATCATAGAAAGAAAAATGTGGACTGCACTAGCCCTGTTTGCAGACAGTGTGTAATGTGTCAACACATTGTGCCTGATTTCATTCCTTCACAGGCAAGTGTTGCATATGCAGTGTTACTTTGACCTATTAATTAGGCAAAACTGGTGAGGCTAATTACTATGGTGAGCGTGAAGTGAGATTTCAGGTGCATGACTACAGCATGACCACAAATACACACACACCTGAGTGAGTCAATGGAGCATTTGACTGCATCATGTCCTTCCTTTTCCCACTTTTCTTTATACGAGCAAGAGTCTTGAAGCTAATCCTCCTCTCTTAATTATTCCACCCCTGAGGATGGCTGGAAAATGGCCTGCGCCACACCCCCAACCTCCAGCTACAGGATTTTAGCTTATATGCTGTTCCACACACTTTGCCCATCTCCCTCCCTCAGTCCTGACAAGCTGGCTTTATGAACAGGATAATCTTCTAATCTTTTTGTTGAAGCATACAGGATGGAGGAGGAGGGGGAGGGGGGTCAATTATTTTTTTGTAGTGAGGGGGAGAAAAAGTAAATTCATTTCTATAGCTCATGCAATGTATTCTTGTTTGTCAGAGGGGCATAAAAAGCAGATGCTCAGAAGAGAGTGTTTATTAGATGAGTTACCAGAAGGAAAAAGACTACAGAGCAAGTGTAGTTTTCCTAGTAATGTGTAGTACTGCATGATCCTTCAGGCTTGTGTTAGTCACAGTGAGCTGTCAATCATCCACAGTCAGAGCTATATACATTTATACTATAGACATAAGACTAGACAGTACATTTTTCACCGCAACATGTTTTATTACACTACTGTATATAAAATATTAATATGCTTAAAGTATACTACTACATAGACATTTAGCAACAAACCCAACCACTACCCCTAAAATACACACAGACACACACACTCACGCACTCTTAGCTGTCCATCGTGTTCGATGATGACGCTTGCTCCAGGGATGGGGAGTGGGAGGGGGGTGGGTTCAGCGACATTGCCGCTGGTGTCACTTCTCATGGGCGACGAGTCCAATCCTTCAGCGGCATACTCTTCCGCAGATGGAGCAAGGGAAACCAGACACCAGGGGGGTACCAGCCCGCTGGCGGCTGGAGCGTTTTGCGGCCATTAGTTGACTGTAGAGGACTTGACGAGGCAGACGGTGTTCAGGCATGCGTATAGTGTGCCCTATCCAATGCAGATGTTTTTTTGGCCACAGCTGCTTTCATGCAGATTGAGCCAGTATTGCTGAGGATGGCTGTGTGGGGGATTCAATCTTCCCAGGACAAATTGAGGATCTTCTGTAGGCAGATATGGAATGCCTCTAGGCTGGTTAAGTGCTGACAGTATGGGGTCCACGACTCTGCCCCATAAAGCAAAGTGGAGAGACATACCGAGTTGTAGACAGCAACCTTGTTATTTACCTTCAGGTTACGGTTTTCAAAAACCCTGCTGCGTAGGCATCCAAAAGTTGATGAGGCTTTATTTCTGAGTGGAGCCAAGGTAGGTGAAGTGGTCCACTGTTTTAAGTGGAACACCATTTATGTGAAAACTGGGGGGTATAGGGGCGGGGGTGGTGAGATGGAACATGATCTAGGTTTTTTGAGTGTTAACCTGTAGACCAAAGGATTGATACAGACTGGATATTGTGTTATGGGCGTGCTGTACAGAGTCCGGGCTGTGGGCTATGACGGCACAGTCATCAGTATACTGAAGCTCACAGATTTGGCAGGTCTTTGTCTTTGTGCGGGCCTGGAGTCGACGGATGTTGAAGAGGCTTCTGTCAAGTCGGTATTCCACATGGACACCGTCTTCATGCCCCATGACATGATGGAGGAGACAGGTGATGGCAGAAAGGAGGATGTTAAAGAACACCGGAGCCAAGACACAGCCTTGTTTCACCCCAACGTTTACCTCAAAAGATTCTGACTGGAGTTCTCCCATGAGCACTCTGGCTTGCATCCCATCGTGCAACTGCTTTAGGATGCTGAGAAACTTGGGTGGAATCCCAAGTTTAGAGAGATGTTTCCAGAGCAGCTCACGGTTGATTGTGTCAAAAGCTTTGCTGAGGTTGATGAAAGCTACATAAAGGTCTTTGTGCTGTTCTCGGCTCTTCTCCAGCAGGTGCCTCAAGACAAAAATCATGTCTGTAGTGGATCTAGACTTCCAGAAGCCACACTGTGTGTCTGGAAGCACAGCTACTGAGATGTGCTCAGCCAATCTGCTGAGCATGATCTTGGCCAGGACTTTCCCTGCGATGGAGAGGAGAGATATCCCGTGGCTGTTGCCACAGACTGCTGTCTCCTTTCTGCTTGTAAATGACCACAATGTTTGTATTATTCCAGTCCTGTGGGAGGGTCCCATGTTCCCAGATGTTTTGGATCAGGAGGTGCAGATGGCATGTGAGGATGTATCCTCCTTGTTTCAAAACCTCTGCAGGGATTCCATCGGGTCCAGTACATTTGTTGTTCCTCAGCCCTACAATAGGCTTGCCAGAGTTCTGAGTAGAGTTGTGGGGTATCCAGATGCATGGTTGGTGGCAGGTCTGACAGATTATCCAGGATATGTGGGTCAGCAGGGTTGGTGTGTGAAAAGCACCTTGAAAAGTGTGGACCCATCAGCTAATCGGACTGGAGCAATCACCCGTTTCCTGGGGCCATACAATGCTTTAAAGGCATCGTAAAAGCCTCAAGTGTTATTGCAGTCTGCCAGGTTCTGGATTTCTTGTGCCTTTTGCACCCACCAGGTGTTCTCCATAGTCCAAAGGGCTTGCTGGGTTTCTGCTCTTGCAGCAGTGAAGGAGGTTATAAGGGTGGGAGATCCAGGGCAGGACAGGAGAACTTTGCAGGTTTCATGCTTGGTTTTTAGGAGTGACTGTAATCAGTCCTGATGATGTTTCCTTGATTGGCCGAGTGCCTTTGAGGCTGTTTTATAAATAGCCTGGCGCAGAGCTGGCCAGTCGGCTGACTCTTCCGGGATCTTGAGGTTTTCAGCAAGGAACTGTCAGAGGTTGTCTTTGGTGGTGTGGCTGTTCAGCGCTGTACAGTTGAGTTTCTTGTGTGAGGCTGTCTTCGAGCTGAGAGGTTGAATGCTCATGAGTAGATTGAATCTCCCGAGTTAACCCACGTGGCTGTGGGTTTGCCTTCTTCCGCCTTCCCAGCCATTGTGATGGTTCTCACACCATAATTTTCCACCTGTGCCGCCGTTGGGGTCTTCACTATTTACCTTCTTAATGCTAAGTCATTCTTAAGTTATACCTTAAGCTGTACCTTAAGGTTAATATGTGTTTCCTGAAATGTTCTTAGTTAGGTATACCTTCTGTAAGTCATATGTTCGTAAAGGATCACTGGTCTGGACCACTCTTAGCTATACATTATCACTGTTGACAGTAGTAGTAGTAGTCAGTTTATTGTCACATCGCCAAAGCACATGTGCCTTGGAGAGTGAAATTCTTGGGAGCGTGCTCCAGACAATTGCAGTAACAGTTAACATAACCATACAACCTTAAGCAGGTAAAAACAGAAAAAGTGCAATGTGCACATACATATAGTTAGTACACACAGTGTACTATTGGACATACTTACAGTCAGTACTACATTACACATTATACTCTGAAAGTACATGCATACAGTTAGCACCACGTTAAACACTATACACATTAAACACTATACACATTAAACACTAAGCACTATACACATTAAGCACTATACACGGAATATACACATTAGACACTATACACATTAGACACTATACACAGATATATACACATTAGACCCTATACACAAACACAATACACAGAATATACACATTAAGCACTATACGCATTAAGCACTGTACACAGAATATACACATTAAGCACTATACACAAGAAACACTATACACAGAATGTACACGTTCTACATTATTGACATTTGTACGTATAAAATGATGATGATTGTATGTGAACTGGATACAGAATGTCATGAGTGTGCATCGGATGTATCCAGTGGTAACCGGTAGATAGTGCGGTGATAAATGAAGTGTGTGTATATAGTCCAGTGTTGACTGTTATAGTTGAGTGCGGTGTGTGGCATGCCATATTGTGGGAGTATGCTGTAGAGAGTATTAGTTTTGAGCGTTCAATAGTCTGATAGCCTGAGGGAAAAAGCTATCCCTAAGTCGGCTAGTGCAGGATCGGATGCTGCGGAGACGTCTTCCTGAGGGCAGCAGAGAGAGCAGTCTGTGGGACGGGTGGCTGGAGTCACTGATGATCCTCCGGGCCTTCCTTGCACACCGCCTGGTGTAGATGTCCTGGAGGGAGGGAAGCTCACCTCCAACAATGTGGCTGGCAGTTCGCACGACCCTCTTCAGAGCTTTGCGGTTGCCAGCGGTGCTGTTTCCGAACCAGGCCGTGATGCAGCCTGTCAGGATGCTCTCTATGGTGCACGTGTAGAAGGATCTGAGGATGCTGGGGCTCATTCCAAACTTCCTCAGCCGTCTCAGGAAGAAGAGGCGTTGATGTGCCTTCTTCAGCACTGCGTCGGTGTGTGTGGACCAGGTGAGATCCTCACTGATGTTGACACCGAGGAACTTAAAGCTGTTAACCCGCTCCACTGGTGTCTTGTCGATGGTGATGGGTTTGTGTTTTCTGCTCCGTCTCCTGAAATCCACCACCAGCTCCTTGGTCTTGTCGGTGTTGAGTGAGAGGTGGTTCTCCTGACACCATTTAGTCAGAGTGCTCACCTCCTCTCTGTAGGCCGTTTCATCGTTGTCGGTGATCAGGCCTATCACCGTTGTGTCATCGGCGAATTTGACAATGACGTTGGAGCTGTGTGTGGCTGTACAGTCATGTGTGTACAGGGAGTACAGGAGTGGGCTGAGGACACAGCCCTGAGGAGCACCAGTGTTGAGGGTCAGAGGGAATGATGTGTTGTTGCCCATTCTGACCACCTGACTTCTGCCTGTCAGGAAGTCCAGGATCCAGCTGCACAGAGATCTGTTTAGTCCCAGAGTCTGGAGCTCGCGCAACAGTGTAGTAGTGGGCACTATGGTGTTAAATGCCGAGCTGTAGTCCACAAACAGCATTCTCACATAGGTGTTCTTGTTTTCCAGGTGGGAGAGAGCAGTGTGAAGGGTGAAAGCAATAGCATCATCTGTAGAACGGTTACTACAATATGCAAATTGTAGCGGATCCAATGATGAAGGCAGCACAGAGCAGATGTGATCTCTGATGAGTCTCTCAAAGCACTTGCTGAAGATGGGTGTGAGAGCAACGGGCCTCCAGTCATTTAAGCAGGTGGTTTTGCTTTTCTTTGGTATTGGCACAATGGTGGATTTTTTGAAGCACGAGGGAACCACAGACAGACAGAGGGAGAGATTGAAAATGTCTGTGAAAACACCGGCTAGTTGTAATGCGCATGCTCGGAGCACGCGGCCGGGGATGCCATCAGGACCCGCAGCCTTCCGGATATTTACCCGTCGGAAGGATCGGGTTACATCCGCGACGGAGACGGTGAGTGCACTCACATCTCCTGCAGCAGCGCGGAGCGCGCTCTGTGTGGGCGGTGTTGTGAGCCTCGAAACGAGCATAAAAGTTATTCAGCTCATCCGGTAGAGAGGCGGCAATGTTCACCGTAGCTGGTTTATTCCCTTTAAAGTCTGTGATGTTATTGATTCCCTGCCACATACTTCTTGCATCGTTGGTGTTGAATTGATCTTCAACTTTGTTTTTATATTGTCTCTTTTGCGGCTTTGATGGATTTCCTGAGATCGTAACTGGTTTGTTTGCAATCATCAGCATTACCGGATTTAAAAGCAGATGTTCGTGCTGACAAGGCTGCTCGGACATCGCTATTTATCCACGTTTTTTTGTTGGGGTAGATACGGATTGTTTTAGTCGGCACAACGCCTTCTACACACTTCCTGATGAAACACGTTACAGTCTCTGAGTACACCTCTATGTCGTCATCAGAAGCTGCCCGGAACATGTCCCAGTCCACGTGATCAAAACAGTCCTGTAGTGTAGCGCCTGATTGGTCCGACCAGCATTGGATTGTCCTGAGGGCGGTGCTTCCTGTTCAGTTTCTGCCTGTAAGCAGGCAGGAGCAGGATGGAAGAGTGATCTGATTTGCCGAAAGGTGGGCGCGGGAGAGATTTGTATGCATCCCGAAAAGGAGAGTAATAGTGGTCCAGTACACGATCACCACGCGTGTTGATGGTGATGTGCTGAAAGTATTTTGGGGCTATTGTTCTGAAGTTGGCTTTGTTAAAGTCCCCCGTAACAACAAACGCTGCTTCTGGGTACGCGGTTTCCCGCAGTACCCTTCGCTACTCCTACCACTGTGCAAAAAGCTTCTTTGCATTCTTTACATAATTCTGAAGTTGTAATACAGCCAGTGTTCATTTAGGCTAACTGAAGTGTTTTCATGCAAATAATAAAATTGTCATTACACTGATGGTTGTTAACTTTTTAATTATATTATCCAAAGGTACATCAGCTGGCAAACCATTAGGCAGTAAAGTCTTAGGAGTCTGTTTTAAAGGGAATTATTCTGTTGGGGAAACTATGGCAGCGATACAGCGAAAAGTTGTGCTACCAGGAGACAGGCCGTTACACAAGGAGAGCTGGACAGAGATGTAGAAGGGCAACTACCCAGCATCAGGATTGGTATTTGATACTTTGTGCAAGAAGGAGCACTGCCATTGCCCTACAAAATGACATCCAGCAGGCTATTGGTGTGCATGTTCATGCATATAGACTTCATCAGGGTGGCATGACGGCTCGACATCCTTTCATGAGTGTATACTTGAAAATTAAGCTTTGTACCCGTTATGGTTGAATCACGGGAACAGACACCAGTCGTTTTACCAAGAGATCTATTTTTATTATTTTTATATGTCAGACATAGTAGAAACATTGAAAAGTTATTGTATCATGCCAGCTGTATGTGTTTCTCCATTCCTCGGTTCACACTGAGCACATATGATAGACATGGAAGAGTCTAGAGATGCCATGGGAAAAGTTATGCTGCATGCAACATCACCTAGCATGACCGGTTTGGCGGCGGATGAAATCCTCAGAGCCATTGTCAGACCTTATGCAGGCGCAGTGGCCCCTGGTTTCCTCCTGGTGCAAGATAATGCCTGGCCTCATGTGGCTAGAGTGTGTAGGCAGTTTTTAGATGACAATCTGAGCATCCGAAGCTGCCAAGTAGCACCACAGACTGTCCAGGAACTCACTGATGCCCTGATCCAGGTCTGGGTCCTGGACACCATCCCCATCCCCATCTCATGGCATCAGACGTTGTCGTGAGTGCATACAGACACGTGGGGACCATACACACTACTGACTTACATTATGAGTTGCTGTGATGAACCATGCAAGTTGGATCATCCTATAATTTACAATTCTTAACAAATTATAGAATGTATATAAATAAAGATTTTCAAATTGAATATTTCATTCATTGAGATCCAATGTGTGATTTAAGTGTTCCCTTACATTTTTGAGCAGTGTATATTATGATAATATAAATTACATTTTCAAAGGCCAGTGAAGGCATACTGCCAGATAGTGTAGCAGGCTGAGGCATGATACATTTGGGCATGAGGTTGAGGGTTTGCGCAGTCATTTCAAAATTAAATAAAATATCCTGGGTTGGATTTAGGATTTAAATTCTCATGCCATCAATATAAACCAATTCAGCACCACCACCAATGAACAGCACCTGGTAATGTCTCACACATATACCATAAGCAACCTCCTATGGTATAGTTCGTGGAACAAGCCTAAAAAAGTATACATTTAGTTAAGGTCTTTGTAGAGCATTAAGAGACAATGTTATCAGGAAATACACCCTTGACCATTTTAGTCTTCCACAAAGCGATTTATTCTAAAGAACACTGATCCAGACCTAACTAAAACACCTTGACCGAAGTCCAGATATTGCTTTCTTACATGTCCACATCACAATGTGAAATATTAGCATTGTGTCCACCCAAATACATATATTGGGTAGAGTGGGGGAAAATGCCCCATTACTGTTTTTCCCAAAATAACCACTAGATAAAATCAAGATACATTTTTGTTGTTGCTATGTTGACCAGAGCGATGTAGAAGTTTTCGCCGCAAAGCTTACACTGGTGAAGTACTTGAGAGAAAACGGATTTCACGTTAAGGGATATAATTTTTAACAGTAAGAAATGGGTTTTAAAGCTTGTTGTTTTGCAGAACAACACCGTTTTATACAAACCCGATTCCAAAAAAGTTGTAGCACTGTACAAATTGTGAATAAAAACAGAATGCAATGATGTGTAAGTTTCAAATTTCAATATTTTATTCACAATACAACATAGATGACATATCAAATGTTTAAACTGAGAAAATGTATAATTTTAAGGGGAAAACAAGTTGATTTAAAATTTCATGGCATCAACACATCTCAAAAAAGTTGGGAAAAGGCCATGTTTACCACTGTGTGGCATCCCCTCTTCTTTTTATAACAGTCTGCAAACGTCTTGGGACTGAGGAGACAAGTTGCTCAAGTTTAGGAATAGGAATGTTGTCCCATTCTTGTCTAATACAGGCTTCTAGTTGCTCAACTGTCTTAGGTCTTCTTTGTCACATCTTCCTCTTTATGATGCGCCAAATGTTTTCTATGGGTGAAAGATCTGGACTGCAGGCTGGCCATTTCAGTACCCGGATCCTTCTTCAACTCAGCCATGATGTTGTAATTGATGCAGTATGTGGTCTGGCATTGTCATGTTGGAAAATGCAAGGTCTTCCCTGAAAGAGACGACATCTGGATGGGAGCATATGTTGTTCTAGAACTTGGATATACCTTTCAGCATTGATGGTGCCTTTCCAGATGTGTGAGCTGCCCATGTCACACGCACTCATGCAACCCCATCCCATCAGAGATGCAGGCTTCTGAACTGAGCGCTGATAACAACTTGGGTTGTCCTTGTCCTCTTTAGTACGGATGACATGGCGCCCAAGTTTTCCAAAAAGAACTTCAAATGTTGATTGGTCTGACCACAGAACAGTTTTCCACTTTGCCACAGTCCATTTTAAATGAGCCTTGGCCCAGAGAAAATGCCTGCGCTTCTGGATCATGTTTAGATATGGCTTCTTTTTTGACCTATCGAGTTTTAGCCGGCAACGGCAAATGGCACGGTGGATTGTGTTCACGACAATGTTTTCTGGAAGTATTCCTGAGCCCATGTTGTGATTTCCATTACTGTAGCGTTCCTGTATGTGATGCAGTGCCGTCTAAGGGCCCGAAGATCACGGCATCCAGGATGTTTTTCTGGTCTTGACCCTTACGCACAGAGATTGTTCCAGCACTGTAGATGATGATAACTTCAAACTCTTTGCAATTTGTTCTCTGAGAAACTCCTTTCTGATATTGCTCCACTATTTTTGGCCGCAGCATTGGGGGAATTGGTGATCCTCTGCCCATCTTGACTTCTGAGAGACACTGCCACTCTGAGAGGCTCTTTTTATACCCAGTCATGTTGCCAATTGACCTAATAAGTTGCAAATTGGTCCTCCAGCTGTTCCTTATATGTACATTTAACTTTTCCGGCCTCTTATTGCTACTTGTCCCAACTTTTTTGGAATGTGTAGCTCTCATGAAATCCAAAATGAGCCAATATTTGGCATGACATTTCAAAATGTCTCACTTTCAACATTTGATATATCTATATTCTATTGTGAATAAAATACAAGTTTATGAGATTTGTAAATTATTGCATTCCTTTTTTATTCACAATATGTACAGTGTCAACCTTTTTGGAATAGGGTTTGTATGATATGAGAAGAGCAAGGCCTGCAGTTATGGAGTACTTGTTATTTAAGGAAAATATAATTATATTTTCAGAATGAAAGTTCCAAACCTAGTCTGTGGGGGAGGTGAGAGGGGCGTGTTTTGGTGAGGTCTGCACAAATTGGGGAGACGAGCGGTAAGTAAGTAGCTCAAGTGCATGATGATAAACACCTGTGTCTGCTTGCAGTAATTGGCGCAGAAAGACCGGATAAAGCCACGCTGGAACAATGGCCAGAGAGCGAGACCAGCTGAGGACTCGTGGGTGGAAAGCTGAGGAGAGCCGGACAATACTGTGTTTACAGAGAGAGAGTTCATATGTTTATGACAGAGCATGTGGCGCAGGTTTGTGTTGTTATTGAGAAAATAAAACCCACAAGTCTCAGTTTAACGCCAACCCGGTCTTCTTCCTTTCTACCAACAATGAATTTAATTACACTGGTGACGAAACCCGGGAAAGGAAGAAGAGTGCCGCTGCCATCATGCAGAATCCGTCAGGATCACCATTTGCGGATGTCATCCAATTGCTCAAAGGACCTGCACCAAGAACACCACAAGACATTGCTGGACATGAGGGAGGACCAGGAACGGCGGTTCCAATCCCTTGTCCGTGCCCAGCAGGAGGACCGTAAACTGTTTCAGAGCTGGATGGACCAGGAGATTCGGACCAAGGAAAGAGCCGCAGCCGAAGTATCGCCCATTCATGTTCCTCTGATAAAGATGGGAGCCCAGGACGATCCCAAAGCATTCCTGGACCTCCTTCAGAGGACGGCAGAGGCATGTGGCTAGCCACAGGATCACTGGCCAGTGCATCTCATTCCCCTACTGACTGGGGAGGTGCAGATAGCGGCTCAGCAGCTTCCGGTCCAGAGCCTCCTGATCTATCAAGACCTAAAGAAAGCCATCCTCCAGTGAGTTGGCCTCACCCCTGAGCAACATCGAAAGTAAATTAGGTCGCTGGATTTAGGGGAGTGCGGCCAGCCTTTTGTGATGGCTCAACAGCTCCGGGACATGTGCCGCAGATAGCTGGAGGTCGAGGGAGGCGACGTGGACCAGATCATCGACCAGGTGGTACTGGAGCAGTTTATGGCACAACTGCCCAAGAAGACGGTGCAGTGGGTCTAGTGCCACCATCACACGTCGCTGGACTCGGTCATCCAACTGGTGGAGGACCAGATGATGGTGTGCCCCAGGGTTGGTGAACCCCTTCCATCTGTCTCGCTCCCTTCCTCTTTTCCTGTCACTCCCCCCTCTCCCTCGTCCTCAATGATGAGACCTGTCCCTGTTCCCAGGTCCCACCGGAGCCTACCACCGAGACCAATGCCCTGATGGAGAACTGGAGAGACGTCCACCAGTCAGGGAAAGTAATGTGTGAAGCTGGTAATGCTGTTTGTGGAGTTGTTTAATCCTCCTCTGCTCTGATCTTCAGTGATTTAATGTCGTCTTTTATCATCAGTTGATTTCATATAAAGCTGTGGCTGAAGTCAGTTGTAGTTCTTGTGTTGCGCTTTCCTTCAGTGATTCTACTCATTATCATCAGGTGTTCATGACTAATGCTCAATCATCACTTAATTATCTCATTAACGTCAACAGTATTACTTTAACTCAGTAGTGAGCACACGCATGAACACTAGGAAGTCTTAATTTAACATGGGTGTTTTCTGTGTACTATTACACAATTCTTAACTGTTTAATTTACGTATAGCTGGCATATATGGATCACATTCAGTTTGTTAATTTATTTATGTTAAAATTATGTAATCCAAATGCATGGAAAATGTATATGCAATTCAAATACATAAATCTTATGCTTTATGTTTCTTTTTAGTCTTTAAATTTTAATGTGATACTTAGCGTACTGCTTTTCTATTTATATTTATTAAAAAAATAATAATTTGAGCATTGTGTCATTATCACAGGCTAAACAAACAGTGCCTCCTCTAACCACAGACTTGTACTTGTCCTCTCTCATTTTGCAGTCCACTTAATTTTGAACAGTTTCATAATTCTCTGCTAACCACAGGTGCCAGCGTTTTCCTGTAAAAAAAACAAAAACAAACTGCGTTTTCCTGGGGGTTTTTTACACTGTAAAAAAAAATCCCCATAAAATTTACGGTAAAAAACAGCAGCTGTGGTTGCCAGAACTTTACCGTATAAAATACAGTAGTAATGTTTTAGGTTTTACGGGACAGCACCATATAATTTAAAGGTTTATTATGTGATAATTACGGTTAAAAACATTTATTTTACAGTTAAAAACTGTATAATTTAAAGGTTTATACATTTAATTTAATTTTACAGTAAAATACTGTTAAATTTACAGTTTTTCAAAGTGAAAAAGAACAAGTCATTGTGTAATTTACAGTGAAAAACCATAAATTGACATTCCCAGAATTCCGTGTGACACTTCACATTTGATGTATTTCATTGAAATAACTATATTTCTTCTTAGTTTTTTCTAATCAGTTATGTACATTAAGGTTTTATGTTACATCTAATGTTGTTAAATTAATGTTTATTGCATTTTTAAAATTTCATGTGTTACCATGATGGTGTTTAGTGTTTGTGTGAATGACACTGTGCACCTTCTATATATTAATGTTGTCTTTCTAAAAGCTGTTGTTGAGCTTTCATCACCACTGTGATTTGTGGTTGTCACAACATATCAAAGGTACATAACAGATATTAGTATTTCAAGAAGGTGGTAATTTAACATTATTTCAGTTAATGAAAAACATTTTTTTACTGTAATTGTGTGTACACATAATTACAATATAAAATTATACGGTTTTAAACTGTAAAATAAACAGTTTTTAACTGTAATTATCACATTGTAAACCTTTAAATTATATGGTGCTGTCCTGTAAAACCTAAAACGTTACTGCCGTATTTTTTACGGTAAAGTTCTGGCAACCACAGCTGCCGGTAAATTTACGGGGGTTTGACAGGGATTTTTTTTACAGTGTAGAGTGATACTTCCTTATGAGAGTGTGTTGGCATTAACAGGTTATGTGCTCCACAGACATACCTCTCTGTGTGTGTGTGTGTGTGTGTGTGTGTGTGTGTGTGTGTGTGTGTGTGTGTGTGTGTGTGTGTGTGTGTGTGTGTGTGTGTGTGTTAGTTATTGGTGTGATGGCCCCTTCCAGGAGTGCAGGGAGAATAATTGATGCCCACACACTCAAATAAAGAAATGCTCTACATTCATTATTGCATTTATTAATTTTTGCATTGATCCATTGTATTATAAACTACCAAAGTTTGAATTACACATTGATTTTTAAGTCTTAGCTCTCTTTGCATCTTGTCACTGTATCTCTACCCAAAGATTAGCTTTCTGAGTTGTTTTTAAATGTTTTCCAGGCTCCAGCGGATCAATCTATGAGAGGCCCTGATGACCTGATGAGCTTTGGTGAAGGGAAGATATGGGTTGTTTTTCCTCTCTGTTCTGTTATGTTCTTTCCATTCATTTCGACTGCAGACTATATAGACTCAGTGACCCAAAATTTGCAGATATGGAAGTAAATTGCCTGCACCTGCATCAGAACTAATAGCTAGATACAGATAAGTCTCTGGAAGAGTTAATTTTTGTAGTGTTTATAGAAGTTTTAAAAACCTTTAGTATATGTTAGAAGATATATGCAATGCCATGATTTTTTGCACATGCAAATAATTGTTAATTTGTTCAGAACTGTGGAGAACACCAAGTTTTCGGTAAACTGAGTTTAATGCAATTAGACTGATTAAACTGATGGCTGATTTTACTGCAACAACAACAGTTCTATGTAAATGTTTTACTAACATTATACTGTACATCATACATCCCATCCAATTACATTCAGCTAAACGCAAATAGTCAGGTTTGCAAGAATTTTTTTTTTTTTTTATCATTTCAATGTCTTTCCTTTTCTTGATGGTTTGGTTTGTCTACATAGTCTACCTTGTGCTGTTTCTTGTCCATGTCCTGTGTGGCAATGAAAGCATCCTGATTTCATACATAATGGATACTTGCTTCCTTATTATATCCAACATTTTCCCCCAGTATGACTGCTTTATGCAAATTCAATTCTGACATTTCCTTTGCTTTAGAGTCCATTGCCGTGTTCAGTGTTTTTAAAGTAAGGTTGCCCATAGACCTCTTAAACTATAAAGTAAAGATCAAACCATGTACTTTCTGTTCTAATTGATAGTACATGTGTCAATCTGTCAAACTGAAATATTGGCCATAAAGTATAGCCACTCTACTAAAATGCACAAGCAAGAGAAACACTCCAGACGGCTGAGTTATTAATATGTGAGACAGGCATTTGCAACAGCAACTGCAAATATATTGCACAAGCGTGTAAGCAGCTGCTATTTGTACAACATCATCTTATTCTCTCTTGCAATCTGTATAAATTAGTCATACTGGGGCTTAGATTTGAAAAAAAGTAATTATAAAAGTTAATTGGTAAGACCATATAAAATTAAAATGTCTGGCCCAAAGATTATTAAAAATTCATAGATTTCTATGAAAAATAACATTCCTAAATAAAAGCTCCTAACCTGAGATCAACAAATGTGTGCCTATTAAGCAGAAAACAGCAGCCTGCAAATTGTAACAGGCTCCCGTTTTTCTGGTGTCTGAATGACTGTCTCCAGTGGTCTCGCTTGTATGACTTTGTAAAACGGCAACACAAGAGCTTTCTGTATTAACAGGGTTTGAAAAACTCTCTGATCCACCATTTATTGATCAATCCACATCAACCGCCACTACAGCAAATCCCAGGCTGTATAACAAGGTCTAAACCACCCAGGTCACGATGTTTTAACCCTGCTGGTTCTGTATCTTCAAACAAACAATCAGATTCAGAATGGATTTTTGTCCTTGAGCAAACACTCATTATAAACAGCTACTGTATTTACTTCATTTGAAATGACAGGCCTTGTTGACAGTCGTGCTATTTATCACGAGGTGCGATGTAATAGTACACTCTGCAATACGATTTAAAAGGCATATAGCATTAAATTATTTTCTGCCATGAAGCTTATTGTCACAGTGTGTTTTGGGTTATGTTTCATGTTCTTAGTTTATCATGTTTATGGTTCATGTTTTTAAGTTTGTCATGGTCTTGTTACCTGGTTTGTCATGGGATTCCCATGCCCTCATGTGTTCTTGTGTCATGTCAATGGTTCATTGTTTAATCATTGTTCACAGGTGTCCCTTGTCTTGTCATTAGTCCTTGTGTATTTAAGCCCTCATGTCATGTGTCCTTGTCTAGTATTGAATGTTACCTGTAACCACTGTTGGTGAGCGTCATGTCAAGCCAAGTCTTTGTTTTATGTTTTGGATTTTTGATTAAAACTGCACTTGGGTTCAGCAAACTTCAGTGGAACTCATTTGTAACACTTATCTAGTTTGAAGTGGTCTGAAATACTGATTGTTGTCTGAACGTAGCTAAAAAGAGCCAATTATTTTTGTGAATTTAAAATTGAGAAGTCGTGTTTACTTGTAGAATCTATGGAAATTTGCCCATTCCAAACACAGCATGCAAACATAGGATAGGTGAAAATTTGTCATTTACTCACCCTCATGTTGATCTTAAGCATTATTTTGTGGAAAACTCTGGGTTCTGTCTATTATGTTCACCAAGGCTCCCTTTATTGGATCAAAGAAAAAATGTGAAAAATTTCTAAAATTAGTAAATCACTTTTTTTATATATAATTTTAAAAATGTATATGAAAATACATTATTGTGATGGCCATTTTTTCTTTAATTTCTTATAAATATTAAACTTTTGCCACCCGCTCCAAGTGGGACTCGAACCCGCGTCCGCCGGCATGAGAGTCGGACGTTATAACAAGGAGGCTAAAGGCTACAACCATAGTGTCAGTTGCTAGAGCATCTCTTGAGATCAGAAGAGTGAGGTTTACACGTGTAGCAGATATCAGGCGGTACACTCAGGACAGGAGCGCAGAATTTATTCCCCCTTTAAAGAATAAAATGAGGCAAAAATCAGCAAACACACCGGAAGGCCTACTCTCTCACTCCTGCATGGCAAAACACACGTGTGAATGAAGCACTAAACGTCACATCACGTTTTGAAAGTATCACTTTCAAAGGGAATTCGCTAAATACATGGATACACATCGTACTATACATCAAATTAATACAATATGCACTATAATAAAAGTTACAGAGAAAGTAAATAAAGAACACTGTAAGAAAGCAAGAGGTGCCATACTTCCCGTGCGCATTCACAGTCAGAATAAGCGCGGACGCTTAAAGGGGAAGCGATAATACTTCCTAAGGTGCGCCACTAATTAAGGCCCCACCTACAACAATTGGTAGGAACTCCCGACTGGAACCATTGAACATTAAACATGAATAACAATAAAAGTTTTGATGAAGTTAACACATTTACAAAAATATTTCCTTCAGTACAAATAAGGTAAAATAAAATAATATAAAAGTAAGATGATATAAAATAAAAAGTCACAAGCAACTGGCTACACTCACACAGCAACTACTAGCTGGCCTCCATTACACATTTGCATATACTGTACATACATGTAGTCAATATAATGCCACATAGATTTGCAAAATAATAAAGTATTGCAAAAGAAAATAAAGTTTTGCAAAACAAAAATAAAGTATTGAGCAAAAAAAAAAAAAGATTTGCAAAAGGAAAATAAAGTGGTTTCATTTGCAACATTACTTTTATTCTGCATTTCAGTCAAGTGTGTGCTCGCAATACTATTTCCAATTTGCGCTTCAATTTTCTGTGTTGCACTTCATGGCATTATTTTGACATGGGGGTGGAGTCAAGAAACTGGGGCGTGTAAAGCGGACAAGGTCATGTCTCCCTCCATGTGACATCATCTGCTCCAGACGCAGAGCAGCACAGATGAAGGCACAATGGCTGAGAGGCATGCGGGTGGATCGTTTCGTTTCCTTGTACTGGCTATTTTCAGGCAGTTCATGTTAGCCAGTAGCCTCAAAGACTAAACACCACATTAACTGATCACTAACTTCTTTAACTTAAGCAAATGCTATTAATACACATTTAGTTAACAAAACGAAACTATAAACATTTTAATGCTATAAAAGTACACGCACACTGAGAGGAATAAACAGTAGATGCTGGCTTTTTTCAGACAGTTCACGTTAGCCAGTAGTCTGCGGCTAATAATAAACACCACTTTAACATGATCTCTAACACATTAATACACATTTAGTTAACAAAACAAAACCATGCCTGTTTTAATGTTAATAAAAGTGTGATTACAAGGAAACGATCCACCCACATGACTCTCAGCCTTCATCTTTGCTTTAGTGATGTGTCGTTCATGAACGATTCGCTCATTTTGAACAAATCTTTAATATGACTCGAGAACTACAGTTTGTCTCAGAGAGCGGTTTGTTCATTTTGTGTTGACCGCGCATGTGCAACATCCCATATGTTGTGTACAGGAAACAGAATTGATTAGTTCATCTCTCGAGTCTTCAGGTTCGAGTCATTCGTTCATCAAGTCCCAGCCCCATAGGCAAGGCTATGCAATCACCGGAAACAGAAAAGATTAGTTCATCTCTCACCCAAAGTCTTCGGGTTCGAGTCATCTGTTCAAGTCTCCATCGGCTGAATGCAGAAACAGAAATGATTAGTTCATCTCTCCAGTCTTCAGGTACGAGTCTTGTTATTTTGTCACGTGACATCCCTTATGACAAATAACCATGGTTTTATTATAGTAAAAGTGTAGTAACCATGTTTTTTTGGCTAATTGATTACCATTTATATAACCGCAGTTTTACCACAAATACCATGGTTAAACTATGGTTAGAGTAGCAAAACCATTTGTGGTTACCATGGTTTAACTACACCAGTGGTGGGCCATCAGAGCCAGCAAAGCATAAGGCTGCTGGCCTAATCACTGACTTAATCAGAAGTTTAAATTTTAATATATTACATTTTCCATGAATGTGTGTTAAATTATTCCCAATAGTCTTATTTTCTTAATTTCATAGCTTTTCTCTTGGTTGCTGCTTCAAGTAGTGTTTATTTTTCTTCAGAATCAATAATGCTGGTGCCTCTAGCTTAAAATGAATGGCAATGAAACTGTGTGCTTTAACCAATCAGATAAATCACTCCGATTTAAACAGCCAATCAGATTTCGAGATGGTGTTTCCGGGGCCATCTAGCAGGCGTACAATAACGTCTGCATTTTCGCGTCCTTTGATTGGAGCATTTTTTCAAACCCCAATGGCTGACAGAGGAGAAGTAATTAATGTATTAATTAACATACTTACAAAGCCATTTTCAAAATTCCCGCGTACGGCCTTCTCCAGCTGCACAGTCACGGAACACGATTCGATCTGTCCCGGGTAAAAATGAATTAACTGCCATCCGCTGATTTTGCAGTCCCACGGATCTCCTTGATTTATTTGAGAGCATGGGTCAGCTGCACACATTGGCATGTTTTGTGTACAAATAATCAGCCTAGTTTGGTGAGTAGGCTATAATGCATTTTATTTAATTTTCTTTTATATCCTACAGTCAAGTTCAACCCTGGGCTGGCTAATCCGTGCCCCGTTTTTGAATAAATCATGAATGTGATTTATTTTTTCTTGTTTTGTTATTAATATATTATTTTCAACATGTTCATACAGTTAAAATCATGAGTTTTGTGGGTTTAAATAAATTTGAATGAAAACTTTGTATTATCTTTGAACCTCACCTGAAATAAATTTGTCATACTGTTGGTAAGATTCTTCAAGAACCATTTATGCTGTTGCAGTTTCTTTCCTGTAGAATTTGCACAAAAAACCCCGCACAATTTGGGTAGCTAAAAAAGGTAACTAAATGCATGGAAAACCCTGAGCGGATCAATGCTCCTGTTTGATATATTATATATATATATATATATATATATATATATATATATATATATATATATATATATATATAATATATATATATATATATATATATATGATATATGTGGCGCAGCTGGCTGCAGTGAAAGGAGACTTGTTGAATTGTGTCAATTTGGTTTCCTGCGTTAATAATTCTTAAATTATTTAATAATTTAATAATTAATTCTTGCTTCATGTATAATATTAATGGTTTCTATATCCATGGCGTCATGATGATTTTATTAAGAGGTGAATTAATTCAGGTACCACTGAAGGCCTAGGTGTGAAATGCACGGCCGCCACTGAACTACACTAACCATGTTTTTTTTGTTTTTATTTGTAGTAAAACCATGGTTCATTTTCGTAAGGGGTGACCGCTGTGTTGGATACAGAAATTAGTTAATTCACAACCTTACAAGCAAGTGTGTAGTTTTTTTGTTTGTTTTGTTTTGTTTGTTTAGTTCAGTTTTTTAGCTAGTATAATAATTGATTTTCCTATAAAGACTGGACACATTGGGTTGGTCAGAATGGATAGGCATAACATAAATGTTTATTGCACATATCTTCTGATAATTGTATAATAATAAATATATTACAACATGCAGTCAATACCGAATGTATTGTTGTGAGACACTGAACAGGGAAGCGGTCATGTGACAAAAGAATGAGACTCAATGAACTAATCTTTTCTGTTTCCGGTGACTGCATAGTGCATAGCCTTGCCTATGGGGCTGGGACTTGATGAACGAATGACTCGAACCCGAAGACTCGAGAGGTGAACTAATCATTCAAGGCCCAGATCACACATGACGGCGGAAATAATGGCTCAAACCCGAAGACACGAGAGGTGAACTAATCTTTCCAGGTAACAGACGTGATTAAATGTGAAGTGACAAAACAAAGAACGATTTGGATCGGGAGGTGAGGTGAACTAACAGACTGCATACATAGCCTGAAGACCCAGCTAAACAATTAATGAATCATGTTTGGCCATGGCTGCATTAGCTTATAGTTTATTTTTATTCCAAAATAACTAAATGTGTTGGAAAATTTTACACGTAACATTTGAATTATGAATAATTATTATATGAATTATGAATTATGCTGAAATGAACGAAATTACTTGAAAAAGATTTGTTCATTTTGCTGAACGAGATTCAAAGATCTGAGTCAGTAAATAAATACTTTATTCTTTTGCAAATCTATGTGGCATTATTTTGACTCCATATGCATACAGTATGTGTGTATAAAGTTTGGATTTCATATGGTTCTACACCTCTATCTTTATATATTTTTCCTTCCCACTGTCTGCCTGCTACACTTCTCCTTCAACCAACCACTCTGTGTGATTTAAAAGAGCACGGTCATAAAAAGTGACATCATCCATAGCAAGGTAAAATATTAAGATTTCCTAAAGATTTCCCCCCCATGCGATTAATTTTTAAATCTAAAACCCCTAGCTAGGAACTCCTAGGAGGACTTCTAATGGCAAGATTAAATTCTTTGTGAATACGACTCCACATGTAAAAACAGTATGGTCTCGAGACTGCTTATTCAGTTTACAAATTAAATAAAAAGTGCTCTTTTATATCCTAAGCTTTTAGAAGAAATTATTAATGGATATGATGGAAATACCATTAGGCGTTTGGCTCATCCTCCGCACAAGACCTAACATGATCACTAAACGCCTGGGCTTCCTTTCATTAAACTAAGCCCACAGAAGCTTCATGGGACATGTATTTCATTACCACAACATAATACAGTCTTCCCCCCCAATGTATGTGCGTTATGCTTTCACACCTCTGCAGTAAGTTTGGTCATTACAATTCCATGCACTATTCTTTATTCATGCTAATACCCAATAATCTCCATGTCAAAGCACCTAGTTCCATTCTCATTACCATTAAACACACATGCAGGCTCCACTGTTGTTGATTAGTTCCCTAATAACGCTCTGCTCTGTCTTGCCCTCCTGATAATCAAGGCTTGGGCTGAGTGCAGTCATGCTCATCAGACAATAGCCTGATGTGATTGGGCCACACTGTCATTAAAATCCTCCTGCTTTTTTCCCTGACTCATATCCCTCTCTCGAACATTGATACCATATAAGCCGCACTCTCAGCGATAGCTCCCATGCACAGGGGCAGCACCTAAGCCTGGGTCCTAAAGCCCCCACATATTTGGGTCATTCAGAAAATGACCCTCTCATATTGTTGTGAAACTGAGATTGTATTGCTATTTTCAGAAAGAGTAAAATAATGAGTGAAGGGGAATTTAGAAGAGAGCAACATCCGGCCACTGTAATAACAAAGCTAAGCCACACGAAATAGAAAAAAGTTTGTGTGCAAATATACTGTACTGGCTCAAGGATGGTGCAGAGATTCTCAGGACACCTGAATGGCATGTTACATAACTTGTTTACAATAGAGATCATTTAAAAAACACCTGTTTGTAGGGAAAAAAACATCTTCAACTCACTCATTTTCCATTATCCTCTGACAGCCATTACATAGCACAAGAGACAAATATCCCACCATATCCTCTAAGCCATCTCTCCCTCTCCTCATTACACCATCCACTCTTTAGATGGCCCTTATGTACCCACCACACCTCCCTCTCGCTCTTTATCGGTCCCTCTGAGGAGCTGTTTTGCAAAATCACTCTGCATGGCCAGCTCTAACACACATACACAAACATCATCCCATTAACCGTGCCTTTCCCTAACACCCCCCTGACACTACACAACGTGTACATCCTGTCCTTATGACTCTGTCTTTTCATTACCCTCTGCTTTTCCTCTGCTTTTCCTCCCCCTCCTTGTCTTCTTCTGCAGGAGATACACCCTTTAAATGTTAGGGATGGAAAGATTTCTTTTTTTAACCCTTAAATGCATGAATGTTTGGCCAATCATTATTACATATTCGGGTCCTTAGCGACTCTGATCTATATCTAACGCGGATGGATCTCTACCTGTTGTGATAAAACTCTCCTAATATTAAAGTAACAATTACAGAAGAATAAAATAAAGCATATTTTGAAGGGTTCAGTTTGAGCAGATGTTTTATCCCATCATCACTGTCCTCGTCAGCGTTCATTTCCCAGTACATTCAGCATTTTTGGCTCATATTCGCGATCTCAAATTCTCAAAACTATCATTTTAAAAATGTATATTTTGATCACTGACAGCTTCTTCACCAGATCCACCATCAAGTGACTCTAATATGTGATTGCAGTAAATCGCTGAGCCATTTCAAGTTTTGCTGGTGATTCTTCCTATTCTTTTGTTTTCTGCCTGCGGTAACTATGAGTGAAATGTCACTTCATCATTGTGTATCAGACATTGCCACATTGTGGAATAAAGGTGAACTGCACTTATTCAGTCATCAAAGATTCAATTATTGTGCAGAAAAATATACTGACACTGTAACACACCTCAGTCTTTAGCAATTCTATACAATTTTTACAAAAAAATTTATGAAAAAAACAGGCATTCTTTTAGAAAAATAAAATAAAATAAAATAAAATAAAGTGTTATATTGTTTATAATGAATTGATTGAGGAATATGAAGAAGGTTGATGTCTAACTAAAAAATGTATGAGGAGGAGGGTAGTGAATGACGTCCCGGGTCACTAAAGAACCGAGGTATGTTTTTAAGGGTTAAAGAAGCCTCTCATGCTCACCAAGGCTGCATTCATTTAATGACAAATACAGTAAAAACAGTAGCATTGTGTAATATTGCAATGTAAAATAATCATTTTCTATTTTAATATATTTTAAAATGTCAAAGCTGAATTTTCAGCATCATTACACCAGTCTTCAGGGTCACATGATCCTTAAAACAAATCATTCTAATATGCTGATTTTGTGCTCAATAAACATTTATTATTATTATTTTATTAATGTTGAAAAAAGCTGTACTGTTCAATATTTTTGTGGAAATAATTTTTTTGATGAATGGAAAGCTTAAAAGAGCTTTCACTTGAAATAAAATGTGTTTGTATATATTAATGTTCAAAACATTTTTCAGTACATTGTTCAAAAGGTAATCAAGTTACGCTTTGAATATCTCAGTGCAAATAAGCCAAGAGATATCAACTACTACTAAGCCAACAAAAATTGTCAATACAATGGCATGATTTTATATTAGAAATAAGAGAACTTTGAAGTTAACATGCAATTAAAACTTCAAATTTTCAAGAATGATGTAACAATAGTAATTTTGAGAATGAAGTCAACAAATTAATCATGCAATAAAGCCAATTTTACCTTATAATATCAAATTAATTAGTTACCTTTTTTGATTATGTAACACTTTTACAATCATTCCATTACCCCAATCCTGCTCCTTCTCTTCCTCTACCTGTTTGAAACTGGCAAATACTATAGGCTCCATTCTCTCTCCTCATCTTGTGTCTTATGGCCATTGTGTTAGTGATTTCCCACCACCATCTCTACATCAGTTACTCAGAGCTTCAGATGTTACAGGTTCTCTCAGAGTGTTGCCCCTGCTGAGTGCTTTTACCCCATTTCTGTTTTCCCCTCAATTATGAGATCAACTTACCATTGGATTTTATGGTACTTAGAGCACAACTAACCTCCCCTATCCATTTTTCTCTTTCTCTCTCTACCCACACAGCAGGACATTCATCCCTTCTCCCCAGGTGTCCATCAGAAAAATCACTACAGCACAAAAACTCACCCTCTCCATTTCACCCATCAATCTCTCGTTCCCTCTTTCTTTCTGTCCTAACTATCCATCTGCTCTCAGTGGAGGAATACTTCATCTAGCTCACCAATAGATGATCCATTGCTAAATTCTCCTCCCTCAGATTTTCCAAAGGGCTAACAGCTGGAGGCACGCCGCATACACCTCTCCCGCCAACCAGGTGGCACGGGCAGATAAAAAGTGACGGTGAAGCTTTGATTCCCCTCACCCAAAGCTGGCATCTCTGGAAGGTGTCTGCCACCGCGCCCCTTCTCTTTGTATGTCGGGCTCACTGAGCATTGAACAAAACAGCTGAGAGGCCTTGATAACACCAGTCCTTCCCTCCTCTGCTCCAACAACTGTACATAAACAGAAGGGGAAACTCCCAGATTTACAGACAAAACATACATTGATACGTTGACCATGGAATTCTGCCATCAACCCAACTTGGTTCTTTATAACATTTGCCCTTCAAACACTCGTTCACCTGAAAGCAATTGCTTTGAGATTGCGTTGACAGTTTAACTACTTTAGGGTCCTAAACACTGAATGTCACTGTAATTGGAATGAATAGCCTTGCTGTTCAGTTGATATTCAAGCCAAACTCCACATAAAGATCTGTAAAACAACCAAATAAATGAATGCAGCTTTCATTCATTAGGTCTAAAGTCAGGTTGTCTCTCACACAAATAGGTTTTGACAACTGACTGCTGCGTGCTAATTGACACAAGGAACTGTAATTTATAACATGCACACATAGTTTGCTTGCATTCACAACACTCCTTGTTTATCAGACCTGGAGGAGACAAAGGTTTTAATTAATTCACTCTTTAGTTCTTTCACATGACTTGTATCCTTGAACACTGAATGGAAATAACCGATAGTTTTGTCCAAACAACCAATATGAACTCATCTTTCATTATGCTAAAAAAAAAAAAAAAAAAAAAAAAAAAGAACAGCGCATTTGTCATAAAAAAAAGCTCCTTAAAATTACCTAACACTGTGTGATGGCTCCCCATGCCCCAATTAACCACTTTTTTTTTTTTTTTTTTTTTTTTTTGACGAGGTCAAACACACAAAAAAAGTTGAAAACCCTTTTTTTTTTTTTATCCATCTCATCTGTGAACTTTGACAAATGAACAGGCATAGGTTTAACGGACTCATCTGTTCTTTCAGCTATTTTCTATATAAAGCTCCATTGTAAATGCAATTTAATCTCATTTAGCCAATGGGTGAAGAGGAGAGAGGATGCACAAAGCGAGACTCATGATATAAGGCAGGCATGCACTCCTGATAGTGCCCATAATGAGCACAGCCCAAGGGGGACATGGGCCTTTAAGGATCTTTATATCCTTCTATCTTAAGGAGAGAGGGATATAGAGATCAATGATTAATCAAGGCTTAATCTGCCATCATTAGGTCTAAGTGGAAGGGCTCATCATCTCTACTCTGATGCTCACACTTAGACTGCTTAGGCTCTTCTACTCCTAGATGAATGATTCGAGACCTCATCACTCTGCTTCATACAAGAACACTAGGTGATGAAGATGACCTTTTTGTGGAATCCCTTCATATATGTCCAATGTTTGATACGAACATCTGCTGTTGTATGCTTACCTGTTTTGACTGATACAGTTGCAAGAAAAAGTATGTGAACCGCTTGCAGAATCTGTGAAAATGTGAATAATTTTAACAAAATAAGAGATAAGATCTTACAAAATGCATTATTTTTTTATTTAGTACTGTCCTGAATAAGATATGTTACATAACATTTGATCCTTGATACTGTGTGTCGTTCCCTGAATGATCCATGGCTGTTTTTATTTTTATGTTTTTGTTTTTTGTGATGGTTGTTCTTGAGTCTCTTGTTTGTCCTGAGCAGTTAAACTACACAATGTTCTTCAGAAAAATCCTCCAAGTCCTGCACATTCTTCAGTTCCCTTTCAGTCGGTCACGTTCGACGTACGTCGGAACTGACCGACGAATTGGGATCTGTTTTCAGAGACCAATCTACTTCGATTGATGAAAAACAAGCCAATAGACATTGGCATGCGTTTCGCGCATTCCACGCACCGCCCCACAGCGTGGGTATAAATACAGAAGTGGAAGTGCTGCATATCGCTTTTAACTTCAGAGCTTAACGGTTTGCTGTATCAAGCTGTTTCTACGAAGAGTGTTTAGACGAGTCTCGAGGAGGTTTGCTCTCTTACCTGGGTGCTGGTGTAACGGCGCGAGTCAGCGAGTGGCTGCTGCAACATACACTTGTTCCTGTGTTGGTTGGCTGGGCGTTTCCATTCTTTGAGTGCTTACACGCAGGCTTGCAAACGGACTGCTGAGCCGCGGCCATCTCCCTGAGTGGTTCAGCACTTCTAAAAGAGCAACACGGTTTGACCCTGCGTCTTTTTCAAGAAGTCATTCAAACCGTGTTTCTGAATGCGGTTGTTTCCTGTCCTCATTTGACGGCCACGATCTCTCTCGCACATAAACATGTGAGATTGCGTTCAGGAGAGTGTGATCACATCAGCGCACAGTTCATCTTACCTTTCTCGTAAGGGCTTAAGCGGTCAGCGCGCCATGTGCCGTCGAGTGGCTGCCTGACAGCGCGGGTTGTCACGGCAACCCAGCGCATCACTCGGAGCTCTAGATGTGCAGTCGAGACTTATGAAACCTCAAACAGGGTTGAGTCCCTTTGCCTATTCCCTGATCTAGTTCCTTTTCTGGTGCACCAGAAAAGGGCTACTTCGGCTAATAAGCCTTGGTGACCTGAGGGTTACAGTGGGGTTTCCCCACCGGGTACATCTCCATGGGCCCCCACTCCTCTATCGCATCACAAGCATGCTGAGACTGTGTTTGTGGGTGGTTCATGTTCTTTCATGAGAACATGACCATGTCGGCATGTTGTTCGTCTTGCCTTTCTCATAAGGGCCACGCTCACTGACTCACATGCCCGCTGGTATTTTACAGATGGGATTGCTGGTCCTTTAAAAAAAAAAAAAAAAAATGGGGACCTAGCGTTTCATTTGGGGCTCTGGCAGAGGACAGATGTCAATTGCTGCATCGGAGAGAGGGAAATATGGAGCATCAAAAGGGCCATAATCTGTGTTTTCTCTCTCTCGCTATCCTCTGTCCTGCATGCACGAGGGTAGCAGGAGCTGCATAACCCTGGCTAGGTCTCCCCAGGCCGTCTTGCTGGTTCATCTGTACCATCAGATTCGGCTACGCAATTCAGTTCACAGGCCAGCCTCCCAAGTACAGAGGCATCCTCTTCACCACCGTGTGGAGAAGTGATGCCCATGTCTTGTGGTCAGAGATCAATGTCATGCTTGCGAAGGACGCGGTCGAGCCGGTTCCTCCAGCCAATATGAGGTCGGGATTCTACAGCCCCTACTTCATTGTACCCAAGAAAGGTGGTGGGTTAAGGCCAATCTTGGACCTGCGCGTTTTGAATCAGACCCTGCACAAGCTCCAGTTCAGAATGTTAATGCAGAAACGCATTTTCGAAATGCACCCATCCCTGAGACTGGTTCACAGCGATCGACCTGAAGGACGCGTACTTTCATGTCTCCATTCTCCCTCGACACAGACCATTCCCACACTTTGTGTTCGAGGAGAGGGCATATCAGTACAAAGTCTTGCCCTTTGGGCTGTCCCTGTCGCTTCGTGTCTTCACGAAAGTCATGGAGGCAGCCATTGTTCCACTCAGAACGTGGCGTTTGAATTCTCAACTATCTCGACGACTGGCTTTTATTGGCCCAGTCCCAGGATCAGTTGTGCGAACACAGGGACCTGGTGCTCCATCACCTCAGCCTGTTGGGCCTTCGGGTCAACTGAGAGAAGAGCAAACTCTTTCCCACACAGAGGATCTCTTATCTTGGTATGGAGTTGGATTCGGTCAACTCATCAGTTGACACCTCCGGGAGAGTGGCGGTTCCACCCCCGGAGTGTCCAGCTGATATGGGACCTCTTCGGAGCCGTGCAGGTAGACCTGTCACCTCTCCGGACTCGACCCATTTTCAGTTGTACTATTCCCTGACCGGGGGCACCCTCGGCATGGATGCACTGGCGCACAGCTGGCACTGGGACCTACGCAAATATGCGTTTCCTCCAGTGAGCCTTCTAGACACTCCTCACGACAGCCTGCTTTCTCAGGGGCGGGGCACTCTATGGTACCTGCGTCCAGACCTCTGGAATCTCCATGTCTGGTCCCTGGATGGGACACTTAGGTTCTAGGTGGCCTGCCACAGGCAGTGGTAGACACCATCACTTCTACTAGAACCCCCTCTACGAGGCCTCTACGCTCTGAAGTGGAACCTGTTCATTAAGTGATGGATGCTCTTCCCACCAGGAAGATCCCCGAAGGTGTTCGATTAACATCGTGCTTTCTTTCCTGCAAGGTGGGCTGGAGCAAAGGCTGTCTCCCTCCACCCTCAAAGTGTACGTCGTGGCAATAGCGGCGTATCACGATGCAGTGGAAGGCAAGTCCTTAGGGAAGCACAACTTAATCATCAGGTTCCTCAGAGGTGCGAGGAGACTGAATCCTCCTCGTTCAACCTCGGTACCCTCTTGGGACTTAGCCCTGGCACTCAGAACACTTCAGGGTACTCCTTTGAGCCTTTACAGTCTGTAGAGTTAAACATCCTGTCCATGAAGTCAGTGCTCCTGACTGTATTGGCCTCAATCAAGAGGGTAGGGGACCTGCACGCACTTTCGGTCAACTAATCGTGCCTTGAATTCGGGCAGGCCAACTCTCACGTTGTCCTGAGACCCCGGCCTGGATACCTGCCCAAGGTTCCCACCACTCCCTTCTGGGACCAGGTTGTGAACCTGCAAGTGCTGCCCTCAGAGGAGGCAGACCCAGCCCTGGCTTTGTGTCCTGTCCGTGCTCTAGAACCTCAGAGCAGCTCTTTGTCTGTTACGGAGGACAGCAGAAGGGAAAGGCTGGGTCCAAGCAGAGGTTAGCCCACTGGATAGTGGATGCTATCGTCTTGGCTTACCAGTCCCAAGACGTGCCTTGCCCGCTCGGGTTGCGAGCACACTCCACAAGGAGTGTAGCTTCCTCCTGGGCGCTGGCTCAAGGTGCCTCGCTGACAGGCATATGTAGAGCTGCGGGCTGGGCGACACCTAACACGTTCGGCCCATTCTAGTGTTGGCTTGTAATGCCACTCCCACCCTCTGGGCCGGATACTTGCGTCTATTTTCTCCAGTTGTGTTCCCCGGAAATGGCTAATCCAGGCGCCAGGCCTGCACCCGTATGCTTGTGGAATGTGTGTGTAGGCTGGGTATCCATATGTAGCGGTTCTCTAACGGCAACCCCATATGTGTATTCGCTCTTTCGTCTCTGGGGCGTTTTTTCCCCCCTGGGACCAGGTTGGATCCACCCCAGAGACTGCCATATGTAGCACTACCCTGATAGGTTAGTCCTTATGTGTAATCTGCCACCTCTCCTTCCATTGAAGGATGTGGCTCCGCAGCATACCATCTCCCCGAGACGGGCTTTCCCAGCGTTATCCAATAGTCATACTGAGTGGGTCTTGCAGGAACAGCTGTGACTGACCTTCCCTGCCAGGAGCCCTGACTCCCACTCCAACATAGGAGTGGCAGGGATCCCAATTCATCTGTCAGTTCCGACATACGTCGAACGTGACCGACTGAAAGGGAACATCTCGGTTACGTATGTAACCCTCGTTCCCTGAAGGATGGAATGGAGACGTACGTCCCGTCAACAGGTGCTGTGCTTCAGCTGAAGGCCGAGTCACTTGTCTCGGCTCCTCAGTTGAAAAGCGATAGTACTTCCACTTCCGTATTTATACCCGCGCTGCGGGGCAGTGCGTGGAATGCGTGAACTGCATGCCAATGTCCATTGGCTTGTTTTTAATCACTCGAAGTAGATTGGTCTCTGAAAATAGATCCCAATTTGTCGGTCAGTTCTGACGTACGTCTCCATTCCCCTTCAGGGAACGAGGGTTACATATGTAACCGAGACGTTTTCCAGAATCTTGTACATATTTGAACCTTCTACAGCAGTGACTATGATTTTGAGATCCATCTTTTCACACTGAGGACAATTGAGGGACTCAACTATAAAAAAAAATAAAAAAAGGTTCAAACATTCACTGATGTTCCAGAAGGAAACAAGACGCATTAAGAGCTGGGGGGTGAAAACTTTTGAACAGCAGGATGATGTCCAAATTTAGCACTGCCCTTCGGAAGCAACAGAATATACTTACATGTTTCCTGGAAGATAACTTAAGTACAATTTACCTTGATTTTCAAATTCAATAAGTTTTCACCTCCCGGCTCTTAATGCATAGTGTTTCCTTCTGGAGCATCAGTTTTTTAATTTTTATAATTATGAGTCTCTCAGTTGTCCTCAAAATCATACAGTCACTGCTGTAGAGGGTTCAAATATGCAAAAGATGCTGAAAAACTGAAGAATTTGCAGGACCTGGAGGATCACATACTGTACATTATTGCTGTTCCTCTATGCCCCTTCTTTCTGAAATGTGTGAATTTTTACAAAGCTCATCGTTCTGAAAAGCGTGGTGTCCGATCCAATGCATTGTGATTGGCCTGAATACCTTAAGTGTCTGACGGAAATGTCACGCTTCTTACCATATTTGAAACATCAGCTTCCAAAGCAAAGCAATATTGACCGATGATAATATCGGCCCTTATCAATTCGAGCCCAAATCTGATCCGTATGATGCAGATGACCAAGCTGATCATTAAACGCTGTCAGCGCGACTGGACCAGAAAGTATCAGATTGGTAAGTTTGCATTTGTTATCGTAGAAACGACAAACAACGACGTCTGTGCTCTCCCAGGTGCTAGAAACAGTCCTCCAAAAAATGTGCAGCACACAGTCAAATATTTTGGTTGTACTGTTCTGGAACAATGTTGTAACTAAAGCTTAGCCAATGTTTTCTAATGGTCCCCTCTTCTGGAAGGCCAAACAAAGTAGTTTGGCTTTCGCAACGAAAAACACAGCGTCTCCCTGACATGGCGGCACCGGGCAACAACAATACTACAGCGAATAAAAGTTACGCCTTATTTCTTTGCATTTGGGCGGTGTTATGAAACTCTGCCCCCACATACTGACGTAGACTTGTGGTGGCGTGTTTGAACAAAGTGTTTTAGGAAGGTATGGCTGAGCCTTAACTTTTACAAAGAATATCTCTTTGGTTTGAGACTTTGAGCTTTGTAACTCTACAGATATATAGCAGATAGCAACAGATGCCAATGTCAGTGTTTTAAGGTCCGTTTACTTGCAGAATTGCAGGTTACTGCACCTGTAGAGGAACAGGGTTTGTATTACTGTATGTTGAGGTCTGCTATATATTTATCCATCCTCACCTCACCTTAGATGAAGGGTGGAAAGCCGTCAATGGAAGGGAACACAATAGTAAAAAAAGAATCTAAAAAAAGACATTCTAATAAGAAAGAACACTGATAATTTGTGTTCAAAGGCGTGTACAAGTACAGAAATGAACACTTTTATTCTTTAAGGACAAGTACAATTTATCAAAAATGATAGTAAAGACATTTATATTGTTACAAAAGATTTCCATTTCAAATAAATGCTTATGAACTTTCTATTCATCAGAATGTATACCATTTTTTCACAAAGTGTGTATACCATTTGTTTTCAAGTGAACTTGATAAACCTTGATAAACTGCTTGAGGTTATTCTGATTGGAATTGGATCTAAACTGTGCAAGTGTATGAACTATGAGCAGAGTTCCAGACTACTTTGGTGAAGTTTTTTCTTGTCTCAGCTCCTGACTGTATGAATTAAAAAAAGGACAACGTTTTATTAGTGTCCTGCTTAGCTATGTCATCTACCACATTCCACAAACAAAACAGAGTAACAAGTCATTTTTGTGATATGACCTGCAACCTTGTGTCCTGCTGAGATGAGTGAACATTTTCAGCAAAGGACAGGAAATATGAAGTCATGAAGTCTTTCAGTGACATTAAATGCTGTGGAAAGCTTAATCTTTACTGATAAACCTCTCCAAAAAAACCTCAGAACTCACCTGTACAAAAAAATAAAATAAAAAATAAAATAAAAATTGGTGGAAAACATTTGCAGTCAAATCTACTGCAAATAGCAGAACACAACCAGAATAAAGAAGGGACTTGCGCATCATATGTCGATGAGATGAAAAGGTTGAAAATATTCTTCTAATAGATGCAGGGGAGTTGAAAAAATAAATGGTCAAGTTACCACAGTGATAGATAGATGCATTATGGGTTTAATGGAGTTTTAAAAAGAAACATGTAGATAAGAAATAGGACACATGGATATGTGCGCACTAGCATACTAACATTATTATTGTACCGTATACACTGAGGCGGGGGGGTTAAAATTTACAGAATGATTAGAATGGGACTGGAAGTTATGACTTTTTTGACAGTTGATGTAAAAGAGTTGTTAGACATGGTGAACAGGGTTTACTGGGAAGACCTACAACATTTGCCAAAATCTGCAGCATACAACACACTGCAAAGAATATTGTATCTCACAATGCACTGCTCTTTAATTGACCTTCCATTTCCAATATGACAAATGAACCAGAACTACAGCCAGTTTTTAAACATAGTTTTGCCAAAAATTAAAACATTTTTAAACAAGATTGAATTAAAAAAGGTATTTATTACCCCTATTATGCTATTTTAAAGTTTCCTCATTTTGTTTTGGAGGTCTCCTACAATAGGTTTACATGCATCAAAGATCAAAAAACACTTTAATTTTCTCATACATTGCACATCACCACTTTGTTAAATGATTCTCAAATGACTCGGCAGATGAATCGGTCTCTCTAAATCCCTCCTTTCCGTGAGCCTACTCTCTGCTCTGATTGGCCAGACGGCCCAGTCTGTTACATTACCATAACTGTACTTCAGCTCACAAGGCTTGACACTATAAAGACAGTAATGATGAAGTCAATTTTACCATATAAATCCGAGCGCGAGTCCGATGATAAAATATTGGAAGAAATAAGTATTCAACACAAACCTCCATCGTAAGGACGACTTGAGCAAGACGTTTCTCAGTGATACGCTACTCAGTTTGAGGTACATTAAGAGATGTTGCAGTAGTATGTTGATGTCCATCAACAAACCGATGTGCATATTTCTATTCTATTTATTCCAGTGCACATGCAGGAACTGTATTAACTGTATCAATAACAGTGTGTTAGCCCAAAACGTACTACATATTTTGAACACGGTAGAAAATATATACATTAATAATTATTCATACTTACAGGTTGTGATTCTGAGGAGCAAGCTGGTCCAAATAAACTGACTCATCTTTCAAGTGCAAGCGTTTTGTGAATCCCGTGTTGAATTTTGAGAGTTGAGAAGCAATTGTCAATAAAAAGACATCTGAGGGCAGGTCAAGTTGTTAGCAGGCGAACAACGTACAACATTGGCGAGCATTATGCAAATGTATTTTCTAGTGACGTAGAACCGTCACGCAGTGGGAATCGAAACAAAAACAACTCGTATTGGCGGTTCAGAGTTGATTCTTCATTTTCGGAGACAATAACTATTCATCGTGCACCTTCGACTTTACAACTTTGCAGAACGTTTAGCTATATTACACACTGTATGAAAGGGAATATTTGAAACATCATGAGGTCATGTGACAAAGATGCAGCATCTAACTATTTGAAATGCTTACCTTGCATAATGAATACTGTTTCACTTACTAAAAAAAAAAAAAAAAAAACAACATTGTGCATTATTCAGTAGTAAGCTAGTATTCTACCAACACAACCACTCAATGGATCTGTCATTCTGAGTTATCAGGAAGTTGTAAGAAGAAAGCTGTGAGCAGACAGTGAATAAAGTGTGGCGATGTGCATGCTGATGATGAGAAATCAAACAAAGAAAATAAAAACGAAAAGCTAGATAAGCAAGTTCCTGAAAGAAGGTGACTGCAACTGTGCAAAACGAGTAACTGTGTGAGATGGATATATACCCATAGTCAACTCAAGAAACCATGCTTTGGGGTTGTAATGGGCAGATATCATTGCAAATAGACTGGAATTCCTTGAGCATATACAACATCCTGTCTAAAATAAACACAAAAAACACTAAAACAAGATTATATATGATGGAACTGTGTCTGCGCTCAAACCATATATATGCTTTTAAATCATTTCAAAGAGAAATATTTTTCATTGAAGCAGCTGCCAATTCCACAGGGCACAACCATGCATTATCTCACAAAGCATGGGAGGTTTGGGGGTTGAATGGGGCCCTCCAGTTGTGTTTGTTTGCAAAAAAAAATAAAAAAAATAAACTACTGTATTGGCAAAATAAATATCTACATTTATTTATTTGGCAGACACTTTCATCCAAAGCATTTTATAGTGGATTCAGTACATACATTTTTTATTATCATGGGGAGTTGAAGCCATAACCTTGGTAGCACTATAATGTACCAGCTGAGCTGTGGGAACATATCAAAGACCAAAAACACTCTTTATAAATTACACTGAACCACCAGCACATCTGCTGGATGAATGCTTACAGATGGATATGGAGAGAGAGTCCGATGAATTTATGACTATTAAGTGGCTGTACAAGTGTGGAGTTATAAAAGGCTGCTTTTGGCACATCAACGTTCTGAGGCATAAGACCATGGACTAGGATACTTTTGCACATAATGCTACCTGCACGATGAAAGGATTGAAAATAATCAAAAGATATTTGATTTTTGAAAATGAACAAAGACATTTGCTTTACTGTTTTCAACCCCCATCTTTCTTACCAGAAGGGCCATTAGGAATTCCTAAAGACAAAGAAATACTGAAGGCCTGTAGGGCAAATGTGTGTCACACCTGTAGTACAGTGGGGGAAGTTTGGTCTGATTGGTCAGTTTGAATGTCTCACATTAGGGTTTCAGTCACATGGTCAAGGAATAGATAAAAGAAGATTGTAACTGTTGCTCTGGCTCTTTGACTCTCTGGCTCTCTCTTCTTGGGGGCCTTCTCTTCTTTGTCTCTTTGTCTCTGTCTCCCCCCTCTCTCTTTCTATCCCTCAGGTAACATTAATGCTGGTTATGATTAATGGTATAAGTTTTTATCATCTCATACATTTATTTTGTAACTATTTTAAGTGTAACCATAACTAGATTTTGTCATTAATTTTTTTCAATTACCAATGATGTGCTAACTAGTTTTGATTTGGTATTGACTTTGAAGTGTTACCTATTGCAATACAATATAGTCACATTATACCAACGCTCTCCCACATATTTTGCTATTGTAACTGCCCTTATTTCCGTCGTTGGTATAAGCTGCAGTGGGTGGTAAAGACGAGATATGTACATTTTTCTATCATCTTGCTGATAACGTTTCTTTAGTCATTCGGCAACCCTGCAGTCAGAACCACTGTAGGCGATCCGCCCTTACAACGATATACCCGGACATTACAGAAAGTGATCTGGAGAACCTTGTGCATCTTTCAGCAGTGCTGCAGAATCATGCTTACTGGATACCGCCAGGCAGGTCAGCACAAATCACAGAGAGCTTTGTTTTTGATGATGGTTTTCTGCAGAGGATTGTTTCACATTTTCCACATCAGGGATTTAAAACATAACTACAGCTAACAGAGCTTGATTTCTCTACTTACCCTGCTAAAAAGACCAGCTTACCATGCTGTTCTTTAAGGCAACAGAGTAGGAAGCACTGCCTTAAAAAAAGTAATACAAATAAATGCAATGTGTATACATATACAATACCGTTTTTGAAAGAGTTCTCATTTATTTGAGTAGAAAAACACATTAAAATAGTAACACTGCTAAATAATATTAGAATTTAAAATGTAATTTACTCCTGTGATGGCAAAGCGGAATTTTCAGCAGTTATTACTCGAACTATGATAATGATGAGTTAATGTTAAAAAATTTATTCAAGTTTGAACATTTTGCGTGCCCTTTATAGCACTGAAAGCAACAATGGATAATTCACCTCGGATCTCGACAAAAAGAACGCTAGTTGTATTCATTTCACATACTCAGAATTCTTGTATTCAGATATTTTGAATAATGTTAAGATTTTGTAATATTTCTGAATTTGTACTTGAACTGAATTTGCGCTTGCAGACAGACCCCGCCTACACTCTTCAGATGAATTTTTGATTGATTTTGTTGGGTCTGGTGTGGACAGACAAATTGCTTTTCACTGGAATCTTATCGCATCGCGTATGGTTATGATTTTATGATCAATAAACATTTCTTATTATTAATGTTGAAAATGTATGAAGCCTTTTAGATACCATAAGGATGGCATTACATGAACACTGCACTGAACCCCAGAGGCCCAGGACTGGCAGACCACTCATGCTCCAGCCTACTGCACCGCTGCCACCTTAAGCACTCAAAACTCTGCACTTATTACACACCTTTCTCCACTCTGCCCTTAGCAATTTCAGTACAGTCTACTCTGGGGTAACACCTGAACATCCATTTATCGTTTGACTGTGCCTTATTTTGTCAACACACATGACCTTAGGTACCCAATCTGATTCAAGCTGGAGAGAAGCCGTCCAGTGGATACTGTCAGGGAAAAAATATTAGGTCTGTATTTTTACTTTCTCTGAGTTTCGAGGAAAATTGTTTCTTTGTAGGGCCGCAAAATAAACCATATAAATACTTGAAGATTGCAGTTGCGGTTGCGGCAATTATAAAAGAATAAAGGAAACATGCTGAAAGTCGTGTTGTTGTACTAATAGGCCTATTAGTACAACCACTCAAAATGAGTGACTTCACAGCAGCATGAGCCACATGTTTCAATTGTGTTTGTGGTGTACAGAAACGAGTGCCAAAGAACATAACCCTCAAAAAGAAGCTTTGGATTCACTTGCAATGAAGATGTTGTGATACCCAGTATACACTGCAAACGAGGGAAGCGACACTGAATTGAACTGAGAGATTGAATTGAGCTTTACACAGCTATTGAACTAAATCAACATTCAACTGAACTGAGCTGAAAAATGACACTATTGTCTTCTGTACAGCTCCATTACAGCAGAATTTGAATTTGTATCATATTTAATGAAGTTTGCATCATGTTATTTTCCTTTACAGTCAGATTAGTTGCCAAAATTAATAATCAGAATTACAATATTAAGAAATAAATCAACCATTATGATTGTATCATAATTGTGCAGTCCTATTTTATTTATTTTTAGATTTTCCATTTCAAATTTTCTGTTTTTATTCTTGTGATGATTAGCTGAATTTTCAGCAGTCATTACTCTAGTCTTCAGTGTCACATGATCCTTCAGAAATCATTATAAGAGTCTGATTTGTTTCAAGAAAACATTTGTAATTATCAATGCTGAAAAGTTGTGCTGCCTATAAATATATTTTGTGTAAATATCTTTACTGTCACTTTTGGTTAATTTAATGTGCACCTGAAATAATAATAATAATACTGGCCCCACACTTTTGAACAGTAGTGTGTGGCAGTCTTGGCTGCAGTTGTTATTATGGCCAGAGGGCTAAAGGCTTTAAAAGATGTTGAGCCTTTACTGTTGTTTGAGTCTATATACACTACTTCACCATGAGGCTATTGTTATTGTGTCTACATAAATAAATAAATAATTATTCACAAAACTGTAGGACATCAGATAAAATTCATAATCTTATTCAACACCCTCCATCTTATTCATAATGCTACAAATCTGACTTTCAATTTTACATGGCAGTTCCTTCATCTTGACAAGATATTCTCTCAGTTAGTCGTGACTGTTAATATTCATTAGCTGAAAAAACAAATTAAGATCGACTTCATTTTAAAAATGTCTGCCAGCGAAACTCCAAATTCTACCACAGCTAAGACAGAGGCTGCTTTAATCCAAACAAATCAAATGACTTCCATGACTGAAGCATGGGGAAGAACTATAGACTAATCTATATACCATTATTGGGCAGCTGTTGCAAATGTCAAAGCCTCTAATTTAGAAGTCCAATAACAAAGCAATGAAATTTTCGTGAGCACAAGAGAAGAAAGGCGAGAGGTCTGAAGAGTATGAGAACAATAAATCAGTGAGGTTAAACACACCTCTTTAACTCTATGTCTTACAGACTGTAATTCAGTCTCCAGTAGGAGAAACAGCACAAATTAGGAACTGAGGGACACAAAACACATTTGAAATTAATAGTACACAATGAATATTTATTTTTCCTTTTATTATTATTCATAGTTCTCTCAAGAAAACATACAGGCCTGAGGCAACTGACACAAGCTCCAGCAGCTTCAGAAACATATTTTTGTGTTTCTTTATGTACAGTAAGAGTATGTTTGTCTGTATATATGTGTATGCACCCCTTCATAAATTATTAAATAATAGAAAATCCATTTTGCTCTCAAGTGTGGTAATGTCATGAGCTTCCAAGCTCCAAAAGACCTCCATGCAACAAGTAAAGCTTTCCTAATTAACATCATCTTTACTGAGAAAAGAACCTTGTTTTTATAAGCACTACGGTGTGCGCGCGCACAGCAAGGGATATACACGTCTAAAGTGTCGGCAAAAAAGGGCTATAATGCAGAATACATTTCTAAGATTCCAGTAGTTTCATTTCTAAAGGGATTTTTTTCTCTATTTCAGCCATGCCTCTCTAGCACCTGACGTTGTGGAACAAAGGCACGGCTAATATGAAAGGCTCATCTCCCTTCTCTTATCGTACTCTGCACTACATTTTTCCACCTTTTTCGCTCCGTCTTTCACCCACTGGACTCTTTGACTTTGATCTCTTTTCCAGGCATTATTCACTTCATTCTGGGATTCTTAAAAGACAAGAGTTGATTTATTATTTATAATTGTTTACGTCGTATTTTCTAGGCTGTCCGTTTTAAAAGTTTCTGCAAAGTTTGAGTGCAAAGAATGAGCCAAATTGATTGAAATCACAACTCAGGCCAAAGACAGCAGAAACACACTGTCTGAGACTGTAGACAATTGAGATAAAATGACCTTGAAGATTCTGCCAGCACTGAAATTTTAATGACCGTGGCATGCAAAACAAATTATTTTAATTCATAGCATGTTTGAAATTACAACAAATCGTCAGACACTACATGCCACAAACAACCACACATTGTTCATCAAAAGACAACTACTTTTGTACTGCTTGTTTGGGAAAATGAATAAAAGCCAACATGCCTTGTACCTCTAAAGCTGAACTGTGTTATTACTGCATCCCTACTGATAAAAATTATTCTGTGATGAAGTAAATACTACAGAAAAAAAACGAATGCAATTTCTACATGAAAAGTTAGTTCAAGCTAGAATTAATTAAATAAATAAATAAATAAAGTAAATTCTATATTAGTACTCAATTTAAGCTTGTAGAAATTAAAGTGTAAATCAACATTATAAAATTAAGTAAAACCTACTCAACTTTCTGATACTGATGTTCCCATAAGGTTTTTTTAGCTGTTTTCCAGCTGTATTTACACAGTTTTATCATTGCTTTTGTTGTTAGCATTTTTGACATATGGAGTTAATTTTCTACTCAAAATGACACATTCATACTCAAAAACAATGCATCGAATGTTACCGTCATTGTGTATTGTGTACCAAGCTGGGGCGGCGTTTACTTATGGCAGACCCTGGCGTTCAGACAAGCAGGGGAAATAACCAGCTCACGATGCTGCTTGTTAGTTCTGTTACAGCTTTGAAAAGCAAATTCAAACAGCCTCCGTGTCCTAACCAGACGCGATCAGAGATGCGATGCAACAAGATTTTCTGCGGCAAACCAGACTCGACCCGAGATCAATCAATCAAATATCACAGCCAATCAGAAAAGCGTATGGGCGGGCTCTCTGCAAGCAAGCTCACTGACTGCTTTCACAACGAAATGGATAAGTACAATATCAAATTCAGAAATATTACACCGTTTTAGCATGATTAAAAATACATACTGAGTGACTGAAACATTTTTTTAAATCATAGAATACACTTGCTTGTTTACCTTGACAGTTTGAACACTGTTGTTTCCTTAAATTTATTTTCAATATCTGATGTGAACTATCCATTGTTGCTTTCAGTAAGGCTGTCTATAAAGGTCACAAAAAATGATATTCAAATTAATTTTTACATAAATAAAGGCACAATCTGCACTTGTTATACTCTGTATGTTGTCCCAGCCACAACGTTGCATAAAAAAACAGAAGCCTAATATATATATATATATATAATTAATTTTTTTTTCACGTCGCATTTGGATAGGACACAGTGAAGACTGTTTCAGTATTTGCATAATTGATTTTGTATTGTTGATAAGTTCTTTTAGTGGATTTTTGTCCACATTTTGTTTAGATATAATGTGATTATTTGGGAATGTCATTGTTGTATGGCCAGAAGGACTCATGCCATATCCTAGGTTTTTGTGAAACGCCGCCACACTGTAAAAAATGTTGCAGCCTGAAATTTTTAAGTACAATCGACTTGGATGTTTAAGTAATTTCAACTTAAATAAAGTTAAACTGACTTTAAAAATGAGTTCTATCTTGTATAACTTGTAAAAAAGAAAAGTTGAACATTTGTTAACTTATTTTAATGAGTTAAAACAATGTAAAAACACATGTTGTTATAACTTATTGAACATATAATTTTTTACAGTACACTGGTATCAAGTATTGAGGTCTCTGTGTTCAGGTGCCATTTTACTTGTATTATGTAGAAATGGTGTCTACACAATATCTATTGTATTATTTACTTATTTAGTTCAGTGTTATATTGTTTGAGTAAAAAGTATTGCAAAGGAAATATCATCTACACACACACGCACACACACACACACACACACACACACACACACACACACACACACACACACACACACACACACACACACACACACACAAAAGACTAGAGAAATACTAAAATCAGGTTTACTTTATGTGCAAATTTTCTTTCAACAGACAGAATACTTAAGTAGTTTTTTCAAAGACTAGTCTTTTTTTGTAATAAAGTCAAAATCTGATTTTGTTTTTTTAAGTAAATAGCAGAAAATTTTTATCAGTGAGGTGTCACCAAAGAAAATTACACAAATAATGACTAAAATAATGTTTTCTGAGAGTCACAGTGTTAGGGCTAGGAAAAATCAATCTATATCTTACTTGTACTTATTCCTGCTTATTACAAAAATAAAATAAAATAAAAACAAAAATCCCTTTCTGTAAGTAATAAACAGGATCTATCAGAGGTTTAACACTATTTTGGATCCTTCGGTTTGAATAATTCTTAACCAAGATACAAGCAACAAAGCAAATGGTTTAATAATAAAATTGTGAGATCATTCCGTGTTGCATTCTTTTGTTTAACCATCCATCATTGCAAGCCACAATTCCATGCACTCCAGTTTGGTTTTGGTTGCTTAAATGAAAGGAGACAAAACAAACAAAAACATCTGTAATAATACATAAATAATTTCAGTGTTGTTAAAATTCAAAATAATGTCAATCGGTTTTATATATATATATATATATATATATATATATATATATATATATATATATATATATATATATATATATATATATATATATATAAAAAATGCAAATAAACATTGGAAGCTGTGTACTCTAATGAACCCTAAGAGAGGCTTACTGCATATGATCCCCTAAAAGGGGATTTCAGAAGTCCTGACCTACAATCAGTGGGACCTTCCGTTTGCTTTCTCTCAGACACTCGCCTCCGAGCACAGATTACACACTAATCTAGCAATCTCAGTCGTAATCAGAACACATGTCCACATTTCCATCACCATATGGACATGAACTATTCTGAGAGTCCTCCTCGATCACTTCTTTCTCTCTGTCATGATTTAAGAACTGAAACCCGAGGGAGATTTTACTGGCTTAGCCTTGATCAGGTGCTTTTCGGTGATCACTCTCCAGAGACGCCGTCAAAGAAAAGGGCAAACAGCCATTCTCGCTGATCAATTTTCAAGGATTAGTAATTGACAGGATTATCGCCAATGATAAATGCATACACAACCTCTCTCACCTGATCCAGTCCTCCTAGCCCTCATTCAGAGTCCAGATTAATAATGGCTAAGCGGATCAATAATCAGAAGGGTTCTGAGGGTTTGAGAAGATGCCACTAGCATGTGTTTGCTCTTCACTGCAGGTGCTCATTGCATACTGACAGTTCTCCAGCTCACTTCACAATTGGAAATGCTTCAAAAACATGGTGCATATTACAAAGAAGCATCTGGAGAATGTGAGTAAAGGAGAAAGAAGGAGAGAGAAAATTACTTCAAGAGTATTAGAGAAAGACACCATTTATGAAAGGGTTTACATTTTAAAAGTGCCATTTTCTGTCTCTCCTGTGAATATTAAGATAGAAGAGGAAGAAAGTGAAGAAAACCTCTTTCCTTCACTTATCAGTGCTGTATTTATTTCGTTTTAGTTTAATCCTCCTCCATCTGCCCATTTGAGGGGAACAAGAGTCTTCCAGACCAGACCCTATAATTGAGCCTTTTTCTTTTATTTGTGTGTGCCTTGCCTCCGGCAGTGAATTAACATGGCTTAACCATGTTTTGTTTGTAATTAGCAGCGGGCACAATGAAGTGCTATAGGGTTTCGCTGCTAGTGGCAGGCGATTACCTGCCTGCTAAAAGTGACTTCCTAAACATCTATGGGGATTAGAGCAGAGGGGAAGCCATCAAATGGCAAAGCAGATGACTGTCTAGGGACACTCGGCACAGAAAGCAATATTTTGATAGTTTGTTTTAATTTGCCAATCACGTAGGTCCATGAGGGAGTTTTTTGCCACAATCTGTAATCTGTAAACTAGAAAAGAAAGAAAATGGTGCAGAGGCAAAACAGGTCAGAACCGCAAAGATGCTCTGCAAAGCCAAAAGACTTCAAAGTATAAAATCAAACACACTTTCATAGCAATTTGGGTCACAATACTGTATATAACAGGTCAATGACAAGTAAGAGGTTTTCATAAATATCATGACTTATGAATTTATTATACATCATTGCATATTTGGGGAGTCGCACCACATGACATTGACTAACTTAACAAACCTTGCCTTGTCATAAAATGTCAAATTTACCCCATAACATTTAAAAAGAAAACTTCATGGCAATTTTAATCAGGCTTTTTCTTCATTATTATATGGCCAGTTGTATCACCTTGACATTTTTACTTTAAAATACATAAAAATACATTTTACATTAAAATGCATTTTAATTTAGAAATTAAAATAAAAACATGATCTTCATAGAAAAGGTATTTAAACCACCATGTATAGGGTACAACGGGGCTAAAGGCACACCTTAAGAAAAATGTGCTTTTCACTACTCCTATAATGTATGATATACAGAAAAATATATATGTTTGTATTGAACATTTATGGAGCAACAGATTTTGTGTTAAAATAAATCACAAAAGTGGTTTATTTTATTTAAAAATCGTATAAATGTATGAGGTGATTGAGGGGCCCTTTACCCCACACATGGAGTAAAGGGCTCACCAGCATGGGGCAAAAGGCACACAGTATTGATACAAATACTTCAGCTAAAATAATATGCTTTTAATAATGTCTAAGCTAATACTTGTTCAAAACAATCCCTTTACTATTTTCTGTTTATTTTAATGAATAAAAGAATGAATTTTTGATCAGTAAATATGCTGTCATTAAAATATGTTAATATAGAAATATATCTGAAAAATATAGAAACAAAATCATTTAAAAAAGTAAAGTTTAAATCTGATGGTTTCATTATAAATATGGTGATTATCTAGAGATAAGGTGGACACCCAACTTAATATATGATACTTACAATCTGAATATAACCATATCATGTCAACAAATGTTAAAGTCAGCCGCTGTTTATTATCATATTAATATTGTGCCTTTTGCCCCAACAGCAGGGGGCCTTTTACCCCAAATACCATACTTTTACATATTCCTCCGTTATTGAAAAACTGTTGCTTTAATTACCTTGAACAAAACTGACAAACATTAGCAAGACCTTTGTTTCAAAATATATTCAGTCATTTTAGCGATTCTTATTTGCTACTTAAATCTACAACATTTTTAAAAACAACAAATATTAGATCAAATGAGCGCAGAATCAACTTTGCGCTGCTGCCCGTGATCACGTCAAAGATCAGACAAATTTCCACATGCATCTTGAAAAGCGGATGTTTTGCAAAGTGCTGAGGCAAGTTTTTGTACCATCTAGTGGTTTAGAGGAAAATAAAATCAAAGGAGCCTTTTACCCCGTGGAGCCTTTAGCCCCGTTGTACCCTACATCAGACCTGTCTTGCAGTTAAGTTTCATACTGACAGTATGCCTTTGCAGTGACTCTGCTGACCTTGGTTGAATATGTAAAATGAAAAAAGGCTTTATAGAGTTCACAGAGAGAAACAGGACAGGAGAACAGAGAAAGAGAAAAAGACATGGACAGAGTGAGACAAAAAAGGGAATCATGTCAGAAATAAGAGATAAAGGGTTTGATGCAGGGCAATGCAATACGTGGAATGATGTAAAGCTCTTCATTTGCTCTTCATTTCATAGATTTCCCTCTTCAAAGTCTGCTGTTTCATTGATTGGCGATGTGTATTGATTGAAATATTGAGCTGTTACACACAGGCCGGTGAAGGGATTCTCTTTGATATGTACCTGCGATGATAAAAGCAACAAGTGTTTGATGAGATGAGGAGAGGCTTCAAAAAAGTTGAAAGTTGAAAGGGAATATAATTCAGTCTGATTTATGTCAACTAACTCACTCAAAGCACAGAGAGGCTTGAATTATATGTCAAGAACACTTAAAAAAATTAAAGAAGAAAACAAAAAGTGTCAACAAGAAACTGCACCGTAAAATTGTTTGCTAGAAAATAATTAACCTTTGTTTGTGACAGACTTCATGAACAGGTAGAGCTTGGATTTGTATAGAATAATTTTTTTCTTAACGTGTAACTAAACCACTGGCAAGCAAGAGAGCAGTCCAAATTCCCTTTTCAGCCACTGAAATGGGAAAATTTGTTTCAGTGTTTCGGTGGACTAATACAAACAAATGCCTGTTGCCATCAGATAAGACAGATAGGACAACTGCCAGGCACCTCATAGGGGGTGTAAATGGGGACACCAACACCAGGCCCTGCAGAAAGGAATACCTTTCGGTCAATATGTGGCAGGAAAGTGAAAGTGTCAGAGGCCGTACTCAATTTTTAATATAAGAGGATAAAAGAGAGTGAGGATGTGATATGCCCAACCAAAACACAGTTGGCCGGTGGAACTTGCCTGGTCATGTTATAATAATTTACTCCTCATATTGAACACGTTAATTGCAGCACATCCACTGCACTTTCATTCAGAGAATAGCTTAAGGACTGTTTCACAACAATTCACAGAAACATCCTTATAAATGAATGCAAGAGTGAAAGTTCAGCCATCTGGTGTCATGTCTGGATTGTATTCAGCATAATGCCTACATTATAATGGAAGTAGAAAACAACCCATATAGGGTCCATATATAGGAAGTTCAAGGGTTCATTGGTAGAGTAAAAACTGTTCAAAATTGGATTTCATTAGTCCATTACAACTTTTCCTTGTCAAAAAATCCTATTGGAATTTCAGTTTATCCTGTAGGATCTTATTGGATTCTTAGAATCCTATTGGACATTCTGATTTATTTTAATGGAATTTCACTTTGTCCTGTGATATTTTTTTATTATTACTTATTATAATAAATACATTATTAATTAATGAATTACTTTTTAGAGTCACCTTGAAATATAAATAAAGTCACCCTGCTGTTGGCCATATGTCCTATCTTTTGCGGACCTCATAAGCAGAAATAAAATAAAATAAAAACAAACAGTGAATGGCAGTGAAATCCAGGCTAAAACTAGTAATGGGCGATAGAAACGATACAAGATTGGCCTACGATAGAGATTTTAATTATATTGCACTATCGCGATAATGCGTGTTGATGACGCAATCTACCCGCGAAATTTAGAGCCACAAGCTGCAACTAAGCCTGTAGCACTTCTCTCAGAAGCCTCGATCGCCCCCAGGTGGTTGGTCCCAGTATAGGTCATAACCCCCGCCCCTCCGTGTTTTCTAATGGACGCGAGACAACCTGAACAATCAAATTACACTTCAAATACTTTTTTTTCCCCAAAGCTGGTTTCTGTCATTGTAGGCAGTTTTTATCATGATGATTCCATTTCAAGTGTTCGTTTAAAAAAAAATAAAATAAAGTTTAGTTTCAGTTCGTTATTTGATGCTATAAAAACGGGGGTGTGACGTCATGATTGACAGTTGAGATTGACGGCTTCTCTTAGTGAAGTTGTCACTGAGGCACTAACGGACTTTTTTCGGGATTTTTGGGAGGAGATTGGAGCTTTAGCTTTAATCTCTACATTTCCATAACTGTTTATTTCACACCGACATAATGAATTGTTCTGCATCTGTGAGAGTGTGGGCGGGCTTTTGATATCGCGCCCTTTACTTCCTGATCTCTAGCGCGCAGATTCCTGCCCCGAGATCACTACTGCGCAGACTCGGTCCCAAATCTGCGCAAGATGTCAGCGCCATATTCAGACCTCTGAAGGCTTCAATTACTTCAGCGGAAGAGAATGAAGTCCATTTTTTTTTTTTACGGTCTATGGCTGCAACACATCAGCGGTATTCGTCATCTTGTGTAAACATGGCTGAAAGCGAAACGGAGGAGCTGGTGAAAGAGCAGCAGCAAAGCCGTTCGACGAGCAGCAGCAAACTATACTGTAGAGTGTGTGGGGCAACAGTTCAAGAGAGGTAACACGACTAATCTGTTATACCACCTAAAATAATTGCCTAATACTGGAAGTATTTCCATAATTCACAGTATCCATATCTGTGTATTACACAAACGTATCTGTGCATTACACAAAATGATTTTCTTTGCCTAATACTTGAAGAATTATAAGTGTCTGTTCCTTACCCGCGAGCCGTCAGCAGTCGCTCACGCTATGTTGTCATGACAACCGGTACACAACATTCACTTCAGGAAGTTTACCTTATAGTATTATAGTATTATTTCTTATCATATACCTTGTAGAAAAGAAGAGAGTTGCGTTTGTTTCTATTGAGCCTGATTTCTCAAAATGGTGTGTGTTTGTGCACTTATCCTGGGTGCCATGACAACAGTGCCAGTCAGCATATTACTATAACTATAAAGAGGTAAACCTCCTGAGGTGAATGTTTTGTACCGGTTGTCATGACAACATTGCGTGAGCGCTGACGGCTCGCACACACTCACAGGAACGCTCAGAGTAACGGACGAGCTCAGTATTTTGACGGAATAATACGGTTTCTTTCTCGCAAAACCTTATGCTGTGTTCACCCCGAACGCAAATAGAGCGTCTGGAGCGAGTGATTTCCCTCCTGAACACTTTCCATATATGGCGCGTGTCTCCCTGTATCATTGCATTATACTTTTGTATCATTTTTGTAAAGTTTTAGCCTGGTCGCCATTCACTGCCATTATACGGAGGAGCGTGTGCAGGACGTTTTTCAACATTTCAAAAAAGAAAGAATGACATAAGGCATTGGAACAGAGACCCAATTGGATCCCATTAAAATCCTGTAGAAATTATCCTACAGGATATTTATGTATTGTCTTATAAGACAATTCCCACAGAATCAATATGAATCAGATGAGTGTCTTGTCCTATAAGACTCTCATCGATTTGTCAAAAAATCCTAAAGGTTACAATAAGAAACCTGTACAGGATTCCATTTAGAATTTCTATCATATTTTGGAACCGTTCTTATAGGATTCCTTTAGAAATAGTCGTATAGGATATTTCTAATGGAATCCTATAAGAATGATTCCAAAATATGATAGAAATTCTAAATGGAATCCTGTACAGGTTTCTTATTGGAATCCTTTAGGATTTTTTGACAAGGGTTGTAAAAAAGCTTGAATGTTTAGCTTTGACACACCTCTATTGAAACAGCACCGTGAATGGGCTGATTGTGCAATAGAAAGATAATGTATTGCCCCATAGAAACTTCAAGGGTTCATAAAAATATGTTGGTACAGTAAAAACTGTTCAACATTAGGGTTTTGTTAGTCCATTACCTCTAGTATAAAGCTTGCATGATAGCTTTAATGCACCTTTATTTAAATGGCACCGTGAAATGGGCTGATAATGAATAGAATAGCGCAATAGAATGATAATGTATTGCCCCAAATTTCAAGGGTTCACAAAAAAATATATTGGATATCAAAATTTAAATCCCATTTCCGTTGTGCTGTGGCTTTTTTTCAGTTGTGTTGTGCACTACTGGGCCACCATAATAGCATAATCAAAAAGAGCTTTATTTGTAGTAACAGCAATACAGCATTTTCTCCACCATACAATATATTTTAAAATGAATTGCATGCCATTTAGCAACACAAGTCATCCAGCTTTCATTAATATATTCTATTATCGATCTTGCTTACTGCAGTGTTCAACAAGTGTCTCATACCAGCCACCGAACAAACACGAAGAGTAACTTTATAACAACTTTCAACACATTCAAACATATCAAAAGTAAACAGTGCAGCGTTACCCCACAGTTTTAATTTGTCAAATAAAATGACCTGAATGAGTAGTAATTCAGCACTTGTAGCTGTTTTATTAGAATGAAATAAAATTAGAGCTTGACCGATATGGGTTTTTGGGGGCCGATGCAGATACCGATATTGGGAAGTAAAAAAAATCTGATATCGATATATTTTCTGATAATATTTATGTGTATTATAGTATGTATATTATGTATATAGGCCTACTGTAAAAAGGCCCAGTCAAAAGTTTGGACACACTTTCCCATTGGTGTGTCCAAACTTTTGACTGGTACTGTGCGTGTGTATAATACAGCAGGCCTATATCCATAATATACATACATTGTACATAAATACAACAGAACAAACATACAAATGAAAAACGGTTATTTTCATGTAGGAAAAAATCTAAACTAGATTTTCAGGTAGGCTACAGAAATAGTAATCAAATGTAAAATATCACTTCATAGTCTTCACTTTGTAAATATAAATTAACCCTTATTAAAGTTATTCAGGCAAGTTATTTTTTCCTGTCTTTTGTTATCTCATCTTTTATGAGAAAACGCTTCCCTGCCTTTAGCTAAGTTTCCATCCACTTTTTCCACTTTTTTTTTTTTTGTTATCGACAAAGTGAACAGGCCTATGCGTTAAAAAAAAGATTTGCAATTTGCTATCTCCAGCCTGTTTCCATCCAGTTGGCCTTTTACCAATAAAAGTCATTTCCATACATAATTTCACGTATATCGCAAATTATATAATATCTTTCGTGTCCCATATATTTGTAAAATGCAGAGTATAGGCTATTACTCTGCAGTTTGTCTGACAGGATTGCATGTAACTGCCTTTATGACGAAGCCCATGGGCTTGGACAAAGAGCCACTCATTTGTCCTGTGTGCAACATTTTCATATCCATGAAAAAGTTTAGTAGGCTACAGTAAAATGTTCGGTCATATCAACAATCTTTAACGTAAGCCTAAACATGCAGTCAAGCCAGTCACGGTTTGACGTGGCCGAGAACGCATGAATTCAAATCATTCAAACCAAAGTTATTTGTTCTGATTTCAGAGTTTAGTAACATCAAATCAATCAAAAACATAAAATTGCTGCAAAAAAACAAAAAAAACAAATCTCTAAGACAGATGTAGCTGTAACCTAAACTTTTTATTTATTTAACTTTTTTAAATAGTCTAGCTGCATAAAATAAATAAATAAATAAAAAATCTCATGGATGCACTGGAACGCATCCTCAGGGATGTATCCTGGGATCATTGGGTGTTTCGGATCTCGCAACATCATATACCTTCGCCCAGGCAACCCAGCCAGGGTTGATCAAGCCCGACTTGCGTCCCAGTAGCAGTCCACGGATCAGCCCTCTTAATCCAAAGCCACCTTGTGGCCTTCTCTGTGGCTTCGCTTGTGGATTGAATGGCCCTCTTCTTGGCTGCCCCTGTAACGCCCAAACGCCTCTACAGCCGACTTCTATAGGAGGTTATAGAAGGCATAGAAGGTTTTCCAGCCTCTTTCCCTGTACCCCTCCACCAGTTCCTGGTACTTATTGCATTTCCTCTTATTGGCTTCCTCAATACGCTCTTCCCAGGACACCATAAGTTCCAGCGTGATCAAATGTTTTGAAACCTCAGAGGTTACTATCATGTCTGGGCAGAGATCTGTTGTTACAATGTGCTGAGGGAACCTCAGCTGTTTTCCCAGGCTGACCTGCAGCTGCCAGTCCGAGGCTTTGTGGAGGGGGCCTGTTGTTAATTTGTGGCAATTTGTTAATTGCGCGTGCCCAGGGTCTCTCTCCAGCTTTGATGAAGGGGACTGCCTTCTTTGGAGCATGATGGTGTTTGCTGGTGCTGATGGCTGAGGCTGATAACACCTTACAGTCCCTGGAATCCCTATACTGTAGGGCTTCTCTGGTGCGTACCACCATGAATTCTTCAGTGAGGCCACTGAAGGGAAACTGCAGGATGTTACTCGTCCTATACAGTGCAGCGCTGGTAAGACTGCATGGTAGAGCCCGACTGATAAAGGATTTTTAAGGCCGATACCGATACAAATATTTGCTGATTTAAAAATCCGATATTCCGATATATCTGCCGATACATATGTAAAAAAAAAACGTAAACAGATGCCGCTTACATTAGTTATTTGTAGTTGTTCATGATCCCTCAGCCTCTCTAAAATAATATGATAATGCAGTTTAAAAATAAACTTGTTTGTTTTATTGTCACAACAGAACAGAGGAACATAATATTATTAATATATATACATATATTAATGTTCTGATAAATAAAATGTATAAAAATACAAACTTAAGATATGAAGCTTAAAGTCCTTTGGGACGAAAACACAATAAAATTTTTTTTACAAAAATTAAAGTTACCAGTATTAATAGATGTGGTAAGCTTCATAAATATATCTTTGAGCAAGACTGGAAAAAATATTCAGTTAAGTTCTATAAGTTCTGATAAATAACAACAACAGCAAAATATAAGCTATATATAATGTCACCTTGCTTATCCCTTTACATGCACTCTTAGTTCTATCCATCAAGCTACAGCAAACCATTTTCACTCATCATTTGCTGCCTGCCTTCTTAAATCTACTACTTAGTGATGCAGTAAATCCATTATGTGACTCGTTAATGCTGCGTCTGAACGAAGTCAGCAACGCACTTTTGTTCACTCCTCACGTGCCTAACTTACGATTTACAATGCAGGGACTGGAACTACAAATATACTAGTTATAAATGCAGTAATCATTATTTTATTTAGGCAGAATAAGTTTGTTGTGATTTCCAAGTGCATTAATGGTTAGCTAAAGTCTATGATAAGCCATAATTTAGAAATGGACAACGTCATACTGCAAAATATTGTAAAACATACTTTTTCAAAATAACGGGCAGGGGAGAGATGATGCGTCTCATGCTGTCAAACTGTCACACATCTTATTCAGTGACATTGTCCGAGTTAAACTGACAGTCAGTCAACTATACTGTAACAACTTAACGCAATTACTAGCTAATTCCGTTTCACTCTTGGCTTACATGTAACAGCAAAACTAGAGTTGGCAGTCACAAATTTTGTCATGCTTATTTGAGTTAAGAGAACTGATGGGGATTTTAATTGTTATTCAAGCAATGTATGTCTCCTGACAGTTGCCAACTTACCATGCACTTCACAGATGATCTCAGTTGTGAATGTTAGTGGCACATTATAGAGTTCCCTCTGGTGGACAAACTATGAAACGCCAACACTCACAATGTGGTTGAGTGGTGTTTCGTCCGTTTTTATTATTTTTTTAAATATTCATTTATCGGCCATCATAAATGCCAATACCGATAGAAAATGCTTAATATCAGCCGATAATATCGGCCCGCCGATATATCGGTCGGGCTCTACTGCGTGGAAGACCCAGCTACTTCTGAAGAAAGCCACTGATCTTCCTTTCTAGGGACTCAACTGTTGTCATTGGGACTGGATAGACCAGCAGGGGCCACAGGACTCGGGGCAGGATAGGATGCTGGTAAATATACCAGACTTGTCAACCTTGGTGAGCCAAGCTCCAAGTTCTTTGTTGGACTTCTGGATGGCGGTAGAGTCTTTCAGGCTGGAGTCAAAGAGCTTCCCCAAACTCTTGACAGGTTGCTCTGTGATGGCTGGGATAAGGAACTTCAAGAACTTCCACAGGTGCTGGAGAAGCTCTGGGAAGCCCTCATAGTCCAAATAAGGTACGCCACTGGGGCCTGGGGTAGATGCTGAGTAAGCTGCCTTGATGATCAACCTCCTTCAGACTTGTCCCTGAGCAGTTGTTTTGTGAAGCCAAAGGGCTCTTGCTTCCTGGCTCTCTTTCTCCTGTCTCCGGTGCCACTCTGCTCTGTGTAGGACCATCAGCTTCTTTCGCAGGATGTTTTGTGGCTCTGCTAATGGTCATTTCTCCTCATCAGTAGCTTTCTTGTGCTGTTTCTTGAGGGTGCGCAGCACCTAACTCAGGCAATGTATCTTGGTGGCCCTTCGGTTCATGGTGTAGAGGGTAGGCTTGGTTTTTCCTTTCTCTATCCGGCCGAATCTTTCTGAGGCATAGCTGTCGATGATGGTAGTCATCGTTTGGAGTTGGCTGTCAGCTCTCCTTTGGCTGTGGCTTGGATGATGTTGGACATATCCTCATCAAACTGCAGCCACTCAATCCGTTTGCTGGCTGGTGGCCACTTAAACCGCTGCTGCGGAACTACTCTGCTGGGATTGGGAGGCTCTGGTACATGGAGGGACTGAGCTCTGTGGATTGTCTCCTGGCCGGGCTCCTCCTATGTGTCTCACAAGGTTCAAGACCTGTGCGTTGCACCTCACTTTCCCGCTCTAAACATTTCATTCTGGCCTGATGGATTTTTAGGCCTTGATGATTCTTGCACAGCTTTCCGCAAATGCATGTCACATTCGTCGTCTGTCCGTTTGCATGGTTTGTAACCTTTGGTCCGTCCGATTGGTCAGTCCGATTGGTCCGTCTGATTGGTCCGTCCGATTGGTCCCCCCCCCACTGCTATATCTGCTGTTAATATGAATCAAACAACAAAAGATAAACAGAAAATCCCTCACTGCTCTTGACTTAATGAACTTTAGTAGCTTTATTAAGAACATTTCTTACTTGAATGCTGCTGTTAAATGCTGCTGTTAAATGCTCTGGCAAGGAGATAAACATGGTGGAATTTGTACAGATCTCTGAGGGCGGGGTCTATCAAAACTCATGGGCGGGGCCTGTGAAATGTGATGTCACTTTGCCATGAATCTGCAAACGGCTTTTTCTTAGACACTGCTTATGATTTATGGGGATTAATAAAAATGGAGTGGGTTGATTTTGTACTATTATAGGGTGATTGTGTACACACACTGCCAACACACATTTAACAATTTTGCATAAAAGGTGCCCTTTATTGGTGGGAAATATACATTTCACATTTGATTACATGGGTTTCACATGGGAATATACATTTAACGTGTGGTCACATGGGTTTCACAGCGGAATATACATTTAACATGTGGTCACATGGGTTTCACATGGGAATTTAAGGGTTTAACATGTTATCACCCTTATTATGTTATCACTTTCTTTTTGGTCCTTTACTATATAAACTCCCAAATAACAAACTTTTTCTTTCACAGGAATATCATGAATGAAGGAGTCATTACAGATTTTTATGGCCAAAAGCTAACATTTTTGAACATTTAAATGCAGGCCCGAGGCTTTGGAGAAAAAATCTATTTATTGCCAAAGGGATTTGCATAGCATCCCTAAGAAAGAGGGTGGTGTCATCAGCAAGTTGACTGATCACCTCTCCCTCAGCTATAGCCACTCCTTTCAGCTGGTTTTTATGCGAGTACAGAGAAGCTGTGCAGCAAGAAGAAAAAGGTATGGTGAAATGGGGCATCCCTGCTGAATTCCTCTTGAAATTTCAAAACTGTGGGTAGCACCATGTTTTAGGATAACAGAATTCCTGCCATTTGTGTATAAAGTTCTTATGGCACTACTGTAAGGAACGGTTTTACTGCTAAGACAAAAGCTGAGATCCAACGCCCTGCATTAAAACAATAAAACTCAATCTGGAGAGAAGATATCACAGAGAAACTGTAGGACACCGCCCTGACCAAAACCTTCTCCCCCTCTTTACCTCCTCCCCTCCCTTTCCCCCCTTCCCCCTGATTTAAGTCCCAGAATGCAGATATACTACATATGATATATCTTGTGAATCTATCGTTTTATCACTTTCATGTCTGGTGTCTTTTTAAACGTCACAGTGCGATTGGTAAAATGGTCTCAACTTCACTGTAGTCACTGGTAGGGTTAGAAAGATTGAAACATATGAGAATTGTGTTCTCCTTATTGAGTGGTCTCTTCAAAGATATCTAATCCTCTCCCCCAAACTAGGTGTTTGTGTTGCAAATATTTACAATCCTTAGTTCTGGTCTGGGTATTTAAGGAAGGGTAGCAGGGCTGCCATTTGGGAACATTCTGTAGCCAGAGCCCCCATGCAGTGTTGTGTCAGTGTCATAAGAGACACGCACACACACTGTATGTATTGTGTCAGATAATGACTCTTTGAAACTATTTTCATATTACTTGGTAATTGTATTTCATATTTTTATGCTGAAAGTTGTGTACCATGGATTCATGTTTAATTATGTTATTTAAGTTCTGTCTGGCCAAAATAAACGTTAATCTTGATTTATTCTGTATCTTTCTGAAATCCTTTTTTCTAGTAGTGTCGCATGAGGAGTTTGTAGGAGTTTCCGTAAATCTTTCTGTCAGGGCAGATTCATACCGAGGACCCCATGACCGGAGCATGGCGCTAAGCATGAGGGACAATCTGATTTCTGGCTGTCACTGTTATTAACAAGTTGCAGCTCTTGTGACTATTGCTAAAATTACACTTTCTGTTATGAGTAAACATGTGTGACTCACTTAAAGGTAAAATAGTTCACTCTGCAATCCTCTGTAATATCAGAACTGACTAATTTGCGTCCGTGAGGTAATGTAATTATAATCGCGAGCATTATTCTCTGAGCGACTCCGGGTCCCATGGAGGAACAAATATTTGAAATTAAGAGGTACTAAGAGAAATCTACGATCTAAATTAAATCACAACTAAACTTATGATCAGCTGTTTAGTTACAAATGTAACAAAGTTACAAAGAATTGGAGTCAGATAAAATTATTCATGGAGTCAGAATTAAAATTCGATAACCATAAATTAAGTGAATTTAACAGAAATGCTGAAAAGGCTTACACGCAGAAGTCCTTTGACCAGGCCGTTAGATACCGTTCTTGGGCTAACGGATGGACCTCACACTACAGAAGAATTCTCCTAATCCAAATTTCTCAAGACATTGAAAAATAAATCTATGATTTCTTCCAAAAACAAACAAACAAAAAAAAAAAAATCGGAAACTAGACTAGAATAATATAAGATATCTAAAACTAAATGTATATTATTTGAGGTGTGTCTATTACTAATGAATCCAGATTGAGCCTCATCTGTTATAGAATTAAGTAATTTTTTTATTCTTTTGAAAAGTATGTGAGCCAAGATCATATAGTCATTATTTAATAAACTTATTGGGCGCCAATTGTCAATATATAGCAAATCCGTGTTCTGTTTAGGAATAGGGAAATTATTCCTTTTCATATTGGGAGGAAGGTTGTGGTTTTAAATGCTTTCAATAAATACTTTCAAAAGGAAAAGAACAAGAATATTTGAGAATTGTTGATAGAATTGCCAGGTGACTTGCCAGGTTTTATGGCATCAGCTACCTCTTCTAATAGTATATCCTGATTACAAAAATATTTTTCTATAGCACTAATTGAATTTACACAAGAAGCAAGTGCACAATAGCTGGATTTATAAAGATTAGCAAAAAAAAAGTTATGACAGAAGTGAGAAATAATTTGATAATCATCAATAACATGACTATTAACGTTCAGATGGTGAATTGTGTTACATTTACAATGCTGTCATTTAAGATGAGGTGAAAAAGAGGTGACTTTTGTTCACCTTTTTCTAACCACTTAACTATCGACCTGAAAAAGGCCCCTTCTGCTTTACGTTCATAGATCTCATCTAATTTATACTGTAGACCAGTTAATCTCAATTTACGTTTAGAAAGCAAAACACCATAGGACCTTAGATATTCACCAACTTCAAATGTTTTGAGTTCCCAATATCTAACAAAGGCTCCTTCCTTTTGTGCCAAATCCCAATGTAAAGAGATTATTTTTTAAGTTCTAATTTAACTAAATCATGCCTTAAGTGAGAAGTGTTCAGTTTCCAAAAAGAACAACAGTGTGGTGCAACAAAAGAAGAAAATCTAATATTTATAAAAACTGCCTTGTGGTCTGTTAGGGGAGTAACAAGAATATTTACTAAAACATTCTCCTTTGGAATGCTACCAGTGACCAACCAAAAATATATGCGAGTGCCTCATGACATATTTATTTATTTATTTATTTATTTTTACTCCAGGTATAAGTATTCTGACTAGGTGCATCTCTCTCCAAACATCAGTCAAATTGTATTTTTGCATAAAGGTTTTCAAAGTATTACTGGATCATCCCGGCTACTTAGGAGGCCATCTGTCGACCAAGTCATTTAAAGTCAAATTAAAATCACCACCCACCAGTAAGAACGCCTGTGGACACTTCTGAGACCAGAGTGAGATTCTATCTTCTAAAGACTCAAAAAGTTTGTTATTCTCTGAATTGAGGTTGTATCCATAAATATTAATCAATATAAAAATACATTATTCCAAGAAATAAGTAAACATAAGAAATGGCCTAAGGGGTCAGAAAATACCTCCAAAACATTTCCAGAAAAAGTGTTCTTCAACACTGTTATCCCAGCAGGGCTCTCAGAACCATGAGCAAACCACAAACCACTGTGACCTCCAAAATTTTGCATCATGAGCAACAGAACGAGACTCTTGGAAAAAAAAAAGTTAAGTTGTTTTGCAAATAAAAATAAAGCTTTTCTTTTAACAATGTCTCTCAACTCCCTAGTATTAAGAGAAATGAGTGATAAAGACATATAAGAAGAACAAAACAAATAGTATAGAAGAACAAATTGTCATCCAGTATATAAACAAGAACAAAGTACGGTATTACTTGTCCGAGCGACATCACTTGCAACAACAAAAAATGCCTTAGAAAAGTCTGCAACAAACTAACCTATGCGCGCTGCAATCAGCGACTTCAAATAAACAGCAACTTTAAAAAAAATTCTGAAGAGTCTATAGTCTAAAGGAAAAAAAAAACTTGAACCATCTTAATTTCTCCTTCTCTGTTAATAAATGCACAAGCTCATGCAAAGAAAGCCATTTACCCACATCCCGTGCTGTTTCACTAATGGCCACAGCTCTGAGGACCTCTTACGATCACCTTTTGAGAAGTCTTCCTTGAAGAAAAGTCCATTAGCTTGGAGAAAAGCAGATGTCTTAGTCCGCTTCCAGATTTTGTTTCTTATCATTTGCAATGTAAACTGGATAATAATGGGACATGAACGGGAATCAGCTGTGCTCTTCTTGCCCATTCGATGTGCGATGTCAATCGTTTCCATGAGCCGCCCTGAATCTTCAGGTAAAACAGCTTTGCAGATTTTGATGGCCTGCAGACAAGAACATCAGTATTAGAAGAACCGGTCTTAACGGACTTCATTGTTTTCTCCTTCGCTGCAGGTGATTAATTCGGAAATTCTTTCTCATCCAGAACCATCTCTTCTAGGACATTCACTTCAGTACAGCTTTGACTGTAGTCGTGACTACTGCTGTGTTGCTTAATAATGCTTAAGGACAGTTAATTGTTTCACAACAATTCAGAGAAACATCCTTAAAAATTAATGCATGAATGAAAGTTCAGCCATCTGGTGTCATGTTTGGACTGTATTCAGCATAATGTCTACATTATAATGGAAGTAGAAAACAACCCACACTTAAGACATAACAGAATATGTTTATGATGATACTCGACAAGCATTTTGACATAATTGTGTGTGCTGTGAGACGCAAAGGCATGCATTCATATCTGTGGCATATCTGCGGCATATATTTATCTAATAAAATCGTCTGACTGATAAAATTGGTCTGGCTCTAAATAAAATAATGTGAATTTAAGTGATTAAACATAACTGTAACAAAGTTCCAAGTTCAGAGAAGATATAGCTCAGATGTTAAATGTAATTTTAATTGTAAAGCAAACATCAAAATGAAATGCAGCATATAAGCATAATAAAATCAGCAACACTAAATGTCCCAGGCTCTCAGCCCCGCCTTGCTTCATGCCACAGTAACGTTAATTAAACTTTAATACATTAGCTCACCCATGAACATGTTTTCTGTAGTCCCTTTAGATTGCTTACCATTGGCTGTGGAGGTGAAGATGACAACTCCCATGATTCCACGTTCATTCACAGCTTCATCACCCATTGTTATTGTTTTGAAAAAGCGACATCTAGTGTTGAAACTTACATACGGTGCTTTTGACTATACAAATAAATTCCATGTGAAGGAAGAAGGTTGTGCCAAACAAGAAGTCAAGGTTAGGCCATGGTGGATGCTGCATCTACACCATCACCATCTTGATTCAAAAAGCAATGTATTCTGCAAAATAGAACTGTATTCTGAAGAAATACATACAAGCATATATTTACTAACATTTTGAGATATTACATTATATGTTATCTGAACTGTAAAACAACTTTGAATTGGTCAAGCCAAAGCCTGAACCAAACAGCAAAGAGTCTTTCGGCAGCAGGACTTCATCATTCCCCAGTGTTACACCCCTGTGTGTTTGCTGCTTTTTCGCTGCCTATTTCCATATTTACAGATTTCACAATGTCTGCCCCGTAACTGTCAATCTTTATCATCCATGATGTCATTGCCCCTCTGCAATATTAAAGACACTGGACGCTGGAGCTGCTGTTCAGATTCACGGTTCTTATTGCTGTAACCCATTTGGTTTGCAAACTATTGTATGCAAACTATTATTTCTTGTCACTATATTAGTCATTTGTTTTCAGTTTTGCTTCTGCCATTTGTGCCTTTGAGCATTCAGAAAACAGAATGAAGTCAACAGGTCAGAAAATGACATACATAATGAAATACACTATCTGTGCAAATAATGTTATGTATAGTTTGTATTTCCTCTCTCACACTGTTCTCACTTTATTGCTTTCTTTGAACTTAGTAAATCCCATCCTTGTTTGTTTCTTACTGCCACAGCCAGAAAACACATTTTAAATAATTTAAATAATACACCCTTGTATCATAGCCACTAAAAAAATCTGTTCAAGAATGTTGAAACAGAATCAACTCCTTTCTATGAGATAATGCATAATGCCTTATTTACCAAACCTACATCCAACTCAGTCACTTACATTATACATATCCATATATTTATCCATATGCATGTTATTTTCTTGTTCCTAATTAGCATGACTTTGAAACACAATCTCATGGCAATTCATAACAATTTAGCATTTTGGCAAATTGGTATTTAAAAGTGCAGTAAGAGGTTTCTGAGAAACACTGTTGATATTTGAAATCAGCACCAAAACACACATCCCTCCCTTAATTGTTCCGCCCTCAAAATAACAAACATGAAACGTAACCAGGGGGGTATTCCACAAAGCAGGTTATGTGACATACCCGGGTATGTTTAAGAGTAAGTTAGCGGATAACCTCAACTTTCGGTTCCAAAAACGGAGGCAACTTTCAGGGTATGTAAGTAACCATGGCAACTCACTCTCTGAACAGAACCTGCTCCGGAGCAGCTCATGATCCAGGGTTAGTTTGCTTAAGAGGTATCCAGACGTGTCTTATATCTTTAATATAGTTATTAATATAACCAAATTTGTTTCAGTTATATAATATACAATATTATATATTCTAAAGAATTTGAATAAAATAAGTTTTAATGTTAAATTCAAATATATTTATCATTTATTTTATTGTCATCTCACACATGGATGTGCATTCAGTTAATTAGCATCAAACAATATAATCCTTATTCTTAGTGAATAAAGATTACTTATTAAACAAAGACACTGAAAAAATTCTAAAAGAAGAACATTAAACAAAAGAAGAAGAGGAAGTAGAATGGCATGCTCTTTCTTAGTGGTGAATCATTGATTCGTCGCTCTGTTGAGAATGTCTTGTGTGTTAACCGGGAACATACTCTGGGTTGCTTACTCCCGGACTCGTTTTTGGAACCAGCATACTTTGAGTAAGAAAGGTTTGGGTTAATCAACCGAGAGTTCAGGGTATATGTGACGGTAGGACAGCACAGCACAGCAGCTCCAGACAAACAATAACAATGAAACCATTTTAAAAATGTCCCGTTATTACAGCTAATATTACAACAACAGCATATCTTGGTCCTGTGAAACCGCAAAAACTAATGGTAGCAATTTACAGCAACTAGATTCTGAAAATAACTTATTTTCTTAGCAATAGATGATATTTACACTAAGTGCAAATAGCTGTAGATGCTATTTACTAAGTGAAAATAGTGATATATTCTATTTACACCATATAAAAGTAGCAGTTCTTTGCAATATAAATAGTAATTATACTTTATTATTGTTGTACATTATTATTTGTATTTAAATTATTAAATGCCATAAAGGGACACTAAAATACCTCCCTACACCTACCCCTAACCCTACCCAATAAATGCTTTTATTATTATTAAACATTTTGTTAGGCACTTTATTTCCACATTTAGAAAATTTTCTTAATCTTTATTGAAAGTAAATGCCTTTTCGATGTGATTTGTGATGAGAAAAGACAAAAGGAGAAGAAAAGGAGAAAAGAAAAAGGCGGATTTGAACCTGTGTTGATCGCCTCGAAGCAATGATCCATTAGCCATATGCTTCATAAGCAACTGAAGACATTAAATCACAAGAGGTTTTTTTAAATCTTGTTTGGCCCAACCAGGCATTGTTAGGCAGAGCTAGTGTGAATAGCACTTGCCAACAAGGCACGATATTTGCACTTGGTGTGAATAGACACTCCGAAAACACCTGAATTTACTAATCAGAGCCGAAACAAAGCAACCTTATAATGTCTGTTTTCAGGCCTTCTATTACTCTAATGCAGGGTTGCTCAAACTTGGTCCTGGAGTGCCACTGCCCTGCAGAGTTTAGCTCCAACACTGATCAAACACACCTTATCAAGCAAACACTAAATCACAGGTAGCTGAGTTTGATCAGGGTTTGAGCTAAACTCTCCAGGACCGAGTTTGAGGAACCCTGCTCTAATGTCTCTCCAGCGCTGGAAAGCTTTTCCAATATTAAAGAGGGTCCTAGCTCTTGATGATTGTAACCCTTCTATTTCCATTTACATTCCTCTGACCTTTTCCTCTTTGGTAATATGTCAGCCATCTCTCTTTCTACAGTCTTTCTACAAATGCCCCGTTACTCACTCTCTCTCTTCCCCCATTATGAGTGTACTGAGTGTCTGATCAGTCCGATCCACTTTGTTTTGTTTCCTATTTACACAGCCAGGATTATGTACAAACACATTTTTTTCAGCACACATAGAACATTCGCCAAATAATTTGTTTGCGTTTTGATTGAAATGTTACTGCTCCCATAAATATGATTACTTATATGATTGTAGTTTAGTTAGAATTGTTGCGCTCCTATTCTGCTGTGCTCATTCATTGAAGTCTGTGAAGTTTAACAAGACTTGCTTATTGTCAGAAAAATATGTAAAATGGAAATACTTGTGGCACTTTCTAACATTTACAGACAAGGATTTTGTGCCCTGAAACTGCACACGTTTCAGGGCACAACAGGGCAAGATGTGGTAAGATGCTTGAAGGGCTTATAAATACAAATTCTGATGTTTCGAACATGTTGGATCATGTACTTTTCCTGCAGAAGCTCACTTGGTGTCCTCCACTGTGTTTTGTCCATAGAAATTATTCACTGCTGTAAAGCGACATGACTGGCTGATGTTTCTGAGCATTACGCACAGACGCGACTAATCGATAATCAAATTTGTTGTCTATTTTAGTTGTTGCAGCGCAATTTTATTATTATTATTATTATTATATATATATATTTTTTTTTATGTGTACGTTTTTGTACAGCTCACGTCATACAAATTCATCAAGTCACCACCTTGTAAAACGTTTACCATGAGATCGGATTTGTCTTAAATTATGCTTTTGTACTATGTCTTAGTAGGCTAATTATCCAGTTTACTAGTTAGGCCTATTTGCTTATCTTGTTGTAATACAATGCATATTAATACAATGCATTTTATTCTAAAACAACAAGTCTGTTGCAAAATGCATATTTATCTGGAAAAAGAACCTCAACCCTATACAACAGGTGGCACTAATCAACAAACAAACAACAGATTAAGTAATGCAATTTTCAGTTTACAGCAGAATAATAGAAAACAGCCAAACAGCTGTCACACAGAGGAACCACAGAAGCAAAACTGTCTAATGTCAGACTCAAACATTAAAAAACTATTCTGACACTCATGATTTACTTATTTTAGAAGCTGTTCTACAAGACAGTCATAAAAAGTTGTGCTCCAGGACTATCAGTGTGAATGCTTTAACATGTGAAATTAATATGTTTGACATCAACACATTTACATTATTTACTAAAGAAAAATAGCAAAAATCGCCGAACGGCTATCTGTGTTCAAAATGCTCCTGTTCATGACTAAATTATGAAGAGCTTCTTAGGATCATTTATTTATGAAATCAAACCAAAATGGGACATTTAACAAAAAAAATTGCACTGGCACTAACACACGCCTTTAGTGAGGTGTGACCAAACCATTTAAAATAATTGGTGTAAATAATTTACCCAGGCATTCTAAATGACTAGTGGTAGCAAACAGCAACTGAATTTATGAATCTAAAATATTTGGCCAATTTTATACATATATGCCAACTCTTATTCGCTTCATGTAACTGTAGATTTATAGTGTTCTTCATCTCGGCAAGAGAGAGAACAGGAGACTATGGGACTGGCAGGATCTCAGTAGAGGGAATAATCAAGGGCCATCAAATGCTCAGAGATGAAAGACTGAGAAATGCGGGGAGAGATAGAAAGATAGAAAAAAAGTCCTTTGACGGGGAAAGCAAGGGAAATCATGTCATGTTGCCCTGCTAGCGTAATGGCATGGGTGTGCAACTCATCAGTATCATGGGAGGAGATCTCCAATGGAAGATTCTACAGGAGGAGGCAATCAATAAAGGCAATATGTTATTTGATTTGTTTGGTATCCATCACTGTCCACAACTACGGAACATAAACTATGCAAATAGTTAATTGGAACCCATTTAAAAGGTAAATTGCTGATGGCTTTTCTAGGAGTTCAGACCTAGACAAGGCAACACAAATGACTGGACAGGGATTCTACCGTGAAATTAACCTGGGGGAAAAAAAGTATATGCCTGAAAACAGTATCGGTTACAAAAATGAAATAAAATGTAAAAAGTTGTAAAAACCACAAGCCTGGAAGGTCAGATTTTGAAGTTATGCTCCTTTGCTGTGAATTAAAGTTTTTTTTTATCAGTATTAGTCACACAGTCTGACCACACAGCAGAGTCTGTCATTTCAAAGTTCAGTTCTGTCCATATCTTCTGGAAATGTCACCTCTGTTTTTGGCTCTAGAACGGACAAGATGAGCCTACATCAGTAATAGCCAACGTCTCTTCTGAGGCATTTCTCAAAAAGGCTCATCTATAAGACCTGCATGTAATGAAACAGACTCTAATAAAATAACGTTGCACATCTTCTAGGCCTAGGCATAATTGTCATGTTAAATATCAAAACAAGCAAATCATATCCATATCAGACTTAACACTACACGTGCAGTTGTAAAGCAGAAAAAATGCATGAAATTCACCACATTCATTTGAAAACTTTTTAAGTTAGCAGTTAGAAGAAATAGAAAGTCTGCACAGCTATGAACTGTCAAGATAACAATATACTGCAGTTTTTTCAGCAAACCAAAAAGATATGATCCCTCAAATTAAAGGACGTGAGACATAAACACTTCTACTGAAAACAAAAATAATGACCAAGCCTCTTGTCAATCGTGAAAATAAATGTTAATGAAAGTATAAAGGAAAGATATTTAACTGGGTAAAACAAAACATGGTAGCATCATTAAGAATGGGAAATTATGTGAAAGAAAAACAAAAGAACAATCAGATGAAAAAACAAAACAAAAAAAACCCTACACCTGGGAGCCTAAAGTGCGGCTGTTGCCATCTTGGCAGCGTGTCACTCCCAGATAACTGAAAATGGGTGAAGCTAACAGACAGCAGACAAATGGCTAGTACAGAGCCAACATGCCACGAGATCTCGCCAGACTTAACTGTGACGAGATTTCTCGTCGAGGTGAAAAGCTGTCTCGCGTCATATTTTCATGACGGAGTTGTGAGGGTGAAGTTAGGATAGAATATGCCAATGCTACGTTCACATTACGCCTCCACTCTAGTTTTGCTTTTAATAGAAATAAAAACAATTTAATTCAGGTGGATAATCATAACAGCTTCAATTCCATCAGCTCATTCAACACGAGCTGTTTGAGTCGTGCATATTGCGCAGCACTTGACGAGACGACGCGCGTGTTATGAGTGTGTGTTACATGTTAGTGGACTAGACCATGGCGGAGGATTCGCTGCGCAGCAGAAGGCTTAATATTTGAAAATGCTCTCCCTATTCGCAGAGAACGCACGATCGCGAAAGTGAAAGTAAACGGGATCGCGTATTCAAACGTGCTTTCAATACGTTACTGCTGTTTGAAAGCGACTCCCTCGCACGCGAATATCTCCCAATATAAAAGCTATCTAGTTGTAACCATCTCTTAGCTCTGTATCATGCTTGAAGAAAAATTTGCACTTTGAATATTGAGCACTTTGATTATAGTTGTTGTTTGCAATTAATATCTATGATCTTTTACTGCATATAACTCATACTCAGAAAGTAGAACTGAAATGACATTCATTACAAGATGATGAGTTAAAACATTTCAAATGCACCTGCAAACTATTTTTCTAGTCATGTATTTCATCACTGAGGATTTCTTAAAAATCTTGTCTCGTTCTCGTGAACCCAATCTCGTGTCTCGTCTCGTGAGATAAGTGTCTCGTCACACCCCTAGTAGATTTCATCCTAAAAGTGTACGTACGCAGAAAAGCTAGATTTTTTGTACGAAAAAAAAAAAAAAAAAAATCTGATTTATAAAACCATGTGTTCACCAGAACCTGCGCAAAAATCCCTTTATAAATCCCAGCCAGCAGAAGATTGTGCTTACATGCATCCCCACCCCGTCTCCTCCCCGAAATCACAATATATGGAGCTTACAACACCTAGTTTTACTATGCATAACCTCATCTGCATATCATTTCCATGCATATTAATAATGTGAATATGAACATATCTTTTAGGATGTATACATGCTATTTTTATGGAAACAGGACTACTTATTTATTGCAGTATAAATACAATTATCTGATTTGGCACGCTGACAAAGTATCCTTCAGATAGGCTACAGTGGTATTTTTCATCATTTTGTGAAGATGTCTTTTTACTCTGTGTCTAGCTAGTCTAAGCTATTATCATTGGACCTATTCAAACCGGACAATGGACTGTTCGACCACTGACCGAATCCTGCAGTGTCTGTAATATCGAAGTAAGTGTGCATCACTGATCATCGTTCTTGCTAAAACATATTTTTTCATAACAGATAATAGAGTTTAGTTTAAAGAGGGATTATTGGAATTAGCCTATATTTAATCCTTGCTGTCATTAAAACAGCGTGTCACAGGGAAAAATTATCAAAATCAGCACATCCAATTCTGAGCAATGACTTTATGTCATTTCAGTGCATATCGCCATTAATGAAACTGGAACATTAATGTAGGCTAAATGTGTATATCAAAATAAAATTATTTCATTACTTTTCTCAATCTAGTAAAAGAGTTTGTACACATGGGTCAGAGGTCATGAAGGGAAAAACAAGCTGTATAGACCAAAACCACAATTTGTACCAGGCTGTAAATGTGTTTTTCTGCTGTAAAATTGGCAGTGTTGCCAGATTGCCAGATTTCCAGCTTAAAAGCTCACCAAAACCCGCCCACTCCAAGAAAAAAAAAAACTCCCAAAACTTTAAATAATGTGATAGAATGTTATTGCCATATACCAATCAAGGATGTTAAGTACCATTTTATCTCCTTAAAACATATTTTTGATGAAACAGGGAATACATTAAAGAGAATGAGCAAATTACTAAAACGTCCAGTTGGAAAGCAGCAGTCGAGAAATTAACCAGTGACTTAACCCTCTGAAAAACACAATGATTTACACAACAGTAAGAATAAGATAATTTATGTGCAAAAAGTGCCCAATATAAGAGATCGGAAAAAGCAATGAAATTAGCAGTCATTTCACACATGCACAAACCACTGCCAAAATGCGTCATTCATTGATACAGTACGATAATCCGCCAACAAAAAAATAACAACAATGCGCTTTTACCTTTGTGTTACGCTTTGACAGAACTAATGTTACGTCTTTTGTTAAGTACATAGAACATAACACACTTAGTACAGTCAAAACTGATTAATCGTTGATTCAAACCTCTTTCAGCAGCTGTCAGTAGCCTAGAGTGCAGTCTAGATGGTCTAAAAAGTTGCAGATGTCTTGGTCAGTGTGCACATGATGATTCAATTTCAATTCAAGTCATTCATAGTTATATTTATAAACTAAAGAGTCATGGAGTCATCTCCCACCACAGGTGTAATCCACGTTTTGAGGGTTGGATCACTCTCACACTCTTTACTGTGTAGATACAATTTACTGTATATGTCACTTTGGCATAGCGGTCACTTGAATATACAGCTACAAGTTATCTTGTTAACCTGTCAGTCATAAGTGAGCAGGGCTGCCTGCTGTACTGATTGGCTGAAACGTGTTCGTCGGCGACGTCAACACCAATGACAGCTGACTCTGCGTGGGTCTGTGTGTGTCATGATGACTGATTTTATGGAGTACATGCACACCTGAGTTTTAGTTTATTAACTAATTTGACTTTAAAAATTTCGATTTTTGAAAAATGCCGAACTGAGCCCTCTGCTCCCTTCTGGAGCCTGTCCCTAGCGGCCAGTCGATGAATTGCAGTTTCTGTTCAATGAGTCAGTTGAGTGGGTTATTGACTCGTTCGGACCGCTTCAGTTCAACTGATAAAAGAATTGTTACACTGGTTCCCTTTCAGTCGGTCACGTTCAACGTACATCGGAACTGACCGACGAATTGGGATCTGTTTTCAGAGACCAATCTACTTTGAGTGATTAAAAACGAGCTAATGGACATTGGAATGCGGTTCACGCATTCCACGCACCGCCCCGCAGCGCGGGTATAAACACGGAAGTGGAAGTACCACATATCGCTTTTAACTTCGGAGCCGAATGGTTTGCTGTATCAAGCTGTTTCTACGAAGAGTGTTTAGACGAGTCTCGAGAAGGATCGCTCTCTTACCTGGGTGCTGGTGTGACGGCGCAAGTCAATGAGTGGCCGCTGCAACATACACTTGTCTCTGTGTTGGTTGGCTGGGCGTTTCGGTTCTTTGAGTGCTCACACACAGGCTTGCAATCGGACTACTGTGAGCCGCGGCCATCTCCCTGAGTGCTTCAGCACTTCTAAAAGAGCATTTCCTTCTAAAAGAGCAACACGGTTTGACTCTAGATGCGCAGTCGAGACTATGAAACCTCAAACGGGGTTGCCTATTCCCCGATCTAGTTCTTTTTCTGGTGCACCAGAAAAGGGCTACTTTGAGGGTTACAGTGGGGTTTCCCCGCTGGGTACATCCCCTCGGGCCCCCACTCCTCTAGCATCACAAGCATGCTGAGACTGTGTTTGTGGGTGGTTCACGTTCTCTCATGAGAACATGACCACGTCGGCGCGTTGTTTGTCTTCCCTTTCTCAAAGGCTTGAGCGTTCAGCGCGCGCCGTGTGCCGTTCTGACAGCCACGCTCACTGTCTCACATGCTAGCTGGTAGCTTACAGATGGGATTGCTGGTTCAAAAAAAAAAAAAAAAGGGGACCTAGCGTTTCATTTGGGGCTCTGGCAGAGGACAGATGTCATTGCTGCATCGGAGAGAGGGAAATATGGAACACCATAAGGGCCATAAACTGTATAAGTGTTTTTTCCCTCTCTCACTACCTGACCCAGGGGTTATGCAGGAACTGCGTGTGGTGATAGACCTCGCGCTTCGGGCGACGAAAGTCACCGTACGCTCCCTGGGTCAGGCAATGTCCACACTAGTGGTCCAGGAATGTCACATGGGGCTAAACCTGGAGGCAAGGGAGGCACCCAACCCGTCCAGGGTCCCGCAAAGTCTGCAAGCGGCCCTGAAACGGGTGGCCCAGTGAGAAGGGGATCTGCTCTTGGGGAAGCGGTGTCCACACCCCTAGAATTCGGGCCAGGTAACTCTCACGTCGTCCTGAGACCCTGGCCCGGATACGTGCCCAAGGTTCCCACCACTCCTTTCCGAGATCAGGTGGTGAACCTGCAAGTGCTGCCTTCGGAGGAGGCAGACCCAACCCTAGCTTTGCTCTGTCCCATCCGTGCCTACGTGGACCGAACTCAAAGCTTTAGGACCTCAGAACAGCTCTTCATCTGTTACGGAGGCCAGCAGAAGGGAAAGGCTGTCTCCAAGCAGAGGTTAGCCCACTGGATAGTGGATGCTATTGTCTTGGCGTACCAGTCCCAAGACGTGCCCTGCCCATTCGGGTTGCGAGCACACTCGACTAGGAGTGTAGCTTCCTCCTGGCCACTGGCTCAGGGTGCCTCGCTGACAGATATATGTAGAGCTGCGGGCTGGGCGACACCTAACACGTTCGCTAGATTCTATAGCCTCCGTGTAGAGCCGGTATCTTCCCGTGTACTCGCCCCCTAGTGGCCAGTAGCGCTAAGTGCCCATTCTAGTGTCAGCTTGCAACGGCATTCCCGCCCCCTGGGCCGGATATGTGCGTTGTTGTCTCCAGTTGTGTTCCCCAGAAATGGCTAACCCTGTCGAGCTCCTCCGTCACCCCTTCGGTGTCAGACGTGGCGGCCGTCTGGCGCCAGGCCTGTACCCGTATGCTTGAGGAATGGCTGTGTAGGCTGGGTATCCATATGTAGCAGTTCCCTCAGCAACCCCATATGTGTATTCTCCACGGTACCAGCTACCCTACTCGGCTAGCCCCGTGTCTTTCCCTTGACAGAGCTCGCTCTGTCGTCTCTAGCGGTGTTCTTTCCCCCCTGGGACCAGCCTGGATCCACCCCAGAGACTGCCATATGTTGCACTACCCTGATAGGTTAGTCCTTATGTGTAATCTGCCACCTCTCCTTCCGTTGAAGGATGTGGCTCCGCAGCGCACCACCTCCCCGAGACGGGCATGCTTTCCCAGCGTTATCCAATAGTCATGCTGAGTGGGTCTTGCAGGAACAGCAGTGACTGACCTTCCCTGTTGGGAGCCCTGACTTCCACTCCAACTTAGGAGTGGTCCAGTGAGCTCAGGCAGGGCGCTGGAAGGGCCAGCATCCTGGCGTGTTGGTAGGGATCCCAATTCGTCGGTCTGTTCCGACGTGTCAAACGTGACCGACTGAAAGGGAATGTCTCGGTTACGTATGTAACCCTCGTTCTCTGAAGGAGGGAACGGAGACGTACGTCCCGTCGCCAGGTGCTGTGCTTCAGCTGAAGGCCGAGTCACTTGGCTCCTCAGTGAAAAGATATGCGGTACTTCCACTTCCGCGTTTATACCCGCGCTGCGGGGCGGTGCGTGGAATGCGTGAACCGCATGCCAATGTATGTACAAATATGTGTATAAACTAAGCTATCTATATGATATGCAAGTATATACTGTATGCTAACTAATACAGACATGGTAATTGTAACATATTTGAAACAGCATTTATCATAACATGATTTTGTAGGAATTGTAATAAGGCACTAAAGAGAATACCTATTAAAAGCAATTTGAACCAATAGAGTGGTACAAGTATGACATCACTTTGTAGGCCAAAACACGGAAGCAAGTTAGCATTTTAGCACTTCTGGTTCCCTCATCCTGAAGTCAATGTTTTTTTTCTTTAATGGGATTTTGTTTTAATGGCTGAAGGTCTATGGTGAATACAAACTGAAGACACTTTCACGTTTTATTGTATGACATAAAATATATCTGTATTACCCCACTCGTGATTTTTGAAGCTGTTATGTGTCTTGAAAAAGGCTGTCGAAGAGATTAAACATCATCACGCCGGGCAGGTAAACTCAGTCCACTTTTACAGCCTTGTTATGCTTATAAATGTGCTCTTATAAACTATTCTAATGCAAACATTATGGGAGAATGATTTTAGATAAAAACTGAAAGAGTTGTCGGAAGCTTAGTGAGGGTGACATTGAGTCGAGCGACCGTGGTGTAGTCCGTTTATAGCCTACCTTTAACTTTTTACTTCTGGCGACTACATTTAGACTTCAAAATTTATAAAAGTTGTGTTCATCTGTGATAATTATCTTGATGGACAAAACCTGCAAGTGTCATAAACTTTTGTTGATCACAGAGCTTGTTTTTTTGTGATAATCCAAAAGCCTACAGGAAAATCCTATTGGGTTTTTCTCGAGGAAACCAGTTTGATGCTAACTGCCGATTGACCTACAAAGTTATGTCATACCTGCACCACTCTATGGGATGAGTTTATGAATACCTATTTATAAAACAATCAGACTCAAAAGAACGTAGACTATTGTTTACGAACTATATAAATAGATTTTACAATTATATTATTAATGTCACATGATTAGGCCTACCTAGGCTACAAATTGCGTTTTCTATGAACTTTATTTGATTTAGGCTAAATGATGCATCCTAGAAATTTCTAATTTAAAACTCACTCAGTTTAAATGAAAATCATATAAACTGTGATGTCCAAATCTTATCATTTCGAAGACACATGCATTTGTTTCTCAGAATGATTTCATCAGGATTCATCTATAATATAGGTAATTCACTCTTCAATCAGTGCATCACCAACCTCCAGTGGGCTAGATGGAGATTGATTTATGATATGTTTGCAAGGGGAGCTGGAGAGAGTCTCCTGCCACAGTTGATAATGACGGAATCTGTAGCCAGTAGCGCCAGGCACAGTAATCTCTTATTCAAAACACAGAGAGAGCAATGTGGCCTCGGCTCTTGAAGACTGAGAAAGCTATTTACAGAGCTCAAGGTAGATATGTATCAGCAAGCACATAATAAATGACCTGCTCAGTGAATATGATCACATTAGAATATATTCCTGCCTTATAAACTGGTGATGGCGAACTGCTGAAAAACACAGGTGCAATTTAAGCAATAGCCTACAGTGTTCAGTGCAGCAATTGTTAGTAATTTAATTAGATGCAATAAGAGATGACTGAATGATAGGTAATAATAAACTAGCTGTCTGCTTCTTGGAAGAACAGGTGTTGTCATCTCACGGCACCACATTATACAAATACACAGTGTTGGTGTCCAGGCACTTTAAGATTAATAAATTCTAGGGGAAAAAAAACACAAAAAACTGTTTATTTAATTATTCAAATTATAAGAATATATAAGAATTTGTATAATCTTTAATAAAAATGTCATAACTTGCTCTTCCTGTAATACAGCCCACTTTTCTCTATTGGCATATGACTGGCCGGGCTGCAGTTATCTAAAACTCTCATGGCAAATCATCAATGAAACTCTTTTACGCTTTAACAAATTGGTGGCAAAATCAAATGAATTTATACAATCTCATTTGTATGGTTTTTTTTCCTATGCCCACTGAGGGTTAAATTTGATGTGACGTTAAGACCTTCATGTTTTTTATTTTTATTTATTTTAAATCATGTTTTCGTACACATTATATTGTTTTTGTACAAATTCGTTGTATGAATGCTCTTTTTTTCCCACAATCCAATCAACAACCAACTGATAAAATCAAATCCTGTCCTTTTTATTTAATAATAAATATATAAATAAATAATACCTGGAAATATCTCATGCGTATGGTGGAACATAAAATGCTGTTCACAAGCCATTTACTTTAATTATGCCTTTTCGAATATTTCATCCAGTATGACGGCTAGCGGTTTGTGAACGTAAAAGGTCTGCAAATTTTTAGAGATCAGAGTGCATGACAAATACAGTTATTTGTCTCCTAAAAGAAAGAATCTATTCTGAATTGCCAAAATGAATCATCAGTAAATCCAGTCTTACTTCCTGCACAAACCTACTGTCACAGAGCGTTGACAAAGAGTACTCACAAAGACGAAATAACAAAGAGAACAGTCTTTAATCCAAATAACTCAGGCTAGAAACAGGCTTGCAACACTTCACAAACGTTAAGACAGAACAATTGAACTCAGGAAACATGGACTATAAATACTAAAACAAACAAGGACTAATAAGCTAATTAATTAGATGACAGGTGAACTGAGCTGGTGGGATGATGTGGCCCATCATCATGTCGGTGGAGCTGCAGAAGCATTGAGCCAAGGTGGAGCCAATGGGTCGAAGGACCGAGGTGGAGTCCAGGGCTCTGTGGCTGTAGGCAGAGATGGGGGATCCTCGCTAAGGCGATCTGGAAGACCCAAGGTGAATTAGCAGTACTGCAGGGAAACAGATGTGGAAGACCATCAGTAAGGGCTGATGAACTATTCAGGTTTGGTTGAGGAGATGGGAGAGGGAGACTGGGCGGGCAATCTGATGATACAGGGGTCACTGGAGATCAGGGCCGTGCACAGAGCCACTGCCGCTCTGCCCTCATCGGCCAATGTACCCCTCTTGCCCACCTTCCCTCCCTTACCCTTAGAGGATTCCCATAAAAGCATTCTGTTCCGCTAAAAATCCACTAAATCCACAAATCCGCTCCGTGTTTTTCCACTCGCTCTGCAGCATCGCTCAAAGTCTGTGGCAGTGCCCACTCTCTGAGGAGGCGGCAGTTCCAGAATGTCCCATTAACAGGTATACAAACTACAATACATATTACAGACAGTGGTTGATCCGTGGGATTAGTAATTTGGTAGTTGGTAAACTTGGTGTTTTGCTCCTGGTTTTATAGGCTAGTGCTAACAACTTGTGCAAAAATATCCACGTTCTTGGAAAATCCAAATAACTCAGGGAGATACAAAGAAACAACACTTCACAAACACAACCTCCAAAACAAAATTAGGAACCTTAAAATATAGCATAATATTTGAACATATTTCGGAATGAAACAGGATATTCAATAAAAAAAAAAAAGTAAGAGGAATTCATCGGGTCAGCCAAAATGCAAAGTCACGCAGTTACATTTTGATAAAAGACAAAAATATTCATATTTTTTTCATAACATGCACTAGTGAATCGACCAGGAACATACATTATGTAAGTAAATAGGGTTATTTTTTTTATCATATTTATTTTAATACATCATATCCTGTGTGTGAAGGAATTGTTAGCAGGGTAATAAGATGGTGTCCCTCAGCCGGTATCATTGTGTGCTTAACCTCACCAGAGTGTGACATCTCTTTATACACTCAACATCTACCATGTACTGAGTCTCTCCTTCAGTCAAATACTCTCCCAGTTTATGCTGAGATTGTGAATATGCACATCAATCAGCTTATAGTTTGAAGTCTATGCTCATACGAAAGCCACATCCGCTGATTAAAATTAAAGACTAATAAATAAATAAGAAGCTGAAGAGAGCAATCCCCACCCTGCATCTGATGAGTAAACATCTTAAAGAAGAAACTTGGAAACGTCATCTCACAGGAAAATCTTTGAAGGTTTGTGAGATTGACATGAATTCTGTGCAGACAGATTCACTTTGAAGAAGTAGTGAGTAGTATGTTATTAACGGTGTGGAACACAATACAAAAAAATACTATTTTATTTAATTACACAAAGAATACCAATGTACATTATTCTGCATAATGGCATTATTTAGTGACATATTTGGACCTTTGCTGTAATTTTTTCCCCAGAAATACAGAAGAAAAAAAATCCTTTTCTGGCAATTACACCACTGTCCACACTGCAATTACACAAAACATATGAAAGAAAAAAAGAAAGAAAAGAAAGAAATTAGTAATACCATCTCCTATAATGTTTTGTATAGATTAGACCTTTATATTGTCATTATGAAACATGTCAAACAAACACAATTTGCCTTCCACACCAACAACACCAGTGACACTAGTCTCATGACTGACAAACCAAATTGTAGCTTCTAGGCAACAATTTGTAGATGGCACCACCTGAATTCCATTGGTTTTACATTTGCAGTTTGAATTTAACCCCAATAGGCAAAACATATTACAAACCGATTCCAAAAAAGTTGGGACACTGTACAAATTGTGAATAAAAAAGGAATGCAATAATTTACACATCTCATAAACTTATATTTTATAGAATATAGATAACATATCAAATGTTGAAAGTGAGACATTTTGAAATGTCATGCCAAATATTGGCTCATTTTGGATTTCATGAGAGCTACACTTTTAACTTCATGAGAGTTAAATGTACATATAACCAATTTGCAACTTATTAGGTCAATTGGCAACATGATTGGGTATAAAAAGAGCCTCTCAGAGTGGCAGTGTCTCTCAGAAGTCAAGATGGGCAGAGGATCACCAATTCCCCCAATGCTGCGGCCAAAAATAGTGGAGCAATATCAGAAAGGAGTTTCTCAGAGAACAAATTGCAAATAATTAATAAAAGAAAAGTTATCATCATCTACAGTGCATACTATCATCCAAAGATTCAGAGAATCTGGAACAATCTCTGTGCGTAAGGGTCAAGGCCAGAAAATCATACTGGATGCCCGTGATCTTCGGGCCCTTAGACGGCACTGCATCACATACAGGAATGCTACTGTAATGGAAATCACAACATGGGCTCAGGAATACTTCCAGAAAACATTGTCGTGAACACAATCCACCGTGCCATTCGCCGTTGCCGTCTAAAACTCTATAGGTAAAAAAAGAAGCCATATCTAAACATGATCCAGAAGTGCAGGCGTTTTCTCTGGGCCAAGGCTCATTTAAAATGGACTGTGGCAAAGTGGAAAACTGTTCTTTGGTCAGACAAATCACAATTTGAAGTTCTTTTTGGAAAACTGGGACACCATGTCATCCGGACTAAAGAGGACAAGGACACCCCAAGTTGTTATCAGCGCTCAGTTCAGAAGCCTGTATCTCTGATGGTATGGGGTTGCATGAGTGCGTGTGGCATGGGCAGCTTACACATCTGGAAAGGCACCATCAATGCTGAAAGGTATATCCAAGTTCTAGAACAACATATACTCCCATCCAGACGTCGTCTCTTTCAGGGAAGACCTTGCATTTTCCAACATGACAATGCCAGACCACATACTGCATCAATCACAACATCATGGCTGAGTTGAAGAAGGATCCGGGTACTGAAATGGCCAGCCTGCAGTCCAGATCTTTCACCCATAGAAAACATTTGGCGCATCATAAAGAGGAAGATGCGACAAAGAAGACCTAAGACAGTTGAGCAACTAGAAGCCTGTATTAGACAAGAATGGGACAACATTCCTATTCCTAAACTTGAACAACTTGTCTCCTCAGTCCCCAGACGTTTGCAGACTGTTATAAAAAGAAGAGGGGATGCCACACAGTGGGAAACATGGCCTTGTCCCAACTTTTTGAGATGTGTTGATGCCATGAAATTTAAAATCAACTTATTTTTCCCTTAAAGGGGTGGTAAAACACATTCCTTTGAAGGCTTGATTGTGTTTGTGGGGTGCACCGTAACATGTGTTCATACTTCGTTTTTAAAAAATAGAATTATTTTTCATATATTTTACCTTTATTCTACACTGCTCTGTCCCTCCTTGTAAAAACGATCTGATGGTTTCCGGGTTCTATGAAGCCGGTCCCTCAAAAATACGCAATGGGCTCAGATTGGTTAGCTGGCCCAGTGTGCTGTGACTTTACTGGTGCCCCTTACCTTTACTGGTAGTCTGTGCCTTGATAGTATTAGAAACAATGTTGATTCTAGCGATTATAGGCAAATATCTGTCGCAAGAACTATTAACCCAAAACAAACACTAAACATTGGCTTTACTATAATAGCCAAATCAAACACAGAACCATGTTTAGCATACCTGTAGATAAACAAGCATGTAGATAAACAATACATAAAAGCTCTAATCATAGAATAATTTACACTAATTCCAAGTTCGCTGTTGAGAAAAGTTTGTAACGTTAGGTGTTTGTCGGATACCGTTAAGTAAGAATGAGCATTTAACAAACTGGTCTGCAGAGCCAAACAGCGTTGTCATTTGTTTACTTCCTTGCTACAATGTACAATTAACAATACGAACTATTACAGGAAAACACATCAATGAAAAATAAATCATACTTACAGGTTGTGGCCCATAAACAGCTTCTGTTTTTAAAGCTGGAACTGCTCCATCTTTCAGGACAAGCCGTTGTGCGAATCCTGCATTGAACTTGCGAAGATTGTGGAAGCTTTCCTCCGTAAAATGTGCAGCACAGAGAGCGAGTAATAATTATGAGGGACCGAGTTAAAAATTAATTTTAACCATTGATCCCTAACTCCCCTGTCCCTAGGAAGGCTGAACAAAGTGGACCTACAATCCGGATGAAAATAACAGCGTTTCGTCGGCATTGCGGCAGCAACACTCCAGCCTACTAACTATACCAGCAATAAAAAATGGCCTCGCCCCCCTTATTTAATATTCTCGGAGGAGGGGTTTATGTAAATATTGAGGTTGGTGATGTCAGCAACCCTGGAGGAATGTCTGTAGTCCCTACCGACCGTTTGCTGTAGTCCTTAGAAACTGATTTCTTTAAAAGCAGATATCTCCCTTTGCTTTAAACTTTGAACGTTGTAACTTTGCAGATGTTGTTTATGCTCAAACAGCAACATTACACACTAGCTAAAGTTAGAAAAGGGAAATCGTGTTTTACCACCCCTTTAAAATGATACATTTTCTCAGTTTAAACATTTGATACGTCATCTATGTTGTATTCTGAATAAAATATTGAAATTTGAAACTTCTACATCATTGCATTGTGTTTTTATTCACAATTTGTACAGTGTCCCAACTTTTTTGGAATCGGGTTTGTATTTTCAAACATCCTGTTTTCCTGTGTTTTCACATAATTTTTATTTAGCCTATGTAAAGACATATTTTCAATGTTTATGTCACAGAGTTCCAACCGTTCTCTGTTGTTCTGCTCTGTTAATTAAACATTTTAATCATACTGTTTAAGCACAATCATTTTTAGAACCGCTACCATGGCCAGTCAATCGCACAGTGCAGACAGATGAAGACTGGAGAGTTAAACACACGTCAGGCAATAAAGGCTGCACAGAGAGGCCTATTATCCCTGCTTCTCTTCACTCTCTCCACAAGCATCTTCAGGAGAGCAAGGGTATCGCCTGCAGCGAATGCTGTCACATGCTCAAACAGCTCCTTAACTCCCACTAATAACCAAAGTCAAGGGAAACACTTTGCTATTCATATGCACCTTTCATATGCACTTGTAACAAGGGAAGAAAGACTCGGCCAATGTCTTTGTAATGGATAAGAATATGATAAATCTAATATGACAGGCCAATAAGACAAAGGCATGTTTTTTTTATTTGATTTTATGGAGAAAGGATAACATTAATCATTATGTACCCATAATTCTGTTGGAAGGGAAGTATAGATTTTACATATCAATAATAGTTTGATCATCCCCAGGTTTTAAATGTGTTTCCTTATATGAGAGTAAAAAAAATTCAAAAGCAAGCAATTCCTGTTTTAAGGCACACTCTTAAAATAATGAGTCTAAAAAGGGTATTGAATTAGGGTTATTCGGCTTGTGACAATAGCAGAAGCCTTTTTGGTGCTAAATAGAATTTTTCTTTTTTTTTTTTATTGAGTATCCTCAACTGAACAGAGCTGCTCACACTTACATGTTCTGTTAAACTAAAAAGAGAAAAAGACATGATTGGTAGAAAACCAGTTACAATTTACATAAACATTTTATTTAAATAATAATAAAATAAATAAATAAATAAATCCCTGTTGAGATTGTGTTGACAGTCTGTGTAGTTGTATATGCTGAGCTCCAGAAAATCAGAGCTGAGCTGTGGGACATGAGTAGAGATGGAACAGGATACAAATGAAGCTTTAATGAACTGATTGATATACAATAGACGGCTGACTGGATATCTCCCATTTATTTCGTATAATGGGGTGCAACAAATGTCCTTTGCAGTACATGTCAGCTACTCATTTTAACCTAAATGAAAGTTTATAAGACAGGGGCATTAGGACAAGACATAAAATGTTTGGCTTCAGCTGGTTTTGGTCACACAGAATCTGAGAGCGACTTTGTCTGGAGAATATGTACTGTGAGTTATTAGCCAATTAGTCAAGCACTAAAGGCATTAGAATTCAGGAGTTCTCACCCCTGTCAGATTCCTGAGCTCCCTCATCCTCTCCTCGCTGCCACACCACCCTGCTGCTGTTCCCGAGCCTCAACCACAGCCTGAGGCCATCATTACCCATGCCACCCCAACGCAGCCACTGACAAGCCTGTTTGCGGTGCTACAATTTCTGTTCCCCCACAGTGCTCCATGTTGTCATTTCCAGGCTGCTCCATTCTGAATAGTAGGGGTCCTTCACATTCATGAACTTGTCAGTCACTACTTTTTCAGTGACTTCATCATTATCAACTATGATTTTGATTGTTTTATATATATACATACACTCACCTAAAGGATTATTAGGAACACCATACTAATACTGTGTTTGACCCCCTTTCGCCTTCAGAACTGCCTTAATTCTACGTGGCATTGATTCAACAAGGTGCTGAAAGCATTCTTTAGAAATGTTGGCCCATATTGATAGGATAGCATCTTGCAGTTGATGGAGATTTGTGGGATGCACATCCAGGCACTGAAGCTCCTGTTCCACCACATCCCAAAGATGCTCTATTGGGTTGAGATCTGGTGACTGTGGGGGCCATTTTAGTACAGTGAACTCATTGTCATGTTCAAGAAACCAATTTGAAATGATTCGAGCTTTGTGACATGGTGCATTATCCTGCTGAAAGTAGCCATCAGAGAATGGGTACATGGTGGTCATAAGGGGATGGACATAGTCAGAAACAATGCTCAGGTAGGCCATGGCATTTAAACGATGCCGGATTGGCACTAAGGGGCCTAAAGTGTGCCAAGAAAACATCCCCCACACCATTACACCACCACCACCAGCCTGCACAGTGGTAACAAGCCATGATGGATCCATGTTCTCATTCTGTTTACACCAAATTCTGACTGAAATCAGAAATCAAGACTCATCAGACCAGGCAACATTTTTCCAGTCTTCAACTGTCCAATTTTGGTGAGCTCGTGCAAATTGTAGCCTCTTTTTCCTATTTGTAGTGGAGATGAGTGGTACCCGGTGGGGTCTTCTGCTGTTGTAGCCCATCCGCCTCAAGGTTGTGCGTGTTGTGGCTTCACAAATGCTTTTCTGCATACCTCGGTTGTAACGAGTGGTTATTTCAATCAAAGTTGCTTTTCTATTAGCTTGAATCAGTCGGCCCATTCTCCTCTGACCTCTAGCATCAACAAGGCATTTTCACCCACAGGACTGCCGCATACTGGATGTTTTTCCCTTTTCATTCCATTCTTTGTAAACACTAGAAATGGTTGTGCGTGAAAATCCCAGTAACTGAGCAGATTGTGAAATACTCAGACCGGCCCGTCTGGCACCAACAACCATGCCACGCTCAAAATTGCTTAAATCACCTTTCTTTCCCATTCTGACATTCAGTTTGGCGTTCAGGAGATTGTCTTGACCAGGACCACACCCCTAAATGCATTGAAGCAACTGCCATGTGATTGGTTGATTAGATAATTGCATTAATGAGAAATTGAACAGGTGTTCCTAATAATCCTTTAGGTGAGTGTATATATATATATATATATATATATATATATATATATATATATATACCACAGCACACCTTCAGGGGTCTAGTGGAGTCCATGCCTCAAAAGGGGGACAAACACAATATTAGGAAGGTGGTCATGTTATGCCTGATCTCGCTCTCTCTCTCTCTCGTCCCCTCTTATGGGTCAGTTGCAACATTTGACTTTGTCTATTCAAGTATAAATTATATATTATCATATGTACACGTTACAGTGGTGTGGGTGGGTAGATGACAGATTTGAGTTGAATATATTACAATTTTGGCTTTCCAATAAAAACAGAAAAAGTATGAGAAACTGAAGAAAATGCAAAAGGTGTTGCAACCATCCCCACTCTCCCCTACCATTGAAAACACTGAGGTTGGTGCAATTAAAAAATAAAAGTAAATAAAGAAAAAATTAAAGAAGTCTCACCAAGGCTGCATTTATTTAATAAAAAATACAATAAAACAGTAATATTATGAAATATTATTAGAATATACAAGTTTTCTGTTTTAATATATTTTAAAATGTAATGAATTTATTTAAATGTAATTTATTAAAGCAGCCATTACATACAACCATGTTGAATTCACTCAGTGAGTCACTCAAAAAGGCAGTTGTTTCGCTTTTTCATGAATCAGTGTTTTTGAATGAATCAGCTGAGTGAATTGTTCAAATGACTGACTCACCACCAGCTGCTGGTGTATCAATCTGCATTGAATCCCCACCAATAATGCACATGTTGTCTGTCTGGAATGCACAAACACAGGCAACCGGAGTGATACAAACAATGAAAATCCCCAGTGCTTTTGGACTATATACCAGCACATCCTTTCAGCTAATTCTTTTTACCACCAACATACTTTTCACGCTCTCTTTCCTAGTAAACAAACTTGGCGCACATGGAGCAGATTGCACATTGAAGTCTACGTCTGATTTGTAAATTGTGTCACAGGGAATGATTGTTGGTGGAACAATTTATTTAATGTAGGCCTATGTTTCTCAATAGAAAAATCTGTCTGGTGGATCAAATAGGTACAAGGATGCATGACTTAGAATCTTACCGCACACTGCTTGTCGCTGCTCACTACTTTTGAATTAGCATAATTTACATGGAATAAAAAGAGGTGTGATTTGCATGCAACAGAACAACAATTTCACTTCTCAGCTATACCATTAACAGCACAGCTCATCAGTAAGGGTGTACGATCTACACTGGCACTCCAAAGTCTGTGAGCGAGATGCGCTGAGACACTCTCTAACGCATGCAGGCTTGAAACAAACTCTGCAGTGTGCCTGTGCCAGCAGTTCCTATCCAGTGTGATCAAAGCAGGACCCTACTCTCAATCCCCGTGGCCTCTTTAAAAGATTGTGCACAAAGACAACGGCAAGCAGAGTAACACGCAAACTTTCCCCCACGCACAAAAACACACACTCAGCCTCCAAGGTAGCCGTAAGAGATAATTACTTCAAACACTGTGACAGCCATCAAAATGCATTCACACAAAAAAATAGCTCCTTCGCCAAAACTTAACCACATAGCACGGTCAAGTTTTGGTGGAGTTACTTTATGTTACTTTATATTACCCAACATGCAAAGCCACCTCACCACCATATTGCTACTCCCAATTCCTACTTCTAATGAATCAAGATTCAAGATTCAAGAGTTTTATTTGTCACATACACAGTTATATACAGAATATACAACCGGCAGTGAAATGTAAACAGGTCCACTCCATGGACAGTGCAAATTCACAGTTAAAAACACAAGGAGGAAATTATAATAGAAATAGAATATATATATATATATATATATATATATATATATATATATATATATATATATATATATATATATATATATATACATATCAAGTTCAAGTAGAAAAAAAAGTAAAAAAAAAAAAAGTAAAGAAGTGGAATAAAATAAGTGAAGTAAACTGTGCAGTGAGTAAACTGTAGACTTATAAATATGTGGTTAACAAATGTATAAAGAAGTATAATGCGCAAACAGGTTTATAACAGGTTGTTACACAGTAACAACGAGAACAGAACAGAAAGTGCAGTGCAATGTCAGTGTATCGATGTTTATCCTGAAGTGAAGTCACGTGATGTTAAGTGACTGAGTTCAGGAGTCTGATGGCCTGGGGGAAGAAGCTCCTCTTGAGTCTCTCAGTTTTGGCCATCAGGCTTCGGAAGCGCTTACCAGATGGCAGCAGCGTGAAATGAGGGTTTGCAGGGTGATTAGAGTCCTTGATGATCTTAGTAGCTCTACCTTTGCAGCGTTTGGTGTAGACATCCTGCAGAGACGGGAGAGCTGACCCTGAGATACGCTCGGATAAGCGCACAACTCTTTGCAGGGCTTTGCGGTCTTGATTGGTGCTGTTCCCATACCACGCTGTGATGCACTGAGTTAATACACTTTCTATCGCCCCTAAATAGAAAGTTTTCAGGATAGCTGGTGAAACCCTGAATTTCCTCAGCTGGCGCAGGTGGTACAGTCTTTGCCTGGCTTTTTTCACCTGTGTCTGAATGTGAGCAGTCCAGGTCAGGTCCTTGGAGATGTTTACACCCAGGTACCTGAAGCTGCTCACTCTCTCTACTGGTGACCCGCTGATCATGAGAGGGGAGTATGTCTGTTGCTGTCTCTTCCTGAAGTCCACAATCATTTCTTTGGTCTTGCCAACATTCAGAGAGAGACAGTTGTCCTGGCACCATGATGTTAGATGCTCCACCTCGTCCAAGTATGCCGTCTCGTTGTTGTTGGAAATGAGGCCCAGGACAACAGTATCATCAGCAAATTTGATGATAGAGGTGGAGCTGTGTGTGGACAAACAGTCATGCGTGTAGAGAGAGTAGAGCAGGGGACTCAGGACACAGCCCTGTGGAGCTCCCACACTCAGGGTGATGGAGGTGGAGGTGGACTGGCCTATTCTCACCACCTGAGGCCTGCCAGTGAGGAAGTCCTCAATCCAGTGGCAGAGAGAAGGATTCAGGCTGAGATCCAGGAGTTTGGCGGTTAGCTTAATGGGAACTATGGTGTTAAAGGCTGAGCTATAGTCAATAAATAGCAGCCTTACGTAGTTCCCACTTTTGCTGTCGATGTGAGTGAGGGAGTGGAGGACATGAGAGATGGCATCTTCAGTCGATCTATTGGGACGATAGGCAAACTGAAGAGGGTCCAAAGTGTCAGGAATGAAGGCGCAAATGGTGTTTTTAATGAGTCTCTCAAAGACCTTCATGACTATAGACGTGAGAGCCACTGGACGATAGTCATTTAGGCAAGAGGGTTTACTGTTCTTAGGGACAGGGATGATGGTGGATTTTTTGAAGGAGGTGGGGACCACAGATGTAGCAAGGGACTCATTAAAGATAGATGTAAACAACCCGGCGAGCTGATCAGCACAGGACCGGAGAACAAGGCCTGAAATACCATCTGGCCCAGCAGCTTTCCTGACGTCCACACGCTTGAGTGCCCTCCGAACTTCATCCTCAGAGATAGAGATCACGTGGTTGTTGCTGCGCTGAGTAATTCCCTCTGACGCGCCACTTGGCGGAGTCGCGTTGCCGCGGTTACAGTCAAAGCGAGCGTAGAAAGAGTTTAACTCATTCACAAGCGACGGATCAGCTCTCACCTCTGCAGAGGATTTAGATCCAAAAGAGCAGATGGACCTCAGACCCTGCCACATGCGCCGCGAGTCGTTGAGTTGGAAATGAGACTCCACGCGATCCTTATAACGGAGCTTTGCGGCTTTAACTGCGCGTCTGAGAGCATAGCAGGATGATCTATATTCAGTCATGTTCCCCGATAGGAGACCGGCGTTGTAAGCGTGCGTGCGTGTGATTGAATTGTCCACCCACGGTTTCTGATTTGAGAAGGACGTTATTGTTATTGTTTGCGTGGCTTGCTCTGTAAGCGTGTTAATGAAGCAAAGCGCCACATCCGTGAACTCGTTTACGTCAGCTGAACTCGCCCGGAACATGTCCCAGTCAACATCATCCAGAGCTGCCTGTAGCGCGGTCTCTGAGTGGGGTGACCAACGCTTAACTTCCCGCCTCACCGGGGGTTCCTGAACGAGCCTTTGTTTGTATTCAGGTGTGAGGAAAATGGTGGCATGATCCGATTTGCCAAAAGCTGGAAGTGACCGCACTTTATAGGCGTTCTTAAACGGAGAGTAGCAATGATCCAGCGTGTTTGCTCCTCATGTAGGACAGGAGACGTGCTGGTGAAAGTTTGGCAAGACTTTCTTTAGGTTTGCTTTGTTGAAATCGCCCGCGACGATGAAAGCAGCATCGGGGTGTTTGTTTATGACGCCGCTGGCAACATCATGAAGGCCAGATAAAGCCAGCCCTGTGTCTGCCTGCGGTGGAATGTAAACAGCAGTCGTGACGACCGCAGAAAACTCCCTCAGCAGGTAGAATGGGCGGCAGATGATTGTTAAATGTTCCAGATGAGGCGAGCAGGACCGCGAGAGAATGGTGATGTTCCTGGGGTCGCACCATTTCTTGTTGATCATGAAGCATACTCCACCGCCTTTGGATTTACCGGCCTCGGCTGTTCTGTCCATCCGAAAAACAGAGAAGTTCTCCGACGGCGTCACAGCTGTGTCCGGGACCGAGGGCGTGAGCCATGTTTCGGACAAACAAAAGATGTTACAGTCTCTCATGTCCCGTTGAAAACTTATCCTGGCTCTAAGATCGTCCGTCTTATTCTCCAAGGATTGAGCATTTGCTAGAAGAATGCTCGGGAGAGGAGGGCTGAATGCCCTTTTCCTCAGTCTGTTGCGGATACCAGCGCATTTCCCACAGTGTTTCTTGATTCTTCGCCACCGACTCGTCTGGCCATTGTTCAACTCGGCGTTCCAAAGAATCTCAGATGGCCACAGAAGATCGGCGAAAGTGTCCTGAAACAGTCCAGTGTAGAGGTAACCAATGTCCAAAAGAGTTTTGCTGTCATAGCAGATCAGTGCAGTTGATAAGTTTGTAGAAATTGAGAGTAAAAGAAAGTAAAATAGTAAATAAAAGCACAGTCTTCGCGGAGCGACCTGAACGGCGACCGAACACGGCGGCGCCATTTTTCGCCAATCAATACGAAATTATCAGATTTGAATAAGAAAACATTATTTAACGAGTCACCATTTTTGAGATCTGAAGTCTCACTGTACATTCTTACAACACAAATGTTCTAAGCATGTATGGTTATTTGTCTATGCTTTGTAAGGTATACACATACTTAATTTGCCTTGTAAATTTATTCACTGAGACTATGTAATATGTTGTGTTATTGTTTTTATGCATACAGTAACAGTAAAGGACTTAACAGTTTTGTTAACAAAATGTATTTTGAAGCAGTTAAGATAATGACTTAAACGTTGGTTAAATTACCATTTGATTCAACAATAGGCTATGTTATATAACACTTAATTCATATGCAAACTTTCATTCTAGTAAAAAGCCATATAGCTTGCTTTGTCCTGTAGCCTGTCATTGTTTCCAAAAATCTCCTTATTTAGAGAAATAACACAGACTGTGTAGGGACTTAAATACATTTATATTGTTACTCTGAGCAAGCTGATGTGTGGAAAACTTTGAATTTTAATACAATATAGTGCAGTATAATGTCAATCCCTACACATACCCATCACTGGGAAGTAAAAATTAGAAATGAATGAGAATTCATACAATTTAGCCACTAATTAGCCAAAATATAAAATAGTAACAAATTGCCATGAGATTGTGTTGGTCAGTTACATGTGTCAGCAGTGTGCAGCTGACAGACGCATCTTAACATTTGTTTTATTGTTACGATCACCAGCTGCAGTGCCCAGGATATCCACCAGAGGGCATTCCTCCCAGACCATTGTCATTCCACCATGAACTACATTTCCCAGAATCCTCATTATCCCTGATTAATTTTAGCTGTTTCTCATTTACCCTTGTTAACTGTCTATATATATATATATATATATATATATATATATATATATATATATATATATATATATATATATATATATATACCTGGTTCACTCTGTCACTCTTTGCAAAGTCCTGTTTGTGTCACACTGCCATTCTGAGCACTCGCTCTCTGGTTGCGATCATCTGCATGGTATACCTGGATATCCCCATTTGCCTGTGATTTGGACTCAGTCATTGTTTGTATTGTTTTCCTTGGTTTTGACCCACTGACTCAAACAAAATCTCTGAGCGGTTCATGACATTTATATATTGTTTGTCCTGCCTGACAAGACGTTAAACATTATAGATTAGTGTATACAAGATCAAGATTCAAGAGTTTTATTTGTCACATACACAGTTATATACAGAATATACAACCGGCAGTGAAATGTAAACAAACTGTATTACTTGTATTATTAAATGTAACTGTACTGTATTACTTTAAATACAGTAAATGTATTTAAATCTTTTGATAGAAAGGTTTTTGCAGGTTTTAATAAAATTTTATTTAATAACAGTAGTCATAATAAGCATATTTCCAGTAGCCTACGCGCCTCAGACAAACCTCTGCAAACTCCGACAGCTGGTTGATCCGGCTTGTTCGGTTCCTTTTGAGTTCTCGGCTATCCTCAGCAAACTTTGACAGATGATTGAACCGGCTCTTTCGGTTCTTTTTTAGTCAGACGTGCTACTTCGGCTTTTCCATCTTGTGTCATCAACCCAGAACTAAAGTTTGATTCAGTTCGATTAATGAACCGACTCAACTGGTTACTTGCTGAGAACCGGCTCAAAAGAATGATTCGTTCAAGAACCGAACATCAATATTATAGATAACATGCAAGTAACAATTAATTTACATGCATGTATCCTAATTAATCCTGTTTGATTTATATGCTGCAAATTAGGGGATTTTATGTTTTGACTCAATGATCAAGTCAATGATGCTCTCTGTTAGTGGGAATAGCAATATGGCCGCTCAAACACTTCTGGTGTTTTTTCTGCCAGCTGGTAGTATTGAGCAATCCTGTCATATATATATATATATATATATATATATATATATAGATCACTCAGCTAGGCCATTGGGCTATTTTTGTTATGCAGACCTTGAAACCCTGCACCCAGATTACCTGCACACCAACACTTCCCAGTATCACACTCACTTCCCGTTAAGCCTAGGGGAGTTCAGCTACTACTCGACTTGAATATCACTGTAATGAGACAATCAGTTTCTAATTGAACTATTTGTGTCACAGCAATTATTACACCAATTAGTCTACTTCGAAACACTTCCAGCAAATATTCCACATCTATACCTACATCCCACTTTTAATTAAGATCTTGTTGGGTGCTATCAAGCTTTCTGCACATTAATCTGTCTGCATTACCATGTTTAACAAGAGTTTTGTGTCAGCAGATTACCTTGATTGGATAGGAGGATAACAGCACCAGGACCAAATTTACTTTCCCCTAAAGCAATGTTCTGTGCGTTTCATTTATTTGTTTATTTATTTTAATGAGGGGTAAATTGCACAAATTGTATTTTTTTTTGGCAACAATGGGAAGGTCTGTAGGCAGTAGCACTGTAATTTTTCAAAACAGACACTTAAATAATAAATCAATAAGAAGCAGTCTTATGTAGTTTGCTTAGTCAGTGTGTTCAAATGAGGAGGCAGAGGCATTTTATTTTCTGTCTCTGCATTTCCGCTCTGTCTCTATTTCCATGTTGCTTTCCAGTTGCGTTCTATTGATGGCAGGTAATTGATTTCGACAGGACACTCATCTGAACTTTACACCTCAGTTTTTAACATATCAAAAGCTTTAATGGTGCATCTCAAAATCTTATTTATTACTGCCATACAATAGAAGCTATTTGTTTGTCCTTTTGTGTTTGCCAACCTTGGCCTTCTCATTGGTGTTGTTGGGTTGTTTTTATCAGAAACGGTCAGTATTGTAGAACTTTGTCATGCTGAAGGAATGAAGTCATTCAGGCGATGAATCATGTGCATCGTTTCATAAGGTAAGAGTCAGAATCTGCTTGCCAGTTCAGTCTAGTCCCTGATCTCAGGTCAGCATGAACAACCCAATAGATCGGTATTGTTTCAGCTTGGTTGCGTCTGCACTGGCCGGATTACGACAGTAGCTCTTACAAGGTTCACTGGCATTCTCTTGTATTATCTGGCCCTGGGCGATGTGCACACACTCACATAGACACACATACACACGCATGTACAAAGAGAAGTAAACAAATGTTGATTTGTGTTCAAAGGCAAACAGAGAGAAACAAAGATATGGCGCACAAACGCTCGACTTCACATATCGCATTTTGCAGGGCTTATGAAGACAATCCTCTTGGGCACAAACAATGCACAGTGGTTTACCTCTTACAGACATGGTCACACACACACACACATGACTCTCGCTCTCTCCCTGACTCCTCTTCGCTGTCTAATTAGTAAGTACAGTGCCCCATGTGCTATCTAGTCATGCTGGCAGGACTGGGTTCTTGTCATGTTATCCCCACATAATCTGTGGCTGCAGACATTTGCAGTTCTGCACTGATTAAAGCTGGCCAGCAGGAAACCACTGCAATCCTCTTATGGCTCTCACATTTCAGCAGGCCAAATCAGGCATGCTCCGAGCCCAACGACTCAAACCAATCTCTGCACTTACTGGAAACCTTACTTCACCACTCTCTTTTTCTCTGCCATTTGCAATATCTTGCTTTTTTAAAGTCAGTGTGAGAAACACAAGGCTTTGTGAAACACAAGATTTACTCCCACAGACATCAAGAATCAGCATATGAATCTCAACAATGGTGACATGCTTCATGCCGCAATGCATGCTGGGAGCCATGGATGAGTTTTGCATGATGCACCCAGAATGCATTGTTAACTTGCAATTACAAATCAAATTTTGGTTAAGCCAACTTTTTTTTCCAGTTAACTAAAACATTTCCAGTACAACTAAAACGTTTTTTTGTCCAGTTAACTAAAACATAATCATTAGCCTAAAATTTTGTGAGTTGAATTTTTTACAGTGTACTGGTCCCTGGCTGTAGGTCTAAGGAAGAGCTGCCCCCACGGATGCCCTCCACAATGGGTCGGTTTACATTGAACCCAAGGGCCAGCTCTTCTGCCAAGGTATATCGTGAGGGCTCTTTTTCTTGGTGGCTGTTATAAACAGACAAACACATCATTTAACAGTGGCTTTTAAAAAGAGAATAAGGACAGTATAAGAAGTAAAGGCTACCATTTTGTAGAATATTCTTGTACTTTACTTTTACTTGTTCCCATGTTCTAGTGGGTCCTGTGGTGGCTCTGAGATAAAAGGACTTAAATTATTAAAATGCAAAAATACATACTGTAGTAAATGAAAGAAACATGTAACATGGACACCACTTACACATTTAATTTGTCTGCTACTTTTTGCCAGCCCCTTCTCCTGGCTTTTGCAGACTTTGAGGTGTTCCCTGGTGTTTTAATTAAACATTCAAATTCTGCATAACCTTTGACTAAAAGTTCTTGGTGCAAAAAAAAACTTGGTGCGCTCTTTGGCCATGGTGAGCAGCCAATAGCAGTATTGCCGATTGTTGTTTCTACTATTGATACATATCCCCTTTTAAACCAACAGATGAACAAGCAATTATCTCAGATAACTCAATTCAGCGATACTAATCATAAACAACAGGTGTGTTCGAAGAACCAAATTAGCCGGATCATGATTAGCACAATGATATCTTGGATGTGTCATTTGATCTTGGATGTATTAAGCAACGTACGAAGTACGGACCCCAGGTCCTCTCTCGTCCTTCACTGTTGTCGCTCCTCCTTTTATGCTTCCGAAGCTCCTCTGTGACAAACTCGAGACCAGTGTGGCGAACAGGTGACACTCATTATCAATCACGCCACTGATGTTGCCCCGTTCTCACGGCCCTCGTCCTGCTTGCCACCCTCATCACCCCTCGCAGGCTGGGGGATACCCACAAGACTCTCTATTCCCCCTCTCCCTTCAGTCACGGTGGCTGCAGCACCTGGGGGTAAGGACAGATGAGGAGGGAGAAAAGGAGATGGAAGCATAAGGAGTGACAGTGATGAGAGAGGGGAGAAAAAAAATTATTGCTATGCCATGCCATGTTACTGGACATCCTTTGGTGGACAGCTCAACGCTCCTCTGCTTCCTGGCAGATGGCGATGGCTCCTCCGTTTGAGGGCAGTTGACAGCTCCTCCCCCGTTCCCTACTCCTCCACAAACAGGGCGGATGGCAGCAGGCTCCGGCCTCCTGGCAAACGGCGCTGACTCCTCTGCTCCCTCTCGGACAGCAGCCACCCCTCCTCAACCCTCTTTAACCTGTTCTTCCATCGCTCCAACACAACTGCCTCGGGTAGCCACTGCCGGTCTCTGCTCCTTCGTGCTGCCCAACCTCCTCAGAACCGCGATCCCTCTCAGCAGCGAGGGCTCTCCAACAGCATGTCCCTCTTTCCTCCCAGGTTTCAGCAACAATGTAACAAGGTATGTTGTTAAGGGAAGAAGGAGGCGGTAAACGGTGAATGTTCAAACACTTTAATTATAAATAAACACAAAACGAAAAGTGGCAGCCCCTCACGGACGACTACCGCACACGCATAAACAAAACACAACGTTGTAAGATATGTTCACATGCATTCAAGGTGTAAGCAAAATTGGGGTTAAAATTTTCTTTTAAATTGTATAAATAAAAAATTGAAGAAACAACATGCACACAGAGTACATTTCTATAAACTTGACATGTTCCTTGTTCGTTATTGTGGACACTCATTTGTAATTGACCCAGGGAAGTGTTTGGACTGAAGCACTCCCCACAATCAGCCCTTCTTCTTCATGGAGTCATCACAGCACAATCCTGACAGGCACAATAGCAATACATTTGGGAATCCAACACTCATGCCTTACGGCATGTCTCACAGGCAGAGCGTATAAACTCCCAGGATCTGCTGCCATTATAGCCGAATGAATCATTTCTTCATCAGGATTGTTCATTCAGCTTGGCAGCTGGAAGCCAAAGCCTCAGTGGGAGTGAACTGTTATGAAAAAGAGCTCTAAGCCTTTTATATAAAACTAACGATGGAATAAACTCCTCACTACAGCGACCAACATCATTGTAAAATGCAGCAGTTGTGTATTCTTTGATGCCGGCTCTCACTAACTGTGAAATATTAAGCCTGTGAAGCATACCGACGTGTTATACGCTGAGAGAATTTCGATTCACTGGAGAGGCGAACAGAACAGAGAGTCTTTTACTGCAGAGGGCCTGCAATTCACAAGCATCTAACAAGTGTGAAGAGTCATAGAGAATCAATGGAATATGGATCGCGAACAGTGTATGAAGTACAACGGCAGTATATCGATATGAAGTGCTTCTCTCTCCTTATGGCTCCAGATAGACTTTTAAGAGCTCTGCAACATCAAAGGAGGAAAACAAGCCATCAGAAGTAATGTAGACCAACAGTCTGTGAAAGAGCAAAACATCAAAATCTGAGGAAAAGATGAAAGTATGAGCAAAATATAAGGCCATCGTGGTAAACACAAGCAAATTGATGAAAGATATACATGGCATTTTTCCTTTCCATTGTTCGGTGATCTCTTTCAAGGACATCGAGAGGGGGCAATTTTACAGACGATGTCAGAGATTGTTTCCATAAAGGCTTTGGTTCACTCATTTTATGGTAAACTGCAAGAATGTCATTAGGTCCAACTAGATCAGTAGTTTTCTTGTCTAGAAAAGCAGTCCAAGGAATCCTGAGCTGCAACAACATGGGGAACTCAAACATTTAAATTAAACAGTGCATCATTCATAGATTGCATGTATATTCCAAAGAATATTTAGGTGGCGGATCCTTCAAAGATGGTCCGCCTCTGCTCCATCACCATCCTGTACTAATTTTTCTGTTTGTGGAGAATCAGTCCGCTACTTGGGGGTAATTTGAATTAGCTTTTATTTTTATGTAAACGTAAAAGCTCATTCAAAATACGAATATACACTATAATAGTATCTAAATAATTTTACATTGAGTGGAAAGTTGTCTACGGAGCCTAAAAACTAGTAGGTTAAATCGTGCGCACGTTTTACTAATTCGTTCCCTCAATTTATAAATCGTGCGCACGTTTTACTAATTTGTTCCCTCGATTTATAAATCGTGCACACGTTTTACTAATTTGTTCCCTCAGTTTGCTAAATCATGTGCACAATTTATAAATCGAGGGAACGAAATAGTAAATCGTGCGCACGATTTAGCAAGTTGAGGGAACGAATTAGTAAAACGTGCGCACGATTTATAAATTGAGGGAACGAATTAGTAAAACGTGCTACTTTTTTTTTTTTTTTTTGCATGTCAAGTGCGGGGCTCCGTAGTTGTCTGTATTATTCATTTTAAAAACTATCGCCTGTTTACACTCATCAGTATCACCAAAATCCAACTACCAGTAAATGTGAATCCTAAACTTTCCCAGTTTCAACACTGATGTCACATGTGGCTGTAATAAAGCGCATGACGAAAGGAATAGGGAAACAAAAGTCTTTATTAAATCTACTGCTTTGTTTCCCTATTCCCTGAAAACATAAACAACCTCATTAAACTAATTTAACTAATCAAGGTGAACAGAAACCGGTGTGTGGAAACAAATTAACAGCCAATGAAAATAGGAACAGAACACAGTGAAAACGAAACCAAAAAAGACTATACAGGGTACAATTGAGGAAATGCCTGGATTTTTTTTTTTTTTTTTTTTTTTTTTTTTGCCATCTGTTGAATATCCTGAACTACTCTGAACTATGTTATTCTGAGATGATATATGCTCATCTTCCCTTTGAAATTTGACACACTTCTTCGCTACAATGTCTATTGGTCAGACCGCTGAAGGACGGGAACCCCCAGGGCGAAGAACATGGCAAACGGCTTTCATTATGATTGGAATCTAGATCTATAAAGTGGGGCTCCAGATGCCTCTCTGTTATTTTCAGGCCCTCTGGCAACAGCTTCCAAAGGCTGGAACATATTCAATTATATTCATAAATGTAAGATCATCACACAGTTGACAAATATAGAACAGATTTGTATTATTTACATGCAACCTGGGAGAAGGGGGAAAAAAAAGACTGCGAGCGAATAAAATTACAGAGAAAATATGCAAATTGTGTAAGAAGATTAAGAAGATGAGTAGAGGCTGGTGAACGCAGAGCAGAGGGCTTATGATGAGAAAAGGGAGGGATGATGTAGGAGAAGATCAGAAAGACACGAGGAAAGAATGTGGGAGAAGAGCGATTCAGAAGAAGGTGCGATTGGATGGGAGCAGGACGCTGAAAGGGGAAAATGAAAATGAACTGATTACAAAGAACGATGAATAAAGAAAACAAAAAGTGGAGAGAAGACGGTTCTGGGGAAGACAAAGCCTTACAAAACAGCAGGCTGTTGTTTGAGGTTTCAGATGTTGCAATTAGGAAAATAAAATAAAGAAGACTGAGTAAGAACAATGATTTCTTCAACTTGTCCACTATAATTTTCTCTTGATACAAAAATGCATGGGGTTTCAAACTGGGAAATTTAGCCTACTGCTGTCAACATAATGCAAAGTAAATATTTTTTCTTCTTCTTCTGGTTTAGTAGAATGACAATATATCAATCTGCCTATATATCTGCAAAAAAAAAAAAAAACTCCAATCCTCTTCAATTCTCCCCAATCAAAAACAAGCTCTGTCACGAAACTCCAGATGGCGCAGGCTGATAGTTCCTAAACCAATTTGCTTGCAATCACATTGGCTGCATTCAAAATCATATACTTTCTAGAGTAGGTAATTATTTTGAATAAGTAATTACTTCACGACCTCTATATAAAAAAGTTCTATATAGTATGAATGTGTGTATTATGAATGTAATCTAGACATGCTACATTTTAGCGTCAGTTACCATTCACAACTCCTCTCCCATGGCCTCATGGGATAATAAAGTGTCCATCGTATGCACACTTCAGAATCGCGGCAGAAGTAGTAGGTCATCCGGGTACGTTTTGCCTATTATTTTATGAGTACTTTGAATTCGGAAATACCTCTTTTGTCACATACTGTTTTTCACCTACTACATAGTATGGAAGTATGCAATGTTTCAGCTGTTCTCTAGAGCACAGCTGATTGGTTCCTGCTGTATAGCAGCCAATAAGCTTGCTGCTCAACTTTCAAATACTTGCTCAGTGTCTGCACAGCAGTTTTCAGAGTGCATTCAGAAACCTTACACCTTCCCCAGCTCCACCTGTGGCAAAAGAGAAACAAAGAAGAAACATATTTTTCATCAATGATTATTGACTAATGACTAAATGTTATGAACATGATAAATCACGGCTATAGGATGACTGCTAGATTGATCACTTACACAATCAAATGACAATCAACACTGAAAAAGAGAGAAGAGAATATAGCCTTCAATGGCATGTAAAAATGAATTAATATTAAATAAGATAATAAATAAGAAGCCACAATTAACATTCTTGAATTAATTATTATTTTACTTGAATATATATTAATCCTCTGGTGTATACACTGGCGTAAATGGTCTATTTAAGAGAGAGAGAGAGAGAGAGAGAGAGAGAGAGAGAGAGAGAGAGAGAGAGAGAGAGACAGAGAGCGGGCGCAAGACAGAGACTTTAAGACACCGTGCTACTTCAAAATGGCGTGACGCACATTTAACTGTCAACGAAAATATGTAACTATAACTGGCCATAAAAAGACGGAAACCATTGTTCACATAAATACTAGATTTGGTACATATAATGGAAACAGGTAGTCAATTGTATAAAATTGTATAAAAATTGAATGGGTTATGAAAGCGGCAGTTCTTGAGGAAAACATATATTTAGCTATATTTAATTGATATTGGTTTCACGTTTTAAAAGTAACAAAGAAATTTGTTACAAATTTGTTAAGTAAAAAGTACTTACCGCAGCTGGCGATCCACTAAGCAGGGACGTCTGTTATGCGCGCACTCGACACAAACCTCAGTTGCACGGGCTTTGCACACAAGTAACAATTTAAATTGTGTGAGGTGTAAGCAAAGTGTAATATATATATATATATATATATATATATATATATATATATATATATATATATATATATATATATATATATATATATATATATATATATATATATATATATATTTTTTTTTATCATTTAAAAATGACATTTATATCACCACACTTGTACTGTTATTACTCTGGCATTAAAAATAAATAAATAAAATAAAATGACTGACCCTTTTCACAGACTGTGATGACACGTTTTAACAAAATCATAAATTTCATCAAACATATTTCCAACATATTTCATCAAAATCATAAATCCTGCAGAAAGTTTTTGTATTATATATATGTGTATGTACATTTATAACAATAATGCTTTGTATTATATTACTTTTGCATCAAATTACAAAAACAAGTTAACACTATTGTGAGGTGTTTCTAATATAATGTATGAGAGTGATGGTAAAATTAAAATCTTTCTCTCTTTTGACTGCTGTTATCAATCTCACTCCATTTTCCCCTCTTTTTGAAATTTGTGAAATCGCTATTGTGGAGATTTTCTTTTGCTATTTTGAGCAAATGGGCACACAAAAAATATATATTTAAGTATTCTCTCATTCACCTATAAAAGTTAACCCAACTATGATAAGTAACTGTAAAATTGCGGCAAAATCTAACAGTGTAGAACATTAAAAAATACAAAATGTATTTGGTCTCTCTTTTTATGTAATGTTTATTTAACCACAAACCACTACACACCACTGATATTGTAAAGCAGCAGCATGTCTTACTTGCTCACAGCAGCATGTTGTGTATATGTACTGGCAGTAGCAATAACCAGCAGCAGCAGTGTAGCAGCTCTATTCCCCCAAGACCAAACATTTTAACATTATCTTATCCATTACCATGCCTCTGAGAGTTGATAGAACTGCATTTAATAATTTGTTGTCAAACAGCCAGTCTAAACCTTTATGAAATCCCTTATATGTACTGCAGGTCTTTCTGAGTACATTTGTCATCCAGTTTTTGCACTTTACTGTTTCAGCTTCATATCATTTTATGAAGCATCTGTTTCTCCTATTGTTTATGTTTGTGAAGAAATAAACAGCAGTTTGTAAGGCAATGTCTTACTGAAGCTGCTATCTTGTTGGAGCAAAGCATCTCATTTAAGCATAATGTTTCATTACGGCTGTGCCTCCAACATATCAGTGTAACAGATCAAATGAGATGATAACTGTTCAAAGAAGTGTGATGTGGAGGAAACAGAAGAACAGAGGATAATCTGGAAGGCAAAGGCTGTAATAAATGTGTTTGGAGAAAAGAGAAAGAAAGTTAATCACTAAAGGTGATCTTAGCCTTTTTTAACCTCATGTAATATGTCACTGCTACTTTACTGGTATATGATTGAAATAGATATCCAGCAGTCATATCGGTCTTAGTGCAAATTAAGCTTTGTAAACAAGTAAAAAGAGTCAGGGAAATGGACCAGGTTGTAAATGCTTATAAAACTTTTAACCCAAACAGCTAGGTTATACATTATGACCACCTAATATTGTGTTGGTCCCTGTTTTGCTGCCAAAACAAGCCTGACCCATCGAGACATGGGCTCCACTAGACCCTTGAAGGTGTGCTGTGGTATCTGGCACCAAGATGTTAGCAGCAGATCCTTTCAGTCCCGTAAGTTGCGAGGTGGAGGCTCCATGGATCGGACTTGTTTGTTCAGCACATCCCACAGATGCTCGATTGGATTGAGATCTGGGGAATTTGGAGGCCAAGTCAACACCTCAAATTCGTTGTGCTCCTCAAACCATTCCTGAACCATTTTTGCTTTGTGGCAGGGCGCATTATCCTGCTGAAAGAGGCCACAGCCACCAGGGAATACCGTTTCCATGAAAGGGTGTACATGGTCTGCAACAATGCTTAACCCTTTGACACGTCACGATCACACCGTGTGATCAATCTAAACTGGTCTCTGGTGCGTCACGATCACACGGGTGTGATTAGAACACTCAGTGATCAACTGCCAAATTCAAAATTTCAAATCTGCTTTAGCGCGCTGACTGGCGCTGAGCCAAAGACTGAGCGAGTGAGAGACTGACTGAGCTCAGTGTCTTTTAATGTTTAGTTTAGGTTTCATACACTTCAAATTACATTACACAACCACAAAAATAGCAGCAAAAACTAAATATAGTTTGTAATTGCATACTTATATATATATATAACAGCAAGATATCAGTGTTGTAAACATATAATGGCCCGTGAAAACATTACCGATCAAATAACACAATAATTTTCTACCCTTTGACGCGTACGATCAGTCTGGGCTGTTCCCTCAGGTAATGTCACATATATCTGGAGAATAATAATAATAATAATAAAAAATAAAAAAACATTTGAACAGTCGAGCACTGCAAGCATTTTTCCCGCTGACAAGTTGTCACTGTTGACGTCACTGTTACCTCACACTCGCGTTGGTACCAACTTCACATACAATTTTAATAAAATGTACCAGTTTTTAACTACTTCAGAGAAAATGGCAGACAATTTATTTATAAGAAGACAACTGACAAGTGAGGAAATTGAGGAGATTTTTTTTAATTCTGATGAGGAGAATTTTGACAGTGAGGCAGAGAGCGATGAAGACCTTCCCCTGAACCTTGAAGCTCTTGACAACATTGAGGGTGAAGGCAGAGACTTCTTCCACAACGCCATATCGCGGTGTCCATCCAAAGGAGGGCGACCTGCCTTAGACACTCCTCTGCGCCTTACAGCCAGGCATTTTCTGTCATATAAACATATGTATATAGTTATAAAGATTTTTTTACCATAGTATATTTATTGTTTTGTTTATAATACTATTTTGATTGTTGTTCATTGTAATTATATTTATAATTTGTTTTGTAATTTTATTAGAAAGTGTATATATGTATCATAGTTTAAACAAAGCAAAGATGTAGTTTCTCACTAGCAAAGCAGAGAAAAGGTAACTTACATGGCATTTGACATCATGTAAACTATATATATGCAAGCTAATAGTAAGTGAGACGTGACCATATACCTTTTTCTAGTGAGATATAAAACCCAGTAACAATATTAACACTAAAACATAAATAATACATAATATATTCATGTTGCGTATCAAGTCAACTGAACCCTAATAACTTTATCGAATGCACGGAGCATTTTTGCAATGTGCAAAGCGACAAACATGACATTTGAACGTCCACATTATTGAGGACTGTTCGTTTTACAAGATAATTTTGTAAATATCTTTATTCATATTTATTGCATGCTTGTAAATAATTATATGTGCTTCAAAATAGGGAAAAAAACTAAAATATACTCACCAATTGTCACGCGGATGTTGTGAGGAGATGCAAAATGCGTGTGCACGCGAAATTCAAAGCAGTGGAAAAAATAGCAACATAAACATGTCAACCATAGTGTGTACACGCTAAAATAATGTGAGAGGTTTTGAATTAAAAATAAAGTAAAACATTCATAGAGTGCTCACCTGCACGCGGTCAACCACCATGAGCGCCATTGTGACTGCGAAACCTCACGTGTCAAGGTTGATGTGTTACCATGGAAATTAGAACGCACGTCATTGCATAATAACGGTCGCATTAAAAAACTCACGCCAGACTGCCAGTCTGAATATTTAGAACGTACGTGCGAAAGGGTTAAGTAGGTGCTACGTGTCAAAGTAATATCCGCATGGATGGCAGGATCCAAGGTTTCCCAGCAGAACATTAGCCAAAGCATCACACTACCTCCGCTGGCTTGCCTTCTTCCCATAGTGCATCCTGGTGCTATGTGTTCCCCAGGTACGCAACGCACCCAGCCATCCATGTGATGTAAAAGAAAATGTGATTCATCAGACCAGGCCACCTTCTTCCATTGCTCCGTGATCCAGTTCTGATGCTCACATGCTGGTGCTTTCGGCGGTGGACAGGGGTCAGCATGGGCACTCTGACTGATCTGCGGCTATGCAGCCCCATATGCAACAAACTGTAATGCACTGTGTATTCTGACACCTTTCTATCAGAACCAGCAGTAACTTCTTGAGCAATTTGAGCTACAGTAGCTCATCTGTTTGATCAGACCCAGGGCCAGCCCAAGCTCTTATGGGGCCCTAAGCAGAATTTTATTTGGGGGCCCCTCAGTGCCACCAATACTATTGTCAATTCTTGATAATTTGCACACCCAGTATCAATGTTAGTAGTTGTAGCTGTGTTGCTTACATCATGTCTGGCTGTCATATTTTTACTCTTATGCGGTTTTTAATTGTAACAGGAGCAAACCCTCAAGAGTGGTCAGGTGTTAATATTCAAAGCCTTACAGTACTACAGTTCAGACTTTTTTTTAAAGTAGTCTCTTATGCTGAATATGTTTGAATATGAATATGCACTTTTCCCCAGGATTCTTTGATGAAGGTTCAAAAGAACAGCATTTCTCTGAAATAGAAAGCTTTAAAAAAAATCCTAAAAACATTGTACACAACTGTTTTCAACCCTGATAACCATAAATGTTTGTTGAGCAGCAAATCCTCATATCAGAATGTTTTCTGAAGGATCATGTGACACTGAAGACTGGAGTAATGATGATAAATTCAGCTTTGATCACAGGAATTAATTACACTTTACTATATATTCACATAGAGAACAGCTGTTTTACATTATAATAATATTTCACAATTTCAGTGTTTTACTGTATTTTTGATCAAATAAATGCAGCCTTGGTGAGCAGAAGAGACTTCTTTTAAAAAAGAAATCTTGCTTTCTTTCAAACATTAAACAGAGCTTTTATTTTGGCGGAAATAACATTTTATTTTTGCATTCCATTCGACTGTGTATAAATAACCACCTTATTTTCTAAATAAAAACTTGTAATTTAATGTAAAACCAAAATGTAGGCTACACAACTTAATTCCAAGGGGAAGATATAGCACTTGCAGAAAACTGGAAGCCATGCTGTACTCCGTCCAAAACATGCAGCACGTCAGACAAGATATTCGCACTAAACAATAGCGCATTTTCAAATCCATCCATTCATAAAAACGTTACCGGGCAACTGACGAGTACGTTTTAGCGCAGCTTTTTCTCGCACTTTGGACTTTGAACCCTGGCTAACAAGCGCATAGTGTCCGCTGATGGCGCAGCGAGCTCGTGCTGTGCTGTCAGAATCAATCCGTGCATATATTAGAAAACTTAACATTTTGCAGTTTATTTAGTAATTGTTTAAGGCCATTTTGCGATTTCAATCATCATAAAATAACATCCAGCAACAAGTCATTTAATGTGCTCTTGGGGGGCCCCTGGTGGCCAAGGGGGGCTGTAAGCAGCCGCTTAGTTCGCTTATGCCTTGGGCCGGCTCTGATCAGACCACACGGACCGGTCTTTGCTCCCCACGTGCATCAGTGACCCATGGCCGCTCATGACCCTGTTGCCGGTTCTCCACTGTTCCTTCCTTGGACCACTTTTGATAGATACTGATCACTGCAGACCGGGAACACCCCACAAGAGCTGCAGTTTTGGAGATGCTCTGACCTAGTCATCTAACCATCACAATTTGGCCCTTGTCAAACTCTCTCAAATCCTTACGTTTGCCAATTTTTTCTTCCCACATAAACTTTAAGGACAAAATGTTCACTTGCTGCCTAATATATCCCACCCACTAACAGGTGTCGTGATGAAGAGATAATCAGCGTTATTCACTTGCCTGATCAGTGTTTATCACAACAAATTCTAAAAGAAAAGAAAAGAAAGAAAGAAAGAAAGAAAGAAAGAAAGAAAGAAAGAAAGAAAGAAAGAAAGAAAGAAAGAAAGAAAGAAAAGAAAGAAAGAAAGAAAGAAAATGTATCATGCATTAAGTAATTGAGTAGTCAGTAACAGTTTACAATACTGGTGCACTAATAGGCATTAATTCATGCTTAACTAATAGATAATCATAAGTTAATGTATGACTCATGAAGAACTAAACCATTTATTAATGATTCATCAGCAACAAATGAAGATTCTACGTGATTAATAGATTAAGTAATACCGTAGGAAGGCTAAGTTAATAACTAAATAACTAAATTGTTATTAGTTAAATGTGTCATAATGTATTAATTCCCTTATAACATATTATATTAACTAATAGTGTGCAGGATGTGCGTAAATTCATGTGCTAATTGCCACAATGGGTCGAAGCCATGCATTTCAACTTCCAGTTGTCCGCTTTAATTAATCTTTAGCTAATGATTTGCAAAGGTATCATTATGTTATGACTTTACTTGTTGAGGCACAGGACTATTAACTAATTCAAAATGAATTCAAAACCCATAACCACAATGACATATTACTTAACAATTAGTCAATGGTCATGTGCCTCAACAAGTGAAGTCTTAACATAATGATACATTTAGATCGGATAACATTTTAAGCTGTCATTTGGTCATGCTACAATGAACCCCACCTATGGGGCATGTTGTCACATTTCACTTCCATTCTTTCGGGGTAAAGCAAGAAAAAAAGCATACACTGTATTAATGAAACAAAAACACATAATTGTACTAGACATGTGTGAAATTAATGTGGGAAAAAATAAATACTCTGAACCCCAAGTGGATATACATAAACTGAGAAAGTCAAAAAGCGTTAGGTTGTGCCCCGCTCTCCCCTACTGCTTTTACATTTTGCTAATTGAGAGAAAAAAAAACAAAAAAAACAACACCTTTGCAATATGCAAGATGATTCTCATTACTACATTATAGTAATTACTGTATTTTACGGAGCATCGCACATGACATGCAAGAAAAAAGTATTTTTCATGCCTTTTTTTCATGTAGCCAACTATTTTTTCCCTGCATGTAATGTGCGGGGCTCCGTAGTATTTCTTCTTTGTTCTTCTGAGTTTGAGCTAAAAATGTGTTGTTTACCTCATGGTGTTATATACCCAGCCAAACCGAGGTGTTTGTGAAGTTTGTGTGGATAAAGAGCATCTTGTTCACCCCAGGTGAATGTCTTTTCCATGCAGCCTTGAATGAAGAAGCGGTCTGTGGGAATCAAAAAGGAAAAATCTTTGATTTCATGATGTGCACACCTAGGACGGTCAGATTGTGACTGAAATAACATTTTCTTCTACACTGCTCTGCTTGGATTAGTCTACCTTTAAACCTGCAGCATTACTGTGACAGCATAGACTACATTTTGTCTCTGCCACAGTATATCAAACATGATGTAGATGTGGTGGCACTTTAGTCAGAGTGTATTTCATATTCTAGCTATATTACTCTCCATGGTAATACATTATTGACTACAGCGTAAGGCTGCACGCTACAGGTCATGGCCTGTAGGTTGATCAAAGCAAGGTTTTCAGGCTGAGAGGTGTTTCACAAGTCACCATTTTCTCTTTTTCAAATGTCTTCTTTGAATATAAATTAATTTAGTTTTCACTGCAAATGACAAATTCCACCAGAAACATTTTCTATACTCGCAATGAGTGATTAGTGTTTATTTATACATAATTGTGGTATTTTGCTCTTCTGGTATAGGAGTATCTTCTTTGCATGAGTGTAAAGCATTTTCAAAGCAATTTTCTTAAAATAGTTTTTGTTTCTGAAGGTCAGGGTGTTGAGCATGATGAATTCTCAATACTCAAAACAGATAAGGATAAAACGCTGTGGCCTGAGGGGAAAACGTGGACTAAATAAAGTGTTTACTCAAAAGGCTATGAAGTGAAGACATTGCCAGCCTGATGTGCCAGGTTACATTTTTCACAAGCTGTTTCTAAATTTGCCTTGCGAAAATTATTAATGGCTTATTGTTTGTATTTTATTTTTCTTCTTTTCATTAGTTACTACAGCTTCTGATCAAACAAAAAAAAAAAGAAAAAAAGAAAAAGTGCAAAGCAAAGAGCTAATTAACCAACAGTCAAACAATCTCATGAAAACGACTGCATTACCAAAATGTTCATCAGAGACCATCATAAATATGTTTTTCAAAATCCAAACGCCCCAGCCTACTTTTAGAGTAGCAGTTTGTATTTTTTCCTTTAATATCTCTGTCATCAACGTGCATATTCATGAAATATTCCTTGAACTATAGGAACAGGCAATTGAGTCAGTTTACCCCGTGGGCCTGTCTCTGTATTTTGCTTTTTTAAGAGGTCTTAAGCATTATTGCATTTACAAGTAAGCACTTTGCAAATGTATCTCTTAGATCTGCAAATGGAAACAACACATTTCATTTGCTCATCTTGGAGAAGGAAAAGTGCACATAATTGCTGAACACTCAACTCAAAAATAATTCCAATTAGCAAAATTGCCTCCTTCAAGAAGAAACTGTGTCAAAATAAATTGTTGTTAATTATACCCATGGAGAATAATTTTTGGTAAAAAATCTAATTAATTCTGCTTTTTGTCCCCATTCCTTTGTCTTTAAAGTGTGGTGGAAAAACTCTGAATGAGACACCCTGCCAGATCCATGAAAAATGCCATTCATTAAAACATGACAGGGAGTCAGTCTTTCAAGATGGCTACTTAATAAGCCTGTGTTCGCATGCCACCCTAAGCTCGTTTAAAAGTGAGAGTGAGTCTTTGATTAATAAATACCCTGATGAAGAAAAGGTCACATCACACCAAAGCAGCCCTGTTGAGTGTCATGATACTTCTTGCCCTTGTTTTTCCCACTGCTAACCTGTTTCAACTGCTATCACTGTCTCTTTTTTCATTTTCTTTTTTCCCTGTTCAATCATCTTAGAATAAGATACCGTAAGGTGCATAAAATCACTGATCCCATGTCATTCTATTAAGTTTGATCGCTGACAAGAATGAGGGAGAGATCAACATCAGAAATTATTGATTTTCACCAATCAGCTCTATTTTTTTTATATATATATATATATATATATATATATATATATATATATATAGTATATATATATATATATATAAATATAGTATATAGTATAATAAAAAAATATATAGTAAGCCCTGCTTCAATGGAGAGTAAATTTAACAAATTTAAATTTAACTCTTTATGTTGTTTAAACTTGTGGAAAGTAGTGGTCATGCAATAGTGGATTCTTCTGACTATGCTTAAATAAAATTATGGACACCCATGTATATAGAAGTTTACACTATTGTTTATGAAAGCGCTCCAAAACCGGAAATGTGAAAAGTGTCCCATCAGACCAATAGCACAGATGCGTGTGTAATATTGGTTTTAAAATAAAATGATTCCAAATGAAGCCGCAGCAAAATTAACTCTTTTGCATTTACAAGTAACACACTGTAATTGTCACAGAGTCACAGCCAACGCCCACCAATGCACATGCATAGGCCCTGTCCCAAATGGTACCCTAAACCCTCACGGTCTTCCTCTGAGTCCGCACTTTCACGACGTAATGCCACTTTGACTGCCGGGTAGAAGTCCTCTACGTAGCTCAGTTGAAGTGCGCATCGAGGGCGCATAGCAGCCACAAAGCTCACGAGCACCCTTGTTTAAGCTTAAATGACGAATGGGACACCCTACGGTCTTGTGGACTTAATGGACAAGCGCACGCAGCTGCCATTGTCCACAAGACCAAAAGTGCACATGAAGTGTGCCATTTGGGACAGGGCCATTGTCACCAGATCTCCACGCTCCGCCCACTAAACACCTGTACACTAATCACCTGAATACTAATCACCTGCACCTGCACCTCATCATCACGGACACTACATAAGCACTCACTCCCTTCACCACAGTGTCTGGTCTCGCCATATGTACCTGGACTCCTTACCTGTTACTCACCTGAGAATCCAATGTCTGATCCCTCATCTTCCTTGTCCTCAGTTCCTTGTGTTCCGTTTCCTGCGATTGACAAACTCCTTTATCCACAGCTAAGTGACTGTTCTGAAGTGCTTGATATGATACTCACCATTATTCCAAGTTCAACCTGTGTTTGTGTCTCTGTTCAATTAATATCCCTTTGAGTTCACCTCAGTCCCCTGTCTCTGTTCAATACCTGACAGTAATAGTGTGTTGTTCCTGAATAAAATGTGTTTTTAAACGAATCAGAGAGTGAATGATTCAGTGACTCATTCATTAAGGCAGCTGTACTTGTTTTATTCTTGAATGGATCAGTGGTTTCAATTAATGAGTTGGGTGAACAATTCAATGACTCACTCATAAAGACAGTCAGGTGTTTAATTCCTGAATGAATAAGCAAATCGGGTGAGCGAATCATTCAAAGACAAGTGTAACACACTTGAAGGCAATAACAAGCGTGGTTTTGGTTGGGTTCTTTTATTCGGCCAGCACTAGTTAATACAGCCACGTTCAACAGTACAACACAATCTTTTCCGAACATCGCATGAACCACTGTTTTCTTCCTCACAACTTCTTGGTCTACTTTTTGGGGTTCTCCCCCTGGCTACTGCCACCCACTGGACACCCATGACATGGCTGTAAATATATTACAAATATACCTGCATGACCTCATGAATACTTAAACAACCATTATTAATAACAGAACAGAAATTACAAAAAAAATAATATTTGGCTGGGGTCTAGTGTTTCATGAGAAATTAAGTTAATCTATCAGTATGGTCAAAATGAATCTATCAATATATATTTTCTAGATTTCCCCACATTCTCCCCTACAAAATAGAATGTAGTCCCGACATTCTCAGAATACATTTCAGGTTATCCATCAGTAGATAATTTCTTTGGTAGGAGTCAGTGATACAACAGTTTTAGTACTCGTGCTATAGTTTCACACGTCACACACAACATGTATCTCCCTTTCCATGCAGCGTGATTGTAGCAGACATCATTGTGCACCATGATTTTCTACCACCGTCACTGTTTATCAACAGGTATCTGTACTTCCACTGAAGGAATTTAACCTTTTAACCATAGAAAGTCTAAATTGTAAATGTTTTCTTCTGGAATGCTATAGATACTACCTTTTCTTTAACAATGAAAACAAAATGAACTTAATCTTATTCTGATTTTAGTTTAACCATTTTAACTAGAACTTATTACTTTAATTCAACAGCTTACCCATCTAAGATACTAGGCTGACCTAGTGTATGGTAAGTAAACATTTTCTTTGCTTTTCTGTTTCTCAAAGGATATGCTCTTTTGCAGACAGGTCGTGAAGGAATCTCTTCATCACTCTCTTTCGCCTCATCTGTTTCTCAGACCTCTCTCCTGGACGACGACACATCTTCTCCCTGATCTGCTCTTTGCTCATTTTCATCTTCTGGATCTGTATAGTTTAGCATCACCGTGTCTTCTGGATGAGGTTCCATATGTTTTGACTGCAGACACCTTTTGTTGCTACGACTCTCCCTGTCGACTGGCACTCCAACCAGGCATCTCCAGTCATCTTCCCCATCTGAACTGTCATCTGAAGAGTGTGGTTGATTTTGCTCTGTTGATGTTTTTTCCTCCTTGCTTCTTTTCTTGTTTTCTTTTTCAGATCTTCCAGGTAAGCATTCTCTCTCTACAGGTAAGTAGTCACACGGCAACAATAGATTTCTGTGTAGTGTTCTTGTTTTCCCTTTCCCATTTTCAGATCGAACTTCATATACTGGACTATCCTGGTACTTCCTCTGGGCGATGACATAAACTTGTTCTTCACAAAATGATCGAAGTTTCCTAGGTCCACCTTTCTCCTTGAAGTTAAGGACAAGTACTCTGTTTCCTGGGACCAGTTCAGCTCCGTACACTTTCTTATCATACAACGCTTTTCCTCGTTCCTTCTCTTTTTGTGACACTCTTGAGGCTAACTTGCAAGCTTCTGTCATTCTCTTCCTCCAGTCCTCAGCGTAGTCATGGTAAGAGGAGCTTTGGTCCTTTGCTGGTACACCAAACATAATGTCAATGGGCAATCTGGGAGTACGGCCAAACAAGAGATAATAGGGAGCAAACCCAGTCGCCTCGTTTGTCGTACAGTTGTATGCATTCACAACCTTTGCAAGTGACGTCTTCCAGTCGGCTTTGGCGGTCTCAGGTAAGGTCCTCAGCATTGCTAACAAAGTTCAACCGCTCAATTTTACCGTTACCTTGTGGATGATACAGTGATGTACAGGAGCCTTGCACCCCACTGTACTCTTGCAGCTTTTGCAAACAGCTTGTTGTCAAATTCCCTGCCTTGGTCGTGGTGCAGTTTTGTTGGAAATCCAAACTTCAAAACAAAGTCCCCAAACACTTTCTCAGCAGCTGTCTTGGCACTCTTGTTTCTGCAAGCATACGCCTGGGCAAAGCGTGTAAAGTGATCCATCACAACTAAAATATACTCATAACCTCCCTTACACTTCTCTAGATGCAGAAAATCAATAGAGACCAGCTCAAACGGATAAGTGGTGGTGATGTTTGTCAGAGGAGCTCGGGTCACCTTGTTTGGACGCTTACTTCTCAAACAACTACAAACACGTGTGACATAGTGTTCCACGTCCTTTTGCATGTGGGGCCAATAAAATCGATCTCCGATCAGGTTCACCACCCTTTCTGCCCCCAGGTGACCCATGTCTTGATGTAACTCCTTATACACAAGCTCATGGTATCTCCTAGGCAATACCAACTGACAACGAGTTGCTGTTTTCCGGAACAACAGACCATGTTCATCCAGATACAATCTCGCTCGTTCCCTCATCAGTCCTCGAATATCTTTTCCCTGACTTCGATTCACAGGCCACAGTTTGGATTTGAGGTATAGCAACACTTCTCTAATTTCAAGGTCTTCCTCTTGGGCTTTTCTCAGAACCTCCTTGGGGATCTCTGCAACTGACGTGAACAGCTCCTCCCCTTGTTCTCCTGACAAAGCTGTTTCAATAGTAAGTGGACACAGCCATGGCCCCCTCTCCTGACGCTGTAACATTTCTGATTGAGATATGCTGACCATGATGTAAGGGTGTACTTCCTCTGAACAGGCTTCCATGTACTGTTCCATCTGTACCGGCATACGAGACAGGCCATCAGCATCCCCATTCGATTTTCCTGGATGGTATTTGATGGTGAATCAAAAATCAGCAAGTTCAGCTACCCATCTGTATGTTGTGGCATTTAGCTTAGCTGTTGACATAACATATGTGAGAGGGTTATTGTCTGTGTATACAGTGAATGATGGGGCATGATAGACATAGTCCCTGAACTGCTCACATATGGCCCACTTCATGGCCAAAAACTCCAACTTTCCGGAGTGGAGATGATAGTTTTTCTCCGGAGGGGTTAGGGTTCTTGATCCATACGCTATCACCACTAACTTGCCTCTCTGTCTTTGATACAGCACTGCACCAAGGCCTTCCTGTGATGCGTCACAGTGGAGTACAAAGGGTTCATCCAGATCTGGATATCCCAGCACCGGTGGATTTGATAAGTAGTCAATTAGCTCACAGAGAACTTTTTGATGCTCATCTGTCCATGTGACTGGATGTGATGATGCAAGCTGTCCTTGGCAATTTTTCCCCTTACCCTTCCTCTTTGGCTGTACTTTCCCCTTTGGTATCTTGGTTTCAGCTAGCAGCATGTAAAGAGGTGCGGCCTTGAGGGAAAAGTTCTCAATGTAAGGTCGATAGTAAGAGAGAAATCCTAATAACTTTCTCACCTCGCCAACAGTTTTAGGGGTCCTCTTCTTCAGCGCTTGGACAGGGGCGATGTCGGCTGGGTCCATTGTGTACCCATCTTTGGTCACCCGCCTCCCTAAAAATCGTACCTCGTTTCGGAACACTTCACATTTACGGGGGGTTAACTTGACGCCATGGTTTTGATAACACTGCAACACTTTCCTAATGTCCTGAAGATGATTCTCAAATGTTTTTGAGTGAACCAAGTTATCATCTAAGTATGGCTGACATACCTCATTGCGCAGCTCTCTCAGGCATTCCTCCATGCTCCTTTGGAATTCGGTATTTGACAAGCCGAACGGGATCCTCACCCATTCATATAAACCCCATGGTGTTATAAATGCGGTGAGAGGTCGACTGGATTCCTCTACAAACCCTTGGTGATAGGCTTTGCCTTGATCAAGGACTGAAAACCAGGCACTGCCTGCCAAGCTGTCCAGCATGTCCTGTATGCGGGGAATGGGGTGTCTATCTGGAACTGATTTCTTGTTTAACTCCCGGTAGTCACAGCAGAGGCGGAGAGTTCCATCTTTCTTACGCACACAGACCACCCATGAAGAGTATGGCGACTTAGATTTAGTAATCCATCCTTTATTCAACAGATCCTCTAGGTATTCCTTAACCTCTCTGCGCAGTGGCTTTTGGACAGTGTGCTTCACGGGTGTGGTATCATTTAGGCAAAGTTTTAGCTGGAGAGATGGAATACATCCCACATCGCTGTCATCCCGAGCAAAAGCACCACTCTCCTCCCTTAGAAGCTGTTTTACTTTCTGCTGCTGTTCAGGTGTTAGGTGATCAACACAAACAGGAGGGTCCCAGACATCTTTCTTTTGAATCATTGACGTAGCATCCACATTTTCTGTAGATTGGGTGACTCGTTCACTGTCTTTTAGGAAGAAGCTTTGGGTGTTGTTTGTGGCTATCGTGCAAGCAATCTCTTTCTGGGCTGTCGCTGGTCTCATCTCAGCGGGGTAGATAGCTTTTACTCGCTGTATGTGGCCCAGAATTGTCCGTGGAGGCAGGTCAATGTCATGAGCTGTATCATTGATCACAGGAATGCAGATACGTGATCTGGTCCCTCTCTGGAGGCGGATGATGTTTTCCTCCAACTTTAAGCCATCTGGCCACTTCACACACTCATCCGGGACGAAAAGCGCATCTTGGTCAGATTGTAAAGGGCCTGTTTTGATACAACATTTGACAGCCCTAGTCTGTCTGGCTGGAATTTTTGTTACTGACCTTCCTGCTCCTGCACACAAGACACTTGTTAATTCCTGTTTAGAGCAGTGTTTTGAACAAAATGGTTGAATTCATAATTCAGTGACTCACTCATAAATGCAGCCATGGCACCACCTACAGGTGTAACACTGTAACCCACAGAAAATACATCCCTACCACTAAATACACAGGGCCCTATTTTAATGATCTGAGGGCATGGTCACTTTTTCTAGTTTAACAATGGAAAAACCTGGCCCACGGTCTTCAGCCTCAAGCTCCAGAAGTACTTCAGCTTCTGGCACATCGATAAGTATCTCTTCCACAGGTAACTCCATCTCTTTCTTAGCATATCCATTCATCGGTTCAGGTAAGGAATTTCCAGGTTCTTCCACTGCAGTTTCTCCCACCAGAGTGTCTACATCACAGCTGGACATCGATGAACCTTCACTAATGATTGGCCTAGACTCTTCAACTTCAGATAAGTGGTTTTCAGGTGATATTGCAATGGAAGGTCTGATAACCGGGCTGTGTGGGGAAGGTAGAACAAAATCAGTGTCACATGAGGCTGTTGATAAAGTAGACCCCACAATGTCATGGGCCAGGGGTTCTTGTTCATATTCACCCACTCTTTCCACACTGAACTTCATTGGGAACTGAGGAAAACTCCCAAGGATGGCAGGTTCAGCATCCCCTGTATCCTCAAAGTTATCAACTAGGTTAGCAACATTGTTGCGACAATGGAGCGTACGGGTAGGTCCTTCCTTGGTCTCTGGCCTCACAATGTAAACTGGAAGATCCCCAGCACGTTTCACAACCACATATACCTCTCGCTCCTACTTGTCTTCAAGCTTGTGTTTACCTCAGATTCTAACATTCCGGACAAGGACTCTGTCGCTAACCTCCAGGCTTGCAGGTTTTACACGTTGATCGAAAAAGCTTTTGTTCCTTTTAGCTGACTTCTGCGCATTCTGGGATGAGAGTTTATAGCTCTCCTCGAGACGAGATCTTAAATCTTTCACATACTGGGAATGCGAGGAAGAGGGAGATTCATGGACAGGCAAGCCAAAAGCCAAATCAACTGGACTGGTGATCGTCCAAACAGGAGTTCATAGGCGTAAACCCCATTACCTCATTCCGCATACAGTTATACACATGGACAAGAGGTTTAACGTATTCCCTCTACTTAGCCTTCTGCTTGTCCTCAAGGGTTCCCTTGAGGACCAGGGTTCGCTCTATGCCCATGTGCCCCATGTCACTGTGGAGACTCTTCAAGACAATAGAACACAAAACTGGAGGCAGGACACGCTGAAGAACAAGTTTATCTTCGTCCTGCCTTCTCCTATACAAAATTCCATCTTCCAGCTCTAACCGATTCCACTCCCATAACAACAATGCAAGCTCAGGAAATTCCTCTCGAGCAGTGGGGGGAACCTTTTCTCCTGTCCTGAGCTGATGGATAACTTCACGGATTACTGGATCAGCACGCTGCTCTTCTCTCAGGTCGGCGTGGCTCAGAGGGGAAATTACAGGAAGGCCATGTACAAACCCAATGCCATGTACAAACCCAAATGAGCCCACATTAGATAATATAACATTTGATATATTATCTACACTCACCTAAAGGATTATTAGGAACACCTGTTCAATTTCTCATTAATGCAATTATCTAATCAACCAATCACATGGCAGTTGCTTCAATGCATTTAGGGGTGTGGTCCTGGTCAAGACAATCTCCTGAACTCTAAACTGAATGTCAGAATGGGAAAGAAAGGTGATTTAAGCAATTTTGAGCGTGGCATGGTTGTTGGTGCCAGACAGGCCGGTCTGAGTATTTCACAATCTGCTCAGTTACTGGGATTTTCACGCACAACCATTTCTAGGGTTTACAAAGAATGGTGTGAAAAGGGAAAAACATCCAGTATGCGGCAGTCCGGTGGGCAAAAATGCCTTGTTGATGCTAGAGGTTAGAGGAGAATGGGCCAACTGATTCAAGCTGATAGAAGAGCAACTTTGACTGAAATAACCACTCGTTACAACCGAGGTATGCAGCAAAGCATTTGTGAAGCCACAACACGCACAACCTTGAGGCGGATGGGCTACAACAGCAGAATACCCCACCGGGTACCACTCATCTCCACTACAAATAGGAAAAAGAGGCTACAATTTGCACAAGCTCACCAAAATTGGACAGTTGAAGACTGGAAAAATGTTGCCTGGTCTGATGAGTCTTGATTTCTGTTGAGACATTCAGATGATAGAGTCAGAATTTGGTGTAAACAGAATGAGAACATGGATCCATCATGCCTTGTTACCACTGTGCAGGCTGGTGGTGGTGGTGTAATGGTGTGGGGGATGTTTTCTTGGCACACTTTAGGCCCCTTAGTGCCAATTGGGCATTGTTTAAATGCCACGGCCTACCTGAGCATTGTTTCTGACCATGTCCATCCCTTTATGACCACCATGTACATTCTCTGATGGCTACTTCCAGCAGGATAATGCACCATGTCACAAAGCTCGAATCATTTCTCGATTTCGTTTCTTGAACATTACAATGAGTTCACTGTACTAAAATGGCCCCCACAGTCACCAGAACTCAACCCAAAAGAGCATCTTTGGGATGTGATGGAATGGGAGCTTCGTGCCCTGGATGTGCATCCCACAAATCTCCATCAACTGCAATATGCTATCCTATCAGTATGGGCCAACATTTCTAAAGAATGCTTTCAGCACCTTGTTGAATCAATGCCACGTAGAATTAAGGCAGTTCTGAAGGCGAAAGGGGGTCAACCACAGTATTAGTATGGTGTTCCTAATAATCCTTTAGGTGAGTGTATACTTCAAAATACAATATGTGTATGTGCCTTTGTGGCTTTACAAAAAGTGTTTTGTTGTTATGCATGCACAATATCAGTTTAGTTTTTGTTGTTGTTGGCATGCTGATTGCCCATCAGTTATCTATGTGCTGGCATAGTACTTTGTTCAACGTTTTTATTTTATTTTTAGGAATGTGGTAGCATCACTCTCACCTTCACCTGCTACTCACACATGGAGAGCACGCAACAGGTGTTGTTCAGTTTTCAAAACAGTTGAAAACGATACTGAGTAAGTACACATTTACTCTTTCTTTCAGATATTATAATTATGTTTACATACTTTGGATTGACATAATCCATACAAAAATGATGTGTCTGTATGGCTTTATGAAAATTTTGTTTTTGCTATGCAACTTTTTTTTGCTTACTTTTAGTGATTTATAATGCTAATAATATAGTTATTTGTGTAATAAACATGCTCATAGTTGTTTCTTGATTTGTTTGTTTTACAGCTATAAGAATTATAGTGATCCATGATCAGACACCTGCTGCAAAGAGGGCCAAGACAAGCAACAACCAGTCCACTCTGTCATGGAAAACAGAGACTGAAATTGATATGGTTCTACAGACTCTGTGGGCAAGTCTTTTCTCTGTGCCTTTTCCTGCCACAATCATGACAAGAGACAGATACTGCACCATTTCTTGGAATGTGCACATGAGTCATCCAGATGCAGACAAGGAGAATGACCGAAAGAGGGGCACAGCTGAACATGACCGTCTTTTCAGGGTCAAATCTCTCATGGACACTATCCGTCACGCTTGTAAAGCCATCTATCATCCAAAAAGAATCTTGGCTGTAGATGAAAGAATGGTGGCATGTAAAGCAAACACAGGTATGACACAGTACATGAAAGCCAAGCCAACCAGGTGGGGCTTCAAGTTGTTTGTTCTTGCAGACTCCTCAAATGGATACACTGTGGACTTTTCTGTGTACACCGGAAAGAACAACTTTCCCACAGGCCATGGACTGTCATATAATGCTGTAACATCTCTTTTGGACTGTAAAGTTTTAGGCTCTGGGTACCATGTGTACATGAACAATTTCTACACAAGTCCAAAGCTCCTAAAATACTTGTTTGCCATGAGGTTTGGTGCACGTGGGACTTACAGAGACAACAGGAAAGACTGCCCATGTGATGCAGCTAATTCACTCTCAAAGAAATCTGCCAGGGGTTCCATCAGGTGGATTCGTGATGGGCCTCTTGTATTTGTGAAGTGGATGGATACACGAGAGGTATCTGTCTGTTCTACCATCCAATCTGCTCGTACAGGAGACACTGCACAGAGGAGGGTGAAATCACAAGACACCTGTGACTGCATACAACCAACACATGGGGGGCGTTGACCTGTCTGATCAGCTGTTACAGCACTACAGTGCACAACACAAAAACATGAAGTGGTACATAAAGATATTTCTACACTTATTGGACATTGGAGCCACCAGTGCTTTCATTGTCCACAAAGAGCTTTGTAGTAACATGACCCTTAAGGAGTTCATGGAACAGCTTATTGCAGAGCTCTGTGATGTCACAGAAAGTAGCACCAAAACAAACCAGAAATGACCATGTACTGGTTCAAGGAGCAGAGCTGACATCAGATGAAAAGAATATTTCCACTGTTGGTCGCAGGAGTTGTGTGCTTTGCAAAGTACAGCTTGGTAAGTTGAACAGGAGGTGTTTTCAAAAATGGCACAAAGACATGTAACTGTATTCTCTATGTGAGCGAGTAAGCTATACACATAGGTGGACGAGTGGGCTTTACTCGTCCATCTTCAGTCTCTTGTCTCTCTCTATATGCACTGAAGACTAATTCGTTTTCGTTCATCTTGCACTGTCCCTGTTTGCACTTTTTCCCTGAATGTCTCTTTTGCACTGTATTTTTTTTACCACTGCTCTGTGTTGTTTTCATGTGTAAACCCAAGTATACACAACCGTTCAAAAGTTTTAGATTTTCTAATGTTTAAAAAAATATATATAATAATTCTACTGCTTAAAAGGGTTTCATTGAGGATCTTAATATGATGCTGTACCTAGTCCGTACAGCCGAAATCGAGATTGTGATGAGAAAACATTCAGGCATTTGATTGAGCTTGAATGTTACTCACTCCTTCCATTCAGATGGAATAGGAGATTCTCCAAAATTTAACTCCAAAGTACTTGATCAAAATGGCGAGCCTCTCAGCGAATCTTGATTAAAATGAAACCATTAAAGGATTTCAGCGAATTCACTGCTCGTTTTCCCCGGATGGAGGAAAACAACTGTGCTGGATACCAGGGTGAACTGATGTCTGACTCTTTTCTCAATCAACAGTTGTCTGTTTTTCCATTCAACACAATGGTAGGCCTGAACTGTTGCCTCTAACGTATCACACTGGGGTATGAACGATTGCTTTTTCCTCTTGAATTCAGAGACTGGTATTTGAGAATACGCTACTGAATCTATTGATTGTTTAACTGTTTACCTACATTGACAGTTGAATTGTTTCTTTATCACTTGATTTATTGTTTATTGCCCTGTATTGGTTTATTTGAAAGATAAGGGGTTATTGTTTGAAATAATTGTAAGTTTTATTTTTATATATATTTTTTGTTTCTGTGAATTGAACTGTCAATTTAAATAACATATTCAAATTACTGAGTACGTAAAAGAGTGTGACTAACCCAGTATAGATTTCAATTAAGAAACCTAAAATTAGTTAAAATAAATAATTAGAAAGCTAAAAGATAAATAGGAAAGAAAAAGAAAACTAAACTACGAGTTTAAAAATTAAACTAGAGGTAATATACTATACATCTAGGTTTCAGAAAGAGATTAAAAAGGAATAAATAACTCTTTAGAAGGAAAGAAAAAGAAAACCCCAGAAACAGTTATTTTTCCTTTCTGCATTTATTGACAATCAGTAATTTCATTGTATTCCTTTAAACATTTTGTTTTTTCCTGCTGTTTCAGTTTTTTTTTTTTCTGAAAGAGATTTGTATCTTTAATATAAATCTTTCACCATAAGTTGAATTTACCCTTGTTGTCTGTCTGTTAATTCAATATCTCACTGCTGCTCCCTACAAACCTAGAGTACTGGTCCACGTTTCCTATTGTAAGGCTCACCTGGGTGCCCGTTAAGCCGCAGTATCCTGGCGGAGGCACTACAACTGCACAGTACCCTTGGGCCATGGGTTGAAAACTGGAGACGTCACTGCTGATATATCTTTCATATAAAGGCTCTAGAGTATTCATGCCGATAAGCACAGGTGAAGAACCCCCAGGATGTGCATCGGGTACAACAAGAGCACGAGTCGGTACATCAAATTCTTCTCCCAAAAACTCTTTGGGAAAGGCTATATTCACCTCTACATAACCCAGGTATGGCACTGACTGACCAGCGGCACCCTCAACCTGGAGTAAATTGTAAAGTGGCTTCACAGGGTGATTGCTAAGACTCTGGTTATTGAAAGAGACTGGAATCGAAGTGACCTGCAAGCCAGTATCTAAAAGGCAGTGATAATTCTCTCCAGCAATCTGGACAACCGCAAAACACTTTGAGCCCACCAGCCCCTTTGGAAATTTTATGGGTGCATTTTTCATCATGGACTGTGACACTTCTGCATAATTGACCATTTTTTTTCTTTTATGCAACGGATATGGTCCCATCTGCCCCCTGTCTGCCCCACAACAGGAATCAGACTCAGTTTAAATGAACGAAGTTGGAGGTGTTCTGTTTCTTTTTACGAGCAACCAGAATAGAGTTTGGCTCATTCTCACACTGGGGACGGATGCGGCCATCCTCACCACACCGAAAACAATAACCAGGTTTAGACTGAGTAAGTGTGGGTCGACAGGACTGCTGATTAGTGGCTCTGAGCCGGTCTTTGACTGGCTGACTATCGCTGGACATCAGCTAGTTGTTGTGCCAGTTGCTGGGTTATTTTAAGAGACTCCATCTTCAGAGTCAGCACGAACAAACTGGGCATGAGAGGTAGCTTTCTGCAGTGTGGACCCCAGATGTTGCTTCATTCAAAGTGGTTTTGCTGCCTCCCGGTCCTCTTCAGTGCACAAGAGGAGTAGCAGCTCGGAAAAAGTTGGTGAATAAGTCTTCTTTTGTTATAGCTGAAGCTCAGCAATCAGGGAATTGTCCCAGCACCCACAACAGAATTGGCGTCCTGAAATGGGTCCATAAATTTAGCGAACAGTTCATCCCCATCTTGCACAGTAGCATGCAGAGTCAAGAGTGCCTAAATACACAGCAGGCAGCATGCTGGAACTCAATTGTTTGGCCATATCTGCTGCTGGAGGAAGGAGGCTCTCGACTATCCTCCTAGAGCGATGGAGGTCGGACACACATGAATGATTCAACAGCAGTTCCACCCCTGACCGCCATGTGTCATAGTCAGCCTCATGCGCAGGTCTGGGGAGCCTACCTGAGAATACCCTGAGCCGTTGGTGATGTACTGCATTCTCCTCCTCAGGTGGATTGACGTCGACGCTGGAAGTTGAGTGCCTCAACTCCGGCCGCATAGGATCAGAAGGATCAGTGAGTGGCTCAGTGGCTGACCTGAGAGCAGCAGTGTCCCTGAGGGATGCGGAAGTACAAACAGTAGATAACTCTAAAATACAACATGTATATGTCTTTTTAGCAGAGACAAATGTGTGGGGTAAAGTGCAGCACGTCCAAAGCGGCACCACTAGTAAATTCAACAACAAATGCACCATCAAACTCAGATTCTTTTTCAGAGATAGTCTCAATCTTACTAATTAAACCATATTGGTCTAAAAACTCAATAACTTCATTACCTCCTGTTTCTGTTATGCCCTCCACCAGCACAGAATTTGGTATTTTGATACCACATTTCAAAAACACATCCATTATTGTTACTGAACTGCAATAAACTCAAATCAATAACTCAAAATGTACATTAAACACTCCAATACCTCGTGGCTGGCTCGCCATATGTAACATGTATAAATACTACGATGATAGGTTGAAATAATTGACTAATATCAGAAGAACTAAATTCAGCTAAATTCAGGAAGGAAAATGTGGTGTTTAATGAAACACAGACACAAGATTGCGGTACCCAGTGATGGAGTATATTACAGTGACATAAATTGACAGACATTTACAATATTCACTTATACACATAAATAGTATTGGGTTCAAAGTTGTTCATGAGCAATCCAAGTGTTCTCAGTTTATACGCAACAATTTGAGGATTCAAGTGCTGCAACTATTCACATACCACCCACGCAATGAGCAAAGTCCGATAATCAAGGGAAATTCAGGAAAAGATCAGTCCATAAAGCAATATGAATGTGCGTGAAATGTATGAAAATGTGCAATAAATATGTGCAAGGTGTATAATTGTGTGCGAGGGTGTGTGAGGGGAGCAGCTGCAGCGCCTCCTACCATATATAAACAGGACCAAGCAATAAATACTTTACTTAAACCACATAATCATACAATATCATAATGTCATCATATTAATCAAGATCACCATATTCCATCATTATCATATTTCATCATTATCATGTACATAATTCAAATTTATCCTGCATATAGCAATATCATTTAACAATCAACAAGAGTACTCTAACAATTAAATAGTTTCAAAATACATCAGTATTAAATAGCAAACCATTTCAAAATCATTAAACATCAATATTGCTATAAATGTCACACACACAAACCAACAGTGCGCAGCCATATTTAAAGGGAAATGACGCGGCCTCTGTGTCAGATCTCGCGATACTTACATGAATCTTGCGATAACGTGAACAGTGGGGAGTAGCGAGAAGAGAGAATAAAAGCAGGAAATAACCAGGGTTACACTTGCACCATGGCTTGCATTATTTACATGGTGGAATTTGCAAGCAGACTCCAGAGAGGAATCCTTTTATTTTTAATATTTAATGTTTGTGTGCTGCTGCGCATCCTTGTGTGTGTAATAAACAGAGTGTACGTGTGTTGTGCACCCGCCTACAGGTGCAAATTTATTAACACGCCCTTTAAATAACACACAAAAAATACTGCGCTATTGACTTTAGACCAGGTTTTTGTTGGTCATTGGCACAGTCAATTTCAGTTAGCTCAAAATAGCAATGTGCCAACAATGCACCTGAACACTCCTTGTTTTCAGACCAGCACGCCCATGAGTGAACAGATGGGCATGAGTTAATTTGCAACGTGGCACTGGACATGAAAATTATAACTGTGTCGGGCTGAAATGAGCAAAAAACATTATGCATTGTATGATAGGGCCCACAGACTGATTGTCAGGAACAAACACAGACAAGTGGATTGATACAAACAGTGGAATATCTCAGTGCTGTTTGGACTGTATGCCAGAACTAACTGTATAATATACAAAATCTCCATCTTACTATGGGGCAGTTGTTGTAAACTGGCAGTAAATTCCAGAACCACTTCCGTCAACAAAATCCACATTTGGCAATGATCCTAAAAAATGTGGCACTGGAATAAATTGCCCTGAGCTCCTTCTGAAAGCAGTGTATCATTTTCAGCTGCATAGTATTGATGGGAGATTCTAAAATACAAAAACCATATTGATTTCCATTGCCCATTCAAAGACGGAGAGAATAGGGTAGAAAAACGAAGCTATGCACATTCTTTCTCCTGTCTGTAAGGCACGCAACTAAAGAATAGCAGACCAAATGAGTCTTATTAAAAAAGAAAGAGAGAAAGACATAGATGCAGAGGTTGTTTTATGAGGGGAGCTTATTTAATTAATGGTGTTTTTGTGAGGTATCAACCATATGCTTTTTCTTCAGCTAGAGATGAGTCTGTGTCGTCCATGCTTGGATAGAACAGACACGAAGGGAGTATTGATATGCTAATGTTGCTCCTCATTAGCTGCAATTAATTAGAATTGGCCGACTGGGCACCGCTGTGTTGGTGTGCCGGTGAGCCATGCTGTTTATCTGGAAATAAGAGGCACTGCACCGTGATGCAAAAAAGACTGACTGAATGACACAGAGGAGATGATGATGTGAAAGAAAGAAATACCAAGCACCAGACCTTGATGAGGAGCCACATCATACCAGTAAGGTTTTATTAGAAGAGAATATTAAAAATTATTCTTCAATAATTGTTTTCTTTTTTTTTCTGGCAAGCCATCATTTTTAGATAAATAAGTTTAGACTCCAGAGACATAAAAATTATATGTCTGAAGATGCATTTAGGGGTGTGGTCCTGGTCAAGACAATCTCCTGAACTCCAAACTGAATGTCAGAATGGGAAAGAAAGGTGATTTAATCAATTTTGAGCGTGGCATGGTTGTTGGTGCCAGACGGGCCGGTCTGAGTATTTCACAATCTGCTCAGTTACTGGGATTTTCACGCACAACCATTTCTAGGGTTTACAAAGAATGGTGTGAAAAGGGAAAAACATCCAGTATGCGGCATTCCTGTGGACGAAAATGCCTTGTTGATGCTAGAGATCAGAGGAGAATGGGCCGACTGATTCAAGCTGATAGAAGAGCAACTTTGACTGAAATAACCACTCGTTACAACCGAGGTATGCAGCAAAGCATTTGTGAAGCCACAACACACACAACCTTGAGGCGGATGGGCTACAACAGCAGAAGACCCCACCGGGTACCACTCATCTCCACTACAAATAGGAAAAAGAGGCTACAATTTGCACAAGCTCACCAAAATTGGACAGTTGAAGACTGGAAAAATGTTGCCTGGTGTGATGAGTCTCGATTTCTGTTGAGACATTCAGATGGTAGAGTCAGAATTTGGCGTAAACAGAATGAGAACATGGATCCATCATGCCTTGTTACCACTGTGCAGGCTGGTGGTGGTGGTGTAATGGTGTGGGGGATGTTTTCTTGGCACACTTTAGGCCCCTTAGTGCCAATTGGGCATCGTTTAAATGCCACGGCCTACCTGAGCATTGTTTCTGACCATGTCCATCCTTTTATGACCACCATGTACCCATTCTCTGATGACTACTTCCAGCAGGATAATGCACCATGTCACAAAGCTTGAATCATTTCAAATTGGTTTCTTGAACATGACAATGAGTTCACTGTACTAAAATAGCCCCCACAGTCACCAGATCTCAACCCAATAGAGCATCTTTGGGATGTGGTGGATGCCCTGGATGTGCATCCCACAAATCTCCATCAACTGCAAGATGCTATCCTATCAATATGGGCCAACATTTCAAAAGAATGTTTTCAGCACCTTGTTGAATCAATACCATGTAGAATTAAGGCAGTTCTGAAGGCGAAAGGGGGTCAAACACAGTATTAGTATGGTGTTCCTAATAATACTTTAGGTGAGTGTAGACTGTATAAAAAATATGGACGATGCGACTTCATTCTCTTCCGCTGAAGAAAAGTGAAGCCTCCGGAGGTCTGAATATGATCATCTTGTGCAGATTTGGGACAGAGTCTGCGCAGTAGTGACCTCGGGACCGGAGTCTGTGCAGTAGTGACTTCGGGACCAGAGTCTGTGCAGTAGAGAGCAGGAAATAGAGCCGCAATATAAAAAGCCCGCCTACACTCTCGCAGATGCAGAACAATTCATTATGTTGTGTGAAATAAACAGTTATGGAAATGTAGAAAATAAAGCTAAAACTCCAATCTCTCCATAAGGTTGCAGCAGCCACCTTATAATATATATATATATATATATATATATATATATATATATATATATATATATATATATATATATATATATATATATATATATATATATATATATATATATATATATAGCCTTATATATATATAGCTTTTGATATGAAGAGCTCAGATGCAAAAGCCTCTAAAAGCCACTTGGTCAAAAATGAGTGAATGCTCTCCACATATAGTATAAATTCATAAAATACTTTCACTTCAAACCCACTAAATCCCAGCCTCAGCCCATTCAGAAGTACCGGTTCTTAGGTAGAAACCTACACATAGGAGCTGACAAATGCTTATTTTAAACAAAAACGTCAGACGGATTTAGAGGCTTTTGCATCTGAACTCGTCATATATAAAAGGTCATGGTAATATAATAATATCCTGTAAGTTTCAGAGCTGAAAACTTCCTTGTTAGTCCAAGAAAAGCGTTTATTGACACCAGGCCCAGCAAACGATCGATCTCAGAATATGCCAGACTGTGACGTCAGAGTGTGGTGAAACACCGCCTCAACAGAAGAACAACGCCTGATTCTGTAGCCCTGCCCACCGACTCACACCACTGACATGACACAGGCTAAACCGGTGGAGCTAAACCGAATCAAACTTCTAAACAATAAACATACTGCATAAGCTTCCTTCGGATTCCAATATTATGAATGCATGGATGAACTTTATTTTTAATAAATGTCCAGCTCACGTGGGGAAGACATTGCACATATGTTCTTTCATTTCTGATCACGGATTCGTTTGTAAACAAGAGACTGGATTTGCAGACAGGATGAGATTACATGAATGAAGGAAGCAACCAGTGGTGTAAAGTAACAAATTACAAATACTCTCGTTACTGTAATTGAGTAGTTTTCCTCAGGAATTGTACTTTATTAAGTTGTTTAAAAACAGTGTACTTTTACTTTTATTTGAGTACATTTTAAGTGCTGTATCGGTACTTTTACTGCGCTATTTTCCCTAAACCTGCCGTCGCTACATTGTTTATTTTTTTCCTGTCAACGTGATTGGCTAAGGTGAATAATCGACTCCCATCAAATCAACCATGATAGCGACCAGCCTTGAGAGTGTATGATAACTGAAACCGTGAAGTTGCCTTGATTACTAAAAACTGACAGCAGAATATAACATTTTCTAAGACACGCACAAATGAAAACAGAAAACAGCCATTGAAATTAAAGCAGTACAATGAATGCGTCTTGAAAAGAAAGAACTCTTTTGAACGTTTTGCAACCTTTTTTTAATTAACCTGCAAGGAAACCTCTACAGAATGGTTGTCATAAATGTTACCAGATAATTGGTTGCTTTCTCAAATATTATATGGCTGTATTTTTAGTGCTAGCAGTCAAAAATAAAACTTGGAGAAATATTGAAATACTGTTGGTGATCTTATGTTTTTTTGTTCTTACTGAGAATCATCCATAAAAGAGTAAGCTACATTTTTAATTTGTAGGGTATAAGGTGGAATAACATTAATAGCATACTACTCACTACTCACTACTCTTGAGTACTTTTAAAAGGGCTACTTTTTACTCCTACTTTGAGTAGTATTTGGGACAGGTACCTTTACTCTACTAGCACTACATTTTTTGACAATTAACAGTACTTTTACTTGAGTATACTTTTTCAGTACTCTTTCCACCACTGGAAGCAACACACTAATGTGAGAAAAACTTTTTTATATGTGATAGTATTGCATTGTTACAGACTGTTTGATATCTATTGTGGTACGTGTCTAACAGAACATACCTTAGCAGGTAGGCTCTCTACTGTCAAAGGCTGGAGAATCCTTTATTTGTGGTGTTGCTGGTTCATTGCGATTCAGGATCAGACTGACATGTATGGGCCAGGGCTCATAAAGCCCAACATCCCGGGGCTATGTGTTTACCAGATGGGCTACCAAAACATATCACCGGCCTGCCGACGGGCTATCTTAAATAGTGAAATAACTTCTTGATGTGCGTTGTTCACTCTCTTGACTTGATATTTGAAGGAAAAATACAATCGTGACGTTTTGATCATGCTGTCTGCAACGTACTTGGCGTGTGTGTGTGTGTGTGTGTGTGTATGTGTGCCACTGCATCGCATTATGGATAACTTTTGATTCACTATACGTTCGTGTTGTTTACAATGCAATTACATGCCGTTTGCCAACAAAACACAGACATTTGATGCATTTTACTCACCACCTGCAACAATCTGCAAATCCAATGGGCCTTGCTTATACAACATTTGTCACCGAAAATACCAGGAACACACTTGAAAAACAACGCTGGGTTCTTTGGGAAGCTGAACAAGATTATCCTTTCCTCATAACCAAAAACACACTTCTTTGGTGATACTGTTAAAAAATTAACAGTTACCCGAATGATGGCCGTGCTCTCCCTCCTGCTCTGGTTGTTGTGTGCATGTGCTTTTCCGGGAGAAGTGTCCATACAAGGATTTTCTGCCCTTTTTGTCTTCATAAAGGACCATACTCGAAAAAAAAATTAACCTTGTGAGAAACCGGAAGGATAATTTTTTGGAACTTTGGCCATGTTTGGCATGGTAGGATTAACAGTGTAAAAACTCTTTAACAGTGTATAAAACTCCAAACCAGTACAGCGGAAACTCCGCTCTGCAGCTGATTCTTAATATTTTATTGGTCATGTCAATCAAAGTACTGATTGCCTACACCAAACACTGATCCCTAAACCTACCCATCACCGTAACCTTAACCAATGAAAGGGTGAGGTTTCTGGTGAAGTGGTTTGGGGGGAAAACACGCCTTTAAAACACATTGCCTTTCTGTTCCTCTTATGTTGTATTTTCTTCTTTCTCTGTACCAAACAATTAGATCCTTGGCCCTGCAGAGAACAACACTACATCATTTAACAAAGCAAACAAAAGTTGACAATACAATGTAATTAACCCAAAACATAACAGAATTAGTTCACAACCCCACTGAAGCAATTTGCCCTGAAAGTGCAATAATATATTTGTAATTGTTTTGTGCCACAGCTGATATTTTGTTGAATTCTTGCATATGCATTTCTGTATTCCTGGTTTGCCCTTACTCCACAATTTCATATCTATCATTATTCATTTTGGTGCATTCATGTTCTGTACACCTAAATGACTGAGAAAATTGAGATGGCTGCCTGGAGGTGCATGTGTATCACACCTGATTCAGGGAATAACATTGATCTACACACACACACACACACACACACACACACACACACACACACACACACACACATATATATATATATATATATATATATATATATATATAAATTAATAGAGAGAATCCAGTTACAATTCAGTGACAAAGAACAGGTGCAGCCAGTTTTGTTACACTGTTCTCTGGAATACTTGGCTTTGATTGGTCAGTTATGTGTCACAGTTAGTTGCACAGGAACAGACAGTAGACTCAGGAGATCCAAATATAAACATAAACTTTAATGAAACCTCTCAGGAACAACAAGGAAATCACACTCTGAGTCTACATAACGGTTACCAGACAAAGAGTGAGGAACAGGGAAGAACTTAAATAGCAAACTGAAATGAGATAATTAACTGAACACAGCTGAAACAACCAGGGTAACTATAGTGACAAACAGGTGGTGGGAAACTAAGACAAAGGAACACGTGACAGGATGAAAACACAACTGAAAGATCAACAAACAGACAGACATGTGACATTATGACATGCCACGGTCAAATATTGGTCAAATATTGCTCTGAAATCACTGCTTATTCATTATGGTCATCATTTTGATGTATAATCATGTCCAAGTAGGGGAGCGCGAGGTAAAACCTAATGCGGGGTTAGTTGTAACACACATGGTTTAACACTTTCCACACATGCCAGGATGACGAAACTTTGTGTATTTACTAGTTGCCATATCAACATTATTTAGAGAGAGAAAAAATAAAAATAAAATAAAATAAAATAAAATAAAATAAAATAAAATAAAATAAAATCGCACACCAAAATTAAGAAATCTTTGGAAGATATCACTGAACATTTATTTAACCATAGCAAAAGTACCTTTCTTAAGTTTATTTTTCATCTCTGTTTTTTGTGTTTATTTAAAATAAGACAAATCTGATATTATTGTAATCTTCTATCTGTTATTTAACAGTTGAGATGGTTCTTTAATGCTGATCTAACAGCAGAAGACACGAGCCGTGGTTTAAATCCCAGTTGCTCAGGTGGGGTGTGTTGTAACACTGCGTTACAATGAGCCCCTATTAGAATTACGCTATTATATTCTATACTTTTATGAATTCTTTTGAGAAACCATGAGAAAAGGGTGAATGTTCTGAGAGTCTGTGTCTGTGGCACTGAGAGTCAATGTTCAGAAATTATTCATTATTATTATTAACTCTGCTGTATAGCTGTATTTAGCGATGTGTTTGTTGTCAAACTCAATTTTGTTTTTCTTTTTAATTATTAAAAAAATTCTTTTTTATTATTAATAATTGTATTTTATTGACAAAATATTTTAGTTTGTCTTGTATATTTTTGTTATTATATCAGGTAACATTTTAAGCTGTCATTTGGTGATGTTACAATGAACCCCACCTATGGGGCATGTTGTCACATTTCACTTCCATTCTTTCAGGGTAAATCAAGAAAAAGTATACACTGTATTAATGAAACAAAACCACATATCTGCACTAGACGTGTGTGAAATTAATGTGGGAAAAAATAAATACTCTGAACCACAAGTGGATTTACACAAACTGAGAAATTCAAAAAGCGTTAGGTTGTGTCCCGCTCTCCCCTATTATTTATTTATTAATTCAATAAGTAGCTGCTGTGTAATAAGTGGGAAGCGTTTTTGGCATTAATGACCAAGTTTGCTCAGCCTTTATTCGGAATATTCTATATTCAGATTCTGTATCTGTATCTGTGTTGAAAATGATCGTAAGTTTTCCTTATTTCTAATTTGAAATTTAAAATAACAGTTTTGGTGATCAAAAACCAAAAGAGACACTTCTCAAAATATCTTCTTTTATGTTCCACAGAAGAAAAGTGATACAGGCTTAGAACAACATGAGAGTGAGTAAATGAGGTCTGAACTATCCCTTTTATACAGTAGGTGGCCCCGATAAAGTTTTCCTTAACGTAAAAGTTTTACACTTAAATGTACTTTTGAAATGTGTAAAGAAAAAAAGTGTACACTTTTGTTTAATTTCTGAGCAGATCTTTGATGATGTTACATTGTTAATTGTGGTGAAGCATGACCATAATGTGCACGCACACAGTTGTACTAATTTAAGTTTCAATAGATGACTTTAAAACAACTGTATTGTGTATTTAATCTTTACTGTAAAATATGGTAAATGTTATAGTACCTTAAAAATTAAGGAATGTGAGGCCTAGTCCGGGTATTTTTATAAGCAGGTTTTTTTTTTTTTTTTGCGTCCACATGAAGCGCTGTCAAGAGCATGCCAAACCAACAGGTGGCAATATAACCCTAACCGTAAAGCCATGTTGGCCAATCAGAAGCATGGAAAAATGGTCATTGCCAGTTCCGGTTTTAACGTAACAAGCCAAAATCTCCAGTTTCACTGTCCACACGACACCACTGCAACCGGAGTTTCTAAAACTCTTTACCCTGGCAGTTTTCAAAAAAGTTTGGTTTCAGTGATCGGATACTGCGTTTGTGTGTGGACGAACGGCCAAACCGCATAGAAAAAGCTGTTCGTGTGGACAGGGTCTGAGTATACACTGCAAAGCCTATGTTCAAAAGTGGTTAGCATGTTACTTTTATTCAGGCAAAGTAAAGACATTTTTAATGTTACAAAAATAACAATAATGAAAATGCTGTTCTTTTTAACTTTCTATTCATCAAAGAATCCTGTTTTCAACATTTATGATAATGGGAAATGTTTCTTGAGCACCAGATTAGCATATTAACAGTTGTGACCATGTGACACTGAAGACTGGAGTAATGATGCTGAAAATTCAGCTTGGCATCACAGGAATATATGATATTTGAAAATGTACTGTTTGAAACTGTTATTTTAAATCGCATGCTATTTCACAATATTACTATTTTTACTGTATTTTGATTGAAGATTTTTTTGAAAAAGCCTTGGTGAGACATCTCTCAAAAAAAAAAAAAAATTCCAACTGACCCCAAAACTTTTGAATGGTAGTATACATTATGCTATTGAAATTCAATCGACATTCTACTACAGTGATCCTCAACTTTAAACTAGATACAGTTCTCACAGATTTCAGTTTCCTCGTCTAGTGTCATTCCTATATCATTCAAGTGGCGACCCCAAACCTATCCTGAAGAGATAGTGGATAAGAGGAAGCACTGAGTCATAAGACTGATTCTCAGAGCAGAAGATGCAGGTGATGATGATGAAGGTTGTCAGAGCAACAAATCCCATGACTGCAGACAGGCAGCCACACCCCAAGGGCTTCCTCTGCCGTCTGTCTCAACCTATGTGTGCTCTAACTCGCTCTCTCTAACTTCTCCACACTGTTCTCGCATTCTGGTCATTATTTTCTCTTCTCATTTTTCACACTGTCACAATCCTTTACACTGCGCCTTCACATTCTCTCCTCGTTGCCGTTTTCTTCCAGCGGCACACAAGATTGATAATCGCTTGGCATATCGATGTGGACATTCTTTCAAATGTCCACATCAAAGGTTTCCCTCCCAAAGGTTTCATCTCCATTTGTCTCACAAAATGTATACATTTATACATGTCATCCTGTCATCTCATTTGAGCATGTCAACCCTCAGCCTATCACAATGATAATCAGACCCTGCTGTCTGCACCCCTACATCCGTGTAATTGGAATTCAGTGTTATCAGACCAAAATTTTCAGTTGCACATAACAATTCCAACTGTCTGAAAGGCTGCAAAATAACTCATGTAGTAATAAAAAAAAGTGTCTGTTTACTTGTAACAGATGGCTGTTCTTTGTAAAGAGCATTGACATGCAGTGGAAGCACATACTGAAGAGCTTCACTTCTCTTCTTTTATTAATTCCACCACATCCTTCCTGCACAGCATTCATTTGCTTTCTTATCTTCACACTCAGAGGGACATCCAGTGTGTGGGTTTTATCAGGCGCACATCTTAACCTCTTATCTACTTTAATAACTTTGTAATGCCAGCAGCGGAGTGAATCGCTTTGATGGAATAAATAATGCTGGCAAGGGTGCATTGTGATAGAATAAGTTAAAAACATTTGTAGATCTTAATAGAATAAAAGGGCATGGAGGGTCATGCATCATTCCTGCTAGTTTAACTGTAGTTTTACTGTAATGTACTTATGGGTGCAGTAAGTGATTTTTCAAAAACGCTGTTGAAAAGTTGGTTGGACTAAGTGCCACAACAAACATGTAGCCAATCAGCATTAGGGGGTGATGGTGGAAAAGAGAGAGTAAGCAAAAGGGAGATTTGAAGAAAGACTGTTGAAAGAGAGATGAGAGACAATTCAAAATCGAAAATTCGAAAATCTCAGATCACTGGAAAAAGAAGGTTATAATCAGGCAAGAGCTTTAGGACTAGAAAAGCGCTGGAGAGACCTACGTGGAAAGGCCTATTGAAAGACACAGAGGTTGCGTTGTTTCGGCTCCATACATGAGTAACATTGGTTTTGCGGTTTCACAGAACCAAGAAATTCTGTTGTTGTAATGTTAGCCATAGTTACAGGACAGTTTTGAGTGTCATTGTTTGTCTGAAGCTGCTGTGCTCCCAACTCTTGCAACCAACTCTTGCTTGTATTTACTCTTGTGTACTGTATGTTCATTATTTGTGCTTCCTTGTTGTTCGTTCATCATCTTTGTTTTATTTTTTCGTGAAGCATTACTTTGTTTTGCTTCAGCTATGATAAATAGACATCCACTCTTGCATTGCGTGTGTAACGCAGGCCAGCTATTGATGCTAGACTAGAGAATGCGCTGTTTAGCGTCCTTGTTAGTGCTCCAGCCTCGCATGCTGGTGATCGGTGGTCGAGACCAGCCTGGAGCGAGGCAGTTATGTGCGGGCTGTAAAGTGTTCGTGAATTTTGGAGGCGGAACAATGAAGAGAGGGAGTGGGTTTGTTTGGGTTGATTTTAAATATCAACAGTTTTCAACAGCAATTCTGGAAGGTTGCATACTGCACCTTTATGCCTGATTTATATTATTTGTGATCTACACCAGTGCTTCTCAAACCTGTCCTGGGGACCCCCCACCACCACACATTTGGATGTCTCCCTCATCTGACAGATCTGATTCACCTGATTCAACTCATCAGCTCATTAGTAGAGACTGCAAGCAGAGAGTGTCTTATTATAGGGAGATGAGAGGGTTTGTATCTCTTACCATTGAAGAAAGTGTAACGGCTAACTTAGATATAACTTACACTTACACAAAGTTTTGACAGTCAAATACAGTTTACGTTAATCAGTTTCTTGTGGATTTGTACGTTGGTCTTTTGAATAAATGCTCTATATTTGGTTTTATATTGCTAGTAAACATACGACTGCATTGTTTGTGGAATGTGCTTTACCGTGGAAAAAAGAGCGTAAATACTCTATTAGCTGCAAACTACTAGCCACTGCAGGATGCTTAAAATTACATTTAAGAGTACACAAATTTAATTGTAATGTAATACATATTTAATTGTTTTTTTGTTTTTAACCATAATTCATAAAAAAGCCTTACATCATCGCAGGCACACAGCAGTCATCATTACAAAACAAGACTAACCTGGCAGCGATAGAAAGAACACTTCATTTTTATTAAACAACATACAAAACAATTTAATTATTCATTTTCTCTTTATTAACTAATATGCATACAGTCGTGGTCAAAATTATTGAAAATTAAAGATATAAAAGGATAACGATGCAGATTTATTTTACAGCAATCTTTGGATCATATTTACTAGAGGGTTCTAGTAAATATGATCCAAAGATTGCTGTAAAAATAAATCTGCATCGTTTATCCTTTTATCTTTTATTCATAAAATTCACAAAAATCTAACCTTTCATTGAAGTAAAACAACTGAAAGTGGGGGTAAATCACATTATGAAATAAATACTTTTCTGTTGGCCATAATTATTGGCACCCTTTTTATGAAAGGCAGCGGCTATTTGCACTAAATGCAAATAGCGATAGATGCTATTTACACCAAGTGTAAATAGCAACTAGATTCTATTTACTCAGTGAAAATAGCATATTTTCTTAAAGATACTAGCTATTTACACTAAGCACAAATAGCGATAGATGCCATTTACACTAAGTGCAGAAAACAAGTCCACCCATCTCCTAGAACCACCTCCAATACTGATCTGCAATACAGAATACTGGCGCACATACACAGATATATAGTTTCTCCAAGGTTGGAGTTGGTGGAGCGTCAACTGAAAACAACATAGTTCTCCAAAACATACAGATAACATGTTTTTCTCCTCAGAGAGAAGTATAGGCACTAGTACAGGCAATATTAATCTTTATTCTTTAGTGTTTCAGTAAAAGGAAATAATATAAAATGAATAAAATATACTATAAAATAAATATAAATAAAAGCATATAATTCAGTCAAAAGGACATTCAAACTAGAAGAAATAATTTAAATCATCTTAATATGTAGGAGGATAGATATTGATTAAGGCTTTGATTATAAATGTGTATATATATATATATACACAAATGTATATGTATGTGTATGTGTGTATATTGATATTATCATTATTATTATTATTGTATAGATTGATATTATAGTCATCATAGCAACAGGAGAGGACGCTGGCATTGTCTGTTCGCCGCTTCTCCACCCGACTGAAGTTTTAACTGTAATGTTAGACTTCTTAGACTTTTTTTTTATGAACGTAACCAGTAAAATCAGTCAGAGCTATAATCAGGACTGTCGCACGGATCTTACCGTCTCAGATGATTCCACTGGGTTGTTAACAGTTGGTAGCAAGTGTCTGCGGATAGCTGTGTAGCTAACCGGCCACGGCTTTTTTCTAGCTGTCTACATCACCAGCGCTCATAGCTCCTTCTGGCGTTTACCATGATCCACCTCTCCTGGTCCCGATCTCCCTAACTTAGTCATGTCACGGATGATTGTTTGGTGCTGAGTTCTTCTTTTCCTCTGCATATTGTCTCTGTGGCTGGTGGTTAACAACATACTTGGAGTCCGCGTGACTGGCATAATGAACTACTCGGCCACTCAACTGATGGAATATAACAACTATAATACTCCATCATGTTTATCAGTCATTCAAGAACCTGGACTCCTACGACGGCCTCGTTCAATCCACAGAAGTGATCGGCGAAAGTTTGTTTACTCTCGGTCTGGTGAAACCATCCCTTCGGTCTGGGCAGCTGTGGGCCCTGTCGCGTCTCTTTCACGTCATCAGAGGACTGATACTCTGAGGATTAGTAGCACTGGAGACACTGCAACACAACAGCGCCACACATGGAGATAGACAGAAAACGTGGAGTGGATTTTAGTCTACTTCGCCCATTACAGAGACATGCTGCTGTATCCAACATTAAAATTGAACTATTAAATGTACAATCCCTTACAAACAAATCCTGCTTCATAGAAGATCATATTCAGGACAAAAATTTGGACATAATGTGCCTTACAGAAAGCTGGCAGAAACCAGATGTTTTTTTTTTTTTTCTGTTTTAAATGAGACATGTCCTGCTGGCTACTGTTATTTCCAAAAAGCTCGTAGCTCTGGCCGTGGTGGTGGCCTGGCTGTTATCTACCGCAGTCATTTGGATCTATTCCCTCTGACCGTACTACTAATCTACCGGCCACCCAAATCAAACTCATGCTTCATTTCAGTGCTGTACAATCTTCTTTCAACTTTCTGTGCAACCTCTTCCAATATAATAATACTTGGAGATTTTGAACATTCATTGATTAATGATTAATGACTTGAACATTCATGTCAATAATCATTCCTGCCATTTTGCTATGGAATTCCTACAGTCATTGGACTGCTTAAACCTCAGACAACACGTAGATGTTCCCACACACATCAAAGGGAATATTCTTGATCTGGTCATTACTGAGTCTGCCTCTCTAAGTGCACCATTTGTGTATGATCTGGGTGTATCTGACAATAAGGTAATCTCCATGGAGCTGTCTTTTCTGTCTTCCTACATCAAGGCCAAACGTGAAATACTTTTCAGAAACCTGAAAAATATTAACACCTAAAACCTGAGCTTAAGCCTTCAACATCTCGATTCTGCAAATATCCCATCAGTTACTGAGTCTGTGGAATTTTACAATAAGACATTGAGCAGCATTTTGGATTTCCATACACCCATTAAAGTCAAAACAGCCACATTTCTCGCTCAGCTCCCTGGTTCACAAGTGACCTGCGGAAATTGAAGGCAGCTGGACATGCCCTTGAACGATGGTATAAAAACTCTGAACAAACTGTTCACAAGCTGGCCTATCGGGACCACCAAAAAGCTTATTTGAAGTAAGAAGCACGATCACAGTACTATTCAAATATTATTCAAGATAGTCCTGGCAATTCCAAACGGCTGTTCTCCACCATAAATCATCTCCTTAAACCTCAAATTGCTCTACTCATTGGGGCTACAGAAGAACAATGTAAGAACTTCATGACCTTCTTTAGAACTAAAATTACTCAAATTCGTTCATCCCTCTCTGTTTTCTCCTCAACGTCTGTTCCAACTGCTGACCTGCAGTTTGGTATCTCGAGGCTATTCTGTTGCTTCCCAGAAGTTACTCAACTTGAGATTGAGGCAATCATCAGACGGATGAGATCCTCCACCTGTGCCCTTGACCCATTCCCTACAGCTCTGGTGAAAGCAAATATTACTGCCATCAGTCCCCTCATCACCATGATAATAAACCAATCCCTTCAGTCTGGTCAGGTACCGTTTGCCCTAAAAACGGCTATAATTAGATCATTACTCAAGAAACCCCCCCTCCATCGATCCTCAAACTCTTGCTAATTATAGGCCTATATCCAACTTTATTTCTAAGGTTTTGGAGAAAGTAGTTGTCAGGCACCTCGAAGACCACCTCAACTACAACAACATTTTGGAAAAGTTCCAATCTGGCTTCCATTCTGGCCACAGCACGGAGACAGCCTTAGTGAGGGTTACAAATGACCTGCTAATGACAGCTGATGCTGGTTCATCATCACTCCTTGTCCTCCTGGATCTTTCTGCAGCGTTGACCATGGTATACTTCTCAAACGACTATCTCATTCTATTGGACTTGATAACACTGTCTTGCAATGGTTTGAGTCTTACCTCACAGACAGATCTGAATTTGTAGCCATGGGTAGCTTAAGGTCCCTTTCACATGGGGTTGGTTGCGGGGTACCTCAGGGCTTAGTTCTAGGACCTGTCTTATTCAGTCTCTACATGCTTCCTCTCTGTAAAGTCATCAGTCGCTTGGGAATTTCATTTCACTGCTATGCTGATGATACACAATTATATCTGAAAATTGACTCTCATTCATCATCATCATCATCATCATCATCAACGCTTTCTGCCTGTCTGGAAGAGATAAGGGTGTGGATGAACTACAACTTTCTCCAGCTGAACAGCTCTAAAACAGAAGCCATCCTCACTGGTTCGCCTCATCAGATCAGATCATCCACCATAACCTGTATTACATATTCTGGCCAGGACATTCCTCTATCATCCATAGTCACCAATCTCGGTGTTAGGTTTGATCCACACCTAACCTTTGAGGCCCACATTAAATATCTTTGCAAAACATCTTTTTGTCACCTCAGGAATATAGCCAGACTCCCCCCCTCACTCCTCCTTCATGATGCTGAGAAACTCGTTCATGCCTTTGTCTCCTCGAGACTGGATTATTGTAACACTCTTCTCTTTGGGATTCCTAGCAAGAGCATGCAGAAACTCCAGCACATACAGAACAGTGCCGCTAGGATCCTGATGAGAGTGCGTAAATATGAACACATCACACCAATTCTTCAGTCTCTACACTGGCTTCATATTTCCGCTCGGATCGAGTATAAAGTTTCCCTACTTACACATCAGTGCATCCATGGCAATGCTCCCACCTACCTTAAAGAACTCATTATTCCACAGATCTCAGAACGTTCTCTTCGCTCCACAAACACTCATCGGCTCCATCCCCCTAGTACTAAGACCTGCGCCACTGGGGACAGAGCCTTTTGTGCCACTGCTCCACGCCTGTGGAATGCCCTCCCTGAACATCTGAGGGCTCCACAAATGAAGACTGATGGTTTTAAAAAGGGACTAAAAACATAACTGTTTAGAAAGTCTTTCAATGCTTAAATTGCTTTTACATTTTTGTGTTAATTTTAGTTGGTAGCTGATTTTAACCTAATTCCATTGCTCTAACTGCTTTATTTTATTTTACCTCCTTTGTAGCACATTGAGATTTTCTTTAAAATGTAAAGCGTTTTATAAATAAACTGTATTATTATTATTAAAGCAGAAGTGGATTTCAGAATCCACCCCTTCATAAAATCTACATATCGTTCCCAACAAAAATATTGTTTAGCGTAAAACATATTGAAGATTAGTGGACAGACAGCTGATTCATTAAATGATAATCTATTTCCTTACAAAAGTGGTTTATTCAGTGTAGTGAAGTCTTTTCTCCATTGACATCCATCCATCCATTCAAAAAAAAAAAAACTCTTACCAGCATTTTCTTTTTTTTTTTTTTTAAAGGTTGCAGGCTTGCCTTCCAGTGGCTTTGCTGCAAGACTGAATTTGGTGTAACTAATGAGGGACACATCCAAAATGTGCAATGGTTGGGGGTGCCCAGGACAGGTTTGAGAACACTGATCTACACAACAAAATAGTTTCTCTTCGAAATTAGATTGCTTTGTTTTCAATTAAAGAGCTAGTTCACCCAAAAATGAAAATTCTGTCATTAATTACTTACCCTCATGTCGTTCGACACCCGTAAGACCTTTGTTCATCTTTGGAACACAAATTAAGATATTTTTGTTGAAATCCAATGGCTCAGAAAGGCCTCCATTGGCAGCAATGACGTTTCCTCTCTCAAGACCCATAAAAGGTACTAAAGACGTCTCTTCCATCTGGGCCTCTGACGTGAACATGATTTGTTTTTGAAAATGTAAAAAATACTGAAAGTTTTCTGTGATGGGTAGGTTTAAGGGTAGGATTAGTGTAAGATGACAGAACATAGTGTTTGCACAGTATAAAAAAAACATTACGTCATGGAGAGTCCTCACAAAGATAGTGAACCAGAAAATGTGTATAGTATCAGGGAACCATATTAAATCCCTGGTCAATTCAAAGCATCTTAATTTGATGATGTTAAAGTTATGTGAACAAATTATATTTGTGTTACTTAATTGATTCATGTGGATCCAATGTACATGATTTAATCATGCAAATCAAACACAAACTTTTTTTTATTAGTGTGGAAGCAACACAATTTGCATTACTTAATGTGATTTCCCATATTGTACAAACTTAAGAATCATGTCTTGCAAAATACATGTTACAATGGCCTCTGGGAACAATATACAGGAAGTATAGGTCAACATAAGTGGCTGCAGCTTTAACAGGCCAAATCATAATTCTGACTCATTGAAGTTGTCAAGAATGTTCCTCATAATGCCCAATTTTCCAAAACAGGCATAACCATCAAGAAAGACATGAACCTGCAATTATTGTAAATAAATGAAAACTTTGACTGAAATGTGCACTGTATAGTCAAAGCCTATAGGAATTTTGATTGAAAGAAAAATGTCACGACATTTAAATAGCTATGAATGAATTGTTGGCATTGAGAAATTAAAAGATTGGAGAAGATGGAAGACAGAGAATATACACCGATCAGGCATAACTATGACCATTATGAAGTGAATAAGTGAATAAGTTTGGCACACCTATTTTTGGCCCGTTTCTCCCATTCTTCTTTGCAGGACCTCTCAAGCTCCATCAGGTTGGATGGGAAATGTCGGTGCACAGACATTTTCAGATCTCTCCAGAGATGTTCAATCGGGTTCAAGTCTGGGCTCTGGCTGGGCCACTCAAGGGCATTCACAGAGTTATCCCGTAGCCACTCCTTTGTTATCTTGGTTGTGTGCTTAGGATCACTGTCCTGTTGGAAGAACCTTCACCCCAGTTTGAGGTCCAGAACGCTATGGAGCAGGTTTTCATTAAGGATGTCTCTGTACATTACTGCATTCATCTTTCCCTCGATCCTGACTAGTCTCCCAGTTCCTGACGCTGAAAAACATTCCCACAGCATGATACTGCCACAACAAGATGTATTGGCCAGGTGATGAGCGGTGCCTGGTTTCCTCCAGACATGACGCTTGTCATTCAGGCCAAAGAGTTCAATCTATGTTTCATTAGACCAGAGAATTTTGTTTTTCATTGTCTGAGTTCTTCAGGTACCTTTTGGCAAACTCCAGGCGGGCTGTCATGTGCCGTCTGGCCACTCTACCATACAGGCCTGATTGGTGGAGTGCAGCAGAGATGGTTGTTCTTCTGGAAAGTTCTCCTCTCTCCACAGAGAAACGCTGGAGCTTTGTTAGAGTGATCATCAGGTTCTTGGTCACCTCCCTGACTAAGGCCCTTCTCCCCTATTGCTCAGTTTGGCCGGGCAGCCAGCTCTAGGGAGAGTCTTGGTGGTTCCAAACTTCTTCCATTTACGGATGATGGAGGCCACTGTGCTCATTGGGACCTTCAAGGCTGCAGATTTTTTTTGTCTCGAAGGTCTACGGACAATTCCTTGGACTTAATGGCTTGGTTTGTGCTCTGACATACACTGTTAACTGTGGGACCTTATATAGACAGGTGTGCCTTTCCAAATCCTGTCCAAACAACTGAATTTACCACAGACGGACTCCAATCAATACTTATGTACATGTGATTTTTTTTCTTCTTTTTTTTTTATACATTTGCAAAGATTTCAAACACATTTCTTTCATGTTGTCACTATGGGGTATTGTTTGTAGAATTGAGAAAAAAAAATTAAATTTAATAAATTTTGGAATAAGGCTGTAACATAACAAAATGTGGAAAAAGTGAAGCACTGTGAATACTTTCCGGATGCACTGTATTAGGTTAAAAGTGAACATTTTGTCCTTTTGTCCAAGTTGATGTGTTAGAAGCAGGAAAAATGGGCAAGAGTAAGGATTTGAGAGCTTGACAAAGGCCAAATTGTGATGGCTAGACAAAAGTGGTCCAAGGGCGAAAAGGCTCATTGATGCATGTGGGGAGCTGATCAAACAGACAAGCTACTGTAGCTCAAATTGCTCAAGACGTTACTGCTGGTTCTGATAGAAAGGTGTCAGAATACACAGTGAATAGCAGTTTGTTGAGTATGGGGCTGCATAGCCGCAGACCAGTCAGGGTGCCCATGCTGACGCCTGTCCACCACCGAAAGCGGCAACAGTGGGCACATGAGCATTAGAATTGGACCACGGAGCAATGGAAGAAGGTGGCCTGGTCTGATCAATCATGTTTTCTTTTACATCACGTGGATGGCTGGGTGCGTGTGCGTCGCTTACCTGGGGAACACATAGCACAAGGATGCACTATGGGAAGAAGGCAAGCCGGCGGAGGCAGTGTGATGCTTTGGGTAATGTTCTGCTAAGTCCTGCCATCCATGAGGATGTTACTTTGACATGTACCACCTACCTAAGCATTGTTGCAGACCATGTACACACTTTCATAGAAAAGTTATTCCCTGATGGCTGTGGCCTCTTTCAGCTGGATAATGCGCCCTGCCACAAAGCAAAAATGGTTCAGGAATGGTTTGAGGAGCACAACAACGAGTTTGAGGTGTTGACTTGGCCTCCAAATTCCCCAGATCTCAATCCAATCGAGCATCTGTAGGATGTGCTGAACAAACAAGACCGATCCATGGAGGCCCCACCTCGCAGCTTACAGGACTGGAAGGATCTGCTGCTAACATCTTGGTGCCAGATACCACAGGACACCTTTAGGGGTCTAGTGGAGTTCATGCCTCAATGGGTTAGGACAGTTTTGGTAGCAAAAGGGGGACAAACACAATATTAGGTCATAATGTTATGCCTGATCAGTATATATATATATATATATATATATATATATATATATATATATATATATATATATATATATATATATATATATATATATATATATATATATATATATATATATATATATATATATATATATATACACACATATATACACACACACACGCTATTATTTGAGGAAAATATAAAATGTTGTAATTGAATATCTAGATTTACTAGATTTTCAGAAAAGTCAATAGTTTCTATTCCTCTCCGTGTTCTTCCTCTCCTTTCCTTTCTAACTGCTCTGGATTTTGTAGGTGAAACAGAGGCGTGAAGAATCCCCCCTTGAGTCCTGTGCCAGCTCTCTGTGTTTCCTTGATAAGTAGCGGGATAATAAGGCACAGAGTGGACACGAATTTCATTTCACATTTTATTGAACACATCCACACATGTGGGAGAAGGGTGGAAGGCGATATATATATAAATGTATTACAGGCAATAAGAGCAGTCAGGGGGTGTGAGGGGCAGATTAGTGGATCCTCTTGTCATGGTGGGAGAACGCATACCTTTGAAAAGCTCTCAGTTATCTGAAGTAAGGGGGTCAAGCGTGGAAGGGCCTCTCTCTCATGTGATCCGCTTCACCAGGTTTGCTATGAGGGATTCTTCAAATGAAGGAGATTTCAGTAATTCCAAAAGGAAAGTTTGGGAACAGCAGTGCTGGGGAGTAACTAACTAAAATAGCAACTAGTTAATAACTAACCATTAACAAGCAAGCAAGCATTTTTATTTTTTAAATGAATATGATAGTAGTCTGAGTTGAGGAAATAATCCAACGCAATCACTTAAACGCCCCTTGCTCTCTCTGTCTCTGTAGCATTGGAAAGTCCATTTGAATCTATTCATTTGGATAGTTCATGTTAATTATCCAATTAAAACACTATTCACTGACTTGAGTCCCTGTGTTAATAATTTTTTACTTTTTAGTGTAGGCTACTGTTCAGTTTTAATAATGTCATCCAACTCATTGTTTTTGTGCCTTCACGTGCTATTGGAAAGTCGTGATTACAAGCACATTGCTTAAAAATTTTGACTTGAGGGGCGTTCATGTCCTATTTTTTAACTAGAAACTCATATTTACAATAATTCCGATAGTACATGAAGGTAGCATTAGTCTACTAGGAAAAAAAAAAAAAAACTTCTGTAACAGTATTTATGCTTAATGAACACTCAACTCTAGTTTACCTGTGTAAAGAACATGTAGGTCTAACAAAAAACATGGTCAATGTGTGTGTGAGTTTAGTTTATGTCAATGTCAATCAATCACAATGGTGACAAATGAATGTTGTTAACCACAGAGTGGTGGGCCAGAGACTGCATAGGGCACATTTTACCCACACTGATTTTGGCTTTGAGCTGCCAAATGGCTCCAGACAACACAACAAGTTTTTATTGTCTTAGGTCTAAGAATCAACACCACTTTGAACATTGTCTTTGCAAATGATCTGACTGACCTGTTCTTCTTTGAAACCTCATCAGTTCCTTTATTTTCCAACCCACCCCTGTCAGTCATTGTTTGGCTAGCCATATTAGCATAATGGTTTGAAATTAGCAGGTTAAAAATGCATCACATTTTGCCTGGGAAACTAAAATTTAATCGAATGTCAAGTTTAAGTGCTAAACAAAATATAGACTTGGTCAAAAAACAACAAAAAAGTACATTCTTACCTCAAAATCTCTGGCTGCGTTTTAAAACGCATACTCTCTTGAGTAGTCCTTTGAATTAGTAATTAGCTACTTCACGGCTGCTAAAAAATGTATGTTCTATAGTATGAATGTGTGTAGTTTCACAGTATTCAGACATACTTATTCTGTCACAAACTGTTTTTCACTTACTATATATTATGGAAGTAGCTCAGCATTCCCACGAGCCTGTAGCAGGCTATATAGACTACAAGTGGTTTGTTGCTAGACAAACTTCACTTCATAGCTCCCGCAACACTTAACAGTTTACTCACATGAGAAATCAAGATCATATTCACTCACCTGCAGGTGATAGCCACATGATATCCAGCATGGATATGATCGTGTAGCTTAAATACGTCATTAAAATGATGGTAAACTGAATGAGCTCGAGCACTCGTTTCTCGTTCTAAACTCTCTAATCCCTTTATTGTACCATTGAATATCATTGTTAGGAATTCTTAAATTAATCGTGGCCTACTTATTTTTAATTAAAGTTGCATTCGTGTGGTTTAAGAACACTCCGGAGAGATGATGAGCTCAGAAGGCATTCTAATTAAGTTGCGGAAGTGTTTTCTATAGATGAAGCGACTTGACTATCATTAAAGATACACACTTGAGCTCTGAGCAGTCCAGTGCGCAGCTGGGACTGTCTTATACACCTTCAGGGGCTTTCTCAGCAAATAACACAAAGCTGAACTGCTAATCTGACTTTCTCTCTACTGTTGAAAGTCGTTATTATAAAGCTGATAAGCACAAGATTGGCGCTTAGAGACTGACTTGTGATTTTAATTACAGGGGTTTTGCAAGTTGTTTATTTTCAGTGTAAAAGACATGATTTATTTGCGTTTCAACTTCGAGTTCTACACAGAATATTGAAAAATTAGAACAAACTTTCTGTCTGGCAGTATTGCAGTAACAATCGCTTTGACGCCCCCTGGCGTCTGAAATAAACCTTGCACGCTCTAAATGGGAATGTTTATCAGATTGATCTTTTCTTACCTGCTGTGCACCTTCATTCAAGCCGCTTACACTATCAACTGAACTTCAATCACCCAGTTTCCTTTTTGTGTTCGTGTGTGTGCATGACATTTGTAAACCTTATGCATAATAACCCTTGTTTGTTTGTTTATGCCTCTGTGATCAACAAATAGCTGTAGGTATAATGTAGCTATAATTTCTCTCTCATGGATTACCCAAATAGGCATATGTATGACAGAATCAGTTTTATATGATGATTATTACTACCACCATCCTGGAATCCCATTTATGCCATGTAAAAAAAATAAAAAATTAAAAATAAAAAAATACATGCTTTGGTAAATCATGAGTAGCCTTATAGAAATTATGACATACTAAGTCGTAATTGGCATTCAAGTCAGAAAAAAATGAAAAAAGTTAGAAATGTCGAAATTATGACAGTAAAGCTGCAGTCCGTAACTTTTTGCGCTCTCGCAGTTGTTAAACAGAACTGCATGCGTCTTGCGAAAGAACATTGCTCTGTTTATGTCTATGGCGAGTCACGCAGTGCTCCTCCGCAGCGGTTCCTACCAGACCGGCCTGAAATAGTCCCAATATAAATACTTATTGTAAGTGTACCATAATGATTCAGGGTAAGACAAAAACACGGTTTGGAAAAAAGTTCATGTTGTACATTCTTATTAAATCAATTTTGTAAATCTTGAACACACACACACACACACACACACACACACACAAAAAAAAAAAAAAAAAGGAAAAAGTTACGGACAGCAGCTTTAACATTAGGCTAAAATCTGACATAAAAAGTCATTTTTTGTTAATTAACTTTGTGCCACAATTTTTATTTTTATTTTGTCATTATTTAAACTTTTTATTTCATAATTATGACATTGTATGCTATAATGCATAATTTCTAGCTTTTACAATGAAATATTAGTTTGTTTATTTGTTTATGGGCTGTAATACACCATCCCGACCCTCCCACATAGGACATTGATTTTCTTTTAGGCCTTTTTTCCCCCCTCACCATTTTTTTTTTTTTTTTTTTTTTTTTTTTTTTAACATAATGCAAATGAATATTCTTCACTTCACACGGTTTAAGTACAACTTTTATTAATACTGGAATCATCACAGTGTGTTTTGTTACATTAGCTGTGACTAAACTTAACAAAAATTAGAAGGATAAATATTACCAAAAAGGAAATGATGTTATCAGCAACAGTGGCAAATTAGCCTTAGGAAAACAGCACAATAAATTAAAGCAGAAGAGTAAGCGAGAAAGCAGAAATAAGAAAGACAGAGACAACAGAACCTGTAGCGTTACTCAACTTCAGTCAGAGGATGAAGGAGGGGATGATGGTGTCGGTCGAAAACAAAATACACACGTCATAAATACACGAGATTTCATCAAAAAAAATAAAATAAAAAAATAATCAAGTACACCGGCTAAGTGTTGAACTTGCTGTCTGGGGTCTCATGCGAGGCATGTGCGTGATGCTACTTGTATGCGAGGGGAAAAGAAAATACTAAATTCAGGCTAATGGCATAAGACACACGGCTCAGTTTCCATGACACCCGGTTGCCTAGCCCTCCCTCCGCGAGCGTGTGGCGGAGATGACAGCGAGGGGAAATCGCAGTGCCGTGGCTGAACCGAGCGTGGGAGACTGGTGTCTTTCAGGGCATTTCTCCATTCTTGAGAAACAGCGGGTGGATAAGGAAGATGGTGGCTGCGCGTGCTCCGGTCTAAATGAACATTTCATCCCTCTGTCACGCGCACCACAATCATTTATTGTATGTAGCCATTTTAGAGATAACACAACGCATAAGGAAATGGGATGATGACAGAGGAAAGGCTAGAGTGCAGCTGGACTGAGTGAATATCAAAAAGGCATAAAGTTGCATAAGGCTAACATTATACTTATTGATTGTGCTAACTCTATAGGATTTGGTCAAATAGGCCTACTTAATGTAAATATAAAGGATAGCCAATTCACTTTTTTTTTTTGGCATTTGCTTGGCTTACCAACATATTAAATGTAAAGGCAGAACTGAAGACACTTGTTTAGTTTTAAATAATGTCCAATGTGCTACTTACTAATGGTTCTCCAGGCAAATACCCTCAAAACGATCATCTGAATGAAAGGGATGCATTTATCTATTTTATTTTTAGGTGAGAGTGGGAGACGGTCGAGAGAGCTCTTCATAAGAGCAAAGGAAGAAGTTGTGAGATGATGTTAGGATTAAAATAAAATAGTGCCCTCAAAAATCACATTTACACATCAAAGCACATATATTTCTAAACCACTTTCAAATTCCCTGATAATAGGCCTACCTAAAATAACCAGGGGTGCTCCGGGAACAAACTAACCTGATCTCATGAGAAAACGTAACTATGTTACGGGGTGGTGATTTCGTATTCGTTTGCACAATGTGATTCGTACGGAAATGTATGATTTTTAGAAGAAGAGAAAAACAAGCATGGATGTCCCAGTCTAAACATAATCGTCAGCAGGGTGCAAGCAGATTGTATGAATTCATATAATTAGCCAAAACATAAAATAGTTACGAATTTTCATGAGAGTGTTTTGGGCAAACTGTGAATTCTGAGCTTCACAAATATCAGGTGTAAGATAACAATAATAATATTTTCATATTATCATATTATCTCTAGTGAGCATATCATGACATTCAGCGGGAGACAAATGAACATGAGTAATGTTAAACACTGCAAAACAAAGAGAAAATGTATTTATAATCACCTGAGAACCAAAATAGTCTATCTGCGGTGTGAGTATGTGGGTATTGAGAAGCTGAAGGCTGAGCTCACAAGTGACAGTGATAGTTTTTCTATCCGCTAGTTTCCTCTACAGGGGCTTTTAACTGTCATCTCGCTTCATGACCTCGGGAGCAGAAACCTGCAGAGACTGACGTTACAATAAAGAGACAACAGAAAGCCAACTACCTGCAATCAAGCTTTTGTGTCTTTTTTCCCTCTCACTTCTTCTCCGCTTCGCTTCCCACCTGTTTCTTTCAGCAATTATTCTCTGCTGGCCTTGTCTTTCTCATGCTTACTCATCTCATTCTTCTTTCTCTTTCACTTCTCGTCCACAATCTTCCTTCCTGTCGTACTCTCCTGCCTGTGTACTTAATGCTGTGAATTGAACCTCTGAGAGCTGTATGTTTGTGATTTGCAGGCCATGAAGCTTCACATGAAATATGTGGATATGTAACAGATTTTTTCCCCACTTCATCCAGCAAACTTCACTATATTGCTGCCAAAGTCAATGCACTTGTCGTTGATTCTTCACCCGCCCCATTGCAAGACAACAGTTATGTAGGACATTTGTTTTTAGTGGAGCTACTAGTACTGTTCACCTTCTTATACAGTATATGCATATATATATATATATGTAATATATATATACACAAAGTTCTGACCTGCTATTTCATCGGCTGGCAGTGTGGACTTTGAATTGCCGTAACCCTGTTCTTTCATTCCAGCCTGCTCTCAATACGGCCTCTGTGTTCCAGAACGGCACTATTTTCGGCGAGAGATCGGCACACTCGTACATACTGTCACAAAGCAGACATACTTTTTCCTTTTGAACACGCTACAGGCATTCCTAAAACAGAGTGCTCTATGCAAAATAAATAACTCAAAAAACAACCCAAAAGAGCAAGTGTCTGGCGCAACAGCACTATTTATGCCTGCAGGGGTTTTAGGGAGTCTTGGGAGAACAGAAAGTCACTCACAAACAGACACTACATGACTAAAACTATGTATTGACCTCCTACATATTACCTCCACATCCAGTATCATCACAGAGCATTGTTTTTCTTCACATCGGGTGAACCGGGGTAACCAGCGACCTTTCGGGTCATAGGTATTTACTCCTATATCATCTATAACAGGCAGTGGAATGCTTTTATCATAAACAACTGGATGAGTTTCTTCCCAGAGTTCATTCTCTCCACCTCCTTTATTCATCCCTTTCTTCCCTCTGCAGATCCAAAGTTCAATCTTATGTCCCAAAAAATGGCAGCCAGGTGTGTGCCTTCATCTCAGCTCGTTCTCTCCACCCCTCCTACAGATATATCAGGGGACTGGCTTGAGGCTTGACAAGTAAAATAACATTCCTGAAAAACTCATATTTTTAGAAGCTCAAATTGGAAATTAAATATAATGTATCAACCAATTCCTTTCAAGATCATTAGTCACATTTTACAAAAAGGTTCAATTGGTTAACAGTTAATGCAATAGTTATCATAAGCTAACAATGAACAACACACACACACACACACACACACACACACTCATACACACATATATATATATTGTCTAGGTTAATGCTAATTTATAAATACATACTACTGTTCAAAGGTTAGTAAGATTTTTAAATGTTTTTGAAAAGTCTCTTATGCTCACCAAAAGCTGCATTGATCAAAAATACAGAAAAAAACATGATATTGTGACAATTTTAAGTAACCGTTTTCTATTTTAATATATTTTTAAAATGTCATTTATAAGTGTGATGGCAAAAATTGTCATAAGCAATTACTCCACTCCCATGATTATATTTTTTCAGGATTATTAAATTAATAGATTTAAAGAGTTCAAAATAAAAGTATTTATTTGAAATACATTATACAAGTCTTTACTGTCACTTTTGATCAGACTAATGTGTCCTTGTTGAATGAAAATGCTATTTTATACTGCTTGAAATATTAAAAATGAATTAGAATAAGTCAAAATTAACATTAACCTAGATTAATAAATGCTGTTCATTGCTAGTTCCTAATAGCTAATGCATTAATGAATAATGTTAAGAAATTGAACCCCACTGTAAAGAACTTCCAAGTCATTCTTCATACCTCCTCCACATCCTATCACTCTCTTTTTCCCATATCATGACACTGCTACGCACATTTGTCTCCCTAAGTACCAGGGCACATGACCGCGGCGTCTCACAGCATTCACCACACATAGTGTGGCCACAGTGACAACTAGTGGTCTAAACAACTGAAAGTGCTCCTTTCTATTTCTCATTTTCTTTTAAAATAAGCCATAATTAGACTCGACAAGAAGTCTTCGAAAGACACCTGAACATCAAAAACGTACAGCTTTAGTAAAAGCTGATTTTTAAAACCTTCCCCCATCAAAGGAAAAAAAGCATTATTGCTGCACATTATCATGGTGGTTTTTAAACCCTAATTCTACAAAAATCCACATACCTGACATAAACATTTCCTACTCATAGGAGCTAGGATGCGATTACCTGCTCGTAAATAAAGCAAAACCACGGAAGTGTACAAAAAAAAGATAAATCCCGTCCCTCTACCTCTACGCAACCACGAGCTGACCTGCAGCAGAGCCCTGCTCACCTCCAGACTGCAGACCAACACACAACAGCGATACCACTAGACTTTCAGGATGTGATGTCAAATTTACTGGAGGTGAGGGTGGGGTTAGAGAGAGCATTGTGGAGGGCAAGGATTTTCAAAGAGCCCCTGCGTACCCCATGAGCTTCTCCAGCACTGATTCCTGGGGTCCATAATTTGAAGAGGGCCATTATTCTAGGGGGACCATGCGAAGATCTGGAGCGGACCACAAAAATCCCCCAAACATCCTGGCCCCTTTTTCTTTCAGTAGTTAATTGTCTCACTACAGATCATCTATCCCGCGGTGATGGGCGTGTTAATAAGACAAACATGCGTTCGGACACGCTAAGAGTTATAGTGGCCTGAGCCTGCTGTTACATATCATTTACTTTTTTTCATTACTGTTATTCATTATTTCTATAATGACTTTAAACATTTAATTTTTTAATCCTCTTTTTCATAGCTCGTTTTCTAAAGAGAGTCATTGTGAAGTTTTTTTTTTTTTCTGGGTTACTTCGCTCTTATTCTCCCATCTCTCCAGGAGGCATCACAAAATCCGGGGCGCTGAGCGATCGTTGGAGACGGTTTTGCGCAGTCGCACCCCTCGACGAATAGACCTCAGCATGTCCTCACCCTCCTGGGGCACTTCGGGGTCCGGCCCGGCCTCGGGGCCTGGCGGGGGCTGGTCCGGCAGCGAGGGGAAAGGGAACTGGCCCTCACCTAAGGCGTGAGCGCTGGCCACCAGCTCCCCGATCTTCTCCACCAGACTGTGGCGATTTGCAGCCAGCAGGTGATCTTCTTCACCCGGTTGGCCATACACACTCATCTCTAATCCGCCCACGCCCCCTGAACCCCAGGCTGTGTTAGGCAGGCTCAGCCGCTTTGGAGAGGCCTTCACATACTCCAGCGCTCCTGGGGAGGCATCATCCGGCACATAAAAGACACATTCTTCGCTGCCCACACGGGCGGGAGGGCCCGCGTTCCCGCCGGGTGAGTCAGGCACAGTGGGGGTCTTGACTGGCACGATGGGTGGGCGTATAGGAATAGGGCCAGCGTTGGAGAGGGTGCGCCTCACCCCGGGCTTCGTAGATGGTGTTCGGCGGATAGTGGCCGTACCGGGGATACCGCCACCTCCACCAGGAGGTCCGCCCAGAGCTCCCACTCCACTGGGCAGGCCTGCTGTGCTGGCGGGACGCTTAGTCTGTATCATGCGCCGGTAGTTCTGGGCGATATTACTGTGGCGGGGAATTGTGGAAGATTTATCGAATTCAGCCTGACCATCAGCCTCAGTGTCTCCATTCACTGAGTAACCATCATAATCGGAGCCTGGCAAAAAAAAAAACGAAAAGAAAAAATCCCACTTGTCCAATCTTATAACTTTTTAAATTAATAATGAATGATGGTGATTTTTAACTGTGTATTACCCTGTGAGGGGATGGTATCTTCTGAGCAGGAGGGAGTGGTTGTCTGAGTGCTGTATCCACTAGAGTACTGAAGGGAGTCTCGGCTGCTCTTCTGCTGCTCCATGCTGAGGCCTCGTGTCAGCACCATGGCCAGGTCACTAGCAGCTGGAGAGACCTCCTCACCATGCTGCACCATACCACAATACATACATACAGTTACATCAAGCACAGACTCCACAAATTTAGTTTAATGTGTGTGTGCATACATTGACTTTGAATATTAAGGTATGAAAAGTGAATTTAGAAAAAACAAAACAATTATTAAACATAATAAAAAAATTAGTTAAACAAAGAGTAAAATAAATATGACCACGTGATACATTTTACATGAATTATGATTGTCCCAAAACAAACAAACTGAGTTTTTTTCAAAGGCTAGAGAACTTGTTTATCAAGGAGAAAAGCAGTAAAAAGCATGATTGATATGAAATATATTATATGAAGAAAACCAAAAAGGAGCATAGTTTTTAAACAAATTATTTTTATTGTGGCCATTTCCAATCAATTATGTAAAAACTGTGAAAGTATAATTGAAATGTTTATTTATTATGCATAAATTGCTAACTGTGTAGATACTCTGAAAATGCTTAAAATGAAATACATCAATAAATCAGTTGACACTGTGATTAAAATGTTCATGAATGCATGTCAATGTTGGAAACTAAATAAGCTAGTGAGAGTGTGAAGTGTGTTAAGACTTTTTTTATTTATTTTTATCTTTATTATAGTGGTTTTAGAATTTTTGACTCAAGAACTTATCAAAGATAAGATTTAAAGGCTGCTCATTTTCAAACTTTTTATTTGTTAGAAAGTAGGAGTGGCAATGTATTCAAATTAAATAATTAAATTCCATAATTCCAGATGTTTCAATAACAAAATGTTCTTCACTTTTTATTTCCTTTTTATTGTGAATTTGTTTTGTCTAGTTGTTTGTCATTTTTAATCACAAAAGCAATTTCTACCCTTTTTTAGAGCTTGACATGACTATAAAAATGATATTATTATTTTTCATGACTTCCAGGTATATAAAGAACACTTTTAAAATGTCCTCTTATATCCAGGTTTACAAGACCATGAGAACTTCTTAAGGGAACAAATTGAAATAAATATGTCAGTTTACATTTAGATTTTTAATTGTTTTAGCTTAATTTGAAGTAATTTAAAATAATAATAATAAAAATAATATTTTTAAGCCATCTTGTGGCCCCTTAGAAGTGTGCTGTTTTGCACCCACTGCCTTATTAATTTCTCAAGGCCAGAACCATCCAGAAACATTAAAAAAAAAAAAAAAACAGCCCTAAGCAAACAGGCACATTATGTCTTCGCCAAATAAAAAACGCTTGGCATTTTCAAAATTAAAATCTGCATGATGAATGTTTCATATGGTGAAAGTTACCTTGGCAGCTATAGTAGCTGGGGTCATCCTTGGCCTCTGGGGGTCTTCCGGATGCATCCCAGAATACCCCTGTGACTGAGGAGAAGTTTCTGCCTCCCTCAGCCTATCAAGAGGCTCCTTCCTCCTCTGAAGCGTGCTGGCTAGCGGTTGCTCACCGGAACCTACCTTGGACCAATCCTGAGGAAGTACAAGCGGTTAGTTCAAAGCAGTGTAAAGCAACAAATGCAACGGTCTCAGGGGCGGGGGAGAAGACTGGCCCACGATCCAGCAGTTTGAGTGTCCTTTCAACAGATAGTCTTAGTAGGAGTCTTATGTGCTTTAGAAAATGCCCAATCTCAGTGTTTGCTTCACTGTTTGAGTTGGATAAACTAACAGGTACCTTCCGTGGCCTGCTCGGTTTAGCAAATCTCACAGCCAGAGATTTGAAACCAGGATCAAACAGCCAACAGAAAAGGTGCATGTTAAAAAGCAAAATGAGGTAATGAATGAGGTTAAGCAGAATGAAACCAAAACGGAGCACTGTCAAGAAGGTGTTAATTAGGAGGCACTTATTCAACAGACAAGAACACACATAAAAGAAGAGAAATGAACAAAACTGCAATGAAAAGTGCCAATGAAGACAAACCTTCCAGCAAGGAACCTTGGATGTGGGAGAGGGTGTGTTGGATCCAGGGGAGCGGTTATAGGGTGGGGACGCAGGAAGTATGACAGAGAAAGGCCTGATGGAGCCAGTGTGAGAGAGAGCAGGGCGGAAGGTAGCGAAGGACGAGCCAAACTGCGGAATGGAGAGATAAGATCGAGACCGTCAGAGTAGCGAGAGACCCCCTGCCCTTTACACAGCGGTATGGGAGCCTTTATGTGTGCCTTTGCAGATACATGCTGAGAGTGGCAGGGAAGATCAGATCTGATGACAGCACAAAGCTGATACCCGCAAGAAAGAAAGAGAAGACCCCAACCTGCCAGTCAGCATCAAAACCATCATGGGTCACATGGACAGTACACAATATGACTGACAGTTTCAGCACATGTATGTCTGATGGACAGAGTGCTCTGTACTTACTGTGGTTGGAGAGCTACACTCACTAACTGACTGGCAGGTCTCAGATGCTTCTGAGGACGCTGAACTTGATGACTTCTGTAAGAGAGATAATAAAAGACAGGCTATAAGCAGAAAACCATTTACACGGGCTCTGTCAAAGTTTGAATTCATTGGATATTTTTGGTATTATGCTTATAATAAATGCACACTTCATAAACAGATAAAAGACATTTTAAATTTATAACAGTTTTTAACCAAATAACTTGTCATATTTAGTGTTTCCACATGAATTACTACTATTTTTCTAAAGAAATTAATATTTTTCTTCATTAATAATTATTTTTATTTAATAAGGTGCATTAAATTGATTACAAAAATATTATTACAAATAAATGCTCTTTTGAACATTCTATTCATCAAAGTATCCTGAAAAAATGTATTACTAATAAGTAATAAGAGTAAGGTGCTCAAGAAACATTCTTACTGTAGTACTAATAACAATGTTTCTTGAGCACCAAATCATGTGACAAATCAGCTGTCATTAAAATAACAAATTACATTTTAAATAGAAAACATTTTAAATAGAAAAAGTTCAATTGTAATAATATTTAGTAATAATTTGTACATTTTTAAAATCTTACCGACCCCAAACTTTATAATAATTATAGCGTTTATAATCCTTATTTTATAATATGTTTTCATGTATTTTTATTATTACATGGAGAAATTGATTTCGATGAAACAGCACAACATAAAAAACAGGACAAACATTACGATCTTTAGAAGTTAAGTGCTACTTTTTCAGCGCTATAGTGGAGCACATTAGTTAGCATGTACATTCAGCATTGTTTCAGTAGAGAAGCACTGTTCTGTGTTCATCTTGCTAGTTGTTTTTTATGCGTTGACTGTCACCAACTTCAGATTCTATTTGTTTACAGTGAGATGGCAAGTCAAAATAACAATTATAGCTTTGAGTAAATGCACCTGTACGTCAGCTATTTCTGAAACCCCAACTCAACATTATAGACCTGCCTCTCTCTCTCTCTCTCTCTCTCTCTCTCTCTCTCTCTCTCTCTCTCTCTCTCTCTCTCTCTCTCGTTTAATGAGTATGTTGCCATCTGCTGGTTGTTTTCATATCTACCACATTGTAGAGGGTGTGTGTGTGTTTTTTTTTTTAATACTTTAACATCCTAATTAAACTAAAAGGATTCAAAGGGTTATTTATTCCTGTGCTTAAACTACCATCTTAAAAATGTATATGCATGAATTATGAACATTGCCTGGTGTGTTTCTGAACTTTCTATGCTAGGTTGGCCTTCAAAATGCTCATTCTTCAGTGTCACATCTTGGCCATGTATTTGGTAGATTCACAGGTAGGAAAAATCCCATGGCTTTTTATCCCATGGTGAGAGAGTAGCATGTGAGCTCCGAGACAAGTGCATTTCACTTGCTTTACTCCAAGAAACGTGCTTAAGAAAGTACCTTGTCTGTGTACATAATGTAAAGCCTGTTCCACATTCAAAGCTTCACAAGCAAATTTCAAGCTCTTTCTATAACACTTTTTCCAGAGAATGTAAAAAATCTGCCTCACCCACATTCTGAACATTGGTCAAGAGGAAATGTTTGATATACAATAGTTTGATGGTAACACTTTACAATAAGGTTGTATTAATTAACATTAGTTAATGCATTAGTTAACATGAACTAACCATGAACAACACCTCTGTTCAGCATTAGTTAATCTTTGTTAATGTTAACACACATATATTAATGCATCTATTCACATTAACAGCACAATTAGTTAATGCATTAGGTAACATAAACTAACCATGAACAGCACCTCTGTTCAGCATTAATCTTAACTCACACATATATTAATGCATTTATTCACATTAACAGTGCAGTTGGTTAATGCATTAGTTAACATGAACTAACCATGAACAGTGCCTGTAGATTTACTGTTTTGTAAGGTTATCTTACTGTACATATTTACATTAGTTTACATAGCAGTTGACACACACTAACGATGAACATTTATAACTTACCATCTCACTCTAAAGGTAAACATGCTGTTGTGTACCTTATCAACATTATTTAATAATAAGGCATTAATAGATGCATTAATATATGTGTGAGTTAAGATTAACTAATGCTGAACAGAGGAATTGTTCATGGTTAGTTCATGTTAACTAATGCATTAACTAATGTTAACTAATACAACCTTGTTGTAAAGTGTTACCAGTTTGATATACATGATTGAGTCTTGTCCACAAGAGGTCACTGTAATCATTCAGATGCAGAAAATCTTTATGCATGTTTAAAGCTTGGAAACAGATTTGCGGTAGCAATGTGGTTTCTTCAAATGATTATGTGGGGCGTCAATTTCAGTTTGTATCACCCCCACATTTCTGCAGAGTCATCGCAATGTCAGCGGCGAAAGATTTAACAGTTTGGTGTATTCACACTTACAACCTTATTTTTAAACAAATTACATATACAGTGCATGCATAATTATTATACAAGTTGATATCGTGATCATATTTTTCCAAGCACATTTTACCAATTCCAAAACACAATCTTAATAACTACTATTCATTTTCTATTTTATCATTTATAAGTGATATATAATTGTGAAGGAAGGCTGGAAATAAAAAATACAAAAAACTAATATTCAGGTGTGCATAATTAAAGAGGTTTTCTTATGGGCCAAGAAAAGAGAATTAACTCACACTGAAAAGTCAAAAACTATTAAATGGTCATGAGGAGGATGCAATACTAATAAAATACTAGGAATTGCAAAATTAAGGCATGACCAATGGACAACAAAATGCTAATTGGTTCAGCAGGGTCATACAAAAACAGGCCAAGAAAAAGACACACGTTAACTGCAAAACATTTAAAGAATTAAGGTGAAGAATTAAGTGTGAAACCATCAGGAACACTTTAGTCTTCAGTGCCACCATTTTCCAGAACGGCAACCTACCTGGAGTCTCCGGAAGTGCAAGGTGTCAGGATCTCAGAGACTTTGCTCTGGTAAAGAATCCTGAAATATGACCCACACTTAATAAGAACCACAAGTTGAAGTGTTGTGAAATACATGAAGATGAACATGTTTATAGACAACATAAGGTGTTTATCACTTCCAGCCTTCCTTGACAATTATATATCACTTAAGATAAAATACAAAATTAATAGTAGTTATTAAGATTAATGTGGTTTGGAATTGGTAAAATGTGCTTGGAAGAAAAACCAGAATATCAGCTTGCATAATAATTATGCACGCACTGTACATATGCATTAAACTGATCAAAAATGTCAGTTAAAGACTTTTAATTTAGATTTAATTTAGTCTTTATTCACATATAGGATCATGAATTTAGGATCATGTGACACTAAAGACTGGAGTAATGATGCTGAAAATTCAGCTTTGCATCACAGGAATAAATTACATTTTATAATATATTAGACAATAGTTATTTAGTTGTTGTAGTATATATACAATAACATATATATATATATATATATATATATATATATATATATATATATATATATATATATATATATATATATAGTAAATACTATTATTGTATTGTAAATACTAATACTTGTACTGCATTTTGATCAAATAAATGAAGCCTTGGTGAGCATAACAGACTTCTTTCAAAGCATCTTACTGACCCCAAACTTTTGATCAGTAGTGTGTAAAAAATAAAGCAAAGACAAGACAAAGGAGTCAGCCATTAACATAAAACCATTAAACATATTTTCCATCGATTACATCAATAGATATAGTTGCTTTATTGTTTTACATGGGTCAGATTGAATGATATATCACACCAGAGAAAATTAGTTAATTGTACTGTATAGCTTCTTATTACCAACATTTCTTTAAAACAACAGGAAATCACTTAAACACAAAAAACCCTGATAAACCGCAAATAAATACCTGACTGGTTATATCGGAGGGCATGGGTGACGGGGGTTTGGAGTAGACGTTGGCATCCTGGGAGATGAAGCCAGAGTCGTGGGAGGAGACGCTGCTGAGGCGGTGTGCAGCGGTTGTTAGCGGTTGGGCCAGGCTGCGGTAGCGACAGGACGAACTGGGTGAGTGAGTCTGAGAGCCACCAGAGGATCGAGAGGCACTACTATGGGCGCTGTTTACACTGCTGCAGGGGCAAGGGAAAGTGCGACAGGGCAAAGGACCAGGGTACAAGGGTGGGGTACGGAGGGTCAAATATGGGCAGGTTATATGGTGATAAGTGTGAACAACAACCACAAGGTCAGAATGAGCATGAGAGGGTTTTACAGGATGACAGATGAGGTCAAGCATTTTGTGATTGATGTAAAGGAAAATGATGTGATAATGATAACAAAAGTTGTCAGTGAAAAGGAGATGGAGAAACAAAGGTCTCAAGCAGGGGTTGATGGGTAAGAATGGAGGTCAGGGTGGGGGAGCAGAGGGAGAACATATGTAAGACAAAGTTTGACAGGTGTGACACAGGGGGCCTAGTATGGAGATTGAAGGCTGTGTTCAGATGTGTCTGCGCTTTGCAGCCGACACACTTGAATCAACCCCCATGACTCCATGCGAGGCGGCACACACAAACACAAACAGGTACTAAATGACACTATTATAAAACAAAGCACTAATTGGCCCTGGAGCCAAAGAAAATTGCTAATGGTCTAATCAAAAACTCTAAAGGGGCTGGTTATGTAAAAGCGATCTTGAAATGCTTTCACTTCTTACTGAAGTAATTGTTTCATCATATTCCAGGTTAGAAACAGTACAGCAATATTAGACAGATTCTGCTAATGGGGTTTAAAATGTATTTAACCTGGGATATTCATTTAAAAGAGTACAGCACTGAAGTTACGTTCATCAGACGCACTAATTGCTAGAGAATTAGAAAAGTGATCACATTAAACAAGCTACTTTAGTCTAATTTTGTTAATTGTAATCACAAGGACTCAATGGATGAATAACATGAATCAATAAGCATTAAACTTTTGCTGTTGAAAGCAAGGCTTTTACAGGAATGTAAAATAACATTTTAATGACTGCAGTGTCTTACGGCTAATATGCAGTCAGGGGTTACATGTGATGTCAACATACAGTGAGATTGTGTAGCGCAGCAGCAGCAGCCTCTTTCTTATAGTACACACACGCTTGCATTCAAAATATACACACACTATTCCACAAAATATAGCCCTGTTGGAAAATTAAGTTATTAGCTAGTTTCTAGCTAGTCATTTAGCTTATGCAAGATGGACATTAGCATTAGCATCCCCTTAAAGTGTTAGTTCACCAAAAATGAAAATGCTGTCATCATTTAATCACCCTCTTGTCGTCCCAAACCCATAAGACTTTTTTTTTAAACACAATTGAAGATATTTATAATGAAACCTGAGTCATTTCTGTCCCATTGAAGGTCCATTCAGCCAAAACTTTGATGCTTCAAGTTCATAAAGTCCATCAAGTAAGTATAGTTTACCATATTTGATGTGCTCAATGTTTTCTCTAAAAGAGAACTTGGATTAAATTGCTCAATTAATATAGATTACTTTTATGATGTCTTTATGAACTTTTTGAAACGTCATAGTTTTGGTGTAATGTGCTTTCAATAAAGGGACTAAAATCTTTTAGGTTAAATATCTTCATTTGTGTTTTGAAGATGAAAAAATTCTATTTTCAATGTTTTTGAAAGAAGTCTCTTCTGCTCACCAAGCCTGTATTTATTTGATCCAAAATACAGCAACAGTATTATTGTGAAATATTTTTACAATTTAAAATAACTTTTTCTATTTGAATATATTTTAAAATGCAATTTATTCAACTGAATTTTCAGTCTAATTGTCTTTAGTCACATGATCCTTCAGAAATCATTCTAATAAGCCGATTTGCTGCTCAAGAAACATTTATGATTATTATCAATGTTGAAAACAGTTTTTTCAGGATTATTTAATGAATAGAAAGCTCAAAAGAACAGCATTTATCTGAAATATAAAGCTTTTGCAACATTATAAATGTCTATATTGTCACTATATTGATCAATTTAATGCATCCTTGCTGAATACATTTATTAATTTCTTAGTTCTCCAACCTAATTCCTACCGACTCAAAACTTACACAACTGCTTTCAACATTGATAATAATCATAAATGTTTCTTGAGCAGCAAATCATCATATTTAGAATGATTTCTGAAGGATCATGTGACACTGAAGACTGGAGTAATGATGCTGAAAATACAGCTTTGCACCACAGGAATAAATGACATTTTAAAATATATTCAAATAGAAATTATATATTATATTATATTAAATATTAATTATATTAAGATATTTTACATTTTAATAATATTTCACAATATTACAGCTTTTTTTTATAACATAAATGTAGCCTTGGTGAGCAGAAGACACTTCTTTAAAAACATAAATTTTTTTTAACATTCTCAAACTCTTGACTGGTAGTGTATTTCAAATGTAGTCGAAGACAGAAACGAATGTGACGTTATTTCGATGTTATTTTGACGTTATTTCGATTTCGACGTATGTGACGTTACTTCTTTCAGGTAGAAAACGCCTGAGAACAGGGAACGAGACACTGTGTCTAGAACGCATAAGGGACGCAGTGCGAGTTCCCTTTCGAAAGGGAACCATTACTGGTTTATTCTGTTAGAACCATCGAGGTCAGATATGAACACACTGGAGAGCTGCTTTATAGTGGGAAACGATGTTGTACTTTTGATGAAACAAGACACTGATATTGTTTTTCATGTTTTTTACGGTAACACTGCTTGATTTTAAGCAATCTATTGTGTAAAGTGCTATAAATGTGACGGGAATTTATTAGAGCGCTGAATTGTAGAGCTTGTGCAAACATTTATGCATTTGGCAGACACTTTTATCCAAAGCGACTTACATTGCATTCAAGGTACACATTTTTACATTTTGTCAGTTCTTGCTTTCCCTGGGAATCGAACCCATGACCTTGGCATTGCTAGCCCCACGCTCTTATTGTTTGAGCTACAGGAAAGCTACATTGTTATGATAAACATAACTATGTTGCTATGATCAGATGCTTTTCTTATGCTTTATTAAAAAACGCTTGCTGTTTTCTCAATGTTGTTGTGTTTGTTATTGAGAGGAAAGCGTGCAGCACATATTTACACATTTATCTAACCATCGCTCTCAGCAGTGTGGGCGGCATTGGATATTCGCTAACAGTATATTGCTGGTCACGTATTTCAAACTTTGTTTTACCCCTAAACGAAGAACAAAAAAGAACTGTGAGTATATCGAGGGCTTAATAGGTTAAATCAGTATGAGGGTGAGTAAATGATGACAGAATATTCGTTATTAGGTGAATTATCGCTTTAAGATGGTATGACCAGCTGGTATCTAGTTTGTTTGCTGGTCCAAGATGCCCTACCAGCTTAGACCATCTCAATACCAGCTACCGTGTTTCAAGGCACAGCTAAAGCTTGATTTTCTAGCAGGGTAGTTACAAGTATAAGCTTCCATTTAGCAATTTATATTTTGAAGTAAACAGTAGCTACTGTCTTTTTGCAACAAACAGCAATTTTCAAAGCAATTACAACAATGAAAAGCCAACATAGTACACAACACAAGCAACAAATATATACAGCAGGAAAAAAAGGCTAATAAGCTGAAATAAAGTGTGCTAACATCACTGTATCTCTTTATTTCTTTATCAATCTTGCTCTCACCTGCACATGCTGCTTTTCCTGGAGCCAGAGCTGCTAGGAGAGGAGGGGGGAGTCTGGTAGGACCAAGAGTAGTCAGAACCCTTAAGGTCTTTTATTACCTGAAAGAGAGACACACAACTGTAATATTAATGGTCTTACTATGGTTTGTTTCTGTAAAGCACTGCACATGTTACATGATGACTGAAGTACATAAGGAGAATGTGCACCTGCTCGCTGGCTGGGGGCAGTTTGTGGGGGTCTGAGGTTAACACGGTGAGGTCATCAATAATGGCCTGGAGATGAGTGATCTCTCCCAACATGGCAATTTCCCCATTCTGACATTTACACACGGGTAAAAAACAAATAGTAAATAGATCAAAACTGTAATTTTTTTTATCATCACACAATTTATCATCACACACTGTAAAACATAGTAACCTGCAACAGTTAAAAGAGCTATTTCTACCTAATTTAATAAAAAAATAAAATAATAAAATAAAATAAAAATGTTGGTATAAATAATGTATTTAGGTTGATTCAGTGATGTTAAATAAAAAAATTAAATAAAACCAGTTAATTTAGATATTATAATTTTAGGTTACTTATTTCAGTGCATAATGCCATTCAAATTACAAACAATAACACGTTCTAAGAACATATTGTTTTTGTGAATATCTGAATATCTAGGACAGGTTCTTCATTACCATTGTCAATATAACAAACACATTTTTATGAAACATTTATGCTTTACATTTCAATAGATAATTGAAAACGCTTTACATTTCAATAGATAGGAATTCATGTTTATTTATTAATTCCTTTACAAAAATCTAAAATTATTTATTACTAAGTAATTAATTATTATATGCCCAGCAAAACTTTCAGAATTGTGAAAAAGTGCCTGTTTCCATATTCAATATTAAACAGCACAACCATTCTCAACATTGTAATGATAAGTAATGTTTCTTGAGCACCAAATCAGTGTATTAGAATGATTTATTAAGGATCATGTGACGCTGAAGACTTGAATAATGATTGAATAATTAAATTGAATTTTTTTTTGTTATTTTAATTTGTAATAATCTTTCATAATATTACTGTTTTACTGTATTATTTTTTCATCAAATAAATGCAGCCCTGCTAAGCATAAGAGACTTCTTTGAAAGGCATTAAAACATCTAACCGACCCCAAACTTTTGAACAGTAGTGTACATGGGAACTGCTATTTCATGCATTCTGAAATTTTTACACTGTTAAAGACTTGGATTCCCATACTAAACATGAATAAGTTGCACTTTGATGGAGTATTTCTGTGCCAAAAATACTCCTTCCAGTTTCTCACAAGTTTTGGAAAGTTTTTTTTGAGTATGGGCAAACAAGGGCGAAATTTTCTTGTATGGGCACTTCTCCCGGAAGGGTACGCGCCCACACACATCGACCAGAGCAAAAGAGCAAAAGAGCAAAAACACACCCATCAAATCGCTTTGCTCAGCTTTAGGGAAGTTGTCGGCTGCGCTGCTCAGGTCACAGGACTTCACGAAATCAACAATGTCAATGTCAAGTGTGTTTTTGATTGTCAGGGCAAGACATCTCTGTTCAACTTCCCAAAGTACCCAGCGTTAATGGGACAGTGGATGGAGTTTGTTTTTCCGGAGCAGCAACGAAGTTGCGCAAGTGTTTTTGTTTGTTCCATGCATTTCAGCGATTATTGTTTTATAAACAAGGCCCAGTTCAACTTCGTCTAATGCTGAAAGATGGAGCGGTCCCAACGTTCATGGTCATGTGTTGGAACCGCAGGCGGTAAGTAAAACTGCTTCAAATGTCTGTGTGTTATTGGCTATCGGCGCATAAGTGCACATCAAGTAATCAACATGAACGCGACTCTTTAGCTCCGCCCACACGATATGCCTCCAGCCACTCGGTTTTATTCAGAAAGACTCGGTACAGCATATCTGTCTTTTATAAATATGATAAAACTAAAGAATTTTCTGAGATATTAAGGATGCAATACTACTCTATAGGTACTCAAGATTAACACTGTGTGTGATAGCCCCATTATTTTTTCCTCCTGTCTTTTGCTTTAATAAATGTTATATAGTTATTTCCTCAAAACAAGCTTTAATTTTACCAAGTAAACCGAGGATGAAATTAAATGTGCTCTCAAATTCTCTTAACTCTTTCCCCACCAGCATTTTTTTTTTAAAGTTGCTAGCCACTGTCAGCATTTTCGATAATTTTCACAAAAATGATAATTTTCAGAATAAATGTTATGTATGAATAGAATATTTTGTTATATATATATATATATATATATATATATATATATATATATATATATATATATATATATATATATATATAAAAAGTACAGAACCTCTGCTTTAAAATGTAAAATTATTTTTTTTTTTTTTTACCATTGCTTGAATGTGGGTAAGTTTCATTAAAAAAATGAACAAAACATTTTGAACAAAAAAAGCTTTTTTTTTTTTTTTTTTTTTTTCAAATACTACAGCGTGCATAGGCAATGCTATTATTGCTTGTTTCTGCTTCTTTTTCATCTGTGTTTTGATCCAGAGATTCTCTACTCTTTCAGAAAACGTGTAATAGCGCCCCTACCGTATAACAGTGAAAACACGGAAAATGTCAGGGAAGCGCTGTCTCATAAATGATGGAAAATTCTGCCTGTGGCAGGGAAAGAGTTCATGAGCGGAGCAGCTGTACAGTTCATGTAAGTGACGCCGAGGTGGACTGTACCACTACAGGCTGCAGGAAGCTGATGAAGGTACAGAAGCGCCCTCTCTCCTCCACTAGAGCTCGCCGCACCGCCTGCTTCTCTGTCTCCTCCATCAGCAGGTACATGTCATTCACATCCTGCATGGCACTGTCCAGCTGAGGCTGAAGGTCCCCCCGGCCTAAAGGGGGCAACAGAGAGCATAACAGAAAAGAAGGGAAGGAAGACAGGGAGAAGGATGAAACAAGGTGGAGAATGGACAGAATGAAAAATGGCCAAAGTATCAGACAAAATAAAAGGTCAAATGGAAAAATAAGAAGATTGTAAAGGACAATCAGAAGAAAAAAGTGATACAAGAGGGAATACAACATTAGAACATGAGGATCATTCTCTCTTCCAGCATCCAACAATACAGACGTAATGTGAACACAGAACAAAACAAACTACTCCAACTAGCACCTACACAACAGATGGAGACAGACGCCTCTGAACTCTGCGATCGAACATCTTCTACTCTTAATTAAACACATGGAACCTCCCAGAGGAAGTTAAAAGGTTAACTCATGCAGACTAGGTTGTTAGAGATGGTCGTGACCTTTGCTGAGGAAGCAAAGTCAGTTACCCACAGTAAAACTGCTTCCAGGAACACAAACAGCATGCATGCTGGGACGGCATCAGCAAAATCATGCACAAAGCAAACCCTCAGATGTTATAATGGGAGAAATCACTTGTTATAAGTTGTCAAGCTAAAATGTCATGTGGGGGGTTAAATCTGACGGCCACAGAACTGTCTGCATACGTGTTGGGGTCTTTTTTGAGTTGAGGCCGGGTTAAAGGGCCATGCAGAGAAACGAGTGAGAAGAATCTAAGTGAGCCACATCTTTGCATGGAAAAAACATACTTACCCTGTAGCTCTATAGAGGGAGAGTAGATGAAAGAGAGAGAGAGAGAGAGAGAGAGAGAGAGAGAGAGAGAGAGAGAGAGAGAGAGAGAGAGAGAGAGAGAGAGAGAGAGAGAGAGAACACAACACGGGGGAATCCAAGAACAGAGAGGGTAAAGAACAGAGAAAAAGAGATACAGAGAAAGAGAGGAGGGAGAGCACTGTGTTAGGGTTAGTATTAGGAAGCAATTCAGCTCATTTCACGGCCAAATTGTTTCAGAAAAGCCAAACCACCACAGCAGATAGAATCAAAACGAAATTCAAAAACCAGCCAAAAATATACAATTGAATGCGGAATGGATCCAAAAGAAAATCAAATAGGTAGTCTTGTCAAACTGAATGGTCTTAGAAGGAATGAGATGCCGGACTTGTAACAAAATAAAAGGGAGCTTTTCCTTTAACACTGGACTCTTCCTAGTAACACACAGGATTGTCATCCTATCTTCAAAAGCAGAAATTATTGGCTGTCGGGGTATGAACACGAACTGCTTAGCAAATGAGGTGAGAGTTGCACTTCTGCATTTCAGCCAGCAGAGGGGGTTGCTTACATGGCAGAGGATTGTTTGCCTGTTATAAAGGGATCAGTAATTTCACCAAGCGCATTCGCATTGTGCACTCTATGCAGTCTATGCGTCTTTAACAGCAGCTCTGAAATTCAACTGTCCGTCATTGACCATTAGAGCTATTAAAAACACAGTGAACGCTGATGGCATCCAATCAGCTGGTTGTTCTTAACGTCAAATAAGACAGCCAGTTTTGACCTTGAGAAAATGTCCTTGAGAGTTATTTCCAACACATTTCTGCTTTGTAATAGGGCAATGTTATGTAATATTGATCTGATCCATCAGGTTCACTGACATTAAAACACTGGTATGCATAGTTGTGTGCTACTATGACAATATTTCACCGAATAAATAGACCAATTTTTTTGTCATGCTTAATTTCTTACTGAAAAGAAAGTGTGTTACCTTTCCTGGCTTTTTTCTGTAATTTCACGGTGTCCGAAGATTTTTTCTTTATTTCATGACGAGACCGTTTGTACTCTGTGAAAACGGAAATGTGTGAAAATGGTCTACTTTTTAAGAGCTGACATGTGAGAGCATATGGACAAAGAAGTGCTTAGTCACCTTTGGCATGGTCCTTGTCCAGTTGATTGGCTGTCTTCTTCCAGTCTTCAATGCGGTCCTGTAGAGGAGTGATCAGGCTCTCCATCAAAGCACTGAGAGCAATAGAGAGAGGATCATGTTCTCAACCGTTCATAGCCGAGTCAGAGGTTCTCATTCAATTACAGAGAAATATGAACAGTCACAAGGAAATATCATCAACTCTGTGGGGGGTTCTGATCATGTGAAATGAAAGCTTTGGTTTACAGTGTGGCTTAGAGTCTGAGGCTACCATTCATTAGACTGTCAGAGGGAATTGTCTGCAGATGTCCACTAATGACGTGTGAAAAGTGTGTGTATCAGACTTTGAGAGTGAGTCTCCGATTATAATGCGCAAAACAAAAATAAAATAAACATGAAATATTGATTGATTTACTGATCAACTGCATTGAAAATAATGTTAGAAAATGTATTTGACCACCAAATGTCACATTAAACCAATCAGAATCGAGTATTCCAGTTGACTTGTCACATATGATTTCCATATAAAATGTATAGCTATTACTTTTGGCCCTTGTTTGTGCTCTGTGTTCTTGTGTTGTGTAATCATATGTATAAGTATATTTGTGCTGTATATAGACTTCTAAACTATAACACACAGGAAGTAGTAACAGGAGGAGTGTGGCCATACTTAGTAAAATGGCGTAGTTTTGCCTCAATGCTGCGGTGCCTCATACACATGCGGGTCAGCGCTGATCCGATATCTCTGGTGGCACCTATAGGATGCACAAGTGAAAGAAAACCTCAGAACAACACTGAAATCATTACACTGAAATTACTGCACTTTTATTTGCTACAGTTTAATCACTAGCATTTTAAAGACCATCAAGTGTACAACTTGTACAAGTCATTCAAATATCTCATTATGACAACTCTCGGAATAGTTTTAGCATGTTATTGAATATGGCAATGTTAATGTATTTGGTACTGGTGGACCAGATATGATGTACGCTGCTGCTGCAGAGTAAGTATGGCCTTGCTACTACTAATAGATACACAGACACGCTGCTGCCATTGCCATATGGAAGATATGCTTCTGCTGCTGCTGCATAAATAGACATACATAAATCCTGTAGCATCTAGGCAGGTGGAGCTGGGGAGGTGGAGGGTTTCAATGGATATCTGTTGCAGGACTAGCTTACAACAAACAATGAACCAGACTATTTAAATGCTGAACAAGCAATCTCATTATATTATGGTAATGCCATACAGTAATGATGTGATTACTTGCAGACTGTATTTAATATACCTATAAGCCTACACCCTCTAGAGTTTCATGACTGAATTAGATATTTATCATAAAGATGGACCAGTAATTTATGCTTACTTCAGTTCAAATAAAGTGGTTTAATCTATCAGATTCCCCAAAGTGTGCGTGTAACCTGTAGCCACAGTATAATTTAGGCTATTTTTAGTAGCAGGTTGGAAAAAAAGAACCGTTTGGAAAATCCTGAACCCAGTATTTATAAGAGGCAGAGTGCTTTCTTCCAAAGAAGGTGGCCTGGACAGCTATTATTTTCCTGAAGTGTTTAAGATGTCAAACTGAATTGTTGAACTGAGAAGTCTGTAAGCGTTGCCTGGAACCACACCAGCCTGTTACATTTAACTGTATCATGACCTTCAAAATAGGATACATTTTTTATTTACAATATAAAAACCACTGTATTTCATATGACTGTCACAACACAATATGAAGAAAGAAAGAATACAAATGTTCAAGATGATATTTAGAAATTTGACTGGCAATCTAACTCAGTGTCATGTCATCATATCAATAAACATTAAAGGCGTATGTTCCTTTGTTACTGGGGTGGCTGCGGGGAATGATTTACCCGTCTATTCTCTGCATTAGTATTTTCAGCTTATTCTCAGGGTGATGAAAACCTACATTCCAGCATTAAATCCTGGTCTGTGCCGACCTCAGATCTCCAGTACCAGAGGAACGAGATTCAGCCAGATTAGAGCACTTTAGTAATCTAGGCCATAAAGGGTTAATCTAAGCCTGTCAAAGAGGCACACACCCCAACAAATCAACCCTGGCCCTTAAAAGGTAAAAGCTGTGCCTTAAACATTGGGTTGAAGAGTTTTTTTTTTTTTTTTTTTTGGTCATGTTTTAAATCAGCAAAGTAAAAAAATAAAATAAAAAAAAAAACACATACATTAACTTATAGCCTAGTTAGCCTTAGCTAGTTTATTGCTGCATTATCAAATAATTTCTAACATTCAGCAGGCCAACATACATAAATACAACAGAACAAGATACATATGAAATAAACAGTGCTTTTAAGTAGGCTTAACGTTAAATAGCTGCATATTATTCACTGTATAAATTAAATACATATATTATTATTACATTGAGACGTAGCTAAATTTTACTGTAGGCTACAACATTAATCCTGTCACAATTACTTTTTTAACCTGAATTTTTATTTTGACGGGTTGCCGTGAAGACCTTCGAGTTCCTGTGTCTGTGTTTATGATATGACGATAGATTTTGTCGAATGAAACGTTATAATGCTCATGAAGTGACTGGATATGCATTCATGTCCTCATATTTACATTTACATTTATGCATTTATGCAAATATATGCTACACAGCGTACACAGATGTATACTTATAAATGCATGTCAGCATATGTTCTTAAATATCAAACATACACATACATGTAACAACCCCAAATTAAATAAGGAAAAAACAACAACACAGCCAAAAAGGCGAGGTCTTTATGTTCTTTATATATCAACCACTTTTCCCAGTCCATTTTGAAAGCTTTTTTTCATCTTTAGAATATATGTAAGCTCTTCCATAACCAGGATTTCTTCGATAATTCCAATAGTTTACAGTTCAAGTAGTATCTTTAAGCCAATTCCTAGTTTTAGTCTTTTTGCAAGCTGCAAATAATATATATATATATATATATATATATATATATATATATATATATATATATATATATATATATATATATATATATATATATATATATATATATATATTTCATATCTTGAGAGCTTAATTTGGTTCTCATTTATATTTCCCATACGTAAAAACAAAGGTTCTAGGTATTGTATATCCAAACACTTCACATCATCCCAAAAAGACTGAATTTTTTTCCAAAATTCACTTTCTCCAAAAGATATGTGTGTGATACCAAAAGGTAATTTTAAGTAATTGTATTACTTTAATTGCTCTTTCATATCTTGAGAGCTTAATTTGGTTCTCATTTATGTTTCTTAAGTATCTACACTGTCTCAGATGTTTCTCCTACAAGTTGAGGAAAGATAAAGACATAGATGGCTGCCAGGCTTGAAATTAATTTTCGACAATTGAGAGTATAGGGATATAAAATTAATCTGAACGCCTTAGCTCAGATTGTTTGGTTTTGGAAGAATTTGATGAGAAACATTTGAGTTATTATTAAAACGTCTGACTCGACTGACTGATAATAATTTGAGACTTTGTTGAGATCTTTTGACAGAAAAAGTGGAGCGTGTTCATGGAATCTCAACATCCGTATTGATCCTGGAACAACATTCCAATCAGATCTGAGGGATAGGTTATCAGTTAATGTCAAGTTTAAGCTTACAACAAGGGCTAGGTGCCTCACCATTCTTATCCTTAAAATAAGAGGGAAATGATAGATGAATAAGTTATGGGTAGGGTTAGGTTTAGGGATAGGAATAGGGTTAGGAGGACTATGTTTTTGGACAGATCCTTCCAGTTCCTTGGCCAAATCACAGCGACCTTGCATTGACATGCCTTTGACTCATTGCCAGTTATCTATTATCCATTGCCAGCTAACTATTGCCATTTTGCAATAGCAGTAAGGTGTTCACTAACACAGATTTTCTGCATGGCTGCTCTGAGCGCATTAAGTTAAACATGCATGCATGCCAACACACACACACACACACACACACACACACACACACACACACACACACACACACACACACACACACACACACACACACACACACACACTTAGAAGGGCACACATGCATACAAACACAGTGTTTCTCCAATGAGAGCCTCCAGTAAGCCACGAGAGAAGCTCCATTCATAATTAACACATTCCTACCTCATGCCTCCTGTTCTACCCAGCAACCATTCATTAATCCATCCCACAAACACACACAGCAGAGTGAGATGATACAGTGTCTAATGTCAAAGTGCCACCATACCTTAAGATAGTGAGAGATAGTGAGAGAAAACAAAAACCGGGAATGAGTAAGCGTGAGAACGGAAGGAGCAAGTGAGGTTGCACATTTTAATTGCCTCTGAAATGAGATGTTCTTTAGTGTTTGTGTCTGTTTGCAGCTTTTCTGTTTGTTTTTTACCTTCCGCTATATCCCCAAAAAATTGGCATGAAATTAAATTTCTAAAGGAAAAATTATTGATTTTATTGCAAATTATTAATCCGTCCATGTTTCATAAAAAAAATAAATAAAAAAAAATTACCTTGCAATTCTTAATCACAAATCAACTCAAGTCTTCCAGTGAAAACGTCAGACTCCTCCTTGGTGATTCATGCCCGACTTTTCCAAACATTTAGTTTGCTTAAACCCTGCACCAATTGTCTGCAAGCTCACATTCAAATCTGCCTCCATCCTATTAACAACCAATGGATCTTTTTCGATAATCTGTTTCACTTGGATGTCCGTCGAAATACGGAAGAAAAGATCTGATGCTACTTCTGTTTCATCGCGACTTTATCATCTGGCTAATGATATAAGTTCTCCCAGCGCATGCTCAGTTTTCCCAATGAGTGTCTCTCGCAAACCAGATAATATCAGACTGAAATTTCTCTGATGACCACTTAAGAATGTCCGGATCAGCGTATGCTCCGAAGCAGCATACTGTAGTTACCGCAGTAATCTGGACAGAGTGGCAGTATTCACACAGTGCTGTCGCCTCCATCTGTTACAGCAGCCTGTGTTTACTGTTGGCCTCATTGCTAAGACCCACACTACTACACTAGCCCCCACATATTGATTTTCCTCATGACATTTAGTCACCACAATGTGAAAATGACCATCCTGGGGAAAGATGAGTGGAAAGCATTGACAAACTGGTGGACTGTTGTAAAAGAGTGAATAAATTAATCTTCCTCATGAATGACTGTATTTCACTAATCACAGTCTCAGTGCCAAAACATTCCCTTACCAAGGCTAAAATTTTCTAAAAAGACATTGTCAATAAAATTAATAAATCAATATACATTGAATGTCTCATAACAAGTCAAGGCACTGGTCAAATATGAGCACCATATACTGTTGGTCATCTGCAGATACAATATTACTACTATATTATTTTTAATTTATAGCCGGATATCTTTCGATATTGGATATACACTACTGTTTGGGGTCAGTAAGATTTTTATTTTTTATGAAACTAATAAAGTTTATTAATTGAGGATGCATTAAATGTATCAACAGTGAGAGTAAATACATTTATAATATACTGTTAAAAATAAACTGTTCTATCAAACTTTCTATTCATCAAAGAGTCTTAAAAACACATAAATGTTGTTTTCACTAAAATGTTAAGCAGCACAACAAGATTTCTTGAGCAGCAAATCAGCATATCAGAATGATTTCTGAAGGACAAATATGACTGAATTTAGTTTTTAGTGTATTATTATTATTATTATTTTTTTAACAAAATAGCATATACATTTAATATCAACCATTAATTGCTTATTGGCCATAACATGGAAAAAACTTCTAGACCCATATTGCCCATCAAAATCACTCTTCCAGCTGTGCGCTCCATATAAACCAAAAGTTATTCATGGCAGAATATTTGCTCACTCACCAACACCTGATAATAACCGTGTGTGTGTTTCTGTGTCAGCGTGTACTGTATGATTATCTTCCATTATTTTCCATTTGAGACAAAAATGGATGAGATCTGCCTGTTGGGAATTCCTTCTGTGGCTTCCGAACTTAATTGAATAGAGTAACTGGATAAACAGGGCCATTTACTTGGCTGAGGACCAACAGAAAGGCATACAGAGCAGAGACACGAGAGAGAGAGAGAGAGAGAGAGAGAGAGAGAGAGAGAGAGAGAGAGAGAGAGAGAGAGAGAGAGAGAGAGAGAGAGAGAGTGGCAGGTCTATAATGTTGAGTTGGGGTTTCAGAAATAGCTGATGTACAGGTGCATTTACTCAAAGCTATAATTGTTATTTTGACTTGCCATCTCACTGTAAACAAAACAAATCTGAACAAATGTACAAATTGTGAATAAAACAGGAATGCAATAATTTGTGAATCTCATAAACTTATATTTTATTCCCAATAGAATATAGATAACATATCAAATGTTGAAAGTGAGACATTTTGAAATGTCATGCCAAATACTGGCTCATTTTAGATTTCATGAGAGCTACACATTCCAAAAAAGTTGGAACTTGGTCAATTGGCAACATGGCAAACTTATTAGGTCAATTGATAACATGATTGGGTATAAAAAGAGCCTCTCAGAGTGGCAGTGTCTCTCAGAAGTCAAGATGGGCAGAAGATCACCAATTCCCCCAATGCTGCGGCCAAAAATAGTGGAGCAATATCAGAAAGGAGTTTCTCAGAGAAAAAATTGTAAAGAGTTTGAAGTTATCATCATCTACAGTGCATAATATCATCCAAAGATTCAGAGAATCTGGAACAATCTCTGTGCGTAAGGGTCAAGGCCGGAAAACCATACTGGATGCCGTGATCTTTGGGCCCTTAGACGGCACTGCATCACATACAGGAATGCTACTGTAATGGAAATCACAACATGGGCTCAGGAATACTTCCAGAAAACATTGTTGTGAACACAATCCACCGTGCCATTCGCCGTTGCCGGGTAAAACTCTATAGGTCAAAAAAGAAGCCATATCTAAACATGATCCAGAAGCGCAGGCGTTTTCTCTGGGCCAAGGCTCATTTAAAATGGACTGTAGCAAAGTGGAAAACTGTTCTGTGGTCAGACCAATCAAAATTTGACGATGGGAAAACTGAAACACCATGTCATCCGGACTAAAGAGGACAAGGACACCCCAAGTTGTTCTCAGCGCTCAGTTCAGAAGCCTGCATCTCTGATGGTATGGGGTTGCATGAGTGCGTGTGGCATGGGCAGCTCACACATCTGGAAAGGCACCATCAATGCTGAAAGGTATATCCAAGTTCTAGAACAACATATGCTCCCATCCAGACGTCTTCTCTTTCAGGGAAGACCTTGCATTTTCCAACATGACAATGCCAGACCACATCTAGGCCAATCTAGGTCATCAAAAGCAGTTGTGAATCAGTGCCATAGAATAGGGAATAAAAACAGCAGATGTACTGAGCCATATACAGTAGATGAATGAAAACAGAAACATGCTAATATTCAAGCATATTGTGATGGGTGATTATACTCGCTCTAAGAGCAGTTGTGGAGTTTCTACTGTCCAGTCTCTCTGCTCTATCCAGGGCAAAATGGATGAGACATGTAGAGCAGTGCAGGTCTCAGGACAGACCATAGACCATAAAAAATATGGACAACGCATCTTCACTACCTTCCACTGAAGAAAAGATGGCGCTGACATCTGACGTTTGTGTGCATTTTGTTTTGTGATTTTACCGGAAAAAATAGAGTCTCCTCCGCAACGGCATTACGCGATAGAATGACACACTCGTCTGTGAAGACTGTGCACAAGCCAAAAGAGAATGTAAACCACGCCCACTTTGATTTGATTGGCCATCTCATTCATTTTGACATTGACGAGTGCTGTTAGACCATTGAGGCAAACCAGACTAAAAATCATGTAACTTTTAAACCTTTTTGTCATCCTAACATACAGAGCACTGCATAATGAAGTGCAGCAGAGCAGTGCAAAAATTTCAAATATTGGGGGGGACAATTTGGCCATTTCTAATTATTGGGGGGGACTTGTCTTGTCACTTGACTTGTTACGGCCCTGCTTGGGACAGACAGGCCAGTGAGCGGTCCAAAAATCAATCAGTCTGTGCAGAATGACAGGACAGATGCCGCCATGACAGGGCACTGTGCTGCTCTCCAGGAATCATCTATTCTATTCACTCTAATCATCTATAATCTATATGTTGAAATCATTGGACAAATTTTCGTCGATTTTGGCATGTTCACTAGATATAATTACATTGCATAAAAAAAAAAATAAATAAAATAAAATAAAAAACTATATTTAACAAAAGAGCAACACTCACTCATGACAAATCACATTTTAGTGAATTTGTATAAATTCAAAGGATCTTATTCTTACGTTTTCATGCAATCTGGTTACTGAGGGTTCGGTTTTGGGTGGACCTTCACCACAAACCAAATTCATTAAAATTTGCCACCAATTCTCCAAAGTGTAAAATAGTTACATTTTCTAAAAGAAAACCTAAAAGGTTAAAAGAGCCCAATGAAATTACTGAAATCAACTTATATAATATTCTGGCATATTACAGATAAACTGAAATGTTCATGTTATGGCCAATAACTGATAAATATATGATACTATACAGTAAACAATAGGGGTGTAACGCTATTCAAACTGAACCGAAAAACAGCGATACACCACCCACGGTTCGAACCGCTATAACTTACTCTCATGTCGAACCGAACGCACCCCGCCCCCTGCTGCCCCAGCCCAGCTCTATCTATTGCCCCAGCCCAGTCACAAAACTATTTTTTTCCTCCTTGAAATTTAAATAGTAATTAGTACACTTTTAGCAACTAATAAGAGCTGTATTTTTACTAAATATTATTTACAAAATTTACTAAATTACTAACTTTTGTCTTCCAAGTGCATGTCACGTGACTTGGGAGATCGCTCAAGCTTCATGGAAGGGCAAAAAGAGCCAGTTTACCCATTTATCCAGGTAGGCAAAATGCTACCTTGGAGTCCCAGCAACATCGTCATTTTCATAGCTTGTTACAAAATTAAAAATCTCTCTCACCTCAGAAAACTGCTTTCCTGTCCTGTAAGCCGTTATACTGCAATCGTCCTACCACGCCGTATATTACAAGCGCAAGAGAAACTAGGAGCATGCAACATTATGATGTCAATTTGTAATTCATGGAATAAAAGTAAAGTACCAATAAATCACATAATCACATAACTGGTTCAATGTGTGTTAGCTGGGAAGGCATGCAGGTATGTTCATTCTGATCATCAGGAGCAGTTTTCATCTTTCATTAACAGTTCATGAATTATTGTGTATTTGCCATGGTAACTGTTGTTTCCATACCCCAAAATGCCACTTCATTTTCACTTTATGTTATTTTGTTTGTGTGGTGGCTATAGTATTAACTATAGTATGACTATAGTATTAACAAAAACTGCTATTTAATATCTTTAACTTATAGGCCTATTTATTAATCAGTATTAGTCATATTCATACAATTAATGTGTTTGTTAAGTAGGCTACAGTGGGATATTACTTGTGTGTGTCATAATTTTTTATTAAATAAATGTGCTTTTTTAACATTATGGTAATAGTCAAATGAGTAGATCATTTCTGACTAGTCTACAGTGCAGACATTTATTTCATTTTTCTAAAGAAAACATGAAGCAAATGTATAAAGTTAAATTATTGCTGTTGTTATTAAGTTAAAAGTGAATCTAGTGTTATTATTGCTGGTGCCCACCATGAACCCTGACTCCACAGCAAACAGAACCAAACCGAACTGTGGCTCCAAAATTGTGACATGAACTAAACCGTGGCATATGTGTATCGTTACACCCCTAGTAAACAAGTATGATAAACTTATGATAAACACTATTTTGCCTACATAAAAAAATAAATAAATGTCATCACAACATTATAATGTACAGTATAAAAAAAATCATATAATGACTTTTTATCATATAATGACACCACAGTACGGGCTTAAAGGAAATATTGGAATATTAAATATTTCTCCATATATTTTCTCCCCTCCTCTCCCTCTCCCACCATTTCTCCTCCTGTCAATGTTCTCACTACTCACCAAACCCCGCACCACCCCTTTCCTAGAAGTAATTCAGACATCCCTTTTTTCTCCGTCACGAGACCTGATGATGTGTGGCGCATGTTGCCTCATGACTCCCTGTTGAGCTGCTGAACATGAAAGTCTGTCAGAGAGACTTCAGCCTGCAGGGCTTCAAACCCCCACACAGACCAGCCTTCACCTCTACAGAACATTCCTGCCCTTATTTCACCAGACCTAACCTTTGACGTACAATATTTTTTCTGCTAATAATTACTAATAATGCAGGCGCTTTAATATGCATCTAAATCAAAAACAACAGATAGTTACACACACAGTCAGCAGGGATTCTGACAGACGTGGAAACTATATCATAATGATCATGAACAGGACTACCATAAATCATGTTCACTTCATACTGATACTTTACTAGTATAGCATTTCAGCTTTGTGGTAAAATGGTCTCATATATATGGCCTCCAAAAGTATAGAAGTATTAATCGACATCATAATCCACCACTGATTTATTGGCAGTTCTCTGAGCTGAAAGAGACATTTTCCCCCATATTTGAAAAAAACTAAACAAAACAAAAAAAACCCCACACAATTCCAGTATTACTTAAATACACACATGCAGGGTAACAAATGATAATTTATTTTACATTAGTATTATTATTAGACCTTCAAATCAATTCAAATATTCAGTGAGAGAGAACTGAGCTTATAACTCACATCAAGCTAATTTTTCATAAACTATCAATTAACCTCAATGAGGCAATGGTGCTATCATCATTTCCACTTCATGCAAATATGTCATACGCAAGTGTTTCCTTTGCCTTGCTCCTATGGCTTTATGCCCTTCATGCTTTGCCATAGCAACAGGAAATCTGCTGAAGGATTTGTGCCCGCCAATTTTCTTCTCTCTGCACCATTCATATAATGCAGCCATGCTCTCACACAAACACACAAGGTTTTATTGTTATATAACAGCATGAACATACTCATACTTTGTGTATTCAACTCACATATATAAGAAAATACTAATGGGCCTTTTTTTGTTGTAATTTACACTGAGCACAGACAATGACCAGATGATCATCATTTGCTGATTAGAATTGTGATTCTGTTTATGGGAAAAAAAATATATATATATATATATATATATATATATATATATATTCTTGAGCACAGTATGAGTTCATGTAGAGACACCAGTACTGACTCAAATACAGGCCACATTAAGAACTATAGATTAAGGGTGCGTTCACACTTGTCATGTTTGGTTCGATTAAAACGAACCCTGGTGCGATTGCTCAGTTAGTGCGGTTCATTTGAACATATGTGAACGCTGCCATCTGAACCCTGGTGCGCACCAAACAAGCAGGTCGAGACTGCTAAAAAGATGGGTCTCGGTTCGCTTCCAAACGAACTCTGGTGCGGTTCGATTGATATATGAACGCAACACGGACCAAAAACAGGACGTGATAAAAAGAGCCTCTCAGAGTGGCAGTGTCTCTCAGAAGTCAAGATGGGCAGAGGATCACCAATTCCCCCAATGCTGCAGCCAAAAATAGTGGAGCAATATCAGAAAGGAGTTTCTCAGAGAAAAATTGCAAAGAGTTTGAAGTTATCATCATCTACAGTGCATAATATCATCCAAAGATTCAGAGAATCTGGAACAATCTCTGTGCGTAAGGGTCAAGGCCGGAAAATCATACTGAATGCCTGTGATCTTCGGGCCCTTAGACGGCACTGCATCACATACAGGAATGCTACTGTAATGGAAATCACAACATGGGCTCAGGAATACTTCCAGAAAACATTGTCAGTGAACACAATCCACCGTGTCATTCGCCGTTGCCGGCTAAAACTCTATAGGTAAAAAAAGAAGCCATATCTAAACATGATCCAGAAGCGCAGGCGTTTTCTCTGGGCCAAGGCTCATTTAAAATGGACTGTAACAAAGTGGAAAACTGTTCTGTGGTCAGACCAATCAAAATTTGAAGTTCTTTTTGGAAAACTGGGATGCCATGTCATCCGGACTAAAGAGGACAAGGACAACCCAAGTTGTTATCAGCCCTCAGTTCAGAAGCCTGCATCTCTGATGGTATGGGGTTGCATGAGTGCGTGTGACATGGGCAGCTCACACATCTGGAAAGGCACCATCAATGCTCAAAGGTATATCCAAGTTCTAGAACAACATATGCCATCCAGACGTCGTCTCTTTCAGGGAAGACCTTGCATTTTCCAACATGACAATGCCAGACCACATACTGCATCAATTACAACATCATGGCTGAGTTGAAGAAGGATCCGGGTACTGAAATGGCCAGCCTGCAGTCCAGATCTTTCACCCATAGAAAACATTTGACACATCATAAAAAGAAAGATGCGACAAAGAAGACCTAAGACAGTTGAGCAACTAGAAGCCTGTATAAGACAAGAATGGGACAACATTCCTATTCCTAAACTTGAGCAACTTGTCTCCTCAGTCCCCAGACGTTTGCAGACTGTTATAAAAAGAAGAGGGGATGCCACACAGTGGGAAACATGGCCTTGTCCCAACTTTTTTGAGATGTGTTGATGCCATGAAATTTAAAATCAACTTATTTTTCCCTTAAAATGATACATTTTCTCAGTTTAAACATTTGATATGTCATCTATGTTGTATTCTGAATAAAATATTGAAATTTGACACTTCCACATCATTGCATTCTGTTTTTATTCACAATTTGTACAGTGTCCCTACTTTTTTGGAATCAGGTTTGTTTAACAACAAAAATAAAACACAGAACCATTCCGATGAAGTAAAACAGTCTTTAAACAAAACAGAGGGTTCAGTAAACATAATTTAACATAAGTGACATGTAGAGATTTTAAGCGTTTGATGCCTCCTGTGCAGGTCATTCCATAGATCAGTATCGAGGACTGAATTTTACACACTATGCTTACAAAATGTCAACCAACTTTCATCTTAAAGCCTCTTGTTAATTTGTTTTGTATCCCATAACCGAGGCAAATTCATTTCCTTAGGCAGTACTCAAAATCAGTCTGAGGACAAAAGATTCATTTCAGGCGATTTAGTGTGCCAGGGTTGGGGGGTGTTAACATTATTCCGAGACATCCAAGTGAGACTGAAGACAGGAAAAGAATAAGAATGTTAGAATCACTGCAAAACAAAATTTTCATATTGTTTTCTTGTAAAAAACAAAGTATCTTGATATCCTTAAAGCTAGATTAAAGCCAAAATCATCGAAGATAATAATTCTTATACAGTTTTCTTTGTTTACTTTTTTCTTACCCCAGTTGTTTTAAAGTCAGCATGGAATGGAAATTCACTCTATATTTTATAAATGCATGCTATTAATCTTGTTGCAAACAATTCATCCATGCATTCGTCTCATTTAAAAACTCAAACTCAGATTTGTCCCCACTGTACTTTTTTTTCTTTTTTCAAAAGTACTCAAACGTTCCACTCGGATGTACAGTACGTCACAATATGTAAGAAATTCTACTTCTGTTACAATGCGAATTTAAAAAGAAATCGCCCAGAATGCTCAAAACAAGAAAAGCTATGAAGGTAAATATTGTCACCACATCACTTCATAGATTTGATTTGCATAGACACTCATGCGTAAAATTGTAAATGAGACATGAATACACTATATACAATTGAACAACAGTACTGTGCTGTTTAAGGCTGCATGCTGAAGCAAAGAAAAGCTAACGGAAGAAGAGGAAAGACAACAAACGATAACTGCAGCAGCACATGAAATAGCATAATTCATGCAAGCCTTGATTCTCCTCTCAGCATGCGTCTGTACCTCAGAGCTTCTGCCCCAAAAACTGCTTCTGATTAGACTGAGAGGCTCAGAAAGCACAGCAGAGAGAATCACTGACAATTACTGACACCAAAATCTGCGTCAAACCTGACACCGCATGAATTTCATCAAACAAATAAAAGGGGGAGTACATGCATAAAAACATGAAATGAAAAAACTGTTGAGACCGTTGGGTAAGGAAGCGGGGACGAGTTGACCCAATTTGCATTGATAATCATTCATAATCAGTAACCCAACGGTACTGGATTGGGAATGTGGACGTGAAAGAGAGCGTGTATGTGCATAAAAGCTCCAACTCTAGCAAGTGAAGGAATTAAGAAATTAAAGAATTTTATTACTGTAAAGTAAAATAATTAATATAGAACTTACTATGAAATAAAAAAAATTTACAGAATATTTTACAGTGCAGCTGTATCCCAATAGCATATCTGTCTGTCTTAGATAATAATTATTACAACTACTACTACTACTACTACTACTACTACTATCTCTATAATCTTAAATTATTATTACTATCATCATCATCATCATCACCCCAAAAACCATCATCCTAAAATCACCAGGGTGAATGTAATGTGGACTGAGAAAATATCACAACTAAAAAGAGGTTTGAGTCCACTTTAAAGTCCAGGTACAAATCAATGCAAATCTTTTTATTCTGTTTTATTCTGTCACTGAAAAGGGGTTGGGGCTCTTTATTTTGCTCTCAGAGAGAGGTGCATTTAACTTTAAAATGCACAAAATTCTTTAACAGCCCAGCTTGTTCAACATTTAACTCCTCCAAACTGGGTCATAGTAGTCCTGCGCTTGGGCCGTCCCTTTTTGACCCAGCATATTTTTTTGAGTGTACATCACATCTATGGATTCAGCAGTTTTTGCTTTTATCCAAATCAACTTTCAGTCCATTCAAGGTATACATCTAACATTAACCTTATATAGATATAGATTGTGGGTTATATTAAGCTGTTGCTTGTTCTGCCAGTAAAAATCCAGAATCCGTAATACTAATAATTATCATGAAAGTCAGTGACGTGACGTATATATTTTGCTCTAGCACATGGAAAAAATTTTATATATGCAGTGAGCTCAATTCCTGGGGAGTGACACGTAAGGTCAGGTGAGGTGATGTGTTGAGTCAGAGTGTGTGTGTCACTTTGCATTACAGTATCTAGGCTGACTACAGTGGTGAACCGTACCTCACGTCATGATCGACACCAGGTCCTGCTCACTCAGATCTCACAACTCAAGTCATTCTGTGATTTATCCATGACAACTTTTACACATTAAGCATCGGAAAATGAGATCTGGATCATCTAAAGTTGTTCTTAATCCTATACGTTCACTTAAAATATTGTATTGGAAGTATTCAACATTTTGCATTGACTGACATTTTGTATTGACTGACATGCAGACAGTGAGCTGACATGCAGGGACATGTAGATAGGGTGTCTCTCTGGATGATGCTGTCCTCACATTTTATTGGCTTATCCTCAGAGAACACTGATACAGTCCAGTGTAGGGTTGCACCAGCTATAAGATCTTACTTAAACTGATGCATTAAGCTCACATTATGATCATAGTGGCTATTTAGTTTGAAACTAACTCTGTTAGCATGAAATAGGTTAAAAGTGACAGTAAAGATATTAATATTGGTAAAAAAGTTTTTTTTTTTACTCTGCTGTATATAGTACACCTGTACATACAAATGTGTCTATATATATATATATATATATATATATATATATATATATATATATATATATATATATATATATATATATATATATATATATATATATATATATATATATATATATATATATATATATATATATATATACATTGTGTGTATCTTATTCATATATCATTATTCTTTATTTTTTATTGTATCTGTGTACTGGAATCTTCTTTTATCACCAAAACAAATTCCTTATGTGTGCAAACATACTTGACAATAAAGCTCTTTCTGATTCTTATTATTTTAACTGAAAGAATCCTGTAAATTTAAATGTATTAAGCACCACAACTGTTTTTAACACTGATAATTATAATAAATGTTTCTTGAGCACCAAAGCTGCATATCAGAATGATTTCTGAACAATCATGTGACACTGAAGACTAATGACTCTGAAGAGTAATGGCTGCTGAAAATACAGTAAATTACAATTATTCAGTGTCACATTTTAAAATATATTTAAAAAGAAAACAGTAGTTGAATTGAACATAGATTGAACTTAGTATTAAAGGGATAGTTCACCCCAAAAAGTACACAAAAGGTGATATTTTTAAGAATGTTGGTAACCAAACAGTTTCTGGTCCCCATTGACTTCCATGGTAGGGGAGACCGGGCATGGTTGTAACACGTTTTTCTTCAGCACTTAAAACTACCCTTTTTTTTAGCTACACGTCTGAAACTTTTAGGCAAAGTACCCACGGTTGTCTACTACAAATGGCAACAATTTCAATTTCTTCAACTATATCACAGACTTTGTGAGATGATGACAAATACAAACTGGTCCTTTGTTACAACCTACCCCACTACTGGTTGTAACACATACTGGGGTAAGTTGTAACAACAACAGTTTTATTTAAATTAATGGCTGCAACAATAAAATATGTGTGAATATGGGGAGTGTATGTGCATATTGTGTGTGTGCATGTTTGTACGTTCACATTCATGTGTGTGTGTGTGTGTGTGTGTGTGTGTGTGTGTGTGTGTGTGTGTGTGTGTGTGTGTGTGTGTGTGTGTGTGAGACAGAGAGCAAGAGCAAACTGACATAAACATAGGCATTCTGTATAATTATTAAAATCACAAAATGTTCTTAGTTGTATGTATGTGGATAGTTGTTTCAAAACACGTTACAACCTACCCCGCCACTGTCACTCATTGTTTAGCTAGCTGTATTAGCATGGTGCTTTGAAATTAGCAGGAGGTTGATACACCATTATTTACTAGAGAAACTACACTTTGACCTGCTATAACTCATACAGCATTATCTGCAATGGTAGAAGTACTAAACAAAATATTCTATTTTTTTACTTTCTTATCTCAGAATTAGATTTACTGCTGTAGCTTCAGAAGAGATAGAAACACAGACTGGAAAACCTCCATGTGGGATCATAAAGGAAGCCAGAGGAAACTGAAACTGTCATATGACTACTTTTTCTTATTCGAGAAGCCATTTATTTTTATTTTTTACATCACAAGAAAAAAAGTCATTGCAACTTCTGTTTCATGACGATTTATTACGTTTTTAAGGTTATGTTTCAACAGTTTAATGGTACAATGCTAAAACATTTAGAAGTGTATGTCTTTTTTTTCATTTATGCTAAGTCACAGCTGGGTTAACAGGCCCCTGAACGCGAATATCCACAAAGCTCCTTTCTATTTACATAACATATGTGCATTTCATGCATAGTCCTCAATCATCTTACTGCCGTTTGCATGGATATACTCCCAAATGTGAGTGAGATTCCAAAAATATCAACAATCCATATTATTTCAGGCCCAAGAGGAAATTTGTGTCTAAATAGCAAGGTCAGTTCATATCTGAGAGGAGCCAAGTGTCTCCAATCTTCTATCAAGCCATATTGTCCATTAACACACATCAGCAGTTAAAAAAAAGTCTAATTATGAAGGAAAGTAGGTCTGCAGGTCTCAATGTCCCTCTGATTGAGGCCAACAAACCCTCAGAGACATTAAAGCACCAATCATGTGCCATCGAATCGAGACATGAAACTTTCCATCACCAAAGTTAGAAGCATAGATCCAGATCAGCTAGGCCCTCTGGTCATTCATTACCACACAACACTAAGTCAGTGTGCTCCTCTCACAACCTTCTGATCTCCCCAACCAGGCCTTTTTTTAGACATGAAGAAGCCTCATTCAGCGTCTGCCACGGAATCCCTTTATATCACAGCAGCTCAATGCAAATTGCCACCGTCATCCCAGGCCAAGACCCCAAAAAAAAAAAAAAAAAAACCTAATTGACCACTTTCAAAAACTCAACCTGGATATTCATTGACCGGAAAGATAAACAAAACCAAACAAGACTCCTCAATTGCTTAGTTGAGTGTGTGAGATTACATCAGTAATGTTGATGTGCACATTGTCCGTTTTAACACTCCATAGAGAACTCACATTAACACATTAACCTTAGTCACATCTTATCAACACTCTTCAATGTCAGAAAGAATTTCCAACTCTAAATCATCGTAAGGCTGTAGGTTTGATGCTTTCCAGATTTTAAACTAAATGCAAAGAACAACGCATCCATGAACAAAGTCAGCAAGAGTTTAAAGGCATTATTGGATTGTTTTAAGGTGAATGCTGGGTGAACCTTTTCATTAGCTGGTCTAGCAACATTATGAACTATGCTGTAACGCAGAAAATCGGGAATGTTGGCTTAGCCTATGGCTAGCACTTCAAAGCTTCTGATCACCTGCTTTAACGTGAACCGAAACAGACGATTGGCCCCGAGGTGCAAGACAAAATCCAGTGGGCCAATCAGCGCAGATGTTAACTATGGTGGTGTAATGGAGGGTGATTGGAATCAGCTGGGCTGCGGGCCATGACAGGGTCTGGGTTTGATTAGCAAGCGCTCACCCAGCCCTCCTGAGGCTGAAGGGAGAATGAAACAGACAGAGGGCAAGCAATATTTACTCTAAAAGGAAGTTCTTGGCAAAGGACACCGCTATGGCTAAAAATACTCCAACGCCACTGCTGACACCAGATGTCCTTTTCATTAAAAATAAAAAGTATGGGGGAAAATGAGGGGAAAAAATAGTTTTAGCCAAACAAGAATTTCATAGCACAACCTCACCCCTGCCAATTTCTTGGCTTCGTCTTAACCCTTCCACATTTTAACTTTTTCTTTAATCTTCTCTTGGATCACTCCACCCCAACTTGCTCACTCTTTCTTTTTTCATTCCGACTCTTTCGGATATTTGCCAAAGTATTTCAGGAAACATGATGACCTCATGGCTGACGGATCCATGTACAGTAGGCGGTAAAAACAGCACTCGGAGGACATGAGCTCACCAGCACTAAACAATACAAACGCTCACTCATTTGAGCTGTTGCCATAGCATACAGTCCAAACTTTCTATTTTCTTCACCCCTTCCCACAGTCTTTGGAGATACTTTTGGAGATAGAAGAATAATGTTTCATCAATATGGATAGTGTGAAATGCTGAACTTCTTGAGAGGAAGATCAGAGTTTACCTTTGAAATATGACCCTTTTTACTGGGGCACGAGGCTAAATTACTGGATAAAGATTTGAGGTTCAATTCCACTAATAATATTTCAGCAATCATGTCATGTGTTTTCCATCAGCTGTTTAGGATCAGAACTATCAATCATCAATCAAGAATGGGTTTACAAAAAGGTCTGAAATTGTTCATGATTGATTTAATTTGACAGTTCACTAACACAGTGAATCGTTTGCAGTGGTTTCTAAGAAAAAATGTAGGATCTTCTATCCTCTAGGCAGAGATTAAATAGCTGTTTATTGTATCTGCACCTTGAGTTACGACAGACAATTTATATCCATATATCCTTAACAGAATATGTAATATATTCTAATATGGAAATGACATATCTAACTGTAACGTAGTTTGTTTGTATGGGAAGAAGGAGACGGGAACCGGCGAACATTTGAAAGACTTTAATAAATAAACAAAATGAAAGTAAACCGCAGGCAGCCCCTCACGGACGACTGCCACGCACACACATAATAAACCATAAATAAAACGTAACATAAAGTCCAGGCCTGGTCCTCTCTCGTCCTTCACTGGTGTTGATCACCCTTATATGCCTCCGAGCTCCCTCATGAGAGGACTCGAGACCGGTGTGACTTACAGGTGACACTCATTCTCAATCACGCACCGGTCTCACTCACTCCTCCCATGTCTCTCGTTCGTCTACCTCGCCACATACCTCCATTGCTCCTCGCAGGCCGGGGGGTACACCCGAGATGGTGCCTACTCCCCCCCCCCAAGGGCCCAATCTACGGAGCCACAGAGAGCGACAGGACGAGAGAGTGGAGAGAGGAAAAAAAAAAAATTCTAGTCCGGTTCCCGGACACACTGCCGCTCAGTCCTCAGCCAGCCGAGAGGCCCTTCCTTGCGGTGCCATGCGATGGTACTGGACACTCGGTGGACGGCTCGATCCTCCTCCACCCCCTGGCGCCCCCAGCGGTGGCTCCTCCAGTTGAGGGCAGCCGGCAGCGAGTCCCGCGCTCCCTGCTCCTCCCCTAAACGGCGGATGGCAGCAGGCTCTGGCTCACCGCAAGCGTCGGCGACTCTTCCGCTTCCTCTCGGACAGCAGCCACCCCACCTCGACCCAGGGGCACGGTAGCGAGCTCTCCGTCCCACCGGTCTTCACTCGCTCCAGCACCATCGCCTCGGGCAGCCACTTGCGGTCAACATCCATCCACGCTGCCCGAACTCTTCAGCACCGCAATCCCCTTCAGCAGCGAGGGCTCTCCGACAGCATGTCCCTCCTTCCTCCCGGGTTTCGGCACCAATGTAACGTAGTTTGTTTGTATGGGAAGAAGGAGACGGGAACCGGCGAACATTTGAAAGACTTTAATAAATAAATAAAATGAAAGTAAACCACAGGCAGCCCCTCACGGACGACTGCCACGCACACACATAATAAAACATAAATAAAACATAACATAAAGTCCAGGCCTGGTCCTCTCTCATCCTTCACTGGTGTTGCTCATCCTTATATGCCTCCGAGCTATCTCATGAGAGGACTCGAGACCGGTCTCACTCACTCCTCCCATGTCTCTCGCTCGTCTACCTCGCCACACTAACCTTTTATTATTATGTATGAATGAAAATGATTATGTAAAATTACTTTAGACTCTGCTATGAATATGCTATGAATATAAGAGATTCTGATTTTAATGGAAAATAATAAAAAAGGAAATAGCAATATGTTCAATACCACATACACTCTACTTTCCCATAACAATACACAGTAAGTACATTTTGTTTATACTAAGTCAAAAGGTGACATTCAGAACCACTGTCTGTTGGTCAAACATTTATCTTAGCTATATGAATTCACAGGTCATAGGTCACAACCCAAACTTTGGTACTCAGTAAAAATGAAGCTTCTTTGCATACGCTTGCACTCCTGCGGAATGTGACGTAAACTCACCGTTATAATAATGTACTCTAGGGTTAGACCACCTGAAACATCAACAGCCACAAATGCGCTGTAGTTTCTCTTTTTGTTGTCTTGATTGCATTCCAGAAATTACAAAGTTCCCGATACAACTGTGCATGGTTATAAGTATGTAAAGCACTCTGGAGATAAAGAATTTGGTGGAAATCTCACCCAATCTCTAGGGACAGAGAATGACTAGTTAAAAGGATGTGTCAAGCTTCCTGATGCACAGATAATGACTGCGGAATGGTGCCGAGATGAGATCAGGAAAGACTGGGTATGTTGTATGCATGGGAATGAGAAAAGAGGAAGTGTGTTTCTGCATCTATCAAGACAGGACAAGTGCTGACGGGATGGAAAGAAGAAGACTCACAGACAGTCTCCAGGGCAAGAGAGGCCAAACCAGGGGTCAAGGTTTGGGTGGTCATCTCTAGCAGTCAGTCCTGGTTGGTTGATGATGTAACCACACCATTATATAGATACAAATCTTGTTTCACCATTAACAAACATTCAAATGAAGCTGTGTACCTGTATGTTGAATAATAATAATAATATTTCACTAGTGACATTTTTAATGGAGGGCTTTTTACAGTATGAAATGGACTGTTTTTCAGCTACTGCAGTCATGTTGGAAAATGACATAAATTCCAGAATTATCAGTCACATGACATTTACGGCTCAGCTGACAGGCTCAAAAAGTGTTTCCAAAAGCAGCTTCCAATTCACATACTTTTGGGGCTGAAGACACCAGCCAAGCAACTGCCACTGAGATGAATGGGACGTTAATGGATAGCTTTTCCCAAATCTATTAGAACTGGGCAGAAGCAGACTACAGACTACTACCTCCAGACTACACATATGGAGAGCAGCTCTGAGAAAGAAGAAAAACAAGCCAAAAACTGTTTTACTCTTCCTTTAACTAGAGACACATGACAAACAGATTGATAAAGGACAGACGGGGAGTTAACACATGAAGCATTCAAATATTTTTTAAGATAATGCTAATAAATTTAATCTCATATGGGTTATTATTATTTTACATATTTTGTGTGCTATGAAACAGTAATGAAACCCTAATAATGAGAAATCCAGCTAACAGGGAACCTTCTCAAAACTTTGGCTAACATTCTGGCAAGGTTCTCTCAAAGTTATGAACAAATATTATTCCAGTAACGTTAATAGTATTGTTCTTCAAAGATATCTGGTTTTTAATAATGTTGAGAACTTAAGCACAAAACATTATTTATACATTGTTTATTTTTTCTGAACTAAAGTTAGTTTAAGTTGGATGTTCATCTAACATTTTTAAACATTACTTGCTTCAGAACGTTAAAAACGTAATGTCCTCATGTTTGCAAAATTGAGTAATGGAATGATCCTTAATGTTCATATAATCAAGAAAAAACATATTAAAACATATTAAAATAATGCTTTTATAACTTAACTAATTGTTGTTGTTGTTTTTTTTTAAGAATATCATTTTGTTAGCTGGGTCAGACGAGAGAAGATTTAGTTACTGTGCAGAACAATCAAATAATCTACAAAAGGCATTATGTATATAACTCTACACGCTGCAACTGTCTACAGCTCTACATTATCAGTGCAGAATAGTATATGTGAGGATGAGTGTAAATGCATATGGATACGCATGCCTCTTTCACACGTCACACATGTGCCGTCTACTTCTAAACCTGATGGCTGCAATGATTACGCACCATCTGCTGAGCTTTGCCCCATACACACAGGCGTATATAAGTAGAGGCATGCCAGGTCTCATAAAAACTCAGTCTGTGTGTCACAGTGACAAAGAGGATTACATATACAACCACAGACATAGTAACACACACACACACACACACACACACACACACACACACACACACACACACACACACACACACACACACTTGCCATAGTGCTGTAATATCCACTAACTATTAGCTCTGCTATAATCCCACTGTAACTGACTGTGGTGATCTAACCACTAACCCTGTGGCATTTTAAACACACACAAAAAAACATACTGATGCATGCTGCTCTAGCCAGATTGTCAGTAACTTCATGAAAAATGTATCTCATTCAGAAAATTCCCACGATAGCGTAACTATAAATACACCAATCAATACGCCATCTCATATTCTCTCTCACACACACATACAGCTGTAGTTGTTGTATTTAAGAGTATTGCCATATCAGTGTCACAGGCTAAAACAGATTCAACATTCAGTAAATACAAGCATTTAATTCAATCCAACCTATAGAACAAGTATATATATATATATATATAATATATATATATATATATATATATATATATATATATATATATATATATATATATATATATATATATATATATATAAGTGTCAAGTGTAGCGTTAGTTCTGGCAGGGCACGTTAGTCAAGCTCCCAGCAGCTGACTGTCAACTGATCACATCTGCCTATAGAAAAATTATGCCTATCACAGCATGCATAAGCTCCTTCATCAGCTGATTTCGTGTTTCTTCGGAGCTAATTACCCTCCTCCATCCCCAGCTCCTCCTCTCGTCAGTCAGGATTTGGCATTCTGATTCCCCCTGTAGACTAAATTAGGTTGTACATTTTAATATTGACATTAATGCTATCTGCAATACATTGTTGGTTCTGTTCTATTTACCCTAGGGGGGTTTATCACTGCTCTCCCTGCTCTTATCCATGCTAGGCTGCATGGATGCATAGGGAGTTCTTGCCCAGAACAGAACCATACCACCAATCTAAACTATATGCTAATAGTCTATCATCTTTGATGATAGTGGTTCTGACAGAAATATAGATTCTGGGAATTTGTTTGATTGTTCAGAAGAATAAAATCAAATGCCGTTATTAAAACAATTGTTAAATAGCATATGAACACCTCAAGTAAACAAAAAGTTGCTGTCAGCGAGTTCATTACAAGGAAGCAGAATAGAATTCTGGGTATTTCAGGCATTCCAAACACTCCATAGGGTTAATGGGATCCTTGCAACTCCTTAAATTTTTAGGAAATCCTTGACATCTGCAAAGCAAGTACTGTAGGAATCTTTGCAACATTATTACAAGGACAAGAGCAAGAGTTGAGGATCTAATAACAAGAGGTACATTTAAGTCTCTAGCCTGCTCCATATCAAAAGAAAAAAAAAATGGTAGGTGACAATGAATGCAATAAGAAACTGAAGAACATGCATGAGAGATTTTATTTGAAAGAAGAGGAAGCAGTTGATAAATAAGTAGAGGAAGACAAAAACAAGACATTTGTTATAGGTTCAGTCTGGGAAAATGGTGAAATGCCAACATGTTGTTAAATGCTGCCATTTTGTGTAAATTTAGCATCATTGCAGCATGAGTTTTAAACACTTTCCCCTCTGTCATGGTTCCAGATTTCCCTCTTGCACTGGGCGGAGGGGCTCCCTGAGAATGGCCTTGCTAACAGCAATCCCATCTGGCTGAGCTCCAGCCCTCCTTTTTCTACAGGCTGTGGGAAAAAGCGTCCGGCACTGCAGAGCTCTGTAATCATTTCACCAGGACTGAAAACCCAGAGCTCTTGCTGACCTTTTCCGTGTCCAGCGTTTCAAACATGACAAGACAATGGTACCAAACCAGACAAACACACCAATGGCCAAAAAGACCATTCACAGGAAAACTTAAGGGACACAAAATCTGCACCCTAGTGCGCTCCATATGGGGACACTGAGAGATTCCCCACAAACCCTGCAGAGTGAAAAGAGCTGCCAAACTCTAACTTCTCCCACTCTCTCTAGGTCTAATCGGCATGCTTTGATATATGATGGGGTTTCCATGTTTTATGGGGACATTCCATAGACAATGACTTTTATACTGTGCATACATTATATTCTATCCCCTAACCCTACCCCATTTCCAAAAACACATAATTCTATAAGCTGTTTTCCTCATGGGGACCAGAAAATCTTTGTGGGGACATTTTGTTTAGGGTTTACCTGTGCCCCTCCACCACACACACACACACACACACACACACACACACACACACACACACACACACACACACACACACACACACACACACACACACACATAGTAGTTCATGTCAGTTTGAGTATTGCTGTCAAAATTCTAAATTCTAAGACAATTTGAAATTTCCACTTAAATTGTTATGCTGATGACATAATCAGTAATGACAATAATCAGATAATTTGTATTAAAAAAAAAAAAAAATGTCTTAGATGTCTTTTCTGTCTTAGATGTTTGGTGCCTACTATACATTCAGTTTCAAGTATCCCAGTAGTGTCTGTGCATTAGAAATGTCTATTTCTAGACATGAACACATGCAGCAAAAGAAGCCAAGTAAAACCAAGATATGAGCACACACACAAGGGCATAAAAAACAACAAAGCCCAAATCAGGATTGCGAACTGCAGAGGCGATTGCCTTGCCAACACACCCAAAGAACTAACAGAAATAGAAGGGAAATACAGTGAGAGATACAGGTAAAATCAGAGAGAAACAACAGGAAAAAGTAAAAATAACAACAGACATATCAGAAAGAGAGAGGAGTTGGCCAAAGACAAAGAGAGAAGCACTATAAATGTGCTCCTTCCACTGGGAACAAGATAAAGAGGACAGGAAAGAGACAATAATAGTAAAAGATGAGGAAGGTTAGAGATTGAGAGAGCAGAACATGGGATTACAGTACAGCCACTTCACATATCCATCAATAAACCTGTCAATGTCTATTCATCTTGTCTCCATTCATGCTCTAATAATCTCATCATACAGATCTATATTCATTCTCGCTGTCCATCAGACCCTGTCTTCTCTAAATTCCACAGTGCACAGTGCTAATGTAGTGTGTGGACTCTGTGGACTTCATGACTTCAACAGTTTATAGCTTTTCAAGACAATAACAGGCTCTGTTAGAGAAGCACACAACCCTTCAAGACATTCTGTGACTGTCTGGGGTGCAGGGGTAGGGTGTAGAAATATATGACACACATATTGTGCTGGATTGACATGTACATGTAAGTGAGGAGAACACAAAGGGTGCAGTGCAGACAAAGGTAGATCAAAAGCTCCCTGACTGACATATTCAGTTCGTGGATGGCACAGCAGAGGAGGAGACATAAACACAAGACAGAGAGAGAGAGAGAGAGAGAGAGAGAGAGAGAGAGAGAGAGAGAGAGAGAGAGAGAGAGAGAGAGAGAATGCCAATGCAGGGTTAATCAAATGTGTGATGATTGCACCAGCTGAGCCAGCAGTAGAGCCTGTAGAGATAGATCACGCCTGAATGCTGATTCTTAATAGCAGGGATTATGCTCAGTCCGGCCTGGGCTCATCCACTGATCACCCTTTAACACTCATGCCCCACGTACACACAGATGAAATCATATACATTCTGAACATATCAGAATCCATCCATCTGTCATTATCAGTGGACTTTGTCATAAACTTTTATATTGGGTTGTTATAGGCAGTTTGATCCTGTAAGTTCCATGGCAACATTCACAAAAGGCATAGACATAAACTCCACTGGCACTAAAAAATGATGAAAAAACGTTGCTGTGGAATACACACTTACAGTGCTCTGAGGACTAAAAGGGAAACAGCACCTCCTCAAAAACCTTTGGATGAGAAAATAATTAAAAACACAACAAATAAAACAAAACAAAATGTAGAAAGCACGAGGTGAAATTCTTCAAAATGGAGGTAGCGTCTCTTTTGCTTCCTTAGAACACAATGTATTCTCAAGGCGTATTCACAACACGAATGTTTGAAACAGAAATTCAGCCTGATTTTAGCATGCTAAAGTGCAATGAACACTTTTATCTCAAAAGATCAAGGAAATCTCCTTATGATCTGACCCATATCAATTATTTAAAATGTAAATTAAGTCTGATACATCTCCACTGACTTCTCACGCTGGTTAAAGTTAAAGGGATAGTTCACCCAAAAATGCATCAATTACTCAACCGCATGACATTCCCAACTTGTGGGAAACACAAAAGATGATATTTTGCGATATAGAGGTTGGACAACAAAACTAAAACCCCTGCTTTTAGACCACAACAATTTATTAGTATGGCGTAGGGCTTCCTTTTGCGGCCAATACTGCATCAATTTGTCTTAGAAATGACAGATACTATTGCACAGTGGCCAGAGGGGATTTTGAGGCCTTCCTCTTCCAGAACAGTGGCTAGATTGCTATGCGATGCTGGTGGAGAAAAACATTTTTTGACTTGCTCCTCCAAAATACCGCAAAGTGGCTCAAAAACATTTAGATCTGGTGAGAAATGTTGAACTTCACTTTAATGTTCATCAAACCATTCTAAGTCTTGTGTATTGGTGCATTATCATCCTGATGCCATGATATTGCAGCCCAAACCATCACTGATCGACCCCTAAGCCTCTTTGGGGCTTCTCCACACTGTAACTCCCATTATGTGGGAAAGACAGTGAAGGTGGACTCATCAGAGAAAAATAAGTTTCACATTGTCTTCACACTGTTGGTGCAAACAATGAAACCGACATTTGACATTGGCATGAGTGACCAAAGGTTTGGCTATAGCAACCCGGCCTGTGCTATTGCTCTGCTAATCCAACCTTCACACTCTGCTCTTACTGATGGAATGCAAAATCAGTGAATATTGGCCACCAGACCGTGCATATATAGACGTGAACATCCAACTGTACTGGCAGGGTGTTTCAGTTTCATTGTCCAACCCCTGTAGGTTTCTGAGGGTTTTTTTTGGTCCATACAATGCAAGTCAGTGGTTACCAACATTCTTCAAATGATCTTCTTTTTATGTTGGGATACTTGATAGATTGTTTTCCAAAACAATGACAAAATTAGCATTTAGGAGATGTGAGCATTCAAAACTTACAGTTTCTCACTTCCGTTAAAATGGATCACAGATTTTAATGACATCGTCGCGGACTTCAGCTTCTTATCACATCTTCTGTCCAATCAAATGCTCTCTAGAATTTGAAGTGTCCCGCCCCCTACACTATAAATAGACACTGAAGCTGTGGCTGAAATTGGTCAACTGTTCACACATTTACTATTTTTTACATGGTGAATGGCACATAGCGCACTATATATGCGATAGGAAACTATTCAGACAGTGTAAATATGCTTTCAGTTTAGGCAAATGAAGTCTGGTTTCACATTAGTTTCACGCGCACCCCCACAGCACACACAAATAACACACACACAAACACTAACGGCTCTGGTCTAGACTAGAGACACGAGAGCGCAGAGCGGATCATATGCGTGAGTCGGCGCAGACAACAAAACATATCGGACCCATTTAAATTCTGCACAGAATGCTGTATTTCAGAGCGATATGGAGGAGGTTATGATGATACAGTTAAGAGATTAGAAGGAAACTTCTGGCTTTACCAAACAGAAAGGCTCTAGTCCAACTGTGATATTAACGAAACGCTATTGGCTGAGGGGAGGAGCTGGCATACAGCTGGAGCCGTTTCAGGGGAAATTATGTCAACGCATTGAATAATGCTGCGCGTTTCAAGGCACATCAGTGGGCCTTTAACCAGTATGAACATCAGTGAAGTGTGTAGGCTATATCTAACAGAAATCATGCGAGAGCATGTTTAACAGATTACTCTGTCGCAATGTCGCAATGTTGTTTTGTGCTGTATTTGGACTAAAATACTGCCTTGGTAACCCAAGAGTTTACGGTTTACAGACTATACGTGATGTAAATGTCAACTGTATTATGGATATTTATTTTAACTGTATTATTAATTTGTGTTCACATCACTCAAATAGCGCGTTTAGCAAGCTACAGAGAAACTGGCAGCCAGGCAACACACAAGTGATCGATCCCGAGTGGCAACATCACTACACACATTCTAGCAGCACGGTAGTCGGTATATGCAGAGTTCATTCGAACTGTGGTCCCAAAAAATCTTTGTTTGAAGGGCTATCTGACCCTTCCCCTTACCCCTACTACTTCAGCCAAAAGACAATTGACACACCCCTACCCCTTCACGTGAACGCACAAAACAGAAGGGTAGGGGAAAGGGAAGGGCTAAGGGGTAGATATGGGATTGGGCCTAAGTCTTTCAAGAAAATGCTTTTCATCTGAAGCTTAACTCATCTTAACTCTCTTAAAAGCTGAGAGTTTCTCTCGAGTGGGAAACTAGGCCATCTCCACCTCTCTGAGTCAGCCATTTGTTTTTAAGAATGTGCTACAAAAACAACATTATTGTCTTTAATTAAGCTGCGTTCACAATGCTCATCTATTTGCTTCTCTTCTCTCCTCCTCCCTCTGCTCTCTCTCTCTCTCTCTCTCTCTCTCTCTCTCTCTAGCCGCTCTGTGAGGACACTTCCTTGTGTCACAGGCTCTCTTTGTCCCTGCAGCCAGCAGCATGTACGTGGGAAGCGGCAGAAACTACACTCTGCTGCCAAGGCAAGTCTCCCGTCTTCTTAATGAGAGCGGTGGGTATGTGCGTGTGAGCGCATGGGAGTATCTATGTGCAAGACTGTTCTGTTCTGTTACTAATGACAAGATACACATCCTCTTCGCCCACACTGTAAGTCCTGATTCAGATTCATTTAAAGTCTTCCCCTGCAGCTTCAAGGTTTGAGCTTGTATCCTCTGTTGAACCCTTGCATTCATTCAACGCTGTAAAAACACTGAAACAGCTTGTGACAACAAGCAGCTCTGCTTGTAGCCTACCATGTTACTCTTTGCCACTCTGCAAACACTGTAAATGACTGCAACATTTTTCCCAGTTTCTTAGCAACACTATAAGCAACAGGGGCACCTCTGTCTCTGTTGCTAGGCAACAATGCAGCGATCGCCCTCCCCTTGCAATGAGCTGGCTGGCAGTGGGGTACAGAGTCTACCTGTGTGTCATGTGCCACTGCACCGCATCCAGTGTTTCAGATCAGCTTGAGGAAAAACAGCCAATATCCTGTAGTAAATGCCAAGAGCACCAAGAAACCCGCACGCACATGCATGGATTATTACAAGGGTATGGTCATATGGAGCTGTCAGAGCCAATCAGAAAATAGAAATTAAGGAAAAGCAGAAGATGATACAGTTACATAAGGGATTCACACTGGGCTTTCCAATTCAGACCACTCAGAATGCAATAATAATTTTTTTGTGAATGTGGGAAAAAAGCCATTCCATCAGGACCTTGATTAAGATTCCATACACACCATAAATCAGTCTATGTATAAAAATGAGTGTCTTTCAATCAGTTTTTGACATCTCTGTCAGCTTCTGAACAGCTTTGTGAATCATCTCATGGGGAAGGAGCTGGAGGGTCTACACAGGATGCTATCTTAATTAGGACTATAAATCAAACCACTGTTAATATTTAATTGCCATTAAGGCAAAATCGAGCCTCAGAATTTCCATACTGTACATGCTGTTTCAGAGCATGTTCATGTACGGATGTAAATGTACTGACATGCCTGGAACTAAAAAAACACAGGAGAGCTGGATCCAAATACAGATTCTTTATTAAAATAATAACCAAAGTAGAGTACAAAGAACATAGGAATAGAGGAACAAGGAAACCAAAACTGAGCACATGTAAGTGTAAGGACAAAACCCAACAATGGACACAGAAAAAACACTAATATACACACAGGTAATTAAACAGGGGAACCGGAAACAGGAATAAAACTACAAGTTAAAAGACTACAAAACAAAAGCACACTGCATTTACACGACAACAGCGTTTTGGGGTTTTGAATCAATCTGTTAAATGAGCGAATGATTCAATAACTCAGTCATAAAGACAAGTCACTTGTCGCCACCTGCTGGTGTAGCAATGTAACCTGAAAAAGGCCATGTTTACCCAAACACTGACAAAAGCCCTATTTGCATGTATTAGTATTAGCTGGTGACCTCTAGTCATTTGTAATAATTGTGGAGGTTGTCTGTGATCTTAATCCCATGCGAATCAACCATGTCTGTAAAGCGAAAATTCCCCCGCAAATGACCTACCATATTTTGCCGAACACAGAGGTCCTGTGATAATATTAGTCCCGTGCGAATCGGCAGCTCTGTGATTTGGCCAGGATTTGATCCTGTGCGCCTTTTTATCCATCTTTTGCTAAGAATGGTAAGTCTGCGGTGGAGTGTTTTGATAGTGCTGGGTCATCGCTATACACCATAGGTCACTAACAGGCGGACCACAGTCCGGGTCCGTGCAGAGCGAACAAACCACCCCTTACTGCCAAAGGTCCAGAATATAAGTCCATAAGAATGATTTTTTTAATAATTGAATAAAATAATTGGCCAATAATTTGAATCCAGACCTCTGTATTTTTCCGATGTGTAGGCTATATAATAAATGTTGTGAAATAATTGCCTAATATAGTATTAACACTACTTATTACAGCAAAGGTATTGCACAGCACCAATATTTTCTCATCTGAGCTGTCTGCGGTCTGTCACTGCTCATCAACGTAAAAATATTTAAGATGACCAATCAAAACAAAGTAGGCGGGCTTTAAGATTCAATTCAAGAATAAAGAAGTGGAATAAAATAAGTGAGGTAAACTGTGCAGTGAGTAAACTGTAGACTTATAAATATGTGGTTAACAAATGTATAAGAGTATAATGTGCAAACAGGTTTATAACAGGTTGTTACACCGTAACAACGAGAACAGAAAGTGCAGTGCAATGTCAGTATATCGATGGTCACGTGATGTTAAGTGACTGAGTTCAGGAGTCTGATGGCCTGGGGGAAGAAGCTCCTCCTGAGTCTCTCAGTTTTGGCCATCAGGCTTCGGAAGCGCTTACCAGATGGCAGCAGCGTGAAATGAGGGTTTGCAGGGTGATTAGAGTCCTTGATGATCTTAGTAGCTCTACCTTTGCAGCGTTTGGTGTAGACGTCCTGCAGAGACGGGAGAGCTGACCCTGAGATACGCTCGGATAAGCGCACGACTCTTTGCAGGGCTTTGCAGTCATGACTGGTGCTGTTCCTATACCACGCTGTGATGCACTGAGTTAATACACTTTCTATCACCCCTAAATAGAAAGTTTTCAGGATAGCTGGTGAAACCCTGAATTTCCTCAGCTGGAGCAGGTGGTACAGTCTTTGCCTGGCTTTTTTCACCTGTGTCTGAATGTGAGCAGTCCAGGTCAGGTCCTCGGAGATGTTTACTCCCAGGTACTTGAAGCTGCTCACTCTCTCTACTGGTGACCCGCTGATCATGAGGGGGGAGTATGTCCGTTGCTGTCTCTTCCTGAAGTCCACAATCATTTCTTTGGTCTTGCCAACATTCAGAGAGAGACAGTTGTCCTGGCACCATGATGTTAGATGCTCCACCTCGTCCAAGTATGCCGTCTCGTTGTTGGAAATGAGGCCCAGTACAACAGTATCATCAGCAAATTTGATGATAGAGGTGGAGCTGTGTGTGGACAAACAGTCATGCGTGTAGAGAGAGTAGAGCAGGGGACTCAGGACACAGCCCTGTGGAGCTCCCACACTCAGGGTGATGGAGGAGGAGGTGGACTGGCCTATTCTCACCACCTGAGGCCTGCCAGTGAGGAAGTCCTCAATCCAGTGGCAGAGAGAAGGATTCAGGCCGAGATCCAGGAGTTTGGAGGTTAGCTTGATGGGAACTATGGTGTTAAAGGCTGAGCTATAGTCAATAAATAGCAGTCTTACATAGTTCCCACTTTTGCTGTCGATGTGAGTGAGGGAGGAGTGGAGGACATGAGAGATGGCATCTTCAGTCGATCTATTGGGACGATAGGCAAACTGAAGAGGGTCCAAAGTGTCAGGAATGTGGGCGCAAATGGTGTTTTTAATGAGTCTCTCAAAGACCTTCATGACTATAGATGTGAGAGCCACTGGACGATAGTCATTTAGGCAAGAGGGTTTACTGTTCTTAGGGACAGGGATGATGGTGGATTTTTTGAAGGAGGTGGGGACCACAGATGTAGCAAGGGACTCATTGAAGATAGATGTAAACAACCGGTAGCTGATCAGCACAGGACCGCAGAACACGGCCTGAAATACCATCTGGCCTGGCAGCTTTCCTGACGTCCACACGCTTGAGTGCTCTCCGAACTTCATCCTCCGAGACAGAGATCACGTGGTTGTTGCTGCGCTGAGTAATTCCCTCTGACGCGCCACTTGGCGGAGTCGCGTTGCCGCGGTTACAGTCAAAGCGAGCGTAGAAAGAGTTTAACTCATTCACAAGCGACGGATATGTTCACTGAACATGCATATATGCATATATATATATATTTAGCTAGTGTTCGTAGCCTTCAGTAAATTAACTTGTATTAGAAAGTGATTAATAAAAAATAAAAAAAAATCTGCTTTAGAAGGGGAAGAGACAAGGCGCGTGTGTGTGTGTGTGTGTGTGTGTGTGTGTGTGTGTGTGTGTGTGTGTGTGTGTGTGTGTGTGTGTGTGTGTGTGTGTGTGTGTGTGTGTGCGCGCACTACTAGTTAGACATTATGATCTTCCGGACCTTTGTTTCAAGACATTTTCTCTGGACCTCTTTAAATTTTAGTTGAATACCCTTGCTATACACCATACAACTATATACAATTTGCAGAAAGAGAAAGCTGAAAACCATCAGATGAGTGAAAACGAAAGATTAGATGATTTCCTGTAGCTCAAACAATAAGAGTGTGGCGCTAGCAATGCCAAGGTCAAGGGTTTGATTCCCAGGGAAAGCAAGAACTGACAAAATGTAAAAATGTGTACCTTGAATGCAATGTAAATCGCTATGGATAAAAGTGTCTGCCAAATGCATAAATGTAAATGTAGATGGAGACAGATGACATACAGCAGCATGCGGGAATGATGTGAGAAATGAAGGATATTGCAGCAAACATTTCAAAATAAAATCGACAAAAGAATGTCTGCTGAATCCTTACCTATAGTATAACAGCAAAAAAAAAAAAAAAAACACTGACAAAGAAAAAGTGGGTCCTTCTATCTTGGTGGTCTTTATTACAGTGTGAACAAATGTGTGTTTCTCTTCAAAGAACCTGTTCATGGAAATCTTTGCTTCTGGTTTTTTTTTTTTTTTTTGTGGAGCTAATTTCAAGCATCCTGTCTTTGGTTAATAGTGTTTCTTGATTATAAGGTTTTAATGACAGTGTAGTTTGGGAGGGTTTAGGAGTGCTGAGCTGTACAAGTCTCTCAGTGAGAACAGGTGTTCCCAAGAGGAGGTCATGAGTGTGTGTGTGTGTGTGTGTGTGTGTGTGTGTGTGTGTGTGTGTGTGTGTGTGTGTGTGTGTGTGTGTGTGTGTGTGTGTGTGGTGTGTGTGGTGTGTGTATTTGGGGAGGTATACAGGGAAAGCTGAGTCAGGCTCACCATGCTGGCGGGAGGTCCTGCACCATCAAACTGCCCTGTAGAATTAAAGAGCAGCAGTAATTTTCCTGTAATAAGAGAGTGTTGATGGGGAGCACAAAGCCAGTGATGATTTGTAAGAAGAGATTCAATCTTCTTGCCTTTTTTAATACTTTTTCTGGCAGCCATTGCTATTAAACATATATCACAAGGCTGTGCTGTGTGTTGTGTCTTTTCCCTTTTTTTCTAATCACACAAACCCTCTTGTGTCCTTAAACTGACATTATATTAATAAACAGAGCCTGCATTTTTTTAAATATTCAAAAAACTCTGTCTCTTCAGTTAATGCATCCTTTTAATGAGAATATAATAAACAGCTCTAAAAGGAGAAGCCATAATAGTGCCCAGCTGTACTGTACTGAAACGGGATCATTCAAGGTCATCGGCTGTCAAACTCTTGGCTATGGAGAGATAGACTGGCAGACACAGATGGACTTCACTTGATCCTCAGTCATTTAAATGCAGCTTCAGATTATTCTTCCTTGTGACAAAGGAATGTAAAGCACTTAGAGTTACTACAATTATAAAAGTAGTTGCTGGAAATTGGACAGCAGTGAAATATGGTGAATTAAAAACTGTACATTTAGCATTCAGAATTGCACCTGCTCCCTTTCATTTGGTTTACATGCACACATGCTTGACGTTCATGAAGCTGAACAGATGAGAGAACTGAAGAATGCTAATTTAGATGGTGAAAGATAATGGATGCTTAGAAAGAGTGGACACAGCGTATTTTCATTGATAATTTAAAGATTGCATAAAAATAGGACTATGTTCATTAATTATTTCATGATTATTAGATTTTTTTGTAACATTGTAAGTCCTACTGTCACTTTTGATCAATTTAATGCATCCTTGTTTCGTGAAAGTATTTTTTTTTCCGGAATTCCATAAAAAAAATTATTGAAAAAAATTGTACTGACCGCTAACTTTTGAACAGCAGTGTACATTTTTAAACTGTGCTTGAAGGCCAATTCAGTTCTTTAAATGCTGTATTACGTTATGCTAATATACTAATAATGAATAAATACATCCTGAATGTATCACCAAATGGATGATGCCCATCCTTCCATTATTCATCTAGTGAAGATCAATATGGAGTCTTTAGAAATGCAAAACTAATGTAATGCAAGCAAGGCAATTATAGTTCAAAAATAATGAGCTAATTATTAAAGTAATTCCAGTGGAGTTTTACTTATTGATCATTAATTATTTTTGGAGTAACATCCCCAAGACTGTTCATATGTTCAACACAACTGGTCATACTTTGGCATTTTTTTCTTGCACTAAAATGACGGCTAAGGTGCTCCTGTGGTGTAAGTTTCATTACGTATTATTTATGCTACATACATTTGTGTACCACTTTAAGCAGAACTTATTATCTCTTGTTGATATTATAGAGCATGGCTTGAGAATATACACTAGACCCTATCAGGAATAGACGTGTTAAGGCGACTGAGAATGTTCCTCTCAGACTGTTTGGCTGGTGTTTGCTTACACGGCCATGTGAATGGTAACACCCTGCTGCCTACACCAGTCTACTTAAAACATCTGGGGAAACACTAACCCCCATTACACACACAAACACACTCAGACACACAAACTGATCCTCCAAATAGCTTGCTGGTTGCTGAGCTGGCAGACTTTTTTTTTTTCATGTTCTCTTTGACTATGAAGGGGCAGCCATTTTGCACCCTGGTGTATGAATCAGATTTATGATGTTCATTATGGTTGCTACTATCCCGCTCAGGCAGGGCAGTAAAACACCCCTATGAAGCGCCGGACGAGCTTTCTGCACCACGCACACATCTGCAGACGCCTTTTTTTACGAGCTCCCGTGCCAGGCTTCCAGGACAGACTGTGATCTATCAACATTTATTCCCACTACAGCCAAGAACAGAGTGGGAAAGAGAGTCTCTGTGTGAGAATGAGCGCGAGGAGAAAGAGAGAGTGAGAGGCCGAGAGGAAGATCGAGAGGACAAGCCAAAGCACTTTTTGTTTTGATTCTGGCTCATGAATTAGGGTTTTCACACACACAGCCAGACTCCCTCCACTGAATCCATCCATACAGAACAAGATTATTATCTAGGCCTCCCGATGCTGTGTTCTTTCCCCCTGCCACTTATTGTACACATGTGAAAAAGCCAAAAACTTGGCTAAAGCCCAGATTTTCCTTAAAGGAGACAGTGTGAGACCATAATCTCAAAGGGTTAATTCACCCAAAAATTTTAATCATCATTTGATTTGATTAATTGTCATCATTTAGTCATCCAAACCAGTATGACTTTAGTCATCCAAACCTGTATGACTTTGCAGAACACAAAGGAAAATATTTTTTGACTGCTTTGTCTGAACAATTTAAGTTAAAGGGGTCCAAAACAACACTGGACCCCAATGGCTTTCACTGTACGCAAAAAAATAAAAATTACATCTCAGCAGGAGAAGAGGAGGAGGATGAGCTGAAGGAAGAAGAACAGTAAAGAAAGTAAATGAAAAGCAGATTATAGGCAGTTACTGGCAGGAAGCATCAGTTTCCTCCCTCACTATAGCGGCAGACCCCCATTGAGAGGATGAAGGCCTGGAGTGTGTTTGTGTGTGTGTGCGGTTGTGTTTGCTTCCGTTTCGTTGCGGTTCACTGCCATACCCTCCTTATTGCTTCGTGGCAGTCTGTGGTGTTGTGATGGAGAGGGGGTGAAAGTTGTCCCAAATATAAACCTTACCAGCTTAACATGAATATGCAACCCAGGCTCATTGGGAAAATGTGCTTGTGGCGTTTCTTTTTTTTTTGGGGTGTCGCAAAGTGAAATGTCTAGTGAGTGGCACTGAAAGTGATGTCAGTTTTGATGAACATGAATCTAGCAACATTTTATTATTGGTTGTTTAGAAATTAAATGTCTGGTGAGAGGCACTAAAAGGTTAATGTTCTATTGTGTTTGAATAACGTACCACTAACACTAAACCCTACATTAAACCTAACCAATAGAGTTAACAAGCAAACATGAGATAAAAATGAATTTAAGCATGTCATTACCAGTCTTTCAGCTCTATTATCATGACTTGTGTTTCACAGGACTCGTTCCTGAGTGCACCGCATTATATATGATACATATAATATATATAATTCATACTGTATATATAATAATATAAAATATGACACATCCTCCCATCAGAGTTCACTTGACTTTTATCCTGTTACACAACACCACAACCGTGCCCTCATATTCTCTCCTTTTGTTTTTTGCAGCAGCCCTGTGGTCAATACAGGCTATATGTCTGCTTGCCTGTCTCTCTCTCTCTCTCTCTCTCTCTCTCTCTCTTTTAAGTGCCAGTGCACATCTGTGAGGTGTGTCGGAACTTGGTGGCCCATTCTCCCTTTGGCATTCAACAAATTTACATCCGTCAGGTCACATGATCACCGAGCAGTATGTGAGCCCTCCTTCCCATAGAGAGACATGAGTTTTTATATACTTCACATCATCCTAATCCACTTTTATTGGCTGATGAAATATAAAATGTTCTTCATATCATTCTGAAATGTAAATCTGTGAAAGCTGTTGTCATCCTTTCAACTACAGTCATTCTCAGTCTATTCTAAGCCCAAGGCTGGATGTGGGCTGACGCATGTCTTAATCACTCACAAAGGAAATTTCACTCACAAGCTTGCATATTTATTCACTAAAACAGTGTTAAAGAAGAAATGAGTGTTACACAGCAGCATCTGACCTACACTCTCAGGAAAAAAGGAACAAAAGCTGTCACTGGGGTGGTACCTTTTCAGAAGGTACATCTTTGTACATTAAAAAGTGCATATTGGTACCTTAAAGTTACATTTTAGTACCCAAAGTGTACATATTAGTACCTAAAATATGCAAAAGTGTACCTTTTGAAAAGGTACCAGCCTAGAGACAGCTTTTTTATATAAAAAAATTCTGAGAGTGTACATCCAGGACACTCGCTCTGTGCTACATACCGTAACTTTACTGTAATCTATAAATTATACAATCTATAATTTACTGGCATCTTCTCATTCTGCTAAAAGCAGTGAGTTACTCAACAATTAACATCAGAATTGGCCAGACATAAGATAAAATTATATATTTACTGAGGTATATGCCTAAAACAAGTGAAAATGTGCAAATGGAAGAACAACAAAATCCATTTATATTCAAGACTTGCTATTTGAGAAGTTAATATTATTGGAAAATAGTGATTGAGAATATGAATTTTGGAGTGTATGAATATAATTCACATTGAGAGAATATGAAAGCTTGAGAAAAATGCACACTGCATGAGACAAAAATGTCTGTCCAAACTGTTGTAAAAAATAAATAAATAAAAATGCTGCCTCACTTTCTTATAGCCTTGTTCCTGTGACTATTTAATGCTCCTTTCATTTATTGTTCTCAATCACTCATTTTCCTTTTGCTTTTTACACCCCAACAGCCTCCATCTGAAGTTTGTGTCACAAGTGGGATTGGATGCGATCCTTGTTGCCTTTATAAGGCATACAGCAAGGCTCCCAGCTCCGTCAGCTCATTAAAAACACAACATGCCCACACGCACCCATAATAACGCAGATCATCATACTCCTTCAAACACAGTCTTACCTCAGGCAAGCCACAAGACAAGATGAAATGAAAAAATTCCCCAACCAAGAGAAAAAAAAGAAGAAGCCCAAAACAGTAATATAATCATAATAAGGCTGGTGGTTTTTAAACAACTTTTTTTTCATCAGTTGAATCCCGTTGAAGATCTTGACACTGTAAAATCATTACTAAAGCACCACGCTGTAAATAACCCAAAACACCCAGCAAGCCTCTGTACAGCTATGAGCCACGTCTTTGTTCCCTCTCATTTATCCATTATTGTCCAGGATTTATAACATCCGTTTATTTTTACCATGTGAACATACTGTTCAAAACTCACTAGAGATAAAGATGAATAATGCAGTAATGTTGAATTATTTGCTGATAAAGATAGGTCAGCTTTTGCCTTATATGCACAAAAATACAAACATTAACACAAATATATCCTCACACACTTTGTTAGCCAAATGACAGCATTAAATCTAGAGGGTCTGGCTCTGTACCTTCTATAATCCTTTGTTTTGGACACTCAGTGTCTACAGTATCTCTTTCTCCAGTAGTGTTTTCTGCTATGCATAACCCTCATAATTGGATATGCATACTGCATGTTGGACAGAAAGAGCACACACACACACAAACCCACACACACACTCTCACACATCCCTAATCATGCCTACCTCTTGTGTTGGTTGCCATGTCCGCCACCTTCTGAAAGGCATCCAGAAAGGCCACTGCCGCTAACACGGTGGTTCTGAAAAGCACAAAACCAATAGGGTAAATCGATGTCTTTTCTCAGCATTCAATAAAACCTTCTTCACATGACAGGTGCGGATGTGAGCCGGAGACTGAACTTACCGGAGTTGAGAGTGCAGCTTGGTGGCCTTGGCACTGAAGTCTTCCCAGACAGGATATGAACACTGCAAAAGAACAAAGACACAAGGCGAGTTATGAGTGTGTACTTTGTGTAAATATGTGTTCAATGTACAAGGCAGTAAATGTGTCATTTTTTTTAAGTTCAGTGCATTGTTCGTACACAAACCCTCAAAACTTTGGGGTCGGTAAGATTTTTTTTCATGTTTTTTTGAAAGAAATCTATTGTGCTCACCAAGGCTGCAGTTATTTAATTCAGTAAGACGCAAGAATGCAATTCATTTCTCTGACGGCAAAGCTGAATTTTTAGCATCATTAGTCCAGTCTTCAGTGTCACATGACCCTTCTGAAATCATTCTAATAAATATGTTGATTTGCTGCTCAAGAAACATTTATTGTTATGGTAACACTTTACAAAAAGGTTTCATTAGTTAACATTAGTTAACTACGTTAGTTAACATGAACTAATAATGAACTGCACTTGTAAAGCATTTATTTATCTTTGTTAATGTTAATTTCAACATTTACTAATACATTATTAAAATCTTGTTAACATTAGTTAATGCACTGTGAACTAACATGAACAAACCATGAACAGCTGTATTTTTATTAACTAACATTAACAAAGATGAACAAATACAGTAATAAATGAACTGCTCATGGTTAGTTCTTGTCAGTTAATACATTAACTAATGTTAACAAATGAGACCTTACTGTAAAGTGTTATTATCAATTTTGAAAACAGTTGTGCTGCTTTATATTTTTGTGGAAAAGGTGATACACATTTTTTCAGAATTCTTTGACGAATAAAAAGAACAGCATTTCTTTGAAATAAAACATCTGTTGTAACACTATAAATGCCTTTATTGTCACTTTTGATCAATTTAATGCACCCTTGTTGAATAAAAGTATTAATTTCATTCAAAAAACAAATATTAGATATATTTAATGGAGTCTGTGTAGTAATTACAGCAGGATGTTAGCTATAGATAAAGCACTGTAGTCATGTGGCCTTTACATAATAATGTGTGTGTATCTATATGGATATGATAATTTGCGAGGATGTGGTTTGTCCTGGGGCAGGAACAGGAGTGTCGCCTGATGATAGGGGACGAGCCATGTACAGCTCTGCTTAGTTGCCACGGAAACGCAGCAGACGAAGTATTCTGTGTGAAGTCTGCTTTACAACAGGCCATGGGCTAAATGCAATATCACAGTAACCGAGCAGAAACTAACAAGCATGAGGACTAGTACACACAATCTTGTGACTGTAATCCTGAGTTGTAATGGTGTTTTTCTTGAAATCACTTCAACACTGATCATGCTTCAAATACAGTCAAAATACTAGAACAGTGATATATTTTGAAACTCTCTCCCATTATTGAGTCAATTTTGATTCCAACTGAATTTGTTTTTATATTTTTCTCATATTAAATTTCTTTCTTGAACTGTTCAGTTTGGGACTGAAATTCATTTCAATTTAGCAAGACATTTTACAAAATGTTCCAACACATCACACAATAACAAAACAAAACCAAATTTGGCAGAAAGACCAGGTAGAAATAGTTCTTCTAAGTACCAGTTGCAGGATACTTTTAACAGTGTGGAAGTAGCATGGTTTTTACATGACTTTGAAGTATTGTGTAAACAGGAGTGTAGAATATAAGCATGTGAAAATGCATTAGCATTTCATTATGTTTGTATATCTTTTTGTGTTTTTTTTTGTTGTTGTTTTGTTTTGTTTTTTCATGGAGGACGTGTTATGAAGGTGATATTGTAATCAGCTCTCAAAATATTAGAAAAGGTCATGAAGTATCACCTTGTTACTTCAATATTAAAGGAACACGCCAACTTTTTGTGACTTTAGCTTATTCACCGCATCCCCCAGAGTTAGATAAGCCCATACATATACCATTCTCATCTCCGTGCATCCCGTAACGCTGTCTGACGCACCCACCGCTAGCCTAGCTTAGCACAAAGACTGGAAGTAAACAGCTCCATCTAGCCTACTGCTCAATAAGTGACAAAATAATGTCAACATTTTCCTATTTACATGTTGTGATGTGTATAGTTACATCGTGTACTAAGACAGAAAATGAAAAGTTGCAATTTTCTAGACCGATATGGCTAGGAACTACACTCTCATTCCTGTGTAATAATAAAGGAACTTTGCTACTGTACCATGGGTGCAGTGGTGCAATGATATTACGCAGCGCCAATGTTGATGTTATTTTGTCATGAGAATGGTATGTATGGACTTTGTCCAACAGCCTTCAGCGTGCGATGAATTCCGGTAAGTGAGGTCAATGTACACGATATGGCGTAGAGATACGCGTGAGAGATCACTTCCGGTGCTAGTGTAAACTATGCCATATCATGTACATTGTACATTGACCTCACTCACCAGAAGTGATGCGCCCTGAAGGCTGTTGGACATAGTGATGTATTAGAGGTAAAAAAATATATAAATACTGTTCGGTTTCTCGCTCAAACCAATCGTTTTGTGTCTTAAGACATCAATGTGTCATCACGAGTCGCAGGGTTTGATATGGATTTGTATGTGCATGTTTTGTTTTTTTACTCTCATAATTCTCATACTCTCATGTGCTACCATTCACATGCATCTGACTGACAGACAGCAATGGTTGGAGTTAAAAATCTTAATTTGTGTTCTACTGAAGAAACAAAGTCACCAATATCTTGGATGCCCTAGGGGTAAGCAGATAAACATACAATTTTCATTTTTTGGGTGAACTATCCCTCTAAGTATGTTTTTGCGATATTAAACCCAATAATCTTCTATATGATCAATCAGCATGACTCGACATTTTAAAGTTAGTTTGTGATCTCACTATCATTGTTGCATCTTTACTTCCAACGCTTTTAACAGTGTCTCCAGGAATCAGCTCCTTGCCACAGCTGTCTTTGTTAGCATCTTAAGACCACTGAGCTCAGTTGGGCTTTGAGCAGGGCAGATTCAGACCGCTGCGTGTCAAGGGGTGAAATTAGCCGCACTTCAGAGCATAGCTGGAGGTCAAGATTGTGCTCAGCAACTGGAAGAAGACCCCTCCCCTTCCTCATACACCCACACATTACCCAAATAGCCCCTGTGCCATGTCTCACCTTGCCCCACAGTCAAAAAAGGCAAGAATGATTTTGAGATAAAGATAAAAGAGACTGACACATGGGGACTGAAGCAAAATAGCCTAGAGCGCTGTTCGGATGGGATTTGTTTTATACATGACATCTGGCTTACTATTCTTAATTTAGGACCATTTCATACTGATTCGGATGGAATCAGGATATCAAATGTTTACTATGGTTTTACAAATTTTTAAGTATTAAGAAACTATGAAGTTATGGATGATCCATTGAAATAAACAATCCATCTCTCTTTATTAATTTACTTTGTGTTTTCAGTGCCTTTCATCTAGTGTGTTATATACACATTTTGTGAATGTAAAAGGTGTGCAAAGTTTCAAAGATCAATGTGCACAATAAATTGAGTTATTGTCTCCCAAAATAAATAACCGATTCTGAACTGACTGAATTGAGTCATCACTAATTCCAGTCTTACTTCCTGCAAGAACCTGGTTTGCATAATGCCAGTCTATGTTCTTTATTGGTTGCTTTGCTTGCACTTCCAAAGGATGAGGAACTGATATGGTAACACCTACGCCATAGTTACTGTTTATATCACTGTGTATACAATTGCTGAGGAGCATCTGGTGCTGGTAATGGCCATTTCAGTTCTGACACACTGTAAGCGGTTAGTTTTAGTTTAGGTAGGCTGCCTTGAAGGTAAAAATAAATGAAGAGTAGAGTTAATATTAGTAGAGGTAACCCTTAAACGCATACCTTGGGTCCTTAGTGACCCGGGACGTCATTCACTACCTTCCTCATTTTTCATTTTTCTTAAGTTAGACATCAACCTTCTTAGTATTCCTCAATCAATTCATTATAAACAATATAACAATTCAATACACAACAATACAATTATAAAGAATGCCTGTTTTCCCATTATTATTATTTTTTTTTTTTTTATTGTATAGGGTCGCTGGTGACCCGAGGTGTGTAACAGTCCAAATATATTTTTTCTGCACAACAATAATTGAATCTTTGATGACTGAATAAGTGCAATTCACCTTTACTCCACAAAGTGGCAATGTCTAACACACAATGATGAAGTGACATTTCACTCATAGTTACCGCAGGCAGAAAACAAAAGAATAGGAAGTATCACCAGCAAAACTCGAAAATGGCTCAACATTTACTGCCGAGCAAATACAATCAAATATTAGTGTCACTGTCACTTGATGGTGGATCTGGTGAAGAAAATATTGATTTTGAAGACGTTGAAAATAATAGTTTTGAGAATATGTTTGAGATTGTGACTATGAGCCAGATGCTGAATGTACTGGAAAATGAGCTCTGATGAGGACAGTGATGATGGTATAAAACATCTGCTCAAACTGAACCCTTCAAAATATGCTCTATTTTATTCTTCTGTAATTGTCACTCTAATATCAGGAGAGTTTTATATTATCGTGACAGACTAGAGATCCATCCATGTTAGATATAGATCTGGGTTGCTATAAAGGACTCGGATATGTAATTGTAATGAAGTTCGTAATAAGGAGGAAGGAGGCGGGAACCGGCAAACATTTAAAAGACTTTAATAAATAAAACAAACAAAACGAAAGTAACGCGGGCAGCCCCTCACGGACGACTGCCACACACACACATACTAAAACATAAACAAAACACAATGTACATTCCAGGCCTGGTCCTCTCTCGCTCTTCACTGGTGTTGCTCGTCCTTATGCCTCCGAGCTCCCTTGTGAGAGGACTTGATCGCTCCTCCCACATCTCTCGCTCGTCAACCACAAACATTCATGCAAGGGTTAATAAATAATATTCCACATTAGCAGATATTTCTAATCAGATAAGATTATCTCCTCAAATAGCCAAAAAAAAGTATTGTAGTAAAATTTGTGTTTTAGAAGGGTATTAAAATAAAATGTCAAATCTGTCAAACAAGAGAAAGAAAGAAAGAAAGAAAGAAAGAAAGAAAGAAAGAAAGAAAGAAAGAAAAAGAAAGAAAAGAAAGAAAGAAAGAAAGAAAGAAAGAAAGAAAGAAAGAAAGAACAGTACAGCGGAGGACAATGGATGAGCGCAGAAGGGCCTAGTCACTGGTGACATTACAAAAGCTGCTGGTACACTGACAAAGATTGTGAGCGCCTCTCCTTTGATCCAGCATCTCGTCCTGCTTGTTTGATGTCTGCTAATTTGCTCTGAAATCTGAACACGTTACTCCAGAGGGGACCCCTGCACTGTTTGAAGTGCTCTAATCTGAGGCACGGGACAGAGGTTCATCATCTTCGAGGGCTTGTGGGAGAGTGATAAGGCACAAGACCCGCCCCCCTCATCCATCTCCGGACATTAGCATATTCAAAGGCTAATCCAATAGCAGGGCAGCAATGCTTCCAATTATGCAAATACTGTTAGCTGGCTCGTTTTCACGAAAGTTATTTCCTATCTTTCTATCCCTGTCTTTATTCAGTCTCTTTCTTGACTTGCCACAAACAAGTGATCCACAAACAATTGGGTAAGTACCTCTCCCCACCATTTTAGATAAAACATGCTCAGATGGGCTCTGTAAACGAAGCAGGCTATTTTCTGTTTTGCCAAACCGAGTGGAAAAACGCCATTAAAGGTGAATTTTAATAGGGCCAAAAAAACAGCCGGAATTCTGGCAGATGATAAAAGCTAAAGGCATTTCATGCACTCCATAAGCAACTGTACAATATAGTGATAATACAAAATCTGGCAGCTGCTGGATTAGGGTCAATGACAACTGACAATTAAGAGAAAAATCTCAAAATAAATAAATCTGAATGCATGTGCCAAGTACCTAACCTAAAAACATTTTTTATAACACTATTAATAATCACTGAGAATCACATTGCTCATGTTAGGTGTATCAACTGCAGATGCAAAGTAGGATGAACACATGTGTTGATCAGCCACTGCATTGTTTACTCTCATTAGCCTTAAATACTTTCTGTCAGCCATTATCCCAGGGTCTGTTAGAGTTGTAGAGGGCAAACAAACCCTGTGACTTGATAATGTGAGGAGGATTAAATTCAATTGATTATGATGATGGCGCTTTTAAAGGTCAGTGCAACGTGTTCAGAGAAATACTCCTTGCTCAATTTGAGCTCCATCATTGACAATGATCCTTAAGCAAATTATTCCTACACTTCAGAACTACAGTATGTCTGCTATATTATTCCTCCAAACCAGACAATAAAAGTGACGCATGCAACTAAAAGAGGCAGTCTAGCCCCATAGATGTCTATGAAATCACCAGAGAAGACTGATTTTGCGGCTATTGATCTGGTTTAACAAAGGAAGCCCTCTCTGGCATTATTCTTGCTAATGGAATCCCACGAGGAGCCACTACCTCAGATCTTAAAGACACATTCTGTCAAAGTTCAAATGACTCATTTTCATTTATGATCCCAAAATGAATAGCTCACTGCTGCCTTAATTTCTCTTTTCTTCCCCACTGCTTTCACTGCTGATTGCGGAAGACAAAAGCGGAGCTACATTAGACTAATTCCATTTCTACAACTGAATCAATTCAAATGCTCAAACAAAGGCTCGAGCCATTAAACAATAATGGATTTTTTTTATCATAATTCATATACTTATCTAGAGTATCAGTTTTGCAACTGAATTCTGTTGTCAGTCTTTTCTTACAATGTCCAAGCTGAATTATTCGGTATACATGTCTTTGCTTAACCATTCCATTCCGTGCCGATCCGGGCCAGACGATACGGATATGGTTTCATTTTCCTCTTCGAGGCTGATAATAACCTGCTCTTTGGAATGTAATACATATTTGCTCAGTCGTTGCATTGGTAACGCAAGAGTTTATAGGCGATATGAGATGTACTGCAAAAGTGGCTTATGATTAATATTTTTGGAGCTTAATGTGTTCTTAAGGTCTTAAAGATGTTATAGCAAGAACTGTTTTAACACTAACATGGCTTAGAGCTGTAGTTCGCTTCTTTGCGACAGCACCTATGTTTATGCGAATTTTGGGATATTGCCTAAAAACGCTGGATGGAAATGCAAGATGTGAATAAATTCTAAAAATGTGCTTAAAAAACGTATGAGCTCAATTGAGGCAAATAATTTTTTATCCAATAAGAGGATATATGCATAAACTATGATGGACACACATTTACCTAATAAATCCCTCAATGCGCAACAAAAAAAAAACTCATGTGACTTTGCCTCAACATAGGATGTGATTGGATAACTGAATTAACCAGCGAGTCAGCTTCATTGCACAGCGTCTCAAATGTTTTAGTTATTCTGAAATGCCTGTTCACAATCATCAGGCACCCGAACGTAAGATAACACGACAGCGTTTATTGCGTTTCGTCTGCGGCTCTGAGGCACAATTCATTCATGATATAGGATAAAAGAGCCAGAGTGGCTTCTCCGATTGCAGCAACTTTAATTTTTATTACAGATATTTTGACCCATTTTCCCAGGAAGTGACAGTTTTGTTCACTTGAGCACATGGGATGATACTGTTTTATACGATATTCCAATTTTTTTTTGTTAAATTTGGAACTTTAGATGGAAACATAGCTAATGACATCTTACAACAGTGAGAAATGAAAGACTCTTGTTGAGGGCTACAAAGTCATATAACTATAGCCTCCTGATCACATATCTTAGTCATCATCAATTAGGTATCATTTGAAAGTTTAAACACTCAGTTCATCTTGTGATTTGGACATTGTGTTACCATGGAAAAAGAACTTAAAAGAACAGGCTCTACTTCGAAAACAACAAAAATTCGAACACAACTTGGTTAGACATATGGCTTTGACTTTCTACTAATTTTAGATCAAAAATGATTTTGTAAAATATATATTTTGTATTCAACCTTAATTTTATGAAGCAATGAGAATACTTTTTGTGCGCAAAAACAAACAAAAATAACGGCTTTATTCAACTATTTCATTCTAGCCTGTGTCAGTCTCCTATTCAGTTTACGTCGTAAATAGTGCAGCACTTCTCAGTTCACGTGAGCACCACGCATGTGTGTGATGATGTGGGAGCTGCGCTGTTTTTACAACTTAAAATGCGTAGGAGACTGACACAGGCTAGAACAAAATTGTTGAATAAATTAGTTTTTTTTATTTGTTTTTGTGCACAAAAAGTATTCTTGTTGCTTTATAAAATGAAGGTTTAACAACTGTAGTCATATGGACTATTTTAACGATGTCTTTACTACCTTTCTGGGCCTTGAATGTGTTAATTACATTGCTGTCTATGGAGGGGTCAGAGAGCTCTCGGATTTCATCAAAAATATCTTAATTTTTGTTCCGAAGATGAACGAAAGTCTTACGGGTTTGGAACGACATGAGGGTGAGTGATTAATGGCTATCCCTTTAAGACAAACCATGTGCAAATTCATAAGGCCCCGATCACACAGAACGCATTTTTGCAGTGAGAGGCGCCTTTTTTGAATAGATTTCGTTTGGCAGAGAGCGTTATGCGCGCTGCTTATGAGCCCCGGGCGCCTCGCGTTGTAGAAGGAGCGCTCTGAGCGCAAAAGCACCGACGTCATCGCGTTTTTTTTCTATTGTCCAATCAAATGAATGAAGAGGCGGGCCTTCCGTTGTGGTGACCGTTACCTTGATTAGACTGACAGGACAGCTGATTCGGGGGTTTCCTAGCAACATAAAAAATAAACTGCAGCGCACTGCTCTTTTCTAAATGAAAAAACTTTAACCAAAAAAGGCAGTGCGCCTCGCATTTTCGAACCACAAAACGCGTTCTGTGTGATCTGCGTGTAGACTGTGTGACAAACAGTCTACACGCATGACTGTTTGTCCACACACAGCTCCACCTCTATCATCAAATTTGCTGATGATACTGTTGTCCTGGGCCTCATTTCCAACAACAATGAGACGGCATACTTGGACGAGGTGGAGCATCTAACATCATGGTGCCAGGACAACTGTCTCTCTCTGAATGTTGGCAAGACCAAAGAAATGATTGTGGACTTCAGGAAGAGACAGCAACGGACATACTCCCCTCTCATGATCAGCGGGTCACCAGTAGAGAGAGTGAGCAGCTTCAAGTACCTGGGAGTAAACATCTCCGAGGACCTGACCTGGACTGCTCACATTCAGACACAGGTGAAAAAAGCCAGGCAAAGACTGTACCACCTGCGCCAGCTGAGGAAATTCAGGGTTTCACAGCTATCCTGAAAACTTTCTATTTAGGGGCGATAGAAAGTGTTTTAACTCAGTGCATCACAGCGTGGTATGGGAACAGCACCAGTCATGACCGCAAAGCCCTGCAAAGAGTAGTGCGCTTATCCGAGCGTATCTCAGGGTCAGCTCTCCGTCTCTGCAGGACGTCTACACCAAACGCTGCAAAGGTAGAGCTACTAAGATCATCAAGGACTCTAATCACCCTGCAAACCCTCATTTCACGCTGCTGCCATCTGGTAAGCGCTTCCAAGCCTGATGGCCAAAACTGAGAGACTCAGGAGGAGCTTCTTCCCCAGGCCATCAGACTCCTGAACTTAACATCACGTGACTTCACGCCAGGATAAACATCGATACACTGACATTGCACTGCACTTTCTGTTCTCGTTGTTACTGTGTAACAACCTGTCATAAACCTGTTTGCACATTATACTCTTATACATTTGTTAACCACATATTTATAAGTCTACAGTTTACTCACTGCAAAGTCTACTTCAATTATTTTATTCCACTTTATCCTTATTTGTTACCTTTTTTTTTTTTTTCTCGTCTTGACTTGATTATTTATAATTCTACAGATATAGATATATATATATATATATATATATATATATATATATATATATATATATATATATATATATAGATAGTACTTTTTTTATATCCTATTTCTATTATAATTTCTTCCTTGTGTTTTTAACTGTGTTAACTGTGAATTTGCACTGTCCATGGAGCGGACCTGTTTACATTTCACTGCCGGTTGTATATTCTGTATATAACTGTGTATGTGACAAATAAAACTCTTGAATCTTGAATCTTGAATCTTGATCGGGGCCTAAGTCAACACCATTGCTGAGCATTTTCGAAGTGAACCAAAGACAGTCTAAAAAAAAAGCAGTTTGAAATTGTAGTAGTTCTCTACGTCACAATTACCTGTAACCAATCATGCTAACCTATGCTGTGAAGCAGGGAGTCCCAAGAGAAGCCAGGATATCCTGGTATATTTTTCTGTTGATATGAAAAATCTGGTACATTTAGCAATATGGCAGGTGAATTATGTATATGATGTATATTATGATGTTATGATAAACTACATGCCTTTCTCCACTGCCGTTCTATAATGTTCAAAGCATTTCTAAGGATGCTGATTTTTATAAGGCAGATGTTTGAGATGGCGAACGGGAACATGGTTTGTGTTACGTTAGCAACACATTATCAGCTGTTTGATAACATAGTCAAACAAAAGGCTAATTATAACAATTAACGTATGTGTATTGTAGAGAGCAATACATAAGACACATTACTATTCTGATACATCGACTTATAATTCACTTCTTCTGAATCAGTTTCTGGTTCAAACATATATGGCTGAATTAAACAGTATGTCTACTACAGTGAAGTTGAGCGAGTGGATCAAGTATTCTGAGAATGTGTGATTGAGTGGAGGCGGGACATATTCATGGAATTACATATACTAAATGAAGCAGGGGTGTAGTTACATTCAAGCTTTTTAAGGCATGACGTTTTTTTTGTTTTTTTGTTTTTTTCACAGGAAAACAAATTTAATATGTCATTTTGGTGGTCAAAGATGAGTTTTAAGGGTTTTAAAATGATTGACTACAGGAGGAATTTAACAGGTTAATTAAATCATTGACTCATACTGGGAAGGCTCATATGACTGTGACAAGTGATCCATGAGGACTGTGCCCTGATCAGTAGCTCATTAATAAATTCTTAAGAGGGCCTCTGTTGTTAATGTTTTCATTAGCAATATGTGAGTTGAGAAGCTTAAATGCAGATGATGAATATTTATTTGTTCTATGTTCAAGTATTTAGCTAGGCATCTATAATACTGTTCCCCGCTCTCAATGCTAACAGTGTTGTTTGTATTAATAAAATTGTTTATGGGATTAACAATCTACACAAAATGAAATGATATTGCTAACAGATTGTCAGTTGTGTGTCATGTTTCTTAAAGACTCTTGAATTACACTGGCAGACAAGCAGTTCTCAGATTAAACAGTGAGATTGTATGTTTCATAATTTATGAGCAAAGTAGCTTACTTATTCTAACATGACAATACAAACAAATTTTAACACTTGGATGCTTATTTTAGATAAAGGGTCTAAAAAGAAGATTTGCTCCATTTGATTTCTTTTTTCCTCAGCTATAACTAATGAAGGGTCAGTTATAGAACCTCTGAGACTCTTGATATGCTCTTGATAAGTCAATCTCTTCCCCTCTGTCACCTCCTCCACTTCTACAACAAGCAGATAAAGGGATGAATGAGGGAATGAAGGAATGCACGTATTCGGAGAACAGACATCTAGGGGCTAGTGGAAGCCGTGAAACGTGATTGGCTGTTCTGCTTCCGCTGGGCTCCTTTGAAGCGGCACTGATTGGCTTTGTGCCTTTGTGGGCAGAGGACAGAAACTGCCAGTGTGTTCAAAGCTGTCAGGCCCTCAGTACAGTACACAAAAGTCTTTGGTGCGAACGAACGAATGAATGAATGACTGAATAAACGAAAGATGGAAGCAAATCATCTCTATTTCTGACATTTACCACAGCAGCCTGAAGCCATGCCCTAATGAATAATGGAAATCACTTAACATGAGCACTACGCAAGCTCTCCTTTTCTATTCCCGTCTCTCTATCTCTCTTTCTCATCCATTCTCTAATATAAATGTGTCTTTCCTTGAACTGCTCATTTTCATTTCCCTTTCCACCCAATTCAAATTCTTCTCTAATATGCAACCGTCAGTAATTTCCATTCTTTTCAGTTTCCTGATAATAACAGCATATACCAACATAAGGATGAGAGCAGTTAGGCACAGACAGAGAATGATTTGAGTGTAAACATATATTTCCTTTCCCTTTCTGACATATCCAACCCTACCAACCCGACTCAGATCTGTTCTTGTTTCCCTGCCTCACGTTCTAAGGGTACTTAGTCTGATTGAAAGCTATATGACAGAAACCACTCAGATACACTAGATGTTGTACATCCTGATGATGTATGTAATTTAAAAGGAAGGGAGGTAACTGTGATTGACTACCGGTCAGAGAAATGGTGCAACTTTAATGACAGGGCTGTCATCAAGCTGAAAGAACAGGTGCCCTTGTGTGCAACAATTTCTGTCTATAGCTCCGGCTAGAGCTAGTGAGAAACACAAGGAAGTATGTCTAGACTTGCAATGAACAAAGACATTTTCACACAAATTCACTAACTTTCCTTTTCCTTTAACTGTGGTTTTTAAACACCAAGGACCAACACATATGATGATCCTCTTGTAAAACATAAAATAAGCTAGTTAAATACTATTTTAAAATATAATTTCATATATTTATTTTCACATTATAAATACCTTTATTGCTTATTAATACTTACTGTTATTAAGCCAGAGCAAATTATTCAAATATTAAATGGAATTTGTTATTACCCACTAATTATAGCAATATAAGTTTGGAATAATTAAGATTTAATTAATGCATTTGAAAGAGGTATCTTCTGCTCACCAAGGCTGCATTTATTTGATAAAAAATATGAAATATTTTTACAATTTAAAATAATTGTTTTAACATTTTAAAATTACTCCTGTCTTCAGTGTCAGATGATCATTCAGAAATCATTATAATATGTTGAATCTGGTGCTCAATTGTAATCAAATATTATTGGTGCTCAGTTATTAATAATGGTTCTTATTATCAATGTTTTGCTATTTAACATTTATGTGGAGACTGTTGTAGGAGCGGAGCATTAATTCTTATTGGTTATTCACTGTCACATGGGCACAGGTGATCACTTCCATTTTCTTTATTATTTCCTTTGGCTGATTGTTTGAGCTAGTGTTGGAAGGGGCGAGTAGCGGGAGCCAACTTTCTGTTGACCGCATTGCATCGGTTTAAATCACGTCTTCATATGCCTTGTTGAAATAAAATCGAAAGCAAGATAAGATCATCAGTCTTCCTTTTGTAGAAAATGATGACCAAGTGCGAACGAGTCACGAGCTATCCCACTACCTAACCTCTATGCGGCTATTGGATGTCACAAATAACTGTGATACATATTATTTTCAGGATTCTCTGATGAATAGAAAGATCAAAAGAACCGGATTTATTTGAAATAGAAATATTTTGTACCATTATAAATGTATTTACTGTCACTTTTGGTCAGTTTAATACATCCTAGCTAGAATAAAAGTATTATATATATATATATTTTTTTTTTCTTGCTTACCCCAAACTTTGGAATGGTAATGTTTTACGGTTTCCACAAAATATTAAGCAGCACTATTGTTTTCAACATTCACATCCAAGAACCATTGCGGATCTCAGGGGATCCTTGAACCGTTTCTGTTCAGAGCCATTTAAATATATTTCTAATGTCAAGAATGGGTTTAAAGAGCAGTCTGGGTATATGTGCCTCTCCTGTCCCTTAATTGCCACTGCATTTAAAGCTCTTTGTTAACACCCCTGATCCTTTGCCATTAGGCTGCACCATGTGTGAAAGATAGAGCTTTAAAATGAAATGCAGTTTGATACATATTCAGCTGCAGGATCAGCTGAGCTTAAAAGGCAACCCAGATGGGGCTCAAACCCACAATCCTCAGCTCTAAAATCTGATGCCCTACCAAGAGGCCACTGGGCTCATATAACAGTATTCCCAACAGCAAAGATTCCCGCTTTGAACCTGAGCAGTAAAATTCATTTGACACATATTTCAGTGCTTACCCATAATCATCACTCTTTGGGAGATTTTCCTCATGTCAGCAGACATAAGAGATGAGATGAGTTTGACAGTCCAAACAAAGACGTACTGAGTATTCCTGGAAAATTGCCAAGAAAACTCCTCCATCCAAAACAAGTTGATTCATCTTTAACAAGCTTAACAAGGGGCCAGTGAAAACACATGCTCATTCAGATGCCGCAAACCTGTTGTCTCAGTGCTTTCCCAAATTAAGAAATAAATGAGTGGACATGAGTTGAGTGGTCACGAGGATTCTCAGCCTCATTGCTTGAAAGAAAGGCCAGTTCACACCCAGAATGATAACGATAACTAAAATGACAACTATATTAGCATATACACCAATGCATGATAATATTCTGTCTATTATAAGCATGCAACAGTTATGTCATCTTCAGCTTTAAATGCTCAAGCTTGTTTAAGTCACACGATTCTGTTTGCCTGTCAGTGTTTTTATCATTCACCAGCTGGAAAAATCACTCAGAAAGTGATTCCAACAATATTTTTCCTTGTTATTGTTATAGTTGTGGTGTTGACTTCTCCTGTTCTCACAGAATTGGTACATTTATACATAGTTACAGTTACCGTTATAGTCATCATCCTTTGTTTGTATGGGCCTTAAGACAGATTTTATTCACATACTCATACTGAACTGCTGTGCAAAAGGGAATAAGACAATGATGTTGGTTAACCAAAATTTGGTTGTCAGTAAGCCACATTTACAGCTGTTTCTTCAACTATGGGCACTTCTGGCCATGTGCACTCTCTGTAGTTTGTTTTATTTGTCCACTAATAATGTCCAACAGTGGATATACATGTGTGGCAATAGAGCGAGGTTGGTGGCGTGATTTTCTAATGAGCGCCACACCGGTCTTCAGTCTCATGGAGGAGTTCCGGAAGGATAAAAGGAGGAGTGTTGACAGTGCAAGAGGAGAGAGGACCAGGCCTGGACTTTATGTTGTGTTTTATTATGTTTATATGCGGCAGTCGTCTGCGAGGGGCTGCCGCTTTACTTTCGTTTTGTTGTTTGTTTATTTCATGATTAAAACCTTGCATTGATCGTTTGCCGGTTCCCGTCTCCTTCCCTGAGCCTTTAAACATGGTTACAATATGCATCACAGGAGCTTTGTGTTTCTTTTTTCTCACTTATTTCTGAAAGTAAATAATTAAAATTCCCACCGATGTGCCATTTCTGCCACATCTCAAATTAAGCATTCTGTTGTAGAATTGACAGTGGTGGAAATGACATGATTTTAAACATTGTTTGAATAAGATGGCTTGCTATTTTCATAGCTAACATTCTATTTATCTTAAATACACACCCAATTATATTTATATTAAAATAAAATGTTCACATTTATTTTTTGCACAATTTGACAAAATAACTTCATTGAAAATGAGGCCCAACAAAATGTTTCTGCGCATAAGTGATATTTACCTTTACATTTGTTTAATCACACATCACATCACATTTTATTTAATGTTTTTCCTTACTTACAGTTCACACAAAATGATCATTCATATTTTTATGAAGGGGTTTCATATTTTAAGATTGAAAGTTTGGCTCTGGGACAACAGTAAAAACACAGCCAAGTTGGTTTTAATGTGTTATTCATATAACTAAAATAAAAGATTAAATTAAATCTAAAAGTAATATTTACATTTATATTTAGTTCTACTAAAAATCAACCTCTGGAATATAAAAGAAACACCAAAGAAACAGCCCTATATACCATGATCTCAGGCCCATTTCCAGGCAAACATTTAAAGGATTACTAAAGGCATAGTTCAGATTCAGTAGCCAGGCAGAATAAGAGCTAGACCAAGTGCGTGAGTCTATACGAGTGTCTCTACTCTAAGCTGGTATGCACAACTCAGTGTGAGGCATGCGAATGTAAACAGCAGTGATATACAGCAGGTCCAGCTGGCAAACAGACAACTGTGTGCTTGTGTCATCATCACGTCTAATGCTGGTGTCCCTCTCGCTTGCTTAGGGCCCTTTCACCTAAAGAAGGGGGGCAAGAATGTGGGCCTAAATATGACAGCCCACTCCACTCCTCAACCCCTTCCATCTCATTTCTCCATCCCCCTCCCTTCAAATCCGATCATCCTCCCCCCATGATCCGGAGCCATACTCATAACAACCCTTTTACAACAATGTCCTCCCAAGAGCCAGACAAAAAAAACACACACGTACAGCTCTGCATCGAAATTAAACTGATTTTGAATTAGAATAGATATTCACATTTCCAAAAGAGCCTTGTATGGCATATTATTCCTTTCTGTTCCTGTTTGGCAGGAAACAGTGATCACGTACAGTTATTTTTTTTTCCCACAGGCTAGTTTCCAAACAGCACCCTGCAGATCTGCTGGGTGAAGACGAGAGCTAGTAGAACAGTGAGCTGAATCTATACTTCATTGATTCAGGTGGGGAATTGGGGCCTCTTATTTATTCCAGTACTGTTAGGATCTCAGAGAAGAAACAAAAAAGATCCAGCTGACATTCTGGTGATGAGACACATATGACAAGTGAGCTGGCATAGCCACAGGCTGCCCACAACCCACAAACAAAGACACGCAAAGGCAGAAGCAGAGAGAAGACAGTGGTAGATTTTAAAATCTTGGCTCTTGAACAATAACTTCATTTTTGCTTTATTACTGAACAAAATGCCTGCACTTTTTCAGAGTAACCATCATAAAATTGTTGAACTTGAACAACTCTACAGTCATCCACTACAGTGCTTTCCTGCTTTTCCCATCTCAATATAGCAACATGAGAGGCTGGCGAGGGCAAACCGCATGTCTGCATTGCATCCATGCGGCGACGGGGTCCAATCACAGAGCGAGCTTGAGCGAGACCAGGAACAGCGCAGCATCTGAATCAACCTACATCTTAAAGGTGAAGCCTGGGTCTGTATCTTTAAGTCAGCACTCATTCACTACAGAACTGTGCCAGACACCGAAATGAGGGGCTCTGGGGGCAAGCATCATCGACCCACTGTGCCAATGCCACTGTGTGCTCAATAGACATAGACATATAGACAGACATGCATGTTGGCATGATAGCTGACCCATATTTTACAATCCCCCATTTAATAGCATGGAAGCAAATGGGACCATGAGCATGCTGGAGAAGTAAGAGTTAAATAATGAATGAGAAGAGAATATCTGTTTAAGCAGAGCAGAGATCAGATGCAGATGGAGTGGGTGTGCTGTTTAAAGCTGTGAGATCTTAAGAAAATCACGTCTTTCTGTCAATACAGTAAAACTGATATTAACAAGCAGCTAAAGCTTCTCAAGAGAGAAGTCACGTGGTCGCTATTGGGTCTCGCTGGCTATGTTATTGCCATTTCGTCAGAACCTATAATGCATGGAAGTCCCAAAACCCGGTCAGCGTGTCCTTTTCACGATGTGTTTAAAATATGAAACCCGACAGAAGATCGATACGGTGTTTTCACGCGAGCGCGGCCGCTCTTTTACGCTCATAGACCCAATGATATGACGGAACGCTGCAATCCGTCAGACAGACGCAACACATCTCACGGTGTGACACGGAATGGCGAGCGGCCGCATCTGCTTAATCAGCAGCAGTTCAGTCTGTTTCCCATTGTGTGATTGAAACCCCCTCCATTTCCTCTCTACATGCACAACATTCCCGTATGGATACAGTGTATTCAGCCGCACCGGCATTAGGGCAAAATGTATAGAGCCGAACGATACACAACATGCCTTCATAATATGGACATACTTATGTTGCCAATGTAGTCTATGCATGCGTGCGATAGACAGAACGCATGCATGTCTATCTATCTATCTATCTATCTATCTATCTATCTATCTATCTATCTATCTATCTATCTATCTATCTATCTATCTATCTATCTATCTATCTATCTATCTATCTATCTTCTGTAAGGATATGTCATGCAACGGTAGTTCCCCCTGTCATTTAGGTCTAACATAAATAGGCGACTGTAAATTGCCTTTTGGCTATTGCTCAATTAAGCCACTTAACGGGTTTCAGATTTTCACCATCTGCATGCTGGTCACGCTCATGAAGAATATACGGTTTCGTGTGTTTAAAGCGTCGTGTCAAACCTCTCACCTTCATATCATTGACGATCGCCTGGAATAATCCACCAAGAGCCCCGCACTCCTTCTCCACAGACTCCACGTTTATATTATCCATCTTCACCGAATGTAGAGCAGAATATCCTTGTGTTTGATTACTTCCACAATATCCCGAAGAGACGCGTCTTGAGAGCTAAAAACAGTTGAGTGTTTGTGGGTGAGAGCTAGATTTCAGCTGAAATCGCTGTCTTGAGCTGTCGGTTTGCTGCCCAGAGGAATGAGGCAGATGATGGGGAGAGACGAGAGAGATGTGGGTTACTCTCTCTCTCTCTCCTCGGCTCCGGATCTACTCTCCGCGGTTGGAGGAGGTTAGGCTCGTGGATGGCCCCGTAATAGTCACGGTCATCTTCGGACAACGAGGCGGAATCGAGCTGAATGGATGTGAGGAAGCGGAGAGTGTGTGTGGAGCGGTGCGTCGGTGCGCCACCCGCCCGGCAGAGACTGGTGAGTGAGTGTATTGAGCAGCAGCGGCGCAGCGCGAGAGGGCCAGTAACTCGATCTATGCGAATCGTATTGGGCAGAACAGTTTCTCTTGTCACATGGAGGACGGAGGGAGGAGAGATGGGACACAAACACACAACACACAGACCAAAGCAAGTCTGTGCAATCTGAAACTCTGAAAGACAGACATTTCCAAAGGATTATATAATATACTATATAGGCCTATAAATATAAATGCTTACAATTCTGGAAGACAAAGGAATAGGCTAATGTCCAATTATTATAAGCTATAAAAATATATTTTTATTATTATTATGAATAATATTCAATCTGTCATAATGCATATTGTTCAGTGTATCCAGTTGGGTATGATCAGTGATTAGCTAAAGGGGCAGTTGGTAGCCAAACAGTTTTGGTGACCATTGACTTCCATATGGAGCTTCCATTTTTCAGTGAAATATTCTTTTAATGTAAACAATATCAGTTTAGACATAAAGGGAGGGATTCAATCTGCATATATTTAGCGACTTCATTAATGCCCTGATAAATGACAATGAAGCTGAAATGCAATTTAATGATTATGTCCTACTGCAGTAATAAAAAAATTAAAAAAAACAATCATCTCGTTCTCTTGTCACAGTGGAAGGGGGAGGATGAAGCCCTCTCGCAAAGGTTCAAAAGCAAGGTCACAGTGCCTGAGTGGCCTTTGCCTCCAAAACTGGGTGTCATATTTACAGAAATACCTTAAGGGCCTCTCCCTCTTAACTCCTTTGGGAATTATCTCACGTTACACCTCTACTCTGCTCTGCTGTTTGCTGGAATTAAGTCAAGACACTGTTCATTACCTACACTGCTGCCAGTTCACATTGACTATACGGACATATAATCAGTTCTGTTTATCGCCACTTTGCATTACTGTAAGTCACTTTGGTCAGAAAAGATCTGCCCGGACAAATGTAAATGTCCCTCACTCTAAACCCTTTTCTCTTTTGCCCTCTCTCACTCCCTCTCTGTGCTGATCTTCACTGTCTGTGCCTATAACAAAGTTCCCCTCCATTTCATACATTACTCAGCAAGACAGCTAGACTGCCTGCATCAGCATCAAATTGTCCTGCCAACAACCATGCCGAACCACCTTCACTTCAGCCATTCTTCATCCCCACCATTATTAAAATACATACATTACCATTTATCTTACACATTTCCTTTATTATTTTTCAGAAAGTTCTGAAGTGTTTAGAATTCAGTATCTTCACATTCGCATCCACATATCTGACAGCAATCTACTGTCCACGAACACATACTGTACTTGGCACCAAATGATGTTCAGGGACTCAGCAGTGCTGCTGTGGTTGTTGGAACTTGTTTTATATGTAAGTTAGTGATGACACAAATCTCCAGAGATCTACAGAGTGTGAATAATAATTTTACCTGAGAGAGAGAGAGAGAGAGAGAGAGAGAGAGAGAGAGAGAGAGAGAGAGAGAGAGAGAGAGAGAGAGAGAGAGACTAAGTACAGAAATTGAATCAAAAGTAGATCACAGTTGAAAAGGGTTTTTATTTTTATTTTTTCTGCTGGAGAAGATTCCTCCCCAAAATGTGTTACTTATGTTATCTAATTAGTCATATATGTTTATGTTTTGAAGATATCTTTCAATGTGTATTAGCCAAAGCTATCATTTTTAAAGTTTTCTTTTTTATTCTTTTTCTTTTGTGTTCCTCAGAAGGTTATGTGGAACAACTGTAAATTATGACAGAGTTTTCATTTCTGGGAGAACTATCCCTTTAAGCATTAAGTTTAGGCGAATGAGACTTGAGGGTCTACTGAAAGTTCAGAAATGTTTATTATATTATTGTGGTAGCTGTTTGTATTCAGAAACTAATGCATATCCCAATATTTTCCTCTATTTTAAAATATTGATTATTGTATAGCACTGTATTGCATATTATTTTACCTTCGGCTGCACTCACAGATATGCATTCCAATCCCAACTGCTCTTTTTCCTCCACACATGGTAATACAAAGCTTTAATATAGCCTTATCCAAATTCCAAGTGCATTACATCAGATTCATTTCAAGTGGAACATAAACCCTCCGCCAAACCCCAATTCTTTGGGTCTTTACACTATTAATACTTTAAATGGAGAGAGACTAACAAGGGGGAAAACTAATTCATTTCGTCAAAATATTTCTGGGAAAGATTTCAAAACTTCAAAGCCAAAGAAAACCAATGTCTCATTTTTGGGGGGTCTTTTATACAGTCTTCCAAATGCAGGTCAGTCACGTCTTTAGTGTTGGTATAATTTAATATGTATGCAACATCCCATACTTGCTCAATGATGCATTAACTTCACAGCACCAATGTTATTTTGTGTACTACCCAGTCACAAGGGGTTATAGGCTCCACCACAAACAACTTGGCCACGACCACAGGGCATTGTGACAATTAATTTTTTGCTCTTTTCCACTCACAATGAACTGTGTTTACATTTGAAATCTTGCTTTATGAAAATTCATGGGCACTGTTATAAAGGTTTGAGGCAACAAGGAACTAGGCCAGAGATACTTTGCCCAAAAATAAACCAACATGTCTGGATACTAGAGCCACATATAAAGCAAGAATCTAATGACTATGGATGTGACATTGCACTGCGTTCTAGTGGCTTTTGTTGATCTCTTTTTGTTGATCCTAGATTGACACTGACTTGACAAAAGTGATTGAATGCTGATATAGTATCCTAATAATCCTAATGCTAATATAGTATATAGTAACTATTGTTTGTTAATTAAGAATGTTTATATTGCGACCCAAAAGCAAAACTGCAAGTGGGATCATGCTTTTTTAATGGTTCAATAAACAAAAAAGTTAATACTGAGTAACATTTTAGACACAACATTGCCAGTTACCTTTCGAATCGTGAACTGAAATAGTTCCAAACAAAGTCAAAGCAGAGACTTTGCAATGCACGTTCCTGAATCAGTGATTTTGAAGAAATCAGATGAGTGAATGATTCCATGATTTGCTCATAAAGTCATTTGTTTAGTTTCTGAATGAATCATGCTGAATTCAGAACCACATAGCATAAGAGTAGTATGCTAGTATGTGGTTCCGAATTCTGCATCAGTATTTTGAACAAATTGGTTGAGTGAATGATTAAATTATTCACTCATAAAGACATATGTCCTTACTATATAGGTGGCAAAAACAGTGTGTGAAAAGAATAGTATTGTCTGAATTAACAGAATTCATAAAAAAGTACCTGGATGACCTTCTACTTCTGACAAGATTCTGAAGTGTGCATCCAATGGACACTTTACTATCCCATCAAGCCAAGGGGCGAGGATTTGTGAATGGCAGTGAATCGACGTGCTGGTAGGTCACATGACAATGATATGACAAATGTAGTATTTCCAGATTTCATTCACACATTCATATTATATGGAACATACTGCTTTAACAGTTATTATTCAAATGTTGTACCTACTCAGATAATATGCAACTTCAGACGCAGCCACGGATTTGTTTTTCATTCTTGAATGAATCAGTATTTTGAACAAATCAGTTGACTGATTGATTCAAGGATCCACTCATAAAGACAGTCACTCATCACCTCCTTCTGACGTATTGATGTAACCTTCAGAAAGAGTCACTGAAAAATCCCCAGTACGAAAACACAGACTAGCTCAAACAAAGCAGAGTGATACAAACAGTGAGAAGCTCTAGAGCTGTTAGACTGCATATCAGGTTTTGGAACGCCATTTATCGAATCAAATTGAGAAATTACCATCATATTCATTCATATAGTTCAAAAAACATCTCAAGATTTGAATGCCTACCTGGACATCAGCAAGTAAACTAAAGTGCCCAGTGCAAACAGTTAAGGTTATTCTTTGATTTAAATGTTAGAGACCAAAACAATATTTCATTAGCATGTTTCTGCATTACTTACCCATCCTAGCCCATAAACTAGGTCAGAATGAGTCATACAACCCACTCTCACTCTCTCTAAATACCCCCTCCCCCTTTTCCTCTCTCTATCCTTTCCTCAGCTCTGCTAGACAGTACAGAACCGCCCACGGATCTCTTTCTTATGTTTGAAGTCTATCACACTTCTCTGACTAAATAGATGATTTTCCACAGGAGATTTGACCAACAGCCAACAGTAAACCAGTAATGTCCCTCTGGGAAGTTTGACGTCAGTCTTCAGCATCTTTATGTGCAAACTGTTACATGCATGTGAATCATCATACGGACACATCAAACTATCAGACATCTTCACAGACTTAAGAAATATAGGCTTCTTTCATTTCACTGTGCAGACCACTAAACGCAGCATAATTGTGTTTTCCATCATCCATCTCTCCATATACATTTAATCTATTTTGGTTTATATGATCTTTCTAAAAGGCCACATCTCAGCACAGTGGCAGTGGATATTTCCATAAAGAGTGGTGTTGTGGGTAACTGAGAGGTCTCTTGAATAAGGATCATTCGACCCTTGGGATTCTGGTAACAAATCTAGCATGTCGGTCCTCAAGAACATAGAAGTCAGAGACTTTGGTATTTTAATGTGTTTCCCACCCTTTGGATGCACTGCAAACCTCATAAGAACAAAATAAAGATGCTCTGGCAACAGTTTATCTGAAAACATACACTTTAGAGTGCCTCCATACTTGCCTAATTTACTCAAGAAACATGAGTTTTTAATGAGTAAGCACATTATACTTTCCTAATGAGAACGCAAAACCCTTATTATACATGTTTGTGGCTTAAATGAAAAGCAGAATGTAGAAGTTGACCATACTGACACTAATTACAATTAGGCCATGGCATGTGATCAGATACAGTATGTCAGAATTTTATATTGTCAACGTTTTATTTATTCATTCATTCATTCATTCATTCATTCATTCATTCTTCTTGACTGCTTTGAAGCAGCAACCTGCTGTAAAACTAGGGGACTTGACAGATTGACAGCTGGTCCACCCAGTCAAAACTACTGGAATGTAAAAAAATATATGTACTGACAATAACTAGAAACTGTATTTTTGTAACAGCTCATATACATTCACATCATCAGACACAACAAAAGTAAGTGCACTGTACCAAAGTGAACTGTACATCAGTAGCTTGCATGACATATTCTGTGTGACTGTATATGTTGTGAATAAATGTGGAGAAAATGAAGAAAATGTTGTCTTACAATAGCTAAAGATTAGCAAAAGAATAGCAATTTCCTAATATTCACAATGAAATCTGAGTCTAGGTACAGAATAGAGGTCAATCCACTGTCTCGAGGCAAGGGTGGCACCCACCCTCTGGCATTAATAATGTTATTTTGGAGTATAACATTTTAAACTTTAAATGAAAAGTTAATGTTCTGCATGTATATATACTATTAAATATACAATTTGGATACATTAATCTGATCAAATACATAAATAAAAATAATAGTAGTTTGATGAACTTTCTATTCATCACAGAATCCTAAAAAATGTATCATGGTGTCCGCAAAAAATATTAAGCAGGGTGGAATCCCTAGCTGGAAACCTATGATGTAAGTCCATGGCGGATTTAAAGGAGGGGCCATGGTGGAGGCTTGATCGGTGGAACAAGGGGGACAACGACTGAGACAAAGCCGAAGGTGGTGGAACCAATAGGACTGGGCAACACTGAAAGTCCTGGAGACCAAAGTGGAGCATCAGGTGGTTAAGGCGAAACCAGGGTGCCGGAAGACTGAGGCAGACCCGGTGCGCTCAAGGACTGAGGTGAAGCTGGAGGGAAGTCAGAGCCTGACAGACTCAAATAGGTGGAGGGACGAGTCATTGACAAAGTCCGTGGTGACAGCAGAGCAACAACCAACCGAGGGATGATGAAACCTGGTGAAACCGTAAGGACAATTGACCCAGGTGGAGCCGAGGGGACAAGGTGTTTTAATCTAGATTAAAGACACATCTCTTTAGCCAAGCATTCACATAATCCATCTCATAACCTTGCACTCCAGTTATATCAGATCAAATGCACATGTCTATCTATTGCATAAAATGTTATGAACAGCAGCTATGCTAATAATTATTTTCCATTTGCTTGTCTGTTTCTTCCTCGGGATGGGCAACTAGAGGTTACACCAGCTCCAGTTTGGATCAAACATTTTAGATGACACCAACCCATGTGTGGACTTCAGATGATGCCAACTCTGAATCAACACAACTGCCAAATTTTCTATAATTGAAATCATTACGATCATAATTTGTAATAATTGCTTTAATGAGCTCATTGTTTTTGCATAAATTAATACATGATGTTAGCTAACTACATGATTTGTATTACTTGTATTATTTGTACATACTATATTTACTGTATTATTTGTAAACTGTACATTTCTGACATGTGGACATTACTTGGACACAGTCCCTCTGATTGAAACAATGTGTATTATGAAAATATCTATAAATAAATGTGAATTGAAATAGAATTGAACTGACAGACAGCACTTAGTCAATGGACTCATTTAAACTGCTTAACAAAGTGAATGACAGAGACAGAGAAACATCATGTAGTTATTTTGCTCTACTAAACCATGATTCAGCAGCTGATTGTGACACATTTATTAGTCTTAGTCTAGAGTAAAGGTATGTCCCTTTGAATTATAGAAGTGGAAAACTGATAAGATTCATTTGCTGTTATTATAATTTTTAATAGAAAACAAAAAGGAATGGCTTAATAGGATAGATTAAACATATTGCCAATCTAGACAATTACAGTAATGTAAATAAATGAATATGATTTGGTTAAAATTATTTGTAATAAAATAAATATTCAGGAATTGACTTGATTGGTAGTGTAGAACCTACTTTATGTTATTGCCTACCCAAGTATATAAACAATATATTAAATATTTTTTAATCATACCCTCATTGGGGGCTGAACACCCCTAATGAAATGCTAGAATCGCTCCTGCTTAAAGCTGTTTTAGAAGGAAATGATGTCATACAATGTCAGCTCATGCAGTATGATTCTCAGGCCCTGTCCCAAATGGCACACTTCATGTGCACTTTTGGTCTTGTGGACTTACAATGGCCACTGCGTGCGAGGGTCCGTTAAGACCGTAGGGTGTCCCATTCGTCATTTAAGCTTAAAGAAGGGTGCTTGTGAGCACCCCCTTTGCGGATGCTATGCGCCCTCGATGCGCACTTCAGCTGAGCCCGCAAGTTCTCGAGCTACGTAGAGGACTTCTACCCGGCAGTCAAAGTGGCATTACGTCGTGAAAGTGCGGACTCAGAGGAAGACCATGAGGGTTTAGGGTGCCATTTGGAACAGGGCCTCAGAAGAACAGATTTCCTCCACACAGGGGATCTCTCTCACAAGCACAGACACACACCTGTGAAAGGACATGAGAAAACAGGAAGAAAAGTCACCTTCATTCTTTATACTGCTGGGTAAAGCAGCAACACTCTTCCTCTTTCCCTTACGCCTTTGTTCTCTCCAATGCACCTACCCTCCTTTCACTTCTGTTAACCCCCATAACACACATTCCTCTTTTCATCCTCTCACATCCTTATATCTTTGAGACGGCATAAATGCGTCATGAAGCATGTTTGGGGGTGAGGATGGAGATGCATTGCCAATCTGCATGCATAATTCCCTGTTATATCAGCTGAGCAGATGGGCCAGATCCTGTCCCTGGTGATCTAAGCGTTGTGGGGTTTTTTTTTTTAAACACTCCTTCTCTTTTATCTGTTAATCATTTGTCATTCCACTTCTATTTGGAGAGGTTTTCTCTCGTTTTTTTTTTGTTTGTTTGTGTTTGTTTGTTTGTTTGTTTGTTTTTGTTTGTTTGTTTCTTGTTTTGTTTTTTGTTTTTTATTTTATTTTATTTTTTAATATAATTTTTAGTCAGCTGTTTGGTGGACATCTAGTGGAGGAAAATGAAACCAAGGCAGTAGACAGTCCAACATTCCCTTCTTCCTCTTTCTCGATGCCTCCTTCCGGTGTCTGTGTGCTGAATGTAGGTCTTTACGCGCCTACAGCCATCAGCAGCAATCAGTTCTGCCCCAGTTACTGAGGCGTCACATAAGCACACATTCACAACATACAGCATGTGCATGCAGAACAGCGATTCATGCACACTCATGAATACACACATACTATATATGCACACACACACGATTGTACCATCCAAAACATCTTCAAACCAAGTTTGTTTGGCTTTGCTACGTTACGCAGAATCTTTAAAAGTATTTAAAGCTTCATATGCAGAAATACAGCCCAAAACATTTTTGTTCTTGTGAAAATGCATTAATATTGATTTTGGGAGTATTCTTATGCATACAGTTGTGCTTATAAATTTACACATGCTTAAGTAATCTGTAATAAAATAAAATAAAATTCAAATAAAAAAAATTATTTAACTTCTGAAGATGCATTAGTGTTACAGACTCTTATTTTGATAATCTGTTCTGTTTTCTTTAGTTCCTGTTTCCATGCTCTGTCTAGTTTCCTCGATTTCTAAATATGTCCCTGTTTGTTTCTGTGATAATCATCAGCTGTATCTTTTTTGTTCCTGATTATCCCCTGCCTCCACCGCTAACACCGTGCAGCTCTTTGCCATCGACTTCGCTGGCATCGCTGGCTTTCTGATCACCAGCTCGGATACGGATCACAAGGATACGGATTCCCCGGCTTCACCTCAAGCCTCCAGGCCACTCTACCTTGGCTCTGCACTCCCTCAGCTCCACAGTGGTCCGTCGGCCCTTGGAGTCCTTCGGGCACCCTCGTCCCTCTGGCTCAGCCTTAGACAGTCGTCGCTCTGCCTTCACCAAGGACTTCCAGGTCTCTGGCTGCACCTCAACCCTCCACCCCTTTGACTCCACCGAGCTTCTCTTTTCCTCCGGCTCTGCTGTCGTCCTCAAACCCTCTGTCGTCACCCAATCTGTCGAGCCTCCATCTTCAGATTCTGGGCTGTGGATGTCGCCCTGGTCCATCGGTCTCTCTGCTCTGTGGGTTTCTCCATGCACCTTGGTTCAACTTTTATCAGTCGGTCTCCAGGTTCCGCCTGGACATTCAGCCAAAGCTCCACCCTGGCTCCTCCCCACCGTCGGCTCCACCGTGGTGTCTCTCTCCACTGACTCCTCCACATTCCTGTCCATCATCAGCTCTGTACCCTCCTATAAAGCCCCCTCCCTCCACACAGAAACTCTCAGTTACAGTGCGAGGACGTGCTTCAGGGAGGAGGAGTGCTGTTATGTTTATATTGATATTGTTTCCTTTAGTTCCTGTTTCCATGCTCTGTTTAGTTTCCTTGGTTTCTGATTATGTGGTAATATGTGGTTTGTTTCTGTGATTGTCATCAGCTGTATCTTGTTTAGTTCCTGATTATCCCCTGTATATATACTTTCTGTTTTGTTTAGTCATTTGTCAGTTATTGTTTATGTTTGTGGTTACGTTTCCAGTGTATTTCTGATTAAAGATTATTCTAGATCATTCACTTCGTCATGCGATTGTTACAGCCACATTACAGCATAATAAATAAGAATATTCCTCAAGACAAAATAATAATTTAATTTCTACATTTATAACCTTATGCAAGGTTAAGTGACATATTGTTCAAAGGCTGTTTTATTGACATCTTTCCACAGTTGAAACTGTTCAAAAATTAAGGTGATGTTGTTACAGTGTAATTAAACAAAGTACTATTATGCTATAAGTAATATTAATTAACTACAGGGTTAGGGTTTGGTTTAGGGCTAGATGCTTGTACTTAATCATAACTTACTGTTATTACTATAATAAGTACATAAGGCCAGCTAGTAAGACTCACTTCCCTGACCTTAAGAGACGCACTAGTGATTGACGCTAGAGGCTGTGGTCATGTCAAAAAAAAAAGAAAAAACCTTGAAATTCTGCTTGGAACGGTATGAGTAGAACCGGAGGAGTTACATAATATGTCATCTTAAAATAAACTGTAAGCAAACATTTACGTATCCTTGGTTCTTAATGTTTGTGTTGTCTTCTTCAGCATCAATGACTGTTTTGCAGCCTTTTGGGATGCATTGGGATCCCTCAAGTGTCCTTAAATAAAACTGTGTATAGCCACGTGGTAAAATACTAAATGTGCAGAGCATGCTGAGAACCCGAAAAAATGGCAGTAACTAATGCACAACAAAAGGTAAAGAACCAAGATTAAGTAAACTTTTAAATAAGATAGAGATGCACAGATACTACATTTCTCCACCGATTATTCAGAATCATATCTACCATAGTTCTGATGGTTTGATTTTCTTAAGGAAAAAAAATATATCTCCCAACTAATGCTGTAAACTATACAGGGAACCCTCTAATTTGGTATATTACTATAATATTAAAGGTTAAAATGAACAGAAAGCCCAAAGTATTATATTCAATTGTTATTTATTTTCAGGTAATAATTACAAATCAATAATTGAACTGAAATGTTTGTACAAACCCAGTTCCAAAAAAGTTGGGACACTGTACAAATTGTGAATAAAGCAGAATGAAATTATGTGGAAGTTTCAAATTTCAATATTTTATTCAGAATACAACATAGATGACATATCAAATGTTTAAACTGAGAAAATTTATAATTTTTAAGGGAAAAATAAGTTGATTTTAAATTTCATGGCATCAACACATCTCAAAAAGTTGGGGCAAGGCCATGTTTCCCACTGTGTGGCATCCCCTCTTCTTTTTATAACAGTCTGCAAACGTCTGGGGACTGAGGAGACAAGTTGCTCAAGTTTAGGAATAGGAATGTTGTCCCATTCTTGTCTAATACAGGCTTCTAGTTGCTCAACTGTCTTAGGTCTTCTTTGTCGCATCTTCCTCTTTATGATGCACCAAATGTTTTCTATGGGTGAAAGATCTGGACTGCAGGCTGGCCATTTCAGTACCCGGATCCTTCTTCTAAGCAGCCATGATGTTGTGATTGATGCAGTATGTGGTCTGGCATTGTCATGTTGGAAAATGCAAGGTCTTCCCTGAAAGAGACGACGTCTGGATGGGAGCATATGTTGTTCTAGAACTTGGATATACCTTTCAGCATTGATGGTGCCTTTCCAGATGTGTGAGCTGCCCATGCCACACGCACTCATGCAACCCCATACCATCAGAGATGCAGGCTTCTGAACTGAGCGCTGATAACAACTTGGGTTGTCCTTGTCCTCTTTAGTCCGGATGACATGGCGTCCCAGTTTTCCAAAAAGAACTTCAAATTTTGATTCGATCTGACCACAGAACAGTTTTCCACTTTGCCACAGTCCATTTTAAATGAGCCTTGGCCCAGAGAAAACGCCTGCGCTTCTGGATCATGTTTAGATATGGCTTCTTTTTTGACCTATAGCGTTTTAGCCGGCAACGGCGAATGGCACGGTGGATTGTGTTCACGACAATGTTTTCTGGAAGTATTCCTGAGCCCATGTTGTGATTTCCATTACAGTAGCATTCCTGTATGTGATGCAGTGCCGTCTAAGGGCCGAAGATCACGGGCATCCAGTATGGTTTTCCGGCCTTGACCCTTACGCACAGAGATTGTTCCAGATTCTCTGAATCTTTGGATGATATTATGCACTGTAGATGATGATAACTTCAAACTCTTTGCAATTTTTCTCTGAGAAACTCCTTTCTGATATTGCTCCACTATTTTTGGCCGCAGCATTGCGTTGCAAATCGGTCCTCCAGCTGTTCCTTATATGTACATTTAACTTTTCCGGCCTCTTATTGCTACCTGTCCCAACTTTTTTGGAATGTGTAGCTCTCATGAAATCCAAAATGAGCCAATATTTGGCATGACATTTCAAAATGTCTCACTTTCAACATTTGATATGTTATCTATATTCTATTGTGAAAAAATATATAAATTTATAAGATTTGTAAATTATTGCATTCCTTTTTTATTCACAATTTGTACAGTGTCCCAACTTTTTTGGAATCGGGTTTGTATACAACTCAGTTGCACATAAGCACTTGTCTTCATAGCAAATGTATTCAAACATACATGTATAATGAACAGTAAATAAGCTCTTCTGGTTTTATTTTTAATTTTTATTATAGCTATCTAATGAACTGTAAACAGTGAATAACTTTCCTAAAGTAAATGCAAGGTTAAGTGACATAAAGGCTGTTTTATTGACATCTTTCCACAGTTGAAACACTGATTGAGCAATTACATGAGACATGATACATTTAAGTAAGTTGTACTGTATCTTTCAACATACCTTTTGATGTTCATGCATGTTTTTTTTTTTCTTGCAATAGCTTGTATTAAAGTGGAATACTCTGCAGTCCCGCTTGAGGTGCAACAGCTATATTACATGTCATATTAAAGAGCATCAAAATGCCATTTCACATTGAATTTTGTGACCAAATTGACAGAATTTGAAAGCTGAGAATTTGTTTCTTATCATAAGTTACAATGCACAAAGCTCTGCAATTATTGTATGGGAGGTGCTCCACAAATATTGTGGTAGGAATAAAATGTGGACCTGGCAACCCTGGCTTGAACTACACGTGATTCATAGGGTCAAATAGAGCCTACTTAGCCTGACGTCATCATACTCAATTCTAGTCAGAATATGAGTCTGATACAGCTCCACTGGGCTGTGATTATTGGGGTGTGTTTCAACCTGAACCAGGAAAGAAAATGCCTCTGCACTCAATTGGATAGACCTACAACCAATCAGAGCAACGGAGTAAGTGACGCATGTTGAGCGACGCATAGTAGTGGGAAGTTCGGATCATTTTACAGACTTGGATCTTTGAATCTAGTTCAGCAAAAGGAACAAATCTTTTTTTTCAAGCAATTTCGTTAATTTCAGCAGAATATAATTAAAATGATTTGCAAAGGTATCATTATGTTATGACTTTACTTGTTGAGGCACATGACCATTGACTAATTGTTAAGTAATATGTCATTGTGGTTATGGGTTTTGAATTAATTTTGAATTAGTTAATAGTCCTGTGCCTCAACAAGTAAAGTCATAACATAATGATACCTTTGCAAATCATTAGCTAAAGATTAATTAAAGCAGACAACTGGAAGTTGAAATGTATGGCTTTGACCCATTGTGGCAATTAACACATTAACATTAATTTACATTATTAGTTAATATAAAATGTTATTAGGAATTAGTGCATTATGTCATATTTAATTCATAGTAATTCATATATTACTTAATCTATTAATCATATGTAATGTTCATTAGTTGCTTATGCAGTAATCATTAATAAATGGTTTAGTTCTTCATGAGTCATACATTAACTCATGATTATCTGTGCATTAGTTAAGCATGAATTAATGCATATTAGTGCATTACATATTGTAAAGTGTTACCAGTGAATGCATATACGAACAAATTCTCAGTTTAGGATTAGAACAAATTCAACTCAAGCGCTCTTTGGTGACGTGGATGATTACGTTACTGTTTATCATCTGTCCATCGTTGTATAAAGCCCACCATGACAATATGAGTGGTCCGAACAGCTTCTGTTTGGGTGTAGTTGCTCCACAATGGGTCAAGTCCAGACCGAACTTCCCGACCTCAAATGTTGTGGGCGGGGCTAAGTTCGGCTGGCATCCAGGCTAGAGCCGACTTTGACGTCGCTAAAAAAAAACTGTTACTACGTTATTGTCACGGTAACTTCAACAAGTCTAAAATCAACACCATATATACACTCACCTAAAGGATTATTAGGAAGACCTGTTCAATTTCTCATTAATGCAATTATCTAATCAACCAATCACATGGCAGTTGCTTCAATGCATTTAGGGGTGTGGTCCTGGTCAAGACAATCTCCTGAACTCTAAACTGAATGTCAGAATGGGAAAGAAAGGTGATTTAAGCAATTTTGAGCGTGGCATGGTTGTTGGTGCCAGACGGGCCGGTCTGAGTATTTCACAATCTGCTCAGTTACTGGGATTTTCACGCACAATCATTTCTAGGGTTTACAAAGAATGGTGTGAAAAGGGAAAAACATCCAGTATGCGGCAGTCCTGTGGGTGAAAATGCCTTGTTGATGCTAGAGGTCAGAGGAGAATGGGCTGACTGATTCAAGCTGATAGAAGAGCAACTTTGACTGAAATAACCACTCGTTACAACTGAGGTATGCAGCAAAGCATTTGTGAAGCCACAACACGCACAACCTTGAGGCGGATGGGCTACAACAGCAGAAGACCCCACCGGGTACCACTCATCTCCACTACAAATAGGAAAAAGTTTCTGGAAAAAGGAAAAATGTTTCTGACCATGTCCATCCCTTTATGACCACCATGTACCCATTCTCTGATGGCTACTTCCAGCAGGATAATGCACCATGTCACAAAGCTCGAATCATTTCAAATTGGTTTCTTGAACATGACAATGAGTTCACTGTACTAAAATGGCCCCCACAGTCACCAGATCTCAACCCAATAGAGCATCTTTGGGATGTGGTGGAACGGGAGCTTCGTGCCCTGGATGTGCATCCCACAAATCTCCATCAACTGCAAGATGCTATCCTATCAATATGGGCCAACATTTCTAAAGAATGCTTTCAGCACCTTGTTGAATCAATGCCACGTAGAATTAAGGCAGTTCTGAAGGCGAAAGGGGGTCAAACACAGTATTAGTATGGTGTTCCTAATAATCCTTTAGGTGAGTGTATTTCTTCACACACAAGAAGTTGCACGTTACACATATTTCTGCCCCCTTTTGATTGACAGGAAATAATCGTCCCTGATCATCGACTGTTTTGGCCGATGGCTAGTAGTGAAAATAATTGATTTTATCGGCCGGTAGACTACTGATTATTGGCAGATACATCGCTGCATTCCTAAAATAGGACAATATGTATCTTAGGAAATATGTTGGATACGTATCTATGCCAAATATTTATAAAGAGTTAGGCCTTTTCTCTCTCCATGCCCTGTGATTGCAGAGCTTTCCACCCTTTGATGATATTACCTTATCTTTACCCCCTCTGAGGGTCATCCAAGATGGAGAGAGTAAACCCCAGAGGTGAGTGATCAATGTAAGGATGGAAAGGGTGAGCCTCTGCAGTTTACCCCCTCGCTCAGCCTGGCTCTTAACTGCCTCCCATGGGAGAAATTAAAAGAGGATGGCAGGGTCTCCCTCCCTCCTCTCTCTCTCTCCCTCCCTCCCTCTCCTCCTCCCTCCCTCTCTCTCTCCTCTCTCCCCCCTCTCTCTCCTCTCTCTCCCTCCCTCCCTCTCTCTCTCTCTCTCTCTCTCTCTCTCTCTCTCTCTCACACACACACACACACACACACACACACACACACACACACACACACACACACACACACACACACACACTCATTACACAGAAATCAAGTGAACAACACATCTATATCTATCACATCATATGTATGTGCATCAATAACCAGCACACCCCCTCTGTTAAATAAATCATGGACAGGGATCCCCTCAGTGTGCATATAACACACCTGCTCATTTGCATGACATCCATATGTGCTTCTAATGAGGAAATAATTAACTAATCTTCATTCTTAGTGTGAAAAATGATAGATGTTTAAGAATCTTTGATATCTGTGTGACTATTTTATTGATACACATTAATGGATGTTGAATATAAAAAAAAGAATAAAAAAAAAAGAAACTCACAGTTCAGATTCACCATGACCTGTCTTACTACTGCCACCACATGTTCTCATGTTTTGTTTGAATTCCAGCATCCAATTTATCGTTTTTTTAATTATCCCGGTGGTTCTTATGTTTTAATTGGATCTAACAAAATGGGTTATGTTGGTATAGTATCTTTTGCAGAGTGTCTCAAAACTGACTCACTGAGGGGATATGTATTATGCTTCAGTGGTTACGTTTGTGTGGAAATTAGTCATGTTTAGAGATTTGTAGAGTTATTTTGGTTAAGTGATTATCATTGAAACTTTATACATAATTCTGTATAATTCTGCCACACATACATTGACTAATTTTGTATTGAAAATGATGTTATGGTGTCATTTGACTCCTCTGCAGAAAGCGGAGTGTAGGGATTATAGAGTGTTAATCCTACTTAGAAAAGCTATGACACAATGTTTGCATTATATAATGTTTCCTTAATCATATTCGAAATGCACCAAAGGCACTGGTTTTACAGGAGGTCCAGATGCTCTTATAATGCAGTTAACTTATAGTGAACAGTAATGCATAAAACCTACAGTACATTTTGAGCTGTGCGTGTGCATGCGTGCGTGCATGCGTGTGTGTGTGTGTATGTGTGTGTTTGTGTGTGTGTGTGTATTCTATGTGTATTCTGTGTATTCTGAAACTATGCCGACCCTTTATTTATTTATTTATTTATTTATTTTTTGTGTCAAATTTTATATCACAGCCACATTCCAAAATACTAAAATGACAAAGCGAAAAACAGATTTGTGATAACTTGATAAAAAAAAATAATAATAAAAAAATGAATATCTGATTGCAGTATTCAGACCCCTTAACTCAGTATTAATTGAAGTATACCTTTGGCAGCAATTACAAGTATTTGCGATTATGTGACAAGCTTTGCTCTCCTGGTTTTACGGATTTTCTGCCATTCTTCTCTGTAGATCCATTCAAGCTCTGTCAGGTTGGATGTGGACCATCGGTGGAAAGGCATTTTCAGGATTCCCCAAAGATGTTTAATGGGTTCAAGTCTGGGTTCCTGCCACTCTTGCATTGTCTTGGCTTTGTGCTTAGGATGATTGTCCTGTTGCAATGTGAACATTCGACCCAAACTCTTAGAAAAGAAAAAAAAAAGGTTATAGAACCCTTTTTTTTTTTTTTTTTTTTTTTTTGACTCAATTGCTCAGTTTGTCCAGGCCGCCAGCTATAAATTTGAAAAGTTATCACAAATCTGTTTTTTTGCTTTGTCATTATGAGATATGGAGTGTATATTGATGTGGAAAAAGTAATTTAAAGCATTTAAGCAGAAGCAAAAATACACTAATAAATACAGTGTATGTATATGCCTAATTGTGGTATATGATGTATTTTGTTTAGGTATATTAATTATAATGCTATATTAAAGTCCAATTAAGATGAAGACAATCATGGTTTAAAATTGAATAGTGAATAGTTCAAAAGTGAATATTTATGAAAAAAACAAGCAAACAGCAACAAAACAGCATGCTAGGCACAAACAATCACAAACAATGAACAATGTAAGGAGGAACTTGTATGTACAATGTTAATGAACTAAATGACGAACACCAAACCAAAAGTTCATGAAAATGAAACTAAACACCAGAGCAGTTTAGTGTTGTGGCAGGAGAGACCACAATCGCTCGTTCCCTCCATCAGGGGTTACAAAAGTAACCAATACGTATGTCTTAACTTTCCCTTTTAAGCCGTGTATTTCCTCGCACCACACGGGGAAAGACAGGACAGTACTTATAATGGGAATAGGCCATTTCAGCTGTTTCTTGACTTTATTTTCTTTTGTCAAAAGTATTAGCTGAGCAGATCAGGAGTCAGCGCTGGGAAAAGTTTTCTTTTTTTCGATCACCACCTTCTGGGAAAGCAGCTTCCACCAACTCTGGGTCTTCCTAGGGTACACTTTCCTGCAGCGTTTTCTACGCTGAGGCCGGGCTGTGGGCTCGGCCGATGGTGGAGCTGATGTAGCTGCCACAGGCAGACACCCTCAGCAACGGGCAGACAGCGCACGGGAGGCAAGGACTGCTGGTCCTCGACAGAGTCGACGAAGAGGCCACCTTGTGGGACTGGAACTTTGTCAGCGTCCCGCATCTCAGCAAGGTTAAGCCAGAGATGCAGGCATAAATGCACTGCAATCACACGCTCCACCTGTGGAACCTCAGTAGATCCCCTGGCTGCCCCACTGTAAAGGGTAGTGAGGCTGGAAGAGCTTGCAAAGCAGGACCTGGCAGTAAAAGGTGCCTTCCACGACTTCACCAATTCTTCATGCACTCCCAGGAAGTGGGACTGTAGTGGGGCTCAGCTGTGAGTCGTGAACGCAATTCATCCTTACCTTGATCCCTGAATGAGGAATGAACAGGGAGCAACTTAAGTGACTCTCTCTCTCTGACCAGAAAAGAGAGTCGCGACCGCAATGTTACCATGGTCAAGTTCTCGCAGTGAGGACATAAGCCATCCACAAACGCTGTCTCAGTGTAGCATCTTTTAAAAGACACTTTCCTCCAGTATTTTGCTCTTTTTGAGGAAAGCTTGCTCTGTTAGACTGGATCTATTGGATTTTCTCCATAGCGTAAAGGTTGAGAGGTCTATCTATCACTGTTTTACATGAGTTAGTTCATGGAGTAAATATATAGGCTATAATCTGTGTGTGTATCGTGTGCTTTCGGCCAGTCAGCGTACGTTTACATCACTGGTAGTAATGTGCTTCGTTAGACCCTACTCTGAAGTAGGAGCCAAAAGGCGCTCCTAGAACTAAAATAATTCGCTGTTCCTGCAGTGCGAATACGCCAAAAAAGCAGGTACTTCTGCCATTAGTTCTAGGAACTATGAAAAGGTTCTTCTGGTGCAAAAGCCCTCATGTTATTTGTTGTGTTTTTATTCACACTGAAAGAAAGAAAGAAAGAAAGAAAGAAAGAAAGAAAGAAAGAAAGAAAGAAAGAAAGAAAGAAAGAAAGAAAGAAAGAAAGAAAGAAAGAAAGAAAAAGAAAGAAAGAAAGAAAGAAAGAAAGAAAATATGTGATGCACAAGACACAAGTTTGTGGAGAATTTGGAGAGCAGAACTGATGAGAACTAGAACAAAAATGTGACAAAAAGGGGAGACTTTTTCTACCCTGTCCCATCCACTCAATCTCTGTCTCTTTCTCTCGTCCTCTTTCTCACTGTCCCCTGTTCTCCAGACTTTGAATGCATCTCCTCCTCCTAATGAGCAAAGGCTGAGGGCCAATAGCCCTCTCCATGTTCAATGAACTCTAAAATAAGTTGAATTTGAATACGATCCTCAATCTCTCTCTCTCTCTCTCTCTCTCTCTCTCTCTCTCTCTCTCTCTCTCTCTCTCTCTCTCTCTCTCTCTCTCTCTTTGAGTGCATGCTGGGAGTGAGTGTGGAAGGAGCGAAAGTTTTTCAGTGAGATTTCTTTACTTTTCTTTCTCATATATATATATATATATATATATATATATATATATATATATATATATATATATATATATATATATATATATATATATATATATATATATATAATTATTTTAGTTAGTTATAGAGTATTTGGTTTAGTTAAGGTTTTTCCTGACTTTGGTCAGTGAGTGGGATAATGGGGTCAGAAGCGGGGGATTCTCACAGTTAACACTCAAACATGGTTGTAAATGCATGGCCGAGACCGTGGTGTTGGTGGAAGATTGTTTGATAGCCATGAGCATGGCGATTGGTGGTGCTAATATTAGATCTGCCTCCCGTATGAACAAAGCCATTGTGTTCTTTCTCAGTGAATGGCAAATGGTAGACGACTTGGTTGAAACTGGGTTGGTAATCAAAAACATTTTTGTGCCTGTATTGCCTTTGTCAAGCCCAGCCACGAAAGTTATTTTATCAAACGTACCGCCATTCGTTACAAATGAAAAACTAGAACAAATACTCCAGAGGTATGGTAAAATAGTGAGTTCTATTAAAAAATGATTCCTCTTGGATGTAAAAATCCCGAGATTAAACACGTGATGTCTTTTCATCATCAGGCTTTTATGATTCTAAATACTCTGATTGAGCCGTTAAATCTGTCAGCAAAACTAAGCATCGATGGCAAAGATTACACAGTTTTTATTAGTTCAGAGTCAATGAGATGCTTTGTTTGTGGTGATTATGGACACATCAGGCAAACTTGCCCAAGGCGAGACAGGCCGGAGGGCCTTTTTGCGGCTCCAGCTGCAGATACGGAGAACAGCGAGAGGGCGGCCGGCGTAGATATTGCTGCGACTGCTGTGGTGTCAGACCACCAGCCGAATGGAGCACTTTCGGCGTCAGGTGACTTGCCCGTAGGGAGACCGGTGTTGGAGGCCTCTGGAGGTGGCCTGGCCGGGGCTGCTGAGGAGGCGGCCTGCCTGAGTCATATCCATACTGTAGCACAGGCAGAGACGAGCCAGGGTCAGGTGTGCTTGCAGTCCGTGTCTGAAACGGAATTGATTTTTGATGCAAAACGAACGTAGCCTGTGGATTTAATGGATGACTCTGACATTGAACACGAAGATACAGAGATAATGGGGAATGAGTGGTATGGTGGATTCAGAGCTTGTCTCTGGAGGTAAGACCAAACTTTACTCTGTTCAGCAGATTAATAATTTCCTCGATACGACTAAGGGACATCAATTGAGTTACAACCCGATTCCAAAAAAGTTGGGACACTGTACAAATTGTGAATAAAAAAGGAATGCAATAATTTACAAATCTCATAAACTTATATTTTATTCACAATAGAATATAGATAACATATCAAATGTTAAAAGTGAGACATTTTGAAATGTCATACCAAATATTGGCTCATTTTGTATTTCATGAGCTACACATTCCAAAAAAGTTGGGACAGGTAGCAATAAGAGGCCGGAAAAGTTAAATGTACATATAAGGAACAGCTGGAGGACCAATTTGCAACTTATTAGGTCGATTGGCAACATGATTGGGTATAAAAAGAGCCTCTCAGAGTGGCAGTGTCTCTCAGAAGTCAAGATGGGCAGAGGATCACCAATTCCCCCAATGCTGCGGCCAAAAATACTGGAGAAATATCAGAAAGGAGTTTCTCAGAGAAAAATTGCAAAGAGTTTGAAGTTATCATCATCTACAGTGCATAATATCATCCAAAGATTCAGAGAATCTGGAACAATCTCTGTGCGTAAGGGTCAAGGCCGCAAAGCCATACTGGATGCCCGTGATCTTCAGGCCCTTAGACGGCACTGCATCACATACAGGAATGCTACTGTAATGAAAATCACAACATGGGCTCAGGAATACTTCCAGAAAACATTGTCGGTGAACACAATCCACCGTGCCATTCGCCGTTGCCAGCTAAAACTCTATAGGTCAAAAAAGAAGCCATATCTAAACATGATCCAGAAGCACAGGCGTTTTCTCTGGGCCAAGGCTCATTTAAAATGGACTGTGGCAAAGTGGAAAACTGTTCTGTGGTCAGACCAATCAAAATTTGAAGTTCTTTTTGGAAAACTGGGACGCCATGTCATCCGGACTAAAGAGGACAAGGACAACCCAAGTTGTTATCAGCGCTCAGTTCGGAAGCCTGTGTAAAGAATATCTAGCCCCAGGGAAAAAGGTGCGGGATTTATGCATGCGTTTAATCGTGTTACGATCAAACATGCACAGATCCGCACAGAGGGGAATTTTGATATTAACAATTGATTAAAACGGATTAAAACAATTATTAATATCTAGGGCTTAATTCAACTTTTAGAAATTTCTTTGATTCTAGAATTAAAGTACAAAGGACGGATACTTGTCCACCAAATATCTACCTTTTTAATAACTCTTAACCAACGTTTCTCTGGCCAGGAGAAATATCTTTCTTTTAATTTGTAACAGGGTCAGTTCACCGTAAAAGTGACCTATGTATGAGCAAACCAAGCGCAATCACGTGTGAATATATATATTTTAATAAAATCAACAAACAATAAACAAACATACACAAATTAACTGAAAGCAGGAAGGAGAGAGAGAGCGAGAGAGAGAGAGAGAGAGAGAGGGAGTGAGAGAGAGAGAAACAACGGTAATACTATCAACACAAACGATAGAACCAGCAAGCACCAGCAAGAAATCAGTCCAGCTTATTGGTATAAGCTCAAAACTTTATAACGACAGCTTAAGGGATACTTGCATATGTTTCCTTGGTGATGAGCTCGTGTGTTTAGGGGAATTCCGCGATCCGGTCCGTGTTTCAATCTTGCCGGGTGGTTCCTTGGAGTCCGCGGGAAATTCAACTTTGGTTCCTTTGTGTGATGAGATCCGTTGAAGGATGGCGAAGAGAGAGAAGAAGCCGGAGAGAGAGACAAGAGAAGAAGCCGGAGAGAGAGACAAGAGAGAAGGACAAGAAAGAAAAACAAGAGAGAGAACAAGAGAGGAACAAGAGAGAGAGCAAGCCGCCTGTGGCCCAATTTTAAAGGGCCGCGACGGGGCACGTCTCTTTGGTCGGAACAGCCAATCAGAGCGAAGGAACTCAGAAGCGGGAAATCTCCCTTTGTCTTGGGTCTCGCCTCATTAACGTTTTATGACTCTCACAGATGGGCAGACTTGGGGTTTTGGCATGAAAGAAAGAGTCGGGTGCATCATAGCACCCCACAACCCGCCTAGCTGGCCTACAAATTGCGAGACAAAGATTTCGAGACCAAACATGGGGGTTTTAACCCAAGAGTTACACGAATGGCGAGAATTGACGCCATCTTTCCTTAAGCATTCGCTGGCTACAAGTTTCTAACCTATCAAACACATCTAAAATGGTTATAACAAAAAGCATGCGTATATACAGGGAACAGCACACCTAAAATGAAGAATAACTAAGTTAAAAGTCATATAATTTGTTCGGATGTCCCTTGGTATGTGTGAGGTGGGGGGTGGTTTGATAATGAGTTGCCTGCGGGCTACAGAGGCCTGGCTTGTGTCCTTTTAGCACCATTAACCTGTCGGTCTGTAGACTTCACGGCGCCGGTCTTGTTTGAGTCATTATAACTAATCAAAGTATTGGTCCGTTGATCATTTATGAGCGCCGTCCATACGCTATACCTGCATCTCTGATGGTATGGGGTTCCATGAGTGCGTGTGGCATGGGCAGCTCACACATCTGGAAAGGCACCATCAATGCTGAAAGGTATATCCAAGTTCTAGAACAACATATGCTCCCATCCAGACGTCGTCTCTTTCAGGGAAGACCTTGCATTTTCCAACATGACAATGCCAGACCACATACTGCATCAATTACAACATCATGGCTGAGTTGAAGAAGGATCCGGGTACTGAAATGGCCAGCCTGCAGTCCAGATCTTTCACCCATAGAAAACATTTGGCACATCATAAAGAGGAAGATGTGACAAAGAAGACCTAAGACAGTTGAGCAACTAGAAGCCTGTATTAGACAAGAATGGGACAACATTCCTATTCCTAAACTTGAGCAACTTGTCTCCTCAGTCCCCAGACGTTTGCAGACTGTTATAAAAAGAAGAGGGGATGCCACACAGTGGGAAACATGGCCTTGTCCCAACTTTTTTGAGATGTGTTGATGCCATGAAATTTAAAATCAACTTTTTTTTCCCTTAAAATGATACATTTTCTTGGGTGTCGTGATGCTGTGAAAAAGTCTTTTTGATTATATAATGATGAAGAGTGCTGGTGTGCTTTTTCTACAGGAAACGCACACAGATGAGAACAATAAGATACAGTGCTTGAGTGAATGGAAGGGCCAGGTTATATTGAGTCATGGCTCTAATGTCAGTGCAGGGGTGGCTACACTGCTGACACCTGAATATAAAGAGCAACTTGTCAGTGTTGTTGAAGTGATTTCTGGTCATTTGCTGAGAGTTGATATAACTGTTAAGGGTAATCATTTTTCTTTTTTCAATGTGTATGCACCCAATGTTGGGTTAGATCGTGTTGTTTATTTTTTGTTTTGTTTTTTACTTAAAATTGCTCTAAGTGATGTTTCTTATGATAGGACCATTGTTCTGGCCAGGGATTTTAACTGTACTTTAAGTTGTACTTTGGACAGGAATCATGAAGAGCCCTATAGTCAATCTGCGGATGTGCTTAGGTCTTTAGTTGTTTACCACAATCTTGTAGATGTTTGGAGAGAATCATTTCCTCAGGTCAGACAATATACCTGGGTGAAAATAAACTCCAGTATAGTATCTGGGGCTAGGCTGGCCAGAATATATGTACAAAAAAGCAAAAGAGGTAATTTCTATAATAGCTGTATATGTCCTACTGCTTTGTCTGATCACCATTTTCTATCTATTGATGTCACTACTGCAGAGAGCACATTCAATAATTCTTTTTGGAAATGTAATAATAGATTATTATTAGATCACAATTTTGTGCACTCTTTCACTCATTTCTGGGAGATCTGGAGAGAGGAGAAAACACAGTATAAGTCCTTATACCAGTGGTGGGACATCGGCAAAACTCTGCTTACAATAAAAGTTTTTTTGGACAAAAAGATGGCACAGCTTGAACAGGAAATACTTTTACTTGATATTGAAGAGGATGTTGTCGATACCACTGAGTCCTTGAAATGCAATACATTTATTTTGCGTAATCTACTGGAGGAAAGAGCCCAGGAAATAGCATGGATGCTCCTACAACCTTCTTTTTTGACCTGGAGAAGAAGATTTTAGGCTGTTTGAGGCTGCCAGAGAGGAGGAAAGTTGCTGATGGTCATGGGATTATTTCTTACACACTGTCTTTTTATGAGGATCGTTACAGAGCTTAAACTTGTGATGAGGAGATGGCGGAACTTCTATTTCAGGATTTACTTCAGCTTTCGGAAGGGGAGAAATCTAAGCATGACAAACTATTAACTTTTGATGAACTATCTGTTGCTGTTAAAGAACTGTCTTCTGGCAAAGCTCCGGGATTGGATGGACTTAATGCAGAATTTTATAAACATTTATGGCCAGTCATTAGAAAGGATTTGTTCTCTGTTTTAAAAGAGGTAGACTTCCACTGAGTCTAAGAGCTGTGGTCACCCTATTACCTAAAAAGGGTGATCTTGAAGACATTAGATGTTGGCGTCCGGTCGGAGTTACTCGGAGTTCACTATAAGATATGTTCAAAATCATTAACTAACAGAGTGAAACTCTACATTTCCTCAGTGATTCATCCAGATCAGTCATACTATATTCCAGGAAGGATTATTTTTAATAACCATTTCTTGATTTCTTTTTCTAGGGTACATCATTTTAACATTGGTTTTGTTTCTTTGGATCTGGAGAGAGCCTTTTGCTTCGGGTTGATCATGGTTTCCTGGTTAAGTCAGGGGTGTGGTCTCTCAGGAATCCTATATACCATTGCAACTGAAGCACTTTTGGTCACACTGAGAAACAAGCTGGGTGGCATATCAACAGTGTGTCCGTCGACCTCAGAACTGATAACTGCTAGGCTTAGTGCCTATGCTGATGATGTCACTGTTTTTATTAGATCTGCTCGGGATGTCATGAATTTGAGAGAATCTTTTCGGAGATTTATCAGAAAGCATCCTCATCTCGAATCAATTGGCAAAAGTGTGCTTCCTTTCTACTGGGTGAATGAGAGAATGTAGGCCCTCCAGTACTTCCTCAGAACTGTTCATGGAGTCTAGAGGGGTTCAAAGTGCTGGGTGTTTTCCTTGAGACTGACCAGTATATTCAGAAAAACTGGGATGGTATTTTTGAAAAAGTTTCTGGACGTTTCTGCACATTTCTTAGACCATGTCCATCATGAGGATAAACTCAAAGGAAGTTGTCAATAAGTGAGCATACTTTTGGATGGTCCATTGCTGCCACATATTTTTCTGTGCTGTTTTGCACCCATCTGTATTTCTCTCTAATGTTGTACAGCTTACTGGTTTGTGGATGTATGTTAGTATGTTCTGTCCTTTTTAAGAACACAGTAATTTGGCTGTGATCTGACAGAGGTGTTAGTGGTTTGACCGTGAATGCTCTGAAAGAGAATAGATCTAAATCTGTGATCATGTAGTCAACTGTTGAGCAACCATGAAATGAACTGTGTATCTCCCCAGAGAATCCACTTCTCATCCTGCCATTGACAATGTACAGACAGAAGCTTCAACAGAGCTCAAGTAGAAGTTTCCCGTTCTTATTTACTTGGGCATCAGAATTATATCTTGGGAAATGTACAATGTTTTGTGGGAAGTTCTGTCCAAAAATATAGTTATTCCCATTATCTGTAGTGTAGTCAGGAAGGGATCCCGTTCTGGCATTTAGATCCCCACAGATTAACACACTTCCCTGGGCCCGGAAGTGGTTCATTTGACTGTGGAGGGTCTCAAAGATGTCCTCATTATAGTATGGAGATTCAGAGGGAGGAATATAGAGTGCACATAAGAATACATCTTTTGTTGTTTGGATAAGGTTCTTGTTGATTTTGAGCCAGATGTGTGATTGTTCTTTTTTAGCTGTTTGGATGTATTCATCAATTTCTTGTTTGTGCCAGATTATAATGCCCCCTGAATCTCTCCCACGTGTGATTCTTTCATGCTTTCTAGAGGATAGAAATGTTTCACAGTATCCTGAGGGACAAAGAGGGACTTTGTCAGTTCTGCACCAAGTTTCCTGTTGTATAATTATATCCATGTTTGATATGTTTTTTTGTGTTTTTTTTTATCTAAAGTTTGGGTTTTGTAACCAAAACTGTATGAATTAATACCCTGTATGTTCCACATTGTAATAATTAATGATCTCATTTTGTCAACAAGTTCTACAATCTTAATAGTGCTCTAGAGTAATACAAACCTAAGTCTAACATAGTATCAAAATATACATGTGTGAAGTGTTTTTTTTTACCTTAATCTTCTTAATCTCTGCTAGGTTGGTGTGGCTCGGTCCGGTGGGGGTGAAGATGTGGACCAGGCCGCTGTTCTGCTGAGATGCTGTTGTTCCTCACTGGAGATGCTCTGGGTCTTCTGGGGTAGTGGTGCCTGGCGAAAGGGTCCTATCTCTCTCTTTAGAAACTGTTCTTAAGACTTCCATTCTGGACGACTGGGAAGGTTTTTGGTACCTATTGCTCTAATTAAAGCACTCATTAGAGACTTAAAATCTCCCATTTCTCTATGAATCCTTGATGAGTAACCTTGGCCACTGAGTGCTTTAAATAGCTAAGGAAGATGTCATCTACTCAAACCACTGGAAAATCTGTTTGTGTCAGCGTGTGTCTGTGTGCAGAGCACCTGGTTTTAATGATAAGGAGAAATCTGTCCTCTCTTGTCTTATTGTAACCTTCACATGAAGTCATTCAAGTTTGGTCAGCCTTATGTAAATGATGAAAAGAAAGCACCTTCTGGTGCTGCCTAGCTCTAAGTAAAGTGACTCCCAGATTAATGGGAAGGGCAAAGTTTTTGTCTGGTTACTTTATGTGTGTCAGGTCTGAGATTTGAGTTTTGACTAGGAGAAGAGTTACAATAATAAGTGTAAATATATTGAGAGTCTTTTGAGATACAAGAGTTCACTGAACTGAGTTGAAAACAACTGTAACATACTGTAACTTAAACAAAAAATCTAATTCGAAAACACTTTGATTTCTGACATCAAAAACAGAAACTATTATTGCTAAAAACCAAGATAATTAATGATGAGAGTAAAATGTGGTAAAGTCAGTCAAGCCTGTGTGTAGCACCTGCTGCTGTATATATCCTTCTGAAAGATCATAATATTAGAAAAAAGAGTGGCTGGTTTATTTTTAACTATCATTTCAGTCTGACCTTAAGAGTTTGAGTGGCACATTTCAGTGGTTTGTGCACCTGTCACAATAATGCAGGTTTTGCACAGAGGCTGTTTGGACAGCCTGTTATATTTTGAGGCTTAGGGAGAGGGTGGGAAATTAAAAGTTAAACTAATGCTCAGAAAAACTAACTAAAACTAAATAATGATGATAATAATAATAATAATAATAATAATAATAATACAAACCCGATTCCAAAAAAGTTGGGACTGTGAATAAAAAAGGAATGCAATAATTTACAAATCTCATAAACTTATATTTTATTCACAATAGAATATAGATAACATAACAAATGTTAAAAGTGAGACATTATGAAATGTCATACCAAATACTGGCTCATTTTAGATTTCGTGAGAGCTACACATTCCAAAAAAGTTGGGACAGGTAGCAATAACAGGCCGGAAAAGTTAAATGTACATATAAGGAACAGCTGGAGGACCAATTTGCAACTTATCAGGTCAATTGGCAACATGATTGGGTATAAAAAGAGCCTCTCAGAGTGGCAGTGTCTCTCAGAAGTCAAGATGGACAGAGGATCACCAATTCCCCCAATGCTGCGGCCAAAAATAGTGGAGCAATATCAGAAAGGAGTTTCTCAGAGAAAAATTGCAAAGAGTTTGAAGTTATCATCATCTACAGTGCATAATATCATCCAAAGATTCAGAGAATCTGGAACAATCTCTGTGCGTAAGGGTCAAGGCCGGAAAACCATACTGGATGCCTGTGATCTTCAGGCCCTTAGACGGCACTGCATCACATACAGGAATGCTACTGTAATGGAAATCACAACATGGGCTCAGGAATACTTCCAGAAAACATGGTCAGTGAACACAATCCACGTGCCATTCGCCGTTGCCGGCTAAAACTCTATAGGTAAAAAAAGAAGCCATATCTAAACATGATCCAGAAGCACAGGCGTTTTCTCTGGGCCAAGGCTCATTTAAAATGGACTGTGGCAAAGTGGAAAACTGTTCTGTGGTCAGACAAATCAAAATTTGAAGCTCTTTTTGGAAAACTGGGACGCCATGTCATCCGGACTAAAGAGGACAAGGACAACCCAAGTTGTTATCAGCGCTCAGTTCAGAAGCCTGCATCTCTGATGGTATGGGGTTGCATGAGTGCGTGTGGCATGGGCAGCTTACACATCTGGAAAGGCACCATCAATGCTGAAAGGTATATCCAAGTTCCAGAACAACATATGCTCCCATCCAGACGTCCTCTCTTTCAGGGAAGACCTTGCATTTTCCAACATGACAATGCCAGACCACATACTGCATCAATTACAACATCATGGCTGCGTAGAAGAAGGATCCGGGTACTGAAATGGCCAGCCTGCAGTCCAGATCTTTCACCCATAGAAAACATTTGGAGCATCATAAAGAGGAAGATGTGACAAAGAAGACCTAAGACAGTTGGGCAACTAGAAGCCTGAATTAGACAAGAATGGGACAACATTCCTATTCCTAAACTTGAGCAACTTGTCTCCTCAGTCCCCAGACATTTGCAGACTGTTATAAAAAGAAGAGGGGATGCCACACAGTGGGAAACATGGCCTTGTCCCAACTCAAATTCAACTGTTCAAGAAGGAAATGGCCTGTGGGAAGAAACTGTTCCTGTGCCTAGATGTTCTAGTGGCCAGTGATCGGAGTCGCCGTCCTGACGGTAACAGTTCAAACAGGAAGTGTCCAGGGTGAGCGGAGCGGCGGGCGGAAAGAAATAAAGAAATAAATAAACTAATATAAATAAAATAATAATAATAATAATAATAATAATAATAATAATAATAATAATAAAGAAATAATAAAGAAAAATAATAAAGAAATAAACAAACAAACACATAAACAAATTAATTAATTAAATAACATGACATAACTTGCACTTGATTTTGCAGCCATAGCCTTGAGGGTAGCTCTCTGACATACAGTATGTAAGGGATAATATAACACAAGACCCCTCCGCAGATTTATTCTGCGATAACAACCAGCTGGGTGTACATTATCCTGCTTATTACATGGCTACTTGTCTCACGTAAATTAGACACAAAATATTGTCTTGAGTTTAAATATTTTATTAGCTCTTACGCAAAGCTTCTGTGAAGACAAACAGTTCCAAACTACTTTAAGCCTTTATCTATTGCCGAAAAGATTTGTTTTTTGCCACATATGTTGAAATTAATGCTAAAAGGGATAGTTCACCCAAAAATTAGACCATGATTTACTCACCCTCAAGTCATCCTATAGGTGTATATGACATTCTTCCAGACTAATACAATCGCAGTTATATTAAAAAGTCTGGCTAATCCAAGCTTTATAATAGCAGTAATTGTTGCTCTGTTTTTGAAGTCCATAAAAAAAAATGCATCTGTCCGTCAAATAACACTCTCCACACGGCTCGGGGGTGTTAATAAAGGCCTTCTGAAGCGAACTGATGCGTTTGTGTAAGAAAAATATCCATATTTAAAACTTTATAAAGTAAAGTTCTGGCCAATCGCCTTCCGTGGAAAAAGTGTTGAAAGTGCCTTCTCGCAATTCAAAATGCTTACGCAACATCTGACGATCGTAACTGGTAGAGTAAGCCTTATGAACTGCAGAGGCACTTTCAACACTTTTCCCATAAATTGAATACGGAAGGCGATCGGCCGAAACTTTACTTTATAAAGTTTTAAATATGGATATTTTTCTTACACAAACTCATCGCTTCACTTCAGAAGGCCTTTATTAACCCCCCAGAGCCGTGTGGAGCACGTTATTTGACGGACAGATGCATTTTTATGGACTTCAAAAACAGAGCTACAACTACTGCCAATATAAAGCTTGGAAGAGCCAGGACTTTTTAAATACAACTCCGATTTTATATTTTTTGTCTGAAAGAAGAATGTCATGTACACCTAGGATGACTTGAGGGTGAGTAAACCATGGGCTAATTTTCATTTTTGGGTGAACTCCTGAAGTCTTCCATTGTAACCCGTGGTGGTTAAGTGTTTTTCAGTCACAAGATGGCACCAGACAGTCAGCGACAGCGGAGTGAAACGTAAAGCATATAAGTAGTACCGGTCAAGATAACTCGTAGTACCCGGATGAGCGGTGTGTTATTCACTTTGGCGGTTGTTATATGGGAATAACATACTGCTGGAATGCACGATTGACCAATCAGAATCAAGTTCCACAGAGCCGTGTGATAAGGCACAATAATGCTTTGGGTGAATTGGGTTCATGTCCTGACTTGAGGTACTTTCCTTATCCTGTTCCCATTGCTTCCTATCTGCTCTCACTCAAATAAAAGCTAAAGGCAAAATATATCAAATAAATACATTTTCCATTTAACTGCTAGTTTAATCAAAATCCACTCAAATCCACTCGATAAGACCAGGGTTTAGGGTTCAGTGTCACAATCAAGTAAACTGTATACGTACTGTTAAAATCTCATGACCTCTCCAGCTGCTTGGTGTCTCAGTATTGCACCAGGGCAGACTGCCCTACATGCTGAAAGCATTTTCCCTATACACTCCATATCATTCTTCAGAAAATGGGGAACTTTTCCATAGAACACTGCACGGGTCTTTAAAAGCAAGAGGAAAACCTTTTAAATTGCAACTGCTGCCTCACACACACACACATGCTTTTTTAATGCAAGTTACCTCAAATAATTTTCATTAATAAATCATTAACAAACATTACATAATGCTTAACATAAGATTATTAGTTAATATAGATTCACAGCTAGAAATATAAGATAATGTGCTTGTTTAACGAGTTTGTTTGCCCATATAATCTTAAGATATTTAGGTTAAGCTTATTTGGCTTGCTGTCTTACTGATGAGGGGCTCGATGAAGCAGCTTCAACTCAAGCTGTGATATACCCCCACAGTGACTAAATGATTATGTAGGGCAAGGTACCTAAGATAAAGGTGTTTGGGGAGGTGGTGGGATGCTGGAACATCTGAGACCGAGGAGAGGTAAGCAGCTGTTTATATACTCTGGCTGTTGGCTGTTGATTGGAAGATTAGATGGGCTCGCTCCTCCCTAAATTATGTTTAGAACTTCACTTAAGTTTACTAATGAACTTAAACATTACGTAATGATTAGCAGATCATTATTTAGGGTAAATTGAAATGCTTACAAATGTCATTTAACTTTTAATTCATATGATCAAGCAGAAATATACATACATAGATACATAAAACGCATTACCATTCTGATACATCGACTTGTAGACCCTGTATGTTAAACATTATTTGTACATTTTTATAAATGTTTGCTAATCATTTAGTACCTTTATGTGCACACTTTTAGCTGTAACAATGTCTGTGTAAAAGGTGGTTAGTTAAGTTTAGCTAAATGCTTGCCAAAGACATAACGGCAACACAATTGTAATATGGGTGCAAAACATCATACATCATACATCAACAGGAGAAAACAAATACATTTTTCAAGAAAATACTTTGTACGTTGTATGTAATGTTTAATAAGTTCATACATTAACAAGCACATTATCTCATATGTCTAGCTATGTGAATCAATATTAACTAATTATTCATTAATCATTATATAATGTTTGTTAATGATTTGTTAATGAAAGCTACTATAAAGTGGACTATTATAAACCTTAGCTCAAAAAAATAAAATAAATAAATAAATAAATATTGACTAGGTTCGAGATTAATTTATCTCTAGTGTGGATATTAGTGTGTTTTCCAAATAGTGACCCCACATACTGTCTGACTACAAGCCAGACTGGTTTCAAGATGTTCCATGTGGACATGGAAATAAATGGATGGATAGATATCAAAGCATTCTGACTAACCAAATCCATCTTATTCTCATCATAATGTCACCATGATGGTAGTTTTAGGATCTTATTGATGAGTCACACATCTTATCCACACTGTTCATGAGTCACAGTTTACTCTGATGTGTCATATCCATTGCATATCCATCTGGCTGCCCTGAAAGTAAAACTTTCTGTTGTGTGGAGATGTGTTTCATTCTATGATATCTTTGTTTTATATATATATATATATAAAGATGCTCTATTGGGTTGAGATCTGGTGACTGTGGGGGCCATTTTAGTACAGTGAACTCATTGTCATGTTCAAGAAACCAATTTGTAATGATTCGAGCTTTGTGACATGGTGCATTATCCTGCTGGAAGTAGCCATCAGAGAATGGGTACATGGTGGTCATAAAGGGATGGACATGGTCAGAAACAATGCTCAGGTAGGCTGTGGCTTTTAAACGATGCCCAATTGGCACTAAGGGGCCTAAAGTGTGCCAAGAAAACATCCCCCACACCATTACACCACCACCACCAGCCTGCACAGTGGTAACAAGGCATGATGGATCCATGTTCTCATTCTGTTTACGCCAAATTCTGACTCTACCATCTGAATGTCTCAACAGAAATCGAGACTCATCAGACCAGGCAACATTTTTCCAGTCTTCAACTGTCCAATTTTGGTGAGCTTGTGCAAATTGTAGCCTCTTTTTCCTATTTGTAGTGGAGATGAGTGGTACCCGGTGGGGTCTTCTGCTGTTGTAGCCCATCCGCCTCAAGGTTGTGCGTGTTGTGGCTTCACAAATGCTTTGCTGCATACCTCAGTTGTAACGAGTGGTTATTTCAGTCAAAGTTGCTCTTCTATCAGCTTGAATCAGTTGGTCCATTCTCCTCTGACCTCTAGCATCAACAAGGCATTTTCGCCCACAGGACTGCCGCATACTGGATGTTTTTCCCTTTTCGCACCATTCTTTGTAAACCCTAGAAATGGTTGTGCGTAAAAATCCCAGTAACTGAGCAGATTGTGAAATACTCAGACCGGCCCGTCTGGCACCAACAACCATGCCACGCTCAAAATTGCTTAAATCACCTTTCTTTCCCATTCTGACATTCAGTTTGGAGTTCAGGAGATTGTCTTGACCAGGACCACACCCCTAAATGCATTGAAGCAACTGCCATGTGATTGGTTGATTAGATAATTGCATTAATGAGAAATTGAACAGGTGTTCCTAATAATCCTTTAGGTGAGTGTATATATATATATATATATATATATATATATATATATATATATATATATATATATATATATATATATATATATATATATATATATATATATATATGGATCCTGCAGGTCTCTGTTTCTGAAGACTCAGCAATGGTGTAAAGTTACTTACATGTTTTAACTGCAGTCAGCCTGTCACTTAGACAGCTTTATGATGTTTTGGCTTTACGAAGTTGCAAACATTCATCTTCCTGTTGATTTGTTTTCTGGCTTGGTCATGTAATCAGATAAAGATAGGGGACATCCACACTGGATCCAGGTTTGCTTAATTTGTGGTCAGAGTGTTTTGCTCTCTAACTATTCTGTGTGGTCAGAAATCGTTTTGGTGTACTTCAGTACTGACGCACACACAAAACCACACATATTTTCTCTTTTTACTCATGAGGAATGTGACAAATCAGAGACAGACTCATATGAACGGGCGACCATTGACACAGGAAGAAGGGTTGAGGCCAAACAGTTCTTCACTGAATCCAGATTTCCTCTCAACTTTAACCTGTCTCCGTGGCCGTGACATGGGGCACAATGAGTTCATGGACGGCCTTTCACCTTTGGAAGAACAGTAGCGGTTGCCACCAGCTTGGGGGAAGTGTATGTGGTCCACACACACAAGATGGCGACTTCCATAACAGGAAGAATAGACAAAAGTGGCAGGAACTCAGGGACAACCAGACTTGGGAGCGCAATGGCCATGTTAAGTGAGTTCAAAGCAGGACGGAACTCATCCAGCGGAAATTGAGTAATATAGTCCCCCTGGAAAAAATAGCCCTCCCATGACATGACTTGGTTCTGATGTGGTACGCATGGTGGCTGGAGACTCTGGCGTGGCGGCCATGACGGCTGTAGACTCTGGCGTGGCGGCCATGACGGCTGTAGACTCTGGCGTGGCGGCCATGCCGGCTGGAGTCTCTGGTGTGGCGGCCATGACGGCTGGAGACTCTGGTGTGGCGGCCATGACGTGACGAGGCTTGGCGGCTATGACGTTACATGAACAGGCTCTGGCTTGGCAGGCATGACATGAACAGGATCTGGTGTGGCATGCACTGCAGGATTACAGGGCCAATCTTCCACAATTCCAACAGTAAATGAGGAACCACTAAGCAGAAGGGCATGGTCGATGAATTGGGCCAGGGAAAAATGTATTTTCCCCCCAGCATACCAGAACGAATGGGTTCATTCAAACCCACGCAAAAAATGTCTTTAAGTGCCACTTCATTAAAGTCCACTTGGTAGGAAAGTTCAAGAAACTTATCAACATAGTCCTCAGTAGTTTGGTTTCCTTGACATAAACGAACATCACCTTGACGTAGCTTTCTGTCACAAAAGTCCACTAAGGCAAGTTGCAGCTGAACCCATGTTAAGTTTATTAATATGAAACCAATACAAAATAAACAAAGACTTGACTTGAACCATAGACTAGAAACATGAACATAAACTTCAACAAAACAAACTAACCAACAGAGGGAATAAAGCTAGACAAGATGCAATGGAAACATGAGGGCTAAATATAAACATTGACTAATGATTTAACAAGACACACCTGAAAATAACCAATTAACAAATAACAACATGACACAAGAGACAATAAGCACATGCCATCATCACATGATGGAAAGGGAATCACAAAACCTGGAAATATGACCATGACCAAACTCAAAAGCAAACGTGACAGAACCCTAAACTTTGCAATCCGATTCAAATTTTCATGTGCATTTATGTATTCCAAACTAGTGCCCAGTCGCCACATTCAGAACCGCAGAAATTTCATTCTGATTGAGCTGCTGAAAAATCCAGCATAAACTAGCATAAATTCCATGGTGGTCCAGGCTGGTTTATGATGGTTAGATCTGGTATAGTGATGGTCTACCAGCACTCCTGCTTCCCATACTGGAAACCAGCAAACCAGCAACCAGCATCCTGCTGGTCCCATTATGCAAACCATACCTTATACTGGTGACCAACAACGGTGGATTTTTCAGCAGGGCAATCAGATCGATTACAATGTTTACATAAAGGCTTGTCAATCTGACTGAACCATCAATCTGATTACTAAAGGATTATTCGGGTGCATGTAAATGTAGCTACTGATCTTTTTGCCACAGTTCACTGCACTGACTTTCAGCAAATAATGAATCAAGATCCAGTATGTTCATTGCACAAAACTATCAAGTGGCTTAGAAAGACTTGGAATAGCACATGAGTCATATGGACCACTTTTGTTGCTCTTACTGTGTTTTATTGGAGCTTCACAGACATACAGTGGTTACTGTGAACAGGAAGATTCTTCAAAAGACAAACTATTCCTTTTACAACAGCCCTTTTCGGTTTTATTTCACTATAGGCGTAACTAGAGGCAGAGAGATGAGAGCATTAGCTTCTGTAATGATAATGAAAGGCCGCAGCTGCACTGAGTTACAAATAGCTTTTATATAAAACAACACAGACACAGATAGTCATAAATAACAAGTAGTTTACAGAATATCAACTTCTACGTTGTAACACTGAATGCAAATATGCAAAGCATACTATCATGCTAACAGTATGACATTATGATCCCAGTGTGACACAACACACATGCACACACACACAGGAACACTTAGCCATTCTCACACAAACATCATGAAGAGCAGCCAGACCAAGGAGGCAGTGCTGTCTCCATGACAACTGCCTAGAATGTGGAGATCAGCATCAGCATGCTTGTCCACATCTCTGCTCTCTGCCTCTCTCTCTCTTGCTTCCTCTTGGACCATCTCTTTTCCTCGATCTGTCAATCTCTTCATCTCCCACTGGATGAAGATGTTTCTTCTGGATCACTGTGCAGCACAGCAGACATCAGAGAGATGTAGTGTGTGAGTATAAGTATAACGCTGAAGATCTTCTGAACAGTTATGTAGTTCATGTGATAGGAGTAAAACAGATTTAGGTATGAACCTGAATTCACATTTTAATAAATATGAATATATGAATAATATATGTACAGTTGCAAGAAAAATTATGTGAACTGCTTGCAGAATCTGTGAAAATGTGAATCATTTTAACAAAATAAGAGATATTATACAAAATGCATTATTTTTTATTTAGTGCTGTCCTGAATAAGATATTTTATATTAAAAAAATGTTTACATGTTGTCCACAAGACAAAAAAACAAACAAAAAAAAAAACATCTGAATTTATTAAAATGACCAGTTCAAAAGTTTATGAACCATTGATCATTATTACTGTGTGTCGTTCCCTGAATGATCCACGGCTGGGTTTTTTTTTTTTTTTTTTTTTTTTTTGTGATGGTTGTTCTTGAGTCTCTTGTTTGTCCTGAGCAGTTAAACTACACAATGTTCTTCAGAAAAATCCTCCAAGTCCTGCACATTCTTCAGTTTTTCAACATCTTTTGCATATTTGAACCCTCTACAGCAGTGACTGTATGATTTTGAGATCCATATTTTCACACTGAGGACAATTGAGGGACTCAAACACATTCACTGATGATCCAGAAGGAAACAAGACGCATTAAGAGCTGGGGTGAAAACTTTTAAACAGGAGGATGATGTCCAAATTTTTCTAATTTTGTTTAAATAAGTTTAATTTTTTTTTTTAGCACTGCCCTTCGGAAGCAACAGAATATACTTACATGTTTCCTGGAAGATAAATTAAGTACAATTTACCTTGATTTTCAAATTCAATAAGTTTTCACCCCTTGGCTCTTAATGCATAGTGTTTCCTTCTGGAGCATCAGTTTTTTAATTTTTATAATTATCCCTCAGTCCCTCAGTTGTCCTCAGTAAGAAAAGGTGGCTCTCAAAATCATACAGTCACTGCTGTAGAGGGTTCAAATATGCAAAAGATGCTGAAAAACTGAAGAATTTTAATTGCTGAAGCAGTTTGACTGCTCAGGACAAACAAGAGACATCACAAAACAAAAAAACAGCCGTGGACCATCAGGGGATGACACACAGTGTTGAATCAATGGTTCATAAACTTTTGAATAAATTCAGCTATTTTTGAATTTATTCAAAAGTTTATGAACCATTGATTCAACACTGTGAAAGACTTGGAATAGCACATGAGTCATATGGACCTGTGTTTTGTTTTTTGTCTTGTGTACTATATGTAAGCTTTTTTTTTTTATGTCAAATATCTTATTCAGGACAGTACTAAATAAAAATAACATGCATTTTGTAAGATCTTTCTTATTTAGTTAAAATTATTCACATTTTCAGATTCTGCATGCGGTTCACATACTTTTTCTTGCAACTGTAGATCTGAATTATGAAATTTTTTAAACATAAATTTAAATATATAAACATAAATCCATTATCTATAATATTAACCCATATATAAGTGTACTCACAATCGTCTCAGAAAAAAAGGTACAGTGTCACTGTCATGTTTGTACCTTACTCACCCCTAAATGGTCAGTACATATCAGTACTTTAAGAGCGTATTAGTACCTTAAAGGTACATATCAGAACCTTTTTGGTTTTGTACCTTAGGGTACCGGCCTAGTGACAGCAATGTACCTTTTTTTCTGACAGTGTTGAGAAGTTTGGATTTGGTAAAAAAAAAAACAAAAAAACTTTTTTTAAAGGTCTCGTTCTCACCAAAGCTGCATTTATTTTATTACAAATACAATCAAAACTGAAATATTGTGAAATATTATTACCATAAAAAATAAATCAATAGATAAATGTAAATGTTCCTAAAATGTAATTTATTCCTGTGATGGATAAGCTGAATTTTCAGCATCATATCCTTCAGAAATCATTATAATTTGCTGATTTGTAGCTTATTATTATATTAATAATAATATCCTTGTGAAAATTGTGATACACTTTCTTATTATTTGATGAGAACAGCATTAATTTAAAATAGAAAGCTTTTGTAACAATGCCAAAGTCTCTGTTGCTATTATTGATCAAATTAATGCATCCTTGCTGAAATATCAGGTAATAAAATATGGAACTATTCAAACTTTGGAACGGTAGTGTATCTGTATGAGTATTTCCAAATGTACAGATAAGCAAATTATCGCATCTTCAAGGAAGTCCTCAGCAAAGGGAAAGAAACATAAAAAAATTGCATATCTGGCCCACCCGAGCAACTCTATTACTGTTATCAGATTTTCTCTGATCATTTTTTTTCATTCATCTGCACCTATGTCTTTTTTAAAACTGCTTGCACCTGTGGCTGCACCTGTGCCTTGAGACATCTCAATCGCCAACTGGTCAATGTGACCCTGGAGGGCAAAGAGGTAAGGGTCAAGTCCTCTGGGGTGCAGGATATAGATCATACGTATACTGGATGACTGACTGGATGACGGACGGACGGACATATTGGATGGATGGATGGATGGATGGACGGACGGACGGACGGACCTATTGGAAGGATGGACAGATGGATGGATGGACGGACGGACGGATGGAATAGTAAGACAGTATATGTAATAATAGATGTAAAAGTAAAAATTAGATGCTTAAGTGCTTGACATCAAACATTCCTGGGTCAACATATTTTGTTGATCCTGGAACAATATTCCAGTCTGAAAATGTAGCCCTATCCTACCCCTAAACCTAACCCTACCCATGATGGATGGATGGGAAATGATGGATGGATGGATATTATTTATTCATTTTTAAGTCCTGTTCCGAGCACAGGACAGTGGAACACTGCCCTTAATGGACACTATTCAACACTAGATGGGACGCAGAATTATATCCTCATGGTAGTTTAGACTGATATTTTAAATTCCAAAAGGAATCTGCAAGATTTTTGCTAACTACCCATTTAAAGGTTTAACAGCTCATTTTGTTTTCCAGAGCTGCAGGGTTTTTCTCCCTCAGGTCTAGTAAGTTTGCCGGATGGAGTGAAGTGGTGGCAGATTTAGCTGAAGCCCCTTCCCCTTTCCCACGATCGTTTAGCAGCCCTCTGTCCTGAGGAGAGGATCCTTTAAAGAGGCACAGCTGAACTCTAACCCTATTACCCTCTGTTTCCTGCAAGGGCTTTAGTGTACAAACACAGGGGGATGGAGGGGGTGTAGAAGACACTTCCACAATTCAGACATGTTTCCGTTTCTCACTTAGTCTTTCTTACACAGCAAAAGGACCACGTCAAAAGTCATAAAGAGGAGGCTAAACAAATAGTACTTTAGTATCAGATGAAAAAATATGATACCATGCAATTTTGTATATATGCACAGCATGACATAGAACTTCTGCATGACGGTTACATTACAAACTAATACTTGGACATACACGTTCTTATAGATGAGTATGTAGAATAAGCATTTTTAGCATGAGAGGATATATATGCGGATTTAAAGCTGAGTACACACTCTTCACACAGCACAACAGCAGTGTATGTGGACATCTTTTATTGCTTTGAAATGACTTTTAATATTTTAATCGTCATTAACTCTTACTTAATTGTCCTTTTTTATACAATTGTTGTATGAATCACAGCATACAAATTTATTTGAAATTTCCACCTCGTAAAATAGTTAAGTTTTTATATGTGTGCAGTAATTCTGTATTAAAGAATATCCAAGATCTAAAAACAAACAAACCAAATGTAATTTGTCCTACCACCATTAATTCCATCATGCAAACTATTCTTTATCAATTATGTTACATATAAAGAGGCTGGCTTTGTAATGTCATGTTATTTATTTTTATTTTTTTATTAATTAACATGGCTGACAGGGATTGAACAGACATGCCAAGACATTGTTCCCCAAGTGTATCACCATAGATGAAATACAGTGATGAAAAGGAGAACTTGTGTCCAAATGAACAGACCAAGTTGAACATTTACATTTCCATACCTCTGCCAAATATATACTGTAAGATGGATATGTTGTTGCCTCTACAAAACTACACGAAGATTTTTATTAGTATTGAGAAAAAACAAATAATGTTAAATGACAATACAAAAAGGTTTATTTTAGTGTAAAGACTTTATAACTTCTTAACACCTTTATTTAGTGTAAAGACATTAGCCAACATCGTTCATACAATCCATTCAAAAACGTGTCTGTGGTGTGATTTCTGTAAAATGATTTAGCCTGTTGCCGGTTTCACGGTCCTTTCAAAGTAAAATGTCCAGTAAAGTTAAAACGCAGAAACAAATGAACGCAAATCTGGCAACGTTTCATTGTTTAAGTAAACTGTACTAAAAGGTTAATGCCCTATTGCGTTTTGAAAATAACAGTGCAGTGCTGTACCATCTGAGCAACCGAGCAAGTTTACTACATCAGAAAACCCATACATATGGAGCCAATTATGTGCTGCAAATGTCAATCTTTATTAGTTTACAAATCATCCACTGTGGTAAAATGTTTTGAGGTTAAAACATAGTATTTTGCAAGGAACCATGCGAAAAAAAAGTCCTTATTAACTCATACATGTTCGAAATGAGTCTACTTGAATGTTCCCATTAAAATCAAACAGCAAGAAGATATATGTAATGGAAGACAGTTTCCTATATGGTATGTTCAGCAGTTACAGCAGAGTGAGTCTTATATGGGCTGCTTCTAACAGAACAGAATTGCTTTAATGCTGCTGGATTCCAGTGTTAGTGGGAATAATCAAACACAGATATTATGGATTTAGTTGTCCTAATTGTATGTTGACTTTTCTGTAAAGCCCAAGATCTCGGCACAAAATAACGTTCATACAAAAACATGATCACTACATACAAACCTTGAGAATAAAAGGGCAGCTATGCAAAATAAATGGACTGTATCTTACAGTAAACCTATAAAGTGTTAGGGTTATTTTTGTAGTGTCAGTGGGACGGGCCGGGAGAAACCGGAGGTTACATAAACACAGATGCTCGTCATCCTCCACACACCTGTGATTTCTGGGTGATTCACACAGTCAGCTGGCAGGTCTTTTCCAAGCTCACACACTTCCCACCCTCATACAGAATTCCAGCCCCCGGTTAGTTGAGACATTTAGCTGTAAATAACCAAAAATTTGGATGGTTAGCATGGTCCCTGCTGGCAGATGGAGCAACATTATCTGGCCTAAAAATGGTTTTGCCATTTATGGCCATTGAAAATCTTTCTGTAACCTCAATAAATACAAGTTTTAACGGAGACTGATTCTTTGAGGTCTACTTTGTCACTCAGAATACACCAAGTTTGAAAGCCTGTAAATGGAGAATGATGCTGCCAGATGGTGTAGTTATGGCATCTACCAACAGGGGTTAAGGGGGTCTTAACCAAACCATGACACTTTGGAGAACACAGCCTTCCGGGAAGCAATGAAGGGAGGATCAGAACCTTTATAGGCTCCCCCAGACAATAGTGGACTTGAATTTCAGACATGCCTCCATCTGGAAGTGAAATGCTGTTCCTAGCAGTGCAGTAACCAGCAGGGCTTTGACACTAATGACTGCATGCCCATTTTTATAGAAGAAAAAAAACCTAGGGTTACCCTCTTAATCCATAGCGCTCAACAATTTCAATGGTCAGCTGTAATGTAATGTCAAATGCAAACGAGAGTGAAACGTATACAAGTAACAGCCAAGCAAGCCACATTTAAATGAGGGGGGGGTGGCAACCTTGATTGGCAAAATGCAGCACTTCCACCTAGTGGACAAGGAGAATACTTGTGACAACCTCTGTAGAGGACTAAGAGGAAATGCAAATAAACTGCTTTGCTACACAATATATTCAGGCCCCAAAGAAACAAATACAACAGGAGTAATGCTTAAACACCTTTATTGTGCAGTCAAAAATTTAAACTTCACCTTAAGCAAACTTGGCAGACAACGAGGTAGAATGACAGAGGAGCTTGGGAAATAGCTCTGCGTGGAATGCATATGGTGAGAAGAAAAGTACAGTCTTAGTTCTGAAAGAATGTTATCCATTAAGACTTTCAGCATGGGATGATTAAAGTGACATTTGCATTTAGTCTGCTAAGGCTCTTGGTACATTCAAGGGAAGTCTATGGTTTTAAATACAACAAGCAGCCATATGGGCTCACACCCACAACACCTGCTGAAGTACAATACAAGTGATTAAAAACCTACCCCTTTACAAAGTGCAAATTAAAAAGTGCAATAAAACTACGTGCAGTCGATGGCCAGTCTCATTTCTGGATTAATATTAAGTTGGTTTGAAATCTGATTGAGAGCAGTAAAAAGCAATGCCTAGTGGAGGCACGCACTGAAATTGATCTGGATTGGCAATTAGATCTGCAGGGTTATGCGCAAACCTCTTGTTCTACCAAACAGAACACTGATAAGGCAAAAATACGCCAAAATTGAGAAAAAAAAAAAAGCGCAAAATTAAAAAGCCGCCAGGTAGATTGCTATTCAACCTTTTCCATGCCATACCTTAAAACTGTTTCATGTAAAAATTTATGAAAAACTAAAACTGAAAAATAATGTCATGATGGAAATCTGGCTTTTGTAGTTGCATCTCAAAAAAGTAAAAAACATTGGCAAAAAAAAGTGCCAGAAAAAAGCAGCTAGTGTGGAAAGGGGAAAACCAATTAAAGGCACTGTATGGCTTCCATCTGTTAAACCATGAGACTTTAGAATGATTTATCAAAACAAAATAGCAACCTATAAAAAAAAAAAAAAAAAAAAAAACCCTTCAACCATGGCCTGAATCTCAACTTGGTCAAAAACTCTGGGTCTTCCCATCCACGGGCCCCAGCTAACCCATCTCACTGTGTACAGTGCCAAAGTGAACAAGCCAAACTAAAAAAAAAAAGAAAGTGCAACAGTGAACTTTCTACAGTGTTTCCCCATGCCCCAACTCCTGGGAGGGCCTTTTGAATGGGGCCGACTCTGGAGCAGTGCCCCGAGGGGAGCAGGCGCAATGGACATCCAGGCTGAGGCATCGTGCTGCCATGCGGGTCTCAGTTGGTGTCCCGCTTCTTCTGGTTTCGCATAAGAGGGCGGTGGTTACTGAGGATGTCCATGGAGTGCTGCCTATGCCAACAGGAGCGACAGTAGTATTTGAAGCAGGTCTGGAGGGATAGAGAAAAAAAAAAAAAAAACTCATTATACGGACATGAAATTTAAGTTGATAAAGTTGGAAAAAAAGATTCACCTTGTCCCTGCAAAAGAATGGCCCAGGCTCACGACTGCATGATTGACAGATGGCATCCTCCAGGTATGGGTCAATCTGAACCTATAAAAAGGAAAACCATACCCATGAGAAAAAAAAATAATAATTGAGTGGTATACTAAGATGTATACACACACTGCAGGGCAGATATTGGTAAGTGTGCCCAAATGAAGTGCCTATTGATCTTAAATAGACATTTCTGTATGGCAAAGTCACAACAGCAAACATCTGAACGAGTGGCTTCCATGAGCAGCGCTAGTTTAAGAGGTCCGTTAAGCAGTAGAGCTACAGATCAGCCCATTTGAAAGGAGGGTGAGATACGAACATGGTACAGCAACCATTATAATGTGTAAACCACTGGATTTGCTCTCATCTACCAATAATGGAAAGTCACCACTGCACATTTGCTTGTAAAGGGTTTAAATCAATGAGACGGTTACCCAGAACGAGTATATACAGTGCAGCAAGCAAAAAGGTATCAAGTTAGTACTCCATTATTAATACAATGAAATCAGGCTTAAAAAGTTTCTCTACCTTCTTTGTAAATTTGGGCGTCTTGATCTCAACAAATGCAGCACTCACAGCTTTCAGATAACTGCGCTGGTTGTTAAAGGTTACACGTCCAGATCCTGAAAGAAAAAAAAAAAAAAAAAAAAAAAAGGGATGTCAACAGGTCAAACCACAGTATAATACTAGTATTATGACAAAAAAAAAAAAAAAAACAACCCTCACCAATGGGGTACTTGTGCTTGTCGGTGTCAATGCCCGCATACACAACTCCTCCAAAAAGATCATTCATGATGCTGGCCAGGGCCTCAGCATTGAGCATGCCATGCAGAGCTCCTACAAACACCGTGTTCCTAGGGTCCAGCCTCTGAGAGGGGCAACTCACATAGTTACTGTCCGAAATCACCCAAGGGATCACCTGTGCCTGAAAGGCCAAGAAAACGACACATCAGCATCTCAAACGGTTTTGGGCCATTTAAAAAGTAAAAACATTTTTGAAGTCAGTCAACAAGCAGTTCACCCACACAACCTTTGTATAATAGTCAGTTATAAAGCCCAACCATGTACAACTGTACACCCAACGCGCTTTACAACCATGGGGGAACTCATCCACCAACAGTGTGCAGCATCCACTTGGATGATGCGAGGGCAGCCACAGTACCAGCACCAGTGTGCTCACCACACATCAGTTATAGGTGGTGAGGAGAGAGCGAGCCAATTCAATGGATGGGGATTATTAGGAAGCCATGATTGGTAAGGGCCAGAGGAAGGAGTTTGGCCAAGACACCAGGATTACACCCCTACTCTTACAAGAGCTATGGGATTTATGACCACAGAGGGTCAGGACCTCTGTTTAACATTACATCCAAAGGACGGTGCTTGTTAAAGTATTGTGCCACCACTGTACTGGGGCGTTAAAGACCCACACAGACCACAGGGTGAGTGCCCCTACTGGCCTCACTAACACCTTCCAGCAGCTACCTAGTTTTCCCAGGAGGTCTTCCATCCAGGTACGGACCAAGCTCAACCCTGCTTAGCTTCAGTGGGCAACCAGTCTTAGGCTACAGGGCGATATAGCTGCTGGTTCTCCGAAAGGTATTATACCACCAAGGCCCATCTGCGCATTAGAGTGTGATAAGCTTACATCTTTGCAGCGCATCCTTCTGCTGGACATTTTGAAGTAATACTCGCTGTAGCCCTCAGGATGAAGCAAGTCCTCAGTGCAGTCTTGAAGCAGGGCACGCACAGACTTGTCTGATTCAAACACCAAGTACACATAACCTGGAAAAGAGGCAAGAGTAACATGCAAGTCTCACTAGGTCAAAGTGTTACTAATTTCAATTTCCTTACTGCCACCTCCCTAATTGTAGATTGTACATAAAACTATACCAAACCTGGGTAGTAACACTGCAACATTGTGAAAAAAGCCTTAATTCCCAGAACAATTACCACCACATGTGTATGAGGTTTTATGACGGTTGTTATAGCCACCAAGAAGTTGAGTGCCATAAACCACACCATCCTGCCACAGTGCTGTAATAAAATAAGTTTCCTACCCTTTTAGCATTACCTTTGGGCATATTACCTTTCGGAGGGCAGCGAGGGTGCTTGCCATCCTTACCTGGCCACTCAACACTCAGAGGGCCATAGCATTTAAAAGTGTTTATCAGACCAGCTGGGGACAATGAGAAAAGCCATTAGTGTGGAGAAGAGAGAAAAAAAAAAAAAAAAAAAAAAGACATCTACAGTACCACTCAGATTAGGATCAGCAGTAGTCTGAAGTAATTTAAAAGATAGCTTTTCCATTTAAAAAAAAAAAATCTGAGGTGAAGTTCAGCAGTCATTACTCCAGTAAGTCACATGAGCCTTTAGAAATCATTCTAATATGCAGATTTGGTGCTCAAAACACTTTGAAAAGTTGCGCTTCTTTATGTGGAAAGACTTATCCTCCTACCTTCAGTGATGTCCCATGGAACTCCTCCTAAAAAGACCTTGCAGGAATAAATGGGATTTTGGTAGTGTCTGGGGGGCAGCTGTCCACTCCATGTGAAGGTAGCTTCATTGATTGCTGTGGAGCACAATTTTGCAAGTTGAGCACAACACGAGGCAATACACCACTGCACCAGGTTTGAACAAATCTTTTCAAGGGGCGTGGGTAGGGGATAGCCTATGAGATCATGCACTATAGTAGTATGCAACAGTCCATACAAGCCGCCTGTCGGTGAAGCCAGGCCTCTCTTTCAATGCTGAAAGGGCTCTCAGGGGTCTTCATCAGGTCCCAGTTGGGCCAGATGGAGGCACCAGGCCAGCGGTGGGACAGACCACCACTTGAGGTAGCACTAGGTGGTGGTGTGAGAGGTGAGCTGCTGTGGTCTAGACGAGAGCCAAGAGCTAGCTTGAGGGGATCCCTTTGCATACTGGACATAAGGAAGGGCACAGATGGGGAGATCCTCAATGAAGACTGCAAAAGGCAGGAGAGAAGTTAGGTGTGCCAGTAATACAAGGACCACAAACCCCTTTAAAACTAGCCATTTCACCCTACTGTTTATCAAGTTTAATGCAATGTTATCAGTGCTATTTGCATAGCAAACAGCCAATCACAATCCACAAAATTTAAGTCTTATAGAAAACACTTCAACTTGACAAGATATAAAAAAAAAAAAACGATTTAAGAGAATTCAGGAAAGCAATTCAACCCTAAACACTTTATATTTCCTAAATATTTATAACTATTTTCAAACTTAAGTCTTTAGAACAAATCTAAAGAAATCCAACAACATTAGGACCCTTAATATTTTGCTGGTCTATCCCCCGATGAGCAATTATTTTTTAAATTTTGCTGTCATAAGGTCACAATGCTGAGAAATAGCATTTAAAGTTTAGTAACATCTCGGTATAGCAACAAAAGATAATTTTAGACAATTGTGAAGCCTATTCTTACGGTGTTTGAAAATTTACAAACATGATCCCAAAACACTCACCAGCAGGTCTGAGAGGTGATCAGAACCAGAGCTGAAGCCACTGGTCTCAGAGTCCACAGGGCTAATGGAGTGGGAGTCCAGGAAAGATTGGGAGCTTAAGCGTGCCATGCCGGGAAATTTTTCTAGGAAGTCTGTGGCACCAATGGAAGGCTCGGAGTAGCAGGGAAGCTTGTTTGAGAGCTGGCTGGGAGTCCCCAAAATCCCTTGCACTGAAAATCAGAATTGGGTGACAAAAGCTTGAGGAAAAAAAAAGCCCAAAGAAATCTTGGAATCAAAAGCCATGACTTTGCGCCCTTCCCCAAACCCCCCAGAACAAAGGTGCACAATAAACAAAACTGAAAGAGGGCCGCTCTCATTTCAGCGCACTATTGAGAATTACCAACGCATGAGGCAGGCCGAGAATCTGTGGCAATGGTCAACAAAAGGCTCTGACTCACTCTACAGGCCTAGCAAGAACGGTTTAAACCTGCTCTAGGTCAGGACACTGATACCAATAGAGACCAAAGAGTCACTGCAAATGCACACATGAAGTTCAGTTTAACATAACACTAGATCAAACTGGTTCATCTCCCAAAAAAAATAAATAAACCAACACTGCTTGAATAAGTCTGTCATAAACAGAATGTGACAAAGTACAGCAAATCAATTTTTAAACTCCAGAAGTTTAATTAAAAAAAAAAAAAAAAAGCTAAAAAAAAGCTACAGTCTATGAAAAAGCAAACATTAAGACTCACTTTAAGTGATTGCATTAATGATAAAATGGTGTTACTTCAATGTTTACACAAACGTTGTTTTATCATATGGTTGCTTTTAATTCATTCAGGTCACTCACGTGAGGCCGTGTTGGTCTGTGTGGAAGGATCAGTGTCATGGCTGCTCCACGGTCTCTCCCAGTCAGACAGGCTGAGAGACTGTAGGCCCAGACCCCAGTTATTGACATCAGGCAGACCCCTGGATGAGTCCTGGCCACCACTAGGAAAAAGCATCCTGCTCCGGACCGCAGACAGGTCAGAGTCGGGACGATCTGTTAACAGAGTCGAAAAAAGAAACAGTTTGGAGACTCTGCATCAGCAGTGGGAATAAAAGGCATGCACATTCAAGAAAGCATTGGCTCCCCAGTAAAATCAGATAGTCTCCCTCCGCCTGGCTAAACTGCACAGGAGCTGCGGTCTCTGCAGAGACGACCCACCCTGCATGTGACCCAGGCGCTGCTGCCCTCACAGCCCCTTGCTAATGACATCAGTCCCTGGCCTCCTCTGATGCCACACCACTGTGCATTCCTGACAAATTCTCCTGCAAAGAGGCAGCACCCCCTCCCACCTCTTGCTCAGGCTCCTGATCGAGATGGCAGGGAGAGAGAGCGCACTGCTAGCTGCAGGCTAAGAGATAAACTCCAGTGAATCGCAGGACTGTTGCTATTGGCTAAGTAGCTGAAGAATGAGCAATCTGGGCTGCTCATGCAGAACTGGACAGCATCCAACTGCTTGCTCCAGCCCTGATTCAGCATCCTCCGTCTCGCCTGCATGACATTACATGACCGTTGCTGTAATGATTCCCTGAGCACATGAAGCTCGAATGCTGGGCCAAAGCCGAAAGTGCAGACAGCACTGCAGCAGATGCTTGTGAATGTGGGGAGCAGATAAAAAGGACTGACAAATCTATATTAGTGTGCCTGCACATATATAAAAGGAATGATTTACATGCTGCTCTACTTAAAAAAAAAAAAACCCAAACAGTTTACCATTAAAAGGGTCTCGCTTGCACTTGGCAGTAGGAGTCGTGCACACCCCGCTCAGATCCAGAGAGTTGCCTAGCATGGTGTTCATTCTGCAGAACGTGTCTGCATTGCTGCATGTGGACAGGGCTGGAATGTCAGAATCCAGGCAGTTAAGAAGCCTGGGATTTTCTCTCTGTCAGAACAACACATACAAGCATCACTGTAATGTAAGGCATCGAGGTGCATCCCAATTTTCAAACTATAAGCCATTTTGTAGTACAAATCTGAGAGTAGTGCATTTGGATGTCACAACTTTACTTGCCTAGCCAAAAAAGGAAGGACTATCAGAATCTAAACTTTACACACTAAGTGGTTGAGTAGCCGATATAGCTTAAGTGCATAGCTAGTACAACAATTTGGGACAACTACAGGCCTGATTCCTACCCTGCCCTTTTTCCATTTCAGTTAAGACATTAAAATGTCATTAGATTTGAAGTTAGACTAGAATGAATCTCTTTCCATTTTTTACAAGTGTGATGGAGCATATGCCTGTAAATTAATTTGAAGTGCAATGGATGTCACAACCATTTATGCTGTGAAATTGAACGAAGGAGCCAATGATTGATTAGACTGGACAACCCTTAATGGCAACTATATTAAATAGATCTCTATTTCGCTGTAAACAATCATTACTGATAGTACAGGCTATCATAATAGCTAGCATTTTTTGCATGCTCAACAAAACGTAATGGAGCAGTAATTGTTTTTACAAAACCCAAACTTTATAAAAGGTAATAAACGCGGACAAAAAAATAAAAATATCAACAATACATTTAACACAGACACAATCCCATGGCCGTACTAAAAACATAATGCAAGACGTTCTCTTTCTGAACTAACTTACTCACCAAAGAAAACGCCATGGTAGAACTAACAACCAAAATTATCGAAAACAACACCCAGTTTAAAGCTCCTAAAGTCTACTTAAACCTTTCGAATGAAAATTAGGCCTAATTTACAACACCTGTGTTCAGGTCAAACACCCTGGGATACAGTTCTTCTCTGGAGTTAACCAATCACAGATTGCAGGTTGATGTTTATTCATGTGGGGGGCGGGCACTTGGCACGGCGTAATTTTTCTCAAGGCTAATTTACTGTTTGAAAACTTTTTTTTTTTTTTTTTAAACTATAATATTAGATTTACTACAATGAGTTTTCTGTCTGAATTTGATTTCCTCACACACGTTAATTCTTCTAATTTAGTAAATAATATTGGACGCGGCGTCTGACGTGTCCTATAGTATAATGCATTTTAGAGCCTTCTGAGAGACGGGTGAATATATTTAGATCTAACAATACATTTCAGGTTTTAGTTTGCCATTATATAAATTGTTCTAGATCTGCCCAGTGCGAGTGTCTTTAGTATTTGAAATGTGTCACGTGTAAATAGCTTTTATTGGCAGAAATCAGGACCATGGAGAGCACCACTTATAAATTAGGTCTTTATTGATGACAAATTACACATATTAATACAATAAATACAAACGTGTTTAACAGGCGCATTGTTTGAGTGTTCAATAGCATCTTGCTGGGCATGTAGCCTATTTTAAAAACAATTACAAAGACGACTTGAGTAATTTCCTCCAGAGGGCAGCACTGATCTTACGTTATTCGTTTTGTCTTCTGTTCAAACAGATAGTTTGGGCCCGAACACCGACGCTGTGAGAACCTTATTGGAATTGCTCCGTTTATTCAACCTTATAATTAAGGCATGGTTTCACAGACAGGGTTTATTAAGCCATGATTAGTCCTTAGTTCAGTTAGGACATTTAAGTAGCTTTTATAAACGTGCCTTAGAGAAAAACATTACAGGTCGTATAAGACTTCATCTTGAGACAAAACAATGGCAGTTACATATTTTAAGATATGTCAGTGCCAGTTGATTTCATTTAAAACATGCATTTTAGTCTGTGAAACCAGGGGAAAATGTTTCAGATTAAGCCAGGAGTAGGCCTTAGTTTGATTGGGATAATTAAATGGATAGTTCACCCAAAAATAAAAATCGTGTCATTCATGCTGTCGTTACGTACTATCGGAAATGTCCTACTTCCCACTTCTGAAGTCGTGATTACGAGCTCATCGCATTAAAATTTTGACTTGAGGTGTTCATGTCCAATTTTTAAAACTCGTATTTATGATAATTCTGATAGCACGTGAAGGTAGCATAATTACCCTGATTTCGTTCCAAACCCATAAGACTTTTGGAACACAAATGAAGATATTTTTTATGAAATCCGAGAGCTCTCTGACCCCTCCATAGACAGCTATTTAATGAACACTTTCAAGGCCCAGAAAGGTAGTAAAGACATCATTAAAATAATCCATGCGACTACAGTTGTTCAACCTTAACTTTATGACACAATACTTTTTGTGCACAATTTCAACAATTTCATCTAGCCTGTGTCAGTCTTCTACACATTTAATCTTAAATAGTGCAGCGCTTTCGAGTTCTATGACAGCCGATGCCGTTCACGAGCACCACGACGCATGCGTGAGATGACGCAGGAGCTGCACTGTTTTTACAGCATAAACTGCATAGGAGACTGGCACAGGCCAGAAAGAAATTGAATAGTCTGTTTTTTGTGTGCACAAAAAAAAAAAAAAAAACCTTCATAAAATTAAGGTTGAACAACTGTAGTCACATGGACCATTTTAACGTTTTACCGTTTTAATGTGCCTTGAAAGTGGTAATTAAATTGCCGTCTATGAAGGAGTCAGCTTGCAGACTTCAAAAAGATCTTCATGTGTTCCGATGAGCGAAGGTCTTACAGGTTTAGAACATGAAGGTGAGTGATGACTTAATTTTCATTTGGGTGAACATTACTGATATGAATCTTGAGACAAAACAATGGCACTGATGCTTTAAGATGGCAGTGCAAGTTGCCAATTGTTGGTGAAACCAGCCAATGTCATTTTAAAATTGACTTCCATGAAACAGAGGATGTTAGGTAAAAGTCTCAGACACCATTAATTTTTATTGCATGCAAGAAAAAAAAAAAGCAGTTCTAATAATTTTGCCAAACATCCACTTTTGTGCTCCATGGAAGGGCATCCAGATTTAAAAACCATGCAAATTAATAAGCGTTTAGGTGAACTTGCTAAGTGTTCCTGCTAATTCTGGGTGTGTTATTTAAGATGTTTAATGCAAGTACAAGATGCATCTATGAAAGTTACTGAAACCGAACCCAGTGCAGTTCAGTGTCGCAAATAAAAGTTAAACAAAAAGCACACAAGCCATTTTAATGCATTCCCATTTTAATACTATAATCATACAGTAGTATTTGTACAAACACTTTTTTTTTTTACAAATACACTTCTAATGTCTGAATTAACCATTACTATACCCACATTAAAATCATGCACCACTGTAGCGTATCTTTATATTCAGAGTATTAACTTGAAACAGCATTTTCATGTTAGCAGCCAAATTTGCTGTCCATATACTGTTAGTTTGTGCCGCACTGACAGTCAAACCAAAGAAAATTACAACTTAACCTCTGAAACTGCTATAAATGGACATTGATACAAAAACAGAAACGCCAAAACATACAAAGAAAGAGTTACCAATAACTTATACAGATTACTTATTTCAATTGCACAAACTCTTCTCTCCCCATATACACACTCTAGATTGAGATCTCATATTTTGAAAAGCCATCTTTCCCTCTGATGCGTTACAGTGGAAACTAGCAGGGGAAGCCATCTGTCTGGACATCACATTACCCGTCAAAATGAGTTGTCCATGGTTTTGTACATAAGCAACTTCAAATGACCAAGCTATCAAACACATACAAGGTTACACCGGTCATGAAAGCAACAGACATACTAGAATGACGCACAGAGCTACACTTAATGCCAAAACTAACATGCTTAGTGTTTGCAATGTCAGTTGATTGTCTCATTTTACGTCGACCCAGAGCAAATCTCAATGAATAAGAGAGAGCATTTCATCTTAAATTCTCCAATACAAAAAAAAAAAAAATTCAAGGAGCTGATCCATTAAGAACTAAGGTCTACTGTACCATCTATATGCCTCTTTTTGTGCTGTTGGTAATGCGACTTCAAATATAAGCTCAATGAGCAAGATGAGCTCAAATTTCATCTCTTCATGGCCTAATTCCAGAGTTAATGCATCCAAAAACCATACATTCAAATGAACTGGACTGATTTTAATTGAGCTGGAAGCCGCCATTTTCAGAGGAAAAACCTGGAAGAAATTTTTTTAATAATAATAATAATAATAATAATAATAAAAGTGTAGTATTATTATCAAGTAACTTTGCATGGGAAAGATAACGTCCGTACTATATTTTTAGCAGAACTGCCTTGATTTCCATCCAGGCTGGGATGAGTCTGATGTGGAGGGATACCAGCGCATCTGTTTAAAAAAAAAAAAAAAAAAAGATTGAAACAGTCAATAGTGATTAACAAACAGTCTTGTGACTGTGCAAAATGGTCACGTGCTCATGACCAGTTACAGTTGTGACTTTCCATAACTAAATTAGATTTCACCTGATAAATCAGACTAATCTAAAGGGCTGACTACAAAAACTATTCAGGAAAGCATGTGACAATCAATGCATCACCTTTATTGTGCTAGCATTCAGTGGATTAAGCGCCATACAACTTTAGCAGATTAACTGTAGTAACTTTGGCAAAGCCTCTAGAACACCACTGTGATTTAAATTATATACACAAGTTACGCATACATGCACGTATAAGATAATACTTGACAATGTGTATTAAATGCACTTCAACTAATGTGGTAATACAATTATACATTTAGGAGGCTGCCAAACAGGTGGAAGCATAAGCAAACGTTTAAAAGACTTGTTTAAAGATGGTTCAAATTAATTGTTCCCCTATTAAGTCACTTTGCCCAGAAAGAACAAACTCATCCACATTTCTAATAATGTGGATGTGTGCATTAAGAGAGCACCCAAAAGCACATTTACTGTAGAGTAAAAAAAAAAAAAAAAAAAAAAAAAAAAAAAAAAAAGGTTTACCTTTTATAAAATGTGACTAATGGAATAGCAAATTTAAAAGCAACTTCTTAATGTGTTGCTTTGTGGGGAAAATAAATTTTTTTATTTTTTTTTTACACACAGTAATTGATTACTGTACTAATTACATATTACTTTATAAAATCAACCTTGACCAGTGGAACAATACAAGGATAGACATGAAACCGTGACTTTTCTTCTTTCAAATACACATAAAACTGCACAAGTTCTTGAACTGAGCAACGCATTGAAAATGGCAGTTCATTAAAAACATACATTTTAACGTATACATTACGTTTTGATGTTAAATCCACTTTTTATATAGAATCATTTAGTCTATACAGCATTTGATGCAATTACATCAGAAGTAACTAAATTATGGAAAATTTAATAATCCCTTACTTTTGTCAAGGGAAAAGTAATAGTTACAGAAATTTAGTAACGCATTACACCAAACGGGTTACTAGCCATTCAGGGGTGCGTTTCCCAACTATGGTCGCAAGTTCCATTGTTCTCAACAGTTCAATGAGTCAGTGTTTCCGGACAAAGCTCCAACAAACATTCGAAAACGTCGCAAAAATTGTGTGGTTGCAACGACAGCTCTTGACCTGTGTTTAGAAGCATAGTTTCTTGTTTGTATGATGTGGATTTAATAAATCCTTATCTTGAGCAAAATAAGCAAGCTGACATTTAGTACAATCTACAGCTTTTATTTCAAATACATACAAATGTCATTTATGTCTTAAGTTTGTCAATAGATTTAAAAGCACCCTTTTTGAAGAGTGCACGTGCGGACGAGCTAGTACGCAAGAACGAGCCTATTTGAATCTGGAAACAAAAGCAAAATAACTAATTAGTCCTCAAGTGCCATGTCCATAATTTATAGCAAAAAAACCTAGCATAATTCTCTCAAAATAATTCATTAGAAGCGGTTATTGCTATAGACATTAACCAACGTGGTTGAACGACAGATTTGCGGCAATACGGGTTTCAGGAAACAGTCGTGACTAGCTAGTTGATTTCTTCAACAAAACGTACCATGGTAGTCCAGCAGTGAGGTGCATCATTGTACGGGAAACGCACCCCAGCATAGTGAGACAACATACTAACTGCCTTCCATAAACTAGTGTAATATTTCTGTACTGGGATCAATGTTGCTTTCTGAAAAAGAGAAAAAAAGAAAAAGAAAAAAGATGCTCACCTGAGCATGAAGTGCGGCTGCTGCGGCAGCGGCCGCTGCCGGGTAGGTGAAAGCCGTGTGGGGCAGGCCAGGGCTGAGCTCCGGGGTATAGAGTGGGTAAGGAGACCAGGCCTCTGGAGATGCTGGAATCAACGTTGCCCCTGTCAAGTCATCTGAGGAGGCATAGCAACCATCACGTCAGACTAAGGGCCAGCTCAGCATGTCAGACTATAATCATTACATTGAATAAGATGTTTGACAAATTGGAGTCAGAGTCCCTCACATTCCAACAGCAGAGGCAGAAACTGAGTATTGGTACCTGTGTGATCTCTGGTAATTTCTGTGACTTGGCTTGGAACAGAAGAGAGGTTGAATGAAATGTGAAGTGCTAATGCTGAACGTGTAATAGAAATAGGAGAACAGAAATGGCCATTTGCTAATGACACATGCATGTGGAGGTGGATTAGTTTCTCCTTTGTTTTCCTAAGATCTACTCTAGATGGGTAGCTACAGAGTGTGTGCCTGTGTGTCTCTGCAGTGTGTGAACTACCATGTGGGCCGTAAACTTACATGGGTCCCGTGCTATGAAGTGCGCTCCTAGAGCTGGGTGGATATTTGTGGGATTCGGAGTGCCCATCAGCTTACTCTTTGCCATCTTCGTGTTGGCCTTAGCAAACTCTAACCGGAGGGTCTGCGGGTTTTCAGGGTCAAATCGAACCCCCTGGAGACACAAGGGGGGGAGGGGATAGAGTAATGGGGATGGGTTGTGCCTGCCAGACCCTGGTAAAAATGTGCAGTGTGTCTTAAGCTGGTGCCCACATGCAGGTGAATGATTCTACTAGTGACTAAACAGCAAAGCTAGTGGTTACCTAAAAGGGTGGACACGTACTACAGACTAAAAGACAAGAGGAAAACATTAATAGTCAACTGTAGAGAGCAGCTTCTCCCAAAACATGATGCTCAATAAATCTTTGTAAGTAGTTCTTGAAACCAATATAATTTGTTATGCGATGGAACAAGTTTGGAACAAACTTATGAATAATGGGACACCATGGACTTAACATGGCAGTTAATGTAATGTTTGAGATTTATGAGAGAAAGGGAGGTAGGCTATGGCCATTTGTGCTAGAAGCTACAAGTACAATAGGTGCATTCCTAATTTATATACAGTACAAAATATATTCATACCACATCAAATGTGAACCTAGCTGGGCTTCATCCAACAGATTTTCAATAATTCAAGCCACTTCTTACAGATGGCTGGTTTCTTACGTTTAATGCATTTTTTGGCGCTTCAGCGCCGGAACGGCTGTCAAAGGTTACAAACCCAACAGGCTGGAAGAGAAAGAAAGAACAATCAATGGCCAAAAGAACACTTGCCAAAAATGCTCAAGACATTACACATTTAAAAAAAAAAAGAGGGGGATAACTTGGGAATGTTATCCTTATTTAAATAGTTTTCATAATGCGACTGTCCACTACGCAGTCCTAAATTTAGGTTGCAAAAAAGCCATGACTGCAGCACAAGTGCAAAGATACACATTTTTAATATAATGCAAAGCTGGTCAGCTGTAATATTTAACAAGGTCTCACCTGCTTTGATGTTAACTTGATAAGTGAACCCTCATAACCCTGAAAAGGAAAAGAAATCCAATTAGCAGCAATGTAGTCACATGCTTGGAGAGGAAGAAATTCCTGCTGCACTCCCCATAAGAGGCCAACACTGTCAGATAGAGACATTCACAGAGGATGCACTTTACTGCACTGCTAACCTGAGCGACAGGAAATTAAGATCTTTGAGAGTTAGAATTGGGATACTATTTTGCAGCAATTTATAAACGTGATCATTCCATTCCAGTTAATTTGTTTCGGTGAGAATGTTAAATTGTAAATATTTTAAACCGTGGCATTGGGGAGCATAAGATATTTAATTAAGAGCTAAGACCAATGGGAGGTAAGTGATTAGGCTAAGCAGTCAATGAGACAATGTTTTTACCTTAAATGGTCGAAATAGCAGATAGAGCTCACGAGGTTTGATATCTGTTGGCAGCCCACTGACAAACAGAGTTCGTACCTGTAAAATACAAGAAATAAAATCAAGTGCCTAAAATATTTTTGTATTAAATAAAAAAATTAAAAAAAAGCTCATGGTTTGTAATCAGCTGAACATAAATAAAAAAATTTAAAAAAAAAAGACAGGAATCGTGTTGCGGCATAAGTGGAAATACTCCAATGAAACAATTCACTAAAAGCCTGGCAGTTTGACATTCAAACTGCCGCGGTTTACAGCACAAGAAAAGTGCACTTTGTGGGACCATATTTAAATAAATGGCTATAGAAATACAAGCGAGCATCCACTCGCTTTGACTTGGTGGGAGGCCACAATGGACACAGTGGAACAGCAATGGACAACAAGGCACAGCGTGACAGCACTTCCTTCCTCTGACCCACAGCAACAACCCCGACAGCTCAACAGTACACCTCTGCCCTCCACCACAGCTCCAGAACATGTATACCTTAATGCTGTGCTTCACCTGACACTTACATTCTAATGATCATATTTATAAAAAAAATAAATATTTAAAGTCATTCACTTATACCTCTTTTTTGTGGGTATAAGTAGACACACACACGTGTGTGATGCATGCATGCATGCATGTATACACATACACTGGTATAGGCCTGAACTTTCTACACATTTTTATTAATATAAATTCTTCAAGTATTCCAACAGTTTGCAAGTGGAACCACAATATTTGCTTTCTACAAGCTTTTTATATTAACCAGCGTTTCCAGGATCCACAAACCAACGTGGGATTTCTGAAGTTGCGCGTTATGTGATTATAGTGTCCTTTTCTGCACAGATGTGATTCATGAACGCATCAAAATGCCCTGCATTAGATCAGCGTTGACCATTTAAATGTGTATAAAGCAGCAAACATCTGAAATACTGGCTATGCGTTCGAACTGTGTGCAAATTTAAGTTTAGGAAGAGCCAACTAAATTACGTCGCACTGCATTATAACCCCTACAAAATATTATAACCAATCATTCAAATGACGCAATTCAGTGATTTGCGCTTGTGTATACGACAGTTTAAGAAAGTCAGTTTTAGTTAACAAACAGTTTTAACTTAAAACTAAAAATCACTAGATTGTCTGCAAGCATCTGTCAAAGAAATTGAACAAGCACACGTATTTTATTCATTAAGAACTTTACAAAAAAAAAAAAAAAAAAAAAAAAAACCCTTTAAAAAGCAATTTAAGCCGCATGCGTGAAGGAAACGCCAGCGCTCCATTTAAAAAAGAAAAGAAAATGTAGGTTGTCAATTTATCATAAATGTAGTTTATTTTCATTTTGAATAGAACTTCCTGAGTGATTGTTTCCTTCCTTTAGCCTCACAGAAAAAACTTCGCGGAGACGCGGCTCCACAAACACTTCAAAAGTTTGAAACATTTCCCGCAACAATAAAAAGATTTACTCTTCACAACACCTCAATCACGCCGAACTCTCACCTCCTCTTCAATAGAGACGTTGTTGTTTGGCTCGGAGTCAGACTTGATACTCATCTTGTGCGTAAACTTGAGACACCCAGAAGGACTGGCAGAAGTTTCGGTGGGGGGGGTTTCCGCGTCCTAAAGTGCGACTGGATCCTGTTGGTGATCCGTGCGGGATTCAGCGGAACTTGTGCGGGAACACCGAGGTCGTGTCAAGTGGCAGGTGAACTGAAGACGCGAAGGTGACTCGGTGAAAAGAAGTGCAGTGCGTGGTGCGGGGGGGAAGAGAAAAAAGAGAAATGGCGAAACCACCTCACATTTACCTCGTTTTAAATGTTAAATTTCAAAGAAAGCAGAGCTCATGGGTAAAACCTGTTCCATAGCTGACCTGCTCGCCAATTAGGTCATCAAGTGAGATGGGGCAGGCTCGAGAGTGGCGTTGCAGCTGGTGGATAAGCCAACCCCTCCATTAGTGAATCATCGCCTTCATGGGAAAGTACGGACCAATTGGAACCGCTCATTTTATTATTGGAGACATCTCATATCAGCTGTATCAGCAGGAGGGAGGAGAGTAAATAAATAAAAGAGAGAAATGGCATATTAATTCGTTTACCCAAGAGATATAAAAAACTTTGTAAAACTAACTTTAAAGTTTCTTTATATTAGAGCAGTTGTGAAAGGTCTAGGGTGTAGCCTATACATCCTTTATCTGTTTGTTGAAAAACGGAGCTATTCTAAAAATAACCCTGACATTTGAGTGCACTTAATTATGGGAACATCTGTTTAAAAGGAAAGCTACTTGTCTTTTCCCCTTTAAACACCGTGAGACACACCATCGATTGGAAATGGGCCTGTATTGTAAAGCTCATAAATTGTGTTAGACTGTTTGCACCTTAAACCGGTCTTGTGTCCCGTTTCCTGACATTGTGTAGTCACACAATCAAAGTACAGGAGCTTGGTGAAGCCGACGGGGTGCGGTGGGAGTTGAGAACATGTCCCCGGTTCTGATTGACCTAGTGTTGTTTTGTACAATCTGTCTAAATATAGACAAATTCTTTCTTGCCAGGCCTCTCTAATTCCATTGTACATAAGGGAACTGTGAACTATTTATAAATCCTACAGATGTTTATACACAGACTTGCAGTTTGTTTGAGGGCCCCGTCTTATAGAAACTGCTTAATTTGGTTAAAAACTCCAAACTGGATGTGTTTAAAGCTTTAATCTACTAATAAATAGTTTGAAGTTTGCATGAGAAACATTTACCAACAACATCAAATGAAAGGTTGACCACCCTGATGTCAGTTTTTCCATTAACACTCATTCTAATAGTAACCTATGCCTCTTGTCTTGTTCTCGGGGGTTTAAAAATAAGTCAAACAGAGCACAGAGGTACACAGAGCCAAAGATGATTATACAGTAGACAGACTGATAGACATATCAGTGCCAGGCTCTTGAAGAATGACAAGTGTACAGATTGGCTGAGTGCAGACATGCCACAGTCAAAAGGGTGCTGGCTTTCATCTAACACATTGCACTGCAAAGTGACATTCAATGCAATAGTTTTCCTTCAAGTACTTTATTGGGGATCATTTAGCATCATGAATTGACAGGTATAGCGGCGAATTCCCGGCAAATTGTTAATCGACATCCCGTTTTGTGTCATCTGCTTGTTAGTGGTGAAGTCCCCAACACAAAGCCTGTACAGTGGGGCCAGAATGCCGTGATGAGGCCTTCATGTTTTATTGGAGAAGAGCAGGCCCATTGTCCCAAAAGCCACCTCAATCCACACTCCTCCTCCTCACGCCTCACTGGCCCCGTCCCATCGCATCAGCATCACAGAGCTCCACAGCACTTAGCTTGTGTTCCCTGTGTCCTCTGTGCCTCACTGCGTATCCACCATTTACTCCAGCTCTCCTTCTTTCAGCTCAGAAGAGACATTCAAGTCTGATTGAGGGAGAAGAGCTTCTTTTGGAAAGCCTTTTCCACTTTAGTTGTGCATAGCAGATGACTTTATTGGGAGTTTTTTTTTTTTAGATTTGATTAATGTTGTGTCTGATTGCCAAGTGAGCGATGCATCCACAAAAATAGGCCCCAACATTTTTTTTTTTTTTCAATTTAGTCAGCAGGACTGCATCAATGTAAGAGGATTTCTCCAATACAGACTGATCTTCAGACAGTAATACTCTGGTCTTCACGCACACTGACATTGGTCACCGTGTCTCCTCATTGAACATCAGCTTGTTGATGCTCAACTGGGATTCAAACAGTTCTCAGTCTCAGGACACCTTCCTACTCACATGACACACAAACACCTAAAACACAAAGTCACCACACTACAGTTCATTGCCTCGTGATCAGGGACATTTTTGCCACTATAACAACAAACCATTGGCGTAGAATCTCTGGAATAATTGTTGATGCAGAACTGGATAAAACAAACACAAACAGAATTATGGTAAGTGCTGCTTGCATCAATATAGTCCTTTCCTGTTTACTTCTAGATGGCCTCTTTTGCTTCTTAAAGCAACGAGACCTTGTGACTGAAGGATATTAGTATGCCCTTTAGCTTTCTCTTGCATCTGTATTCTCTTTAACTGCCAAAACAGAGCTGACAAAAACTCTTGTGTTAATCTGTCATTTCCTCTATCTGTCTTATACAATTGTGTGATTTTGCGCTTAAAGGGATAGTTCACCCAAAAATGAAAATTAGCCCATGATTTACTCACCCTCAAGTCATTCTAGGTGTTTATGACATTCTTCTTTCAGACGAATAAAATTGGAGTTATATTAAATAAATCCTGGCTAATCCAAGCTTTATAATAACAGTAATTGTTGCTATGTTTTTGAAGTCCATAAAAAATGCATCTGTCCTTCAAATAATGTGCTCCACATGGCTCTGGGGGGTTGATAAAGGCCTTCTGAAGAGAATCGATGCGTTTGTATAAGAAAAATATCCATATTTAAAACTTTATAAAGTAAAGCTTCGGCCGATCGCCTTCTGTATTCAATTTAGGGAAAAAGTGTTGAAAGTGCCTCTGCAGATCAAAACGCTACCAGGTACGCTCGTCAGACGTAGCGTAAACATCTTGAACTGCGAGAAGGCACTTTCAATACCCTTCCACGGAATGCGATCGGCCGAAACTTTACTTTATAAAGTTTTAAATATGGATATTTTTCGTATACAAATGCATCGATTCGCATCGAAAGAAGAATATCATATACACCTACAATGACTTGCTAATTTTCATTTTTGGGTGAACTATCCCTTTAAAAGATGTCTAATAGCAGTCCAAAAAAACAAATATTATATTTAATAGACGTCTAACAAAATAAATGAAACCAGACACCTTGTACATCACTGTTGAATGTTCTTACATGATGGAATATTATACATCTTGCAAGTTATTTTGGCAAAAACAACATTTAACCAAATTCAAGGTTATTTTGGCTAGAAGTGGGACTCATAACCGGACTATATCGGATCTATAGTTAACCGAGATGATGAAATGACAGCTATTGCTTGCTGGGAACTCTATGAAAATACCCATAAATGATAACTAATGTTTTTGTTAATGTCCAAGCAATCTGAATATATTTAAAATGCTACGTTTTTGCTTTTGTTCATGTTAGCTAAATTTTTACTATATCTTCTTGACTCGAGAGCTATATTTATTTTATGTCCTCCCTCATATTTTCACAAGTGATCCCATGTTTCCTGTTTAAATTTGGAAAATGCACATGAAAGGTTATGCTGTTAAAACAAAGGGCAACACATTCCCAGAGAGACAAATTAAGATCTGATACCCTGGAACTCTGGAGTTTTGACGCTGTCTTACATAAACATTCCATGCATTTAGGAAATACAATCCCAGCCAAACTGTTGTCCGACATGGCTGTTTGTAAAAAAAAAAGAAAAAGGAAAGTCTCATGAAGATTATGTATAATGTAAAAACCAAGACCTGAAATAGTAAATACTCTGGAAACTGGATGGGAACATCAACATTTGGCCCTGTTCCTTGTGACTAGACTGGCTGCCAAACAGGACAAATTACATCAAACTCCCTATGAGGCTCTTCAGTGCTCCATCTCAAATAATTGGGCTTAGCTCATACTGAGAGAAACAAATGTGAACTACTGTGTGTTCAGACAAATGTGAACAATTTGAATGAACTGAGGCTGTCCAATGTGAAAAAAAAAAAAATATATATATATATATATATATATATATGATCATCTTTAATAACACTAAGAAAATGATTGAATTATTACATGTATTATTCATATTAAATAAATTTGAGTCTACAAGAAAAAACACAAAAGTCTTTAAATGGCACATACTGTATAAATGTACTAGATCATGTAATTTTCAAAATGGAGCTTTTGTCTACTGAAAGATGTTTCATCAGCTGAACAATTGTACAGTAGAGTCCACTGGACTCACTTTACTTCTATCCTTCACAGCCTCCTTTTAATTCCTTTCAGAAATTAAATATGTTGCTACCATAAGGTCTATACCATGAGTAGTACACAAACTAAAGTTGTTCTTTCAATAAAGTATTGAAACTTCATTTTAGGGGACTGGCATCATCAGCAAGGCTTTTTAAAAGATTTACCATCAAGCAAAAACGCAAGCAGAACTTCATAAACCTCTCGCACGGACTGCAACTACAGAAACACAGAAAAACCAGTCAAGAGGAACTGATCTCATCAAATATTAAACAGAAGTTGGGGGAGTGATTCAGTGATGCATGGGACTGTTAAGAGCTGGATAAGGGGCGTGCAGGATGGAGCTTAAGTGGGCCAGCACCTATGCATTTGTTAAGATGTACCTTCTCAATAGGTACAGCAGTAAATGTAAAGCTTTTTTATCACAAATGTTTTGGACATTATCATTTGGTATTCAAACATGTAAAAATGTTGTGAGAAAGACTTTTTATGGTTTAATATTGCATATGCCACTGAGTTTAAAATTTAACAATACTCTTGAAGTAGTTCAGAGATCCCACCCACATCAATCAATCTCATTTTAAGCAATGTTTTGGTATACAGTGAGGACAATCACTTGGAATCACTAGAAAAGGAAATACAATCCAGACTTAAATACAGAAAGGGACTGGGGCACTACGCAGCTGTCCATCACATCTACTAAAGTCTGTCTCAGCCTCTATAAGAAAGATGAATATTTCATAATGACCCTCCCTCTTGTATGAGCCTGTCAGCTCCTGTTCTTTCCACAACTGCACAACACTCTCTCTGGACTTAAGAGGACGGTACGGTTTGCATTATTAAGACGCTCCATGCTGTGCACTTTCTGTCCCTTCAAAAAAACGGGGCCATATGGGATGATAAATAAAGCAGCCTAAATGTAACCTTACATGTACAAGATCAGAAATGTGCATATTGCTCCTTTGCCTATACAGTTCTCAAACTATGTGCTTGTACAAAACTCAGCCGCAGAGAGGAAAACTCCAAGTGGTAAAAGTTTTTTCAAAAACAACCTCACTCACCCTTTGTTGTTTACATAATATGGGACACAGTTATGCCCAGAGAAGTGGACACAGTGTGTGTGGAGTGGTAGGATTAAGAATGAGGAACAAAGGCCTATTGACATCAAATGGTTGACAGGCCGCCAGGAGGACAGCTGCTTGCTCAGGTCAAGCAATATTAATCAATGTGATAATAATAATAATAATAACAATAATAATAGTTGGTTAAGGGCCAAAGAAGCGTAGGCACCTATTGTATTGGTTAGTGTTCTTCTTCTTCCACAATTCTATATGACATCCCATAGAACCATATGGTAAAAAGTTGTGAAATTTGGCACATGGATAGAGACAGTCCGAGAATGAACCATAGCAATTTTGGAGTCACTAACTCAATCCCTCAGTGCCACAACTGTCCAAATTTTTTACTTACGTTTCTGCTAATAACTTTTGAACAGTAAGGGCTAGAAGAATTTTTTTCCCCTCTGATTCCTTGGCTCAAGACAATCTGCCATTTAGAATTTTCTGAAAAATCTACTTTTTCAAACTCCTCCTAGACGATGCTCTGATTTTCACAAAAATTTAACCAGATCATCTTCAGACCATGCCGACACAAAAACATGAAATTCAAATTGATTCATCAAACCGTTCTCGTATAAATAAAATTCATACTCCAAATTCAGCCAAATCATATACTCTCTTGAGTAGGTTTTTATTTTGAATACTTCACGACCATTAAAAAAGTAAATTCTATATAGTATGAGTGAGTGTAGTATGAATGTAATCCGGATGTACTACATTCGGATGTACATCAGTTACATCGCTTCACTGCCATTCATAAATCATCTCCAGTGGCCTCATGGGATAGTAAACTGTCCATCATATGCACACTTCAGAATCTCGCCGAGAGAAGTAGTTCATCCGTGGTACTTTTTGCCTGCTCTTTTATGAGTGCTGTGAATTCAGACATTCTTCTTTTGACAAATACTGTTTTTTTCGCCTACTAGTAGGGAATTATGTGATTTGGGATGCAGCCTTGGTGTGTGATATGACAACATGACCTGAAGACATCTGCACAGTTTCACCTAGTGGTCAGGAGAGATGACAAATGGCTATTTTTGCTTAGAACTTCTGAAAGGTTTGGCCAAAAAGCTCTTTAGATTTTTCAAACGATAATTTCCCACTTTCTCATATCAGCTATTTTGGGCATCTGCCATTTTGAATTTTGTCATAAAATGCAATATTTTATTAACGCATTGGTGTATTGTTACGTACCCTGACCTTGTGGTCAAGAATTATAATGAAATTTAAAAAAAAAATGCTAATAGCTTTTGTAGTTGTAATGAATATGTATCTTAATGGATTCCTTGTGTCATTCCAAGAACATAGATTTATATTTATACATAGTCGGCTGAAGTCCCTCCCTGCCATTTAGGTTTTCTTTAAAAACCTACTTTTAACTCCTCCTAGACTGTTGCACCAATTTTCACAAAAATTGAATCAGATCATCCTCAGACCATGCTGACAAAAAAACATGGAATTCAAGTAAATTCGTCAAACTGTTCTTGATTAACACGCAAACAAATTTGACGACCAAACTTGACCAATGACAACCATGACCTGAGGGCACCTGTGTTGCGTTCCAGTTCGTTTTTATTATGCCTTTCACTCGCTAACTTCCCTCCGTCTCGTTCACTCGGATGTGTGTCATTGCTTGCGCTGCATGAGTGCCCACTACTGGAGGAACCTTTGCAATCGGCTGAACTGGAACGTCCTAAGCCCTTGATCACTTGGAATCCACTATGGAGTTGATTTATTATAATTTTTTTCCCCTTACGAATTTTTATAATGCATCTATATGTTTAAAGGTGTGTTTGGGTTGTTTTAAATGTTTTAAAAAAGTTATTAAAATATCATAGAGTTGTTTGTGGTGGGGTCAATTAAACACAATATGCCGTGACTTCATAGTTGTTACATTGTGGTATATGGAGCTGACTGAAGTGTACATATGAAGTAGACAAAATCGAGGGAGCGAGGGTCTGTCCATATAAACTTCCCTCGTCCACTTCATGAAGTGGAACACACTTCAAAATGGCGGCAGGGATTTCCCCGAGGGGAAATGCTTCAAGGGAAGTTTGCAAGTGTCTAAAAGTGGAGTGGAACGCAGCCCTGTACAGTTCAGGGACAGTGCCACCTAGTGGTCACAAGATGTGAAAAATGCCTATTTTTGCTTATAACTTCTGAACAGTTTGACCAAAGGTTTCACACAAAAATCTCAAATAATGGTAACCCAAGGTTAAAAATAATAAGCAATTATGTCACAATAAAAGTGATTGTACTTATGGGCTTTTAACCATTTAGCTTAAAACCATCTGCAAATGTCTATACTCATTTTTGCAGCTGGTCTGATGCTCACTGCCTTGATTTTTAGCTCCTCATTCTGCCTCTGTGGTGCTTGGCCCCTTAATTGCTGCTTGCAGCTATTTATTACTATAATTATTTTCATTATTTATTCATTTTTACTTGGTGTTTGGCCGTATCTCGTCAAGCAATATGTAATAAATAAATAAATTAAAAGATTTCAAAATTCAGTGTATGTAAGTGAATGTTATTGGATGATTAGTTACTTGCAGGCTCAAAGCCAGTGAACTCATGATATAAAAACAAACTATTGCTTTGGTCAAGCAGTCACCCAGAAAGGAAATTGAAATGATTAATTAGAGATGTTTATTATGAAGTAAATATTGTGGGATATGTTACCCTTATTAGAATTTCTTTTGATTTTATTGTTACATTAAAGGTCAACTTTGTTGAAAACTACATTTGCAATGACTGTAGTTCAGTTTCGCTCTTTAAATATGTGTTTTCATATTACAATCTCTCCACTGCCACATTTGTGTTTAGATAACATGTTTATGCAATAAAATGGAAAGGACAGAGCTTTTGACATGGGTGCGCTAAATTCGGACTCATCAAAAGTTTTGTTTAACTTGTCCTTTTCAAACAAATCTAATGTATAATAGATATATACCCTCAATCCTGTCCTACGTCTCCTCTTCCTCAGCTGGCAGTATTTCCCAGTGTTTAGAGGGTGGTGGGGGTAGGCGATGTCATCCTTCGGCTGATGTATACCACCTGCCTTGGCCTCAGCCTGACCCTCTGCCGCCCCCACTGCAGAGGCATTCCACAGCCTTCCAGAGTCATGTTTGTACTGAGGAAGATTAGACAACCCTCCCCTTAGACTGAGCCGTGCAAATGACCAGCCTCTGCTCCATGCCTCTTTATCTAATGAGGCAAAATGAGGGAGGCCAGTCTGCGCTGCCAAGATCCTTTTTACAGCCACACTAGAAGCAGGATCATGTTATTGTATTGAGTCATTTTGTGAGGTCATATCATTTTGAAATATTAGACAGGGTTGTGTTCTTATTCTGATATATGTAACATAATCACTAAATTAATGTGGTTATTTGATTTAGTTTGTCTTTTTTGAGAGTAACTAATCCTACTCAGCAAATATCCAGCGAAGAAGACTAACACCTCTCATTGACCCCCACGCATCTCCAAACAATAAAAAAACTCAGCCAGGATGTTTGCTGTTCACTTGTTGAGGACTTCCATTTGGAAGATGTATGTATTAGCTAGAATTTGATTTAGGATAGATTATTGTGAAATAATCTATCCTCCCCGTGTTCTCCCCGTGTCGGCGTGGGTTTCCTCTGGGAACTCCGGTTTCCCCTACAATCCAAAGTTAGGTAAACTGGAGACTGCCTATGTGTGATTGTGTGTGAGAAAGTGTGATGGATAATCATTAGAGTATTAGTAGACTGTCTGCTTAATATCTGCTAACTCTTCATTGTGATGCTACAGACATTCTAATGACTATAAGTAACTTTGCAACTACTGTACATGTCAACTTATTCTAACCCTACTAGTCTACTGATACTCTACTAACACTCTAATGAGAGTTAGCAGACATGTATGCAACGCTATATTCAACAGAATGTGTTAAAGGGACCATAAAAATAAAGTGAAACCCTATAAATTATGCATCATTACATACAACTAACCCTAATCAAAACCATTAATATTACTCAGTACTTAAATGTATAGGTACAGTGTAATAAAGAAACCTTAAAATAAAGGTAGGAGTAGAACCGTTTTTCTCTTCTAAAATACTGTTGCAGTTGGCCTGAGACAAGTAAATGTTTATGTATCAAGAATTTATACGGATGAATTGGATTAACATGTTCAGAGGAATTCACCTTTAGGTGCAACATCCGGCTGCTTTCATTTTCGTTAGTCCTTAATAATTCCTGCATATGAATCAGCTGTGAAGCTATAAATGGCAACACTTTACAATAAGGTCTCATTTGTTAACATTGTAATGTATTAACATGAACCATCAATGAGCAATACATTTGTTACCGTATTTATTAATTTTTGTTCATTGTTAGCTTACATTGCATTGATTAATATTAACAACTGCAACATTTAAATCCCATTCTCTGAACCAAATTCTCAAGCATTAAACAAGTTCATGTAAAGACACAATTTGCAAATCTCATGCACTCTAAAACTCTAAACACATTCTCACTCGCTAAACAGATTTCAGACTGTGATGCACTTGTGTTTCAAAACACTAAACACAGGCAGTTACAGTTTTTCTCGATTGTTTACACACATTTTCCGAAAGCATGCCTCATACTCTCAGAACTCTTCACACACAAATAAAAAAACACACACAATGGGCAAAACCCTCAAATCTCCTGCAAAATGAAACTACATTCAAAACGATGTTATTTCTTCTCAAAATGGTATTTTGTTTTCAAATGACACACACAAACCATCATATGAATAGACATTTATAAGAACCAGTTGAACACTTATGTGCTCAAATGGAAAACACTTCTTCTCCATTCATCATAATGACTTAGCTAGGTCTTTTTTGGTTCAGTGTTACACTTACTACAGACAGTGCATACATAAGTGTGTTGTGAAATATTTGAGAATATTGTTTTTATACTCAGAACACACAAATACACGGTAACAAATATATTTTATTTTCCCCACAAAAACAATGTGCACGCAGTGTACATTCAAACCAACACAAAGTTGCACCTACAGTATTCTACATAAAAACAGAAGATTTTACTGTATACAGTTACAGTAAAAAAATAAATAAAAAAACCTATGCTGCTCCAAAACAGAAGAGCTCACCTGTTGCCCTTTATGCTAAAGCTCTGTTTGCTAACTGTAAAACTGTGTGACGTGTGTGATTGCTCATGTGATGAGTCCGTGTGCATATTTGAATGACAGTGTGGTCCTTGTGAAAACAAGAGATTTTCTGCATGAAAATTGTGCCAAATGCAGAGAATTGTGTGTAGTGTTTTGAAAAAGTGTATTTTAGAACTGCAATTTGAGTGTAAAGCAGGAATTGTGCTTGTAGTTTAGCAGAATTGGTTCAGGCGGTTGGTGCATGAGTTACATGTTGTGGTCATTGTGTCTTAAGTACCAGTATTTGCGTGTAAACAATTGAGAAAAACTGTAAATTTGTCAGAAGAGCAAAGAACTGCAACTGTATATTTGGCCGAAGATGCAGAGGATGATGAATTAATTTCTTTGTTTATGTTACTGTAATTGACAGTATACTGTACTGTGTTGCATATACACAGTTCATATTTAGTTCTTTGGTTTTTGAACTTTTCTTCTGTTGTAAGATTCTATTTCATATACTTGCACCTACTGTAAGACCACTTTACAATAGTGAAATGAAAGCTCATTTTATCAGCACTCTTTTATTTATGTTGTATACTGTAATAGACAATGAACTGTCAAATTATTCTTGACTCTTTGAAAAATCTTTTGTTTTTTTGTTACAGTGTTATGAATTGATCTCACTAGTGTTCACTGTGCAGGAAAGTAGTCTGCGTATTTGCAGGTTTTGTTTGTCATCTGAAGTTAATATCATTTTGATGTGGATGTTTGAGGTTTTGTAGTGAGATGGTTTTAGTAGTGAGTGATCAATAAAATAAAAATAAACAATGTTATCTAGTAATCATCTCAAAATATGTATAGTCCACATAGTCCACAAGAAAGTCACATATTCCACATAATAGGTCTAATTCTGTGAATACATGCACAAAGGCAGCCCTACAAGAAACAAAACAAAAAAAAAAAACAACATAATTTACTGACACTTATTGACATATACAATAGTTTTGTACACAAAATGTCTACAAAAGTTTGAAGTTTGTCATTTGAAGTTTAGCCTATACATTTCAAATCAATTCACGTTTATTAGAGCTTTTCACAGTAGTACATATCATTTCAAAATGCATGTTTCTACATTACAGTTTAGAGTATAATCTGTTATCAGAGGTAACTGTGTCCGAGTAATGTCCATATTTCAGAAATGTACAGTTCTAAGATGATACAAATCACAATTCATTAGTTACATCATGTAGGCCTATTACTTTTAGGCAGAAACAATGATCTCATTAAAGTAGGCTAATTATTAAGTTGTGAACATAATGATTACAATATACAGAAAATTTGTCAGCTGTGTATGTTGATTCAGAGTTGGCATAATCTGAAGTCCTCGCAGGAGTCATTTCTTCACACACACATATATATATTATAGGTTTGGCTGTGTTTAGTCATTTATTTGAAGGAAAGTCGTATAGGCTAATGGAGGAAAGGATTGAGATCAGGATTATTGCTCCATCAAGTGGTGATGTTATGACAAAACAAGCGATTGAGATGACTGGTTTATTCCATCTCCACCCCCGTGAATGGAACAATTTGTTCAAACTGCATTTTATCATTTAAACGTAGGCATATTCATATTTACATTTCACTGCCGGTTGTATATTCTGTATATAACTGTGTATGTGACAAATAAAACTCATTATACTCAATATTCATTATTTATTTACTATTTCGTTTTTTATTGATTCTTTTTTTAAACATTTAATTGCATTATGGTGTAAAATATATAGCATGTAATATATAGCATGTCTGTCTACAAAACAATTTCAAATGTCTTCATTATGTCATTTGTAGATGTTTTATGGTGGGACAAGGAGGGTGATCACAGTCCTCCTCCCATCAGAAAATTAACTTGAGGCATTGGGGCAAAACCAGCTGTAGCCTGTAACCTCCTGAAATGATAGAGAGAGAGAGAGAGAGAGAGAGAGAGAGAGAGAGAGAGAGAGAGAGAGAGAGAGAGAGAGAGAGAGAGAGAGCGCGCAGCATTACGTCTGTTAAACCCGTGACTCGAACAAGTGCGCTCGACACAGAGCAACTTATCCAAAGAGACGCAATGATCAACACCCAAGCAAGGTAAGTAATAGCCGTGCGTTCTTTTCAGGTTAGGTCAGTGTACAAGAGCATCAGCTCAGAGACTGGTGTTTAGAGCATCATGACTGCATTCCCGACATGGCTGGCATTCATAGAAGCCGTCTGGGCTATCCAACTTCACGTATAGCCTATGGCTCAATTATTTTATCTTAATAAAACAAACCGTTGTTTTATTATTTATATTGCACTGCGACGTATTGGCAACTAAAACCAAAGGGATAATGAACTGATAGACTTGTAAATAAACACTTATGAGGAAAAAGCAATTAGATTGCAACTCAGTGTAATTAATTAATATAGGCTACAGTGATTCATATCTCATTTACAATGATTCCCAGTCTTTGGGAATCCATGAACTATCAGTTCCTCGCTATTGCTAAGGAACTATTTGTGTTCCATATTTAGAATCGTGACGGTGTGAGAACATCATGTTCTTACATCATCAGTATAGTTCACGCTCTGGACCGCGCACATTTGTCCTATGTAATTTCTCCATCACCATTATGGTGTGTGATCTACGTTTATTTTAGGCTCATTTACAAACCGTGATTGTAGATTGTGGTCCAACACTGCATGTTCCTCCGCTGCCAAGAGACCTACGTGGAGACTTCCAGTGGGACGTTACGCAATGTTCCAGCTCGCAGCGGGTCCACTCTGACATGTTTTCCTTGTTTTCCCTTTTCCTTTTCCGCCGAAACGTTTTGTCAGTTCTGTTTCGAAAATGTAGCCTACTTCATGTGGTAGCATTTACAATAACTGTTTTATATATATATATATATATATATATATATATATATATATATATATATATATATATATATATATATATAATATTATTATTATTATTATTATTATTATTATTAAATACATGATTTAAAATTTGTGATTAACCTGAACTGAATTCAACCTGAAAAAACAAGGTTTTACAGAAGCATTACTGTCAGTAGATATAACTTGATTTCTCCAGCAAGGTACAATTAATTAATAAGTTTGATATCATCTGTTTTGTTTTATATGATGAAAGTCCTTTTCCACTTTAATGTAAATACAGTTTTTTTCATGTTGGTCCATCTAATTTTAAAATTAATTTACTATGGCTTAATTTTCAAACAATTAGTGTCATTCATCATTATATACAATGGATATCATACACCCGGTGCAATGCAGCGGTAGACGCGACACGTGTTTTTTGCAAGTTTCAGCCTGATGCAGTTACCAACAAAACCTGATCTAAAGTCAATAGCATAGTGTTTTTTTGTGTTATTTAAAGGCCGCGGGAATATGCGCCTATAGACGGGTGCACAATGCGCGTACACACACAGGGAAAGAAGAAGAACACAAACATTTCACAAACACAAGCATTCAGTCTTTCCACTTGCAAATTCCGCCAAGTAAATAGCGAATATTCCATGGTGCAAGCACAAGTGGCTTTTAAAGGGAATGGGAGATGAGACTTTGATTGGTTTAATGCACGTTACACCCAAAACACACCCATGACTCATTAAGAGACTAAGTGCAACCCTTTTAGACCATGCGCCTTGCGCACCTACCATTTTTTTCCATCGTTAAACTAGCAAAAGTGGATTCAGACTAAGCTAAGCTAAGCAAAGTGCACCTGTGCCATGCGCTTCAGACCATGTGCTCAGATCATTAAAATAGGGCCCAATGTGTATAATGAACTACTAAGCAAAAGACAGGTGTCTACTGAGCATAGATCACTGAGTGGCCACAGTAGAAACAGAACAGAAACTCCTCTAAATGTCCAACATAACTGGACATTAAACATTAACATAAACTACCAACATCTTTCCCTTTACTGAAAAACACATAGCACTTTATCACTAAATGTACTCCTAATGCAGTCCCTTGCAAACCATGCCGGGAACTACAGATCCACTGCCCAGTGCTGCATTTCTCAAAAGCATCATGAGCTGTTGATCCTAGACCATTGGTGGCTCTATAGGTCTGGTGCAGTCGTAGTGTGGCATGTGTCGAATGTGTCCATCCTGAGCTTTATTGGAAATTGTATATTGGGTCAATGTAACTGAATTAGGTTATAACAACACAATTAGAATTTATTGGTAGAATCAAGTAGAAATACCCCCTTAAAGTATCAACTGCACATATTCACTTTTTTGTGCTTTAAATTTAGCAATCGTGTGGAGGACTGAATGTTTAAAAGATCCCTGATGTACTCTGGAGCCAAACCAAGCAAATAAGACATTTTTACTCAGTCCGCTGATTTATTGGTAGCCAGTGAATAGAGGCCAAAAATGGGAGTTATATGGTCTCTCTTCTTAGTATTTGTCAGCAGTCTGGCCACAGCATTTTGAACAAGTTGTAATCTCGACAAGGACAACATGGCAAAGCCCTGCATATAACACATTACAATAATCCAGGTATGAAGATATAAAAGCCTGTATAACATTTTCAAGATCATTCTTTGATAAAACTAATTTGAATTTTGCAATCCTTAATTAAAAGAAACTATTCTTTACCACTATTTATTTGACAGTCAAATTTGAGATCCGAATAAAAACTTACACCTAAGTTAGTAGCATGACTTTTTGTACAGGTTGAAAACTACCACATACTTTTACTGATAAACACAACATACTTTTTTATTTGCCAAAAATTACAGTTTTCTCTCTTTTGTCGTTTAAAATGAGAAAATAGGAGTTCATCCAACCTTTCACCTTGCTAAGGCAATCTAGCAGAAAATGTTCAGCCTCATTACTTCCTGCTTTAAAAGAAAGATACAACTGCATATCATCAGCATAACTATGATATTAAATGAGATATTTATTAAATAAAGAACCCAACGGAATCATGTAAAGGGAAAAAAGTAACAGCCCTAAAATAGAGCCCTGAGGTACTCCATAAGTTATACAAAATTATGATTCCCAATCTTTAGCACAAATGTCCTACCCTCCAGGTAAGAGCGGAACCAACGTAAGGCTACTCAATTTACCCCAACATACCGCTCAAGGCATTCTAACAAAAGGACATGATCCAGTGTGTTTAACGTTGCACTCAGGTCTAACAAGACAAGACTGACAGATTCCATGTTCAGCTTCTAATAAAATAGAATTTAATGCTCTAATAAGGGTAGATTCCGTACTATGACTAATTCTGAAACCTGACTCAAACTAATCCATGATATTTATCACTGCTAAAAATGTAGAAAGCTGACAAAATACAACCTTTTCTAGGATTTTTGCTGTAAAAGGAAGTTTAGAAATGGACAGAAGGACAGAAGGGTCTGCACCACTGCATGTTTCAAACTCGTTGGCACACAACCCTCAGCCAAACTTTTATTTATAATTAATTTAATTTTTTTTTTTTTTTTAATGGAATGGACGAATAGCATCAAAAACTTCAATAGTTTTGTTGGAATCACATTATTTGCAGATGAAGTGACTTTTATCATAATCTCTGTGATCTCTGAAAGCAACAACATCTAATAGGCTCTAAATGAGCCAGAGGGAGCAACAACAACCGTGGGATCTAAACTTCACTGGTGTGATAAAATAATCATTATCAGTAAAAAAAAAAAAAAAAAAAAAAAAAAAAACACTGTAAAAACCTCTCACAATTTGCAACTGAAGAATCAAGGCAAACCGTGACTGGAGTTAATACAATTAAAAAGTACACAGGGCTGGTGAGAGTATTTTGCAATGATTTCAGAAATAAATTTGCTAATTTGCCATCTTTGCTACTTCCTGAAATTTGGTCAAAGAATCCCTGAGCATAGTGATCTGCAACTTGTCCTTGTCCTGCAAAATGTCCTACATTCCTGTCTTAAGGACCATATCATGTCATTTACTCATGGCAGAGACTTGGATTTCTGGTGTCAAACTTTACAAGGTGTACTATGATCCAGTATATCAGAACAAACAGAATCAAAATGAACTGTCCTTAATTTAGTTTCAACAGAAAGAGGCAGGTACTTAAAGGGTTAGTTCACCCAAAAATGAAAATATCTCATGATTTACTCACCCTAAAGTTATCCTAGGTGTACATGACATTCTTCTTTCAGATAAATAAAATGTATATTAGAGTTATATTAAAAATGTCCTGGTCTTCCAAGCTTTATAATGGCAGTGACTGTTGGGTCATTTTTGAAGTCCATAAAAGTGCATCTATCCATCATATAACTGCTCCACACGGCTTTAGGGGGTTAATATTTAACGTTGATTATCTAGCTTTCGGCTTCCATATTCAACTTACAGAAAAAGTAGTGCCTCTCGCAGTTCTAAATGCTTACGCTACATCTGACGACATTACACACCAGTTATGCTCATCAGACGTAGCGTAGGCATTTTGAAAGCCAGGACATTTTTAATATAACTCTGATTGTGTTCGTCTGAAAGAAGAATGCCATATACACCTAGGATGACTTGAGGGTGAGAAAATCATGGGCTAATTTTCATGTTTAGGTGAACTAACCCTTTAAAATCCAAGGAGGATCTAAAGGCCTCAGCAAATGCTGTTGCTGTAGATTATGTAATACAACAATATACTTGGGACTGTGACTTTACTACAGTACATGACATGTTAGCATCAAACATAACAGGCTTATGATCAGAAAAATAATTATCAGTAACCTTAACTTCTTTGACAAAAGTGGCACTGCCCAAAATCAAGTTAACATACATTGTTTTAGATTCAGGGAAATTCGGATCAAATAACTCATCTGCAATTGAATTACAGTGAATGAGAACCGTATAACACCATTCATGAAGACTATATGCAATCAAACATATTCCATATGCAGCCAAATGGGAGTTTGTGTTATACTGGCCATATCTTGTATCTTGTTTGTTCAACACAAATTACTTCGACAAAGTTCAAAAGTCAAAGTTCAAAATTCTATCTTGTGTCTGTGCAGAGCTGTACTTCTGGATTCAGCTTGTGTGCTCCGCTGGGTCAGGCAGCAGGCTCCAGGGCCTCAGTGGTGCTCCTGATGTCCCTCAACCACAGAGGATGAACCCAGCTGGACAAGACATGAGCAGGGATCTGACTCAAGATGTGCTCCTTTACAAGGTGTGGCTGTCACCACTTCACAATGGAGATTCTTTACAAAAGCCACATACAAAAGCCACTCTCCCTCTGGCAACATCTCTTCTTTAATGACGAGAGCGGGACAAGCTGTCACTCACTTAAGTCACAGCAATTGCAAGCCACAATGATCCAATCAATTCCTGATGGACAAAAAAGTCCCAGACTATAAATTAGTATCACTAATCAGTATTTATTGAAAGAGTAATCCACAGTTGAAATCCCAAAACAGGCAAAGGACATACACACGTAAACAATCCAAACAACGACAGAGTTCAGGGCTAGTGATGGCAATTTCAAAACACTGCTTCATGAAGCTTCGAAGCTTTACGAATCTTCCGGTTTGAATCAATTGGCTTGGAGCATTTATCAAACTGCCAAAGTCATGTGATTTCAGTAAACAAGTCTTTGTTACTCATCACTGTTTCGAAGCGTTTTGAAATGTCAATGGTTCACCGCTAGGGGGCGATGATCTCTGTGAACCCATGAGTCATGAGGAGTCACTGAGAACCATTGAACAAGTGTCTGTGGGTTTTACCTGGGCTGCCTGAAAACCTAGGCAGCTGACTCGTTGCCTCGCTGCCTTGTCAGACAATGGCTTGTAAGGCAGCGTTTGTGCATGAAGGCACCTCACAAAACTAATTTCGGACAGACTTCTTAGGCAGTGTAACGGTTTAATGATCTACAGCAAAATAGAGAGAGCTTTGGTGAGAACTAAACAAATATTTAATAACTACATTAGTAATTTCTCACTAGAAATGACATCAGAAGTTGAAAATTCTGGTAAAAAAAAAACGTACATTTACACACAAACTGACCAGCAAACGCAACTTTCGTACGCCATCTTTTTTTTCCAACTCAACTGTCACAGAATGGAACGCACAGGATTGTGGGATATCAAAGGCAATGAAGGATACATTTATGCTGCCTTCATAAATTGATCAGATGAAGGTCTCTCAGCAGACAGGAAGTGAAGCTAACATTAGATTCAGACGTGCCTTGATGCCTCCCTACCTTGAAACGTGTCCTCCGAAGGCAGCATTGTCCAGATTTTGGACGCAGCCCTGATCTCTGATCAGTTTTATACATTTGTAAGCGTTTTAATTAGACATTAGTATAATTAAAAGGATAATGGTGTCATATTGGTTTATCAGAGCCATCCATGAAACAAAACCAGACCTGACAATTTATAAAAGAACATACAGACACTTAATGTTTAATTTTATTAGATGATCAGTTAACTGCATTTGAAAGATTTTGTTTTCAATAAAACATTTGCAATAGATTTGTAAAAGGTGTTTTTATGCATGTTTGGCTTGGGTTTTTGCTGCATTTATACTGTTCTAACCAGCAGGGGTCATCGTGGAGACGGGTGTCAAAGCCTCAGTCTGCCCATCACTATTCAGGGCTGAGGCAAACAGAGAAATCTAAACAAACAGGCAGAGAATATGGAAAAAACGAAAAGAAAACCAAGACACAGGAAATCCAGGATACAAAGGCTCAGAAACGCAGTTAAGACACATGCAAGACTTAACAATGAGTGACTGAACTGACCAGGCTTATAAAGAGTGAGCTGACAAGGTTAATGAGACACAGCTGAAAACAATGAGTCCAGGCAAAGGATTATGGGGAATGACGTCCATGACAAAGTGGCACTAGTCTGTGATGGAGTGCCCTCTGGTGGCTATCAAGGGCACTCCAGCTGGTGATCATGACAATACGTCACAATAGATGTATAGATCGCAACTTGTTTCATGCCGATTTCAAACTCAGCTACTTCTGTTTGTGTTTATGAGAGGAATGTGAGTTTATTTAACTGCAGCAATGGTATTTGGCTGATGGGAAAGTACAGATGAATGTAAAATAATGTATGTTTTTCGTTTTTGTCATTATTTCATGCAGGATGGGAAGTTAACTGTGAAACAGGAGACCTCACTGGACAGCGAATCCTCCATTCTGCTATTTCAGTATCAGCTAAGTGAGCAGTTGTCATGGAGCATGCAGACTGTGCTCTCAGGTCATAGCCTCTTTGTTGGTTTACCAAATGGAGAACTTCTCAAAGGCACCAAAGAAGGGTAAGTGATTAGTGTGGGCTCTGCACTGTTTTTCTCATTGAACATTCCCCCGATGCACTATACAGTTTGGTGCATTTAGCCTACTGAAATAATACACTGCTGTTATGCAAGTATGTGCCTGTTCAGTGTTATTTTAATATTATTTATAATAGGTGTAATATACAGGTGGGACATGTCCCCACCCGCTTCAATCTTTTGCAGAGACTCTATTCGTTCTGGTGAAATCACAAAAAAATGCACACAGATGTGTCCCTGCTATATACAACCACTGATGAACATCTTTGGTTATAATTGGGGGGTGGTGGGTGGGACCACATTAAACACGTGTTCTATGTCGATAAAATAAATTCAATGCACTATTGAGATTGATTTCTGGACATTATAATGTTGTTTCTTGTGAATTTGTTATTGTACATTTCTGACATAGCCTTGTATTAGCAACACCCAGTTATAAAGAGCCCTTGTTGCTAGGCAACATTTCTATTTTTGGTTTAGGTTAAGTTTTTAATCTAATATTTATATTTTATTTCAGCTTTATTTCTCAATTATTTATTTATTTATTTATTTTTATATAGTTTTAGTTAATGATAATACCCCTGGCTATATATACTGGCAGGACAGTGTAAGTCAGTGTCCAGGGCTTATAGGGGTGCACATGTATATTGGCTGGACCAACATATTTTTAAAGTTAATTGAGCATACGAAACACATTTATGAGATGTCAGATTTTATTGCCGATTTGAAATGTTTTTTTTTAAATGTGAGTTTGGCAAGCAGTTTTTGATACTTTGGTATTTCCTCAAGTAGACAAGTAGATAGGAGTTGGTCTCGCATGTCCGAAATAGCCCAGAAGCCTTGCAGATATGACCAGACTTTCATTGAAATGGACTTTTAAAATAATGTTTTCTTTATTCTCTTTACTCCTGAAGGCTCACTGCTGTTTTGGAGTTTGCAGAGGAGAAATTGAAGATCAATCATGTATTTGTGTGGTTCATGAAGAACAGGCCTGATAAATGTAAGCTGTGGATCAGTGGGTTTGATTTACTGGAATCACAATACATTACACCATTCTTACTTGTCAGCTGCCTTTTAAGACATTATCATGAGAAATGTTATACCCCATAAAATCTGATGCTTTTTAAGAAATTTCCCATTTCTTCTTGTCTCTTCCACAGTGCTCCTTACCAGAACATTCTGCTACCTTGGCTTTGAGCTTGTAAAACCAGATCATCTAATAGCATCTATTGTAGGAGATGTGCGTCTTATGGTCTACGATATTCAACAAACTCACTCATCTGAAGAATGACTAAATACGCAGATATTATGCAGACTGTTGCTAAAGGGAACTAAATACAAAACCAACAATAACCAGGGTCATTGTGAAAAACTAACATTGCAGAGGGGCATTCAGGGTACAGCAGCTGAAAAAAACTGGGGAATGTTAACCTAACTGATAATTCAAAGTATGGGTTCATTTGTTTGCCTCATGAAACACACCATTTCACAGAGAGCATTTCAATTATGTGTTCAAGGTATCAAAACTGCAATAACTGGGTTGTTGTATGTGAAAATGACTCAAAATAACTCGAATAACATGCCTGTGATATTCACATGGAACAGTAATTCTTATGTTCTTTGTAACAAGAGTTTTGCCACCCTTTGTGCCAACAAATATATGTAAAGTGAATTATAGCAACACCTGCATGTTGTACTGTGAACTTGTATTGCACTTTATAAATAAAATAGACATAAACTATACAAATAAAAAAAAGTTGACAATTTAACTAAGCACAATTTACTCCTCACAAAGAGATATCAATTGTTCATTAACATGTCAGTTGATTATAATAGTTTCTGGTTATTGGCGGTATTAGCTAGTAGATATATCTGCAGTGTTTTGGTGATATAACAACTGGAACATTCATGTTTGTTCAACACATTGTGTAAAGGTATGGAGAATTTGTTTCAGAGGAAGTGGTAGAATCTTTGTTTTGTTACTGATTTTGCAAATTTACAAGACAGGGAACATACCAACTTATTAACAAACTAAAAATGAAATGAACAAGATTTTAAATGGAATAGACCTACTTTAACAAAGATGTAAAAGAGGACATCATTAAAAACGTAAGGATTTTGTCACGGATGTGAGCATAGGTTTTCTGTCTTTGAAGTATTTAAATCTTTGAAAAAATCTCACAAATTCATGAAGAAATAAAGGAAGGTATTTAAAATATTCTTATGAAACACCTTCTAAAACTAAGAGATGAATATCATATTTTCACTGAAAGCCAATTAAAAACATTAACCTAAAATGTAGAGGTAAAATCACAGTAGAAAAGGTGAGCTAGATCATAGACCTACCTTTCTCAAGTCTTGTGCCCAGATGTTATTGTCCATTTCTTGTTATCTGCATGAGCAAAATATAGTTGCAAAATAAAGAATAAGACCCCAAACTGAATATATATATATATATATATATATATATATATATATATATATATATATATATATATATATATATATATATATATATATATATATTTTTTTTTTTTTTAAATAAATAAAAACTAAATATGTAATGTTAATAATTGTACTTATGTAATTACTTGAAGGTCATTTCACTATTGATTAAATTGACTGCCTGCCTTAGTTTTTACTGAGTTAATAAAATCTGACCTTCATCAAAGTCATTTGTAGAAACCACAGACAAAAAAAAAAAAAAAACAATGGTTTTATGGAAGGTAGACGTGAGTTGCAACATGCACGCTCCCCTATAAGCACACATTAAGTTATCCGGTGTGGTTTATATTTATAATAAATTATAATATGTAATTAAATATAATATAATACTAATAATATAAGTTAAAATTATTTTCGGTATTTCTCACAGCCTGGTCGATGCACTTTAACCTTTAATGGTAGTCAGACCAGAGCGCTATGATTGGTCAGTTCAGTGGAGTGACGCAACAGCGTCATCACCATCACTACCGATCCCTACCCATGTCCTATCGTTTTCACTAACCAGTGAACGCCTGTAGCTGCTGCTACTGTCCTGAGCTAAACATACACGCCAATGTCAATATAAATATGCTATATGACTGAATCACCTCTGCTGCACGGTAAGACGTTCACTGGTGTTGCTGAAGTGAAACCGAGCTGAGATCATAGAACTGAGCCCGGCTAGCCATTGATCCGCATGAGAGTTGTGCTAACTAGCCACTACAAATCATGCTATTAAAGAGAGCTATGTGGATTTACAAAACAGCTGAACTGACATTGTTTATCTTAAAATATAATTAGAAAGCAGTATTACGTTACAACGATTGTTTTAACACCAGCACCGGTATGAATTACAGAAAACCAGTAGCAGTTAGCTCAGGTATGTAACGTTAGACTGAAAGCTAATAAACACTAGCCTAAATAAAGAACCAGTGCACGTACTAGATGTTTTTAAGAACTACTGTTGCAAACTACTACAGCTTGTATCAGAAACAATAAGCCTTAAAGGGACAGTTCAACCGAAAATTAAAGTTCCGTCATCATTTATGCTGCAATCACGTGCTCTCGGAAATATCGTAAATACGAGTTTCCTACGTAAAAATTGCACATGAACGCTGTCCCATTTCGAGAATAGTACTACTACTAGAATAGGATGAGCTCGTAATCACGACTTCAGAAGTGGGAATTATTAAATTTCCGATTGTACTTGAAGGCAGCACTACTTACCCTCATGTCGTTCCGCTTTGTTTCTTTCTTCCTTCTGTGGAACACAAAATATATTGTGTGAAATGTCTCAGTATTTTTCTCTCTGATCATACGGCTTTGGTATAGAGACTGTAGATTTGGAAGTTCCTTGCATTTGTAGTAGCATATCCTCACCACATTTTCACATGCTTGGTCTATTAAAATTGAAAGGGTTAAACTACTCAAATGAAAATTCGGTAATCTTTTTTATTTACCCTCATCTTATGGAAACTTTTTACAGGGAATAAAAATAATAACAAAAAGGAGTTTTCCCTCACATTTAGGAGTTGATATTTCACATTTCAGACTTTATAACTTGCAATTGCAAGTTTGTGTCTTAAAATTGTGTGTGTGTGTGAGAGAGAGAGAGAGAGAGAGAAAAGTCATAGTTTTGAGATATTAACTCACAATTGTGAGACATAAATGTCAGAATTGGGGAATTATAAACTCCGAATTTATGAGAGGAAAAAGTAAGATTAAAAAGTTGCGGTTACCTTTCTTTTTTTTATTCTGTGGGGAAAACAAACTTCCATATTCATGTTGTGACTTTTTTGGTCAAACACAAAAGGAGATGTTAGGCCTCAGTCACCATTCACTTTCATTGCTTTTTTTCCTGTACACTAGAAGTGAATGGTGACTGAGGCTGTCAGTCATTAACATGCTACCTAACATCTACTTTTGTGTTCCACAGAAGAAAGAAAGTAAAAAAGTTTGAAGATGTTTATTCATCCCCTGTTAATTCCCAGGTGGCCTGGGACTGATGTCGGGCACTGCAGGAAGGAAACATGGAGCAGAAGCGCAACATTCAGATCATAGAATGGGAGGACTTGGACAAGCGCAAGTTCTACTCCTTTGGAGTATTTATTACCATGGCCATCCGTGCCACGGTCTACCCGGCTACGCTGATCCGCACCAGGCTGCAGGTTCAGAAGGGGAAATCCCTCTACACTGGGACCTATGATGCCTTCTGTAAGATTCTAAAAGCTGAAGGTCTGAGAGGACTTTACAGGGGCTTCATGGTGACCACGTTCACACTCATATCAGGACAGGCGTACATAACCACTTACGAACTGGTAAGAAAATATGTTTCCATCTATTCTAAGGACAATACGCTAAAGTCATTAGTGGCGGGAGGCTCGGCGTCACTGGTGGCCCAGAGCATTACTGTTCCCATAGATGTCATATCACAGCAGCTCATGATGCAGGGCCAAGGGGAGCATCTGACACGCTTTAAAATAAAACCCGAAAGAGCAAAGCACTCTGTATTTTTCGGCCAGACGAGAGACATTATCGGGCAGATATTTGCTGCGGATGGCATTCGTGGGTTCTACCGAGGATATGTGGCTTCTCTCCTCACATACATCCCCAATAGTGCCGTTTGGTGGCCGTTTTACCACTTCTATGCAGGTAGGAAATGTAACCATTGTAATGACCCTAAGTGTTGCACTACTGGATCAATATACACTACCATTCAAAAGTTTAGGGTCAGTAAGATTTTTACTGAGAAATTAATACATGTATCCAGCAAAGATTAATTATATTGTTCAAAAGTGACAAAGTAAAGAATATATATATATATATATATATATATATATATATATATATATATATATATATATATATATATATATATATATATATATATATATATATATATATATATATATATATATATATATATATATATATATGAATATATATGAATATGAATATGAATATGAATGCTTTTCTTTTGAGCTTTCTATTCATCAAAGAATCCTGAAAAAAAGAATCACACTTTCCACAAAATTAAGCAGCAAAAATGTATAATAATGAGAAATGTTTCTTGAGCATGAACTCAGTATATTAGAATGTTTTCTGAAGGATCATGTGACACTGAAGACTGGCATAATGATGCTGATAATTCAGCTTTGCCATCAAAATGATATGTATAAACTGAAAATGTTTTTTGTAAATTATATTACTTCACAGTCTTACTATTTTTACTGTATTTTTGATCTATTCAATTCAGCCTTTGCGAGCATAAGAGACTTTTTTTCAAAAACATTAAATGTTAAAAAATAAATAAAGGATGTGCATTGAATGTTCATATTTTGATTGTTAGAATACTATACTATTCAAAGTGACATGGACGACAACTGTCTTGGTTAGCAATCCATCTGACTCATTAGAGAAAGTTATATAATGGCAGGTGATTCTGAAGTATTTAATTTGCTCTTATTGGCTCCACAGAACAGTTGTCTAAGATGGCTCCCAGTAACTGCCCTCATCTAGTGCTGCAGGCAATGGCTGGACCTCTGGCGGCTGCCACCTCCTCTACTGTCACCAACCCCATGGACGTCATCAGGGCCCGGGTTCAGGTCATTGCACGCAGTATAAAATCAGACAACAGATACTGCATGTATAGCTGGCATGTGTGACCGAATGTGTTTACATGTACAACAAAACGGATAACTATCAAAACCCAGCTTTATAAAATGTTTACAGGGTACATAACACATACAGTTTCTGCCAATCTCATGTTAGTCTTGAGTATCTATACAGTAGTTTTGCAACCTTCATATCTCTGAAGAGTCTTTAGTTTTATTAAATTTATAAAAGACATACACTGTACCGATTCTTTCCAAAAAACAGCAGAACTTGTGAAGGGGTGCAGTGGGCGGAGCTAAATGTTTGTTTGTGGTGTTTACATTATATGCACTTGCATGCCGATTGCCAACCAAACACAGACATTTGATGCTGTTTTGACTCATGACCGGGATCTTTTATCGCTGGGACCACTCCATCTTCCAGTTTCAAATGATCTGCAAATCTTGTTTATAAAACATTCGTCACCAAAATGCTGGGAACAAACAAACAAACACACTTGCACAACTCCGTTGCTGCTCCGGAAAAACAAACTGCGTACTGTTCCCTTAATGCTGGATTCTTTGGGAAGCTGAACAAGGTTATCTTTCCCTCACAACCAAAAACATACTTCTTTAGTGACATTGTTGATTTTTTTGTGGTCCGTGCTCTTGCTCTCTCTCTGGGTGATGTGCGCACGTGCTCATCCGGGAGAAGTGCCCATACAAGGAATTCCACCCTTTATGATGTAATACAGGGCCATACTAAAAAAAAAAAAAAAAAAACACTTTCTGAAACTTATACTAATCCTGACGCAGTGTATTTGGAACAGAAATACTCTGTCATACGTCCAACTCATTTTTTTAAACTTTGGCCATGTTTAGCATGAGAGTCCAACTCTTTAACAGTGTAAATCAGTCAGAATGCATGAAATGGCATTAGACATCCCCTTTAAAAGCAAATCAGTTAAACCAGCAACACAATAAAACTGACTTGGCATTATATAGTTATTTTTCTGATGTTTGCACCTCCTACAATTCTCATTCAGCATTTTTGACAATTTTTTTCTTGAATGTTATACCTGATTATCTGACTGTTTGCTTGCAGGTGGAGGGCAGGACATCAGTCACTGAAACCTTTAACCAGCTGATCAGAGAGGAAGGATTCTGGGGGATGACCAAAGGCCTTTCTGCCCGCATCATATCTTCAACGCCCACAGCAATAGTCATGGTGGTTGGTTACGAAACTCTCAAAAAGCTCAGCTTACGACCAGAGCTGGTTGACTCCCGACACTGGTAAAAAACAAAAAAAAACCAAAAAGACACTTTACACAGTGTCATCTGCCCTATGACTCTTTCACTCCACCATATTGTTCATTTTTGCCTTTTAAATCTCCTGCCTTGTGATGCTTCAGTGTGACACTGCTGATTGCTTTTGGGTGATTATGGAAAAAAAAATTTTTTAGCTAATAGTAACAATGCAGCTTTTGAGCTCTGTTACTGTCTGTCAATGGGGAAAATGCTGCTAAGGTTTGTAATCGATGTAAGAGGCACAAAAGTTTTCTTTGAATGAGTTTTTAAAAGTATATGATCGAACAGATTGAATGTTTTAGTAAAAGAGTATTTTGTGACTAATTTATTGCTTGTTGTATAAGTGGTATTTTAAACGTCTTCAGTCGTTGATTTTCCAAAGTATATAAACAATATTTCTTTTAAGATATTTCATTCTAACTCACTTCATTCGACTGTCCCCGTAATGGCATTTTATCCATAGTAGTACAGTTTTCATCATACTTTATTAAGATTATGTAACTATATCTTCTCATGTGTACCGCCTTTACCTCTGAATATGTTTTTCATTGTTTTTTTGTTTTTCTGGGGTGTTGGGATGTTTTGTTGCCAAAGCTGAGTGAATTTTCAAGGAAAATCTCTTGATAACCTTTGTTGAAGATGAGTAATGAAAAGCCAAAACTGATTGTAAATATATCAAGTTATGTATATATCTGTCCGTGTGCCCTTCGGTATTATTTTAAAGTTTTGAGAGCATAGTTCTCCCAAAATATGAAAATGTACTTACTGTCTCATCATTTTTCTTTCTCCATTGGGACTCTGTGTTTAGCAGAATGTTTGAGTTGCTCTCCTTTATACAATGAAAATAAATGGGAATTAGGGTCTGTCAAGCTCTAAAAAGGACAAATTTGCATCATAAAAGTGCACCAAAATATCCATATGACTTGTTCACTGTTCAGTTTTTCTCAAGGCATACAGTAGAGTGGTTTAAAGAATTGACTTAAATTAAAATCATTGTTCTGCAAATCTTGCTTGTAAGCCATGCTCTTGGACATTCTTCTATAATTTTCAAAATACATGAGGGAAATGAATTCATTTTTGGGTGAACTATTACTTTAATAGACCATAATTATTATTATGCATTTGGAGTGAATTGTGGGGCTGTTAAGAGTTGTTTTTAAAACCATATCTCTTATATATGCTGTCTGTGAAGCATCTGTGGGACCTCAAAATAATGATGTACCTTTAAATGTTGCATTGGCAGCATAACTGTATCCTGCAGGATAGCATTAACAATCATGGCTTCTGTGCCGTGTGATTCTACTTGTCACCACTAGGGTGCAGTCACTTGCAAAGAGTTAGCAGATGCTCTGCTCTAGGTAGTCTTGTTTTATGGATATGCCTGATAAAGTCATCCCAATCATACTAATTATATATTTATCAACTGCTGCTCTTCTGAGGCATTTATTTTTTACTTGCAGTTTAATTTTAAACTCAGCTATAACAGGGCAGACAGCAAGTCAATATTAGCTTTGAGGAACTTAAACTTGTATATAGGGGAATCTGTTTATTTTTGTGAGTATAAACAAATGAATAGTTGATGGTATTGATAAAAAATATAGCTACAGTAACAACTTGAACCAAGAATTCAGAACTTACTCCCTAAATATCTAGGATACAATCAATAAAAACAAAAAATGTAATTTTAAATATGTCAGATGTGATGTAATATTACTCAATGTCAACAGGTATTGGAGTAAATTTCAGAAACACAATTTGATGCACGTTCATAGCTGTTGATCTGTAAAAGTACAAAGCAAATATATTTAAGCAGTGGTTTTCAATCAGGGGCCTCAGGATTACATGGATGATTTAAAATAATATAAAACAATTAAAAAAGTTTTATTCACCCCTAATCAACTCGTATCTTGAATAGTTGGAGATATGAGAGAGACTTATTAGTGTGAGTTTTAGGCCTGGAAAATTGAAATATTTTTTATTATTGTTTTTTTTTCTTACCAAAAGAGTTCAGCTCAGCTTCATGCTTCAAATATCGATTTTTCATTAACTAATTTCAAGCGGCTATGGAGACTGCAATGTTTTATTTGCAGAGATGCAAATGTTGCGTACAACAACATAAATATGCTATAAATACTATAAAAAAAAGCAATGGCATGCAATGCACCAAATCTCTTCAACACTGTAGCAGAAGACGAAACCACTTGATAAGAAGATTTGACTGTTTGGAACAAGTATATTCATTAGTTCCATTTCAGAGCAAGTGCGCTGCCCCCTACAGTGTGTTTGTCTTTGGGCAGTAAAGTTTCTTTCTGCTTTGATTTAATGATTAGTGCCAGGGCAGTGCTTCTCTAAAGCCCGAGGTTAGAGATGAGGCGAATGTTTCCTGCAGCTGCATTCATATGATGGTTAGTTGTGCTTCAAATCAAACTTTGTGGTTGGGAAGGGATGATATTACACATTTCAGATCCCAAGTTAGCAAGTTCTCATTCTTTTTTTGTCAGTTGGAAAGTTTGGTTACACTTTATTACAGTGTCCTTGTTACACATGTTACGTGTAGTTACTGTAGTAATAACTATAAATTATTTTTATACCCACAAAAATAATTTAATAATTTAAAATAATTTACACCCAACTCCTATTACTAACCATAACCATATATTAAGTATATATAGCTAATTATTACGCTGTACTTAAATGTGTAATTACACAGTAACACGGACACCTTACATTAAAATGAAGTGTAACCCTTTATTTTAATGTGTCCCTATTACAGTGTAATTATACATTTAAGTACTTAGTAATATAAAGTTCATGTACATAGTATAGGGTTTAATTACCTGTAAATATGCATAATTTATAGTTATTACTATAGTAAGTACATGTAACATTTGTAACAAGGCCACATTAAAATAGTGTCACCAAAAGTTTAGAAATTTTGATGACTGCTTCAGTGTGAAATGATCTAAAGGGAGAAACAACTCTCTAAATAGAAGAATAACCTTCAGTATAGGCTCAACCTCAAAAAGGTTATTTGCTCAGTTGGGATGCCAGGTATATGTTTTTCTTCTTTTTCTTTTTTTGCAAAATACCCATAAGACACCCATAATAAAACTGAAAAACCATAAAACAAACCATAAATATAAACTGGGACAGTTTATGCAAAGAGTATAAAACGCACAGCATGCCATTTCTTCACTTACATAATTCACGCCTACCAAGTTTGTAACGCACGTAATTAAATCATAGAACAAATAGAACAATGGTCTATTATCAGCATTTATGCTGCAATATTTTGTGATGGGGGTGCAACATGCAGCTGTGATTAACTAGTGCTGTGATAGGGCCTCACCCTCAGGCGAGGAAAGTGCTGCCAATGATCAATGTCTCAGCCAGAACACAATGGCACAGAGTTCCTCCTCACTGTGCCCAAAACCACTGTCTTACGTCTTATAGTAATGTATTTACATGTATTAAAATAATTGCATTAAAAAAACTGTTATTTATAAATGGTTGATTACACTATAAGGTCCCATCTTTTATACTAGTTATGAAACTAACAATAAGCAAAATATTATTACAGTGTTTATTAATCTTTGTTAATGGTAGCCTACTTAATAATAAAAAAATATAAAAATTGTTCATGTTAGTTCACAGCACATTAACTAATTTAAAATAAAATAAAATGCATTAGTAAATATTGAAATTAACATTAAAGTGCTCCTTTTATGCTATTTAAAAGGTTTCTAATTTAGTTTTGGAGGTCTCCTACAGTAGGTTTAAATGCATCTGAAGTATATAATAATAATTTTTACATAATAGCCTACACATTGTAGCATCACCTCTTTTCTCACAGTGTCTGAAACGGTTCGATAAAGGATTTGGTCTCGCTAAACCCCTCCTTTCTGCTCTGATTGGTCAGATGGCCCAGTCTGTTGTGATTGGTCTAACACTTACAGTGTGTGTCCAAAACTAAATTCCCATTACCATATCTGAATTTCAGCTCTGGGGGCTCCTCATCACTTGTATAAACAGTGATACAGACAGTAACAACACAGAAATTAATTTTTTTTTTTTCAGTGGTTCTTTAGCGATTCTTTGGGGTGGTTGTGGTGCTATATAGCACCGCTACCATATGAACCTGTTAATCTCAGTGTGGTTCTTCAGCGGTTCTGCATTAAAATACAGTGTATTTCCTGAAGATAACATGGTTCTCAACCTTTTTGCCCCCAAGACCGTCCCATAAGGAAATATTCCAGGGCCCCCACATGAGACTTTTTGACCTCAGAAAACCAAAGTGATTCAAAGCAGCTTTTGACATTGTTTTAAATTCACATTCAAACGAGAGTGGAGTAACATATCTAAAATCGAAGGAGGGCAATGGAGTGGTGGTGGTGGGATGCAACAAGTTTGGATACTACGAGCTGTCAGTTGCAGTTTAAATTATGTGGAAGGAGGAATGGATGAAAGATGGATGGTGATTGGCTGTAGTCTTTAAATGAATATACCTCTTTTGGTTCTACATAGCACCATTTGACAAATGTGCTGTATAGCCCCTTTAAAGATAGGTGCTATATAGCACTTAAAGTGCTTCCCCTATGATTTATCCCCAATTAACCACTTTTAGTGCTATTTAGCACCATTTTTATTTCGAGTGAATGGCAACAGTTTTACCGTATCAATTTGAGCCTGATTCTTCATCCTTTGGAAGTGCATGCAAAGTGGATTTGCCTTCCCAGCACAGAAAACAGTCTCTTCTTGACGTCAACAAGACGAACCAAACTCTTCAAGGCCTACAGTGAACTACAGTGTTTGTGGGCAGCCAATGAAGACATTATGCAAATTTGTTTGATTTTTGCAAGAAGTTTCAGGCAGTTCAGAATTGGCTCTTTTGTTTGGGAGACTTTTTTTTTTTTTTTTTTTTTGCAATCCTACATTTGATCTTACAATCTTTCTTCAAATGTGCGTACATGGGAATCATAGAACGAAGGTACGCACACAAATGTGTGTATGCCTCTCTTCCAAATGTGAAATCTGTAAATCACAGATGTTCTTGAAATTGTGCACAGCTGAATTTCAGATCTCTGCCTTTTATACACACCGCCTAATTGATGTCATTAACATATAAAATAGCATCAGTCAACGTCCAAATCCTTTACTTGAGTGAATAGTGTTATTGCTTAGGTTTCTAAATACCTGCAGTACGCCGACTCTCTGCCACAAGGAAAAAAACATTCCAGACCATTTATTAAAAATCGTTTATTTAATAGATCTAAACGTTGGCATGGATTTTACTAAGTTTAAATCTGTGCATATGCACGTTTTATAAATGAGGCCAAATAACTTTGATCTTTGAAAATGCAGACCCTTTACAAACAGCTATATTACACACAGGAGAAAAAAAAAAAAGAAGCAAAATAGGGGCATAATATGTTCATTGATCATTCATCTTTACTAGTGTAGTTAGCTAAATGAGACCTAAATAGTGTAGTTAGCTGAATTTAGTTAGCTAAAAGTGTTACCAAATTAATCTCAATTAAAGAATACTACTGCGATAAACGTTCAATGATAAGCATGGGAGATGGGAAGCTTGCGAGCTGAGATCTGATGACTCAATCACTGATTAGTTTGAGGTCAACATAGATAAATGATCAAGCAAAGATCAGATGGACTGGAGTTTGAAGTACTGCTCTTCATAGTCAGACGCCCAGGGCACTGACGCATGCTGTCCCACTGGGAGTGACTTCCATTAGGTACATTTCTGAGTGAAAAATGACTGAGCATAATAGATGCCCTAATGAGTCTGGGGGTCTCTATATCTATGACATCAGTGGACAGGGTGTTGTCACACTAGACCATGTCTCTTTTGCAAAGCTGGACGTTGATGGATGTTCTCCATTAGTGTATGTCGATTGGTGATTTGTGATTTAATCTGGTATGACCTCAAACCAGGTCCATCTGAGCCCTGATGGGAAGCTTTTAAAATCTAGGTGTTCATAACAAGACAAAGAGAAAGATGCATATGATGGTAACACATCACAATAAGGTATCATTTGTTAACATTAGTTAATATTAACTAACAATAAACAATAGTTCTACAGCATTTATTAACCTTAGTTAATGTTAATCTCATAATTTACTAATACATTATAAATATTAAACATTGTGTCAGTCACACTTTATATTAGGTGTTTAAATATGTACAAAAACAAAGTTTGGTACAATGTACTTATTGTGTTCATGTTGTATTGCAAAACACTTGCTGCTGGGGTCGAGGTGGGACACGGGTAAGGTTTGGGACAGGTTTGGAGGTATGGAAAGGATCAACAATGTAATTACAGAAATTCCATGCAGATTTTTTAAATGCATAAGTACAATATAAAACATGTATGTACACAATAAGCGCATTGAATCAAATGATTAATTTTGTCACACTTTAGATTAGGGTCCAATTCTCAATATTAACTCTTAACTATGACTTTTGCCTCAAACGCCTAATTACTGCTTAGTAATGTAGTTGTTAAATTTAGGTATTGGGTTAGGATTATGGTCATGCAGAATAAAGCATTATTATATGTTATATGTATTATATGTATTTATAAGTACTAATAAACAGCCAATATCCTAGTACACTCACCTAAAGGAAAATTAGGAACACCTGTTCAATTTCTCATTAATGCAATTATCTAATCAACCAATCACATGGCAGTTGCTTCAATGCATTTAGGGGTATGGTCCTGGTCAAGACAATCTCATGAACTCCAAACTGAATGTCAGAATGGGAAAGAAAGGTGATTTAAGCAATTTTGAGCATGGCATGGTTGTTGGTGCCAGACGGGCCGGTCTGAGTATTTCACAATCGGGATTTTCACACACAACCATTTCTAGGGTTTACAAAGAATGGTGTGAAAAGGGAAAAACATCCAGTATGCGGCAGTCCTGTGGGCGAAAATGCCTTGTAGATGCTAGAGGTCAGAGGAGAATGGGCCGACTGATTCAAGCTGATAGAAGAGCAACTTTGACTGAAATAACGTTACAACCGAGGTATGCAGCAAAGCATTTGTGAAGCCACAACACGCACAACCTTGAGGCGGATGGGCTACAACAGCAGAAGACCCCACCGGGTACCACTCATCTCCACTACAAATAGGAAAAAGAGGCTACAATTTGCACGAGCTCACCAAAATTGGACAGTTGAAGACTGGAAAAATGTATGTGCCTGATCTGATGAGTCTCGATTTCTGTTGAGACATTCAGATGGTAGAGTCAGAATTTGGCGTAAACAGAATGAGAACATGGATCCATCATGCCTTGTTACCACTGTGCAGGCTGGTGGTGGTGGTGTAATGGTGTGGGGGATGTTTTCTTGGCACACTTTAGGCCCCTTAGTGCCAATTGGGTATCGTTTAAATGCCACGGCCTACCTGAGCATTGTTTCTGACCATATCCATCCCTTTATGACCACCATGTACCCATTCTCTGATGGCTACTTCCAGCAGGATAATGCACCATGTCACAAAGCTCGAATCATTTCAAATTGGTTTCTTGAACATGACAATGAGTTCACTGTACTAAAATGGCCCCCACAGTCACCAGATCTCAACCCAATAGACCATCTTTGGGATGTGGTGGAATGGGAGCTTCGTGCCCTGGATGTGCATCCCACAAATCTCCATCAACTGCAAGATGCTATCCTATCAATATGGGCCAACATTTCTAAAGAATGCTTTCAGCACCTTGTTGAATCAATGCCACGTAGAATTAAGGCAGTTCTGAAGGCGAAAGTGGGTCAAACACAGTATTAGTATGGTGTTCCTAATAATCCTTTAGGTGAGTGTATATGCATGCTAATAACCAAATTGTTAATAATGAGAATTGGACCATTAATTAAAATTTTAGTGGTACCATTAATTATGATGTTAGTACACAGTTAAAGACACTTACTATAAAGTTAGACCATTGTATCCATTATTATTAATTAATGCACTGTGAACTAACATGAATGTGAACATTTCTATTAGCTAACATTAACGAAGATGAATTAATGCTGTAAAAATAGATTGATTATTGTTACTTCATTGCCTGGTTTCACAGACCAGGTTTAAGCTAGTCCCAGACTAAAATGCATGTTTGATCTGTCTTAACTGAAAGCAACTTGCACTAACATATCTTAATGCAATTAATGTCAGTGCCGTTGTTTTGCCTCAAGATGCACACCAGTAATGTTTGTTCTAAGGCACGTTTATAAAAGCTACTTAAATGTCCTAATTTAACTAAGGCCTAATCCTTGCTTAATCTAAGCCCTGTCTGTGAAACCAGGCCCATTTTAGTTAATGCATTAGCTTATTGTAAAGTGTTACCCATACGTTAAACAAAGTTACTTAAATACAACAGTCAGTTGTCTTGTCCACTGTTAATGCAATAACATGACACAATACAATACAGTATGTTAATGCAACCTTTAAACATTCTGCAGGTTTTTGAGGAACAACGGCCCTCCACATCATGGTCTTGGCATAGCGCGGTCTGTTTCATGGACCACACATTGGCACATTCACCAGGGCCTTATAAAAACAAAGGAGAGAAAAGATACATTCACGCGCAGCAACATCTAAAGGCCCATACCAAATCAATTGATTGATGGGACAAACAGTGGCTGATGAGGGTGTGCGAGCGAGTGGATGGGTCCGTTCCTTCTCATGGATACTTCCTGGAGAAATGACAAAGTGCTCTCTGCCCTCTCTCTACATTAATTATCAACCGCTGTCTCAAAGGCACTTTGTCAAATGAGATAAATGAAACAACATCGGGACAGGAACAAATCAGACTGCCGAGCAGGGGAGGGAGGAGTTCAGCCTGGGGCCCCTCTTTCTCTCCTGGGGCTCCTATCCTTCTCCTCTTGGGATGCAGGATCCAGGATGAATGGGTCTTCATGGGAAATGTGTCGAGGACTTCAGAGCTGTTTTTAAGTTGTTTAAAAGAGGACAAAAAATGGACAATCTAATTTATATCTGTGAGTACATACACTCACAATTTCATCAACCGGATATATTTGTAAAAGATAATATATGTTTTTTTTATGGTGTTGCAGGCAGCAAAAAAAAGTGCACTGGCAGAAAATGAAACCTATTACTTACATTTATTTTCATCCAAAAGTTGCAGAACTGGCAGAATGATAAAAAGACTTTATAAGAGTATAAGACTTTATAAGAGATAACTGACTACTTAAAGTCTTTAGGAGCTTTATATGAGAATAAATGTGACAGCTCGGATAATATTAAAGCAATGAATTCAAGGATGTGAGATGAATGAGAAGCGTTAGAGAATGGCTCCTGTAAGCCATTACATCCATCTGGGCTGGAGGGAGGGACCACGGATGTACGTCACAGATGCTTGCTATCAGCAGTGGTCTAGAAGGCGTAACACAGAGACAGAAAGAAAGAGCGGGTGACACTGTAGAAGAGACAGTGTGAGAAAGAGGAGAAGAAAACGGGGGAGACTGACAGCTTCTTAGATCTGAAAAATAAATAAGGGGATCTGTTTAGATCTATTAGGCTACTGATTTACAAAGCAAGTTGTAACATTGATAAAAAAAAGAACAGGTCAAGATGCCCAATTTTGCTGGAACCTGGAAGATGAAGAGCAGTGAAAATTTTGAAGAACTCCTGAAAGCACTCGGTAAGTGATCCACTCACTTTATCCTTCAGTAAGTGTGTAGTAGGTGATCAGATTATTTTATCCTGTCGTTTAGGCCACGTCCAGGATCCTCTCTTCTTCTGCTGTTTCGTTTTCAATAGCATATTCATGGATTAACTAGTGTGAAGAGTAAATCACTATTATTTTCGGGCTGTTGGACTGCTTCTTCAGTCTCTTTTGTTTCTTTGGCAGCATGAGTTGCCTGGATTCTTATTCAAATTCTTAAAGCTAGAGAGACAGTGCAGAGATTTAGCAAGGGCACAAAAATGCACCCACTCACTGGAATCTTTTTTTTTTTTTTTTTTCCAAAATTAAATAAAATTGATACCAATAAGCATATGTGGCCCCTGCAAATATGGTTTGCTCAAATTGTTTGTTCAGAAATGTACACTACCATTCAAAAATTTAGGGTAAGATTTTTTTGAACATTTCTAATGTTCACCACGGTTGCATTTATTTGATTAACAATACAGTTAAAACTAATATTGTGAAAAAAATATTACAATTTAAAATAACTGTTTTCAGTTTGAATATGTTTTAAAATGTAATTTATTCCTGTGATGCAAAGCTGAATTTTCAGCATCAGTCTTCAGTTACATCATTCTAATGTGCTGATTTGCTGCTCAAGAAACATTGATTTTTATTATCAATGTTGAAAACAGTTGTGCTGCTTAATATTTTTGTTGAAATCATGATACACTGTGATTTTTTTATGATTCTTTTATGAATAGAAAGCATTTATTTCAAATTTAAAAATCTTTTGTAACATTGTAAATGTCTTTACTGTTACATTTAATCAATTTAATGCTGAATATTAATGTACTTTTAAAAATCTTACTGAGCCTAAACTTTTGAACGGTATAGTTTTCATATCAGAATCAAGAAATGGCATATTTCCTAATCAAAAAATAAAGTAATGGCGAGTGAATCTGATGCCTACAATTCTCCAGAAAACTGCTTAGCCTCTGGATTGTTTCCAAACATAAAGAGACACGTTCTGGAATGGGGGAAATGAGAGTTTAAATATTTATGAAACTGATCAGATAGTTACTCACCCTAATAGTTTACACTACAATCCTTTGCCAAAAATGTGCAATTGGTCCTAGAATTTCAACATTGTCCTAGTAGGCACTACACAAAAGCAAGAGCCATGGCATTCCTTCCAGTCAACACCCTGTCATTACAACTCCTTATTTCCAACATCTGCTGATAACAATCTACCATGTGGTCACTTGATAACTATTTATGCAGAACATGCCACGGCTGTATTAATGCTTGCTTTGCCCCAGTTATGACTAGGAAAAATGAACATCAGTCACATTGAAAAACATGAAAGCTGGTCAGATATTCCTATCTATTGCAGCAGACACAAATAAATGATGTGCGTCTTGAGGGAATTAGAGTCAGATGTGCAAGTGGATAATTACAGCACAGTCAAGAGTGATGAGTGCTCATGTAGTTATTCGATCATTTTTGTATATAATAATTATTTTAATTGGAGACTTTGTCTCAATGACACAGAACTGAAAACATTTACATAAGCAAAGTGACACATTTGGCATAACTAATGTGCTATAATTAGATGTTTTGTGTAATGTAGGGGTGAACGCTATGCTGAGGAAGGTGGCCTGTGCAGCCGCCTCTAAACCCCACGTGGAGATCCGTCAGAACGGAGAGCAGTTCTACATCAAAACCTCCACTACTGTGAGGACCACAGAAATCAACTTCCAGATAGGACAAGAGTTCAACGAAGAGACCGTAGATGGGCGGAAGTGCAAGGTAATACAGTTTAGGGGTTTTTCTTTTTTTTCTTCTTTTTTTGTGATTTTGTCATTTGAAAAGGAGCATAGACAGATGACAAATCATAAGAACTATGTACAGACAGCTGCCTAGATTACCCTAAAAATAAAAACAAACACTACTTATTTAAATGTTTCTGAGTCATGATTTTAATTTTAAAGTATGTCACAAAATATATATTTTTTTATGCTGTTCTTTTGAAATGTCTACTCATCAAATAGTCCAAGGTGTCATGGTTTCCACAAAATATTAAGCAGCACAACTGTTTTCAACTTTGATAATATTACGAAATGTTTCTTGAGCAGAAAATCAGCATATTAGAAGGATTTCTGAAGGATCATGTGACACTGAAGGCAGGAGTAATGATGCTGGAAATTCAGCTTTGATCACAGGAATAAATTACTTTTTAAAAATATATTTAAATAGAAAATAGTTATTTGAAATATCATATATACTGTATATATGAATGCATCTTTGGTGAGCATAAGAGATTACTTCACTGTAAATCAATAAACAGATTATTTCACCCATTATTTAGGTCACAGACAGTTTGGTAAATTAGATTATATGACACACAAATGCATCAAAGCGACATTGCAAGCTTATCTAGACTAGTTTCAGTCACCCTTATGTCTTCCACCTTTAATCTCTTGGATTTAAATGGATCTGAGGGGATTCTGACTCAAACGGTTGCACCATCACATCCAGCACCGCGTAAGATAATGTGTGCATACTAAAGAACAGATGAGCACTGATATGACGGGATGTGTTTCGTGAGGGCACTGAGTTTTCCTTCTGAGCCTGTCAACCCATCAGAGGCTGCTGAAAGGGCAGTCGGTGTTTGTTGCGAGCCGAGCTGTCATGTGCTTGAAAGCCTTTTTAACAAGTTAACCTTTATGACTGCTGCCCTTTTATAGGCAAATAAAAGTAACCACAGGTCTGGCACAAAATAAACATCTGTTTTTGACATAATTTGACACCCAGGCATTTTCTATTTAGATATTTGGCAGAGGCTATCTGGCATAATAAAATAAACATGAAATGAAACCTGTATATTTATAAGCTCTCAGTGATTTAATACAGAGAAATGTATGCAGAGGTTATATAAAAGGGTAAAATATATAGCTGTGGTGGTCGTCTCTCCTCAGCCTATTACTTATGATTCACTCCCTCAGATCAATGGCTAAGAGCCTTTAACATTCAGTGGAGATCATAACTCAAATGCAAATGGACAGAATAATTCCTCTGAGAATAATTTGAATGTTCGTCCCTGGAAAGAACTATTTTATTTTTCACAGTGTACTGTACACGTAGATACAGATGTTCATCTTTAAAAGGCTGTGTTGTGAGACTACCATTAGACTGTAATTGTCCACAGAGCCTGGCCACATGGGAGACTGAGAACAAGATGACCTGCAGGCAAACCCTTGTGGATGGTAACGGCCCTAAGACATTCTGGACACGAGAGCTGAGAGGGAACGAACTCATCCTGGTGAGGACCTTTTCCTTCAACACTACTAAAATCACTCATTCTGTGTCTGGCATTGTCTATTCTGTGCTAAAGGTCACATGTTTCAGTCTGCTTTGCGATTACTTACACCCATGAGAAACTGATTGCTCATATTCATTTATTTGTTTGGAATTTTTACAAAAATGCAACACTGGGTAAACATCTGGCCTTCTCTCTTTTATAGGCCAGATGGACAACAGTAAACTGGCCTTATAACTGAGGAGGTTTTATTACTGGCTTCATTCACTGGCTTTGCTACCCCTGAGGGACATCAAATGCCTTCCTCTTTCGCTCAAGTATCTGTTGTAAACTTTAAAGCGGGTTTCAGAAAGACTTGTGATGGTGAAACACTCATGCTGTGAAATGATTTTCACCATTCCTCACATGGGTCACTGAAAATATGTGCCATAAAAATGAGCATTCAATAAAGGTAACTTATGCAGGACACAACCTAGCAGCTAACCTTGCAGGGCACGGTGCATCTTCTGCAATACTAATACAATTTTACTGATTTCTACTGAAGTAAAATCATAAAGTTCATGCTATTTATAAGTAGCTTGATATGTGTAAGCCATACTTAAAAGTTCATAAGGTCTCTAATAACACAAGTTATAACCAAGGCCCAATTTTGATCTTGAACTCTGCTTCATTCACTAACCTCTTCTGGTTCAGTACACTTTTTTTTAAAGCATTAGAAGCACAATGGCAAATTATATTTTTGTAGTGAGATATTTTTGATAAAGTGTTATCCTACATAAAATCGGCCTAGTATGAAAAGTCACTACTTTAAAGCACATTTACCCCTGGTTTCAAAGACCAGGCTGAAGCCTATAGTCCCAGATTAAAATGCATGTTTGAGCTGTCTTAACTGAAAGCAACTTGCGCTGACATATCTTAAAATATGTAAGTTCCATTGTTTTGTCTCAAGATGCACACCAGTAATGTTTTTTTTTTCCTAAGGCACATTTATAAAAGCTACTTAAATGTCCTAACCGAACTAATCCTGGCTTAATCTAAGCCTTGTCTGTGAAACTGGGCCCATATGTCTTTACTCCCTTAAAATTTGGATTTTAGTATGTCCCAGCCACATTAATTGACCTTCATGACTATATGTACATGATACAATATTCTTCAACTTTTGAATTGATATTTAGTTCACTACAGTAAAATAAAATGTAACACTTTTTAATTCCCAATATTGTGTGCAACCCTGTCAGAACATGATTTTCTTGAATCACAAAAATGCTATATTCTTATAAATTGTCGTTTTTACATAATTTACATAATTTTAAGTACTGACTGCATCCAGCAAGATCAAACATTCAACCTTTGGTCAAATAACAAAATAATAATAATAAAATAATAATAATAATAAAAAAAATGTCAGTGTAATATATTCTGTAAAAAAAAATCCCTGTAAAATATACGGTAAAAAAACAGCAGCTGTGGTTGCCAGAACTTTACGGTTTTACGGGACAGCATTTATTTGCTGTCTATTTTACAGTTCAAAACCGTATCATTTAAAGTTTTATTTTGTAATAATTATGTGTACACTGTAAAAATTACATTAAATATACAGTAAAAAAATACAGTAGAAAAAATTAATTAACTGATATAATGTTAAATTACCAATCTATTGAAATACTAAAATCTTTTATGTACCTTTGATATATACTGACAAAACACAATCAATCACCGATCACTCAAAGCTCATCACAAGCAGCTTTTAGGAGGACAATACTAATATATGGAAACACTAAACACCATCATGGTGACACACATTCAATTTAAAACATGCAAAAACATGAATTTAACGACATTAGATGTAGCATAAAACCTTAATGTACATAAATGATTTGAAAAAAATAAGAAGAAATGGTTATTTCAATAAAAATACATCAAATGTGAAGTGTCACGCAGGGAATTCTGGGAATGTCAATTTACGGTTTTGCACTGTAAAATACACAATGACTTTTCACTTGAAAAACTGTAAATTTAACGGTATTTTACTACATTACATTAAATGTAATGTTAGATCTATTACAGTTATTCACCGTATGTAATACGGAAACTTTCTGTTAACAATTAACTGTTTTTCACCGTAGCATTTTTGCAGTTTTTTACAGTTAAAATCACTATAATTTTTTTAATAATAACAAATCAAAATTTGGTTCCAAATTAGCAATAGCTTCCACTGAAGCAACAGCTAAATTTGCTGCCCTTTTACTTTTTATTTTGCATGGTTTTAGCTTATCTTATTTTACGTTGAAATTTATTTCACAATTGTTGAAAAAGTTATTTACGAGGCCATTTCAGGTCCTATGTGCTCTAGTCATGGAAAGTTATTGCTAAATAAATGACCTCAAAAGGGAAATACGGCAGACCATTAACACAGCACAACTTGCATCCAGTCTACTTTATTTTTGGTCTACTTTAATGCGCTCATGGACCTTGACACAGTTGGTGGCATTACATGATGCAAGACAAGACATGTTGAAGTCACATCTGTGTCTTATTAGGCAGAGCAGAAAATGTGATGCATCGCAGCGAAATGGTGATGCAGCTGGCTCACATCACAACTCCTTCAGGCTTTTGAATGCATGATAGTGATGCATGTCTTTCCATTTATGACCAGCTGTTTTGTCATGAGCTGAATAATCATGTCAAAGTGCAACTTTGACCAACTGCAGCTTATTTTAAAAATGCCTTATTGCATATGCCTATAATGGCACTTGCACTTTTGTTGACTGAAATTAATGTTATTCTTATGAACCATTTGTCTTATTCATTGCAGCTCTCCTCATTATGAATGGCTTAAACTTAAATTAATCTTAATCAGTTTTTTTTTTTAACCTAATGATTAATGTGTGTTTTTTTAAATGGACACACATTACTATAATGCTGGTATCATGGAGCAAAGTTACCGGCAGTGACCCAGAAAGTACTTTGCAAATGGGTCTAATTGATCATGTTACATGTAGGAATGCTGCATGGCGGTGTGTAGGGGCCTGACACTCCTCTCTGTAATGTCTGACCGCCACACACAGCAGATGGCCTGTCCTAATACCATTTTTTTAAAAGAGTGCGTGAGGTGGTCCTGCTCTCTTCCTGCTCTGGAGCGCAGATGGTGTATAGTGTTGTCAGCTGCTCTAGTTCAAACTCCAGTAAATATATATGAAAGAACAGCATGGAGATGTCAGAGGCACTTCTTCTTAATTCAATCAATACCTCGGTCAAAGCATTTCAGTGATGCACAATTTCAACAAGCTACATACAAAACTTAAAAGTAAAACACCATTTTAAGGTTGTCTCACGTAATCGATCTATGACTGCAAATGGATCATAGTAAACAAACTGAACTGTGAATAACGCTGAAAGAATGACATTCTCTCTGTTTGTCTTCATTGCTCAGACCTTTGGGGCCGACGATGTGGTGTGCACACGGATTTATGTACGGGAATGAGCACCGAGGTGAACTGGATGAAGGGATATTCCGGCACTTGCAGCTTTGAAGGAATAACATTTTGTTTGTGATTAACTTGCACTAGTGTGTTAGTTGATACTTTCTTATGTTCTGACTTGGATACCATTTTTGTGCATTAATCATTAGATTAATTTTTATAATGTGTCTTATTAATTATAGCCTATATGTACAGTATCAGTCAGGACTGGCTCGAGCTCTTAAGATTTAAGGTGGGCTACAGGACCCTTGGGGTGGGCCAGACAGTTGGGGAATTGAGTGATCCTGGTGTTAGTTATTATATTCATGGTTATATCTGCCAAACATTATTAGCACAGTTACAATGGCAGTAACATCTCATGATCTTAATTGACCATGCACGAAATAATAAAGACATGTAATTGTTAATGATATGATTTTTTTTTTTTTTTTTTTTATCTATTTAACCAATTCTACAGAAAGATAACTGATAGCAGTATTAGCTGGAAATGTAGTTTCTGAAAGAAGTCTCACCATGGCTGCATTTCATGTAACTGTTTTATTGTAATATATTTTAAAATGCCATTTTTATTCCTCTGATCTGTAGTCATTACTCCAGTCTTCAATGTCACACACACGCACACACACACTCGGTTTGGCTATACCCATCACAAAAAAAAAAACATTTTTACATTTACCGCTGGCTGGTCCCCACAATGTAGGTACCTACACACACACACACACACAGGATTTCCATGTTTTATGGGGACATTCCGTAGACGTAATGATTTTTATACTGTACAAACTGTTCTTTCCCCTTACACTAACCCTACCCATCACACAAACTTTGCATGCATTTTTAAATTTTCATTTTATGTAGTTTTATTAACAAGGTTCGGGAGGAGCACGTTCAGATAACTGACACAAGTGGAGAGCAGTCAGCTAATCAACAATAAGAGGTATAGCCTATATACACGCAGCAGTCTTACCTCTGTTCATTGACAGTTTATCAGCATCCCTCACCACCCCTTCTCCACACTTTTAGTTCTAACCACTTACATACACGGGGGGTACTCTGGGTTCAGGCCAAATACAGAGCTCGAAGCCCTCCCCCGCATTTAAATCTACTCTCCATAAATGATATGTAAGTGTGAACTCGTGAAAATGTGATTTATAAGCTGTTTTCAAAATTTACTGGTGTTACTATCCTTGTGGGGATATTTGGTCCCCATAACTTAGGGAATACCAGGTACACACACACACACGTAATCACTTTGAAGAAGTTTTTCCCTAAATTGAAAGCTCATTAATATAACTAGAGACATTTGAAAATGCCAACGGCAAATATGTGGCTAGCGGTTTGTAAACGAATCAAAGGGGTCAAAATAAAGTGTTGGCATCCAACTCTCCATCTGTCATTAAAAGCCTGTTTTCATTTTATGCTCCGAGTTATGGATTGTAGAGCTTTTTATTACCCATTTCTCCAGGGACTGCTTAACTAGAATACAGGGGCAAATCTTAATTGGATAACATGTTTTTTTAATGTCACTATAGACTTTTATTACTCTTTGGAGTTAAAATCCTCCCCTTTTTGTTTAAGAAACTATAACAGATCTATGATTCCTGGTAAATATTTTTATTTTATTAAAAAAAAAAAATTCTAACTCAGTGAAGTATTAAAAATAAAGTATTTTAAAGAGTTAATTGCATTTCCTTATAAAACTCCAGCACTGCAAATGAATAACCGCATGCTTCAGTGTTATGAGAGTTCGAGTAATGCTTTAAGTTAACTCTAGTTACATTTCAGTTGTAGAACATTATTACTGCGCCCCAGGAGAGGGTCCCAACGCTCCCTCTGCTGCCACTGTGGAAAAAACAGTGTGGTTTCAGTGCACATTAATTATGCATTCTCATATTCAGAGCATATAAGCGTAATTCAGTGTGAAAACAAGCATGCATTATTGATCGTTACAGTTCCAGGCAGCAAGACACACGGCAGGGTAATCTACTACAATTCTGTTTTATTTCAATCTTTAAAACAATAATGAATAATATAAAAGGGCTGTACATGAGAACATAGAAACATGCCGTCATTGCCGCCTTTAAATATGTTTTACATATTTGTCAGCATAAACCAAAGCCTTAAAGCACACACAAATGTGCCCCAAGTTACATTTCTAGACTTCTCAATATAAGAGGGCAAAATGGGACCAAACAGGATTGTTTCTAAGTTCTACTCAGAACACAGGCAGTGATATCACAAATTTGAATACAAGATCAGATAAGGGCCAAATATAGCGTCATGAAAAAAAAAAGATCCTTTACAACATCTCAGGTTCTGGACAAACTTGAAGCTGTCGAAACGAACATTTCCATGACTACATAAAGAGAGGAGACAGAGAGACCAGACAAAACACTTTAAACAAGTACTCCCTTTGGTAAGAATAGTCATAAAGTGTTTTCTTAAACATACCAGCATTAGCTTCCTCCACTACGCTGATAAGGAAGCCTAAAAGCTGAACTACGTAACAGTGAAGGTTGTCTGAATATAAACGGTCAGGCATATATATATATACATTGTATTTACATTACAAGAGCTTTTGTGACTGTACTTATTCTGGTGTTCCTGATTGACACGTTGTGGCTGGTATCTTGGATGTCTATTAATTAACAGTAATACCTTCATTAATGGTGCTGTAATTAACCAGTGAAAAGAGACCTTAATTACATTTCATGTATATTGCGAACAATAGACTAGGGAAATTCACATCATCAGTCCTGGTTTAGCTGCATAGCCCCAAGCACAGAGGCTTTTTTAAAAACTGAGTCAAGATTTTCTCTCATTTTCTTGAACATGTATGTGGTTAAAGTGAACCACAAAAGATTGCTAATAAACTACTATTCACCTTGAGGAGGTGAAAAATAAAAATAAACAATATACAAATGAGCATGGATTTGACCTGGATTTGTAAACCATCCTTTTCACAAAAAGCCTCTCGAAAAGACAAAAGTGATTCTTATTTTTCTGACAATCAAATGAATGTTTGACTAGAGCTGCAGCATTTGCAAGAAGCGTTTCTTGCCCTCATGATTAAAGGACAATAGACAACTGGGTATAAAGTCTGGGGACTCCAATCTAAAAATTTAAAAGGTAAAAATAAAAAAAGAAAGTGAGCAATCTTCAAAAGAACTCAATTGCGGTCCGATTTTAATTTCAGTGCTACTTCAGTCATAATAAAAACAACATAAAATGGAGGTAAAAGCCCCCTCTTGTCTTGAAAACTTGAGCTTTACAATGTAGTGCCGTAGGTGACTTTATATTTGTTGATGTTCTGGAAGTGGAGGATCTTGGGCTCACAGACCGTTCTGCAGGGCAACAGCCCCTCCCGGCCCTCTCCCATCAGCCACTTGTACGTGGCGGCTGCCATGTCGCTGGTCACGTGATCTTTCCGCCACCTGTCCAGCCACGCCTGAAAGCGCTGATGCAGACGAGTGCTTACTCGCTGGTGAGACTGAAAACAAATCGAGATAAACAGAAATCAAACAATTGTGAAACGCCTTGATCTCAAAACAAATTCCTCTAATCACAGTGATTCTTAATCTTAATTATATTTCGAATAAATGCGAAATAAAAACAAGATGTGAATTGAAATCATATTTTCCCCTTCAATAAGGAACATAGAGAATTACAATCCTAAACCTTCTGGAACCACAAAATTAATTGTTTAATTAATTTTAAGGGATAGTTAATTTTCTCCCTCCTCATGTTGGTCCAAACCTGCTAGACTTAGAATATATAATACAGATTTTAAAACAGATATTTTGAGGATTGTTAGTAACCAAACTTTGTTCTTTTTGTCCATACAATGAAAGTCAATGAAACCGAAACTGTATGGTTATCATCATAGAGGTTTGGAATGACATGAGGTGGTGTAAATAATGAATAACAGGGAAAACATCCCTTAAAATATCAACACACCCAGATTGTATTCATACAAATAATAATTTAAACCAAAAATAATTACAGAGGAAAATTCTCATTCAATATGGGGGCCGTTGAATATGGTGTTGGACAATGGGGAGCCCTCGAGTTAAAACAGTTGAAAAACCACTGCTCTATCATCTATATACCTGATGCGCTCTCAGCTGTGCAGTGCGTCGGTACATGTAGTCCTCCGACTTGAAGACGTACACCATCTTGTAGGAGTTGAGCTTAAACATGCACTCCATCTTTGAGTCCTCGCCGCCCTCCGAGGATTTCTTGGCTGTTTCTTTGGCCTCTCTCGTCTGCACCTCTTGACCTCTCTGGCACTTCCGGATTCGTCTTAGATTCCTTAAAAAGAAAAAAGGCACATCGTTTCATTTTCAAGAAACCCAAGTCTTTCTTAAATTTAGTACAAATGCTATCAAACATGTTAAGGCTCAGTATCTGACAGCTTAAGGAGAGGAAGATCCTAATCAAAAAGAGAAATTATGCACTAATGCAACTGTCTACAGTGCACCTTGGTCTTAATAGATATGATAAAATATCAACAGATACGATAATTTCCATTGAAAACTCATATCCATGGCAAATTCATATTGATCAAGTGCCAAATCAAGGTTTTGGGTGGATAAAAAAAAAAAGAAAAAAAAAAGAAAGAAAATGGACAGTTAATTTCCCTGCTTCAATTAAAGACTAAAATTAGAAGTGTACTTACCAAAGGTTACAGATGTGAATGGGCATAGAAACCATGACTCTTATTTTGAATTCAGGACTTCACTTAAAGAAACTAGCCAATCGTCACAAAAAAAGAAACCAGGTAGGGAATTAGGTTAAGTAGCCAGGATATGGGTTGACATTGTGCATTATGCATTGCATGACCATGCACTAGAAGTGTTTGTTGCATTACTTTTCTTAGCAAAAATAGTGGTGCAATGTCAGCAACACAACCTCACTGCACATAAACAGAAAATAAATTAAATCAATCCAAAGAATAAATAAATAATTTGATTGTCTGTTTGTGGATGGAGACATCAAGAGCATCTCTCCAGCACTGCACATAAAACATGCATTGCAAAAATAAATGAAAGAACAAGCAAATCAATCATCCTCCCATGCTAGAGCTCAAACGTCTGTTGGAAAGAAATACACGCACATTTGAGGATAAAATCCAGACCAGAATTTTATTGACAAGCCCCTCTCTGAAATACAGCCGTGTTTGTGTCAGACCATAGTGAGTTTAATTTCAAGTCACAGCACTACTTTGTAAACTGACAACCCCAATCGAACTCAAGAGAGAATCAGCGATGGGAGGACACATCATCTCTGAGATCTCAGCATACAAGGTCTACTCACTCAAATCTTAGACTATAAAAAACATTTATACACAAGAATGAAATCAAGTTACATACAGAAATATATCTGTGAATAGAATTACACAAACAGACCACAGCACACTTTATATGAGAAAGCAAAGAAGTTTTCAGAAACCCAAGAGTGGGCTATTTTAAAAAGATTATGAAAAGCTATTCAAAGGAAAAAGTACAGATCTGAACAGAGCACTCAGGCTCATATCTAAATGCACAGTCTTCAGTCTCTTCCAAAGAAAATGATTACTCAACCGAACCCTGTTAAGAGTAGGCATTTAAAAACATCGTCCATATTCTCAGATGAAAAACATATTAAAATAAAATGAATTGTTCCACCTCATTAAACGTGTTATAAAGGCTCAACCGCTATTATGCCCTAAAATAAAAAAGGTGCACATAATTTTAGATAACACCTCTGCACACATTCCCTACAAACACACCATACTTACAATTCATAAATAAGCATAAAATAACCAATATGACTGTACTGTGGCCACATCTGAGCAGAGATAAACAACCTAACAATGGGTTCTCATTAAATAAATTCTCAGTAAAGTGCGAATGCAAGCAGGCAGAGAGCTCATGTGTGTTTGGGTGGAAATAAAAAAACAAAATGCCAGGCGATTACAAACAGGCAGCACTTGTACAGTGTGACTCCCAGATATTTTCCCATGACTACCGTAAGCATTCCTGGGATGTTCCTGTCTTGAGTTGATGCTTGATGGGAAGGGGGCAAGTGTAAAGGACTCATGGCTCTAAAGATGGGTGTACTTGGCTGAGCCTCACCTGGAGAGAAACACAGGCTTCTGGGAGAGGTGCTCTCGCAGCTCTGGAGAGGCCGAGCTGGTGTTCAGATATCTCTCCACGTAGTCGGGCCAGCGCTGGAACACACAGACATACAAGGTTACTCTTACAGGATAAAGGGTCACTGTTCACTGTTAATAGCATTACTGTCTGGAATTATTGAATATAGCAGAATATATAATACCACCAAAAATATCCTGTGCATGACAATTGTGTGTGTTGTTTTACATGACTCATTTCTATGAATAAACCTCATGTATTATGCTAAGACTTCATGTATTTCGCCTCTTAAAAATCTCTCTTTTTTGGAGCAAAAGCCCAAAACTGAATAAATAAATGAATAAATAAATATATAAATAAATAAAATAAATTGTACAGGCTGTCATCTGTGCAAGTCCATCCGTGAAATTTCCTCACTACTAAATATTCCACGGTCAACTGTTAGTGGTATTACAACAAAGTGGAAGCAATTGGGAACAGTAACTCAACTATGAAGTGGTAGGCCACGTAAAATAACAGTGGGGTCAGCACATGCTGAGGCATACAGTGCACAGAAGTCACCAACAGTCAATAGCTACAGACCTCCAAACTTCATGTGGCCTTCAGATTAACTCAAGACCAGCGTGTAGAGAGCTTCATGAAATAGGTCTCCATGGTCGAGCAGCTGCATCCAAGCCTTAAATCACCAAGTGTAATGCAAAGCGTCAGATGCAGTGGTGTAAAGCATGCCGCCACTGGACTCTAGAGCAGTGGAGACGTGTTCTCTGGAGTGACAGATCACGCTTCTCACGCGGATCACTGCATTGTGCCATGTGTAAAGTTTGGTGGAGAGGGGATTATGGTGTGGGGTTGTTTTTCAGGGGTTGGGCTTGGCCCCTTAGTTCCAATGAAAGGAACTCTTAATTGTTCAGCATATCAAGACATTTTGGACAATTTCATGCTCCCAACTTTGTGGGAGCTGTTTGGGGATGACCCCTTCCTGTTTCAACATGACTGCGCACCAGTGCACAAAGCAAGGTCCATAAAGACATGGATGAGCGAGTTTGGTGTGGAGGAACTTGACTGGCCTGCACAGAGTCCTGACCTTAGCCTGATAGAACACCTTTGGGATGAATTAGAGCGGAGACTGCAAGCCAGGCCTTCTCGTCCAACATCAGTGCCTGACCTCACAACTGCGCTTCTAGAAGAATGGTCAAAAATTCCCACAAACACACTCCTAAACCTTGTGGAAAGCCTTCCCAGAAGAGTTGAAGCTGTTATAGCTGCAAAGGGTGGGCCAACTCCATATTAAACCCTACGGATTAAGAATGGGATGTCATTAAAGTTCATGTGCATGTAAAGGCAGGCGTCCCAAAACTTTTGGCAATTCGATTTTGATTGATAAGCCTGCAATTTGATTCGATTTCGATTCAATGTCGATTATTTTGCATATATATCAGGCACAATACATGGCAAATTTTCTCAAGAAAAACAAATCTCTTAACTAATGCTGTAAACTATGGGAGTCAGTTGTAGCCTATAACTATAATATTGAAGGTAAAAATTACCTTATTCCTAACACTAACACTTAAATTACACAATGTTTTTTTTTTTATAATAACATTTACAATATTAACTTTACAATTACATAATCATATTTCTACTCTAATTCATTTTTTGAAATGTAAACATTTAAAATGGCTGTCATAAAAACTCATTTATATAGCCAGAATTATTCATACATGAATTAAATATTGAAGAACATTAAAAATTATAATGAATAGCCTATGTAATATGGTGCATACATTTAAAAAAATGCTCTTCTCGATAGTTAATTCTTCTAGCTGACTAACGAGTTTATGGATACTGGATATGGTTTTTCTGAGGTAAATGTGACGTTACAAGCTGTTTTATTGACGTCTTTCCATGGTTGACACACTGAGCAATTCCATGTGACATGACACTCTCTCTTTTAACACACTTTCAGATGCTCGTTCATGTTTATTTTGCGCTGTAACTGGTATTAAGGCGGAAGAGAAGATCAGTTCATGTGCGCGCTCAACTGAACTGCGCCAGAGCGATCTCGTGCCACAGCGGTATTTATGTTTTTGAATTTTGTAATAAAATGGATATAACTTGAAATCTTTGTTTCATATCAATAGTAACAAAGCAAAGATTATTGCGATTTATTGGATGGGAGGTGCGCTACAATGTTCCTTTCATTCATCAGCTGAAAACAGGATGACTAATCGATGCTTGGGATTTAAGAATCAATTAATACATTTTTACCCAGCCCTATATATATATATATATATATATATATATATATATATATATATATATATATATATATATATATATATATATATATATATATATATATATATATATAAATAAAAATACACACAGATACACAATAATAATAATAATGGGACTTTTTGCTGTTTATAACACTTTATTAACTAAACACTTTTAATAAGTGGTTACAATATAAATTACATAAACTAAAAATTTGTGTAACAAAAATCCACCAATTTAAATTATTTTACAATATAATCTTACACTTGAATGTACAAATACATGTAATATACAAATAAAATCAAACAGTATACAGTGATTCTTTGGCTGAGGGCACAAACACATGTCTGGTTGGCCATCTTTGTGGGGACTTTTAATAGACATAATGGTTTTTATACTGTACAAACTGTATAATCTATCCCCTTACACTAATCCTACCCATCACAGAAAAAGAAAAAAAACTGCATTTGTACATTTTCAAAAAAAAAAAAAAAAAAAAAACTCATTCTGTATGATTTATAAGCTTGTTTCCTCATGGGGACCTCAATTTAGGTCCCCACGAGTCAGTGTGCATTCAGGCTGAAGTCCCCACCGGGATATAAAAACATGAACACACACGCACACTCTTCTGGTGGTTCAGGCTGCACCTCCAGTCTTCCAGAGGTACAGAATAATATAGAAAAAAAATATACAGAATATAGAAAACGTCCTGGAAGAACTTTGGTGGCTGATGCAGAAGTAGATGTACTTTGACAACCTATCTCTGCAAGAGCCACAATGAGTGTCCCCTAGACCCGTGGTTTTCAAACCTGTCCTGGAGGCACCCCAGCCCTGCACATTTTGTATGTCTCCCTTATCAGACACACCCAATTTAGTTCTTGCAGTCTCTACTAACGAGCTGATGAGTTGAATCAGGTGTGATAAATGAGGGAGACACACAAAATGTGCAGGGCTGGGGTGCCTCCAGGACAGGTTTGAAAACCACTGCTCTAGAATACTGTGTGGATCAGCATCGTGTTGGCAATCTGCTGAAGGCCAAAACAGTCCAACACCACTGCCTGATTTCATGTAGAACGTCACAGCATCCAATTCATTAGGGTCCACTGTCTGTCATCCTCCCTGCCATCTCTGTAGGCTTTATGGAAGGATCAGTAGTTCCCACATATCCTTCCATTCATCAAACAGCACCTTGCTGTTTCTGATCCAGTGAATACTGCCGCAGGGAGAGTTCCTTGGCAACATGTTCAGCTGTTCGGGACAAACTTATCCTGCATCCTGAACACTGTCACAAGCCCGAATGAATTTATGAAGGAAGTCCCTGAAGAGGGAGAGGCTGGTGTAAGAGTTGTCAGGAAAAAGCTTGTAGTCAGTGTCCGACAATTTTTCATCCGCAAGGGCTGTAACGAAGTAATAACTCAAAAGGTCTGTGCTGAAATAGACATCTCCTCTCAAATCCCAACCACAAATAAGAATCTGCCAGGACAAATGTTTTTAGTCACCTTTGTGGGTTCATTTTTGCAAGTGCTGGATGAAGTACAGCTCTGGACCATTCATTCATCAACTGCAATAATCTGTAAAACATGAAGAGGTCTTGGAGGGATCTGTACATCCCTCATGGTGTCCAACTCCATATGACATGGAGACCATCAAAGATGGAGAGAATTTTTGTGCAGGCCATGATTTGTGCCAGGAATTGTCAGTTATGAGATCTGGCTCATTTAAATAACAGCAAAGTCTTGCCATGACATGGTATTTGGACCATTTCGACTGTCAGAAAACCATACAAGGCTCTGCCCCAGTTGTTCTTACAGGTCAGAAACCAATATCTGGTTCATATCCATTGTCACCTCTCTTCTGAGGTGCAACAGGAAAGAGCAAGGAGGAAATTGCATCATTTTTTACTTGTTTCCTCTCAACACCTTTTGCAGCAGCAGCAGGTGGCACAGATGTAGCAGATGTTCGAAACAGGAATGCAGCAGAAATGATGAAATCGGCTCCTCCGAAAGATGGATCTCAGCCTTCAGGAGACGAGTCAGCTGAAGGCCTATTGCACAGCACAGAGTGTAAAGAAACAGCACAAGTACCAAGTTTACTGACAACTACACTGATAGCAAGTTATCATGACTGGTCCGTGCATTGCAGATGGGTTTAACGATTTTTGATGTCAAATTATGTGGTGTGTTCACACTTGTAGTTCGGCTCACTCGGTTTGTTTGGTCTGGACCAAAAAAAAAAAAAAATTTATTTAGTCCTGGTCTGATACCCAACCTAAAGGCACAGGCATACGTTCAAAACCTGATTGGTCGGCTTTTATGACGGCGCTATGTATTTTTCGCAATGGAACTTTCCAAACATCCAAAACAATGCTGTGTGCTGGGCTAAATGCGCTCGTTGTATGTGCGTAGCCTACATAAGATGGTATTTTGAACAGATGAGAACTGGTGAAGAGCTTAAAAAAATGTGTAAAGGAGTCAAAACAGCTGCAGGAATCCCTCCGTCACACACACACAAACGAAGATTTGCTGCGAGGAGATGCAGTTCTGATGCCTGTACCAAACTGTGGTGGGCAACATCACGACTATGACAAGACACTTGTGCATTCGGTCTTTTTTTGGGTCGCATCTGGTCTAATTTTTGGTTCGTTTACATGTCTTTGGTCCATGTTGCATTCCTATTTCAGTCGAATCGCATCAGCGAGTTAATTTGAAAGCGGACCGAGACCCATCTTCTTAGCGGTTGTTTGGTCCAGAGAAATTGCACCAGGGTTCGTTTTAATTAAACCAAATATGCCAAGTATGAACACACCCTAAAGAAGTTTTCAGATCTTGTGCTGTAAAAACTTGAAATAGCATATTTTGTGTCAAAACTATTGCCGTCATACCTAAAGAAGAACCTTTCAGCACCGGATGTGTTCTTGCATTTTGCTGTGCTTTTTCTTCTTCTTTAATTGTTTGTTTATAAAAACATGCATTAGGGACAACTTTTGCTGTGAGTAACTTTTCACCACTGTGAGTGTTAGACGGGTTCTTGGCCTGAATAAGCTGGCCAAAAGTTGGCAATAGTCAAAAGATTTTGCCAGCAGTGCAGTTTGGCTTAACAGGTTAACACTGAAGTATCTTTAGCGAAGTCTCAGGCATGTACCTCAGTATCCACAGGTCCATCCGAGTTCTCTTCCTCTGTGTCCAACAGCTCCACAGCCAGCTGCACAGTCCCCTTAGATTTCTGGAACAGTAACTGTAATATATACATACATAAAAAGTCACATAGCTGACATGAAATACTATTTGTAGACTGCATTTTGCTAACTATAATAATTTAAGAGATCATAGAGGCTGCATGTGTAATTGAGAGACAATATGGAATCTCTGCATGGTTACAAACTCATTTGTACAAACTATTTAAAGAGTCAAGGCCAGTTATATACAATTTAAGATGCAGTTTCTCTTATATGTTCACAGTTTTAACCTAAAATGTTGAAGGAAAAAAACTATGCACTCCACAGACAGACATCTATATACACAAGCGAAAGTGTGGTTAAACAAAAGTAGTTAAAGCAGAAGAGGTGAAAAGAGGCAGCAGATAACAGTGACATTGAGAGATGTGGTCATTAAAACAAAAAGCAGTGATTTTAGCCGATTAAGCGTCTTTGACCGATAGCTTGATGGATGGTCAATTGGTTTGCTTGAAAAACCAACAGAAAGGTCTTATCAGCATTTCCTATACAACCATCCTTCACTGCGACTTTGTCACTGTCAATACAATTCTGGTAAAAAAAAACAAAAACAAAAAAACACAACACTTCCTTTCTACCAACACACCATAATATCTTCCCTATACTACTGATACCGCTTCAACCCTTCTTGTCAATTGCTTTTCTTAAAAGTGACTGCATAAAACGACAAAAGCCCGAACTACACTTTAATTTAGATGCAAACATTTAGTGTAGGCATAATTTGATCGTGTGCGCAAAGCACAACAGATGCGCACTGGAAAGCTTCATCCTTGTCCAGTGCCTGCACTATTTCTCTCCAGAAGTTATGAGCAATAAATATCTCTGTACTCTTTTAAACTATTTCCTAACCCCCTCAATGCAGATGTGTATTGTTGTAATCTCTAGTAGTTTATTGTTGCTTTTCTATCTCCTCATTTTCTTTTTTGACTGAAATAGCAGTCTAAGCTAGAGTTGCCACCTTGTGGACAAACTAATTAGTGGAGAAAAAAAAAATGCATGTGTTCACTAAGCGCTTATATGTTGATATCGATATTTGCATTACACGGACGGCACGCCTACCCTAGTGTATGTGTAAAATACAGAGCATACTTTGGGCTTTAATGATCTTCTGTGGAATTTTATTCATACCACACCAATTCCATAGAGAAGTACACAGTGTGTCTTGGTTAGGTCAAGAGATAGTCAAACCTTAAAACAGTTCTCGTCGGACATCAGCTGCTCGGCTTTGCGCTGGTAGGATGTCTCCGCACTGCCTCTGGATGTTTGGGTGGACAGGGACCCACCGGTGGCTTTGTTGGCACACTCGCCGAGATAAAGATCCGTCACCTGTACACAGATCTCATCGCTTACTATATGCTGCAGCTGTGGGAAACAAAAGGAAAGAGAAAATAGTAAGATGAGATTATGTAACACTGAGAATACTCGCTAAAAGCCCTGATACACTTTCAAGTGAAATTGAAGAACGAACTGGTGTGATGTCATTTCAAAACTAAGTTCCTTTTGGAGTTAAGTTTCTGGAGCCTGCCAAAGCAGACTTTCTGGAAAAGTTTGCTTTGACTGGTAAACACCTGTGAACCACTAGTGCTCTGAGGCATCTTCTCTGGTTCATTTCTTCTCTTCAGTCCGTTGAGGACAGACGCGAGTAAAAACATGACTTGACTGGAGTGATGAATTTCAGAGCTTGTGCAAACATCCACATCGCTGTGATCAGATTTCTTAACAGCCATTTTAACACTGCTGTCATTTTTGTTGTTTGTTTATTTTGTTATTGAAAGGAAAGCATATATTTACATTTTCATCTAAACACCACTCCCAGCGGTGTGGGTGGCGTTGGGATGTTCACTAACAGTATATCGCTGCAAAGGTAACTTCTTTTTACACCTCAGCAATGAAAATATGAGTATGCTGTGAGTATACTGGGGCCTACAAAGAAGAAACTCATAAAAGCTAAAGCCAAAAATAACAATGATAATATAAAAAAAAAAACCTACCTGTCTCACTATACTCTGGATGAGTTTGTCCATGGTGAAGGCAATGTAGGCATGGATGGTAAACATTTCCCTCATCTGGTCCTCGTATTGAGATGTCTCCATGTTGCCATCCAAAAGGTTTCGCACCATCTCTAAGAAGGCAGAGTAGTAGTCCTCAACATCCATGTCCACTGCAAAACAAACGGGACATTTTTAATTGATCAAAGTCCAGCAACTGCATTACCAGTAAACAAATTACAGCCAATCTGTGAGTTGCTCAAGTAGTTTCCATGGTGACAGGGCCCTGAGGGCTGCAGGCAAATCTGAGAGAAATATCATTAGCGCCAACATGTGTTAAAACCCTTGAGAATGACTGGTGATAAAACATCCTCCTGTCTTCACAAATTCAGGAGATCTTGCACTCAAGTTCTCAACCTTGCATGCAACGTGCCAACACAATGATTATCAGTATGAAAACCAGGAGTAAAAAGGGGAATAGATTAAATTGTGTTCTGCTCTGTAATCTGAAACTTACTTGGTTCTTTCAAACGCAGCTGGATGGCCGGGCTTTCGTTCTTCTCTCTTTTAAACCCCAGTACGTTCCTTTCCCACTCCCTCTCTCTGGCTTCTTCCTCGATCTGTTTATCCGCTTGCTTGTAGATCCGTAGCAGTCGGGAGCACAGGATCTGGTGCAGCCGAAGGAAGATGTACCAGTTATTGTTGACGTAGAAGAGGTTGTAGGCATCGGCACAGTTACCCAGCTTCTGCTGGGTAGCTGCTGTATGGCTGAAGAGGAGCTTAGATTTTGCTGACGTCGTCCCATTGTGCTTTTTAGTCCCGTCTTCATCTGGTTCGGTCTCCTCTTCCTCCTCCTCCTCCACATCAGAAAGCTCACCACGCTGGGCAAACAGCATGTCGGGGATGAAATGGTAGATGATCTGTTTGATTTTATACTTGTCGTCTTTGTGGATGCCGGACTGCCTCTTGACATGGTGGATGATGAGAGCAGCTGCATCTTCCAAGATCGGCCTGTCCTCGTACACAAGGGTCATGTGAGGGCCAGAGGGAGGGGAGGCATTGTCTTCGGAAGCCTGCTCCTGTCCCTAAATGGATTAAAAGGTCATTATAAACAACCCGACAACACTTAAGATGCCTTTCGTTTGTGTGTATGCATTTAGAATGTTTCTTACCTCATCATAAAGACTCTCGATTTCATTAAGCAGCGTCTTGGAGCGAAACACCTTTGTGTCATTCTGTTTGAAGTTAATACCTTGGTGATCTAAAGACTTTAGGTAATACTTCTCATTCTGTTCTCTCCAGATCTTATTGAAGCCACGCTGAGCCTCTCGCCACTCCTCTTCTTTAATTTTCAGCCTGAGAAGACAAACACATAATGAGTTCTGTGAGGAAAACCTGAAATATAAAAGAACAAGACAGCTCTCCCTGTCTGAAAAAAAATGTGAGTGCATAATGCTATAGGATAGTAATAACATGGTGAATTACTAAAGGTACTAATGCTGCACATGTTTTTTTTTTGCATTTTTGACTAATTCCAATTGTGATTCATAAATGTTTAACATCTCATATTTCTGCTGCCTATATATAAAAAAAAAAGGAAAAAAAGAACAAGGTGTGCAAAATGTTTTGCCTAAATTCTGCTGGCAATAAAAGGAACAATAAAAGTTACTCTTTAAAGGTGCAGTATATAATATTGACAGCTAGTGGTTGAAACGGGTACTGCAGTCCAAATTCTAGGAGAGGGTTGTTTCTCCCGCTCCTACTCCACAAACTCGATGCTCATGCTGCTTGCCAGATTATGGACATGCAACAGGAATGAGCACAATAGTCAATGGAAGGCGACGAATCTTACACTGCAAGATAAGTTAGCCTATAATATAGATGTAGATCTCAATGTAGATGTAGGCCTATATAATTTTTTTTTTTTTTTTTTTTTTTATATATATACACACATGCATATCTGCGTATTTATATACACACATAATAATTATACACAGTACACACACATATCATGTAAACAAACTTCTATTTTGGATGCAGTTAATCACAATTAATCGATTTGACAGCACCAATATAAATAAAATAGTGTATCAGTCTAGCGAGTAAACAAAATATGATATTGATTAAAATCACCACATCCACGTACTATGCTGCAAAACTAGGGTACTACCATAATAAATGTTCCCAAGGAAAGTGTTTTTTTTTCATGCCACAATGAATGACATTTTGCTGGGAAGGAGTCGGACAATAACATTTAATGCTGACCTTTTGAGTACAATAGGTACAGAGACAGCAGGGTTGGTCTTGAGCCCGTCTATGATGTCTGGAGCTTTGTCACCATATATCCTCTGAATAGCTTTACGGTGGATGACCTCAGAGGTGCCTCCAATGGTGTTGTCCAGTCGGAACTTGGCTTGTTCCTCGGCAGACATGCGCGAGAGCCTCTTTTGAACAGCCTCCAGAACACGGATAGTGGCGAGGTTCGTCTCCAGAACCACATCAAGCTGCATGACACATGACATATATGATTAAACACCGAACTGAATATCCAATTACACTGATCGCTATGACAGTGAAGCTTTGTATTATTGCTTACCTCAAAGCGCTCATCTTCACATCTATATATATGCTCTTCATACTGGGTCTTTTTTGAGCTGACAAAGGTTGAGTCCTCAGACCAGGATGGAAATGACACCCACGTATCATTCAACACCTGAGAATTAATCAACATTAGCATAGCGCTGTAATAATAATAATAATAATAATAATAATAATAATAATAATAATAACAACATTATTGTATCTATAGAAATTTAGGGGGAAAAAATTATTTGGCCAATGAATGCAAATTAATCACACCGAGGCAGAAAGAGTTTCTAACCATAACTGTACAAAATCATACAAAAAGAACTAACTGTTGATCAGCACTCCCACAACAGCGAAAAACACTCCCACAACAGCGAGCTAACTGAAGATTTCATTTTTAAAAATCACGATTATCATCATATATATTGCAACACCCCTACATAATTACCGTAGCAACTATTCCCCATTTTATTTAATTAACTGCTATTTTCCTCTAAATAGAGTTATAAGTGCCAAGTAAGCCTTAAATTCAGAAATAAAACTCTTTTGTGGAGCGATGTTTGTACATACAAGTTGAAATTGTATTCACAAACGCACATAATGGTGTACTCACCTCTTTGCACAGTGGAGTCCTGCCTGTACATCTAGGCTGCTGGAAGCTCTTGGGTAGGGCTCTATAACTGGAGCCCAATCTCTTGCAGGACGCATAATCAATTTCCATTGCAATGCCTTCAGTGGCTCGCTCTTTGGGAAAGCTCTCGATATGGGCACACTCTCTGTAGCCAAGGAAGTTCTTGAACCATGTAAAAAGCTCTGGGAATTTCCTGATAACCAGAAAAAGCAATGTCAGAAAAAGTTGTAATATTGAGTAAAACATTAACATGTAATAAAGTGTAAGAAATAATCTTATTTGTTGTTAAGTTATAATTATATAATCAAATGAAACAATGGCTACATAAAACCAGACTGCAAGTGTCTCACAAACATCAATATGAAGTTAAACTGATTTCCACTCACCCCAAAAATGGCAAGACCAACTGCACAAGTTCAGCCCGTGAGATCACTTCTTGATTGAAGATGACCAAACAGCGTAAGAAATTATCATAAGCCTCTGAACTCCGCAGTGCTTTCCGCACCTAAGAAGAAAGAGGGGCATTTAGGCCACATAACTCACTATAATCCTGGTAATATTTACTAGGGCTGAAACGATTCCCCGAGTTACTCGAATTCAAAAAACGCTTTGTTTAGTCCATTTAACTGCGCACGGTCATGTTGCAGAAAGACAATTTTTGTGTAAGTACTCGGAGTATGCGCGTATTGCGGTTATATCTGCGGGTCAGGTGGGTAAAGTAATACAAACTAACATTCCAAAAATTGCAGGTGGATGAGATAAATCATTAATGTGTTGATTTGAATAAAGACCAGAACTCTCATTTCACAGTAAAACACAATGAACGTGTCATTCTTTAACTTCAGTTTTCAGCTCATGTCAAGATCAAAGACCGCAATGCGAGAGAGAGTGGCATCAGCACTGGTAATATCATTTAGTCTCACTATTTATAAATGAATACAACTGTGTGTTGAGCTTCAGGATGCGACACTGAACATTTCAGTTTAATTTGCGGCAGTTCACGCGTCAACTGAAGAGATACGAGCTCTCGAAATACATGAACAGCATGAATGGAGTTTGCACTTGTATGTGAAGTGTTTAGTGGGACTTTATATACTGTATATCTCCTACTGTATAACTTCTTTCTGAAAAGATAAGCGCAACAAATAGCAGAACAAGCTGTAACTGTTGTGGGCGGGTGACGCGTTTGATTTGACAGCAGATTCGGTGACGTTAGAGCTGATCTGAACATCTCTAGTATGCCCATCTCTACTCTAGTTCTTGTTCCAAGTTTCCTCCCTGTCCAATATTTTTTGCTTCTTACAAAAGCCACAAAGCCTTCAGAACACAGTAGACTTTCAAGTTTCAACTTCAGCTCAGGCATGACATAAGCCTTTATGTCATGCCTGAGCTGAAGTTGAAATTTGAAAGCCAAGTTGCACAACATAAATGCAATGTTTAGGCATTATTATTATTTATATTACTATTATTTTGATTTATAGGTTGTAGGTTTGGCTTTAGGTTGTACTGTTTACCTTTTTAAAGTAATTTGAAATTGATCTTTATATTTTCATTTATGATTTTTTTATTTATATATTTGTTTTTGCATTTTGAATATAATATGGCAATTGAATGCACTAAATTGGTTTAGTTTTCACAGATATTAATGTACGCAATTTCATCAATAAAACTAAAATTTTCTAAAAGGAAACAAATGAGTTGTTCATTTTAAGATACCTGTCTTATTTTCTCTTGTATATTTAGTATTGCTGTTTAATAAAGAAAAAGTCATTCTTATCCGATTAATCGATGGAATAAATGGTAGAATACTCGATTACTAAAAAAACTAATCGATAGCTACAGCCCTAATCTTTACTGTATTCTATTGTAAATAATCAGTGCAAGAGTATATTAAAAGCAATCACCTTTTCAAAAAAGAGAGATTCAGCACCAATTCCAAGTTTGCTGGCTTCGGCCATCGACTCTTTTCCCATAAATTTTTGCTTTTTCTGTTAAGGAGTTAAAAAAAACATCATGAATATTGGTTGATCATACGGTGTAAAGAATAGCCATTAAGTACAGTAATGTAATGTAAAGTTTTACTCAAAGTCACCTTAACAGGGGGTGTAGTGGGCGGCCCCGTGTGTCTGCGGATCTGACAGCCATTCTGGTTAAAACTCTGCTTATGGTTAGGCTGGGGTCTCTTTACCGTCCCTCCACGATCATTACGCACAGCTTCAGCCTTCTCAGCTGTAGTCTTACTCAATAACTGAAGAAAAGAGCAAAAGCTTATGAATAATAAGCTAAATTAGTTTGGTTCCATGATTTTTAGTAATCATGATACCTACTGCTGAACTGTTAGCATCTGGCAGGAACTGGCCAAATTCTGAAAGGAGGTCCTCCTGGTTCTTGAAGAGCTGAGCCACCTGAGCATACACCTGCTGCTCTGTGAGAGTGGGTGTGTAGTTTCCCCCTGCCTCCTTAGCATTACGCTGCTCCTTCTATACAACACACAGAACAGAAAGTTTACATTAAGCATGCAGCATGAAAGGCTGTAAAAATACAGTACATTACTGTTAAAAAGTTTGGGGTCGGTAAGACTTTTTAACATTTTTGAACAAGTCTCTTATGCTAATTTTTGTATCTTATGCTGTATTTTTGATAATTTATTTGCAAAAAAAAAAAAAAAAAGTCAAAATAGTAATATTGAGAACATTATTACAAATAGGGATGCACGATATTGGAGTTTTGCCGATATTGTTCAACTCATTTTGGCTGATGCCGATATACGGTCTCCTTACTAAAAGGATTGTTAAAGATACATTAATGTTAATAAAGTTATTTTTATAATAAGTGTATATTAAAAGCTCTGAAAATAACAATAATAATGTCAGTCATTTTTCACCCCAGACAGATGCAGTTGTAACCTAAATATTTTATTTTTGGATTTAACATTTGTGCACATTTTGGATTTAACGTTTGTGCACAACAAGTTGATGCCATCTTTAGCTTCAAATAAATAAAAAAATTATTCAATTATTTTAGAGCTCCTTGGATTATTTTTCATCATCCATTTCATAACATTTTATTACAGATTAATAAAATGTATATAAAAGTATTTAATTTACAAGTGTCATGCTTGTGATTTATGTAGGGCTGAACGATTAATTGCATTTGCGATAATATCGCGATATGATAAAACACGATTTTGTAACCGCAAAGACTGCGATTACAGTCTGGTCACAAGACATGCGAGAGTAAAGCAGTCTGCAGAAGCAGCATCAACATGGCACATTATGCCTACAGGCCTGGCCTACAGGAAAGAGCGGTTTGTGTTTAATCGATCTAATATTGTGTTGGTCATACTATACAATAGAGGTGGGAGAAAAGATCCTCTCCCCAATGATTCTGGGTCAATTCTGAGTTTAGCTTTTAACTGCAGGTGCACAATGCGCTGCGTGTGTTTTAGAAACACCCGTATTCTGCTTGTTTCCATTTCCTCTCTCTCTCAAACCATAAAATAATATTTCATAACTTTCGGAAAGGTTGAAGCGAATCACAATGACATTAGCGGGCTTCATTTCACAGGATATGCGCTGTGAGAAACTTTGCTTGATGTTGCGCTTACAGTGTGTTCTTGCCCGCCGGTGTTTTCCTTATAAATTCTCTATGAAGTTTTCATTTATGTCGTTTGGACTGCAGTGTGCTTATATATTAAAAATAGTCACTGACTCACTGACAGAAGGCTTTCAATTTCAAATGCTCGCACCGCGCTTTGTGAAGAGTGCTCGCGCATGCGGCTGTGCACGTCTCAAAGTGCTTTTATGACGCAAAATTAATGTAAACACAGTCAGGAATGTCTTAAGGGATTAAACCGACAGGACAAACCACATCTTATATCTCAAAAGAGATCTGTGCATTAGTGTGAATGCAGATCTCCCGCTGTCTAAGATGCCATCATTAATAATCAAGCAACAGTAAAGATGAGAAGATGAGAGTTCAGATACTCTCACATACTGAAAGCACTCTTTGTTCATTGCTTGTAATATGTTTTTTGTTCCTCTTTATTATTTACTAGCTTTTAATATGTGAAGCTATATTAGTTTATATATTTAAAACTCTTAACATGCAATTGTTTAAATTTGTGTAATTGTGTAATTAACACGTACTTATAATAAAAATAAAAAAAAGATTACATTTTATTAATAATAGTAATTAATAAGAAACAAGTTCAAAAATTGTTTTGGAATCGGATAGTGAGGTGCCTAAAGATTCCCACCATTAATATACAATGATTTATTGCTCATCTTTGTTGAATAATACAGAAGATAAAGAGCTTTAAAAAATAAATAAAATAAATAGATTATTTTCCAAAATCGTTCAGCCCTAGATTTATGACATCATTACTGCTTTATTTATTCAGAAAAAGTAACTTCAAGTTATTTGTGTATTCTACTTTTGATTTTATTACTATAACAACAGCGCCCCTACTAAATATATAGAACATTCTACCGGGCGGGCACTAGGACCTGAAGGTCACGTCCTTCTGTACACGCATTCACAAACTCAAGGCAGTATTTAAAAACTGACAATATAAATCACCATACATGCAATGTACTTGCTTGTTGACCTACAATTTCACTTCAAGAATGACCACACTGCTGACATGATCTTATCACTACAGCATTCCTGTCACACGTGAGTTATTGCAGGCTTTAAAATTAAAATTTTACCAAAATAAAATTTAAATTTACCAAATAAATTCCTCTCTGCGCATCAAAAAAATTCATGTGACTTTGTGATGGGACGGTATAACTTGACCAACCAGCAGACCGATCTTGTTGAACAGAATCTGAAATGCTGTTTGGGACCTTTTCAAAACGCCTGAGCAAAGTCTGTCGTCAAAGAGTTATAACTATCTCCCAGAACTGTCTTACACAAATGCGTTCCCAAACAGCAGGCATCCGCCTCTAAAACCAAGACAACACAACCGCGTTTCTTGCTTTTTTTGTTCTAAGGCGCAAGTAATTTATTATAGGCTAAACGAAAATTATTGTATAAAGTGGCTTCTCTTATTGCAGCAACTTCCATTTTTCTTAGTGATATTTAGCATTTATCAGGAAGTGATGATGCTTTATTTGCAAATGTTTTTTTGCAAAATCCCAATTTTGCGCTAAATTTGCAACTTTGGATGGAAACATAGCTAGTGTTAGATGTTCTTTCAGAAATCATTCTAATATGTTGATTTGATGCTCAAAAACATTTCTTATTATTAATGTTGAAAACTGCTTAATATTTGTTTGCTTAGCATTTATTTGAAATGGAAATCTTTTCTAACATTATACATGTCACCTTTGATCAATTTAATGCATCCTTGCTAAATATAAATATAAATTTTTTTATGAGTGCAAACTTTTTATCAGTAGTGCACCAGGGCTGTGCCGATGGATGATGACGGCTGACCAACATCACAATGGAGCGCCACCATCGTGATGCCACGCCCCCCGTTACGAGTCTTGCGAGTGTGACACACACTAATCCTAGTCTCTTCTATAGTTAACCTAAAAACTTTGCAGGGATTGATCTGTAAATTAAATTGACAATATAACTAATGCATATATGCTATTAAATACTGTAGTCTATGCCAGAGTGTGTTAGTCTGTGAAAATACCATGTCAGGCAGGCTACACAAATATTGATCTTGACATTGTTAGCCTCGTCATTTTTACATGTCTTACACCGTACATTTAACTTAAAATATTTAATTTTGTACAAGAAAACAGTCCTTATTAACCTTTAAAGATCGAGACATCCACCAGCGGTTAAAAATAACTATCGTTTTAAAATGTTGTTTAATAACTTTTAAACTGCTAATCCAATCTGTATGCTGTAAACTGCGCCGTAAAGAGGATAATCTCAGCTTTTCAGAAGCATCACATTTCTCACGATTGATCAGTCAAAGGCTCCGTAGTGAGCGTGGATGCGTCATCAAAATCTGCAGCATTGAAAACGCATGTGGGTTGTTCCCGTGAGCCAAACAGAAACGTTTTTTTGATCATTAGTCCCACCCCCCCATGCCCAGAATCGTTGAAACCATCATCAACTCAACCAATAAATATAGTGTTTGGTCTTTTGAACCACCAATCACGTTTCGCTGAAAAATTTATGTGAATTTGGGTGTGTACTTGCGTGCATGAAAATAAACCGAAATAAACGCATGCAGAGCACTCTCTCACATAGCACAGCATGAAGAAAAAGTCAGTATATTTCTCTATTTGTATGTAGTTTGTTTTATACACTATTTTCACTCAGTATATTTTCCTCAATTTGTATTTGAGAAGATTATTTGTACCGTTTGTTCATTTACACTTGTTTGCACTTGTTGTTCGTGTACAAATGATAATATATTTATCTGAAGAAAAATGTTTGCTTCAGTGTTCTGTTATTATATAATAATCTTTCTATTTACTTTACTCCCTGAAATTTGACACATCTACATTGTCAGTAAATAAAATACACCTGTTTTCACTAAAACACCTAGAATATAATAAATGGATATAACTTGCTGAAGGATTGTTACATGTAGACAGTTTCATCTAGAAGTCTAAAACAACCAAGTCTAACTTTCTAAAGGAAAAAAAAAAATCCAAACTTCATGAAGTTCTGTTTGAATTCGCAGTAAATACACCACATTTTTGCTGCCGTTTCTAAAATTCTATTAAATTTAATCCATTCTCAGGCTAAAGAAATGTAAAATTGTGACTTCAAATGAGCTAGATGGAAACGTCATGTTCTCCTGTTTAAAATGATATATGGCACTTGATGCTAACTGCTAGAATGGGTGAGAAAAACAAAGAAAGTCAGGCACCCCAGAAATGTTCTAGGTCTTTACGGGTTAATGAATTATTAGCAGCCTATTGTAGTCTCAGGAAATCTTGCTCATTATCACATAGCTCTTCTGTGGCTACTGCACTGAAGCAGCAGTTTAAGATAAACCCAGACTTCAGCCAACGTCAAATAACTTTTGTCTGGTTAATTACTTTAAGACAATTTTCCTTGGCCATAATATCAAATCAAATGAAAGAATAAAGGTGATTTTAAAACACAAAACAACAACAAATCAAGAACAAGAAAACGGGAAAACCACTCAGACCGAAACTCGGGATTTACATTTCACTTATAATTAGCAGCACAATTAACATAGGCTACAAAAGAAATTATGTTATTGAAATATTGTAAAGTGGTCATATGAACGTTTAAAAAAACAAAATTGAATAGCTTGTGAAATGCGTGCAACCTATTGAAAAGTGTGGATGAGTCATCATTTGGGTTATTAAAATAACGAAATTATAGTTAAGTAGAAAATAATATTTATGTAAAGAGATATAGTAAAATATATCCTTCAACATCCCCCCCGCAGGCGATATCATCGTCCATGTTTTGTAAACACCGTCAACTGCCAATTTAGGGGACATCGCCCAACCCTATAGTGCACTTAGCTGAATAAAAAGGTTGGTTGCACTACACAGCTGTACAGTGCATTTTGACATGGATATTGTCCTCAGTGCCTCAGTTCTTACCTGGTATGTGTGCAGAATTTCCAAGAAGGATTTGTAGACCTCTGGCTGGCCCTGAAATCGGTTCTTGATTTTGTTCACGTAGCTGATAGCGTGGTTGAACTCTACAGGCTGGTTATTCTGTAGAGGGGTTGGACCGGCAGTGCTGCTACTGATGGGAGTGTGGGACTGGACCGAGGGCGAGCGCGGGGAGGCGTACGAGGGAATGGACGGATTAGGCTGGCTTGTTGGGGTAAGTGCAGGAGACTGCATTGGCTGTGGAACATAAAACAAATTTAGACAACTTTGCAAATATACAACCCAAACCTGTACAGAAGGTAAAACAATTCAGTTTTACCTTGCTGATCTTGGCAGGGGTTGGCTGGCTAGGGATGACCAAGGCAGCAGTGCTGGTGGGAGCTGCTGGTTGGGTCTGGTGCTGTGCTGGCTGTGTTATGGGGAGGTTCTGGACAGATATACCATGCGGGGTGATGTGGTGGATCTGGCCAGGAGTGGTCACATTAACCAGATCATTGGTCTGAACCTCAATCTTGTAGCCAGGAGGCAGGAAGGTGTTGAAGCCCATGATGAGGTCTGGGTGGCCTTTGAAGAGCTGGGAGACTCTGCTGATCACACCTGGTGTATCAATGCTGACAACACAAGGACAGTACATTTATGGTATTTGATTTGCAATGTCCTAAGAATCAATCCAGGAGTCCAAAAAAAAAAACATTATTATAACAGTGCTTGCAAGTGCGTAACAGTGCTATGGATATTATTTTTCTAAACTCACAACAACATTTATTAAACTTCAAAATCACTACATTAAATAATTTGTAATCATGTTATTTAATAATATTAATATTATTATTATTCAATTCATTGATAATTAAGTTTGGTTTTTGTTTACTTTATACTCCTTAAGAGATTTAAAATTGATGATTGAAAGCTACATAAAATTAATGCTGGCCATTCAAAACTGACAGCGATGATTGCATATGTGTAGTGAACTGTGATTAGGCACAGGTGACGGATCCAGGTTTCTCCACAATCATTTGGTAAGATGTTCATCTGCTTCCACTTTAGAGAGCAACGCCCACATCTCAAAATCCACTCGATGCATAAAATGCATAAATAAAAAAATCCTGTTTCAATTAATCTATTAGGGGTGCAACAGATCACAAAACTCATGGTTCATTCTGAGGAAGAATTTGACAGGAAAATGTGCACATTTCATTAGAAAATAACATACAATACACAGGCATTATCACTGTTCTTACAAAATCAACAGTTAATCTCTTTACTGCTTGGCCTACTGGTGCAAACAATTCCTCCGTCACTTACAAAGAAAGAGGGGTCAGAGCACAAGTGCAGCAAGAAAGTACAAAGACAGGTTAAGGGTTTCTCTCAGCATCCCTGGCCGAAGATAAAGTCCCCAGGGCACTCTCCAAAACTACATCAAGCCATTCATTCAAGCTAGCCTGAACTAGACAGGACAGAAACACAACAAGCCCCAAGAAGAGATAAAAAAGTCCCACAAAAACAAAACTCACACTGACCTTTGAGACTTGAACTCCTTCATGATATCCAGGAAGTCATTGTAGACCTGCGGCTGATTGCCAAACTGAAGTTTAACTTGATCCAGATAGGAAAGAGCATCTTCAACCTGAAATCACATAAATCTCAGCTCTCCAGCACTCCACCTAAACTGATGCAGATCATTTCCATACTCTACTGGACAGATCTCTTACCTTAAGCCTTTGAAACTGCTGCTGGCCCAGTGTTGGGGCAGGGGCTGGGGTAGCATGAGAGTGACCCTGTCCCACAGGTTGGACAGCTGGGCCATGGTGATGAGGACCACTGTGCACCGCTGAACTGCTGGTGTGACCATGTCCCCCAGAACTCTGGGCCATTGACAACTGTTAGAGCAGAAGGAGAAATGGTTCATTATCATGGTTGCTTAAGTAAAACGTAAATTTCCTTTTGAAAATGTGATGAATTCGCAATTGTATAGTTTTATATAGCCCAGGAAGTGCTTTAGATAAAATAAATGCACACTTAATCTGTTTTTGCACCTTTTGATTACTGGATTCATAATTTGTATTTAATTTATAGATGTTGCACTCACAAACAGCCATTTCTAGCCAATTAAATATTTAAATAACAGAGTGTAACTAAACATATATAGAAAACAAGCAAAATTATAAATTTAAATTTGCAAAACCATATAAAAATGTATGCATGCATGTATACAGGGCTTGACTAACTTTTTTGCTCACCAGCCACTGTGGCTAGTGGTTTTCCAAAGTTACTCAACATTTTGATGATGTTCTAGTACCTGATAGGTCTGTGAGACAGAGTACTGCATGCTGGACGATGGCTGCATGTTATCTGGTGTAGTCTCGTAGAGGGAGGACTGGGAGGCAGAGTTGAGGACGCGGTGCTGAAAGCTGTCCACACCCCCGGAGAGCCGCCGCTGAGAGCCGATCACTGTGTCCTGATCCTCCAAGCGCCGCTTCATTATGTACTCATGCTCCTCACTGCGGCGGAATCTACAACAAAGTGGTAAATATTCATACGAAAGTTACCGTCAAACATTTGGCATGACTAAAATCATAGCTTATGATCTTAAACTGATTGTTTAAGAGCACCCAAAAGTGAAGTGTCACCCAAAAGTGAAGAAGGTGGATTTGTTTTTCGCAGTGTTCATTGCCATGTTAACTTGCGCTACATGGCTAAACTACTCCAAAGCAGTCTGGATTAGAGATCGCAAACTAAAACTGGACCAATCAGCTGTGAACAAAGTGACATGACGCAATAAAGCCACTCCCCCTGTACCTCCAAATTAAAGTAGTTTATAGTGAAAAGTCTTTTACTACGAATTATTTAATATTTATATTATGAATTATAATTATTTCTAATTCATAGAATTATCACATGAATTGAAAATATTAAAGTTTAAAATGACTAGGCTTACATATTTTACTTTGAGCTCTTTGTAAGTTCAATTCGGTTAATTCACATGCATAGTTTAGCTGCCTTTTCAAACTTTCACTGCAAAAGCAGTGTTGATTCTTGCTTTCAAAATGCATTTAAATTCATGATTTTTTTTATAATAATCTCTTAATCTTAAGGAAAGAAGTGAATTGCCAAGGCTCTCTCACGAGAAGTGAATCAAAGTGAGTGAATCACAAACTCGGGATCAAACCCTGAGTTGACAACGTATAAATCGAGCATCGTGAGCCAGCTGAACCTGATCTGAACGAAGTAGGATTTGTATAGTACATAAACTCTAAACCTAATCTAAAACTCTAGTTTGTTCAAACAGCCTCATGCAACAGTTTTCTAGACAAATACATGTAGCCAGCCATATACAAATTTCATTACAAAACTAAAATGCATTATTTTCTATAGATAAGTTGTACTGGATAGTGAAGGAAAATCAGCCAAAGTGTTCAGCAAACATCCCAGGAGGCAATTTATGAAGTTGGTTGTGAAAAACCCAAAGTGTCACTATGAAGAATACAGGGTAGGTTTAATTTGTTCAACATTTTAGCCACTACATAATTTCCAGACTTCAATGTGTGCCATTTCATACTTTCTATGGCGTTATTAATATATCAATATTAGCAATGAATACAAACGTAATGGCTATAGTCATTCTTTTGGATGAATAAGCCACAAGTCTGGCTTATTCATGCCTTATTACTACAGGCGTGTCGAAACTTTTGTTTTAAATTTGAGGTCTACAAATTAGTTTATAACAGGTTTGGCATTATGCATAATAACCGCGAAAGTGTTAAAATCCCCACTGTAGTGAAAAACGAAACGTGTCAGCAGCCTGCTGAGAGGAGAGCCACTTTATGACTTTGTGACACCTGTCAGATGTACTCCACAGCCAAATAATGACACTTAATGTTTGTTATAAACTGTCCATCACTTTTCGATGCTTAGCGCAGAGATTGGCTAACAGATACCACGACGATATGACCTTTCGCCATTACTCACATGACGAGACTGCGACAAAACTTTAAACAATGTTACAGTTGTCTATAAACCTGTGTAGGCGGATAGTGGTGTGTAAACAGTTACACTGTGAGGGAAACTTGCTGGGGCATGTGTGTTGTCTCACTTTTATTTGAATGGCTAAACTCTTGTTTCATCCAACCGGACAGTTTCTTATAGTCTCAGGCCTGACACACACTCAAGACGACATGATCCACACACTCTACAGCACACCGAAATGCACAGTACAACTTGATCGAAAACACGTATTATGTATTTAAATGTATACGTATGCATGTTTACTAAGGTTCTGGCAGTTAAACGCGTTTTATTAGGCTTCTTGAACCTCTGTGAGGCGTTGAGCGGTAACCGCCTCCGTCCGATGTGATGCAGAGCCCAGTCCAACACAAACGGATAACAACAAAATAAAAACACGATCCGATGACTACCGCGTCGGCCAAACCCAGCAAATAACATCAAATAAATCATCAAACATCGAAAAAGGTGATACGGCAGCCTGGTTAGCACTCGGTGTTGCCAACTGTTTCTATACAAATCAGGAAGTCCTACTGAATGGTTTCAACCGGTAAACACAACTGCTGTGATCAAAGCTGCACTGTTATCCGGTTAGTCCAGATGGCATCGATAAACCAGTACCGATCGCTAACAGGTCAAAGGCAGTGGATGATAGCTAGACCTTCATGATGATCAGTTGATCAACCCAGCAGAGCTTAAACCCTTATGTAGCCATTCAGGCTAAGTGCGGCTAGCTAGCGCCTCGAAAAATACTCTTATATAATCAATGCTGTGACATGCTTCAATTCAAAAGAACTCGATTTTGTGTCTCTATCTTTGAATTTCACTTTACCCGGAATAATCAGTGGCCATTTGGTGAGGAAAGCGGTTTAAGCATCATTAACTAGAGTTAGCTACTTTTAGCCTGAATGAAGCACTGCGACGACGACTAGCCTCCGCTAGCACACAAGATCCAACTCACCCCGCAACAGACACTCCGGATGACTTCTTTCTGCTCCGCCGAGAAATCAAAACCTATAAAGCTCGGTAACAGCGCTCGCAAACGTTGAATCGTGTAAGGGTTCGGATTTGAAAGGCAAATTAAAAAACACGTAAGCACCATTCAGTCAAGGCGCCAGACCTCAAAATGCATGCTAGGTTGCTAATTGGCTAACATGGGAAAACAACCCCAGCAGGAGGATCCTCTATTGGGGGCGTGATCTTGAAGGAGGCGGAGTCAACAAACTCCAACCGAGAACAACGATTGGTGGGGCGTTGGTGAAATTCGAATATATCAGATTTCTGCGGGCTTTACCCGCCTCCTCTCTGACAAAAGGAGCAGTGGTGGGGATTTTGATTCATCTCAATGAGTCGACTCATTTGAATCTTTTCACTAAAAATTCATACATGGATGGATCCTTGTATTCTTCCCTACCAGTGTTGGGGGAAACGCATTACAAGTAACTTGAGTTATGTAATCAGATTACTTTTTTCAAGTGACTAGTAAAGTAACGCATTAATTTTAAAATTACAACAAAATATCCATTTTCATTATTTTTTTGTTTTCCCACTTATTGACTGACACCTATCCTGTCCACATGTTGAGTGAAATCGGGAGTATGGAGTACATTTTAGGACATCCTCAGACCTCAGTCACATGATGAAAAGGCGTCATGCCTCAGACTAAAAGGCTTCAGTCATGAGACAAAACGGCATCGCTGCTCAGACTGAAAGGCTTCAGGTCTCAGGAAAAACAACCTCAGGTGTCAGGTCTCGTACAATTAACCCTCATACTAAAAGGCATTGGACATAAAGGCATCGGACGAAAACAACTCACACTAAAAGGCATCAGATATAAAGTACTCATACTAAAAGGCATCAGACATAAAGGCATTGGACAAAACGGACTCATAAAGGCATCAATCGGAGAAAACGCACTCAGAACAAATGTTTTGAATTGCACCGCCCCGAAATGATGTCACATACACGCAGATTTATACTGCTGAGATTTGTATTATTCACTAGTTTTATTTGCACATTTAAAACGTTAGCTAAATAACACATTGCAACTAGCTAACTTATTGGCAAACTATGGTGAAGGGAAAGAAACCTTTCGAGACTGTGTTGTTATAAGCACAGCTGCTTTGTGTACAGAGGTTACCGGGAAAACTCCTTTATTTCCGCTGAACAGTGTAACATTAAAACTAATAAAATAAAATATCAAGTACAGCTTACTTTGGTCTCTCTCTCTGTACATTTTTAAAAAAAAAAAAAAAAAAAAAAAAATATATATATATATATATATATATATATATATATATATATATATATATATATATATATATATTTAATGCTTGAATTAGCACACATAAACATTGCCAAGGGATTATATATAGGCTACATAGGCCTACATACCATCAATAGATAGGTTCTACCTATTTTTATTTATGTATTTATTTATTTTATATTTAATATTTAAAGCTGTTGCTTTAAAGTAATCTATTGTATAAAGTACTGGCCTATATAAATAAACGTGACGTGAATAGACTGAAGCGCTGAATTGCAGATATGCTCTACAGCAGCGTGGACGGTGTCAGACTCGGGATGACTGCAAAAGTATTTCAAACTTTGTTTTACCCCTAAGCAAAGAAGAAAACGATCTTCGCAGTGAATACATTGCGGGGCCTTGAGTCCTTTTCGTCCAATCGCTGGGCCTCATTCATGAAGCACGAGCAGAACGAATTTGTGTGTAAATCGTTCGTAAAGCTGCTCTGACGTAAATTTTCGGATTCAATTTTCAGATAACATTTCAAAATGGTAGTTGGTAAGAAAGAAATTTACACCTGCTCCCTACCACATGTAAATGGTGCATAAAACATTTGAATGTTCTATGTTCTAATTTAGGCAAACTGATGACATGGCATTTTGATGCACAATGAACCATAATAATATTTCAATAATATTTGTTGCCCCGTGTGTTTTTTTATTTTTTATTTTTTTTTATTTTACTGTTCAATGTTGGATAATAATAGGCAGCTCGTCACTAGCACTTTTTACCAGGCCGTCCAATCACAGTGGGGAGGGGCGGGACAAAAACTACACCGACCAATCATTCCACTTGTACAACTGAACAACAATAATGGAGAAGTTAATATTGCTTTTTACTGCATTTTTTGTATTCAGTAACATTCTTCGAAATGAGATACTAGTAACACATTACTGCCATGGATATTCTGTATCACAGCAAACAAAGTATCTCAGCTGGAAAAACGCTAAATATTAGCTGGCTAAAAATGCTTTGGTGGACACACGATAGTTGAATATTTATTGCTAGGCATATGGTCAATTAGTCTTTTTAACATTTATGCAAAATACTGGAGCCAAACCTGAGAAATAAGTCTAGGAGATTCCACAGTGTTCCTGAACACATCATTTGCAGTTGCAACTCATGGGCGGGATTATGCTAATTATGAATGAGTGTGCACGCACGTCCTATTTACGAATGTTTGAAATTCATTAATATACACACGTTTAAATACCGAATCTGTGGTATATGAAGCGTTTGTGAATATGGAGGAAAGTTTTCGTAAAGGTCAATTTTAGGCGGAAATTACTCCGAATTTGCTCATATATTTATGAAGGTTTCATGAATAAGGCACGATGTCTTTATGTCTGATGCCTTTTCGTCTGATGCCTTTATGTCTGATGCCTTTTAGTCTCAGTCTTTTATGTCTGATGCCTTTTAGTCTCAGTCCTTTATGTCTGATGCCTTTCAGTCAGAGTCCTTTTCATCCGATGCCTTTATGTCTGATGCCTTTTAGTCTCAGTCCTTTATGTCTGATGCCTTTTCATCTGATGCCTTTATGTCTGATGTCTAGTCTGAGTCCAATGCCTTTATGTCTGATGCCTTTTATGTCTGATGCCTTTATGTCTGATGCCTTTTAGTCTGAGTCTTTTCGTCCGATGCCTTTATGTCTGATGCCTTTTAGTCAGAGACTTTTCATCTGATGCCTTTATGTCTGATGCCTTTATGTTGATGCCTGATGCCTTTATGTCTGATGCCTTTTAGTCTGACTCCGATGCCTTTATGTCTGATGCCTTTATGTCAGAGACTTTTTCATCTGATGCCTTTATGTCTGATGCCTTTTCGTCTGATGCCTTTACGTCTGATGCCTTTTAGTCTGAGTCTTTTATGTCTGATGCCGTCTCAGTCCTTTATGTCTGATGCCTTTTAGTCAGAGTCCTTTTCATCCGATGCCTTTATTCTGATGCCTTTTAGTCTGTCCTTTATGTCTGATGATGCCTTTATGTCTGATGTCTGATGTTTTAGTCTGACTTTAGTCCAATGCCTTTATGTCTGATGCCTTTTAGTCTCAGTCCTTTATGTCTGATGCCTTTTTGTCTGATGCCTTTATGTCTGATGTCTTTTAGTCTGACTCCTTTTCGTCCAATGCCTTTATGTCTGATGCCTGATGTCTTTTTCCAATGCCTTTGTCTGATGCCTTTAGTCTGAGTCCTTTAGTCCGATGCCTTTATGTCTGATGCCTTTTAGTCAGAGACTTTTCATCTGATGCCTTTATGTCTGATGCCTTTATGTCTGATGCCTTTTAGTATGAGTCTTTATATCTGCCTTTTAGTCTGAGTGCTTTTCGTCCGATGCCTTTATGTCTGATGCCTTTTAGTCAGAGACTTTTTCATCTGATGCCTTTATGTCTGATGCCTTTTCGTCTGATGCCTTTACGTCTGATGCCTTTTAGTCTCAGTCTTTTATGTCTGATGCCTTTTAGTCTCAGTCCTTTATGTCTGATGCCTTTCAGTCAGAGTCCTTTTCATCCGATGCCTTTATGTCTGATGCCTTTTAGTCTCAGTCTTTATGTCTGATATGTCTGATGCCTTTTTTGATGTCTTTTAGTCTGACTCCTTTTCGTCCAATGCCTTTATGTCTGATGCCTTTTAGTCTCAGTCCTTTATGTCTGATGCCTTTTTGTCTGATGCCTTTATGTCTGATGTCTTTTAGTCTGACTCCTTTTCGTCCAATGCCTTTATGTCTGATGCCTTTATGTCTGATGTCTTTTCGTCCAATGCCTTTGTCTGATGCCTTTTAGTCTGAGTCCTTTTCGTCCGATGCCTTTATGTCTGATGCCTTTTAGTCAGAGACTTTTTCATCTGATGCCTTTATGTCTGATGCCTTTATGTCTGATGCCTTTTAGTATGAGTACTTTATATCTGATGCCTTTTAGTCTGAGTGCTTTTCGTCCGATGCCTTTATGTCTGATGCCTTTATGTCTGATGTCTTTTTCATCTGATGCCTTTATGTCTGATGCCTTTTCGTCTGATGCCTTTATGTCTGATGCCTTTTAGTCTCAGTCCTTTATGTCTGATGCCTTTTTGTCTGATGCCTTTTAGTCTCAGTCCTTTATGTCTGATGCCTTTTCGTCTGATGCCTTTATGTCTGATGCCTTTTAGTCTCAGTGCCTTTTATGTCTGATGCCTTTTTGTCTGATGATGTCTCTTTATGTCTGATGCCTTTTTGATGCCTTTATGTCTGATGCCTTTTAGTCTGTCTTTATGTCTGATACCTTTTGCCTGATGCCTTTATGTCTGATGTCTTTTAGTCTGACTCCTTTTCGTCCAATGCCTTTATGTCTGATGCCTTTTAGTCTCAGTCCTTTATGTCTGATGTCTTTTAGTCTGACTCCTTTTCGTCCAATGCCTTTATGTCTGATGCCTTTATGTCTGATGTCTTTTCGTCCGATGCCTTTGTCTGATGCCTTTTAGTCTGAGTCCTGATGTCCGATGCCTTTATGTCTGATGCCTTTTAGTCAGAGACTTTTTCATCTGATGCCTTTATGTATGTCTGATGCCTTTATGTCTGATTGCCTTTTAGTCTCAGTCTTTATGTCTGATGCCTTTTCGCCTGATGCCTTTATGTCTGATGTCTTTTAGTCTGACTCCTTTGTCCAATGCCTTTATGTCTGATGCCTTTTAGTCTCAGTCCTTTATGTCTGATGCCTTTTAGTCTGAGTCGTCCGATGCCTTTATGTCTGATGCTGAGGCTTTTTTCCGATGCCTGATGTCTGATGCCTTTTAGTAGTCGAGGCTTTTTATGTCTGATGCCTTTATGTCTGATGCCTTTTAGTCTCAGTCCTTTATGTATGATGCCTTTTAGTCTCAGTCCTTTATGTCTGATGCCTTTCGTCCGATGCCTTCATGTCTGATGCCTTTTAGTCTCAGTCCTTGATGTCTGTTGCCTTTTAGTCTCCTTTTCGTCCGATGCCTTTATGTCTGAGTCCTTTTAGTCTCAGTCCTTTATGTCTGATGCCTTTTAGTCTCAGTCCTTTATGTCTGATGCCTTTTAGTCTCAGTCCTTTATGTCTGATGCCTTTTAGTATGAGTACTTATATCTGATGCCTTTTTGTCTGAGTCCTTTTTGTCCGATGCCTTTATGTCTGATGCCTTTTAGTCTCAGTCCTTTATGTCTGATGCCTTTTCGTCTGATGCCTTTTCGTCTGATGCCTTTATGTCTGATGCCTTTTAGTCTGTCTTTTATGTCTGATGCCTTTTCGTCTGATGCCTTTATGTCTGATGTCTTTTAGTCTGACTCTTTTTCATCCAATGCCTTTATGTCTGATGCCTTTTAGTCTCAGTCCTTTATGTCTGATGCCTTTTCGTCTGATGCCTTTATGTCTGATGTCTTTTAGTCTGATGCTTTTTGTCCGATGCCTTTATGTCTGATGCCTTTTAGTCTCAGTCCTTTATGTATGATGCCTTTTAGTCTCAGTCCTTTATGTCTGATGCCTTTTCGTCCGATGCCTTCATGGCTGATGCCTTTTAGTCTCAGTCCTTGATGTCTGTTGCCTTTTAGTCTCCTTTTCGTCCGATGCCTTTATGTCTGAGTCCTTTTCGTCCGATGTCTTCATGTCTGTTGCTTTTTCATCCAATGCCTTTATGTCTGAAGCCTTTAAGTCTGAGGTCTAATTTTTGTATGGGCGTAAGTACAGAGGCATTGTGTGAACATGAATGTGAACACTAAATGTGAGCATGCATTTACTAATCTCACTTGCACAAAAAAAAAAGATTCCGTATTCCTCAAAGTGAATAAAATCAGTGAAATGCAAAATCAGAATTCTACGCAAACCTTCAATAATTAAATGTTAAATAAAACAAAATTTTTTTATGCATTTAATCTCACTTTATTGACCAATGTACTTGCTGCTGACCTACGATGATTCAGTTAAATCATAAGAAAAAATAACTTTAGATTTGTTTGTTTTTATTGGTGAAGTAGGTGTTAAACTTACTATTTTATATATATATATATATGTGTGTGTGTGTGTGTGTGTGTATAAAAACAAGCCCAGTCCAGGTGAGAAAAAGTAACGAAATGCAATTAGTTACTTTTTAAGGGACTCTCTGCTGTCTCAGATGAGGACATCTTTGTCCTGTGTCGGCCACCGTAGCTTCTCTATGTGCTTCGAAAGGGAGTGGTGAACAGTGGGTGGTTGCAATTCACAACCTCACTGCTAGATGCCGCTAGAATGTACCTTTAAATCCAGGATCAAATGGTTTAAATGTAAACCTGCTCCATGAAATAAATTTTTTTTTTTTTTTGTCTTCTCGTATGAATATGTTAGCCTTACTAGCTGGGTTTCCATCCAAACATGAAGCAAATCTTTTCAAAGATGGCCGAGCTGGTGGAGTGCAGCAGAGATGGTTGTTCTTCTGGATGGTTCTCCTCTCTCCACAGAGAAACACTGGCGCTCTGTCAGAGTGATCATCAGGTTCTTGGTCACCTCCCTGACTAAGGCCCTTCTCCCCCAATCACTCAGTTTGGCTGGGCGGCCAGTTCTAAGAGTCCTGGTGGTTCTAAACTTCTTCCATTTACGGATGATGGAGGCCACTGTGCTCATTGGGACCTTCAATGCTGCAGATTTTTTCCTGTACTCTTCCCCAGATCTGTGCCACGATACAATCCTGTCTTAGAGGTCTACAGACAATTCCGTGAACTTCATGGCTTGGTTTGTGCTCTGACATGCACTGTTAACTGCAGGACCTTACATAGACAGGTGTGCCTTTCCAAATCCTGTCCAATCAACTGAATTTACCACAGACGGAATCAAGTTGAAGAAACATCTCAAGGATGATCAGTGGAAACAGGATGCACCCGAGCTCAATTTTGAGTGTCATTAAAGGCTGTGAATACTTATGTAAATGTGATTCTTTTTTTTTTCCTTTTTTTTCATTGTTTGTAGAATTGAGGAAAAATATAATGAATTGAATCAATTTTGGAATAAGGCTGTAACATAGCAAAATGTAGAAAAAGTGAAGCACTGTGAATACTTTCCGGATGCACTGTAATGGAAACCAGGCTAGTGTTCAAAACTTACAGTCTCTAACTTCTGACAATATGGATCAATCATTTTGATGACATCACTCTGCACTTCTGCTCTCTTGAATCTAAAGTGCCCCGCCCCCAAATAGACACAGAAGCTGCAGCTAAAATCGTTCATTTGTTTACACATTTACTATTTTCTACATGGTGAATGGTACATAGTGGACTATATAGGGGATAGGGAACGATTCAGACAGTGTAAATATGCTTTCCATTGGAGCAAATTAAGTCTGGTTTCATATTAGTGTCACGCGAACTGCCACAGCACGCACACAAAGTATGTTCTGGTTCAGAGACATGATGGCACACAGCGGATCATATGCGCGAGTTGCCACATACCAGAAAACATATCGGATCCATTTGAATTCTGCACAGAATGCTACATTTTAAGCGATATGGAGGAGAAAAGGTTAGAGATTCAGAGGAAACAGCGGCTTTAACATGCGCAACAGCTCTGGCCGAGCTGTGATATAAACTAAACACTTGGCTATTAGGAGAGGAGCTGTTCGATATGTCACATTTAATAATTCTGCATGTTTCAAGGCACTTCAGTGGGCCTTTAAACAAGGTTAAAAGTTTGGTCAAAGACAATTGATATAGAAACAGTTCACTCCTATTATGAGTGGGAGAAACTGCAATGCAATAGATTGGTGCAGATATGACATCACTTTGTAGGCCAAAAACACGGAAACAAGTTAGCATTTTAGTACTTGCATTTTAGTACTTACATCGTCCCAAAGTCAGCTGGGTTTTTCATGTTTTACTCTACAACATAAACCAGGGAACCAGTGTGATGCTAACTGCTGATTGGCCTACAAAGTGATGTCATACCTGCACCACTCTATATGGCGGAATACGTCCTGCCTTCTAATTAAAAGAGCCAGTCGCTGATTGGTAAAGTCATTGTGTCACTACAGCTGCCGTTAGAAGCTCCAGTTCCCATAGAAACCTGAGACTCTCGCTTAGGACTGCACACACGCATTGACTTGTTTAGCCTGAAGAAATAGGCTTTTTTATATAAACTTTTTTAGGCTTTTTATATAAACAACAATTATGGGACAGTTCATGTCAGATTTTGTTGCCGATTTGAAATATGTCATTTAATTGTGAGTTTGGCAAGCAGTTTTTCAGATTTCAGGATTCCCCCATTCAGGACTTGATCTTGGATGCCCGGGAGTATTGGAAATATGGCTGCTCACTGTAGAGCCATGGGTGGAGTGTGAAGTCCAGCACACCCAACCCACCCATACACCTTGGTTGACATGACAATAGAATTATCTATTATCTATTCCTTCTTCTGGGGGCCCACTGTCCTGCAAAGTTTATTTCCAACCTGCTTCAGCACACCTACCTGTGTACTTTCAACAAGTGATCCTAAAGAGCTTGATTAGCTTCACCTGTCTTTAATTAGAGTTGGAGCTAAACTCTGCAGGACAGTGGGTCCCCAGGAGAAGGGTTGAAGACCTCTGTCTTAAAGGGGTTGCTTCTTTCAAGAGCAGATGAAACGGAAGTAGCCAATTAAATGTTGGGGTGGCCAATCAGATGTCAGGGCCCAGGGATGTCTAGTGCCACGCCACCTGAAATCTGATTGGCCAACCTTGTGTTTTTGACAAGGAATTCACTTTGTGAGTGTTTTAAGTGTTTTAATGTAATTTAGTTTTTGAGTATTTGTTTTTGAGTATTTGAAGTGAGTTTGTGGGACTTTAGTTCACGCGAGATGGCACTGGCCGTGTTTTGTCTATGTTTGAACGGAAAGTTCTATTCACGATTCTATTCACAATAGAATATAAATAACATATCAAATGTTGAAAGTGAGATATTTTGAAATGTCATGCCAAATATTGGCTCATTTTGGATTTCATGAGAGCTACACATTCCAAAAAAGTTGGGACAGGTAGCAATAAGAGGCCGGAAAAGTTAAATGTACATATAAGGAACACCTGGAGGACCAATTTGCAACTTATCAGGTTAATTGGCAACATGATTGGGTATAAAAAGAGCCTCTCAGAGTGGCAGTGTCTCTCAGAAGTCAAGATGGGCAGAGGATCACCAATTCCCCCAATGCTGCGGCCAAAAATAGTGGAGCAATATCAGAAAGGAGTTTCTCAGAGAAAAATTGCAAAGAGTTTGACGTTATCATCATCTACAGTGCATAATATCATCCAAAGAGTCAGAGAATCTGGAACAATCTCTGTGCGTAAGGGTCAAGGCCAGAAAACCATACTGGATGCCCGTGATCTTCAGGCCCTTAGATACGGCACTGCATCACATACAGGAATGCTACTGTAATCGAAATCACAACATGGGCTCAGGAATACTTCCAGAAAACATTGCCGGTGAACACAATCCACCGTGTCATTCGCCGTTGCCGGCTAAAACTCTATAGGTCAAAAAAGAAGCCATATTTAAACATGATCCAGAAGCGCAGGCGTTTTCTCTGTTTTCTTTGAAGTTCTTTTTGGAAAACTGGGACGCCATGAGGACAAGGACAACCCAAGTTGTTATCAGCGCTCAGTTCAGAAGCCTGCATCTCTGATGGGATGCAGCTTACACATCTGGAAAGGCACCATCAATGCTGAAAGGTATATCCAAGTTCTAGAACAACATATGCTCCCATCCAGATGTTGTCTCTTTCAGGGAAGACCTTGCATTTTCCAACATGACAATGCCAGACCACATACTGCATCAATTACAACATCATGGCAGCGTAGAAGAAGGATTCGGGTACTGAAATGGCCAGCCTGCAGTCCAGATCCCATAGAAAACATTTGGCACATCATAAAGAGGAAGATGCGACAAAGAAGACCTAAGACAGTTGAGCAACTAGAAGCCTGTATTAGACAAGAATGGGACAACATTCCTATTCCTAAACTTGAGCAACTTGTCTCCTCAGTCCCCAGACGTTTGCAGACTGTTATAAAAAGAAGAGGGGATGCCACACAGTGGTAAACATGGCTTTGTCCCAACTTTTTTGAGATGTGTTGATGCCATGAAATTTAAAATCAACTTATTTTTCCCTTAAAATTATACATTTTCTCAGTTTAAACATTTGATATGTCATCTTTGTTGTATTCACAATTTGTACAGTGTCCCTACTTTTTTGGAATCGGGTTTGTAGAAATAAGTCACAACGAGACTCTTAATGGTGAACTGCTCTCTCTTTATTGAAGTGCCATAATATTATAATATTATCTCTGGGTAGTGAGTTCCTTTACAGTATCATATTATTACTGCTTAAAACAAAAGGTAGGCTACTTATGCTAGATTGGGAAATCCATTAATGTAGGTCAACTAACAATATCAATCTGATTCTCTCACTAAAAGGAAAATTAAAGCATAGCTGATAATTATTATTAATACTAGAAGTGCGTAATAATTTATATATTTAGTTGAGAGACATATTATCAGAACTCAGTGCTGAAACCGAGACAAAACTTGGGAGAAGTAGATCCTAAGAGGGCATAATGTGCTATATATTGGCTGACATCAGCAAACAAACACATCTTTAACAGCAAACACACACACTCTCCCCTCCTTCCCTCTGCTCTCAGAGGCAAAAGTCTTCAAATCCTTTCCAGTCACCCTACTGTCTGCTTGATCCTCTCCCCTCTTATCTCCTCCAAGCCATTTATTCTTTAGTTGTACCCACACCTTTCTTCACACTTGTACCTTTCCCACAGCATTTAAGCAGGCACGGATAACCCTACTGCCTAAAAAACTCACTCTAAATCCAGCACTGCAGACCGGCATCCCTTCTTCCATTCATTGCTAAGACACTTGAGCTAGTCGTGTTCAACCAAGTCTGTACCTTTCTCACACAGAACAACCTCCTGGACAGTCTGACTTCAAAAGCAGAAAACTCAGCCGAGACTGCCTTGCTCTTGGTTATTGAAGTTCTGAAACTGGCAAGAGCACCTTTCAAATCATCAGTACTCATCTTGCTGGATCTGCCTGCTGCTTTTGACACGGTTAACCACCAGAGCCTCCTGTAAAACCCTCATGACAGTGGGCATCCCAGGAACCGTACTCCAGTGGTTCAATTCTTACCTCTCAGGTCCTTCAGGGTGTCTTGGAGGGGTGAAGTGTCCAAGTTTCAGCTAGCTACTGGGGTGCCTCAGGGCTAAGTGCTTGGACCAGTTTTCTTCTCCATCTATATGACATCACTAGGATCTATCATTCAGAACATGGCTTTTCCTATCACTGCAATGCTGATGACACACAACTAGAGTTGTTCCGATTCCGATACTAGTATTGGAAATATCACCGATACCACAACAAATTCTGGAATCGGTATCGGCCAGTACTTGAACCCATGTAACGATACCATTTTCTTAAACAAGACCTAGTTATTATAACCACTAGCTTTGCCTAACCGCTGCACGGTTCTTCTTCGCTGCTCAGAATGCATTGCAAACACAGGAAGTTGTGCTGTGTTGCCACAAGCAACCACTGTTTAGAACAGCGAAGAAGAAATGAAAACGCGTTAGCAGTATGTCCACTGTTTAGCAGTATTTCAGACTGGACAGTACCGACTCCCGAGTATATCCGGCACAAGCAGCTGCGTTCAGTCGCTTCCGTGTTAATCTAAGTGCAGGGCTCCGGACTGTAGCCGAATATGTGTTTGTGAATATTAAACTGCAAAAAACTATTTAAATATTACCTTCAAATTCTGCGTCTCTGTGACTCAAAGGTCTTCATGGCACCCCGTCAAAATAAAAGTTTTGTTTAATGTGAAGAAATTGACAGAATATATTAGGCTACTGTTGTACAGTAGATTTAGCTGTGTCTCTCTATAATAATAATAATACGTCTCTACTAATAATAATAATTATGCCCAGATGGTTGCTTATTTTTCACTTGTTTTGTTGTAAAGAGATTATTTTCTGATTAATATATAATTTTTAATATTCCTAGATTTATTTGTTGCACTGTTTTTTACACAGTTATATTGTAAAACTAAAATACCTTTTTCAGTTTGCTGTGTTAGATTTGTGGCTGCATTTGAAGTTCTTTTTCGCTTAAAACAAATATAATATTACTGTCAAATGCATGTCAGATAATAAAAATACTGTAATAAATACAGTAGTTCACTGTATGTTTTATTAAGGGTAATAAGTCTGAAGCACACCATAAAATAATTCTAGCAATTCATACAGGGCTAGTAGTATATACAGCTGTATATACAGATACACACCCAGGTATCGGATCAGTACTCGGTATCGGCTGATATCCTGAGCCCAGGTATCGGAATCGGTATTGGGAAGGAAAAAGGGTATCGGAACATCTCTACACACAACTGTACCTCTTATTCCACAACCCTCTAAGAACACACAGAAGCTCGAATCGCCACTGGCTGGTAAATGTTTTATTTTACTTGCCAGATGGAATTTTTACACGGAATACATTGTATAAATTCTATATAAAATTCTATATAAATATAAAATATCAATATCAAGAACAAATATTCAAACTACAAGCAATGGCACAAATAAACAAATTAAATAAATAGAGCATTTCAGATTTTTCAGGTAGAGAAGTTGAATAAAGTAATCAAATGTAAAACAACACTGTATAATCTTCACTCTTCACTTCCTTTCTTGACTGTTTACGTTCACTTAAAGTCCGCCTGTTGTGAAAATCAAGTTTTTAATGTTGGTTATATGTAGGAGTGTAAATTCAATACAATATCGATTCTCATAGCCAGCAACAATATTTTCCGATACCTCAAAAAGTTCTGCGATACGATTCATATTTCAATAATATGTGCCTGTTTTACACAACCAGGTACATTTTTATTAACTCACAACTGCAAACCAAATAAATAACAAACATTTATTTCAAAATTTCACATCCTGCACCCTGACTGGGACATCCACAAATAAAAAATCCACAAAGTAATCTAATGACACCTTATGACATGACAACAGTCAAGAAAGTATTTTTGGCTGCTGTGCTAAAATGTGTAATGTCAAAACTTTTTTTTTAATTATTATAATTTTTAATACACTCACCTAAAGGATTATTAGGAACACCATACTAATACTGTGTTTGACCCCCTTTCGCCTTCAGAACTGCCTTAATTCTACGTGGCATTGATTCAACAAGGTGCTGAAAGCATTCTTTAGAAATGTTGGCCCATATTGATAGGATAGCATCTTGCAGTTGATGGAGATTTGTGGGATGCACATCCAGGGCACGAAGCTCCCGTTCCACCACATCCCAAAGATGCTCTATTGGGTTGAGATCTGGTGACTGTGGGGGCCATTTTAGTACAGTGAACTCATTGTCATGTTCAAGAAACCAATTTGAAATTATTCGAGCTTTGTGACATGGTGCATTATCCTGCTGGAAGTAGCCATCAGAGAATGGGTACATGGTGGTCATAAAGGGATGGACATGGTCAGAAACAATGCTCAGGTAGGCCGTGGCATTTAAACGATGCCCAATTGGCACTAAGGGGCCTAAAGTGTGCCAAGAAAACATCCCCCACACCATTACACCACCACCACCAGCCTGCACAGTGGTAACAAGGCATGATGGATCAATGTTCTCATTCTGTTTACGCCAAATTCTGACTCTACCATCTGAATGTTTCAACAGAAATTGAGACTCATCAGACCAGGCAACATTTTTCCAGTCTTCAACTGTCCAATTTTGGTGAGCTCAGGCAAATTGTAGCCTCTTTTTCTTATTTGTAGTGGAGATGAGTGGTACTCGGTGGGGTCTTCTGCTGTTGTAGCCCATCTGCCTCAAGGTTGTGCGTGTTGTGGCCCATCTGCCTCAAGGTTGTGCGTGTTGTGGCTTCACAAATGCTTTGCTGCATACCTCGGTTGTAACGAGTAGTTATTTCAGTCAAAGTTGCTCTTCTATCAGCTTGAATCAGTCGGCCCATTCTCCTCTGACCTCTAGCATCAACAAGGCATTTTCGCCCACAGGACTGCCACACACTGGATGTTTTTCCCTTTTCACACCATTCTTTGTAAACCCTAGAAATGGTTGTGCGTGAAAATCCCAGTAACTGAGCAGATTGTGAAATACTCAGACCGGCCCGTCTGGCACCAACAACCATGCTACGCTCAAAATTGCTTAAATCACCTTTCTTTCCCATTCTGACATTCAGTTTGGAGTTCAGGAGATTGTCTTGACCAGGACCACACCCCTAAATGCATTGAAGCAACTGCCATGTGATTGGTTGATTAGATAATTGCATTAATGAGAAATTGAATAGGTGTTCCTAATAATCCTTTAGGTGAGTGTATATATTTATATTTAAAAATTATATATAAATACTATAAAATTAAAAGACATTTCTTTTAAATGTATAACAGATTTTTAATTAAGCTATATTACATATTATAGATAGGACAGAACAAGATATGCTATTAATGTTATTTCACTGTGCAAAAGAATTATGATATGAAAGGCTCCAATACAGAGAGGTACAAAGCACTTATGCCTATCTCGTGTGCAGAATGATGAGCTTGAAACAAAACAGTCAGAGTGCGCAGCGGTCCTATGCAGCAGTTTATTGAGCATTTTCTTTTAACAGTTTTAAATTTCAGTGCGAAGAACGATTCAAAGTGCTCTATTCTCCTTATATATAAAACCACAGACCTTTATCTAAATAGACCTTAAAAATAAATAAAAGAAGACTCAATTCAGTGGCCTATTTGTGTGCTGTTTGAGATGAGTGCGCGCTGCTTTTTGCAAGGCTTTAAACGCGAGCAAATTATAAACTTTCATGAAGATTCAACACTGGCCCGAGCATCTTTCACAAGCTCTGAAAGGTAATTTAAACAAGAATGCATGTGTATCTTGACATACCAGTGAGGTGGCATTTATCTCGGCAAAGGAGTGCTCACTAACACAGATTTAGACAGATTTGTGAACAAATATTTGAGAGGAATAGGCCTTTTGTATACATAGAAAAAGTCTTAGATCTTTGAGTTCAACTCATGAAAAATGGGGGCAAAAAGAAGTGTTGCGTTTATAATTTTGTTCAATGTAAATAGCCTACAGGTTTTGAGTTTTAACGCTTGGCATCGATGCATCAATCTATATCGATGTATTGTTACACCCATATTTATGTCTATGTGTTTTCAATATGCTTTAAGACTAATCATGTGCAAATTCATTAGTCAACACTCCATTGCTGAGTATTTTCTCCTTAAAACTGCAGTGGAAAAAAAAGTGGAGTCTCAAAAACGCAGTTTGAACTCACTGGTGTTTCTGACGTCACAAACTACCTTGTAACCAATCCATCAACATGCAGGTGGGCTTTAGCATATTTTTTTATAATATTTAATAGTTTTATTAGTTCTCATTTCTCAGAATAGTCACTAGTAAAAGTTTTGGGGCTGTGCAGATTCTTGTGGTCCCATCAGCTAGTCATTGTCATGATGTCATTTTCCTGTGGCTCCAAAGTAATTAGCCACATGGCAATCATGGTCTAGAGCAGTGGTTTTCAAACCTGTCCTAGAGGCACCCCAGCCCTGCACATTTTGTGTGTCTCCCTCATTTATCACACCTGATTCAACTCATCAGCTCGTTAGTAGAGACTGCAAGAACTAAATTGGGTGTGTCTGATAAGGGAGACATACAAAATGTGCAGGGCTGGGGTGCCTCCAGGACAGGTTTGAAAACCACAGCGCCCCCTTTGAGGTCAATATGCATCCTTGATGCACACTTCTGCCGAGCCCGCACTGGTGCGGGTTACGCAGCGGACTTCTTTTTGGCAGTCAAAGCGGCATTACGTCGTGAAAGTGCGGACTCAGAGGAAGACCATGAGGGTTTAGGGTGCCATTTGGGGCAGGGCCTGTTTGATCAGGGTTGGAGCTAAACTCTGCAGGACAGTGGGCCTCAAGGACCAGGGTTGAGAATGTCCGGTCTAGACTCTAGGTGATTGGCTCAAAACAACCTGGAACTAGTATGGGTCCATGAGCCAACTTTAGCAAAGATGGCATTTCTAAGGCATCCTGCCCATTGAGATTAATGTGATCGCAGATACAGATAGCTTTCTCAAGGTATTCTAGACATCTTAGGGTGTGAATTTGATATCACATCTTTGCCAGTCATGTGGTAAGGATGACATGACAAATGTTATAACAACTTTTAGACTAATTATTTTCTGAACACGTCTGTTTTGTGCCCTCTGAAAAAAATGCTTATGTTTATCATTTATTATTATTCAATGAAATATTTACAATTGTAAAAAAAAAAAAAAAAAAAAAAACACAGACCATTGGTGATTGTGAAGTTGTCATGAACAGTGTTGTATGAAGGGACCCATAACAGCAGAGGGAGACAGAGTAATTTCTGAGTTGTTAATCTCTCTCTCTCTTCAAGGACATAGTAAATGAGCTCCCTTGCACGTTGTTGAATTATGAATAATGATTTACACAAAGGGACATTTTCAGCTACTGCAGTGGGTCCAAATTTATACTCATTCACAATCAGCAGTCTATTTTCTGTCAGGTTTTTCTCATTTGCTTACTCTAAATACATTATGTTAGCCAAACAAACCATGATTTTATTTTCTAACAGAAATACTAATTTCTCAGAACAATAAACACCATTCCTGATTAATGCAAATTTGCAAAAAAATTTATTCCAGTTATAATTACAAATGTAGCATATTGCACTGTTTTCTGGTAGAATACTCATGCATTAATCATCACACCATCACAATTCATCAGGTGCAGTTGTGGCCTAATGGTTAGAGAGTCAGACTGGTAACCCAAAGGTTGAGGATTTGATTCTTAACAGGCACCTAACCCCCAATTGCTCTCTGTTGTTCACTACTCACTAGCTGTTGACTGAATTTTTTTTTTTTTTTTTTTTTTTGGATGGCCGATGCTGATATCTTAGAGAGCATAGTGGCCGATGGCTGTGTATAGCATATACTGTATGTGTGTGCGTGTATATATATATATACACATACACACACACACTTTAACTGCGTTTTACAATAGCTCATTTGCTGTAGTCATTAATACGTTATCTGTATATAATTTAATGGCAAAAGAAACCCTGCTCTTTTTTTAAAATAGCGGTGGCTTGGGAGAATGTTACTTTGGAGTTTTAATGCTGCAATTTTTTTTTTTTTTTTTTGTTTTTTTTAAATGTGAGGGTCATGATATGGTATTTTTCAAAATAAATCTCAGACTGTGTGGTGGGTGTTCAATGTATCTCTGGATTGGATGGCTTTGTGAGTCAGATTAAATATAATTAACAGCACAGCATGAACAATAAAGTAGACTAGACGCATCAACAATTCTTTAAATTACATTTCTGTCCACTTAAGTCAATACTATTGAAAAATGAAATGCTGGAGAGCACAGACACTGAATAGTCTACAAGGTAAAACAAATTTTTACTTTGCAGTAGCCTATGTCAACATTCATTTAAAAATAATATCTTCTGTTGCACCCAGACACTCATATGTTATGCATGACGTATTGTCTACTCTAGTGAGTTATGTGAATGCACTTTTGAATTTTTATTTACATAGTGTATTAGCTTATTGTCAAATGATTTGAGGCCAAGCACCAAAGCTGTGTAAGCACCTGATCTGCCCATTTCCTTTTTATTCTTCTTCTGGCATGGATCCAACTGGTAAAATGTTGTCAAACTGTATGTGACAATGGAGGGGAGACCGGGTATGTACTTTTTGCTTCAGTATCAATAACTTGCTTAATTTGAACAAGAGTGTTAAAAACTTGTATACAAAGTGCCCACATTTGTTTTCAACAAAAGGCATCAATTCACACCCTTATAGTTGATGTCAAATACATGGTGTACCTTTATTACAATCTACCCCAGTACCAGGGTAGGATGTAACATGCTGGGGTAAGTTGCAACAATTAGACAAAAAGCAGCTTTGGTTTTAGGCTGCCAAATGGCTCCAGACAACATAAAAGTCCACTGGCTTTCAACATTGTCTTCGCAACTGATCTGACTGACCTGTCCTTCTTTGAAACCTTATCAGTTGCTTAAAAAAAAACACTGGCAGGCACACCTCTATCTATCTTTCTTTTCCACTGTCTAGACATTCTGTACAATTGTTAAAAATAAACTGTTCTTATTTGTATGTTAGGGGATGTTTGCAATACTTTTTAAAGAAATGTTCGCCTACAACCCACCTACCCCTGTGTTTAGCTAGCCATATTCGCACAAAGGTTTGAAATTAGCAGATTAAAAATACATCATATTTTGGCTGAGAAACTACAATTTAATCTAATTTAATCTGTAAAAAGTAGAGCGATTATTGCCCAGCTCCAAGGTTGCCCGGTCTGCGTAATAGAACTAAGCCCACTGGCCAAAGTATCCCAAAGACCATATCTCAAATACATATTTTACAGTTACTGTTATGCAAATTGAAACCACTATGATCATAAATAATTCAGAGGCTCCCTACCAGAGCCTGTCCTTCACAAATCTTAACATCTAGCACTGTTTTATCATTGGTAGAATATAAAATATTTCAATACAACTATTTCAGTTAAATATAATCAATGCTATGTCAAATGTTTAACCCGCTGGGGAGAAAAAAAAAAACAACCCGCAGACTTGGCAACCCTGCCCAGCCCTCGTGCCAGTGCATATGTTATTAGTGAAGAGAGGAGGGGAAGTTCATGTTTTTGACTAAAGATTGAGGGCGCATGAATAATAAATATTAAAAAAAAGATGTGCACAGATAAATGTCTTATATACGATGTCCAGAAGAAATAAGAATAGCTATTAAATCAAAATTCACCAGTGACTTTAAAGGGGACCTATTATGCAAAACTCACGTTTATATTGTTTTTGAACATAGTCATGTGTGTGTACACAACCACCCTATTGTGGTAAAAATGAGCCATTCAGGAATCTGCTCCACACTCTAAAAAATAATTCTGTGTCTTAGTAAATATCATAGTAAACATTAACTTTAACTAAATAACATTTCTAAATATCATTTAGTTGATGTTTTGAGTTGAACATACCATTTTTTTTCACTAAAAGAATTTAGTATTTGAATAAACAATTATTTATTTCAAATATACTTAATATATTTGTGAAATTTCTATCAAAATATTTGAGAATGGAGAAATAAATTGATCTGTTTCAAGAACCACAAATATTACTTAATTCAAATCAAGATTATTCATATTTCCATAGAAAACGTATTAAAAATAAAAACAAGTGTCCCACTAACAGTAGGTGGTGAAGGACCGAATAAAACTATTGACATGTGGGTTGATGGTCGTCACCTTCCTCTGCACCATCCTCTTGGTCCTCTTGGTCCTCTTGCTGACTCCCTGTCTGGCAGTAAAACTCACTATCTGTCTGGCATTTCCATCTTCAGGGTTGAGTCTGACCAGAAACCTTTTAGCAACATCATACCAGTCAATAAATATGCTTTAAAATATTCCTCCCATCCTCCAACTTTTAATTCTTACTAAACTGTTGCACACCTGATTTAATTACAAAAGTGAAATGCAGAAAGAAATTCACTTGCCTCTGAACAAGCTCTAGTCAAGAGAACATTTCCCTTAAGGGATAGCATCCACTGGATGCTGTCATGATTGAATGTCCTGAAAATTAAAGAATTACCTACAATGTTTTATTCTGAAAACAACCTCATCTCAACAAAGTCCATGAATGACATCACTCCATTCTTAAATGGCACAATTTACATATTACTATTTGTACACATTCATCGAGTGCATGTATGTGCAGTGAATAAAATGTTGCCTGTGAATGAAAATACTTACATTGATACAGTGTATGTAAGTCTGTGTGTATGTGTATGTTTGAGTGAGTGAGAGAGAGAGTGAGTGAGTGAATGTGTGTGTTTGAATGAGTATGTTTGTGTGTATGTGAGTGTGTAGCTGTACGAACATCTGTGAGTATGTACAGTGTATGTGTGAGTGTGTATAAGTATGTTTGTTTGTGTATGTGTGAGTGTATGAGTGTGTATGTGTCAATGTATATGAGTGTGTAGCTGTACAAACATCTTGTGAATGTACCATATGAGTGTGTTTGCATGTGTGAGTGAGTGTCTGATAGTGAGAGTGTGTATGATTATGTATGTGTCTGTGACAGTATCTGAGTTTGTGTGAATGAGTGTACGAAGTGTGCAAGTATGCATGTTAGTGTGTGTATGATATGTATGTGTATGTGTTACAGTGTGTGTGTACATAATACATTGTAGTTGAAAACCATATACTTACCAAGCATAATGAGCCTGGTGTGTCTGGTATCACCTGCCGTGCCTCAATGTATGCATGGGTTGCAGTGACCTAAACATATTAAAACAACATGAATCAAAGTACAGAATATGAATTAACTACTATACATAAAATATGAGTATAACGAGTACAACGCGTCACATATTGTCAGTGATATTGTTCTCTCTTAAAATACTTTTGCACTGCATATTTTTAAATTTACAAAGGAAAGTTGCGTATTTTTAAGAATAGTTTTCAAGTATTTTTGTACATATAAACGACTTATTCAAACTGAGCGCGAGTCCGCGACCGCTGCAGTCATTATCCGGGAAACAGACTGCACATATTTTAAGCAGTTTCAGGCTCGGATCAGACATTACGGAAAGGATCCTTACAGAGATAGACATTTTTGTTATCATAAGATCCTTCAATACCAGACTCCATTAGCAAATGCAGCAACTTACCTCGCAGAGTATCGTAAAACACACTACGCTACATTCAAACTCGACAGAAACCCACAAAAACAATATCGATTTGTCTTTCCACCGTTCCAACAATCACCACGTCTGGTTTGGTTGAAATAAACCAGGTAATTCACAGAGTTTCACAGAGTTTCATATTTGAAAATGCTGGGACAAGCAGCGGGAAACAGCGGGTAAATACACATCTAAGAAGTTAACTCTGTAACGGTGTTTTTGCAACGTTCAGTAAACTTACACACCGAAAACGATGTACACTATAGCGTAAAATCCTTAAACCCAATTAAAAAATTAAAACTTAACTTACCAACCTTCCAGATATCCACCGACCGAGACATCCAGATATCCGTGAGTGAGCTGGCGCACTTTCGCTGTTTACAGCAGTCCGGTATTATCACCTGGTATATTACAGCAACACTAAAATATACTGTAAAATATTCCCGCTCAAACAAAATTACCCAGAATGCAATACAAATTACAGTATTTTACTGTAATATAAAAATGCAGTATTGTATTGTAGGTTTATACAGTAATGTGCTGCTAAAATCTACAGCAACATTTAACAGTGAAGGAGACTATGGCCCCCATCCACACGAAGCCAGAGCTTTCCCTATCCAACCTTTTTTCCCCCTTGTTTCAAGAAATATCTGCATACTCACGAGAGCACTGAAAACATGCATGCCAGACCAGTATGTGGTGCTGTAATTCTGCCACAGAAATACACTAAAAACGGAGAAGAGTTACAGCTAGAAGGGGTAAAGCAATGGTAGGAAGTGAGGCAAAATCTCACGATAAAATAACAATAAATAAATTAGCTACTTACCAGATGTGTTTCATTAACGCCTACACCCTAAACCTACCCTTACAATAATGCAAATACAGTAATTAAAAGACACAATATTGATGTGCGCATGCCCAGTGCCCATAGTTGTATCCCTTTCTAGTCTTTCCCACGCGGGACATGGTGTGATGACATCACCGTTTTACAAAATATACAAGGATGTCGTTTTCAGATTTATCCACTCTGGGACCCAGTTTAAAAAAATATCGGTTTCATGCTGCCAAAATGCCGGATCCGTGTGGACGAAACGCTGATACGATACAAGATTTTAACGCATACAGCTAAACGTGTATACAGGGCCTAAATAGGGAACAAAAAAAAGGCAGGAAATGAGGTGGAACAGGTGGAGCAAAAGTCAAGACAATAGACAGAAGAGCACATGGCACAAGGAAACACATGACAAGCCATGTGCTCACACCAAACATGACAGTAAGCAGTGTCATGGCTCTGTCACAAACCCAAGAGCAAAAGACAGAAGTGACAGAACCATGACACTGAAACTGAGCTGAAACTTCAGACACATTCTGAGGAAAACTGAAACTTATATTACATCTTGTAAAAAGGGGCATAATAGGTCATGAATGTGTCCTTGCCACCGTGACCATTATCATATCACTGTGATGATAGTGCCACCTATTTGTAAAAATGTAAGAACAACTGTAGTAAGTCATTGTATGCTATGGCCAAACAATGTACGTATAACATTAATGATTGGTTTGGCTTTGGCCCATAATTGCTACTATATTTATTGTTATTAATCACCATATTATCAAATCAAATGGTTAAATTCTTAGTTTTTATATTAGATATTGTTTTTGCTTTGTGTTTTTGTTGTCTTTGTCCTGCCTTATGATGCCTTTACAATTTGGTTGCAAAGAGGGTTGCAAAACACAAATGTTTTCTCCACAAAAAACAGAGGTCCCCCAAAATACACTGTTATCTTTCATTAGTAGTGAGCTGATAGGATTTCAGCAGTGAGTGCAATATGGCAGCGGGGAAGTTTCTAGGGCAAGTGAGTGAAGCCAGCTATTGGCCAGTCTGGTGAAGGAACAGTTGTTGGCACGTTCCAGAGCACCAGAGACAACAGTTGCTGGCTGAGAGAGAAATACTCTGCTCTAGACATTTGCACCCTCAAATCTGTTCCCCTACTAGTGAAACGTGTTTTTAGAAAGTTAGAATTTAGAATTTAACCATTTTGCTTTAAAATTGTATATTCACAGTGGAAATGATCACAGAGGCAAATTTAGAAGACTGGCAGATGGAGGAATTATATCATGGCCATTAGGGAAACCATCAGATGGGAGGTCAGTAGAACACTTCATTGAGTTTGGTTTGATCTTGCCCTAAGAATATAACCAAGAAGCTCTTCTTCTTCATTAACTTCATTATCTCACTCTTGAAAGGCTCTGCTATACAATGCACCACTGTAAAAACAATTCGTCATTTTTACAAAGTAAAACTGCCATCTGTGGTTGCCAGAATAATTCTGTAAAAAAAAAAAAAAAAAAAAACATAAAAAAGTAAATATATTTACACAACAACAGTAAATGTAACAATTTAAATCTGTAATTTAGAAGAAATGTTTTAAAACAGTAAATCCATCAGCCTTTTCTGCTGAATTAGCAATGCCACAATGCTACTAAAATCTGTTTTGTACTGTTTACACTGACACCCACCATAATCAGAGAAAACCACATAATGAATTAATGTTCATCACAAGTGGCTTTTCCACAAGCTGAGATAAATACTAATATAGAAGGTGCACACAATATCATGCACACAAGCATAAAAAACACCATCACATACAACACCACATACAACACTAAAACAATGCAATAAACATTAATTAAACAACATGAGATGTAACATTAATCCCCACTGTAACTGATAAGAAAAAAAAAACAAGAAACATAATTAGTCTATTACATTTAAAAACCATCAAATGTAAGTGTCAGACATTGAGTTCTGGGAATGTCAGATTTCCACTGTAAATTATAAGATGATTTGTTATTTTTACTTACAAAAATGGTACACGTAATAGTATTTTACTGTAAAATTACACAAACTGCAAGTTTAGATCTATTACAGTTTTTCCCTGTATATGAACTTTTAACTAGTTAAACATTTTTTACTGTCACATTTTTAGTCTTTTACCATTAAAATTACAATAATTTTGATAGTCTGTGCAAGCAGTCTATTGATCTTTTTCAGCATCTCAAGAACATGTCTCACAAAAATGAAAAATTTGTTTACTTAGCCACGTTGTTGCAAACTTGCATGCCTCTTTTCCATGGTACACGCAAAAGTATGACAAGTATGTCAATAACAAATGTCAGTGGCAAATAAAAAAAGAAATATATATATATTTTGGGGGTGGCCCAGTAGTGCACAACACAAGAAATTTAAAAAGCAAACATAAGTTCACAACACAACAAAATCAAGTCACAACAGGGGCGTAGCCAGAACTTCTTTTTCAGGGGTGGCCATGTAAGACCCAGTGATTTTATTGGGGTGGCCAAAAAAAATGACTGTATATCCTGCTTGGAATACCTTAAAACGGATGTGGAATGAAACACACATAAAACGAATTTCATGTCAACAAACAAAAAAACATTTTTCCCTGGCATAAATTCTCTTCCACATGATCAAACGGCTTATCGTTTTCAGTAAACATCACAAAACATTTATTTTTTATTTTTAATCTAATTAATTACATGATGTGGCGATTAATTAAATCAAATTAATCGCAAATTAATTGCACATGAAATTTGGCTGAGAAATTACTCCCAAAAGATAATTTAAAGTCATTATTGTGTAAAAATCAAATAGACATTACAAAAAGTAGCTTCAGAAAGAAATATTTTGGAGTGAACTACACCTTTAATGTTTGATTTAATTAATATGGAAATATTAAATTATTTTTAATGAAATTATACTCTAAATAAGAAACAAAAACTTCCAGTAGGTGGCGATAAATATCTAATTGAGACATTAATTCATTAATTCATTCAATTCGTTCATCCAGGAGTGAAGTAGCCTAAAGTAGCCTCTTTATGAAAATAGTAAATAATTCTCTTTGTGGTCCATTGATTCATCCGATTCGTTCAAAACGCGGTTTCGGAAATGAAACGCCACTGTGGGATAGGCTACTTTATTTTGTTGTGTTGTGAACTTATGTATGCTTTTGTTGTGCACTACTGGGCCACCATAGCTATTCCTTTGAGAGAAGTATTCAGCAAATTGTAGTCAGTAATATTTAGGAGCAGTCGCACAGAGGATATGCATAAGAAGAAGAAGAAGAATACAAATATGTTACACAGTCATTGTGGACTTTTTACTATTAAAAAAACTAAATCTCCTGTAATTACTCATACATATTACTTCAGCTGTGTTTGTAAGGGTTCACGAGATGATTTACCTAATGAGATGGTGATCCTGAGAGGCCAGTTCACTGAGGGTCTTTTAGGCAGAGATTTATTTAGGCCACGTCCCAATCCACTATTCTAAGAGTTTGTAATGAAGTAATTCAGTGGTCTATAGAGGGCCATTAACCTTGTTTTCTGAGGTAATTAGTGAGCTACAATACTCCTGGAAACAAACATCCTGCTAGTTTAGATTTCGTTATTGATTTTTGTTTTCTTTTTTTCTCTGATGTCCGCTTATAATGATGATATTTTTGCTTTGTTTGCATGTTGTAGTTTCACCCTGCCTCTGACCCTCCGAATTGTGCATTTTCTGTGCTGCCCTCTGATCTTTGCTTAGGCTGAATGAACTGCCTTCATTGAGTATAGATCCAACAGAAAGGGAGACAGCTAAAATAATAGGTGAAGCAGAGGTGCTGCACAGCCTTCCGTGGATCAAATAAACAAGCTCTCTTGATTACTTCAAGCCAAGCAGTGTAAAGGATGGATGCTGGCTCATCTCAAGATATCTGATTACCTGAGATAGACTACTTGAATGAGCTGGCAAAGGCCCTGTTGAGGACTTGAAAGTGTTATGGCATCATGTTTATTGGACGCTGTCAGGCAGGATATTTTAATCAATTCAACATTTGTCCAGGACCAATATTGAAATGATTTCCATATCAGGGTGGTTATAGATAAGAGCAACTAATGTTTTGAATATTCCTTCAAGGGTTATCTGACTTATCTATGATTTGTATTGCACGTAAAAAAAAATGGCATGTGCTAGCAATTATCTCCCATTTCCAAACACTGACTGGCTGCTATGCAAAACTGTTTGGTGTCAGAGTGGGCAGGATTTTGTCAGCTGGGAAGTATACATGTGCTTCCAAAAGAATTGAAAACTATTTTGTTTATTGTTAGTATATAGTGCACATAAAAATGCATCTTTATTTTAGTGGCTTCAGTTCAGTTTAGTGTCTTTTTGTGTAAACATAATGCTGTGATTTTTAAATTGTGCATGATTCTCCATAAAATGAATTATGCAGTTGTGTTTTTCTCTATATTGGCCATCCTCTTTGTTCTTTTTAAAACTTAGATCAAAATATGATTATAACCCTAAGACATCTATGGCAATGAATCCCCCATGTCGATTACTGTATTGCCCTTCATGATGACTCTTTGAGATCGTAAATTAGGCATGATTCTCCGTAAAAATAAAGCTTTGAAATTCCTCTCTTGTGTGACTGTATCAAAATAGGTGAAATCTAAAAGCTACACATTTTATTAAACCATTTAGGCAGAGGTTGCAGGTGTTACGTGTGAAAGTAAGGTAATTTGAAGGCTGCAGGCATAAAGTGAAAGATTGCATGGAAATAAAGATGACAGAGTGAATTTACTGGATGATGCATAAATAATGTATGGCCACGCAACAGATGCTTTACAACAGTCTAACTCTTTTGCCAGTATTGTGACCTCTTTTTATGTATTGACTAAATATTGTAGTTCAATGAAAAGGAACCAGCTTTGAAGTATTTCTAAAGCATTTACTCGGATTGCTTTTGCAATGCTGCAATATGTAGGCAATATTGTACATATGGTAATGTGATAATAACAGCAGCTCATGCATTTCTCTGTCTCACTGCGACTTTACCCTCAGTGTGACATCTGCCCGTGGGGGCATCAGAAATTGCATGATGATCAGAAATGACAGATTAATGCAAATTCAAGTAGTCGTGCTGCTAAATAGCCATTTAGCGTAGGTCAAATGAGCCCTCAGCTGTGGTGATGACCCATACATATGGTTGTCAGATCTTGATCTCCATTTCAGACTCTGTCAGCGTGTCTTTTGAAACGTCATTAACAATCTCTCAAGATCTGTAAATTACACAAAGCTGATGTTATTGTATAAGGACATAATCCTTTAAAAGAGAGACAGCCACTTGTATCAATGCACGATGAGGCATGAAAAATATATATGTATATCGTTAAAGTCTGCAACTAACCAGGAGATCCATCGTGAGATCAGAACCAAATTTTCATTAAAAACCCAGCCAAGGTATCCTCAAAACTGTCTCTCGCTCGTGTGGTTGTGAAACATTCAGAGGTAGAAGATTTCAGAGGAGATTTCAATTTATTCTGTCCTTTCAATGACACATCCTGTGTCTCATTCTCCTTTCAAGCTGAGAGTTCCTGTGGTGATTTTCTGCGGCTTGTCCTCACTCCGTGTCCACTTGGCAAATCAGACTCCCTCAGGTCCCCTGTGCTGTGTATATTCTTCAAGCTGGATACCACTGAGTCTGACAGCAAATACAAGACCTGTTCGACGGCTTGGCAAGGTACGAGGACAGTCCAGCCGAGCAGCAATGCCTCTGGGCAAGCGTCACCCACAACACATATTTAGCAACTTACCGTCCGAGACCTTTCTCTGTTGTGTGCACTTGGGTCCAAGCATGATACCTCCATTATTATATCGGGTAATCAGATTTCTGCCAGCATCACAGGGATTTGACAAATGGCCCTGTGCATCAGCCCCGACTTCCCATTTCCCCCTCTTCAGGTTCTTCCTGTAAATGTGCCCATTCTAAGTGTGATGTATAATGGTGCCCAGCGCTGTCAGACAGCTCTGAATGAGATTGTGTTTTCCTTTATTGTTCTTCTGCCTTTGCTGAGGCATTCAGTTCTGAGGATGGACATATTCATCGAGATGCCTCAATAAGCTGAATCCCATGGCGAACAATCATGTTTTGCAGTGCTGATATGTCAAAGACAGGGACCACACAGAGATTGGAGAAAATTCCACACAAACAGTAATGATTACTCTGTATGCTGTTGCTTTCTAGATTCTTGAAAGTACTTACTGTCTTACAGGGACGTCGCTAGACTTTTTTACTGACAAAGTACTGCAGTATACCAAACTGAGAATCATTTTTTCTTATAATATTTCAGCAATCTTGTGTGTTCTATCAGCTGTACACTGCAAAATGTCGGAAGTGACAAACACTATTTGATAAAACAAATCAAATAGATCTGTGCATTAAAGGATTAGTTCACTTTAAAATGAAAATTTCCTGATAATTTACTCACCCCCATCTCATCCAAGATGTTTGTGTCTTTCTTTCTTCAGTCTAAATTTTTTTTCGTTTTTGAGGAAAACATTCCAGGAATTTTCTTCACATAATGGACCCAGCTGAGGAATAGGGTCTTGTATAGCGAAACCATCTGTAATTTTCAAGAAAAAATAAACAGTGCAAAGACTAATACAAACGGCCTTTACAAAAAAAAAAAAAAACTCCACAGCGTGACCTTTCCAATGTGATTGCGCAATCTGTGGTGTGTCGCAGCGCAAGATGAGCAATTTAGGTTAAAAAGTATATACAATTTTTATTTTATTTTTTTATTTTTAGAAAATGACCAATGTTTTCACTAGATAAGATCCTATTCCTCAGCTGGGATCATGCAGAGCCCTTTGAAGCACTTTGAAACTGCATTGATTTGCACCTTCAACATTTTGGTTGCTATTGAAGTCCACTGTGTGGACAAAAATCCTGAAATGTTTTCCTTAAGAAACCTTAATTTATTTTCCACTGAAGAAAGAAAGACATGAACATCTTGGATGGCATGGGGGTGAGTAAACTATCAGGAAATTTTCATTTTGATCCTTTAAACTGTTCAGTCTTTGGTAGACAGTATTTTTTTATCTACAGTAAGATACTGTTAACACTCCTTGTTCTGTTACTAATAATGTGTTTTCACATTACTTTTCACTTGACTTTTTTAAAGCAGTGTTTGCTTGCACCGAAATAGTCACAGGATATTTTATAAGACAAAAATAAAAACAATTATAAAAACAAAAATTGCAAATATCATTTGTCAATGATGAAGCATCTCTTTATTACACATGCCGCTTGTGAACGACTTTCTACTAGTCCCGCGTAGCCAGACCTTCAGACTGACGGCAGAAGGTCTGGACTCTATTGCAGCTTTCATTGGCCAAGGACTGCCCAAGAGGGTGTTTGACTGACATGACATCAGATGACGACTTTGAAAATCCTGAAATGTTTCCAGTAAAGTGTGCCATATGCATCAGACATTCAGTCTGAGATTAACTCTCTGCAGACAATTACAATTTATATCCATATATCCATAATAGTATCAAAATATGGGCACACTTGCTCCAGTAAAGCTCCAGGGCCGATGCTCCAGTAAAGATGAAAAGCTAGAATTGCCCCTGCTATCTGAGCTAGCAGTAAGATTAAGTACTCTACATGATGTTGTATGTAACTAACTCATGCTCATAAGCACAATTTTTTTTTTCTTTTTTTTTTTTTTTGGTTTCCTTTTGTTGGGAGAATATTTTGCAACTTGGATTCTTTACAGTGTTGAACTTGATGACTCCTGAAAATAAATCATCAATTTGCATTCAGTGAAACAAGGTGGCAGATTAAAGCACTAATGAGTCATTTATTACAGCCAAAATAACAAGAAACTATTTCCAGATGGCTATATTTGAATTTCTTGGGCTTATCTTCATCCTCCCATGGTCTCATGGAGTGAAACACCTCATTTGTTTTGACTCACTCAGTGCTGTCTTCCAGCTTGCCATGCTATTTGGCATCATGCTGTTTACTTCTGGAGGAGGGCATGGGTGAGTGGCTGCTGCTGCTTGACACATATTAGTCCTTTCCTCCTGAGGTTTGCATTGAGCTTTGACGGCTTGCTGTGTTGTCTCAGAGTGAAGAGAACATTTAGGCCTTTGCATATTTGCGGTCTAGTGTGGGTCACACTAAGTTGCACATTGCCAGTTAATCATAACTTTTTTCCAGTGAAAAAGGCTACATATCTTGTCATGGGTGCTTTTCACTGAGGTTAACTCTGTTGTAACTCACTCAATAAAGGGAAGGAATTTAATTTAGTAGCTGAATTTGATTAAATACTTGAAGTGTCATGGAGGTCATTAGTTGTAAATTGTATGACTGTGAAGCTAAATGTGAAATGTATTCAACCTTAATCCTTAATCATCATAAGCCAATAGCAAACCAACAATGCAGATGTTTATGCTATATAGATTATGTAAGGAATAATATACAATCTGAAAGACATTGTTGCAAAACAAACCCTAACTGGGCGGTCAGGACCTGTGGAGCACAGGCATCTTGTATAACCATGAAGGGGTTTATTTTGCAAAATGACCTGCTAACTACATTATCCAGCTTGTTACATGGCTGCTCACTAAATAAATGTATAAGTGGAAATTAAATATTGATCTTAGAAATTGATATTATTGTCTTTATTGTTTTAGACCACTACAATGTACAAAACAATTACCCTATTAACAAGGCGAACACTGCAACAACCTTGCAGTAATATTAAAACTGAAGTCCTCCGAGATCATTTTCACTACAGTCGATAACTGATGGTTTCTATGAAATACTAGCAAGTCTATGATGTGATATGAGAGACATGAAAGTAACGCCGGTTTTGGTTACCCGAATGAGTAGAAGTGAATATTAGGAAATATCTAGTCCCGCGTATCCAGATCTTCAGACTGATGGCAAAAGGTCTGTACTCCATACACTGTAAAAAATATTTAAAAAGTAAGTTACCTGGTTGCCTTAAAATTTTGAGTTCATTGAAATTAAAAATTTGAGTTAATACAATGAACATTTTTGAGAATTGACATCACCTTTTATTCAAATAGTATTAAAAGATTTTGTAAGCATATTGCATAATTGTGTTTTATTTGTTATAATGCAGTGAAACATGCCAAATTGTGCTATTTTCATGATTTATCACTTTTTTTTTTTATTTATGTAGTTCAGATACAATAATATTTTGAGTTTCTATTTATTAAACCCATTTCCTTCATTGTATTAACTCAAATTTTCAATGAACTCAACATTTTAAGGCAACCAGGTTACTTACTTTTTTTAAGTTAAACCAACAATATTTTTTTACAGTGTAGCAGCTTTCATTGGCTAAGGACCGCCCAAGAGGCTGTCTGACTGACATGTAAAGCAACCAATCACAGTCCGTTTTCTTCAGCATCATGTTCAGAGGAATGAAAATGTAATGTCCCTACAATAGACTGGCATTGTAAAACTCTTGGACATCTTTTAAAGAGTCCATGCCATGAACTCGACAGACTATTGAAAATCCAACATTTAGTTGATTCTGATAAGCGCTCATTGTCACAGTTGTAAACACAGCGGCTTTCTTCTTCCATCAGGGGGTTTGGCATCACAACAACTTTGTTTCCAAGCAGATCGTTGCAACACACGTCTCCCAGAAATCATGTAGAATTCAACTAATCAGATGACAACTTTGAAACTCTTGAAGTGTTTCCCATTTTGTGTGCCTTAAGCATAAGACATTCAGCCAACGGACCGTGGATGTGACTTCTGAGGCTGAGACTATGAATTATCTGACTGATAAATTCTGCAAATGACAAAGAAGCAAGTTTTACGGAGAGCTGTGTAATAGTCAATCACAACAACCAAACACTATATACTAACATCCATAATCTACCCAAAAAGGGACAGTTAATAGGCTATACATTATTATTTATCTTTCATGGAAATCTAATACCCCACAGCTTTAATAGTGCCCTAAACACACAACATCTGTGGCAGCAGAACTCTAGTTTTCATATGCCCCTTGGGTCTCGCACAAAGTTACAAACCATCTCTGTCTTAAGCATACCAATTGGCCAACTTTAAAACTGCTTCTATTGTGCTCTGCCATGGGCATTTCTCTCTCGTTATATCAACGTCTTCACGTTATTCTATTAGTGTGCTTAAGATCTGTTCAGGAGAAAATGACTAAGAGTTGCCTAAGGTGACCCGCACATGTGCTTTTAGGTTATTCTAGTCTAGTTTTCCCCTGATGTTTTTGTCAAACCCACATAGTGTACGTGGAGTTAAAATGTTTATATTCATCATTGTTACTTACATGTGCTTTAACATTTAGCTGTCACCCTGTAGACCGTTGAGACCTGGGGGACAGATCTACTGAGGGCTGGATCTAGGCCAGAGGAAAGCGGCAATCTATCTAGCAATACGTCTTTTCATTGAAATGTAAATTTTGGCCTCTGGATCAACATTTCCAAATCCTGTCCTAGATTTGTTGGTACAAAACCAGAATAACCAGAAGCCCCACTTACCTGTATCATCCATAAATTACCAGTGATGTAAGAAGCCAGAATGTTGGAGGCAACCTTTGTTTGGTGATACTGATATTGTAGTGTGCGTGTAATGAGGTCATTCATCGTCCTTTGATGCAGCAGAGCTGGGCGGCCTGGGAACAAAAGGTGGCTGGCGGCAAACCTGACTCATAATGACAGAACAGACAGAGTCGTCTCTGCTAATGGCAGCCTGTCATGATTCTGATGATTTCTGCAGCTCTATTTCACTGGTTTTGTCCCTGAGCAGTTTGTCTGCATGATGAAGTGCTGAATGCATTTCTGATGGATCGCATGTTGTTGTTTTGGTGTTTTTTTTTTGGTTTTTGCTTCTTTTTTTTTTAACCAACAGAAAGTGAATGACTGAGTGTGACATATGCTCTTTTCTCTTCTATAATTTTGTAGACACCACTATTATTTTGTTCTGATTTCTGAAATGAAATTGAAAGCACACCCGCCAGGCAAGCTGGATGGTTTCTGGCAGTTTGAGACAACATATAATGTTTTACTCATTTAGAAGTTTTCACTCAAATCTTTTCATTTTTAATACTCTAATTGAAATATTGCAGAGCCCCAGATTGGTAAGTCAGTGGCATTTGATTCAATGATTAATGCCTTTGTTGATTACATGAAAATGTTTATAGATCTCATACAGAATCTTTTCTGGCTGCTGAATAGTAAATCATCTGCCTGGCCTGAAGATCATGCTCACAGCTCCCCACAAACTGTCAGGCATATGCTTCACTGGCCAAGGACTCAATTGGGTATAACAACTGTTGTCGTGTTTGTCCACTGGGATATGACGCCTTCAGAGAACAGCCCTGCACTGCATACAGCTTCATTATGGGCATAAATAAAGCCTGAAGAACAGTACTTGTGACTCTCGGACAGTTGGACAAAAGAACAGAATTTGCTGCAGGTGGTGTTTAATAATTCATGGACTTGTGAAACTCCCTACAAGTTGGGAGAGATTTTGGTGCGTGGTAAAAATCCATCTGTTTTTATGAGCGCTTACCACACTGGGGTGTTAAAAGACTAAACGCGTGGAACTGGGGTAAAATGTGAGTCTGTGATCTGGCTAAATGTCTGTGTGGGTTCTTGGTGACACTTTACACCAAGTTACGTTAACATTTCTTAATGCATTTGGTAGCATAAATTATACTTTTACAGCATTTATTATTCTAGGTTAATGTTAATTTCAGGATTATATAAATTAATCTATTATGAACATACATGAATTAACAATGAATGGTAGTATATTTATACATTAACCTAAAAAAAGTCATTTGATTTTAGTTCATGATACTTAATGTGGTAACAGATGTTTTTAAGAAATTGAAACTTACTGTAAAGTTTTATTTCTTTTTTAGAGTTTCCAAGCCATTTTTATCAGAATCATGACGATCCCACATGGCATGTTCCACTTGTAAAAGACACAAGGGAATTACACTTTATTTACATGCCAATTTAGCTGGCACATACTGTATGTGTTTGTGCTTTATTAGCTTCAGCTACTGATAGAACTGTGTTACGTGCCTAGCACTGATGACACAGATTTTTGTAAGATATAGAGATACTGGATGCTTGTTGATGTATCATGGCCTAAAACAGTTCACAATGTACTGTGAATTCATGTTTCTGAACTGTGAAAAGCTAAATATAGCATACATAATGTTTTCATATGCTTGTCATCACCTGATGCCCCTGTAGACAGAGTAGATTTGTTTTATGATGATGCCAGGTATTACATACACCGCAAGCATTATGTATTTCAAAATTAGATTGCCCCAAACCATGAAACAGCTGCTTGGAAAATAAGAATTCTTTGGAACACACATAAAATAGAACAAATACATCCAAAATGAACCTACAAGCATCATGAAGACTGTTTCTTAGAGACATCAAGAACGAGAGAAATTGATTTCCTTTTCTTCAGCCAAGACTCATTAAAATAAATGGCAGGATCAAAAAGCCAAGTTTGATTAAAGCCACACTTTGATGTAGTCATTTACCACCTGTGGTTGTGTGTCCCTACCGAAGGTTCAGGAGACAATTGGGAGAGCGGCAAGAAAGATGGCATTTCTCTTTGAAGCACATCTGTACAGACCACATCCCCAAAGTAAGCCTATTTTCTTCCATCACTATCACTGTCAGGTGTGAATACTTCAGGACATTTTCAGCTTCAGGACTTTTTTGTTCTTATTACCCATTTGCAGGGTTTACAGCATTCCAGGGACTCTCAGGGGAATGAGCTTATTCCTTAAATGTCAAAATGTCCTATGTCAGAATCGCCTCTACTGCACTACTGACATCCATAATGTCATTCATCTGATTTCTGTTCCCTGCATTATTTAAAAGAGAGGGACACTGAGAAATATTACAGAAAAAAGAGGCTGGCCTCTACTGCAGAGCCAATCTGAAGTTAAACACGAGTTTTTAGGAAATCACTGTTGCAGCAGAGGACCATTAAATTAAGCTCTTAAACTAAACTCTTTAAACTTTCAAGAACAATCTGTGCATTGTAGCAAATTTGAGATCACGGCTGAATAGTAAGACAATGCCTGTCTTCTGTTGGTGAAAAACTGAAGTTTTTGATTCTATAGGGTCAAAAGTGCACATGCTTGGCACCTTTGAGAGCCACCTTCCTGTGGTTTAGCTCCAACCTGCTCTAACACACGTCTGGAAGTTTCGATAATGTGTTCCACTTTCAAACGCACACTCAGGTGAATCCCTGCTGCCATTTTGAAATGTGTTCCACTTCATCAAGTGGACAAGGATAGTTTAAACAGACCAATGACCCATTGATTTTGACAGAGTGAGTGAGTCTACTCATTCAGACAGATCCCATATACCACACAATGCAAAATGATAGTGACGTCACAGCAGACATGCTTAATTTTATTTTTATTAAATATATATAATACAACTGGGTTGGGTCATCACTTACTGTCTAATGTAAAATCTGGGAACTGAAGCAAAGCCATTTGACAACCAACAGATCCATGGGCTCTTGAGACCTTCGGTATGTCTTGCCAGGTCAAAGCAGGTAATTTCTGTGAATTAAATGTGTCAAAAGGCATAAAGTGTAGATGAAACGTTAGTTATATATAAGTCTACTACTTCTTAGTGAGACCTCCTTAAGAATTAATATTTGCTCTGAAACTCGTTGCATTGCACCCACAAAGTACTAATGCTTTTGTAATGTGATTATAACATTTTTGTGTCTCCTCAAAAAAAAAAGCAGGTTGTTCAGAGAATCCATACAGCGAATATTATTTCAAAAAGCCACTTTGGAACTGGCAATTCTGTAATGCACAGCTCTGTAATATGTAGTGATAATTCTATCACAAGAACCTTATACCATGGTGCCATATACCACACACCAGCTTATCTAATAAGTCACACCATTGCCAGCTCTGCGTTGGTGTTCCATGGGAAGATTAGAGCATTAACAAAACGTCTAGCACAGATCCACAACGGATCACACACATGCACACTCTCTCCCACATCGTGTCTTGATCTGGTTGTACTGTGCGGAGATAAATCCCTCACACACGTAGGGTCGGTTCTGCTGCTCTTCGTCTTTCTCCTCTGCCCTTTCGCTCACAGGAATATTGAGGCACCTCTTCAGTCTGTTTGTGCTGCTTAACAACCCCTGTGCCTCGTGCTCCACATCACCCTTCCCCTCCACCCCCATCAAATCTGCATTTGATTACCCACCAGTAATCTCGCTTGTCTTCCTACCTGCCGCGCCACCGCCTCTCGCTTATTGTTTAGTATAATGGTGTGGGGACTTACAAGGATTTACACCTGATTATATCCCGCAGGGTGAATCCCCCATAGACTGACCTTGCAGTTCACTACTGCGATTGGCTAAGCAGACTCAGCCCATTCGGCCAAATTCCTCATCTCTCTCTCTCGATCTGTGTCTCTGGCTCTCTCTCACTCTCTCTCCATTGGCTGTTGTTTATCCACCCTGCCTGTTTACCTCCATGAGTCATCCATTTGTCACATTGCAGCTCCCGGTTGCTTTTGACGAACGCTGCCTTTTGCATAAAAGCCCGGCATTAATCGCCATGTTTTGACAGGATGACGGTGAGGTAGAGACAGGTTTCACAAAGGTAAACTCAAATTTCTGTGTCAACCCCCCCACCTCCATTGCCAGCATCCCTCTGTCCCTGCTCCTGTTTCCTGCTGCAGTCGGTCTGATGAACAGGAGAATTGAATTTCATTAGTTACATTGTCCCTGTTTTGAGCTTTGTGCCGGTTCTTTTTTCCTCCCCCCTCCTTCTCACTCCTTATCCCTCTCTGCCTGCCAGTCTTAGGTTTTCTTCCCCCCCCTCCCTCGCTGCCTCCGTCTCTTCCATCTCTCCATCTCAATGCGCCACAGCTCCTCCCTCCACCTTGCACAGCTTCGACTCCTCCCTCTCCATCTTTCTTCCCTCACTCGCGCTCCCGCTCTCGCTCTCGCTCTGCTGGGTATGGCATGTATGTGAGCGGGTGCACTCCTGTTTACATGCATGCCTGCATCTGGGACAGACTCTCATGTATTCTGTGGACTGTAGCTGCTCGCACTCCACACTCTGAGAATTTTCTGGACCCCTTGCTTGCTTTGAGGAATTGTTTGTCGTTTTTGATTTTCCTCTCACTCATGAAATTCTTCAAAGGCCTCCTGTGTGCCACCCTGCCACTCTGGAGCGATTCGGATCCAAGCTGCACTCCGGCAGAATGGAATTGCCAAATTTAGACTCCACCGCATGACGTTTCTGGTAAGAGCAGTTTGCATTCAGTGCCAGATAAGCGTTTCGAGAACTCTGAGAACCTGCAAAGGGCTGAAAGATGAGATGAGACTGGGATTTTCAGGTGGGAAATGTGTCCGAGAGGGATAGTGCACAGGCTCAGGAGAGAAAGATGCTGAATAATGCTTCTTAACCGGACATGGGACCAAATACTGTGGACTGTCAGTACACAGGGAGGGGGTAATTTGCTACAAATGAATATCTGGCCGTGTAAGCATTCATGCATATTTTCACCTGCACTATGTTTCTAAAAAAATCTCATTCCAACCCACCCTCCTCATTTTTTTATGAGTATTTCTCTATGGCCAGGTTATGATACATGCTGTCTATGGTGCAGGCTTGAATGTATGCGAGACTTCTGAGTGTATTTTTGGTGCTGTTGTCATGGTTTATTGCTCAAGGCTCTTTATTTTGCAGGATGCATTATGAAAGAAAATAATGTATTGCTTCCGATGCGTTTGAGTCTTTAATTCACAGACCTCATTATAGAGCCTCTTTTCTGCCTTCTCTCTCTCTCTCTCTCTCTCTCTCTCTCTCTCTCTCTCTCTCTCTCTCTCTCTCTCTCTCTCTCTCTCTCTCTCTCTCTCACTTTCTCTCTCTCACATACACTTACTCATTTTCTCTCTTTCTTGCTCTCTTTTTCCTCTCTCCCTGTTTTACTGCTTGGAAGCAACTTCCTCCGCAGCTAATGTGGCGTTTAAAGAAATAACAACATTACACTTCATTTCTTAATCTTGGCAAGCTGTCAAAAATACATTAAGAGGAGCCTTACTGGATACATCAAAGATTCATGCTATCTCAGTGTTCTCATTGGTACATCCGTTACAGCTTTCAGATCCCTCTATCCATAGTTTCCCATGTAAATGTGCATTGTCAGTGCACATCTATAAAAAACAACATTAATTTTTATATTATTTGCCATCATATATAGAGGCCAAAAATGTTCACACAAGGTGTGAGCCAATTCTCAAATTCAAACCAAGACACCATGTGCTCTGTGAAAACTACCTTCTGCTGTGACCCCCCACCCCGAACCCCACCCCCCACAGGTTAGAGGCAACACAGGGTTATCAATCAAAACACAATGCATCTGCAATATGCATATAGGCTTGTGTTGGATGGGGAGACTGGAACATGAAACAACTGCATGGCAACAGTATCCTGGCCACATTCTGAAGATGCTATAGCTGCCAGTGGAGAAATCCAGGCCAAAACATGGAGCCGTGGCTGAAAATTCTGCACTGAATAGTGACACAAATAAGACAGCCTATACATTGAGATATGTTGAAGTATTCTGATGATTGTGTTAAAAGGCAATCTCCCCATCGAGGAGATTCTCAGTTAGTGGTAATAGCTATTATGATAATGCTGCAGTCTGATAACAAACAGCAGATGAAACAAGATAAGGCAGTGCTACAGGAGAACTGCATCACCTCACGCTCTTGTGCCATGCGTTCACACATAGATTAGAGCCTGTGCCTGTCAGCCCTCATGTTTTCACAGCTTTTGTGAATGATGCAGCCCAGGCAGTAAAAAGGGGCCAAAATCCCACAAATCATTGAAATTCAGATCCTTTCCGATTACGAACCCGTCACATCCCTCTCTGCTTCCCTATTCATTCTCTTCTATATGCTTTTTTAAGCACTCAGTGAGGGCCTGCTTTCGGCCATGGCATAGATAGACAGACCAGGCGTGCGTTTGTCCTTATTGTGAAGGGATGCAAGCATCGGACGCCATCAGCGCAGCGGCGTGTTTCTGTCACACAAAATGAGGGACTATTGAAATAGGGCTGTACATAGTGGGAAAGCCAGCAAGGGGCTGTGAGAGGCGACCGAGTGGCATATCAGACAGCGCACATTCACTCCAGCCTCCCACAAATGTATTCAGAAGGTCACAGAGTCGCTTCACTGCAGCAGACTCACCCATTAAAATTTAATCATAACAGCTTTATGTAAAAAGTAAAAAATATGAGACCGGGCCCATTCCTTACTTTATTGACACCCCGTTTCTAAGGGTTACGTGTACATGTACATAAAAATTATGTTTACATGTTTGAAGCAATGCTATCTGTCTTTTTGGGGAAGTTGGTGTTGTATCTCCACTGATCATCTGGGTGGCTGCTGATGGCAAAATTTGCGCCTCGTGAAAGACGAGAAGAAGATATCATTGATTGTATCAGTCAGAGTAATCAAATTATTAGCCTCGGATGGAGTGCTGGTCAGAGGAACAATGCTAGCATAATTCAGGAAGCTCGAGAGTAATTATCCTGTGGCTAATTTTGTGAGATAAGCTCCTTCCTAATAGAACCATTGATAAAGAACCCCAAGGAGCTCGGGCTTGAGCTAGATTGCTTTTGGGATTACGGGTGTCCTATATTCTCTCCACATTTTCTCTCTTCTTTTGTTTCAATTAAACCCAAAACAAAGAGCCCAGTGTTTAAAAGAGGAAGAGTGGTTGGAGTAATTACCAGCTTTGCCTGCTGGTAGCGGTGAATTTAAAGTGAATCTCAAGAGCATTAATGAGGAATGAAAAATATTTTATGGAATTATTATTAACCATTGTCGGAAAAACTGAGGGGAGGATTGACATGGGACTGAGCCCAATTAGACTTTGCACCATGACAAGGAACCTGACAGCAGCCGTATCTTTGGAAATTTAGCCAGACCATGGGCTGAAATAACCTATATAATGTTTCAGCAGACTGATGAGTGGGCACATGCTTGATGCCGCTTACGAGGAAAAGATGTGTTTTATTGTCAAGAGTAAGAGACAGAAACACAGTGCATCTCTTTCATTACCAGCCCTTGAAGGATGCTTATTTTAAACTGCAACCGTCACATATTGCTCCATCGGCAGTTAGTCAGAAGACCAATATTCTGATGACAGGTCGTAACTTATTTCAATCTCAACCATGTTTGGAGTTGAAACATTCATGTAATTTACTCGATTTATGATAGCATGAAACTTCCAGGCCACCAGTCGGCACAAAGAAGAGTGTTGCTCTCGGTCTGAATCTTTTCAAATGGCGAATTTCATTTTTTGCTTCAGATTTAAATGCTTTTAGAGTACAAGCATTGTGAATATGTATTCATATAAAAAAGACACTCTATAGTCTTGTTTCAGCATGCAATACTCATTCCATATACAAAGTGTCCATATAATATTCCTCTCCATGCAAAAGCCTCGCTTTGACAGTTTAGTCATACCTTTTGTTTGAATGGTATAAATTTCAGCGCAGTGCTTGACATTTTTACTTTAATAAGTCTAGAGTTCTCTATGTTTCGACATCAAGGTTCGTGTTAGTTTTTCCTTTAGTGGAATGTAGCTTTCCAAACCTTGGGCTTTGATCTAAATCTTACTGTCATCAAAAAACAAGATCAAAAGAGAAGAGTCAAATGGAAGCAAACAGTTGGAAGATACATCTCTGCTTTGAATGCTGAATCCGTAGGCTTAAAACCCAAGCTGATTTGGTATACAATGTTGTTTGTGTGGGGTAGGAAGAAGACAAATGTATGGGGCAAGCAGGGCTGATTATTGATTTGGCTCAGGTCCTCACTGATTAACTGCTGTTGTAAATACCGATAAAGACACCTGCTTATGTTGTGATGAATGGTAGTGACTTGATTTGCTACTCACAACTTGGGCTGCCTTAACGCTGATTTCAGTAACCTATCATCCAGAAATATTTGTAAACAAAGTGTCTCTTTTTCACTCATATGCTAGTCAATTATATTATAGGTATAGCATATAAGCTAAGCTGATATCGAACAATGATCCCGCACATCCTGATTTTGCTTAGTTAGATGCATTCCTGGGACAACATAATTTGTTGATTGTGGGACAACATTCCTGTCTGAAAATGTAAACATATCCCTAACCCTAAACCTAACCCATAAGTAATCCCTAAAATCAGAGGGAAATGATAGGTGAATAACACTGATGTAGAAGCACCTAACCCTGGTTGTAAGCCTAAACTTGACATGTCCCTTAAATATGATTGGTTGATTGGAACGTTGTACTCCCGATCCCCTAGAACTTCAGCAAGTGAATGTGACTCCAGTTGTGACAACTGTATCCACAAAACATTTCTTTACATGAAAGTTTTAAATGATCAGGCCATAAATTAATTGAACATTTCAGACACAGAGCAAATAGGTCACCAGTGCCATTTCACAACCAGATTGTATGAGAGCAGACAACTACTTACAAGCAATTTAGCAGATAACTATTTATGTATTGGGAACATTTAGATAGCTGTTAACCACTGATTCGCTTCATACTGTGAAATGCGTGCAGTGTGATCAGGGATGCCAGAGAGGGAGAAAAAGAGTGAGCGACAGGCAGAAGGAAAGAGATGATGAATAAATAGATTGGAAGAATGAGCAAAATTAACTCCCTCAGGCCAGTACAGCCAATTAGTTGCTGCAATCTATATTCGCTTTACTTTCAACTCACAGTAGCTTTCTATTAAGACTGTTGTGCCTATTATAAAACATTGTGCTTAGTGGTATCATTTGCCAGCATAAATGAATCATTATTTTATCCTTCTCTAAAAGAGTGTAATAACAATCAAAGCAAAATAAAATATTTTCTAATTGTGATTCCAAATAGTTTTTACTTGTGACTCGCATCAGACCGTCCTCAAATCGCAGCTCATTTTCATTATTTCTCTCTTGTGTTTTTTCTTCCTGTGTTTGTATTTATGCATTTCAAATGAATAGAAATATGAATACAGTCTGGTCTTTTATGATTTATGAATCATGAATTTTAATTTAACCAGAATTAATTTCAAAAGCCTATAAAAGTTTTTGTATGCACTAAAACAGCAACCTGAGTGTGTTTAATCTGTTTTCTCTCACTATTGTATAATAAATATTCCAAAAATTACACAATGATGAATCACACCACCATTAACAAATTATTCTTTCTTTGATATAGTTATGTGCTAATAGAAAGCACAAACCCCTGCTGTTTACTGTAAATGTTTTTTTTTTTTTTTTCCCAAAGTATAACTCTTTGGAGATCAAAACAATTTATTAATTACTATGTAAAGCATGTTGTTTCATGATTTAATTACATAGTTGTAGTTAAATCCCTGACTGAAGCACTCACTTGTGTTTAATGTACATAGTGAGAACACAGTGCCAATTGGAATACATACAGTACACAATAATCCCAGTGCACTTAAAACACATAAGTGTGAATGTAGGAAGCAGAAACCAAGAAACAATGAAAAATATGTGTAGTTAAACAGTGTTCGGATTAAAATACTTTTAAAATGGCCAAAATTACAACCAGTGCAACTGAATGGGCCCCTTTATTTGGCCCTATATTGAATATAAAACCCAAATAAATAGGGATCTGCAAGTGGGTCACTCCCAAGCTTTGCTTATTTGTCTTGTTTGGTCAAGCCGAGGCTCACTGCCAAGGTCAAGAGTACGATGGTGAACAGGGAGAGAAAATAGAGAGACTGCATAGATGGTCCGACGTGATATTTTTTCTCAAGGTTATCGCCAGGATAAAACAGAGGGGATGGAGTGGGAAGAGCAGGAAGATGGACCTTTGGGTTGAATTACATTTGTACATGAGTGGGAGAGACAGAATATCATCCAGTGAGCACTCAAACACATGAGCGGTGTAATATGAAAATATAAAATCAATTCAACTGATAGCCGTGCTCTGTGGTTTCAGATGACGATGAATCTTGATATCGCCGTGACGGGCGTGCTTGGTTTCGTCTGTGTAATTAGCCTTGAAACAATACCGCCATGAAAAACAATTGTTTTTTGTTGACAAAGGTAACTACTCAAATTTGCTAAGAGCTTCAACCTTAAACATTAATTTATCTGTGATGGTCTCTAGCTTAAACAGATAAATAGCTCGGTTTTCCAACGTTGGAGGCAGAATTGATTTTGCCCTCTAGCTTGACAGATAGCCCTGAAAGTAACAAATAGTGAAGAAGAGGACAAATCTTTGAAGCGCAACACTTATTAACTTCATGAGTGTTGGGAAGGTGCAGTAATCTAAAAGAGATCTAGGCCTCCATTAGTAGAGGAAGCAGGCATCAGTCGGAAGACACCTTGTGAAAAAGAAGCCTTGCTAATTCCTCCCACCTGCTGACAACAGATAATTGAAAAGCAAGTCTGCAAACCCTTTCATTATGAACCGGATATGGACTTGTCAATTACTTGCTCATATTTCATGGACTGATTGATCTTGACTGATCAACAGTCTTCTGAATCGCTCCTGTTCAAACTCATGCCATGTTGAGTTTGAGTCACTGTGGATGTTGCAATATGGCAAAATAGGGCATTACATTTGAGGGTCCCTTTCTCAGAGGAGCACTGTTAAAATAAATGTGTGTTTGACACTTTATTTCCTCCCTTCGAGCTAGCAAGCAGGGTTGAATGGGTATGACCTTCCCATGTTACTGAGGGAAAAGAACAGAGAAAATGTAATTTCCACCACAAAGATCTTAGGAGAGCAACCCACTTTAAACAGCACGCAGCCTGTCGTGTGACTGAATGTTGGGTAGTAATTATTAAACAAAGGGAATGCTCAGTGCTGTTCTAAAATAGGAATATTGATGCATACTCAACATATCACACTTTGAATGTAAACAACTGCACATTTAATTTGCTTTTTAAGGGAATAGAAAATGTATGACAGCATAGATGGACTTTTAATAGTGAGGTGCATGCTTGTTACAGAACTGGCTCGACTTCTTTAAGAATCCAATACAAGCTACTCCCTTTTCCCATATGCAGAATGGCTTTCATTGACTACTGTATATTTCTTCAAATCAATCAGGCTAAAGGCGCTCATTTCTGTCTGAATATATTGCATGCCAGGAATGGCTGGTTACACTAAAGTGCCCTGAGGTAGATATATGCCTTTAAAGACACAATTCTCTACATAGAAATTCATGTGGGGGTGTTGACTAATAAGATGAGCTATTGACCATGTGAGATCACTATACTGAGAATTACTCCGTCAATGCAATGTTCTGGCAGTGGAAAAGAGAGAAGCAGTTTTTTCCTTCTTCATACATTATTCATAGTTTCCTGACAGACTTTGATTTGTATGTTTACAGAATGGGGGCTTCCTGAGCGATGATTTAATCTTTTAATTGGATAATAAATCCAACACTTTGTGTAGTGGCTTTTCAATCGCCATCAGTTGACCACTGAGGCCAAATTAGTTTTAAAGCATTTGCATACCTTAGCATTTGGGCTAAAACAAAGGTTAGAGTGATTAGGAACAAAAAGGTTTGTGCTTGTTTATGTGATTTATGAGGACACACATTTGTATTATGACATGGGTATTACACTGGTATTAAAATGCAAACGTGGTTTATGAGGACATTTCCTGTATCCTCATAATAAAAATGACTTTAAAAACACACAAACGATGTTTTATTAAAAATGTAAAAATGCAAAATGTTTCCTGTGATGGGTAGGTTTATAAAAACCATTACGTCTATGGATAGGTACACCAACGCGCGCGTGTGTGTGTGTGTGTGTGTGTGTGTGTGTGTGTGTGTCTGTGTGTGTGTGCGCGTATGTGTGTGATCCATAATTTCAATTTGGAAAAAAAAAATAGAAAAACATTTGTGGTACATGTTGATTATGCTTTTTGGTTTTTCTTTTTTATTTAAATTATCATAATTTTCAGTTCGCCCATTGGCAAGAATTTGCATATTGCAGGCCAAGAAATAACAGCACAAATGTTTATTTACAGTGTTCATTTCATCAGTTGTAAAACAGGTACACATTTCTGCCCATGAGCAGAACTACTTTCTTCCTGTGGGAGTACTGTGACACCACAAACACAGTGAACAAAATACAAAATTCTGATATTGGAAGCCACGGCCATGTTTAATTAGGAAAACTGTGATCACACCATAGAGACCTACTGTAATTTGATAGTGATTTTCCATCTGCTTTTGTTTGCTTTTTTATTTTAAATTACCAAGCAAATTTGTCAATAAATTTAATGAGGCAGTACCTTTGACCTGTTCTCTCCTCAGACAAATCTCCCCAATTATAGTTAAAGGTCAAAGGTGGTTGTTTGGCAGATATTCGGGAGACATGCAAATTGAACAGAAATTTGCATCGCAGGAGATGTCACACATGATAACAGTTTAAACCCTGTTGTGCCTCCGGAGGCTTGATGCTTGCTCAGCCAGGCAAGATCGTGATAGATTCAGCGTGATTAAAACATCCTGATCTTGGCAGCTCTGTTTACGTCATGACCTTCACCCTCACACCTCTTCATGCCACACTAGTCGTTTAATCGATGTAGTAATTCTCTCACAGTAGCCTGATTGCTCTGCTCCCCAACTGTATGCAGATCACACTCGATAGATGAATGAGGGATAAGCACCCTTGACAGTAACGGTCCTTTTGATCTAGATGAGGAGCACTAATATGAAATTGTTATTGTTGAATCTACTCACCTAATTTCACTCCGGAACTCAAAAGAATCTTGCACATTTCCGACACACCTGACAACACCCGGAGATGAAATCAGCAAATCTATGCATTAAGCAGGCTTTCACCCCTTTTTGCAGGCTGTTTTATTCGATCAAACTAGTCTGGCCGAAGCCACTTCACAGTGCTATGAGTTGTGTTGTACTTTTCTCTCAGAGAATACTCTTTCTGCGTCTTGTAGTTTTCAGCGTGGGGAAATTATATTTTGAAGTAAAATATTGTCAAAAGCCATGATAATAGCTACCCTTGAGATATTCTATTGCAAATACAAGTTGACTATACATAAGATTTTGTTTAAATGTGTGTTAAAATATGCACTCTACTGTCGAACCTACGTAGTATCATAATGCATCCATTGAGTTTGCATAAATGTATTTGAATTCAAGTATTTAATTCTGGGTCACTTTCACTTGCTTTACAAATGGGAGCTACTTAAAGTTTACCTAATCAATTATTAAAGCTGGCCTGTCTACTTAACATGATTTGTGTTTGACTAGTCCAATTAGCAACCTCGTGCCTCATCGAATGCAACTCGTGTGTCATTTTGGCAAGTTCTGTGTGTCTTGAGGTCCTTCATGTCAATATTTCATGAGTCTCTTCACAAGCCCTAAATCAAGATCTCCATTATTCTCAAGAACAAAACAGAAAGAGGCTATGAGATTGAGACTAAGCATGTTCGATCAATTTGGAAATCTAAGTTTGGAGGCTCAGGTGTTTCCACAGTGAAACTGTAGTGAGTCAAAGTTGATTTGGATTTATCTTGTTAAGAACTGAATTGTGTTCCCCAGGCCACACTTCAGTTCTACTCTAAATGCAGCCATTAATAATGTTCAATAAAAATAAAAAAATCTACTGATCATATATATTAAGTTATTTAAAGTTGTTGTAGATTCATGTTGCTGATTTATATCCCTTCCTGTCATGTTTTTTCAATAGTATATAATATACCATCTATTATTTTTGTAGTTTTAAGTTATAACTACACTGGTTGCAATTATGCCATGCTTCTTTTAAAAGGAATATTTAATTATTGTTTCTTTTATTCAAATTGTAAATAAAAGTTCTGCTATTTTGTGTATCCCTAAGGTTGCATTGACATTACAGTAGTATGCTTAAATCATAACTAATTTGAGGTGGTCAAGAAAAAAAAAAAAAAAAAAAAAATATATATATATATATATATATATATATATATATATATATATATATATATATATATATATATATATATATATAAAAAGAAAGTACCACTGGCCATCAAAAGGATGGAAAATACAAGTTACACATCCAAGATATGTTCATTTCCAAGTATATTTCTGTGCTTATACTTCTTTATGGCCAGTGTTGTTTATGGTTAGGTTATGGTTTAATTTCTCATACAGTCTTTTATTTTTTAATGCCTCTGTTATATCATTAATCAAAGCTCTGAGTTGCCTTTACGCAGCATGTTCCAGTGCAGTAGTCTGTTACATTTTTTTCAAGCATCAGCATTTTCTCCAACACCATCTCTTGCTATTTTAAGAACAGAAGCAATATGATTGTCTCTCAGTTCCTTTGCCTTTTTTTCTGTCTTGTGGAGTGAATTTTGTCCATATTGTGACCCAATCTTTCTACCCTTTTTCTCAGCAGGTTACCATCAAAATGGTGGCCAGAGAGGCAAGTGGGCACAGCTACCTGGTGGCATGCTGGCAGCCCATTCTCATCCTGATGTTGGGTACCGTGCTGTCCGGTTCTGCCACTGGCTGCCCCTCTCGCTGTGAGTGCAGTGCCCAAGAGCGCTCGGTCGTGTGTCATCGGCGGAAGCTGATCGCCCTCCCCGAGGGGATTCCCATTGACACACGACTGTTAGATCTCAGCAAGAATCGCTTGAAAGCCATCAACCCTGAGGAATTTCTTAATTATCCACACCTGGAAGAGCTACAGCTTAATGAGAACATCATTTCCGTCATTGAACCAGGGGCCTTCAGCAACCTCCTTGGCTTGAGAACACTGGGACTACGCAACAACAAGCTGAAGTTGATTCAGCTGGGTGTTTTCACTGGCCTCAGTAACCTCACTCGGTTAGATATTAGTGAGAATAAAATTGTCATTTTGTTGGACTACATGTTTCAAGAACTCTACAACCTGAAAGAGCTGGAGGTGGGGGACAACGACCTGGTGTTCATCTCTCACAGAGCTTTTCATGGCCTCAGCAGCCTAGAGCAGCTCACTATGGAAAGATGCAACCTGACCTCTGTGCCAACAGAGGCCTTCAGTCATCTTCACAACCTGATGACCCTCAGGCTGCGGCATCTGAACATCAACATCATCCGAGACTTTTCCTTCAGGAGGCTTTATCGACTCAAGGTCTTAGAGATAGCAAACTGGCCTCTTTTAGAAACCTTGACCGCAAAGTCCCTCCATGGACTCAACATCACAACCTTGAGCATCACAAATTGCAATCTCACTGCCGTCCCTTACGTGGCCATTCAGCACCTGGTGTACCTTCGATTTTTCAATCTGTCCTTCAATCCGATTGAGGTTGTGGAGGGCAACAAAATGCACAATTTGCTGAGGCTCCAGGCTTTTCACTTGGTTGGTGGCCGGCTAGTCAGCATCGAGCCTTACTCCTTCAGAGGACTTAACTACCTTCGGGTTCTCAATGTATCCAGCAATAGTTTAAGCACTTTAGAGGAGTCTGCCTTTCACTCAGTCGGCAATCTGGAGACACTTGCTCTTCATGACAACCCCTTGGCATGCGACTGTCGTCTCCTCTGGGTCTTTCGCCGTCGATGGAGACTTAATTTCAACCGCCAGCAGCCATCTTGTGAAACGCCAGAGTTTTTGCAGGGTAAAGAGTTCAAAGACTTCCCCGATGTTCTCCCAGCAAATTATTTCACTTGTCAGAAATCTAAGATCCAAGATCACAAAGCCATTCATAGATTTGTGGATGAGGGGACCACTGTCCAATTCCCTTGCCAAGCAGATGGAGACCCTGCTCCCATGATTATGTGGCAGTCTCCAAAAAAGCAATTTATCACTACTAAAAGCATTGGCCGGCTCTCAGTGTCTCCTGATGGAACCCTAGAGGTTAGATATGCTCAAATACAAGACAATGGCACATACACGTGCATTGCCGTCAATGCAGGAGGTAATGACACCCGTTTGGCTCACCTACACGTTCATAGCTACTCTCCCAATTGGCCACATCAGCCGAATAAGACCTTTGCCTTCATTTCGAACCAGCCGAATGATAACAGTGCCAATGGAACTGGTTTGACGGATCCCTTTCCCTTCGATATGAAGACTCTCATTATCGCTACCACCATGGGGTTTATTTCTTTCTTGGGAGTGGTGCTGTTTTGTCTGGTGCTCTTGTTCCTTTGGAGTCGAGGGAAAGGCAATGCCAAGCCAAACATTGAGATTGAGTATGTGCCACGGAAAATAGATGGAGAAAGCAGCCCAAATGAGGGATCTCATAAGATCAGTATGAAGATGATTTAAAAGACTAATCACCATTGTGTGTGCATTACGTGAATAGGTGTTCTTGACAACAGACTTGTCTTGAGGGAGGAATGAGGGCATAATCTTTGCACCAATTATGTAATTATGAAAAGAACAATGTTCTGACAAAAGCCTTTTACATTTTTTTTACAGACTGTACAGATCAATCACACAGGGATTGTGTCCTCAAAGGGAAAGCAGACAGGCCATTTGAGGGTTTAAAAAATCTGTGTACTTGTTTGGATAAGTGTTGAGAAACATAGTCCTGTTGAAATTTGTGCGAAAGCCAGAATACAGAGGAACGGTATATATTTATACCGGTCCTCTTGTCTCTTTTTCTGTACATAATGATTTTGATGTACATTGGGCAATACCAATACAGTGGTTGAATGCAGCCAATCAGAGGTTATGGGTTGTTGAGCCTACTGGAGTGCATGTGCTATATCTAGAGACATGCAAAGTGTATAGGTCTAATTAAATCACTGTAAATGTCCATTACCAACTCTTTATAAGAGATCAATTTGTTTTAAATGATTTATTGATTAGGCTTGACAATCATTAATATCTCAAAGGTCAAGTATTAATCATTAAGCATTGTTTGATGGTGCGATTTCAATTTTGACACCTTACACACTATCATAAAGCCAGATGTAGCTTTGAATTTAAAGCCATTTGCTTTGACTGAACATGTGACAAAACTATTGGACCTGTGGTTGTACTCACACTAAACTACTATACCATCAGACAGATCTCCTCAGTTTTTATTCACCTACTGGTGAAAAGTTTACAATTTTATTGATTTAGTCATCAAAATGTCGTCAGTTTGCCATGCTATAATGCATTTTTTACCACTCTCACGAAGCAGGAGTTGTTCAGTAGGTAAATGTGTTCTACAACCCTTAAAACACTTACAGTGCTGTTTTTGGGACAATGGGTGGCTGTAAAACATATTAAAATGACAAGCTTTTATACTTCAATGTCTTTGCTCATTTCTTTTGCTCTGCTCTGTGAATTAAACCTTGAGAGCTGGTGAGGTATATATGAAGATTATTGAGACGCTGCTCTAATGTGCAGCTAAAACCTTCGCTCTCCCTCACACACCATATTACTATTCAACATTTTCTGAAAAACATCTTTTCTCTGTAAACACTCATTTCAGTGTTAGTGGATAGAACACATAATGTTACTGAGAGTGGGTTTGAAATGTTAAATCAACCTAGGATTATAGGTTGAGGCCTCTTAATTGAATCTGCTTAATTGGTAAATGGATTAAGTAAAAAAAAAAAAAAAAAAAAAGTTTTCACCCTAAAGAAGAATAAGCAATGTAATATCTGAGCTTGAACTAAAAATCCTTAATGCTCTAAAAATTAGAGTCTTTCATTGTTATTTTTGAGAATAGATATACATAAGTGTGAGATCTGCTAGGACTGTAATGATGTAGTGTATTTATTTGCTCTGTTAAATAGTCTTGAGCTCCCTGCATCTCAAAGCCTGGCATTTCCTAGTACTCACCACATACACATCCCTGTACACACACACACACACACACACACACACACACACACACACAGACAAAAGGAAGTAATCTATAACATGTTGCAACAAATCCACAAATATTCAGAGATGCTTTCATTTTTAAATGCACTCATTTAGACAAAGCTACCAGGGACAAAGCCACCGCACAAATCAGGATAGGACCAACCTGACAACCCATCATCTCTCACAGGGGCATAATGGAAAATGTGTCAGCTGGAGTCTAAGCACAGAGCCCTCATGTTTAAATGTGAAGCGATAGTTGTAAGATCATCTTCCTGCCCTTTTTCTACCGAAATGACTCCCAAACAGTTGGCCAACCCGCACAGCGCTTTAATACTGAGCAAATACAACAGCAAGGGAGGGAGTGGGAGTGGAGAACATTAATATGAGAGGAAGTGGAGCATCCAGATGCCAGAGAGAAGAAAGGCAAAAATGAAAGAATGGAGATGATTAATATTTAGTGAAGTAATACCATTAAAAGCCAATATGGATCCTGTGTTGTTTCAAAATTATTCTTTCAGGTTAATACAAAGCTGGCTAAAATGGACTAACTATCAGTAACTACAATATGAATTAAAATGTAAAAGATGAGGAGGCATATTTCCTCTCTATTGGATTACTTTAGGAACTATTTTGTCTTTTTGCCTGTCTATCTGTTCTGCCTCCTTAGCCTTGTGTCTGGAGGTTTTAGTACAGTTTTTGAAAATGGTGTCACACATTGAAAAAAAAATCACTTTCTTTAAAACCATTTTTACTCATAGATTGCTAAATTTCACAAATAATTACAAAGAAACATCAATCAATTGCAAGTAAAACATTGAACTAAAGGTGAAATTCTGAAAAAGAATGAAATGGTATTTCCTTAAAATGTCCAATAATCTTTTTTATTTACAGCTATGAAAAATAATTTTTACAGTGTAGTAATTACTGAATTATCAGTCTTATACACCAACATATTTGAACAAATTTGTGTGTATAACTGTAATTCGTTAAATTGAAGCTCTCTGCCATTGTAACTTGTAGATTTCTATTAAAATGACCATGTTTTGTTAATCCTTCAGGCTATATGGAATACAATCTAACATTCTAGCTGTGACGAATGTAAGGTAAGTGTTTCTGTAATGCAGGGAAAGCTTACTTTTCAGTCTTTTATTATGTCCGATTATGCCACTTAATTTATCATGTAAGTGTTTACATGGATGCCAGCCGAATTTAGCCCCACCCACAACATTTGAGTTTGGGAAAATCGTATAAATTCTGACTAGAATTGAGTATGACGACGTCAGGCTATATTTGCCCTCCAATTTATATAGAATTTGTTCATCTGTCAGCTCAGGATGATGGCTACATGCAATTTTGGATGAGTTTTTTTTTGTTTGTTTGTTTAGTTTTTTTTCAAAGCATTGTGATGTGATTTGTTAAAAGGGGGTTAATAACTTGACATTAGATTTGATTATTTGGCATTATTCTGCAAGGCACACAACATACTGAACCACATTGTTTGATAGATTCTTTTGACAGACCTGAGTAATACAAAGGAACATTAATTAATAATATTTTGTTTTTCAACAGAATATCTGTCCCTTCATCCTTGTAACAGTGATCACCAGTGAAATCCAATGATCAGATTTTGCACAGAAAAATGATTTTAATGACTGTGAATAATGTGCAATGATATTTACAGGTAAGACCACTATTAGCCAGTTTTGCTCTCACCTTCAACCTATTTTTCTGTAACGAGCTTAAATGGTGTTGCACAGAACATGTTTTGAAAGGTAAATGCCACGGGTTAATAATTTCAGTTTTTCAATTATAAAATGTGGTTCAGTTTAAGAAACACTGAGTGATACTACCTACTACCCTAAGTACATGAATTCTGCAGTTACTGTGATGGCACTGAAATAATGTAGTGCTTAAGCTTTGTAACAATGCATGGTTGTTTTAGGAATCTGTAGCCACATATTTAGGATTGTTTAAAAATTTGCCATTGAAAAAGAAAAAGAAAATGTTTGACAATAATCTAAACATAGAGGGATATATCCTCTGGATTGTCTCTAGTGCTTATCAGCCTGATACTTCGGGCCTGAGGTGGGAACCGTCTCAAATGAAAGTATTTTTCCTGAAGGTTTTTTCACACACATTTAACAAGTTAAAAGTCTGGAGTCGGTTACACTTTATTTCAAGGTGTCATAGTTGTGTTTCCTCAAATAAGTACTGTGTAATATGAATTAACCATGTACTTCTTATAGAGTTACAGTTAGGGTTAGGTTTAGAGTTAGTTACTTAAGTAATTATGCATCATTTACTGTTATCACTATAGTAAGTAAATGTAGTATCACGTCACCTTAAAAATAATAAAGTGTTACCCTGGAATCTTTCTTATATGAAATATTATTTGTTAACTATGTGCCACTGAGATATTCACATTTTTATGAATTTTTATGAATTATTTTAGCATATTTATGGGTAATAGAAAAACAAGATGACAAGGTCAAATACACAGTGATATGTGTTATCATAAACGTGCATCTCTATATATTTCATGATAATATATATATATATTTTTTTTTTTTTAATTATGGCACAATGCAATCACTACAAATTGAAAGTTATCTAAATTTTACTCTAAATATAAATGTCTGTTTTTTTTTTTTTTTTTTTTCAAATTGAAAAACTTGGCATATCATTCACAAGCAAGAGCAGGCGTTCATCTCATCACTGTGGATCCTCGTTCCAGGCTATACGCAATATGCATTTATCAAATATGGAGCTGCTGTTCAAGGTCATTTTGAATTATTTGAAGGCATTTCTTATTTTCCAGTCTGTTTAACTGTTGGCATGCAGGCACCGAGCAACAGCACACAGCACTATAAAGCATGGTAGGCGTCCATTAGGTGTTTACTACATCTCAAGAAATCATAATAAACGGTTGAAGGGATGCTGTATGAGGCACAGCACTACAGTGGACTATAATAATGACATAATATCAGATAAAGCTCAGCTAAAAGATATAGATTAACAAACGACTGTGATTTTCTGTCGCCACTCACTTCCATGAGCAGTTAACAGAATAAATCAAGCTTGGAGGAATAGATGTAGGAGAGTGAATTATTCTGGCATGGGGGTCTTGCTCTTTATGCTGCGAGGAGAACGGCTCACTGAATTGTTTTATTTGTAATGCAGCCGCTCTGGTGGGGATCAAGTGGAGTAATTTTGTATTGTTCGCAAACAGCCATGAGCTGCAATCTCCTTTATAAGATAAAGGCACAACGGTGTCACTCTTCTTGAGGCATTACCTATGAGTCACATGATGGACATGTCTTTGCATTTTTGGTGGCTTTTTTGAAGCCAAGTCCCCAGTGTAAACTCTCTATACAGCTGTTGTAGTCAATGATGTCTGATCATTTCTTTTCAATTAACTCCACCAATCAAACTTAGCTCTTACTAATCAGTTTTGCCATGGTGAAGCAAGAAGAGAGCCCTGCAGCAGAGAAGAGTAATTACAGGCAGATTGGCCACTGTTGAGAGCCAATGACACAAAGCGTCTGTGTGATGGAGGAGGATAGCACTCATCAGGGTCACACAGGCTCACCACATGGGCTCACTGCTTCTCATACCCTCTCTTTGCATAATGTTATATAGTCAGAACACACTAAGAGTACTACAAGTGAGAAGAGAATTAGTTTAAGTTTGATGCTGTCATTGTAGTGGTCCTGATTATATTTGAGTCCTCATGATTCATTTTTAAACTAAATGGCAGAAGAGTTCATGCATAAATACACTATATTGCCAAAAGTTTTGTGACACCCCTCCAAATCATTGAATTCAGGTGTTCCAATCACGTCCATGGCTACAGGTGTATAAAATCAAGCACCTAGGCATGCAGGCTGCTTCTACAAACATTTGTGAAAGAATGGGTCGCTCTCAGGAGCTCAGTGAATTCAAGTGTAGTACTGTGATAGGTTGCCACCTGTGCAATAAAGCCATTCATGAAATTTCCTCACTACTAAATATTCCACAGTCAACTGTTAGTGGTATTATAACAAAGTGGAAGCAATTGGGAACAACAGCAACTCAGCCACGAAGAGGTAGGCCACGTAAAATCAGGAGAACTGTACTTGCCTGACTGCATTGTGCCAAGTATGACGTTTGGTGGAGGGGGGATTATGGTGTAATGTTGTTTTTCAGGGGTTGGGCTTGGCCCCTTAGTTCCAGTGAAAGGAACTCTTAATTGTTCAGCATACCAAGACATTTTTGACAATTTCATGCTTCCAACTTTGTGGGAACAGTTTGGAGATGGTCCCTTCCTGTTCCAACATGACTGCGCACCAGTGCACAAAGCAAGGTCCAAAAAGACATGATTGAGTGAGTTTGGTGTGGAGGAACATGACTAGCCTGCACAGAGTCCTGACCTCAACCCGATAGAACACCTTTGGGATGAATTAGAGCGGAGACTGTGATAAGGTTGATTTTGACAAGTGATATAATACACACATTTTTGTCATGCATTTCATATGTAGTTTAAATAAGTTTTGTGAGTAAGGAAGAAGATTTTGCAAATAGAGACCATGCAGGGAACATATATCTATAATTTTGTAGGGTTTAGGGATGTTCACTTCCCATTGGTTTTTGTCCATTTTTTTTGTCTGACTCATTCAAGACGGTTTATAAGAGTAATTTGTTCATGCTGTGTTTGCAGTTGTGTGCAGGAAACAATGCAGCACACTATACAGGTGTAATCTAACTAATGACACCTCATGAGATGATATCTGATGCAAACGCAAATGGATGCACACAAACTTTAGATTTTTTTGATTAGTTTATTGTCGAACCTATTGTCACCTCACTGGAACAGACTTTTTGCATCATCAACTCATTACACAGCATAATTTCCATCAAATGCGCTTTCAGCGCACTTATATTCTTGAGTGCAGAGCAGTTTTCCTCCCGATTGACCAGTGGAGACAGGTGGCACATTGGCTCTTAGATTACAGGGTGAGATACTGCCAACCATCAACATGCTGAAGTGGTATTTAACCATAGCAGAGTACTAAGTGAGGAGGCGAAATATGAATTAATGGAACCGCTCCCAAGTGGCAAACAGCAGTAAGTAATCAAGTAATTCATATGCTTTTCCTCCCTGATAGGTCCTGCCAGCTGTGTCTGTGCTGCATAAGGAGATGACAGGCCTCTGAAGCCAGCTTGGGTATTATTAGGAGTACTACCATACCAAAATGCCAGCTGCTGTGACTTTTTTACAAGAGCAATCACCAATACTATTGTTGGGACCATATGAACATGCCAAAAAGCAATAGCGCAGGGTAGCTGAGATTTATTACAGACTATATTTTAAATTGGGTATCTACCTTATTTTTTTAGCACGGACATAATTTATTTCCTGTGCAAGATTTCCAATTCATTAGCCACTGTAGGTATATAACTACAAGAATAACAAATGGTAAAACTATTTGTGCTACAAACCAGTGTGTTTATGATAATCAGTCAATGCGCAAGTACAATATTTCCTTATTCTTTTCCCACACACTGCACACTGAATAAACAAACGTGTGTAAATGGTCCATTGCCACATAAAACATGTGAAAGGGAAGGAAGGAAAACCAAAAGGAAAAAGAGAGAGAGAGAGAAATTATTTATTTAAATTAACAGTAAATGATCATTCACTGTACACTAATAAAAGCAATGAGGGTCCTGGAGAGCCTCTCAGCTGGAGTTTAAAATGAACTAAAACACACAATTAAAGGCAGTCCATGCACTGTAATTTCCAAGGGGCATATTGAAAACTGCACACAGCTCAGAGGCAATTTGTAGATCTCTTGTGGCCACATAACTACTCTACTACTCCATCCACTACAGTTAACATGCACCAAACTATATGCTTTTATGATTTATGATTAACTATATCTTTTCAGCGATCATTGTCCAGGACATTTTTTATTTTACTACAGCAGGAATAAAAGACAAGTATCGCCTAAAGTAAAATATTGCTCTCTAAGTATTTAAAAGACGTACTGTTTATTGATATGACTTAAAATCAGTTTTTAAAATGAGCTCTTAATCATACATTATGACTACGAAAGCTTGTTTCCGCCACTAAATAAAACATTCAAAAGGATATTGTGAGTTTATAGGCAAACTTTTCCACTATTTTCACTTTTCCACTATTATTTTACAAATTCATTACGACATGTTGTTGCTGTTGGTTGTGTTGTTGTAGATGCTGGATTGGTTTATTGAGTCAGTCAGAATGGTTGGAGATGCTCTAAAGATTTACTGCTTAAGCATTAAGATTTCTGCTGACATAAAACGAACATTACCTTAAAATTCTTGTGGAACTGCCATTGAATGACTGGTGCAGGGATTTAAACCACAAATACGATACTTTCGATAGACATTATTGCTTTAAATAGCTGAAGCGGGTATTCTTTTAACTCTTATTTGAATATTCATATCCTGAAACAATATGCCATCTTTAAAGTAGCTGTTTAAATATATATTTACTGTCATCTATCCTCATAATGATAACATTCTTCTGTAGAAGAAATCAGAACAGGCCAAATGCATTGAAAATCGTGTACTGACAGCTGAATGAAACACAGACAGTCCACTGAGATTGTTCAACATGACTGTATTGTGTGTCTAGGACTATCTGGATTCCGATCATTTGTTGTGGCCCCGATTTCACTTGTATAATAATGAAACTGTTTAACAGTCCATTGTGTTTTAATGCAAATGGGGCATAGAGGTGAGTGCAAGAGATGAATATACTCCCGCACACTCCCCTTAAAATGGACCATGTAAGAAAATTGAATACATTAACCTTTCCTGCCTTTGTTTTTATTCTGCTGCTTGATAATTTAAAATGAAGCAACAGTGGTCAGCAATATTAGCAGCCCTGGGACCAAGGCAAACCGCCAAATTACCTGACTGCAATCAGCCTTTAAGCAAGAAAGTAGACTGGTGCAAAGGGAATGCATTAGTGAAACAGAGGTTTTGTCAGCAAAGGTGCATCCCCACTTATAAAAAAAGGGCTTCAGTAGTCATCATGCTGTATGAATGAAAGGTCACCAGTGCTTCTCAAGCAGTAGGAGACCACAGAAATTTCCATCAACCATTTCAGATAGCCTCACAAAATCACACAAAGATGTGTTAGAAGCGACTTATCCAGAGGAAAAGGCTTTTTGTTGTTGTTTTTCGCTCTTTTTTTTGAGCAGCTACGCTTGTGACAGCTCCTGTCTTTTGACAGCATCCCTTATTATGAAGCATCTTGCATCAAAAACATCCTGCCTGTCACAATGTAAGCTCTTGAAAAACCTAGATAGCCTACCATACAACAAAGCAAGCTCCAATATATTCTCAGTAAATCAATATAAGACAGCACTTAAATTCTTAGATTTAAAAAAAGGAGAATCAGAAGTGACTGCAGTTTCACAGTCAATTCGCCAACATAGAATCATTAAATACGTTTACAGTACATGTACTAAACATTCCTGCGATGGCAAAGCTGAATTTTTAGCAGCCATTACTCCAGTCGTCAGTATCACATGATCCTTCAGAAATTATGTATGTAAGTGGTTAGAACTAAAAGTGTGGAGAAGGGGTGGTGAGGGATGCTGATAAACTGTCAATGAACAGAGGTAAGACTGCTGCGTGTATATAGGCTATACCTCTTATTGTTGATTAGCTGACTGCTCTCCACTTGTGTCAGTTATCTGAACGTGCTCCTCCCGAACCTTGTTAATAAAACATAATTTATTTATACATAATTATCAGTGTTGAAAAATGCTGTTCACTGAACTTTCTATTCATCAAAGAATCCTGAAAAAGGATTTCCACAAAAAGATTTAAGCAGCTAAAACTATTCCCATTCAGTCAGTCACATTCGACATTACAGATACTGATGTATTGGGGTCTTGCCTGGGAGCCCAATCACCTTCAAGTGGTAACTAAACGAGTCAATGGATATTGGCCAGTGAGATTTGCATGCCGAGCCACTCCTACCCGGACATATGGGTATAAATATGGCCGACACGCACTCACTCATTCATGCTTTGCTGCAGTGCCGAGCAGTTGTGACAGCGATCACTCATTCCAGTCATCCTTCAGAAAAGAGTGGATTCCTGTGGCAGAGAAAAGCTATTTTAATTGCTTTAAAGGAGCTTTCCTCGGGAGATTTCTCCTTAATTTCTTTAAAGAGTTTATGCTGTGGAGATCTCTTTTGCCGGTGTGAGGGCACATCCTGCGGTGATTCGCATCCTGAGAGAGCTGTGCACGGAGAAGTGCAGCGATTCACCCCTTAGCGCTTCGGTGTGTCAGAACAGATTTCCTAAAAGAGCAAGTGCGGGTGGTTAGCATCTTATATATATTTTTCCGTCCATGTGTTTCTGGATGCGGTCATTTCCTGGGGTTTCCAAGGGTTATGTGGATATTCCACACGTGGAGCGTGCAGTTGTGGTGCATTCATGCCCCCAACGTGCTGCCACCTGGCAGAATCGTCCATGCCTCCCGTCGAAGGCCTGCAAGCCCAGGCTTAGAGTGCCGCTGGGCAGGCCACCTCCGCCCTGCATGCCATGACCATCCTACAGGTCCACAAGCTGCACGAGGGTAGTTCCGAGCCAGGCTTGATGCAGGAACTGTGCACGCCGACTGACCTAACCCTCAGGGCAACAAAAGTCATGGCGCGAGCCCTCGGCCAGACGATGTCCACCTTGGTGGTACAGAAGCACCATCTCTGATTAGACCTGACTGAGAGGAAGGACAAATGGATGCCCCCATCTCCCAGGCCAGCCTCTTCGGCGACACTGTCGAGGACTTTTCCCAGCAGTTCTCTGCAGTCCAGAAACAGAGTGAGCCCATAAAGCATATCTTGCACCAGCATGACACCTCTGCCACCAGGCTGCCACGGACTGCAGCATCTACACCAGTCCCCATCAAGCTACCAGTAGGAAGGCAATGAAGCCCATCCAGGCCACTGCTAAATCCTCAAAGCATCCATCTAAGCGGCCCTGAGACGGATGGCCCAGAGGTAGCAGGAGCTGCTCTGAACCAGGAGATGGTGAACACACCACTCCTTCCCCTGGAGGAGTGTTTATTTCAGCTTTGCTTTATTTCTGTTTCACTTTCTCAATAAAAGAGTAGTTACCTCAGCCTCTGGGCCTCTGGACCATATTGAGCGTGCACTGGCAGTGATCGACGTTGCTTCCTCACTCCCAACCACTGCTTCCACAGGCAGGAAGTTTGCGTTTTGAGGACGTGCTACTTCCACACGCATCCCTTATGTATTATGTGACATCCTCTCTTCCCTCACCCACACATTTCTCATCTCTGGATGTGAATACCGCATCAGACACTTTATGTTCCATTTTAACTTCTGTCTAGACAATATCGGTCCTCTCTCTTCCAGGCCAGCACATGCTACTCCCTCTAATCCCTGGTTATTCGATGACCAACTGTAGGGCAGCAGAGAGAGAATGGCGCAAATCAAAAGACCCACCTGACCTGAGTATGTATCAATCTCTGCTCTCATCCTTTTCTGTTGAAGTCCATGCTGCTAATTCTTCATATTTCCACAACAGCAGCACCTCAAACACACGCACACTTTTCAAAACATTCAACTCTCCTCTGTCCCCCTCTACCACCACCTTCCACCTCTTTACCTGCTGATAATTTTGCTAATATCTTCACTGACAAAACAAACAACCATCAGCAGTCAGTTCTCAGCTGATGGACTGTTCTTAGCTCACATACAGGAACTCAGACCAACCACATCCACAGTAGAAATCTTCTCTCTTTCTTCTCTCCACTCACTGAGGCAGAAGCATCTAAACTTCTCCGCTCCAGTCATCCTACCACCTGCCCTCTAAATCCCTCTAAATCCCATCCCCTCACACCTTCTACAAGCTCTCCTACACTTTTACCAGCACTAATATCATCAACACATCGCATCACACTGGTATTTTCCCTACCACATTCAAGCAGGCTCAGGTATCCCCATTTCTTAAAAAAAAAAAACATTAAACACGGTACTTGTAGATAGTTATAGACCTGACTCTCTCCTACCATTCACAGCGAAAACACTTGAAAGAGCTCTACCTATCATTTCAACCAGGTGATCCCACAGTAGCTGCACAAATCTCAAGCCAGAAATCTTTAAATAATCTTTGAGGACCAACTGACCTTCAAAGACCACATTGCAAAGACAGCTCAATCATGCAGATTTGCACTACACAACATCAGGAAGATCAGGCCTGCAGAACACTGCAGCACATCTTGTCTTTAATGAGCCCAAAATAGCCCACATCACACCTCTCTTCATCTTTATGCACTGGCTACCACTTGTTGCTCGCATTAAGTTCAGAGCATTGATGCATGCTTACAGATTTACCACAGGCTCAGCACCCTCTTTCTTCCACTAGCTCTTAAGAGTCTACAACCCTACCAGAAGCCTATGATGGGTAAATGAGCGACGGCTGGTGGTAGCATCACAGAGAGTCACAAAATCATTCTCCAGAATTTTTGTTCACTGTTCCTTGCTGGTGAAACTGTCTCCCCATCTTCATCTAGAATCACTGAAAATATTCAAAAGACTGAAAAACAATCTCTTCCGTGAGTGCTTAACCTCATCATAAAAAATAATAATAATAATAATAATAATAATAATAATAATAATAATAATAATAATTCTAGTTTATAATAATGCTAATTCTAGCAATGTCTGAAACTTTGTATTTTGAGCACCTTTTGTGCTTATTTACTTTTATTTACTCTTCGCAATGAATAGCTTGCTGTATTCATCATAAGCTGCTTTGGATAAAAGCATCTGAAAAATTAATACATGTAAATTATAATTTTTAGTTTAGTAAATTAAAAATAAAATCATTGGTTTTGTTTTTAGATTGTGATGTTACAATGTTATGTAATATGATATTTAACCCCTTTATGGCATATAATATATATATATATATACACACACACACACACACACACACACACGCACACGATTCCAAAAAAGTTGGGACACTGATTTACAAATTGTGAATAAAAAAGGAATGCAATAATTTACAAATCTCATAAACTTATATTTTATTCAGATGTTGAAAGTGAGACATTTTGAAATGTCATACCAAATATTGGCTCATTTTGGATTTCATGAGAGCTACACATTCCAAAAAAGTTGGGACAGGTAGCAATAAGAGGCCGGAAAAGTTAAATGTACATATAAGGAACAGCTGGAGGACGTCTGGGGACTGAGGAGACAAGTTGCTCAAGTTTAGGAATAGGAATCTTGTCCCATTCTTGTCTAATACAGGCTTCTAGTTGCTCAACTGTCTTTGGTCTTCTTTGTCGCATCTTCCTCTTTATGATGCGCCAAATGTTTTCTATGGGTGAAAGATCTGGACTGCAGGCTGGCCATTTCAGTACCCGGATCCTTCTTCAACTCAGCCATGATGTTGTAATTGATGCAGTATGTGGTCTGGCATTGTCATGTTGGAAAATGCAAGGTCTTCCCTGAAAGAGACGACGTCTGGATGGGAGCATATGTTGTTCTAGAACTTGGATATACCTTTCAGCATTGATGGTGCCTTTCCAGATGTGTGAGCTGCCCATGCCACACGCACTCATGCAACCCCATACCATCAGAGATGCAGGCTTCTGAACTGAGCGCTGATAACAACTTGGGTTGTCCTTGTCCTCTTTAGTCCGGATGACATGGCGTCCCAGTTTTCCAAAAAGAACTTCAAATTTTGATTGGTCTGACCACAGAACAGTTTTCCACTTTGCCACAGTCCATTTTAAATGAGCCTTGGCCCAGAGAAAACGCCTGCGCTTCTGGATCATGTTTAGATATGGCTTCTTTTTTGACCTATCGAGTTTTAGCCGGCAACGGCGAATGGCACGGTGGAGATGAGCCCATGTTGTGATTTCCATTACAGTAGCATTCCTGTATGTGATGCAGTGCCGTCTAAGGGCCCGAAGATCACGGGCATCCAGTATGGTTTTCCGGCCTTGAACCCTTACGCACAGAGATTGTTCCAGATTCTCTGAATCTTTGGATGATATTATGCACTGTAGATGATGATAACTTCAAACTCTTTGCATTTTTTTCTCTGAGAAACTCCTTTCTGATATTGCTCCACTATTTTTGGCCGCATCATTGGGGCAATTGGTGATCCTCTACCCATCTTGACTTCTGAGAGACACTGCCACTCTGAGAGGCTCTTTTTATACCCAATGATAATTGGGTATAATTTTTATACTCTCATGAAATCCAAAATAAGCCAATATTTGGCATGACATTTCAAAATGTCTTACTTTCAACATTTGATATGTTATCAAGAGTTTTATTTGTCACATACACAGTTATATACAGAATATACAACCGGCAGTGAAATGTAAAGCAACCGGCAGTGAAATGTAAAGTTATCTATATTCTATCTATATATCTACATATATAGATATATAGAGTTATCTATATTCTATTATGAATAAAATATAAGTTTATGAGATTTGTAAATTATTGCATTCCTTTTTTATTCACAGTTTGTACAGTGTCCCAACTTTTTTGGAATCAGGTTTTTGTATGCATGTATATGTATATATATATATATATGTATATATGTATGTATATATATATATATATATATATATATATATATATATATATATATATGTATATGTATGTATATATATATATATATATATATATATATATATTACATTCACTATATTTGTTTTCATAGCCTTCAATATGAACGTTGTTTAAAGGATCATTGGGCAGGATGTTTTTTTTTTTTTTTTTTTTTTTTTTTTTAAATACATTTTTTAAATAAATTTTTTTTTTATCCAAATGGAAAAAAAGAAAATACAGATATATATATTGTATATCGCCATTCGACCAAAAAAATACAGAGATATGATTTTTTTTTTTTTTTTTGGCCATATTGCCCAGTCCTTGTCTATTATATCCCTCCTGCCACAGCCCTGAACCAATGCTGAATGGCCAGTATCCCTGTCTTGGCTCCTCAGCAAAACATAAATGAGTGAGTGCATGTCTGCCATATTTATACCAAATGAGCCAATGGATATTGGCTAGTGAGATTTGCATGCCGAGCCACTCCTACCCAGACATACAGGTTACCACTTGAAGGTGATTGGGCTCCCAGGCAAGACCCCAATACATCAGTATTGACGTAACATCTACGTTCCCTCCTTCGGGCAACTGGGGTTACATTAGTAACCTATAGACGTTTTCATCACTGATAATAATAAGAACAATTATTTAATAATTGAGCACCAATAATAAATAATAATAAGTAATGGCTGCTGAAAATACAACTTTGCAATCGTAGGAATAAATTAAGTTTTAAAATATATTCAAAATAGTTATTTTAAATGGTAATAATATTATTATTTCTGTTTTTACTGTATTGTTGATCAAATAAATGCAGCCTTGGTGAGTATAAGTCATACAGTTAATAACAGACGACGTATAGTTGGTTAATTACTCATATCATGAAATAAGATTTGGGTCATGTTGCTTACCCCTAAAATGTGTGTTGGCTTTCAAACGCAGTAATACTTATGGATTAATATACGGATTAATTAATAAACTCTATGATGCTAGAAGTTCAGCCACTGTGTTAGAAAGATCTCAAGGATATAGTGGAGGTTGCTAAAGGTCCTTTCAGAACATGCTGGAGACATGGGCTGGAGGCATGGTTGCAGAGAGCAAATATTGATTTTCCTCTTTTCCCACTGTGGGTTGCTCCTGCAGTGACAAGTTCAGGCCTCACCCACGCTGTGTAAAAACCAGTGTGTGGGATTTAAGTGAATCAGCCATATGTCCCCTTCAAAAAATGTCCTCTCAGGCTTTCTTTTTCACACACTCATAAGCAACTCTATCAACACATCCTTCAGGGATGTCCATCTCCTCTAATTTAGATTTCAATTCAGTCTCCCTCGTCCCCCTGTGATTTGCACACTGTGAGCGCTGGGTTGTTTCTATGCATGTTGTCCTATTTTCATTAGACCTGTCACTCCCATTGCCATTTACATGGGCACATTTTCGTGAAAGCTCCCAGATGCAGACATCGCAAGCACCATGAAGCAATGACAGCCACATCAGCATGCTTCTCCTAATGCCTAGCTCCCTTCTGGTTTCCTCAAACAAAGCTTTCTCCTGCTAATAATATGCTGGCAAGAAGGAACCATCTCCTCTTCGAGAGAGATTACATGCTTCAGAGTGGGGTGTATGGCTCGGTAAGTGGTGTCTTCCAGGGATTATGCCATTACATCTGTGTGTGTCAGTTGATAAATGAAGTAGCTCAACTGTGCATGTTGGATAAAATATCCAATTAAAATGAACCATGGGGCAAAAACTGAACTCACTGGTGGTACAATGCAGTAGCATGAGGGCATGTAGGAGCAACCTGTGAGTTGGCAAGTTGCTCTAAGAATTTCATTGTGCCTTTAAGCAAGGTATTTTAAAACCATATTGCAATTAGCTTAAACTGAATGAAAAGAGTCTTCTTTGGAACATCATATTTAACTGAAGTTTCTTATATGGTTCAGAAAAAGGCACCTTTATTTGCTTTGAGTGTGCATGAGCTGCAGATTTGTGAACAGTTTCCCAACACTTCTCCCCTAACACAGTAAGTTTCTAGGAAAGATAACTTATTACTGACATGTTTTCAGATTGATTCATTCATTCACTACTGCATAGTAAATAGAATAAATTGTAACTAATGCATCAGGTTCCTTGTAATTAGGCTATTGATTTAAGTTCCAATCTTGTTAGTAAGTTTTACAGTTCCTTCTAGATTTTGTTTTTCTTGCCCTTGAGGGAATATTTTTTTATATATAAGAAGTACAGACATCAATCATAATGACTACTTAGATACCAAAGAAAAAGAGAACATGTTCTTGCCATCTTGTCCTTGGTAAATAATATAACTGCCAGAGATTATTTGTGCCTGACAGTTAAAAATTCAAGTTGCCTGCCATTTTGAAGACATTTCATGCTCAGTGCAAATTGTCCATTACTAAGTAGTTGGTGTTTTAATACTGATGCATCTAAAGTATGGCACTGAACACACACACACACACACACACACACACACACACACACACACAAAAAAAAAAAAAAAAACACTTTAGGAGGACTCTCCATAGACATAATGATTATTATACTGTACAAACTGTATTTTCTATCCCCTTACACTAACCCTACCCCTAAACCTACCCATCACAGAAAACTATCTGCATTTTTGGAATAAAACAGAAAACAGTTTAGTAGCCATTGTTTTTAAGCCATTTGGTTTGTGAGGACACAGGAAGTATTTACCCTGTATACAAGAACACACACTGACACACATACACACATGTTAGGTTTCCATGTTTTATGGGGACTTTCCATAGACATAATGATTTTTATACTGTAACTGTAGGCTATATTCTATCCCCTAACCTTAAACCTACCCATCACAGAAAACTTGCATTTTTACATTTTCATTTTTAATTACACTTAGTATGATTAACAGGCTTCTTTCGAGGGAACTCACACTGCATCGGAAGAAGTAACGCTATGGGAATGCCTGTGCGTGATTGTCTGAAGCACCTGTATAACCACTCATTGGTGAAACATCGCCCCGTGATGTGTGGCTGCATTTAATTTTGAGGAATTAAATGGTGAAATAGTCATCTGGCATTGTGATTGATATTGTTTATTCAGACTTTTATCTTCAAGGAGGGCACCCAGGCGATCATGGGCCCGGCCTTTTCTTCACCCTCACTCGCTAGATTTAGCGTTCTCTCTCTCTGGATTTGGAAGCACACTCTGTGGTTTCTTCCAACCAGAGTGAAAGCCTGGAGCTGGTAGGTGGAGGATGTGCTTAGCACCTTGTGCCTAAGGTGGAACAGACGCTTGTGATCTATCTGTCCCCTATCATTGCATTGTCCCTCAAGGCCCCGACATGACCCGTTTAGAACAACTTTGTGAAGGCACTGGTCTGTTGTTCTTTGGCTGCATTTAATTTTGAGGAATTAAAAGGTGAAATAGTCGCCTAGCTTTGAGAAGTCCAGATGTCTGTATAAGAGCTGAAGGTCACTACTTTAGCCCCCCTCATAGAGACTGTGGTCGAGGTGGCACTTGCAGCCAGAAGTCCTCCCAGGGGCGGACGGATCTGTGGACTGCCATCCTCTTGAGGAAGGACCGTCATCCTCTTTAGTCCTGATGCTGCAGGGCTCAGGACTTCGAGGTGGCTAACATCTCATTATACGGTACCAGCTTCTTCTCTGTGCCCTCAGGGGACCGTTCTGCAAACCTTGCCACCACTGGTGCTTTGGGGTGCAGCTGTTTCCTGTGAGTTTGGTCCAGCCTCTGCCAGCGATGTTGCGGAAATAGGAGGCTCACTCCCTCTGAGGAGGGTATTGGAGAAGAATGTTCAGTCGTCCCCTACTGGTGAGCCATTTCAGGGCACCGGGCATATTACTCAACATACACAAGAGGTCAGTCTCGAAAGACTGATATCTCTTTAGATTATTTGGCAGCGTGGGAAAGACCATTTCTGCCAATTGGGTCACTGTGGGTTTTGCAATTTAAGAGGGTAGAGTTTTGTACCTGAATAAACCGGTGTTTTGAACCGGTTGAATCGGTTGAGTGACTGATTCAATGACTTAAAATATCATCATTTTTGTTATTCCTTAATGAATCAGTTGAATTTATTAAATATGTCAAGACTTTGCCACCTACTGACATAATGGCGTAATCTACAGAAAGAGGAGTGATACAAATGGTGAAAAGTCCCAGTGCTGTTGAACTGTTATAACAGCATTCTTGGAAAAAGTACATTAAAATAACATTATAGCAGAGCTGCTCTCACCAAAATTCTGATAATGGATGTTTTAAATAATACGACTTTGAATAATGAGTTTTATTTGGGCTGAAGGGCTGAAGTCCAATGTAGCAGTGTCCTAGATGTGTTTCATAAGTCATGTAATAGATAATGATTGGCCTGCAGTGTAGGAGTTCCAACAGTTCAAGGAAACAGCCAAGAACTGACTAGAGTTGTTTGTCATGGTAGATCAGTTTCTTCCCATGTTTTCACAAGGGGTTTGGCAGGACTGAGCTGATTTGCATGAGTCTAATCACTCACTTGCACACATTCTCAGGTATATGAATATAAAGAACACTGACTCTCAGGTATTATTAATAATAGAACTATAAGGAATGATAGCTGGTCTTAACCTAGAAATTACAGATGTGGACTGCCTGTTGTAAACAGATCTCCCCCTGCTGGGTAATGGGAGTGAGCCAGCAACTGGAGGGTTACTGACATCACAATCCATCTCTGCCGTCAATATGTCCTTGAGAAAAGCACTTATAGCTAAGTTGCTCCATGGGGACTGTCCATGCAATTAATCTAGTGTAAGTTCAATTGAAAACGTGGCTGCTAAGTCAAAATGTTCAATTTTAAAGGTGACATCCTGCATTAGAGATGTCTTTGCAAGAGGGAAAGCTCAGATTTGACAAGGTGAAACATCTGGTACTTGGTAGGTGGTAAGAATACAAGTAGCCACTGGCAGGCCTGCAAATAGTCTGTACCGGTGCTTTCAGAAGCAGGGAAAACGGAGAAAAGAGATGTAACTCTAATCAAAGAGTGAAAAAGTCTAAAGTCATACAGGGCCATATATTGTCAATAATACTGTCCTCTTGGGCACACCATTTTATGTTTTTAATAATTAAAGTATGGCCAGCTGTGTAAGTGCATTACTGCAGAAAAGCAATGTGTAGAAATATTTGTTTTAATACTGTTGCTGCTTATTTACACAAAATAGTCTTTACAATCCATCATAATATGGAACCGATCTTTAGTATAAAAAAATATATTTATTTCATATTGTTAATATTGACGGGGGCTCACAAGTTAGAAGCTCAAAAAAGTGCATCCATCCATCATAAACGTACTCACACAACTCCGGGTGGTTAATAAAGGCCTTCTGAAGCGAAGCGATGAACTAATAAACTAATCCTTTAATACTTTCATTCAGCAAGGTTGCATTAAATTGATGAAAAGTGATAGCAAAGACTTTTACATTGATACAGATTTCTATTTCAAATAAATGCTGTTCTTTCAAAATTTCTATTCATCAAGGAATCCTAAAAATGTATCATGGTTTAAAAAAAAAAAAAAAAAAAAAAAAATGTAAATAATAATTAAGCAATTGTTTTCAACATTGATAATAACAATAAGAAATGTTTTTCGAGTGAGTTTTTCAGCTCCTGAAAGTTCAAAGGAATGTATAACAATTTTTTTTACTGTACTTTGTACTTTTTCAAATAAATTATTTTATAAGCATTTAAAAAATTTTAATATTAATTGTGGATCTAAATATCTGAAAATCTACACGGCTTATTTTGACAAACAATTAATAGAGTTAATAGTTAAAGAAGCATGGCATCACTCCAGAGGCCCTGCCAAATAAATACAGTGGCAAAATTGTTTCTAGCCCAGTCAAGTCAATTAATATTAAATGGCTTATCTATAATTCAGCAATCTATCTGAGATAAACATTTGTTTATCTGGGTCCTGCATCTGCACCCGCACTAAATAGAGTTTAAATTCAACTTCTAGCTAATTCACTTCATGTAATGTGTGTACCCTGTTGTCGAGCATCACTCTGCAGGAAAAGCATAAAACCTGGAATGAAGGAAACAGCTGTCTGGGAGCATTACTCTACTGGTGCCAAGCTATGTTTGTCAGAGGTCAGCCTTGGGGAGCAGCTCACCCTGGTTAAGGTTTTAAACAGTGCACAGAAAGATGACAGACGTAATTACCACTGCTAAGTTTTGCGGGTCCCTTGTTTACTCTCACAAACCAACAGCAATTGCGAGGTCTTTGACTTGATTGTCAGGCTTTGCCATTGTTTTCCGGCTCTGCCCTGAAGCAACAGAGCTGAGTGGTGCAGTACATATGACACAGCCCCATTTGAGTGCAAGGTGAGGGGGAGCAAGGGGAGAGAGGAACAGGGGGAAAAGAGAGCGAAGGGGCCTCCATAGCTCGCGCAGCCTCCAGGCATAGCGGCAGTATGGTGTCAGTAATGAGAGTCCTCCAGCAGAGCGGGAACCAGGCACTCTGCCTTTTCCACTGCAGCAGATGTCACCGCAGGGACAGCTGAACAGGAAAGTGGCATGGGCCAACCTTCTTCTCCTGCGTTATGATACAGATGCTAAAAGAAGAGCTCGGTCCTCAGCTGTGTTTAATTACGGTGCGACTTCATGAGTGTTGTTAGCAGGCTTGTGAAAAGTTACAGGCTGAAAAGGAGGACAGTAATTCTACCCTGTGGTGCTGGAGAGTCTGAGAGAGATATATTCATCACTCACGCTGCTGTATGGATTGCGAAGAGAAATGGATCACAGTCCAGACTGAAAGTCACAAGAGTAGAAAAAAAAAATACACTGGTGTTGCCTTTAAAAAAAAAAACCTTTCGCTGAAATTATGAATATAACAAATACATTTTTCATGTTGAAACTAAGTTGTTTGTTTTTCATTAAAATTGATTGTCATAATTACTTGAGTTGCACTTATAACATAAAATGCAAATATTAAAAATCACTTATGTTCGTCATGCACTGTACACAACCAGTGCTGTAAATGTTGTGTAGTGGGAATGCATGCATGAGTTGATTCATGCCATGCATGAAAAGCACAACCTTCATTTAGCTAAACTTGTATTCATTGAGTACATTTCGACAAACAAAATATGGCTGAAGCTGCTTAATATAGTTGTGTGGAACCACTTGACGTGATATTTTTGAGCTAAGAGAAATTATTATATGCAAATTAAAATAATAAATTAATGTACAATAGTGTTCAATTTGGTTGTGAAGCACCGTGGTAGAATAAATGAATATATCCACACAATATATATTCAAACAAAGATAGTTAGATAGTTTTTAGGTTTTCTTGTGCTAATCAATATACAAATCTCCTTGCAGTTTCAGTACTACTCTATATTAGAGATAAATGACTTCCAGTCTGTCATTTGTGAGAGATAAAGAAAAGGTGGCTTTAGAATCACTAAACAGATCTGCAAAATCCCACTGTCAGCCATTGGTCAGTCAAGCCCGCCCTAGACTCACAGAGCTACTGTATGTTTTGAGTTAATGCCACTTTACAGAGAAACTCAACCTATAAATGGATTATTTATAGCTGTCTTTGCATTTTAAGAGAAAGGAAAGGACAGGACAGGACATTTATTTTAACAAAATTACACGTTTAAACTTTAAATGCCCCTTAAATAGTAGCGTACATAAAACAGGGTCAATTTTATTCTTGGCTGTGCTTATTACTTTCTTTTCCAGTGTGGCACAATCTTTTGGTTTAATTTCGCAGGCATATAGGTGAAGGTTCTGTGTATCTTTCTAAAAGTAGACTTTAAATTTCAAGCCGCATTAATCCTCTTTTGTGCCTCTAAGCAAAGAGACTTGTCTTCTGTTAGTCTTTGTCTCCCTCAGACTCTCCAAACAGAGACCCAAACCTTATATAATTTCATGCCTCTCAATAGTTAAGCCTTCTAAGCAATGATTGTGATCCCAGGCAGAGTGCCATGAATATCTTCTTCTCATTATCTGTGACATGACATAGATTTGTCAGTGGGAAGTTGCTATACTGGCTGACAGGACTCAGGGTCTGTCCGACGAAATTTGCTCCATTCTACTTTGGTTTTCTCCGGGTTGCTGACAGGTTCATCTGCTCCTCTTCGGCATATCTCACAATGAATCTTTCAGATTGAGCCCCACAAACCGTTCACTGCCACATATCAGGGTTTCAACAAACAGTGCAGTCCTTGTTCTGTTTACTCTAGGGTTTCCTTTCCCCATTGATCTGTCATTTCCTCCATTTAGGGCTTTAGGAACATAACTGAGGCTCTCTAATAAACAGAACAATAGGAAAACAGAGTTTATGATGCAACTGGTTTGCCAAAAATAATTGCATTTACCACTAGAGAGCATTTTATGCATTAATTAAAGCAGTGTGCATGCTGAAAGATGCCAAAGCTCATCTGGTATTCATCAGGACATGCTCACTTTGATTTAGAATGCAAAAGGGCATCACAGAACACACTGTGTCTATTCACTCGTTATCATCAGTGGGCCACTCTGGATTTTTTATAATCAAAAATTGAAACCAGGCATAAATACTACCAGGATAACAGGATAACACAGAAACCTATTTTGTATATGGTGACAAGATGTTTCACAGATCTTCTCTATGATAAACTATGCAGCTTAATAATGTATATGGCTTATAGGCCGGGGAAGAGCAAAGGCATGTTTTCAATCTAAATGCATCTAGTTACTTTCAGAGGCATGTTCAGATGAGCTCTCCAGAAGAGCAACGAGCTTGACAAACTCTGTCATGTGCTAAATGCCACTTCTTGCCCTTATCACAAGATTACCTAGATGGCAGGTTATCTAGACATCAAATTCATAGCTTAGCTCTAACACTTAAAACAGGATCACATCTTTTCACGCCTCTCAGAAGTTGCAAAAAACTAATCCTTTTTAAGTTGCAGCTGGTTTTCATGCTTATCTCATTTGTTTTATTTTTAATTTTTATTTTAAATAAATAAATACAGTTAGAAATTACTGCAACGGATTGATCAAGTGTCTTATTGAAGTGAAAATATTTCGTTTTTACTTCGTTACACCAGTAGGTGGTGTCAAGAGTGTCTGAATGAGTGATTTTGTTTTAATGAGTGATTCATTTGAAACACTGATTCATTCAGGAATAAAACAAACAAACAAAAAAAAAACATGATGGTCTTTTAAGTCATTGAAACATTCACTTAACTGTTTTGTTCAGAAACACTGGTTCATTCAGGATTCACGAAACACATGAATTGAGTCATTGAATCATCCACTCTTCGGATTCGTTCACAACACTTTTGATTAATTCAGAAGGTTCATTCTGCTTTATTTGGAACTGTAAAAATGGAACAGAGCAAAAATAGACAAAGTAACTGGCAGTATTGTGTCTAGAATATAAATTACTATTAATCTCTTGTTTTTGAACATTGAATCATCTATTCTTTGAACCATTTATTCAATCACTTAATTCATTCATTCAGGAATGAAAAACATGATGGTATTTTAAATCATTGAATATTTCACTGATTTGTTCAAAAATACTGGTTCATTCAGGTACTGAAACAAGTGACTTATTGAATCATCCACTCAATTCGTTCACAACACAGAATAATTTAGACGGTCAATTCTGCTGTGACTTTATTTGGAACTGTCTTCATTGGTGGAGCAAAAACAGACAAAGCAACTAATAATATTGTAGAATGTAAGTTTCTCAATATTAATCTCTTGTTTTTTCATGCTTTTAACATCAGCACAGCCTTGTGGTATTGCTTATTTTATTCAAATTCTCAATAATGAAAAATTATCATATACCATTGCAAAACATCATTTAGTTTGTTACATGTGTTTGTTAAAATCTAAGGCTTGCAACATATGGGCAAGTATGCTTTATTGATCCCAGCGGGAAATTTAGGTGCAGGGTAAAGCGCACAAGATATGTATCCTATTATGGCAATTAACCAAGATGGAACATACATTACAGTCAGAGATATAAATATGTTATCCGTTAATGGTAATAGGTTCTTGCATGGGAAAGTGTGACCTTGTTCAAAGTCATTACTTCTGACTGGGGGAACTGCAGGAGTAATGTGTGGAGAAGCATGTGAGAATGAAATAGTGTTGTACAGCCTAATGATAGCAGCCAGGAATGATTCCCAGTAGTGCTTCTTAGAGTAGAGTGCTTGAACAAGCCGACGGCTAAAGGTGCTTCAAGATAGCGGACTGTGGAGAGGGTATGAAGAATTCTTTATTATGAACTCCAATTTTATCATCATCCTTTTCTCTACCACTTCCTCACATGAGGTAAAGTATTTAAACTTCCTCACAATTTTTTTTTTTTTTTTTTTGAAGGAAGGAAACTATGTACAAATCCATGTTTCTTCCTTTGCAGATTCGTTTACATGTCATATCAGACAGGATACAAAGTAGCTCTTAATTGTTATGCATCACATGTTGTTTATTTTGAATTTCCTGAGGCGTAAACAAAACAAAGGCTACATTTGCATGGATCTGGTGATTGATCACCTCTCTGCAAGAATTCCGTCCCCAGCCACATGAGACGTGATGTTTCATTCGCCGACCCATAAGTCACTTTGTGGCATTGCACGACGGCACCATTGACAGTAGCATGAGCTGAGAGCCGTACCCCTGATCTGTCTGAGACTGGCATATTCAGCAGAGTCGCTGTAGTTCTATGCTGATCCCATTAGTTTAACAGCATGGAATAAAAAGTGTCTTGGAGGAAAAGAGTGACTCACCAACCTACCCTTGCCTCTCGTAAACCATTACTGTGTGATGTCACAAAATGGTGAACTCTTCCATTTCTTAGCTTTTGGGAGGTGAAGAGTCCCAGTCGTTCTGTCAACATAAATGTGTTCTGGTACATATGTGTGTGTGAAACGCCAGCAAAGGAGCAATTACTCATAAAGTAACAGAAGATACTTTTACAGTGAGTCTAAACATAGTAGATAGAAAATCAATGGAACCAAATACTGGAAACCATTTAGACGAAGCCTAAAAATGGACCATAGCATAGCAACATAAATAATATACTGTAATATCTCACACCAAATGTGCAGCAGGTTTAGAGCAATATAAATGCAATTAGATATTTATTCATTTATGTGAACATTTATATGTAACACTGTAAAGCAATGTTAAATTTGTTGGTGTTAGTTAATGTGTTTCATGAACTAACAATAAACAACCTAACTTATAAATATACTATTGTTAATTGTTCATATTAATTATTCATATTCACTCATAATTCAACTGTTCATTGTTCATATTAATTATTAATTTAAAATACACAAACTTAATTGATACTTGAAATATTAATAATGCATTATTATATGTAGAAATTAATAATAACAAAGACAGACTGTATATATATAGAGAAATTAATATACATAATAATATAAAAAATATGTAAAACTATTTATAATTTATAATTTTATGATATTAGTTATTGCATTAACTAATATTAATGAAATGTTACTCATTTTTTTTTTTTTGTAAATGTTAAAACGTTCATAATTCCTGCCATTGTCAGGGTCCTGTCTCGTGATTGCACTTGATTCTTAGTTTGGTGACAGGATCCTGACACTCATGTGTTTGTCCCGTGTGAGCGTACGGCTTTGGGATTGTTCTATGGTCTGTGCACTCTTATGTCCGTGTCTTGCATGTTAGGGGCATGGTGTCTGGATCCTGATACTTTGGCTAGTCTTGGTTTAGTTTTGGTGAAACATTTGGTAACAATCATGCTCTGTGCACTTCTGTCTGTCTTCTGTCTTGTTTTCTGTTTGGGCACATTGCTTTTGTTCTGTTTGTTTTGCCATGTGCTCCTGTTAGTCTCTAGTCTTGGCCCCGCCCTCTAGTTACCTGATTATTTGTTCATTTGCCCCACCTGCTCTCCCTTGTTACCCTTCTGATTTAATTCTGGGGAATTTGGAGGCCAAGTCAACACCTCAAACTTGTTGTGCTCCTCAAACCATTCCTGAACCATTTTTGCTTTGTGGCAGGGCACATTATCCTGTTGAAAGAGGCCACAGCCACCAGGGAATACCGTCTCCATGAAAGGGTGTACATGGTCTGCAACAATGCTTAGGTAGGTGGTATGTGTCAAAATAACATCCACATGGATGGCAGGACCCAAGGTTTCCCAGTAGAACATTGCCCAAAGCATCACACTGCCTCCGCCGGCTTGTCTTCTTCCCATAGTGCATCCTGGTGCCATGTGTTCCCCAGGTAATGACGCACATGCACCCGGCCATCAACGTGATGTAAAAGAAAACATGATTGATCAGACCAGGCCACCTTCTTCCATTGCTCCATGGTCCAGTTCTGATGCTCACGTGCCCACTGCCCACTTTCAGCGATGGACAGGCACCCTGACTGGTCTGCGGCTATGGAGCCCTATACGCAACAAACTGCGATGCACTGTGTATTCTGACACCTTTCTATCAGAACCAGCATTAACTTCTTGCGCAATTTGATTGGACTACACGGGCCAGCCTTAGTCCCCACGTGCATCAGTGAGCCTTGGCTGCCCATGACCCTGTCGCCGGGTTCACCACTGTTCCTTCCTTGGACCACTTTTGATAGATACTGACCACTGCAGACCAGGAACACCCCACAAGAGCTGCAGTTTTGGAGATGCTCTGACCCAGTCATCTAGCCATCACAATTTAGCCCTTGTCAAACTAAATGTTCACTTACTGCCTAATATCCACCCACTAACAGGTGCCATGAGGAAGAGATGAGGATGTTATTCACATCATAATGTAATGCCTGATCGGTGTGTGTGTGTGTGTGTGTGTGTGTGTGTGTGTGTGTGTGTGTGTGTGTGTGTGTGTGTGTGTATATATATATATATATACTCACCTAAAGGATTATTAGGAACACCATACTAATACTGTGTTTGACCCCCTTTCGCCTTCAGAACTGCCTTAATTCTACGTGGCATTGATTCAACAAGGTGCTGAAAGCATTCTTTATAAATGTAGGCCCATATTGATAGGATAGCATCTTGCAGTTGATGGAGATTTGTGGGATGCACATCCAGGGCACGAAGCTCCCGTTCCACCACATCCCAAAGATGCTCTATTGGGTTGAGATCTGGTGACTGTGGGGGCCATTTTAGTACAGTGAACTCATTGTCATGTTCAAGAAACCAATTTGAAATGATTCGAGCTTTGTGACATGGTGCATTATCCTGCTGGAAGTAGCCATCAGAGAATGGGTACATGGTGGTCATAAAGGGATGGACATGGTCAGGTCAGAAACAATGCTCAGGTAGGCCATGGCATTTAAACAATGCCCAATTGGCACTAAGGGGCCTAAAGTGTGCCAAGAAAACATCCCCCACAACATTACACCACCACCACCAGCCTGCACAGTGGTAACAAGGCATGATGGATCCATGTTCTCGAGACTCCTCAGACCAGGCAACATTTTTCCTGTCTTCAACTGTCCAATTTTGGTGAGCTTGTGCAAATTGTAGCCTCTTTTTCCTATTTGTAGTGGAGATGAGTGGTACCCGGTGGGGTCTTCTGCTGTTGTAGCCCATCCGCCTCAAGGTTGTGTGTGTTGTGGCTTCACAAATGCTTTGCTGCATACCTCGGTTGTAACGAGTGGTTATTTCAGTCAAAGTTGCTCTTCTATCAGCTTGAATCAGTCGGCCCATTCTCCTCTGACCTTTAGCATCAACAAGGCATTTTCGCCCACAGGACTGCCGTGATACTGGATGTTTTTCCTTTTCACACCATTCTTTGTAAACCCTAGAAATGGTTGTGCGTGAAAATCCCAGTAACTGAGCAGATTGTGAAATACTCAGACCAGCCCATCTGGCACCAACAACCATGCCACGCTCAAAATGGCTTAAATCACCTTTCTTTCCCATTCTGACATTCAGTTTGGAGTTCAGGAGATTGTCTTGACCAGGACCACACCCCTAAATGCATTGAAGCAACTGCCATGTGATTGGTTGATTAGATAATTGCATTCATGAGAAATTGAACAGGTGTTCCTAATAATGCTTTAGGTGAGTGTGTGTATATATATATATATATATATATATATATATATATATATATATATATATATATATATATATATATATATATATATATATATATATATATATATATATATATATATATATATATATATATATATATATATATATATATATATATATATAATATATAATATATAATTACACAGATATATTATATAAACACAAACCTTTATGTTAGATGATTAATCGATTTGACAGTGTGTGTGTGTGTGTGTGTGTGTGTGTGTGTGTGTGTGTGTATGCAATGGTCTGAGACACCATGCAGCTTCTTTCCAGAATCTAGACACTAACTTGTCACCATCTTTTGTGTCTTTTTTCCAGAGTGCACTTCGAACACGGTGACTTGCCAATAAAAGAGCGTTTATAAGCCATTAGTCTGGATGTATATTGCTTCGACAACATTTGAGAGGTGAGAAGAGGTGAAAGCACTTACACTCTATGAGAAGACAGACAAGCAAGGGCGCACTGAAGAGCTATTGTGTTCCAATTCATTGCAGGTGTAAAAAACCTTGAACTACATTAGTATTCCTGATGTCAGCAGTGAATCCTCTCTTTTCAATCAGTACCTGTTCAAGGTTTTGTACAGCTTCACAGACCACCCCAGGGACTTTATCCCGGCCAATCATTGACATAGTTGACATGAAATGCATTGAAGATCAATGATTCCAAGCATAAAAGGAAGACACCGTTGAATTCCCAAGCAAATATACTTGTCCTTCCCAGGATAGAAGATCTGTTGGTAACCCACCAACTTGATCAAAGATACTCTTGGGCATTCATCAGTTATAACAGAACCTCTTTATCTCATGACGGCATTTTCAGCATTCACTTCCAGTCTATTCCAGTTGTTTCAATCCAGCACTGTGGATAAAAATATCCAGTGAATTTTTTTTTTTCTTCTTCTTCACTTCACTGAGCAGGAGCTCAACGCAGCCCGCTTAGACTCCTGCGGAACACAGCCATCCACACACACACCCACACTTACAATGTCGTGCAAAGCGAGGGGTTTAATCCCTCAGGGTGTGATGGAGTGAAGCAAGGTAACTGTGCTTGAGGGTTGGCAATGGTTAATTTCGTGTTGTAGAGATTCGACAGAGTCAGTTAGAGAGAAGCACTTTTCTAGGCAATACATAAAAACAAGTTATCAAAAGCCACTTCAGCTGTAATGAATTTGAGCTCTGCAGGGCTCAATCAATAGGCACCCCAATAGGTGCTTTATGATACAGTTCATTGCATGGTCGGTTCTCAAAAACACTGCATTAAATCCACCATATAAAGAAAGTGTTCATGACATTTCACCAGCCAGCTCTTTTCTTCAGCAGGGAGTCATAGCTCTAGCATCTGCTCTAAACATCAAAACAAACCACATAAAAGACAAAAATAGTCATTCTTCCCTGTCTCTCAAGTGAAATGGATCATTACAGATCCATATTCTGCCATTTAGTCCAATACCTCCGTTTACCTCCATTAGAGGTCTCTGTGAAGGATCCAAGAAGCAGATGGACATAATTAAAGCTTACAGCCTGTGTCGCTTGCAAGCAAAGGGAATCGCATCGTCATTCTAGCTAAGATTACTGATGTTCGGTCTTTGGGGTCAAAAAGTAGGTCAGGAAAAGTACCTATAAAAAGTTCAGAATGTAACGAATTGGTGAAAAATCTAGTTTTTATCAGAACATTCTGTTGCTGAGAGATGTTGAGACAATTTGTAATGGTCTTTGCTAAGAACTTCTAAGAAGAAGATTGTGATGGCACGGCCCGTAAAGTGATTTCTTCTCAGTGAGGAGTGTGCCACGTTTGACAAATAACATTATGTGTCTTGATTTTTCACAGTGCTGTCAGTCATATAAGCACTTCTAAAAATGAACATTAACAGGTTACTCTTGCAGTTCTTGGAATAAGGCATGAGGTTAATTTATTTTCCTTACAGAAATAAGACCATCTGGAGCCTGTCTGTATAAAGAGCACACAGTATGTGTGAGGTCTAACCCATTTATGGATGTTCATCATTTCTTATTGTTCTATACAGGAAATGCCTAGGAGGACCTCATCAATTTAGGCTGTGGAAAATGAGTTGCATTTAAGATGAAGGATATAGGATCTACTTTGTTTCTTGCTAGATATTTAGTAACCTATGAAGGCATATTCAGTTTTCAGTGATGCTACTCTAATAATTTATTCAAATTAAGCAACTAGGTGTCACTGTCAACTCAAACAGAGCTTTATAAACTCAGTGGGAGATCAAGATTCTGAAAATGTTTTGCTGTTTTGAAAAGGGAGGGAGGAGAGGTCAGTGAAAATGCTGCTCCCTGCTGTACATTGCAAAATACTGCAGCTGAATTTAAAAACAGTTTATGCTATATTTAGAAACATCTTTATTTAATAACAAATTTAAATTTAAACAGAAGATGGACTGGGATTGCAAAATTGAATGTGCATCCTGCATCACTTTTAATGCAACCTTTAAATCAATGCATCTAAAAAACCAAAAACTACAAAAACTGGGTTTTCCGAAATCAGAGCATGTATGATGCATGTATGATGCATGTATGATGCATGTATGATGCATGCTTTGGCTATTTGAAATGCATCTTATGAAATCTAAGGGGCCGTTTACATATAAAACATTTTATGCATTTTGGCCGTTCATTTACATGACAACGGCGTTTTGGGGGCCTAAAAATGTAAACTTTTGAAAGCAGGTTTCAAAGTGCAAGGTTTTGAAAACTATACCATTATCACCTCGTAAACTACAAAAACGTGAATTTGTGAAAACAGTGACGTTATGCGCATGCAGTTTTCTTTACAAAGTGACATCACCAACTACATGGCCTTGCAGCATGATACAGCGTTTTTAGTCGTTTTCACTGATCAGTGTGAACGGGGATCGTTTTGACAATGATGACGTCTGTACACAAAAAATACAAAGGAAAACATTTTTTAGGACATGGCTGTCGTGTAAATGTGCCTTAAAATTGGACTCAGTTACGCATCTCATTACTTTTTCAACAGCTGCCTGCATGGGACAACATGAAACCGCAATATAGATGTTTCCTCAGCAGAGGTGTAAAGAGCACCTGAAAACCCTACTTGAGTGAAAGTACCTTATAGTGAAAATTTCTGCCTCTCGAGTTACAAGTCACCAATTCCTATATAACTTGAGTAAAAGTCTTAAAGTATCTAATATTACAGTACTTAAGTATTTTACTCGTACTGATTGTAGGCTAAAAGATGCACTAGTCTTCAACACCTAAGGCTACGTTCACACTTGCAGTCCAAATCCAATTATTTGTGTATATTTGGAATCTGATCACAGTCTGATCAGTCATAAAAGTCATTTTTTACGTCACTCTCTAGACTAGAGCAACAGTCGTCACAATTCTGCGCTCATGAGAGTCACTTCAAATATTTTAACATACTCGACGTTATCAAGACAGTTGTGAAAGGTAGTCAGTGAAGGACAGTGATGTGTCAGAGCTCATAGTATTACAGCGGTAGCTCTATATACAAGCAAAACACAAGGGCTTGTATCATAAATGTTTAAAAAACTCTGTCCTCTTTTTTTCACATCCTTGTCTTTGTTTTGTATATTGCCTGTGCATAAATTTGCTGGCTTCCGCTGCAGATCATACAATAAATGCATTTTAAAACGCTTTGAAAATGATGCTTTTACTGTCTCCATGTAAACAACAAAAACACAAATTTAAGAAAACGTTGACGTCATGCGTATTACGTGTTTGCGGTGTGTTTCTTGACATCTCCAACTACTGGCCTGGCATGCATAATACAGCCTTTTTAGTCATTTTCGCAGATCCGTGTGACCAGGGATCGTTTTGACAACGTTCTCATCTATGTTTAGTACACTGTTGTCATGTAAACGACAACTGATATTGGCCACATTTAAAACAAAGTGAACACTGCTCACTCCCTTTTCGAAGCACATAGAGAAGCTACGGTGGCTGACACAGGACAAAGATGTCGTTGTCTGAGGCAGAGAGTAGCTAGCGCTCTGTAGAGCAGTTTGTCCATTTGGGGTACTGTAGAAACATGGCGGCACAAAATGGTGACTTCACTGTAAGGGGACCTGCGGTGAATGTAGATATACACTCACCTAAAGGATTATTAGGAACACCTGTTCAATTTCTCATTAATGCAATTATCTAATCAACCAATCACATGGCAGTTGCTTCAATGCATTTAGGGGTGTGGTCCTGGTCAAGACAATCTCCTGAACTCCAAACTGAATGTCAGAATGGGAAAGAAAGGTGATTTAAGCAATTTTGAGCGTGGCATGGTTGTTGGTGCCAGGCGGGCGGTCGAGTATTTCACAATCTGCTCAGTTACTGGGATTTTCATGCACAACCATTTCTAAGGTTTACAAAGAATGGTGTGAAAAGGGAAAAACATCCAGTATGTGGCAGTCCTGTGGGTGAAAATGCCTTGTTGATGCTAGAGGTCAGAGGAGAATGGGCCGACTGATTCAAGCTGATAGAAGAGCAACTTTGACTGAAATAACCACTCGTTACAACCGAGGTATGCAGCAAAGCATTTGTGAAGCCACAACATGCACAACCTTGAGGCGGATGGGCTACAACAGCAAAAGACCCCACCGGGTACCACTCATCTCCACTAAAAATAGGAAAAAAAGGCTACAATTTGCACAAGCTCACCAAAACTGGACAGTTGAAGACTGGAAAAATGTTGCCTGGTCTGATGAGTCTCGATTTCTGTTGAGACATTCAGATGGTAGAGTCAGAATTTGGTGTAAACAGAATGAGAACATGGATCCATCATGCCTTGTTACCACTGTGCAGGCTGGTGGTGGTGGTGTAATGGTGTCAATAGTGCCAATTGGGCATCATTTAAATGCCACGGCCTACCTGAGCATTGTTTCTGACCATGTCCATCCCTTTATGACCACCATGTACCCATTCTCTGATGGCTACTTCCAGCAGGATAATGCACCATGTCACAAAGCTCGAATCATTTCAAATTGGTTTCTTGAACATGACAATGAGTTCACTGTACTAAAATGGCCCCAACAGTCACCAGATCTCAACCCAATAGAGCATCTTTGGGATGTGGTGGAACGGGAGTTTCATGCCCTGGATGTGCATCCCACAAATCTCCATCAACTGCAAGATGCTATCCTATCAATATGGGCCAACATTTCTAAAGAATGCTTTCAGCACCTTGTTGAATCAATGCCACGTAGAATTAAGGCAGTTCTGAAGGCAAAAGTGGGTCAAACACAGTATTAGTATGGTGTTCCTAATAATCCTTTAGGTGAGTATATATATGCAATATATTATATTGCATTTCTGTCAATAGATCCTCATAAATATTACACACTGCACCTTTAAATGTCTGCAAACACTCTGTTAAGCTCAAGTGCTCAAAAAGGGCACAAGTAAACCAATATCCTTTAAAAACATTTCTTCAATATAACGGATAATTAAAAAGTTTGTTAAATGTTAAATAAAATTGAACAATTAAAGCCTATTTGCAATGGACATCATTGGCCTTATCACCGACTGCAGCCATGTCCTTATCTCATATATGAAACACCTGCAATTCTGCAACCACCTGCTAAAGCACTTGCTTTCGTAGCCTTGTTGACAAGTGGTAATATTGCTTCTTTCGTAGCAGAAATAAACCACTGCAGAAAAAGTTAGGTGCCATGCAAAACGTACAGAGTGATTGCATTTCTTATTACAAATGTATTGGAGTAAAGAATAGGCCTATACTTATTCAAAAATGCAGTCAAGTAGAGAGTAAACGTTTCTAATATATCTTTTATACTCAGTCAAACTACAAAGTAACCAAAAATATACATAAGTGCAATATAATTACATTTACTCCAATACTTTACACCACTGCCTCAAAGTCATCCTTGCAACTCTGCACTACAGAGATTCCTAAATAGCATCAACAGGATTCATGAAGTTCTCTGACCTTAGCAAGTCTGGTCATTGTCTGCAGTGCTGAAAGTATTTGAGAATTAAGCTACACTAGATGATCTCTGCCTTCATCTCACTCTGGCCTATCTTAATATCTACTTGACAACAGCATCTGTCATCACTTCACTGCCACATGACAGTATTTGAAACCTGTGTCTCAGTGAATCGATACCTTCTCCTGACATCTCAAGGGTGAGGCAGCAATTCAAGGTCATGCTGAATGAAACTGCAGCTTCACCTTTGTCCAAACATACATGCCTGCTAACTTATTTTATTTTTTTACTCACTGAAGTTTTGGCTCTCATTCATTCCAGTAATACCAAGAGTTTTGACTTTATACCGACATATATGAATGCATGCACTTTGCTGCTATCTTTTGTTTCCCATCTGTGTCCACATCTTTTTTCCATCTCACAGTACACACACCTACAAAACAAATTGTTAGATTCAAATAAAATAAAATAAAAATTAGATGTTTTGTGCTTTCATTGGTTCATGCTGGTGAGTGATTTATTCTCAATCTGTAGAGTGAGAGCTGCGTTAAAAAATTATGTTACGTTTTTATCAGTATTAGTAATAGTAGTTTGTATAATTGCATGACACAGCTGGTCATGTGATGCCAACATGGCGCTGCCCATGAGGGGGCGACCCACTCCATCTAGAGAATCTAGTTTACAACCCTTTTTTTTCTAGAAGACTAATTAATATTCATATGATAATGTTATATTTCTTATTATTATATACATATTTATATAAATAATATTTGTATTGCATTTAATTCAGTTTAATTCAGAAACGCACTACACTCTCTCTCTCTCTCTCAAAAAAAAAAAAAACAAAAAAAAAAAGGTACAGTGCTGTCACTGGGGCAGAACCCTAAGGTACAAAAGTGAAAAGGTACATCTTTGTACCTTACTCACCCCTAAATGGTACATATTAGTACCTTAAAAGGTACGTATCAGTACTTTAAGAGTGTGTATTAGTGTACATATTAGTACCTTTTCGGTTTTGTACCTTAGGGTACCGCCCCAGTGACAGCAATGTACCTTTTTTTCTGAGAGTGTAGAATACTACTATATTGATATTGAGCGTAATCCCTAATTTACTTTCGTTGCCGATGGCACGTGCTTCCTGATACGTCACTCACTGTTGAGTTATGAGTATTTATGCATGTGTTAGAAACAGTCAAATGTCGCTGCTGATGGGCTGCTTCAGTCTTTATGCTGCCTACTGCTCTGCCAGCTGCACTTCACTCTCAGATGCTGCTGTTCACCATGAAACACGAATGAAGCGATGCAAAAGTGCTTTTTACTTTTTTTGAGCGCAGGAGGAGCAGGGAATAAAAACAACCTAAACCAAGTTACTGGTGCCGTCACACGAATAGCTGATATAGTTTTGAATAGGGTAAGAGATCAGGCGTGAAAGTCTCTTCCCAGTAGCAGCATGACCTCTCCACCTCACGGTACAGCGACAGAGCCTTCATGGACTATTGGACTTGCAGAACTGGAGATGAACGAAACCCTGCACATGCGAAATGACAGTGTACGGTTCGGCAGGAGTCCCCCTGCGTCTGCGGAGCCGGCAGTGATCACTCAGCGCCAGGCATCTCACCTCCATCCCCGCATGTCCGTGTACAGCGCCACCCGTCCCACACTCTCTAGGTCCTTCTTTCAAGGACGTGTATATAATTTTTTGGAGAGACCAACGGGTTGGAAATGCTTTGTGTATCATTTTACAGTGTGAGTATTTTATTTCGATTGTTATAGAGAATTAGGATTAAGAAATAGGCCTGTTAATGTTTAAACTTATTTTATTGTTGCAAGAGGCACTAAATAATTAATTCATTGCAATTTATTTCATTTATTTTCAACTTGAAATTCAATCATGTGTTTTTCTATGAAGGTTTTAAATATTAATCTACTGGTGTATTAAGTGAAAACTAAAGAAAGATGATGAAAAAATGATCTACTTAATTGCTATATGTAAATATAAAATTACTTGAATTAATATAAAAATATTTATAATATAAATATTTATTTATATTAATGTATATGATTTCTTAAGTCATTAAGGGATCTATATAAATAGTTCCCTTTATTTACATGGTTTTACATTTGTTTCAGTATTATGTACAATGCCTATGAGGAATGCCCAAGCCGGGTGCACACTGTACGATTTATAATAGTCCTTTACGACTATTGCTTGTCAGAATGTACGAACATGATCCCCGCTGTTTGCTATGTCACACTGTAGGATCTCAGTTGTCATTCAAGTCAAACTGTACAGCAGTCAAGTCGCATAAAAAAGAGGAAGACACAAGAAGACTTACATGCTGTTTTACATCATCAATCTGTGATGCTTTCAGTGACTGTGAGCTGCAGTGGGATAGAAATGGTGGCTAGCAAAAAAAACCAAAAAAACAATCTCTAGTGTTTATTTTGATCATGGCTTGTCTTGAAAAGTAAAATGGTGGGGGCGGGGGAAGTGGTGGGTTGCTGTTGTCTCACTATTTGCGCCATCAGGTTCTTCTCTTCTATTGGTTTTTGATTTCACGGTCATCGTAGGAGAAGCCACACTGCAGGACTGTGCATCAAAAGCTCTGACACTGGCAGAATTTCATCTGAGGTCAAATTTGATCGCAATTAATCGTCTGTCGGCGAACATGTCAAACTAGCGATAAAAAACTTTAGATTTTGAGGATCAGAGGAATCTTTTAGGATTCTCAACATTTGTCTCAGACGGCCAAATTGCGGCCAGAATCGTACTGTGTGAACCCGGCTTTAGAAAGCAAAGTGCTTGTGGTCCTGAACTAATGAGATGACATCACATGAGTACTGATGAGCTGATAAACACTCACACACAGATCTCAACACTTGGTACATGAAACACAGTAAGTTCCTGTAATGCTGAGACTATGGGTTCAGTTCCCAGGATGAATTGGCACAAAAGATGCACTTTAAGTAAGTTGCTTTAAATAAGAAAACAACAAATGGCAAGTCAAACAATGCAACCATATTATTTAATCATTCCCTAGTGCTTGATGTGAAGATGGCAAATGGATCTAAACCATTTTATTTAAACAAAAAACATTAATCTAACTATATGCACTGAACACTTTACTAAAAAAGTAAAAGAAAGTCCATAAAAAGCAGCTTTGAGATGCATTAGTTGAGCTTCTGTAAACTGCTATGATTTTGTAATATTAAGTAAATAAAAAAGACTCAAAATCAAGTAAATCAATCTTTGACTGTTGTCTGGTATTACATGATCTAAGAATCTTTGTTACAGTGTAATGAATAAAAAGGATGCTTTGCAGCAGAATGTAGCTGTTGTGTAATTCTCAAAATGACTGAACTCATTGGACATTTCATGGTCTATATCTCTAGCAAGAGAGGAGGTGATAGCGGGCAGCTAAACTTGGCTGCAGAGGTGACTGTGTTCAGCAGGGGCCCTGTGGGTTTGGTAACCCTGTGACTCAGTGGTGTTGGGCAGAGATGCCAAGAGAACATAGGAATCTGAGTGTGAGGGTGTCAGATACTGCATCACTGTACAAAAACGGTAAACTTCACTAGTCGTGGATCATTTGACTGATACTTGGTTTAATGTGTTTGCAAGAATGATGAGCATAAGGCTGAGGGATGGAGGTTAGTCTGTAATTAACCGGTGGTTTGTCATGTAGCACATGCGATTTATTCAAAGTGATTTACGGTGTACTAATATTGTGATGGTCCCTATGGAGCAAATTGAGGTTAATTGCTCGCTTAAGGGCACAACTGGGCTCTCCGGGCTCGTCAGTGCATAATTTATCCCCACCTGTTGCCTTGCTAGCATATAGGGCCTTGAGCACTAGTCGACCACTTGACCACACTGTTAGCTGCAGCAGGAAATTGAGGAGTCTCGCCTGAATACGGAAGCGTTATGGAAGCGTGAGTGTAGGAGGCAGGGTATGTTAGCCAAGAATGTGCACATGCTTATCACTTCTTCAAAGACTGCAAAGCCATGGGGGAATGAAAGGCACTTATCGTCAAAGTGTGACCTTTGTTTGTGTACATGTGCCTGTGCTGTTGGAAAAATGTTCAACATTTTGTTTTTGTGCTTCATACATTTTTATTGTTATCTGGCAGGCAGTGTATGTGAATGAAATGTCTCTCGCTGTCATGCAGTCTGTCTACCTGTATGTCTGCCTGTCCATCCGTCCGTCTGTCTGTCTGTCTGTCTGTCTGTCTGTCTGTCCATTCAGCCATTCATCTGTCTGTCTGTCTACCTGTCCATCCATCCATCCATCCATCTTTCTATCTGTTGTCTATCCATCCGTCTTTGTATCTGTCTATCTGTCTGTCCCTCCATCCATCCATCCATCCATCCATCCATCCTTCTGTCTACCTGTCTTTCCATCCATCCATCCATCTTTCTATATGTCTGTCCATTCATCCATCCATCCATCTATCTTTCTATCTGTCTGTCCATTCATCCATCTATCTTTATATCTGTCTGTCTGTCTCTCTCTGTCTGTCCCTCCATCCGTCCATCTATCCATCCATCCATCTATCCATGTTTATATCTGTCTGTCCATGTCTGTCCGTCCATCCATCCGTCTGTCTGTCTGTCTACCTGTCCATCCATCCATCTTTCTATCTGTTGTCTATCCATCCGTCTTTGTATCTGTCTATCTGTCTGTCCCTCCATCTATCCATCCATCCTTCTGTCTACCTGTCTTTCCATCCATCTATCTTTCTATATGTCTGTCCATTCATCCATCATCTATCTTTCTATCTGTCTGTCCATTCATCCATCTATCTTTATATCTGTCTGTCTGTCTCTCTCTGTCTGTCCCTCCATCCGTCCATCTATCCATTCATCCATCCATCTATCCATGTTTATATCTGTCTGTCCATGTCTGTCCGTCCATCCATCCGTCTGTCTGTCTACCTGTCCATCCATCCATCCATCCATCCAACCATCCATCCATCTTTGTATCTGTCTGTCCATCCATCATCCATCTTTCTATCTGTCTGTCCCTCCATCCAGCCATCCATCCATCCTTATGTCTACCTGTCTGTCCGTCCGTCTATCCATCCATCCATCATCCATCCATCTTTCTGTCTGTCCATCCATATATCCATCCATACATCTTTCTGTCTGTCCATCCATCCATCCATCTTTCTGTCTGTCCATTCATCCATCTATCTTTCTATCTGTGTGTTTGTCCGTCCATCTGTCTGTCTGCATGCATGTCTGTCTGTCCGCCCATCTTTATATCTGTCTGTCTGTCCGTCCATCCATCCATCCATCCATCCATCCATCCATCCATCCAATTTCAATTTGTTAAAACAATTAAGGCTTTATCAAGATAAATTTGTCTTGATAAACTTAACATTTCTGGTTAAAAATTACATGATGCAATGTTCATTTTAACTCAACTTCCTTACACTCAAATTTGAATTGCAATTCTGCATCCAGTTTGCTACTTCAATTCAAATTATATTGGAACTGAACTGAATTTGATTCTAAATGATGCACAATGCTGATAAACGCTAGTTTGCTGACCACTACTACAGCTACATACCTGAGACACAAGAGAAGAGGCAAATATTTAAAGGGATGCCAAATAACATGTTAAAAACTTCTGGTTAAATATTATACATTTCTGTGGTCTCTGCAGGTATGAATAGTTAAAATAACCTCATGCAAATTTGATTCTGTTTAGCTCCACTCCTCAAAATACTATTTCTAATTGCCCTGATTATTTTCTGTTGATTTTTACCTCTAATTGCTGTGAGCACAGTCGTTTGCTGTTTTTATTATCCCCGACTAACCGCTGTGGATTGGCAGATCAATTATTTGTTGCATTGTACGGTAGCCTGTGGCGTGTTTATTGACATGTAACTTCTCTCACAGACTGCTTGCGGCAGGTTCAAGGTCATTCAGCAGTAATGATTACATAATAAGATAGATATTTGTCAGGCAGCCATTGGTTATGTGTGCATGTTTACTTACATCTCTGGTCCCTCCCTCTGAATTTGTGATGACAGGCAACAGCTGGGCACTGTTTGTCTGGCAGCTGGGTTTCATACCTCTTGGTGTTTCATTTTTATTGTTAATGCAGTCAGACTGATGAATTATTGAGCTGATAGAGCAGTTATAACGGGTTAAGCATCACTGCCAAAAACAAACACAGAGAAATAGCTGTTGCTGCGTATTAGCGATTAGCATTTCAGTTGAAGATTAAAACACATTTTTAATTACAAGATTAAATGTGTTCCTAATTAAATCAATAGATGACTTTCACACCTGATGTACCAACAAAATATGCTGTTGGAAATTATGATTACTAAAACAAATCAACAAGCACATAAGAATAAAACACATTAGAAAATATAGTTTGCATAATGTCTGTGAACAAACTCTCTTTTCTCTCCAAAGGAACATTTTCTTTTGCCTCAGAAGTGATGTTTAATCTGCAGTATTGTAGATTCTGCAGGGGTTTTGAAATCAATTTGCAATCTTTATAGAATGCTTTTTTTTTGTTGTTGTTGTATGTTCTGATTTCTTTGAACATACTATTATAGTCTGTGAATCTGAGAAAATATACATTTCCTAAACTCACATGCCATGCTGATTAATGAAGAAAGGGTTACACTTTAGTTTAGGGTCCAGTTCTCACTATTAACTAGTTGCTTATTAGCATACATGTTACTAGGATATTGGCTGTTTATTAGTACTTAGGAAGCACATATTAATGCCTTATTCTGCATGACCTTATTCTACAACCCTTAAACCTACCCAATCCTAAACTTGGGTTTCCATGTTTTATTGGGACATTCCATAAATGATTTTAGACTGTACAAACTGTATATTCTATCACCTACCCCTAAACATACCCATCACAGAAAACTTTCTGCATTTTTACATTTTTAAATAAACATAATTTAGTATGTTTATTAATCATGCCCTCATGCCCAACAATGTAGCTGACCTTTTACTATCCTTGTGGGGACATTTGGTCCTCACAATGTAATATAAACCTGTACACACACACACACACACAATCTTTCTGGGGACTCTCCGTGAGACGAAATGGCTTTTATACTAAAACTGTATATTATATCCCCACATTGACCCTACCCATCACAGAAAACTTACTGTATTTTTACATTTTCCAAAATAAATCAATAAATAAATTCTGTATGATTTATAAGCGTGTTTCTTCATGGAGACCTTAATTTAGGTTTCCAAGGTGACACAAGTCCCCATGAGTCAGTGTGCATTCAGGTTGAACACACACCATGCACCGGGATAGAACACACACACACACACACACACACTTTTATTATTTAAATGTTAAATTGACATATCTTCCTTTTCCTCCACAGATTTCTCATTGTGCTATCTTGCCTGATCCTCAGTGTGCTATCTACCATTGATGAGTATCAAACACTGGCTAATAAAACACTATTCTGGGTGGTGAGTCTCACTGCTTTAGACTTACAGTGTGTTAAATATTTTTTAAATTAATCTAAATTATTGTGTTGCTTATTAAGGTTTATAATACCTGGTGGTCTTGGAGTGGACAATTGATTCAAATGTCTCTGTTTCCTGACCAGTAAACAGGCAGCATAAGTTGCAAACAGGGATATTGCATGAGGACATGATATTGACAACTTTGACTGGACATATGGCACAAAGGACACATGAGGCTCTGGACCTTTGACACAAAAAATAGCTATTGTTTTATGTTCACATTTAATATACCCTCTTGGTGTAGCTCATTGTTTAGCTTGTTCTCCGTAGTGTTAGCTGCCCCGTTATCCAGCAGAGGGCAGCAGTTCATAATTTTTCATGTTCCATTTTTTGCAGCGGTTTAACATTTTTGTTTTGAAACCTGAACAACTTTGCCACCATATCCTCCTGAGTACCAGAGTTTTTAATTTAGTATTTTTTCATGTCATTACACTGTTTATAGCATAATAAACAGATGAAACAATCAATATTTAGGTTTCAATTTTTAGGTGTTTTTATTTTATTTTTATTTTTTTATCCAAACTTTGTATAAAGATGATTCTCCACTATGTTATGAAAGATATAAAGAAATTCATTGATATACCATTTTACTTTATGCAATATGTGGGTAAAATTACCATAATTGGTAGTTTAATCCAATAAAATGTGTCTATACACTGTATCTAATTTACATATTGCATATGTTCTTGGGGCAACATGTAATAAAAAGAAGTGTAACAATTGGCAAGATTTTCATAATAATATATCATTGGAATATTGATAATGTCTTTCTCTATTCACTTGTGTCTTCCAAAATGCTGATAAACATGCTTTAAATCATGGTGTCCTCTATACAATGGACATGGGTATGAAATCAGTACCCTGCTTTGTAGCAGAAAGTCACATTTGATTGAGACATTTACTCTCTTTACAGGACATCCAGACTGAAAACTGTGACATGTATGTGTCAGAGAAATTCACTAAAATATAATGTCCACTAGTGGACAAAAGTATATTCCTGGGTCCCAGGAGGATATAATGTAGAAAAAGAAACACTCACATGTATGTTTATTTACATATAAATACATTTTATGGACTTTTTCCAAAGTGACTCAGAGATGGGGAAAACAAACAATTTAACACAATATTAGCAGTAGTTAATACACACACACACACACACACACTAATATTATATTTATATATATATTAGTGCTGGGCATCGATTAATTGCGATTAATCGGATCTAAAATAAAAGTTTGTGTTTACATAGTATGTGTGTGCTGTGTATAATTATTATGTATATATAAATACACACTCCATGTATATATTTAAGAAATATTTGCATGTATATACTGTATATATTCATATAATTTATCTGATATGAATGTAAATATTTTATATTTAAATATATACATGCATGTGTGTGTATTTATATATATTATATATATATATATATATATATATATATATATATATATATATATATATATATATATATATATATATATATATATATATATATATATATATATATATATGTATATGTACATAATAATTATACACAGTACACACACATACACACATATTATGTAAACAAACTTTATTTTGGATGCGATTAATTGCGATTAATCGATTACCCAGCACTAATATACACTCACCTAAAGGATTATTAGGAACACCTGTTTAATTTCTCATTAATGCAATTATCTAATCAACCAATCACATGACAGTTGCTTCAATGCATTTAGGGGTGTGGTCCTGGTCAAGACAATCTCCTGAACTCCAAACTGAATGTCAGAATGGGAAAGAAAGGTGATTTAAGCAATTTTGAGCGTGGCATGGTTGTTGGTGCCAGACGGGCCGGTCTGAGTATTTCACAATCTGCTCAGTTACTGGGATTTTCACACAACCATTTCTAGGGTTTACAAAGAATGGTGTGAAAAGGGAAAAACATCCAGTATGCGGCAGTCCTGTGGGCAAAAATGCCTTTTTGATGCTAGAGGTCAGAGGAGAATGGGCCGACTGATTCAAACTGATAGAAGAGCAAATTTGACTGAAATAACCACTCGTTACAACCGAGGTATGCACCACAACCTTGAGGCGGATGGGCTACAACAGCAGAAGACCCCACCGGGTACCACTCATCTGCACTACAAATAGGAAAAAGAGGCTACAATTTGCACAAGCTCACCAAAATTGGACAGTTGAAGACTGGAAAAATGTTGCCTGGTCTGATGAGTCTCGACATTCAGATGGTAGAATCAGAATTTGGTGTAAACAGAATGAGAACATGGATCCATCATGCCTTGTTACCACTGTGCAGGCTGGTGGTGGTGGTGTAATGGTGTGGGGGATGTTTTCTTGGCACACTTTAGGCCCCTTAGTGCCAATTGGGCATCGTTTAAATGCCATGGCCTACCTGAGCATTGTTTCTGACCATGTCCATCCCTTTATGACCACCATGTACCCATTCACTTCCAGCAGGATAATGCACCATGTCACAAAGCTCGAATCATTTCAAATTGGTTTCTTGAGCATGACAATGAGTTCACTGTACTAAAATGGCCCCCACAGTCACCAAATCTCAACCCAATAGAGCATCTTTGGGATGTGGTGGAATGGGAGCTTTGTGCTCTGGATGTGCATCCCACAAATCTCCATCAACTGCAAGATGCTATCCTATCAATATGGGCCAACATTTCTAAAGAATGCTTTCAGCACCTTGTTGAATCAATGCCACGTAGAATTAAGGCAGTTCTGAAGGCGAAAGGGGGTCAAACACAGTATTAGTATGGTGTTCCTAATAATCCTTTAGGTGAGTGTGTATATATATATATATATATATATATATATATATATATATATATATATATTAGTAGCTGACTAATATATAGTGTTCTGTTGTCTAGAATGATTTTTACACACACACACACACACACACACGCACATGTTTGTTTTTGTGAATTGTGGGGACATTCCATAAGCGTAATGGTTTTTATAGCGTACAAACCATATTTTCTATCCCCCTACACTGCCCCTAAAGGTCAAGCTCCAAAAAACACATGAAACTATCTGTGTACCCTATTCTGGGTCTTCTGAAGTCATATATTTTAAGGATGAATTGCTATTCACTGATAATCTAAATCTCTGCCATTCGAAACTGACCAATCAACTCCATTAGAAGAAGAAAGGGGAGGTGAAATTGCATGCATAGCAGATTTAAATGTGTAAAAGTGAGTAAAATTTGGGAACTTGGGCAGCCCTCCTTACACTCCTCGCTTTAAGTACTACTACCACTGCCTTAATGAATACATGATTTGATAACCCTCTCAGCAAACAGACACTGCAAAGTCTATATCACACAAGCAGCTCAGTTCACAGAAGATGAAGGTGTTCTGTTGTCTAGAATGGCAGCTTGAGCTGGCATTCTTAAATCATTCTGTTTACTTTTTTCAATAATCCATAGCAGTGTTTTTGTTAAGCATTAATTGCTTTAGGCCCTGTTAGCGCATCTGAGGCTTTGTTTTGATCAATATTCAGATCACAGTCTGTCGAGTAATTAATGTGCTCACCGAAGCATTTTCTCCTGACTGAGGTTGTGTTAAATATGAGCATAATCAATACCATCCTCAAAAACAATAGCTAGTATTTGTGTCAAAGGTCCAGAGCCTCAATGCCATATGTGTAGATTAATCAATGTTCCCCATCCAACATGCCTGTTTGCAAGCTTATGCTGCATGTTTACAGGTCGAGGAACAGAGACAAAAGAGAATCAATTGTCTAAGGCTGGCAGAAAAAGGAGAAAGGGAGGGATAGAGATTATAACGTGGTGACTGCATGTCAGAGGTCAATCCGACCACCGGCTAATGGGATTAAATCTATGCTTCATGTTCATTAGTTGATGCCTCACATCACAAGTTAATTCCGAGGAGTCTAGGTTTGATGCAGAAAAGGCCATTTCGGATTAGCAATCAGGCTATGGTAGCCCTGAGCTTAACCAAGTTTACAACAGGTGTTGTCTATTGTGTGTTAAGGACAACCATCCAAAATTAAATAGCATACTTTTAGCATGGGTAGATACTATAGTCACTTGAGGGAGAAAGATGTTCTCACAGGAAGTAGAACACTTGTTTTAAGGGCTGAAACCTTCCTTTAGACCCAATCACCATGTCATCCCTACCCCCCTTGTTCACACCCTATTTTAATGAGACATGGCCCTCTACATTGCGTCTCACAGCTGTTGAGGCAAACAAAAGCAGACTTGCTCCTTTCTACAGCTTTTCATGGCAGTCAAACTACTCGCTAAGCCATGATCAAACATTATTTACAGCACATAGATGTGGGTCGAAAACATGTGAGTGTCCATAATAAATAAAAATAAATAAATACAAATTGTTTAAAACACATGTGCCAAGTTCTTTGTGATGTAGTCTTTGTATTCATGTGGTGAATTTCATATGGTGAAACACATGTGAGTGCAATGCACATTATTAATATTGGAGAAAACTTTAGAATACTTCTCTTCCATTAATGAATAACTACACAGGAACAAATGCATTCTAGTAGCTACAATTAACTAACAAAAACTCTGATTAATGAATTAGTAAGTAATAGTGCTCAGTTGAGTGCGGTAGTTCACTATTAGCTAATTAATAACTACTATTTTTCATACCTCCCAGAGAACTACTAAGAACTACAATATATAGGTTCATAATTAATGTGAATAATGCATAATGTATAATTAATTCTAAAGTAAAAACTTTAGAAACAGCTATCCAAAAGAAATGCTTACAATGACTTCAGTCATTACTAGGAGTCTTGTTTTTCACTTTAGAATACTGACCCAAATAATTAGTAATTCCTTCTGAAAGATTTGGAAATACTTGAGTCATTACTAGTGGGTTACCATGCTCTTCACTTTAGAATGAATTATACATTATGCATCATTCACATTAATTACGAACATGTGTAGTAGTTCTTAGTCCTCTGGGAGGTATGAAAAAACAGTAGTTACTGATTATCTAGAACTCCTACATTCAACTGACCGCTATTACTTAATTTGTTTATCAGAATTTATTGTTAGTTAATAGCAGTTACTAGAATGTTAATATTTTACTCATGTGTTCTTGTGTAGTTGTCCATTAATGACGGAACAGTATTCTGAAGTGTTATCTAATTATTATTGTATTTGTTAAATATGTTTTCATATTTTAAATGTTTTCATTGTAAAAAAAAAAAGTTTAAAGAGGTGATATTTTAACCGATTTATTGATTTTGACAGTTTACAACGATCCTCTCTTTGATATCATTCTCTGTTGGTTGAACTACTTGCCTTTGATTGAGCGGACAAAGGGTTTTTGCATTTAAATGAGCAGTGTAACATTTTGTTAAAAAAATCTATAAAATAAAAATAAAAGATTATGCTAAACTACTAAATAATGTTTTCTTTTTAATTATTAGCTTTTTTCCCTTCGTTATAAAACCAGAACAGTTCATGCCCCAAAATAAATTTGAATTCAGAAATTAAAAATTTCACTATCAATAATCAATAAAGTCACTGAATGTACGCATTTCATTTTTTATGTATTTTTTTAGCAAATCAATAGATAGAAATCCTAATTTAGGCTACCCCCTTTCTTCTGGTTTAGCAGAGATAAGATCCCCAAATTCTCTCTTTTTTACTTTGATTAAGTGCTTATGTAAATTAAGCTAAAGCTTATCTGGCAAATCTTACTAAATCCAGATTAATCATCAACTTAGAGATCAATTGTTCAACTCTTTTTCCGGTGTCAACCACTAAGAGTCTTGATAGGCCCTGCTAATCTATATTAGCATGACATTGTTTCACTGTGAGCAGGGAGAGCTACTGCACATTAGCACCACTTACAGCCACACACATGCTGCTGACACTTATTAACTGAGCCTATTCTGTGAGGGAAAATACTATTGTGCGTGTCACACTTCTGGGGTGAAGTCTCAGAGGTTGATCATTACCTGTGCAACAGTGGTAGGCGGCAGAAGTCGCACAGGATGTTACGCCACACACGGGTGCTGGAAGTCACACAGGACACCGTACTGACCCGACACCACACGCTTTGAGAAATTGTGATCTCACATGCTTCCCCTGAAGTGTCATAGCTGTCACCAAACTTCCTCCATATGTTAAGTGTGCTAACACATCATCAAGCTCAGTCTCTAGGTGTTGCGAGGACAGTAGTCCTGCCGCGAGGTGCTAACTCCTTCTCCAAGCAATTATCAGCCACAGATAGAGCCCTCCCCTAATTAGACAGAAGACAGATGTCTCTCTCTTTGTCAGTAAGAGCCTAGTGTTAACCAAGGCCCCCCATGAATGGCTAATAAAACTGAAAATGGACAAAAGCCTCTATAATGATGAAATGTTTTCTATTTGAAACCACCATAAATGTACAATGAGCGTTTATTGCTGTATTTTAACAATTTGCGGTACTGTTTTAACCCTGGGTCAAAAGAGCTTTTAGGCTTTTTGTGATTCGAGCAGCTAATAGAGACTAAACATTATCCAGTGCATTTTAGATTTCTAAAAGCACATTTTTGTGACTATTTTCGTGAAGAGATATTCACTGTTATGAGGGGAAATTACTTCCTAAATATTAATTTCTAACGCTTGTGGTGCTCGAGGTGTTAGGACAAATCACCTTTATCCCATTTGCACTGATAAGACACTGCATCCAGTCAGTTACCCTCCCCCAACACAGTAGCTAATGCCTTTCTATTGTGTGTGACAGGATGTAAAAGCCTGAGATTACAGATAAAACTGTGTATCTTTTCAAACAGTTCATGCGTTATAATGCGTGACGTTTCAGTCAGAAGAGTTAAATAGATCACACAAAAATGAAAATTCTGTCATCATTTACTCACACTCATGCTTTACCCCAGCTGACTGGGAACATTATAAGAACTTTAGCTAACATTATGGCATGGTTCTCTTACAGTTATGACATTCTTCCTGTAATGTTGGTCTTTAATAATGTTCTCAAAATGTTCAAAAAAAAACGCTATTTATCGTTCATGAAATGTCTTAGTTGGACGGTCATGTAATGTTTTTTAAATGTTTCAGAACATACTAAGCAAACGTTCCCATAATGTTAGCAGAATTTAAAAAAATAGAATGTTCTCTGAACGTCTGCATAACCAAAAAATAAATAAATAATAATAATAATTTTTAAAGACTGCACATTTTGAATGTCCAGAGGACTTTCAGAAATAACATTTTCATTACTTAATGTGAATATTAGCACAATGCTCTGAACATATTTTTTTGTTTGCTGGGATGACTTTGAGTTCTTCTGTGGAACATAAAAGAAGGTTTTTTTTTTTTTTTGTCCACATTCTTTAGAATATTATATTTTGTGTTCTGAAGAAGAAAGAAAGTCTTTGGAACAACATGATGACAGAATTTTTCATTTTTGGGTGAACTATCAACTAATTAGTTCCTTACAAATTCCCATTAAGTCTACACTCTATCACTCCAATTATATATTTGCTTTGTGTCTTTCTTTTCAAGAGTCTAAAGGGTTAGTTAATGTTATTATTTATTATCAGACTTCAAGTGTTTGCTTTGGCTAGACCACAAAAGGCTGGAGCAGAAGTAGTCACTCAATGCCAAATCACGTGCTTCATAGTAAGTTCATTTTTTAATATTTAATGTAATCTTATAAGATTGAGGACAAGGGTCAGCTGGCCCTTGCTGTTATTACAGTGAACCCTTCCTCTGCTCACCCATGGCGACCGCATTCCAGCTGCGTTTTGGATGGGATATCTGATTGCCATGGTAACTGAGAGAGGCCCTTGCATCTGGGGTCCTGTTTCCTCTCACCCTATACAACCCCTCCCCAAAACTGATCCCATGGCCTCTGTCGCCCACTGGCCGTCCACCCAGACCTTTCATATGCCAGCTGGTCAGTGTGATCACAAGCCTAGATTTAATTAGATAGCACATAGAGGAACACAGGAGCACGGAGAGAACAAAATGGGCCCTGCTAGAATATATAATATAATACACTCTAAAAAATGCTGGGTTAAAAACAACCCAAGTTGGGTTGAAAATGGACTAACCCAGCGATTGGGTTGTTTTAAGCAAATATTTAACCCAACCGCTGGGTTAAAACAACCCATTTACTGGGTTAAAACAACCCGATTGCTGGGTTAGTCCATTTTCAACCCAACTTGGGTTGTTTTTAACCCAGCATTTTTTAGAGTGTAGAAATAAAGTTATCCGACATTATCAAGATGAATTTGACTCAGTGTCTGACACACTGAGTTATTGTCATATTTTATTACCGTTTTCTAAACTATAGAGAATAAACTGTGATAATGTGAGAAATGTTTGAAGGTGTCTGAATACATTTTGGTTTCTTTTCACTTCTGATCTTTTCTATCTAATCACTGGCAGTTCTTTAATCAAAACAAACTCAAAATAACATTTCTTCAAGAATATATGAAACAAAACACTGGAGACAGAACAACCACGATGAGATCTGACAAAGACTGATACAAAAACAGGGCTATGACTATGGCTACACAGGAAACACTAGGGACTGAACAAGAGAATTAACAAGACACAGGTTAGACACATGCGGGCAAAAACCATGGTAACAGAAAAGCATGAGCAAAGAAAACACAGGAAGCTGAACTAACTTAGACTAAATAATCCAGATAAAGCAAAGCTCAAACACAGATCAGGCGCACATAATAATGTGAGATTATTCTATTTGAAATCATTCACACAAACACATCATTTTAGCAAGGGGAGTTTTTATTTGGATTTTTTGTGTATTATTTGATTGCATAAATTATGTATATATATATATATATATATATATATATATATATATATATATATATATTTATATAGATATATTTTTTTATATATATTTAATATATTTATTTAATATATATTTTTTTATATATAATATTATTGTTCCTAAAATATTCCTAAAAATGCTAAATTGCATTTGACATTGTAAACAGTGAATTGGCCTACTTTCAGTCTAGTTACTTGCAGCCTCTCTCCTGTGCTGTGACCTCGGCTGGTTCGACTCACTTTTTTTCATGTTCTGTCTGATCCCACAGGCTAGGGCTGTGCCTATAATTTCATTTCATTTTTGGAGGCGCTTTAGACATGCTCAGCAAGCGAAATGGCCGGCTCTCTGCCAGGAGCCATCCCCAGGCAGCTGACCAAGCTCCTTCTTAGTCTCTTCTCAGACCTGGATCCAGCTCTCCAGACTGCTTATGTGACAGAGGGCTTCACGGCCAGCCTCATAACTCATACATGTCTGGTTCCTCGCAGCTCTCAAAGGGCCTGTGCTCAGCAGACTCTCAGCCTTCTTTTGTTTTCTCTTCTTTAAGAAGGAGACAAGGGCAACTGCTGTTGTTGGCCATGGCCATGATCCACCCGTGTGCGTTTTCACACAACCCTGTGTCAGGGCAGCAAAGTCTTATATGCATCTGTTACATGCATCCCATGTATATTAATATTGTGCTTTACGCATTGCAAACTGCATTCCAAATTGCATTCCAAATGAATCTTTTATGCCATGCAAACTACAAATAAGATGAATTCAATGGACTCTTTGTCCATAGAGCTGTCATTATATATCTCGGTCATGAGATTGCAGCATCAAGTTGCAATAGGTGCACCGCGAACAGTGGAGGATTTTGTTCTAGACATACCTCATAAATATTTTAAAAGGCAATATATTGCTCATGAGGAATATCTAGCCGAGGAGCTCCACAATGACAGTCATTCTCATTTTCCACACAATAAAGCTTTATTGTTAAAGCCATTCTCAAAGCAGACTGCTCATTGCTCAAATAAATGACTTCTCTATACTTACAGAGTTGTATTATAGCACAGAATTTTACATTATGTCTCAGTTGAATCAATTAGCTTTTGATACTTACATTGTTATCTTCTAGTAAATCTCACATTATGTTTCAGTTAAATCATTTCTCATTGTCACGAGCACATAATATCACTATAATATGCATTTAGTGCTCTTTTGTGTAAGCACAGTGTCTGTCTCTTTCATTCTGCAGGAATTAGTGCTGGTAGTGTTCTTCGGTGTGGAGTATGTGGTACGTCTGTGGTCAGCAGGATGCCGGAGTAAATATGTGGGAATTCTGGGCAGGCTTCACTTTGCCCGAAAGCCCATCTCTGTTATTGGTGAGTTTGTGAATGAATTTTCAAAATGCCCTACTGAGCGTTTTGATGTGTTTTCTGGTGTATTCATAAAAGCACTGTTGTTTTAAACTTGATTTTGTTGTTGCTATCGACATGTGGCACGTTTTTCTTGTTCTAGACCTGATTGTGGTGGTGGCCTCCATTATTGTATTGGCAGTTGGCTCAAATGGTCAGGTATTTGCCACATCTGCTGTAAGGTAAGGTTAATAGCTTTCCTGTAGCTCAAACAATAAGAGTGTGGCGCTAGGGAAAGCAAGAACTGAAGAAAAAAAAAAAAAAAAAAATATATATATATATATATATATATATATATATATATATATATATATATATATAAAATGTGTACCTTGAATGCTATGTAAGTCGCTTTGGATAAAAGCGTCTGCCAAATGCATAAAATGTAAAATGTAATATTTTCATATATAAGTCACTGAAGTCTCTTTATCCCTTGTGGTACAGGATTAATTAGGTTTAGATGTACAGTAACTCTCCTGAAATGCATTGAAGTCATGACGTGATGTTGTTTACAGAGGAGTCCGCTTCCTTCAAATCTTGCGAATGCTGCATGTGGATCGACAGGGAGGAACCTGGCGGCTGCTTGGATCAGTAGTCTTCCTACATCGACAGGTGAAGCATATGCCTTTTCATATTTCATGATTTGGAATGCAGAAGTAAAGTATTGCATGGAATATCTATAGAGGTACTCTGGAGACAGAAGAAACATTTGCTCCAACAGAAAAAAAAACACTTTCTTTTTCAAAATAATAAAAAAACTATGTTAGATTGTCAGTGTTAATTCTTCTGCAAATGCATCATCTCAGTGTGTGAAAAAGGATCCATTACATTGATTAATGGTCCATTACGATGCCAGTGTTTTAGGGATCTGAGAAATGTCACTCTCCTAAAAATAAAGAAAAGAAATGCTTGCCTGATGATTTTTAAAGTTGGGAAAGTATAGATTTTCAGATCATTCTTCATTTGAACACAATATTGATTTGTAAAATCCTGTTTTACTCGATGCCTATTTTCAGTGGCTGCTTGAAAATGTATTTGTATAGAGTTGAGTTCTGTTGAAGGTAACCTATGCCTTGCTGTTAAATTAATATTTATAAGTAACAAATTCAGCATCAATCTGAAATATATGTGATACATTAAAGACAAAAACAACATAGGTTACACTTTATTTTAAGATGTCATTGTTACAGTGTAATTATATATTTAAGTGCTGAGTAATAATAATTAACAATATGTACTTATTGGGTTAGGGTACGATAAGGATTTGGTTGAGGGTTAGTTGCATGTAATTATACAAAATTTACTGTTATTACTATAGTGAGTACATGTAACATATGTAACAAGGGCACTGTAAAATAAAGTGTTACCCAAACGTAGGCTACTATTCTGATTTACAGACAAATGAGCCATTTGTAGCAAATTTGTAGCAAAAACATACCAGTGAAGCACCATTCTAAAAATGAATGGCTCTTTTGAGTAAATACTATTTTAATAAATATTTCAGAATGAATCCGCATAAAGCAGTACCCTATAAAATATACAGCATTAGCATTTAATAATGAGATGTGAATGTGTAAGCAAGATAACTGAAATAAACCCAAACAAATCTAATTGAATCAGGACATTTCTACCCAGCACCAAAGCTGCAAAAAAAACATAATTGAAGATTCTTTATTTTTTAAGACTGCACTGTAATAAAAGTTAGTGTTTTCACGTTCTAGGAACTGATCACAACTCTGTATATCGGATTCCTTGGGCTCATCTTCTCTTCCTACTTTGTATATCTGGCAGAGAAGGATGCAGTGGATGATAGTGGTTTTACAGAGTTCAGCAGCTATGCGGATGCTTTGTGGTGGGGTGTGGTAGGTAGATCCCCACCCATACCTTTCACTGACACAATGGCTATGGCATGGATAATTGAAGGCATACATCAAAGAACTGGATCAAGTTGAGTAATGGGTGTTGCATGTCAATGTCTTTTCTGTACATATGCTCAGGTGACAGTAACCACTATCGGCTACGGAGACAAGGTCCCTCAGACCTGGATAGGGAAGACCATTGCATCATGTTTCTCTGTCTTTGCTATCTCCTTTTTTGCCCTCCCTGCTGTAAGTTACAGAGATTTAATAGCCATAGCAATTGTTCCTTGCACAGCAGGCAAGTGTATGAGAAGAATGATAGTATTTCCCCATAGGGAATCCTCGGCTCCGGTTTTGCACTGAAGGTACAGCAGAAACAAAGACAAAAACACTTCAACAGGCAAATTCCTGCAGCTGCATGTCTGATACAGGTGTCTGATACTGTTTCCTATAAATGTAATATTGCTTATTAGTTGTCAGCCACGAGGATAGTCAGACCTTCCAGAGTTAACCTTTTTTCTTTTATTCTCATGATAAAGGCATCTTGGAGGTGTTTTGCCTTAGAGAACCCTGACTCTGCCACCTACAAGTTATTTGTGAAGAGGAACCTTTCAGGGTATAGCCCTAAATTAAAGGTAGGTAGGCTACCTACCTACTTAAAGACAACAATTTACAAGCACTAATATAGAAATACATTTTCTTTTTACATCTTAACTTTTCTGGTCCCACTTTATATTAAAGGATTACTTCACTTCAAAATGAAAATTTCCTGATAATTTACTCACCCCCATCTCATCCAAGATGTTCATGTCTTTCTTTCTTCAGCCAGAAAGAAATTACGTTTTTTGAGCAAAATTTCCATTTTCTCCCCAATGTTGAAGGTCCAAATCAATGCAGTTTCAAAGGGCTTCGAAGGGCTTCAGAGGCTCTGCGTGATCCCAGACGAGGAATAGGGTCTTATCTAGTGAAAGAATATACTTTTTAACCTAAATTGCTCATCTTGCTCTGCTCTGCTACGTGCCAAGGATTGCACAATCACGTTGAAAAGGTCACTGCGGACGTAGGCAGAAGTACCGCCTCAAACGAACGTTTCCGTCACTCCATTTTCAACTTTAAATGGTCTGACATCGTTGTTTTACCCAACGATGGGGGGACTAATAATTTGTATTAGTCTTTGCATGTGCGCTTTGTAAACATGGGGGCGGTACTTAAGCCTACGTATAGCGTGACCTTTACAACGTGATTGCGCAATCCTTGGCACGTCGCAGAGCAGTGCAAGATGAGCAATTTAGGTTAAAAAGTATATTCATTTTTTTTTTTTTTTGAAAATGACTGATCATTTTGCTAGATAAGACCCTATTCCTCGTCTGGGATCGCGCAGAGCCTCTGAAGCCCTTCGAAGCCCATTGAAACTTCATTGATGTGGACCTTCAACATTTTGGTTGCCATGGAAGGCTATGATGGGGAGAAAAATCCTGGGATGTTTTCCTCAAAAAACGTAATTTCTTTTCGACTGAAGAAAGAAAGGCATGAACATCTTGGATGAGATGGGGGTGAGTAAAATATCAGGTAATTTTCATTTTGAAGTGAAATAATCCTTTAAGCGTCTTTAACCCTTCCCTTACAACTTAACCAACCCTTAACCCTAACCATACCACCACACCTGTCACTAACCTTACCTGTATCCGACCTTCATTAGCAGAAAAAGTGTTTTGCAATACAATATGAACACAATAAGTACATTGTAAGTACAAGTACTTAGTGGTTAAGGACACCTAATATAAAATGTACCTACTTTTCTTTCTTTTATATTTTAAACTAAAAAACAACATAATTTCAGTGTGTTTTCAAACTGTATTACCAGAAAAGAGGTAACGTTTTTGTCGAATTTTACTTCGGCCAGATGAAGATGAGGAGGAAAATGAAAAGTAATGACAGGGATAATGGGCCGAGTTCTCCCACCATTCCATCCATAACCTATGATTCCTTAGATGATGGAAGGGACGGCGGACAAGATTCAGTGTGCAGTATTCAACAGTCAGGTATTACCAACAATAAACAAATATACTATGATGATAAGAAAAGGGGATCTTTTTTCACCTTTCATGCTCTTGAAGCATATCTCCTCTGATATCTTTTATTTCACCTATACATTCTCACAGAAGGGGCAAACACATTCAGAAGATGTGGTGAGCTCCAGTTAGTGTATGTTGCTACATGTGTCTTATCTGTACTCACTTGCTATCTACTATTCCCTATACCTGTCTGTCTGACAAATGTATAATACTGACTCTTTAACCCTTAAACGCATACCTCGGATCTTTAGTGACCCGGGATGTCATTCACTTACTTTATATCATTCGTGTTAGATATAGATCCGGGTCGCTAAAGACCCGAACATGTAATAATGATTGGCCAAACATTCATACATTTAAGGGTTAACTTGTTGTTGTTGTTTTAAATATGCATGTCTATTACAGCATAATTCCTTAGCATGAAATAAAATGTACACACCTTGTTCGATTTGAAATATGATGTGTGAAAGCATCAAGCTCGATCTCTCTCCTGACAGAGCGGGTGCCATCCTGGAACTCTCTGTCCTCTTTCCAGTTCTCTACATCTCCAGGTGGGTAACAAAACTTGTTAAAACTAGAATAGCGTCATAAGATGATGTTACACATTTTCCATTGGAAAGACAGGACTCTTTCAGTCTGAAATGGTGTGTGTGTTTTGTGTCTTAAGTAAAAAAGTCGGGGATGTTCGAGTTGCCGTCTCGGCCCACGCTCCAGAGGAGCAGCAGCATTGCAGATGATATGGAGACTGAGCCGGAACGAGAGATTTCACTCGTTCCAGTCACTCATGTGTCTCAGTGAGTAAGAACCTACCATTTTTGGCGCAATTTAAACCGAGTCTATCTGTCAACCCTAGACAGCAGACAGTCAATTATTTATTTAAGTTTTAGTAAGTTTCCACTGCTTATAATCTTTCAGAACTCTCCCAGATGGCATGCGATATCCAGTTGGATGGGCAATTAAAAAAGTGTTAGCTTGACTGCGTCAGAGTTAGCACACTCCTGCAGTTCACACTCACAATATCACTTCTGTAAATGGAAACGAGGTCTAATCATCCTGCTAATCTTTGCAGTTACTGGATTTTCAGCTCGGATCTTTAAAACACTTTTAACACATATGCGCTATCTCTGCTGGAACAGATCTCAGCTTTCTGAGCCCACCCACCTCAAGTGAAAACATGGTTAGAAGAAGTGCACGGTGTATATTTCTGGGCCCCAAACCATTCCCATGAAGAGTGGTTATGTTGCAGGCTGTGTTTTGCCTGAGAGGGGGTCATTATCAGAATCTCTTTGCCCCATTAGCTGGTCAGCATGTGGAACAGCGTGGAGCCTGTATACTGCAAACCATTTACTTGTGCAGGCAATGAGGCAACCCCATCTCTGAATAATCTAATGAACCATGTCTCTGTTGGGGGTATACAGTCCATTAGATTATCCAAAGTGCCCCTTTCCATTTGTGATGGGATCCACCACTCTACAGCATCTAATCTCAGGGCTCTGTTGCACTCTAAATGATGTGAAAATACAAAGGTGTTCAGGTTTTTTTCTCAAACTTTTATTTATTTTGAGAAACCACAAGAGGGCAGTGGAGGTGTTTTTGTAGACCAAACCCTTCTCCTGTCAGTGTAGCATTTCTCTTGGCGTACACTGGTAAAATCATACTAATGCTGCTTTAATGTCTATTATACAAGTGATGTAGGAAGACAAATGCAGATGACTACTATGTACTTGCATTAAAAAAGTAATTGTCCTTACTGTTTCTTCTCATGTTGTATTGCAAAACGCTTGCTTCTATTAAGGAGGTGGGATGTGGATATGGGTAGGGACAGATTTAGGTTAAGATTTAAGGGGAGCGTCAACAGTGCAATTATATATGTCATTACATAAATGAATTACAGCTGTTAAATATAAGTACAATGTAAAAACATGTATGTACACAATAAGTGCATTGTATCTAATGACGAATATAAAGTGGGACCAAAAGTATATTTTTAATCACAGTCTAGGAGATTCCGTGGTCTAGGTTTGGTTTTCTTCTCACTTGCACTATTCGTGTGTGTTAATATTGACCTTGATGGAGCTGAAGTGATAATATTAATCTCAGAATTGATACAAAGTTCCTTGTACACTGAGGTTAATGTAATCATCTGGGAAAATGTAGGTGTTTTCCACCAAAGCAACTTAAAAGAGATTTCAAATTTTAATTAGGTAGATCTAATATTTTTAGAGTCTTATGTATGATTCCTCTCTGAATCCTCATTCTTAGGAGACATATTGCATCTCCTCTACAAAGGAGCCTTGTCACTACAAGCTTTCATTTGATCTTTGAAGTTTAATGAGCTTTCATTCGCCTCACACTGAGATGCAATGGCAACAGCTGGCTTTTCTCTCCCTCTCTTTTCTCTCTCTCTCTCCCTGCCTCTCTCTCTTTCTTCTCCTGCTCAGTGTGGGTGTGAGTGCATGTTTATTTGTTTATGTCCAGCAGAGCAGGGTGGGGACTCCAAAAGTCCAGAACCATAACGTCGCCTTGCATTTCTCCTCTCCGCTCATCTCTTCTCCTCTTACTCTGTCTCATCTCCTCTCCGCTCCTCTCCTCTCCCTTAGGACGTTTGTCCTGCTCTGACCTTTGACCCAGGCTGTTAACTCAAGAGGTAGGAGAGGCACAAAAGCCTCCTCGTGCCTGCAGCTGAAACAGTTCGGCTGCACTGGGGGTGGGGAAAGAACAATTCCACAGAAACATCTCTCTGACCGCTGCGCTCCTAACACACACACTGGAGGATATCAACACTACCTACACACTTTTATCCATTAAACCTTGATAAAGAACAGGGTTGTTTATGGCGCAGTGAGATGCTGTAAAATGTTGTCATTTCAAACCTCTTCAAGTGTCTTCAATCGAGCCTTTTAGTAGAAAGAGTCACAGTCGTTATTTCATATCAAATACAAAGGCGTCTTTCGCAGCTGCCTGGATCAAAGAAAATAAACTCCCGTCCAGAGCGACACAGGTATAAAGATGAAATCAAAGCAAACGCAGGTGCGTCTGAAAGTGCTCATTTGTACTCGCACGTATCTGCTGTTGCAGTCTTGTAGGGCTGTGGTGTGAGGTTTACCAAAGGAGACCCGGGCTGAAAAGATTGATTTATTCTCAGTAAACAGAGAAGGACTTCTAGTGGCGGAGGCCAAGCCAGGCCGTCTACACTGGTGCAGAGACAAAGAGCCATTGTCTGCAGCTCTACACACGCCAACAATAGCCTGATTGACAAGCGGCCCTAGTCGTAATGGGCTTCTGGGCTAAAGAACGCAACAGTGACTTTTGTTAGAAACACTCTTGTCTTCCAGAGCAATAATCTCCATGCTGGCAATTTCACAGAATTTTTTATGTATGTATGCATTATATACATATTTTTCTAAGAGCAAAACATACTACTATACTATCTATTTTTCAGTTTCACTCTTACTCAATAGGTATTTTTGATTCAGCAAGTAAATATATGGAAATGGTTCCCCGGTCCAAAACACATGCAGACTCATGTTTGCCTGAGTAAATGTGTGTGATTTGGAGTGTGTGGCGGTGTGTGAGGCGTGCTGAATGGGACAGAAACATTGGCTCACTAATGCCTCTTCAGCGCGGCTTGCCAGCACAAGTTTCTTTATCTTGCCCGTCACGGCCCCTTTTCTTCCCCCCTTAACAGTAATTGTGTTTCGTTACAGTGTGTTAGAGCTAACGAGGGACATGGAGCGAGAGTCAGCCAAGCAGTGAAAGACAGACAGAGAGAGAGAGAGAGAGAGAGTTGCTCAGCAAGAAAGAACACATCCCAGATGATTCTCTCATTTGCTGTCAGACCAAGTGCCCAGCAAGACTCTCTGTAGAAGTTTGTAACAGAACACTGCACATGGTGAACTTGACAACTATTCAGACAAATTCCTGTGAGCAGCGGTTGCCAGCAACAGTGCTTCTTTTTTTTTTTTACATTATAGATAGTTCACCCCCACCCCACTCACTATCATGTCGTTCCAAACCTGTACGAATTTTAAATAAAGGTTCCAATAGAGGGTTTTCAAAGTTATGTCATAGAATAACCATTTTTGGTTCCCCAAAGAACCTTTCAGTGAAAAGTTCTTAGTGGTGAAGAACATTTTAATAATCTGAAAAACCTTTTTCCACCTTTTGTGCAAGGTTTAATGGATGTTAAAGGTTCTTCAGGGAACCATAGATGCCATTAAAGAACCTTTAGAAGAGTGTCTTTTCTTTTGCTTAACACATACACACACACACACACACACACACAAATTGCCCATTAAATTAAATTCAATGGGGTCCAGTGTTGTTTTTGACCAAAACTGACTTTAATTGTATGAGCAAAAACAGCTGAAACATTCTTTAAAATATCTTCTATAATGTTCCACAAAAGAAAGAAAGTCCTACAGTTTTGAAACAACTTTTTTGAAATAATTTTTATTTTTGCATCAAGTATCCCTTCAAAATTGCAATTTAATCTACTGCTTAAAGCAGCATTTTCAAATTCAAAAATAATACATTTGCTTCCTCAACAATACATGTTGTCTATGAGCACCAATATTTCCGTTTCACTTCGTGAAATTAATATCAATGTGCAATATCAGGTTTCTTTCAGAGGGCTCGGCTAAGTTAGTGACTTTGTTAGCTGGCAACATGATATGACAAAAGGCTCGGAGGCCCCTGGTGATGTATAAGGACTTGCGTTGAAATGAACGCTGTCAGTTTCTTTGCTGCTGTAATGTTTTGGATCATATGAGGCCACAAGTTTGGGACATAAGCCATTTAGTCATGGTGTATAGCAACGGAGGACTCAATGTCAGAGTGAATGCTGCATCTCTGTGTGTCACTCCTCATAAGGACATTTAATACTCTCCGTATTTGCCTGGCGCTTTGATGCTCGGGATGAAAGAGATCTTTGCTTGGCTGAAGCCAGAGGGACCCCTGCTGCGTGTGTGTACGAGCATCTTGCGCCCGCACATTGTGTGCACATATGTGTGTGTGTGTGTGATGGCTTCTGGCCAGCGGCCCAGACTCCGCCCCAGGGCCTTTACCCCAGCTAACAATGTCCAGCCGCTGGTCAGCTATTATCTGTCATTACTGCCTCAGTGGCCTTTATCTCAGCTGACCACTTATTAAAATGTCATTAAGGTATTTGAGCTCAAGGGGGAAGATGGAGTTGATATTTGGGATAATGTCCTGTACAGTGCAGTCGAGCCCTCTAAACCTTGTGAATCTAAGATCGCAGCTAATCTGAGGCTGTTCCCCTCCTCTTCCACAGAGCTATTCTTAGACACACAGGGCCCCCATGAGCCTTTTAGTGCCATAGTGCCACAATCCTGCAGCCTGTGGTGCAACACCGCCACACAAAGGTCTTCATCCTTTGACTCGCTGAGACGAGTCACAAGAGTGCACATGGCCTCAGTGGGGGACTTTGTGGTAATTGACATGTGTTTGTGATTCATCATATGATGTAACAAAACATTAGGGAGGTTTTGAGTGTGCTGGCCGTTTCTTTCAGATGATTGAGTTGTAAGTTATATCATGCAGTTAAAGTCTCTGAACTTAAAATTGCTGATCCCACTATAATTAATTGCTGATTTTTTCAAATCAAATCAGTAAAAATCTGTATGTTTTAAAGGACATATACTGAGGACTCTTATCCTCACAAACGCTGCATTCATTTGGTAAAAAATACACCCGAAAAAATTGTAAGCCCTTTTTTAAGATTTGCGCAATTTAATTAATAGTAAAATTCCATCAGATTGAATTGAATAATCCTTACATAATTTCATTAAATAACTGATTAAGGATTGTTCAATTATTCAATTAAATAACGTAAGGATTATTCAATTCAATTTGAAGGAATTTTACTATTAATTAAATTGCGTAAATCTTAGAAAATGCATATGTTTTATGTACAGTAAAACAGTAATATTGTGAAATATTATTACAGTTTAAAACAACTGTTTTGTGTTTTAATATATTAAAAAATATAATTTATTCCTGTGATGATAACGCTGAATTTTCAGCATCAAGTCTTCACTGTCACATGATCCTTCAGAAATCATTCTAGTATGTAGAATGATCCTTCATAATATATATACTATGGATTATTGTATGGATTATATCTCTTTATTGTCATCCTTCTGTAATTGTGCATGCGCTCTTTAGTCACACATCTGTCTGATTGAGTTTGTCTTTTTGCAGTACCACTGATGCCGTGTGTGTGTGTGTGTGTGTGTGTGTGTGTGTGTGTGTGTGTGTGTGTGTGTGTGTGTGTGTGTGTGTGTGTGTGTGTGTGTGTGTGTGTGTGTGTGTGCGTGTGTACATGGATGCTTTTAAGTGATAAGATTAGAGTGAAGCCCGGTGATTGTTATGTTTCCTGTTTATCTACATTTGATTACACTCAGATTAGCAGAGGCCCTTTAGAGGGAGGTCAAATAACAGGTCCTTTTCCCACCTAAAACACACAAACAATCTAGATAAAACGCCACTAAATGCCATATCACCCTTGCAGGTTCAGTTATTTTTATGCTGCTTTATATACAACCTAATTTAGTCAATAATATGTCCTCTCTGAAGCTTTTCCTTCCCCTCTGAATTCTTGCTATCCTTCCCCAGAATCAAATCAGTGTAGCTCTAATCAATACAAAAGATGCTGCACATGTTGCCCTAAAGAGCGGTCGCTGACCTTGGATCAGGTGTTCTCTCAGCTACCCTCAACTAATGAGTCTTAGTAGATGCACAGAAGGGTTGATGTCATTGTCCAACATCGCATGTAGAGGCCAAGCTGAGATCACCTCCTCAGACCAAATGTTGCTGAACACACCACGTTAGAGTTAATTGGAGGTGGGGAGTTAGACCCTCTGGCCTGAAGTGTTGTTGGTACTAATGGCATGTTTATTTCCTTTCCCATGATGCACTTCTTTGATCTTTATTTGGTGCAGTTATGATGGCTTTTGTCACAATTACGACATCACTTGCTATTTACATGGACAAGCACGCAAACTCAGACCTTGGCTAGTCTTTTGATCATTAATAACTTCACAAAATGGGTTGATTTGGGGTTTACAATAGATTCCATTTATGGTCTGTACATTAACATGTAGATAGAATCCTTTAAAAATAGGGATAGTTCAGCCAAAAATGTTAATTGTTATCCTCAACATCATGTAATTTCTGAATAATTTTTTTAAAAATATGTCCAAGCAATGAAAGTCAGTGGAGTCCAATTTTGTTTTGGACCTTATTAACTTTAATTATCTGTGTCCCACAGAAGAAAGAAAGTCATACAGGTTTGAATGACAATGAGTAATTTTTTTTGTGTGTGTGTGAACTATCCCTTTAATACTTTTCTCACAGGATGCGTTGATTATAATATTTTTGTGGGATTATGTTAACACATTGGTTTGTAATAATCACTACATCAGTACATTAAGTTACAAAATACAGCGTTGATACACAATGCTGATTAGACAAACTCATCTGCGCGTTCGAGTCATTGGTGGCCCTCCAGTGGATATGCATTTTCTTTCACATCTGGCTGTTATTGTTTAGCAGACTCAAAAAAAAAAAAAAAAAAAAAAACGATTGGGAACGGAAGAGAGATTTGCAGTCTGCCTTTGGCAGAAAGAAGACCTCATATGATCGCCTTTTCTCTTTCTCGCTCTCTCTATCTGTCTCTCTCTCTCTCTCTCTCTCTCTCTCTTTTTTTTCTTTCTTTCTTTCTTTCTTTCTTTCTTTCTTTCTTTCTTTCTTTCTTTCTTTCTTTCTTTCTTTCTTTCTTTCTTTCTTTCTTTCTTTCTCTGTCCCAGTGGGAGTCTTTCTCCCTTTGCGTACGTCTCCACCAGTGTTCACCATTAGCCAGGCTTTGTGCCAGCACTAGAGGCAGATGGTGACCCTGCTGAGGTCATGAGACCAGCGTTGCTATGCTGGTAACCATGACTGGAGAGAGGAAGTGGCACTGCCTCAGGGACAGATGGGGTGGTTCCCATGTTCTATCTCTTGTGTCCCCCACCTCTCTCTCTTTCTGTCGTCTTTCCATGCTCCATTGGAATGACAAACAGCCAGGGAGGTATGATTCCTGAACTATGTGCAGATTGCTGGCAGATTCCAGCTTGAGTTTATCTATTTGGATTCTATAGTTTTAAATGAGTAATGTTCCACCAAAATGTAACCACCATATACCCTATTAAGCTCTGAGATGCATGTTATCAAACTGATCATTATACCATACACATTTATAGCTCAAGAGAATCGTTCAGCACTTAACATGAAAAATAAGTTATTTCCTCACAGTTTCCACAAAATTAAGCAGCACAAATGCTTTCAACATTGATAATAATAAGAAATGTTTCTTGAGCACCAAATCATCATAATTCCTGAAGGTTCAAGTGACACCGAAGACTAAAGGAATGATGCTGAAAATTCAGCTTTGCCATCACATTAATAAAATATATTTTACATTAAAATAGAAACAGTTATTTGAAAATGCAGTTGTATTACAGCATTACTGTTTTGCTGTATTTTTCATCAAATAAATGCAGTCTTGGTGGGCAGAAGAGACTTCTTTTAAAAAAAAGAAAATATGTCTGAAAGTTTGGACACCTGTTTTTCTCGATCTAAAGACTTTTTGAGGTTGGTATATTTAAAGACACAATATGTAAGTTTTCGCCACCAGAGGTCAATAGAGGGTATGCATTGATGTCACTTTCCCGCCGTAACACGCCAACTCAGCCGGGACTGAGTGGCAGAAGAGCTGCTGCATGACTGGATTTAATAGGGGAAAACAAACAGTTATCAGTTTAAACTAAAGGTTGGACTCTATATAGTGTTCCTTACAAAGATCCAGTGATCCATGGATATTGACATGCAGCCAGGAATCGTGTTTTCCTGACATTTGTATGATCCTGATTTCGATACATGAATATTTATCACTGTCAGTCATCACAATTTCATTCCTGCACATCACCAAGAACACATCCGAGAGTCTCTGTCTAGTCCAAGTTTGTTGCGAAGCTCTCTCCATCTCGAAAACGCCACGCTGATATTGATCCTTGTTTTATCTAATCCATTTGTCCCAAAGCCTGCTTGCCTCAGTTGATCTACATTTATGTTTTTTTGGATTTTCTGTACGTTAACTCCTAAACTTCCATTTTTGTTATAGGCCTACTAGGTTTGATTAGTTAAATTAATGATAGCTAAAAGTTTAGCTGTGTCCAAATGTTTGACTATATATGCATGGAAATAGATCATAAACTAAGTCGTAATAATTATTAACTATTAATTAACTGTGTAAAACAGCTTCAGTTTTTGTTATCTAGAGTTCTCCATTAACACATTTCCTCCTCTTTTAATGCTAACTTAACAGACATTTGCATTGCTGTGCATATGATAACGCTCAAAGCTATGAAGGCTATTAACCACTGGCAGTATTACCCAGAAGGATGTGGTTGAAGTCTAGAGTATGGCACCAAAGAGCAGTAAATTGGCAGTTGCCTGGAGCACGGCATATGCCTTATCCCTCATTTCCCTGTAGCCCGCAGCCAGGGAGAAACCAGAAACTGTCAGCCAGCCATGTCCATTAAGTCAATGAGGCTTGATAGCCTGCAGCCAGTCTACAGCTAATGCATTTTAAAAGAACTTGTGTGAGTGTGCTCCGTCTTTTGTCAGAGTGACATGCAACAGACACGAGCCTTAGCATGCTAACATGATACAGGCACGTATCGCTTATAGACTGGCACGCGGGAGCCGACATGCAAGGGAAAGTGTACTCCTCATACTTCGTCTTTCTTTGAGACAATGTTCTGTTCCCCTAGATAACCTTGGGTCTCCTGGGAGTCAGTACCCTTCCCCCCCACCAAATCTCACTGCTGCGGTTTTTGAAAGCTTTGAAAACTAGAGAGAGCCTTGTATTTTCTCTTAGACACTGTGTCCTGGTCGTGACCCTTATGCTCAATGGCCACTTGCAAAAAGTCCTATCCACATAAACAGCATCTGGAGTGGCTCAGGGCTGCACCTGAAGGCCTGGCGGAGACTGATAGGATTGTTTTGCAAATGATATTGAAAATGTGAAAGATCAGTGATATGTTAGTGGTGGTATACAACGGTCACATACAATGTGGTGTCAGATATCACATTTATGACCGTAGATAAAACATCTACAAACCCGATTCCAAAAAAGTTGGGACACTGTACAAATTGTGAATAAAAAAGGAATGCAATAATTTACAAATTTCATAAACTTATTCACAATAGAATATAGATAACATATCAAATGTTGAAAGTGAGACATTTTGAAATGTCATGCCAAATATTGGCTCATTTTGGATTTCATGAGAGCTACACATTCCAAAAAAGTTGGGACAGTTAGCAATAAGAGGCCGGAAAAGTTAAATGTACATATAAGGAACAGCTGGAGGACCAATTTGCAACTTATTAGGTCAATTGGCAACATGATTGGGTATAAAAAGAGCCTCTCAGAGTGGCAGTGTCTCTCAGAAGTCAAGATGGGCAGAGGATCACCAATTCCCCCAATGCTGCGGCCAAAAATAGTGGAGCAATATCAGAAAGGAGTTTCTCAGAGAAAAAGTGCAAAGAGTTTGAAGTTATCATCATCTACAGTGCATAATATCATCCAAAGATTCAAAGAATCTGGAGCAATCTCTGTGCGTAAGGGTCAAGGCCGGAAAACCATACTGGATGCCCATGATCTTCGGGCCCTTAGACGGCACTGCATCACATACAGGAATGCTACTGTAATGGAAATCACAACATGGGCTCAGGAATACTTCCAGAAAACATTGTCGGTGAACAAGAAGCCATATCTAAACATGATCCAGAAGCGCAGGCGTTGTCTCTGGGCCAAGGCTCATTTAAAATGGACTGTAACAAAGTGGAAAACTGTTCTGTGGTCAGACCAATCAAAATTTGAAGTTCTTTTTGGAAAACTGGAATGCCATGTCATCCGGACTAAAGAGGACAAGGACAACCCAAGTTGTTCTCAGCGCTCAGTTCAGAAGCCTGCATCTCTGATGGTATGGGGTTGCATGAGTGCGTGTGGCATGGGCAGCTTACACATCTGGAAAGGCACCATCAATGCTGAAAGGTATAGCCAAGTTCTAGAACAACATATGCTCCCATCCAGACGTCGTCTCTTTCAGGGAAGACCTTGCATTTTCCAACATGACAATGCCAGACCACATACTGCATCAATCACAACATCATGGCTGCGTAGAAGAAGGATCCGGGTGCTGAAATGGCCAGCCTGCAGTCCAGATCTTTCACACCCATAGAAAACATTTGGCGCATCATAAAGAGGAAGATGCGACAAAGAAGACCTAAGACAGTTGGGCAACTAGAAGCCTGTATTAGACAAGAATGGGACAACATTCCTATTCCTAAACTTGAGCAACTTGTCTCCTCAGTCCCCAGACGTTTGCAGACTGTTATAAAAAGAAGAGGGGATGCCACACAGTGGGAAACATGGCTTTGTCCCAACTTTTTTGAGATGTGTTGATGCCATGAAATTTAAAATCAACTTATTTTTCCCTTAAAATTATACATTTTCTCACTTTAAACATTTGATATGTCATCTATGTTGTATTCTGAATAAAATATTGAAATTTGAAACTTCCACATCATTGCATTCTGATTTTATTCACAATTTGTACAGTGTCACAACTTTTTTGGAATCGGGTTTGTACATTAAAGATGTAGATCACAATTTGTGATGGGTACTTACACCCCAGTGACGGGTATGTTTTTGGGGTGGAGTTAGGGGTGGACCTTACCCTAAACCTTACCCTACCATAACCTTAACCTGCTTGCTTTTTTCTAATAATAGTAAATTTTTTATTCACATCGTACAAATTCACATGAAATTGCCACCTCGTAACATACTCGCATCTACTAGTGAAATTAGGTTGACTTTAACGATAATATTATATATTTCTTTGATAATCTTATAATAGTTCATCCAAAAATGACATTTATTCACCCTCATGTCATTCCAAACCTGTATGAATTCATTCCTTCTGTGGAGGATATATTGACATCCATTTCATTGACATTTTTATAATAATTTTTCTGAAGAAAAAGAAAGTCATGCACACTCTGAGAAAAAAAGGTACAGTGCTGTCACTGGGGCAGTACCCTAAGGTACAAAAGTGAAAAGGTACATCTTTGCACCTTACTCACCCCTAAATGGTACATATTAGTACTTTAAGTGTGCGTATTAGTACCTTAAAGGTACATAATAATACCTTAAAGGCACATATTAGGTTTTGTACCTTAGGGTATCGCCCCAGTGACAGCAATGCACCTTTTTTTCTGACAGTGCAGGATTGAATGATATGAGAGTGAGTTGATGACGATTTTCATTTTTTGTCGAACTATCCTTTTTAAACAAAAATGTAATGTAAATGCAAAATGTTAAGTATCTTTCTTAATACTAATCACAACTCGTATACACACAGGTTGAGGGATTCCCATCGAGCAGCCATTCGTGTGATCCAGAGATTGTACTACTTTGTGGCCCAAAAAAAGTTCCAGGTGAGATTTTTCTTTTTCCTTTTTACAAGAACAACCCAAATTTAATCATGTTACAGTGCTAAAATGAGCAGAAATGCAGATTTTTCTTCTCTTGATATTGGTGCGAGATATATTTTGCTAATTTATATTTGATTATAAAGAGACGTTTCCAATCATGTGCATTCCTTGATCAATTTCAGTGTAAGTCATGAATAAGGTGTCTTTTAACACATATTAAAAGTGAGACCTCATTCAGTCACAGCAGATGCTCTGCCTGAGTCCTCAAAAATACAAGCTAATGTCAGAGGATTACCTTAATAGCTGTCCTACACACTTTCTCCTCCTTTGTGCGATTGTGCGACACTTGATACTCGTTACTGCACTTTGTTTGTCTTCTCTCTTTATCCTCCCATCCTCTTGCCATCCATTCATTTGACCCGCTTGCCTCAGTCATCTCTCAATCCCCTTATTTTCTCCAAGTCCTTCTCCCCTCCTCTCACACACTCTTGCGACACAGAACACACACTTTGGAGTGTTTGTCAGATGCTGCTGGCTAGATTGGCTGTGTCTGATGTCATGACAATGTTTACCCTTCTTTGAACAGCTCTAGCTTCTCCTGAATTGGTCATTTGTGCCGGAGAAGTGTGAATGTTTGGTTATTTCACCGACGCTGATCAAATTGAGCTGAAGTTCTCTACAAACTGGCACTTCACGCATCTTCCCCATGTTAGTCAGGAAGTTCAAATACATTAAAATAGCCATAAGCATCATCACCTGTGCTCAATCTGCCCTGAAAGCAAAGATTTAGCTTTTGATCAGGGTGTGCGTTTGATTTCAGCAGATAATTATTCTGCAGATAAGAATAATTTTCCTCAAAGGTGACAATCAAGAGGAAATATTTCCCCTCTGGGCTCGTTTGATTTGGGGCTGGTTATATCAAGTCAAAAGAGTTCACTCTTATGATGAACTGATCCTTTCAGACTTTATTCATAAAGCTTCGCTCATACAGAGCCAACCAGTGGGATCATGGGGCCCTAGGCAAGATCATATCAAGATTTTATCATAAAAGTGTATGAGGGAAAGTGTACATTTAACATGATTTATTTATTTATTTTTCTCGCAGTTCAATCTTTTGCAGTTCATTGAATAGTCCTGCACTGTGAACATTTCAGTATGAAAACAAACATTAATATGAGTTCACAGAAACAGCATGTGTAGGAATGTACAATGACTCAATGTACAAGAATAAATCTTAAAACCATAAAGTCTTTTGTTAAATAAAACCCGTCTATAAATAACTGCCAGTTATGTATATATTTTGCTGTAGTCTGTCAGTAGGAAGTAAAACCATTTTTTTAAACCCATATCTTTTTGGACAAAATACTGACGTGCCTAAGACTTTTGCACAGTATGTGTAATATTTATATTTATAGGACGTCATATTTATATTTGTTTATATATATATATATATATACACACACACACACACACACACACACACACACACACACTATTGTTCCAAAATTTGGTCTCATTAAGTTTTTTTTTTATAAATATTTCACAAAATGCTGTTCTTTTGAACTTTCTCTATACTATACTGTACTATAATAATAAACTATAATGATAAAAAAATCTTGAGCAGCAAATCAGCATATTAGAATGATTTCTGAATTATCACGTGACACTGAAGACTGGAGTAATGATGCTGATAATTCAGCTTTGACACAGTATTACTATTTTTACTGTATTTTTTAATCAAATAAATGCAGCTTGGTAAGCATAGAAGAGTTCTTTCTAAAACATAAACAAAATACAGTATTTGTCCTGAAACATTCAAATGGCAGTGTATATTTATTATATATTATAATCATTATATTATATTTATTTAAAAACAGATCTAAGTAATAACTACATGCACAGACAAAAAAGCAAATACAGTGCGTGTGTGTTTTTGCAGCAAGCACGTAAGCCGTACGATGTGAGGGATGTCATTGAGCAGTATTCTCAGGGTAATCTCAACCTCATGGTGCGCATCAAGGAGCTACAGAGAAGGTGGGATGAGGACTCACTTTTTCACTTAGCAGCAAAGCATGTATTGGGAAAAGTGTTTACTTTAACATGGATGACATTTTGTAGGAATAATAGCAATATAAATGACTGTTTCATGACCTTTGGGTAAATAACGCTGTGGAGTTAAGAGTACATCCATCCCTGTCACTATTCCTCTCACTTTTCATCCGCCATTTCTGTACATGAACATTTCATGCTGCCGCACGCTTGGCCATAACAGACTGGATCAGTCCTTAGGGAAGCTGTCCTTCTTCCAGACAAGTTCAGGTAAAGCTAAATCATTTATTACACGTTCTGCTCTCACATTCCTCAACCCCACACCATGTTTTGCTACAATTTGACCCCTTCGTTGTTCTTAATGTTGCTGTTTATTGTTGTGTTGTAGTCTTAGTGCACATTCATGTTTATGGAGGGTTTTTATTGTGTTTTTCTTGGCACTATTCTTGTCTTCTGTAGAACGCCTGAAAGACAAAGGCACAAACACTATTGGTTCCAGACTCAACAGGATGGAAGAGAAGGTAAGCACTTGAATACTTGTTCTATAGCCAGAGTAAGGTTTAGCTAAACTTAGAGAGAAGGACATTTTTGTGTTGGAAAACATGCTTACTTTGAGGGTTTACTATTGGAACCCTCAAACTATTGAGGGTTCCAGTATCTGAAGAAAACACCAAAAATTCACAATGGCTAAAAAAAAAAAAAGTCCAAAAAGGCTTTGTAAGTAAACTATGATAGTTGTCTGGCTATCACCAGACCAAGCTCAATCTTAAAGGGTTAGTTCACCCAAAAATGTTTTTTTTCTGTCATTAATTACTCACACTCATGTCGTTCGACACCTGTAAGACCTTTGTTAATCTTCGGAACACATATTAAGATATTTTTGTTGAAATCCGATGGCTCAGAAAGGCCTCCATTGGCAGCAATGTCATTTCCTCTCTCAAGACTCATAACAGGTACTAAAGACGTCGTTACAAAGTCCATCTCACTACAGTGGTTCTACAATCATTTTATGAAGCGACGAGAATCGTTTTTGTGCAAAAAAACCCTAAATAACGACTTATTTGGAAGATGGCCGATTTCAAAACACTGCTTCCTGAAGCTTCGGAGCGTTGTGAATCAATGTGTCGAATCAGTGGTTTGGAGCGACAAAGTCACGTGATTTCAGCAGTTTGGCAGTTTGACACATGATCTGAATCATGAATCGATACACTGATTAACAACGCTCCGAAGCTTCATTAAGCAGTGTATTGAAATCGGCCATCTCTATATAAGTCGTTATTTATGTTTTTTTTTGCGCACAAAAACTATTCTCGTCGCTTCATAAAATGATTGTAGAACCACTGTAGTGAGATGGACTTTGTAACGACGTCTTTAGTACCTGTTATGAGTCTTGAGAGAGGAAATGACATTGCTGCCAATGGAGGCCTTTCTGAGCCATCGGATTTCAACAAAAATATCTTCTTTTGTGTTCCGAAGATGAACAAAGGTCAACATGAGGGTAAGTAATTAATGACAGAATTTTTGGGTGAACTAACCCTTTAAGATTAATCAGTGGTCTGGGGAGTCTGCTATGTATCTTCTACTGCACAAGAGGTGTGATCAACGAGCATAATTCAAATGACTCTGTACGCAATTGGATAGTCCTTCAACCAATCAGACTACAAGAGTGTGATCAACGGGCGCTTCTCTATCCGTCATCGTGTTAAACCCACCAATAGCGCGTCAGGTGGATAAGCCAGTCTGTGATTGGTTCCCGCAAAAGTGTGACAGAAGCAGTAGAAATGAATCTACAGGTTTCCAGACTGAGCTGCAGGGCGAAATCTAATTGTCAATAGATCAGGCTGGGTTTACCCAGTCTACCACAAAAGGCCAAATTTTTTTTTTTTTTTTTTTTTTCTCACATTTTCTTGTTTGAATTCCAGTATCTGAAATATCTCTTCACACAATATCACATGCTCTTGAATTTTAGCAATACGTGTCTAAATCAAGCGCTTCCAACAAGTTAATCATTGGTAAAACAATAACAAGTTTCAGATCTTTAGTTTACGAGCAAATGCGCACAACACAGCAAGTAATTTTACAGATAAAGATCTGTGAGCTTCATTCATCAAGCCTTAACCTGGAGGCAGAAGAAACCTCTCTCTTTCTCTGCCTTCAATCAAACATCACTTTTTGAAGACTTCTCGAACATTCTCTGTGAGCGATGTGTGCTGATAAGGGTGTTAAGACTCTAAAAAGAACAGCTTTCTGGCTTCTGGCTTTGTGGTGTGTGTGTGTGTGTGTGTGTGTGTGTGTGTGTGTGTGTGTGTGTGTGTGTGTGTGTGTGTGAGAGAGGTCACTTTGAGAGGCCAATAGAATGACGGGGATTCAGGAGCTCTACAAACACTCTGTCTACTCCTGTTCATTTGCCACTCCAGCCATAAATCCTTTTACAAACAGCTCTCCTCCTTGACATGAACTCGTAACAGCATACACACTTGTTCACATGATCTCTCTCTCATACTCTCTGTCTCTCTTAAAAAAGCCTGTTTAACCTGTTTTAAATTGAAAGTTTAGAAAAACATTTTAATAATTTGATATTTTTTCCCTTTTCATAGCTGACATCTTTTTTTGATCGTGCTGCCTATTATTCATTTATATAAAAAGTAAAAATTAGTGTTTTTGATCTCATTGACTCTTCATCATGTTATGACAATGCTAGTGATTGGTGCATTGGCTAATTTGGAGTAGCCAAATTACATGTATTTCCCACTGCTTGAAAATGTGTCATTAGCTGTAGAGGCTGTGGACAGGATACCCTGCCCCTTACAGTGTCATTCTTCTTCCCATAATTCTGTGGTAAACAGGAAGCACGCAGTGTCTGGCATAAACAGGAACAAATAGCCTTAGCTTTTATGCAAACACCCATCTGAAAAAACTCTTTACTGCATCACAGTCTTCTGCCTCCACTCTGGTTCTCTTCACATTTAGGGCATCCCTTTTTAAATATTACATTAAGATATTTTTATTTAATCGTATACACTATCGCTAAAAATTTGGAGTCTGTAAGATATTTTAATGTTTTGGAAATAAGCAGTATTATTGTGAAATATTATTACAATATAAAATAACTGTTTTTTTATTTTATTACATTTTAAAATTTAATCATTCTAAAATGCTGATTTGATGTTCAAAAACATTTATTTTTGTTATCAGTGTTGAAAACAGTTTGTGCTGCTTAGTATTTTGTAATATATATTTGCATATATTTGAAATATAAATCTTTTGTAACATAATAAATGTCTTTATGGTTACTTTTGATCAATTTAATGCACCCTTGCTGAATAAAACTTATTTATAAAAATAAAATAAAAATCTTATTAACAGCAGTGTACATTTTTATGCAACAAAATTTAAAATAAATTTAAAATAAATTGAATTGGTTTATGCACTGTATGATTTTATATTGTTTTCCCAATTATACATATTTCCCCATCAGATTTATTTATTTCTATGGGTTTCTAGTCTTTAATATAAAATAACACTTTATATTACAGTGTCCTTGTTACACATTACATAATCACTGTAGTAATTACGGTAACACTTTATTTTACAGTGTCCTTATTACATATGTTACATGTACTTACTATAGTACTAACAATAAATTTTGCATAATTACATGCAACTAACCTCAACCCTTATCCTACCCTAACCCCATAGTAAGTACATGTAGTTAATTAATATTACTCAGTACATAAATGTATAATTACACTGTAACAAGGACACCTTAAAATAAAGCGTAACCATAATTACTATAAATTACAATAAATTCTTATTACTCAGTGCTTAAATATATAATTACACTGTAACACGGACAGCTAAAAATAAAGGGTTACACTTTATTTTAAGATGTCATTGTTACAGTGTAATTATATATTTAAGTACTGCATAATATTAATTAACAACATGTATGTACTATTGGGTTAGGGTAGGGTTAGGATTTGGTTGAGGGTTAGTTGCATGTAATTATGCATAATTTACTGTTATTACTATGGTAACTTACCAAATAAGTAGATGTAATAGATGTAACAACGACACTGTAAAATAAAGTGTTACCAAATAAAGTGAAACAAAACTAGCTCTATGGTTTCTAAGTACAAACAAGTAAATGTAACCTTTTATAATATTATGACAATTTGTACGCTAGTGTGAGTAAATGCTGAAAGAATGTTCATTTTTTTGTGTGAACTGTCCCTTTAAGTTTCAACTCAAAATCTTGTTTTTTCTCTGTGGTTAGTAGTGTGCGTGTTTGCCTTCATGTCTTTATGGGGAGCGTCTGCATATGTTTACATGCCCGAGTCTCCTGCCGTACGCTGTATGTTTGTGCATGTGTCCATGTGTTTGTATGTGACTGGTGCCACTATCATTGTGTAAACTGTGGTCCAGCATGGAGACACTCGTCTGGTTATTTCTAATGGGGTGTAGACAGCCCTGGCTCCACACGTCACTTAGCTTTAACCCAGGGGACAGAATCTCATGACATGTGGCTCCCCAACTGTAAAATGAAGAATTACAAGTATTTCTCTGATAGTTTTCTTCCTCTCAAACATGAATCCATTTAAATATATTTAAGAACAATTCCCACTGGTCTTGAAATGTGTAGCTTTAGGCACATAACTGTTACATAAACAATTTTGTAAAAACAAAAAGTTTGAATATTAGAATATGATTTATTTAGAAAATACTATTTTAGTCCTTCTACTTTAAAAGTTCACATTTAATTCAATGTGTCATCTTTTTGTGAGTGAAAATTGTTTCTACACCATGTTTTGCTCTGACATGTTTCAAAATAGTTAATATGAAAAAAATAAAAATAAATAAATAAGTAGTTCTGACTGGATTATAGTTTCCAAAATAGCATGGCCTAATCTTTTCATTTAACTATTTTTCGACTGTTCATGATCACCTCTCTGATCAAAGTTTCATCTCATTTACAGCATATAGAAGTTTGGATTTCTTTTGCTAGACTGTTTATACAGATGGAACCTTTTATCAGTTTCTGGTGTTTTACGGCTTGCGTGGACACATTGTCTCTTGTTTGTGACATTATTTACACAGACGCTATGATGATGTTATTTTAGACAGTGTTTTGAAAGATGTGCTGAGGCCACACACTCGTTTCCCCACAGATCACACACATGGACAGGACACTTAACAGCATTGCAGAATCTCTCAACCTCATGCTGGCGAGGGAGAGACGGGGCGATCTGGCCAGAGGGAAGGAACAGCGTAGTAGCTTCCACCGACAGTCAGCCACCCTCAGCCTGTCAGTGCCGGACAGACAGGACAGCCTGCCCAGCTTCGAGCAACTGTCCACACCAACTGTTATTCATGAGGACAGCTGAGTCGCTAAAAGACCAGTAAATCACAAAGTGCTTGATACTGGGTCAGTTTTGGCTAGAGTTAATGTGAGATATTGGGTCTGGCTCAGGTTTAGCATCAGCTGATTTAGAAGATGTCTTCTTGTCTGACTAATTCTGTTCATCTTTTATATTTCATCAGACAGTCGAATTTCTCATAAAGCATCACATAAAGCAATATGCATACATATTTTTAGCATACCATCGTCTAAGTATGACTTTGGGTTTTTTTTATATTGATTATTCTGTTCCATACTTTTTGTGAGCGGTTAGCCCTCTTTCGCTCCACACTCTTAAAAATAAAGGTTTCAAAAGGGGTTTTCACAGCAATGCCATAGATGGCTGTCCCAAAGAATCTTTCAATGAACAGATATTATAATTAAAAAAATCTTTTTTTCTTAATGTGAAGAACATTTTAATATTCTAAAGAGCCTTTTTCCTATTTAACCCTTGTGCATCAATTAAAAAAAGTTACTCTAAAGGCCCAAAGGACAAAATTGTCTCTGTCCAAAAAAAACTTTGGAGCACAGATTTAAGGTCTCATTTTAAAGAAGACCATTGGTTTAAGTTTATGAATATTTTTATTTATTTATTTATTTTTATAAAATATATATTTAATAAAACATGTTGAAGTCAAAAATGCTAGACCGAGATAAGTTGTGTTGCAAATTTGAGGTTGATATCTCAAAGAATAAGATTTTGTTTGGACAGAGTACCAAATTCTCAACATTGGTTGGATTTGTGATTTGCAGGAAAGATTTTCTCTCTCAAATATTACACACACACAATTATTTTATTACCCACATACAAACCGCACCCTGACATCCCACACCTAGTGTAAAATAGATTTATTAAAGGAAATGGTGGTGAAATAGTAAAAGTCCAACAAAAATACACACTTGTGCCAAAATGTATGCAGTTGGCATTAAAAAAGCTGAAAAAGACAAAAATGTCCATAAGGACGCACAAGAGTTAAAGGCCTTTTGTGAAATTGAAAATTTCCATGAATGTTAAAGGCTCTTCATGGAACCATAAAGGACTGCCAATAAAGGACCTTTATTTTTAGGAGTGCAGATGTGAATATTATGTTATTTTGGAGTGTTATGAATTGATGAATGTTTTTAAATGATTACTGTTGACAGGAACAAAATGTGTGCTGCTTGTGTTTATGAATCACTGTTAAGCTTTTTAGAGGCACACAGATTTGTGAATACTGGGCAAATTCAGCTTTTCACTTAGCTCTGTCTTCTCATTCAGGTTTTTTATGTTCATTCACTAATATTAATGTTTTTTTTAATTATTATTATTAATAAATACTGTATCCTATAACAACACTACTGATTCAATTCTCCAGTAAAATCCATTACAGCAAAAACAGCCCAAATGGATGTAAAAGGTCCGCACCAAATACAAAGTTCAACATCTACGACACTGATGATAATGTGAATTTAAAACGTTTTGTCTGTATTTGGCCTCTTTTTTTTTTTTTTTTTTTTTTGTACCAGTAAAATCCATTTTCACTGTCTCAAAAATCTGGTCCTAATAAACTAATTTTTTCTTCTTTCTCATGTTTGCAGTGCTTTAATTTCCACCATGTTTCCATGGGGTCAAACGTTTTGTCTATTCAAGCACAAGTGTGTGGGCAGCTTGGCTTCCCGCTCTTTTCCTTCACCATCAGATCAGAATGGTGCTATTTATGCGGGCGTGGAGGCATTTATAGCCTTCGGGAGCAGTTGTCTTTTTTCTAAAAGTCTTTCGGTGACACTTTCAGAATTCCTTTAGAGCATCCCGACAGATCAATGACTTATGCAGCACACGACCATATGGGGAGCACCGTGACCTCTGATCTTATGACAATGCATTTGCTCTCAGGGGTGAGGGGCTTTGTTGCTATGGGGATGACTACATGCGCACCCTTTGACCTTATCCTGGGCAGGAACACGGCTGTCCACTCTGCCTTTGTTAGTGCACAGCTTCTCGTATGGGCCATTGTCACCTGTAATATGTGCAACAAATCAGACATTCCGTCACATACGTGTTCATGAAAGGCATGACAGTTTTGTCTTTATTATCTTGCTACCGTAATCGAGGATTTAGGATTATATATCAGAAAAGCTGAAGAAGCAAACCAGGATGTCAGCTTCCTCTTAACCATTTGTGCCAACTTAATCTTAATTTAATAAAACCATACGCCATATGCCATACGCTATAAATTTCCACAAAAAGAAAAAAAAAATCCCAAAAGGGCAGAGGAATAAGACACTTTAGAGTATACCTCTTCATGGCAGGACAACTATGTCAACAATGGAATGGACAGGATAACAGTATTGGCAGACACCACAGAGAGCAGGCCTGCTACAGAGGGGGTCTGGCCCATATGCCGCCAGATAAATGATAAGCCTTTGTTATTCGTTTAAAAGGACGTACTGCTGTCACTGTCTCTGGGACCGCTGAGCAAACTTTGGGACCAAATGCCATTAATCCAAGCTAGTGAACCCATAGAGGTGTATCCAGCCTTGAAGACACAGCTTGCCAGTGCCTCCGCTAGTTTTATGGGTTTTATTAGTGAAAGAGAAACAGCTCTGAAATGGAGAGGGCTACAACACAGATGAATGGTTTGATGGTTTTGCTGCAAATTGCAGTTTGTTTGTCAAAAAGGGGTAGCAATGTTGGGAAAGTGATGTCCTTGTTATATAGAAAGACAAATAAATGAACAGCACCTAAGAGGGGAACATGAATTGTAAAATATGACTCTTTTTTTCATTTTATTACTTTAAAAATCTGTGTAGTTTTTGGATTTAAAAAAAAAAATCTAAAGAAATCATCATAGTGATAGTATTTACACTAGGCTATTTCAATTCTTTATTTTAAGTTATTTGATCATAATTTTGTAGTCTACTCTTAGAAGTTCTAAAGGGGGTTCGCAGTGCTGCCATATATTTCGGGTTCCCCAAAGAACCTGTGAACAGTGAACAGTTCTTAAAAGAACAGCTTTTCTGTTTGTTTGTTTGTTTGCAGAACATTTTAATAATTTAAAACGAACCTTTTCCACTATAAAGAGCCTTTTGCGGAATGATAGATGGCAACCTTTATTTGTAAGAGTGGGGTTACTAATGCCGTATTTTGTATTCAGACGCACAGTATTTCCTGTTGTTTTTTTAGTCAAATAAACGAGCGTGATTTAAATAATGTTTTAGTCAGAATAAAAGGATTCGAACTGAACTCTTTACTTCATTTAATGATGTACAGACTGCACGGGCTGAATGAATGCGTCTCTGTGGGATTTGCTGATAAAAGTCGAGGTCCCATGAGCCTGAGGAGGTAATCCATCTGGTCAGGAAACCCAGCTGAGCTATAACGGAACATATTGGAAACCCTGTCAATCTGGACATAATGATTTTAGTGTAAAAGCTCGAATAATGAGGTCCAGTTAAACCCTGGGGGATTCCTCACATTACAAATCGCACAATTACATTTATTAAAATCCACGTTTTTCATTAATAATTATGAAACACGGTTATGTGATATTAGGCCGCTTCATGATCTTTAGCGGTATGCCGTGAAGCTTTCTCTGTCATATTTTAACAAATACGATAAAAATTCGTTCAGGTAGGCTAATTAGCAGAATTTGATCATAATGCTCAGGCGATTCTTTTGCTTATACTTTTATACAAAACATGTGTCCCTCTTACATCGCCGGTAGCAACTGAGTAATCTAGCCTATGATGGGGCCTACAAATGTAACAGGCTATATGTAGGCCTATTTTGGCCTGCTTGTAAATATATTTAAAAAAAAAAAAAAAAAAAAAAAAAAATTGTATAGGCTAATTGTTATTTATTATTGTTGTTGTTGTTGTTAATTAACTTTACATGCACATTGCACATTTACATAGTTGTTTTAGTGTATTTTAGTGTTACCGAACAATCTTTATGCAATTGTGTCCAAACATTACTCGTTTCTTCATTTGAATGATGGTCAGTCGCTGGCATGACGGACTGGAGTATCTCTGTTTTCTTGCACACGACTAGATACGGACTAGAAACAAAAGCAAACAGGATTTGTGAGCACCGAGTGCTTCTATGAGAGCACAAAGCCTCATTTGCAGGTGAATGCGATGGCACTCGCTTCGCCTTACGCCTTTAGCTGCCTTTGTTCCATTTCGCCTTTTTTGGTGCCAGATGGTCATGGAAATGGGAAACTTCTTTAGAGAAAGGCTATATCTAGCGAAACACTGGCACTCTTCACCTATGCCAAACGTGAACGACAGAAATGAAAGGGGAGGAAATAAATGTAAAATATCTGTAAAATTCGTTGATAAGAATTTTCCTGAAGATTTATTTGATTTTTCTGACAAAATATGAGCTGTTAAAGGCCAGGTTTCCCGTTTTTCGTATAAAATTCCAAGCTACTTTATTCAATTATCGGTCCTTTTCCGTCTATTATGATCAACGTTTAAAAGAGTATTACTCTAAATGCAATCAATATAGGCCTATTTGTTGTTACACTTTATTTGGTAACATTATATTTTACAGTGTCATTGTTAGGCCTACACGTTAGTGTAGTAATAATAGTAAATCATGCATAATTGCATGCAACTAACCTCAACCAAATCTTAATCCCTATAGTGTAGACGTAGTTCATTATTATTGCTCAGTGCTTAAATATATAATTATACTGTAACAATGACCCCTTAAAATAAAGTGTAACCCTTTATTTTAAGGGGTCCTTGTTACAGTGTAATTATATATTTAAGCACTACTATGAGTAATAATATTTAACTGCATGTCTATTTAGGTTAGTTGTAATTGTGCATAATTTATAATTATTACTACAGTAACTAGGCCTACATGTAACGTGAAAAACAAGGACACTAATATATATATATATATATATATATATATATATATATATATATATATATATATATATATATATATATATATATATAATTTGACATTTGATAGGTTATTGTTTTTATTCGTCATTTAAAATATAGCTAAGACATTAATGTAGCCTATCAGCTATAGCCTATATGTTTGTGATCGAATATATATATAGATATATAGAAATGATACCTGGTACAATTGAACGAAAGTTTTTTTTATTTTTTATTAAATGAACCAAAAATCTAACTGCATACAGGCTATTCCAGTTTTAACTATAAAAATGTTTAAGCCTACCCATTTTGCTCACAATTACATTTCGTTTTGGTCCCTATTTTATCTATGCCGCTTTTGTTCTCGTTTTTTTCCATTAGCTTTTCCCCTAACTCAATGACATTATAAAGATCTGGCGTGTGGTGGTATCTATAGTAAATGTTATTCACAGATAGTGTGTGTAGGTAGGGGGAGGGGAGGGGAGGCAGGTGGTTGGCGTGTAAATAGAAGGAGCCCATTTTGTTCGAGTCTTGGTAAGTGTTTCATTAGCGGGATAGCTGAGAGGGTGCTGAAAATGAAGGTCTTATGTGGACAAAGCGGGGTTCCAAGGGCACCTGCCTCCTTCATTATGGAAAGAAAATGGCATTTAAATCCTCCCTATAGCACGCAGCTGCCCGCATATCCCTCCCCACAAACACTGAGGGCGGAACAGCTGAGTCCCTCCTGTTTAGAGGCCAAACTCTCCTCTTTTTGTCACAGGCAAAATGTTGACGCCTCAAAAGTATAGGGCAAACATTTTTTCCCCCTGCCGTTTACCCACATCCCATGATCCACAATAATGATTTTGAACACTGTGACTTTCACAAGAACACACGTGAATGCGACCAGGTTAGCAAAAATATAATTTAATTTACACTTTGATTCAAAGGTACAACGTGAGCTACAGAATATATTTTAACAAACACGGCTCAGAAACATTCTTTGCATGATGCTGCATACAAAACTTAAATAAAACAACTTAAAATATGGCCGAAATAATTAAAAACAATAGCAATAACTGTAAATAATAGAGTAACCAACTATTATGAACATAAATAAAATAAGTTAGTATATTTAAAAATACAAAACAAAAACGAAGTATTGCTCTAGTCTATTTAGAGCAGTGTGGCCTAGCCCTCTACACAGTTGAAACAAAAGAAATATAAAATTGCACCGTTTAGACATTGTAACACTGCAACAAAGTCTCTGTTGGCGGAGCCCATTATTGCTACATATGTTCAGAGAGAGAGAGAGAGAGAGAGAGAGAGAGAGAGAGAGAGAGAGAGAGAGAGAGAGAGAGAGAGAGAGAGAGAGAGAGAGAGAGAGAGAGAGAGATTCCCTAAAAGTCTCGTCCCCTTGTTTTCTTTCATCCGCTCTGCAGATAAACACAGGTGGACCGCTGCATGGAGTGCAAACATCTGTAAAGCAAAGAAAACGACAACATTAATGTTTATTCCACAGAGAAACAGCAGCTTTACAGAGGGGACAGACATTTAAATGGAGGTGAATTAAACTGAATTCGCTGTCGCCAATCACACACACGTTTAATGTAATTAGTAGGCTAATAATAATTGTTATAATCATAATACTAATGCAGTGATGTAGACAGTTATATATGCGCACAGAGTGGATATACGTACCATCTTATTGTTTTACGTGGCGTGACTTCAATGCTGGTGGATGAGCCGGCTGGGCAGCGTTCATCCTGCTTGGACTCCAGCATCCTTTTTCTTTTCGGGAAGAAGTCTGGAGGAAATCAATGTTAAATGCCGTTAGACATGTTTCACTGAAGATCACATTAAATATCGAGACACTTAAATTGTCCGTGTTTATATATATATATATATATATATATATATATATATATATATATATATATATATATATATATATATAGTTTCAGTGCATTTAACGTTACCTGTAATTTGTGGCGTGCTGTTTCTGGGGACCTCTGGGACGAGTGACCTCTTTCGTCTGTTTCTGAGGACTGAAGCGCGAGCTGGTTTTGAGTTGAGTGCACCAGAGATGTTCTCCTGGTTAAGCTCGTTGGGTCGACTTGGGACGTCCGCGGATTCTTGAACCACCGGACTGGAAATCCCGTGTAACCCACAGTCAACAGTGCTGGATGCGTCTCCTGTAGCGTTAACATACGCCGCTGCGCGAGCCCTCTTGTTGTGCACTTTATCCTTGTAGAAAAATGGCATAGTGTCCTCTGAAATCGCCTCCCACTCGTAATCTCCGGGCAAAGGCGAGTTGGTCTCAAAGTTAAAATTCCACCGGCTCTGGTCTCGCTCGGAGATCTCCTGGAGTTTCCGTTTCATTTCGCAGTGCAGCTCCTCGTGATCTACGGGTCCGAAAAGGTTACGGCAGACCTTTGTGCGGGCGAGAAGAGGAAAGGTTCTCCGTGCAACATGACGCTCCAGATTGCTTGATACGTCCACGTTTGTCATGATGCCTAAAAGTCAATGCCGTGAGCTGACGCTTGTTTAGTTCTTGTTGTTTGTAGTCTGTTTATATCTGTGCCGGTGGTTAAAGGCCAGCGTTTGTACGAGCAAAGGCCTCCGATTGGCTAGACGGACACCACGCCCTGTGTAATAAACCCCCCACCAGAATCAGCAAAGTCACCTTCCCCCCTCATTTAGAAAACCACAGTCCCAAAAGTATGGCCCATGCATAAAGACCATGAAATTAGTGATTGTTTTCAGAAAAAGAAAAAAGAAGAAAAAAATATTACAATGTTGAAAACGGAGGATTTCTAACAGTGTAATTTGTATAGAATTATATAGTACTAATAAATACATAAAACACATTAAAAATAATAAATAAAAGTATATATGCAACATATATATTACAACAAACAATTGTAATAATAATCGATAATAATGATAATAATAAATATTTGAATATTCTGAATATTTGGTCCCCAGGGTTTCATTCGGTTTAGTCAGAGGTATTTGTTATTATTATCTTTATCAACAATGTCCGGGTCAGTGTGAACATTATTTACTTCAATGCAAATTATAGTTTTGCTTTAATGGAATCATCATCTTTAAATGCTTCAGGGCGCCGAATGTTAAGCTGCATTGGACTCTAAATAGGCCTACTTCATTTATTTCCACCAAATATTTAAAATTGTGTTTTCCAGTGCCGCAGTTTCAAGGCTTGTAATTTGTGAAATAAGCGCGGCATGTTGAAATATAATACCGAAATCGAAATGACACAATGATACAAATATAATAAACGAATCCAAATCCAGTCAAAACATTTCTCACAGACTAGCGCATTATTTCTGACGCCTCTGGGCGGTGTCAACCAATGGCGCGCAAAACTCAGCCAACCAGGTGACTCGAGCCATGACGTCAGAGGCATCCGCAAGATGGCCGCTCAGCGCGAGCGCAGTCGTCACTGACTGAACGATCTTGAACTGACTAATACTATTATTTACTATAATACTTTTTATGTGATTTTTTGTATTGTTCTGCACGGTTATGCCAATGTACATTCTTGTTCATGTTTTCTGCAATAAAATAGCAACGACAACAACAACGTGATCTGCTTAACGAAATTCAAGGACCCATCGGCAAAAAGGCCTACTGTTAACTCGCAACGCCAACGACACCCACCAAACCAAACAAAAACATGCTAATAAAGTGTTACATATATTCTACATTATCAACAATGTATGTTAAGTTTCCAAAGATACTGTCAACTTAAAAACGATCGCTCCACATACAATTCGTTGGCTCCGGGTGAACACTTGTCTTCACTCTTATCGCAATCAGTATTGCAGTAGCTGTAGGTCTATTTACTTACAGTGAGTGATATATTTATTTCACATCTAATAAATTACATATATGACTTTACAGATATATAAACATATATATATATATATTTTTAAATAATTAGATAAACCCGAAAGTAGTATACAATTACGTTTTAAATGCTTGAGATATTATGCTGGCTAGTAGTCAGCAAGATGGCAATTTTGTATGGCGATATACCTCTAAATGGAAACTGACTTCAGACCAGCTTCCAAGGCATCTCCAAGGACTTTCTGCTAGCGTATGCGTATATGCCTCATGAGACAGAATTGTAATGGTTCAAACAGGCAGCCCGTTTTGAACCCCGATTTGAACACATTTGTGACGACCTCGGCAGGCTTCTCTTCATCTTCGTGCTTAATTTTCCTTGTAGTTGCTGACACCTAGTGGTTGATTCGAGTAACTGCAGATGTTCTTCTGAAACTGGAGCATTACGTCAGACCACTGTTGGTGACTAAATTAATTTTCATGCGTAATGCAAGGCACTACAGGCAAAGGCATTTTTTGGGCTATTCCACTTTCATAACATCTTCCTTCAGACTAGTAAAGAGAAAACGTCCAAAATTACGTGCCTCACGTTATCCTCACTTTCTCTAAATAGGAATACTTTTTTCCTCACACTGAGCCAGAAATTTCTAGCACTTACACAAAACTTTCCAATTTTATTCTTATCTATATTCTGAGGGATTTTACAGAGTGATTAGTTCAAGGCTATATCATGCCTGATTTATTTACCATTCTATTCCTAAAAAAAAAAATTTTTTTCCCCTGAATCCTGAAAAAGTGTTAAGAAGCTTCTTTTTTTTAAAAAAAAAAAAAAAAAAAAAAAAAAAAAAAAAAATTTACAACATTGTGTTAATCACCATGTTTCATTTTAGCAACAAGACCTCCAGGGATTGTGAGCTGACAAACTGTAAAATGTTTCACAAGTTTCAAAGTCTAAAGCAACTATATGATGGTAAATAATAGTAAGCATAGAAATGAATCATTTTAAATATATTTTCCTGTTGGGATGTTTATGAATGAGATCGGGAGGAAGGCAGGTAAGTGGTTGAGAGTGTGTAGCAGCAGCGCTTGGTTAGGGAGTGGTTTTGTCACAATAAACGTCCCAATTCACTTCCTGGTGGCACTCCAGAGCTGCCCAAGCTTATAGTGGCCTAAAACAAGCTCAGAGGGTCCAAGAGCAAAGCCAGATATGATGGGGCATCAGGATACTCCTCTGGTAAGTGAACTCTTTCAGCACAAAACCTGGCATCAGTTTGCAGGACATTTCTGTGGAGTTGTTTATAAATTGCTTATAAAACAGTTTCTGAAAAAAAAAAAGACATGTATAGTAAAATATGTAAAGGTGTAATCAACTGAATAGCAAATATGTTCTTTAAGACAAGCATTTTGATTGTTAAGTTTAGCATTTCAAATTATTATATACCTCCACAGCCTTAGATGTTTCCAAAATTTCAAGGTAAGGGCTGAATTCAGTGAATTGACATTTTTTTTCAAGCAACAATTATACTGAAGAAAATATACTGCCTTAAAAAAGCCATAAAGAGATAAACCGACATTTTAGTAGAAAACATTAATAATGATAGTTAACATCAAAGTGTCCCATTTATTGTATTGGCATTTTTAAGAAGATTTGTTTCCTGATGGATATATTTCTATGTGTGAGTTTTAATGCAAATAATTGTGTTTGTGTGCTGTGTTGCCAATGGCTGTTTCCTCTCTCATACTCCCCATCCCTTCCCCTAGTCAAATCATGGGCAGCTCCTGCACCTCTTCACACAACCACACACATCAATCATGTTTGCATACAAGTCATTGGTACTTTTCAATAATCAACACCTGGCCACATCTTACCTCCAAGAATCCATTATTATTTAAGCCATGTTTAGCATAATCTTTTTATTTATAGTTAAAACTACAGCTTTACAGCTCTCAATGACTGCTGACTGAGTAATTGCATCTTTACTGATCAAACCAGATCAAAATGTCTCTTGTTTGAAAACAATGAAATTAATGGCAATGAAATTGGAGGTTTCACACTGAGCAGGCAAGGTGGCATTTGGATAAAAACAAATTGATTGAAAAGACATTAATAAGATCTGATTACATCAATCGCATGCTGTTAACCTCCTGAAAATTTTTTGTAGCATTACATTTCGTTTGCTGGCTGCTTTTACTATGACTCGTTCGGTACGTGCCTCTTCAACCACATGAGGGGAGAACTGACCTCGAATCACTGTTGACCAGAATGCAAACAAATCCAATTGGACAAATACATAGAGAACTTCTGTGGATGATCAATTTTGCCTGCTATCAGTAAACAATTTTACAAAGGTGTTTTATTATGTTTATGCATATTTTCATGGTCAAACACCATGACTGTCTTCTTTCTTTCTTTCTTTCTTTCTTTCTTTCTTTCTTTCTTTCTTTCTTTCTTTCTTTCTTTCTTTCTTTCTTTCTTTCTTTCTTTCTTTCTTTCTTTCCTCACCTCACCTCAGGTTGGTAAAAAGCAGGTCAGTTTCCCAATTCATGTGTTGCTCAGCCTTTACCAGGAGGGAGGGCATGTTTGCATGTGCCTAAAGAAAGAAAATGAAAATTGCTTCTGCTTTACATAAATAACTAGCTGAAGTTACTGAGCAGAACAGCAGCTTCTATGGCTGCACCTGATTGGACAATAATACTGATGCATTTTAATTCTGTCTTTAGGGCGTGTTACGGCAGGGCAGAAGGTGTCTGCAATGTGGTGAACTGTTGAGTGAGTCCCAAGAACACAGGTGAGACTGGTGGCATGACTTATCACCAATAAATACTCAACACAGTTCAAAATGCTTGACCTTTTGTGTCACTGTTTGCAGTTCTCCACTAGTGGGATGTCGGTGTTACTCCCCACTTACTGAGTCCGTTATTCGTATTGGAGAAAAGGGCAATGAGAGATCTGATAAAGCCCACTGGACAGCCGGACGTTTGGGAGACATTGATTTTATCGGTGTCAGTCGAACCAAGAGCAAGGTATATAAGGAGAGATATTTACGAAATAATTTTTTTTCTACTTAAAAAATCATCACTGTTTTTGATGGGTTCAAGCTTATGCACATTATTCACAGACTTTATTTGTCAGTCCAGTTTGTCAGGGTGACCAGCTCCACAGATCCAGCCGAAATCTATCAGATTTTGACTAAGCAGTGGGGTCTGGCCCCTCCTCATCTGGTGGTGGCACTAATGGGAGGCGATGAAGTAGCCCAGCTGAAGCCCTGGCTGAGGGACACACTTAGGAAAGGCCTTGTGAAGGCGGCACAGAGCACAGGTAGATTATTTATTGTTCATTAAAAACAAAAATCATAATGCCTTTTTGACTGTCTGACCCTTGACCTTGATAGGAGCGTGGATCCTCACCAGTGGTTTGCGTTTTGGCATCACCAAGAACCTGGGTCAGGCCGTAAGGGACCACTCTCTAGCGAGCACTTCCTCTAAGGTGCGAGTGGTGGCCATTGGAATTGCTCCCTGGAACATGATTCAGAACAGAGATCTGCTGCTGTCTGCTAAGGTTGGGATGACATGCTCACATGAATTTATTCTTAGTATGTCTTTGACATCCTCAATAAACCCATCTCCGATCTTTGAATATTCCGATCTAATATGACTTCTGTCCTTGCATTATTTTCCTGTTTAATACTGTGAAGCTGCTTTGAAACAATTGGTACTGTAAAAAGCGCGATATAAATAAAGGTGACTTGACTTCACTCGACAGGTCTTCTCAAAAGATAGGTTGACTGGGACACTTTTTTCCCCCAGTCAACCTGAATTATCCCTACGTTTTGATGTTTTCATTTATCTCCTATGATTTAAGTGTATGGAAAAAGCATGTGGACTTCCATTGTCCCAAAATCAATGGGTTTTTATATGAGCATTTGGTAAATGCCTGAAATAAGGTATGTGGTTAACAGAAGCTCACGGTTTATTCTATGATCTAAAATACATCAGTAAAGTGAAAGTGACATGTGAAGGCCAAGTATGGAAACCCATACTCAGAATTTGTCCTCTGCATTTAACCTATCCAAGTTAGTGAGCACACATTAGGAGCAGTGAGTAGTGAAGACAAACACACTGCAAACCATGGACACACACACCCGGAGCAGTGGGCAGCAATTTTTGCTGTGGTGCCCAGGGAGCGAGTGGGGATTAGATGCCTTGCTCAAGGGCACCTCAGTCATTTCTTGCTGGTATTGAGAATCGAACCCGCAACCTTCTGGTTACCAGTCTAACTCTCTAACCAATAGGCCCCAACTCTAAATGGGACTTCAGAGGTTGTCTGGGACATTAAACGTCATCACGCTGAACAGGAAACCTCATCTACTACTACTATTTTAACTCAAACTTTCCAACTTGAACTTGAGACATTGAAGTCACTATTGCTTAACTTTAGCTTTTTAATTCTAAACATTGTATGTACCCTTCAAAATGTACAAGTTCAGTTGTGATATCTTGATTACCAAAATGTGGACGAGTCAAACACTTTTATTGGTCACAGGGCTTATTTTCTGCATTAATCCAAAAGGCTTTTTGGCTTTTTGTTAGGGAAATCAGGGTGATGCTAACTTCCGGGTTGGCCTACAACTACTACTCTATAACTTAAATAATAATTTTAATGTTCACTTTTTACATAACTTTTTATACAAAAACATTGTTTAATTTTTCTAAATTGTTATTTTTGTTTAGCCTGATCATCCAGCAACATACCCATCTGAGGATCTTCCCCACGGTGCAGTGTACTCCTTGGACTGCAATCATTCCCATTTGATCCTGGTGGACGAGGACCCCCAGAGACCTGGAGCCACTGGTGAGATGAGAGTCAAGATGCTCAAACACATCTCTGAGCAGCGGACAGGATATGGGGGTGAGTTAAGACGCAGTTTGTTTTCAAACGTCTCTCTAAAATTTGCCAGTTTTTATCCTCGTGCTCTGAAATACTTTCAAATGAGTTCATTGCTCTAACAGGCACAGGCAGTATAGAAATCCCTGTTTTGTGTCTTCTGGTTCACGGAGAACCAAGGATATTGCAGGTCACTCTTAACATTTTATTAATAAAACATATCTATATATTATAAGTGTTTTATTATGGCATGTGGTTTTCAGAGGTTGGTAATATCCACTTGTATTCCCATCTTACAGAAAATGTACAAGAATATTCAGAATTCAATACCCTGGCTGATTTTAGCTGGCTCAGGAGGAGTCGCTGATATTTTAGTGACCCTGATGGACAGAGGATGCTGGGATGCTGATATGGTCCAAGAGCTGTTGATAAACACCTTTCCTAATGGCCTACACGGCACAGAGATTACTTCCTGGGTCAAACTGGTAATGGACAACTTTTGTTTTATGATAGTTAGATCATGTTTTAGATTATTTATATAACATATAGCTACTTTTTGTGTAAAGTCTATTCTGTCTATTAGATCCAGAGAATATTGGACCACAGGCACCTATTGACAGTGCATGACCCAGAGCAGGACTCCGAACTGGACACAGTAATTCTCAAAGCACTGGTTAAGGGTGAGTAACCATTAATTTATATTAACTATAGCAATTTTATCTTTCTCTTATTTGAATGCTTTTAGGAGTGATATACAGTATTTCTGTATAATGGTGTTGGTGAGTCTATAATTGTTCTTGTCTTTGTCTGGGCTCAGCGTGTAAGAGTCAGAGTCAGGAAGCGCAGGACTTCCTGGATGAGTTGAAACTGGCTGTGGCCTGGAATAGGGTGGACATAGCTAAGAGTGAGATCTTCAGTGGAGATGTGCATTGGAGTGTGAGAATTTAACTTAAATTTTGTTTGTTTTTTTCAAATGATTAATACTTTTTGTTTTGGATTCATATGCACAACATTTCTTTATTATCCTGTAGGCACAGGATCTGGAAGAGGTGATGATGGAGGCATTGATGAATGACAAACCTGACTTTGTGCGTCTGTTTATTGATAATGGTGTGAACATAAACGAGTTCCTAACTTATGGCCGTCTTCAGGAGCTTTACTGCTCCGTGTCTGAGAAAAATCTCCTTCACACTCTGCTCCAGAAAAAGCATCAGGAGAGACAGGTTCATTTGGCCAGCAAACGGATGTCAGGAAACCAACACACTGAACCAGGTGACCGCAGGCCTCGTTTCACCTTCCATGAGGTCTCCAAAGTCCTTAAAGATTTTCTTGATGATACCTGTAAGGGTTTCTACCAAAAACTTCCAGCGGTGAGTGGGCGTTTAACATGCACTTACAAATAACACACCATGTTACCATCCTGCTATATTATGTATATCTGCTGCAGGAGAGGATGGGGAAAGGCCGTCTTTTCCACAGCCAGAAAAACCTCCCAGACATGGACCGACGTTGTGAGCATCCTTGGAGAGACCTCTTCATTTGGGCTATTCTGCAGAATAGGCAGGAAATGGCAAACTATTTCTGGGCCATGGTGGGTCAATAAACCAAAACGAGCGATAAACTTATTTTCATGAACCAAGTCCATTTACATGTTCACAATTTGTTCTTTAGACCTTATCAGAAGCTACTATCCCATAAGTCCCATTGATTAAGTCAAGTATCACAATTGACCTCAGTAGGGTTTACAGATCAAACTTTATAACGGTCAATAAACATAGAGCAATTTGCATGAAATATTTGCTGTAAAGCTGAGAATCAACACTAAATAAATGTACTGCTTGTCTTTGCATTCCTGATGTTAATAATTGTGCTTATTTCTAGTTTATGTACAGTACTTATTCAATGCATTATTGTACATTGGTCTGTGTGTTGTAGGGCCCGGAGGCCGTGGCAGCTGCTCTGGTGGGCTGTAAGATCATGAAGGAAATGGCCCATCTGGCTACTGAAGCAGAGTCTGCTCGCAGTATGAAGAATGCCAAGTATGAGCAGTTTGCTATGGGTGAGAATCACACCACTACCAACCACAGTGGAGAACCCAAACATTTAAATATTTAAAGGGATAGTTCACCCAATAATTATAATTCTGTCATCATTTACTCTTGAATCCAACACGGAAGTGACTTAACCAACTGCAGTTCATCGACTGGCTGCTAGAGACAGGCTCCAAAAGGGAGCCAATCCCATATACCCCCCAAGTTAAAAGTCCCAAATTTACAGCAGAAAAAAACAGTCTGGTACAAAAAGTGGTTTTGCCCTTCATGACAACTGTGAAGGGGGTGATTTTTTTTTTCCATAACTCATCCGTTTAAATTATATTAAGCATTAAATTTCTGCATAATTAAGGGTCTGGCCACTTGATTGACAGGTGGATTGCCGCTGTTGTCACTACTAGCCGTTTGTCTGCTCCACCCACATCCCGCCTCTTTGCACATTTTCGGTTATCTGGGAGTGACGTGCTGCCAAGATTGCGATGGCCGGTTCCGCCTACTTTGGGCTTTAAAATGCTCTTCAGAAACCTACGGGTGACATCACGGACACTACGTCCATTGTTTTATACAGTCTATGGTCGTTCCAAACCTGCGTGACTTTCTTTCTTTTGCAGAACATAAAAGAAGATTTTTGAGAAATGTATCTGTGTTTGTCCATACAATAATAACCTAAATGTTTGGTTACCAACATTATTCAAAATACCTTCTTTTATGTTCCACAGAAGAAAGAATTTCATGAAGGTTTGGAATGACATGAGGGTGAATAAGTGATGAAAGAAAATTCCTTTTTGGGTCATTTACTCACCATCATGTTGTTTTAAGCCTGTAATAATCTTTTAAAAGATATATTGAAGAATTTTGTGATATTTATCAAAATGTCTTATTTTATGTTTGGCAGAAGAAAGAAAGGCATACACGTTTTGAATGGCATATGGGTAAATAATGTAAATTATGACAGAATTTTTGGGTAAATCTTCCCTGCTGAAAAGTCCAGTATTGCTGGTCCCTTTCAAGGGAACTCGCGCTGCATCACCGCTGTGGTCCTGAAGCATGTATGTAACCAGTCCAATGAAATGACGGAACTTCATCGGTGGGTGACATCATAGACCCGGAAACTAGGCTCTCGAGGGGGCTGCCTGCGAGCACTGCGAGCGTTTACCGATGAGAACGCTGCACTCCCGCCGGGCACTCTTCAAGGAGGGTGCTTCGGCTCGCGTTCCTCGTGGCTCTGGTCCCGCTGTTACCGAGGCACAGCGGCGGCTGCAGTCGCGGGGTTCGCAAATGGATCTGACAGTGGGGTTGGAGACGGGCTCTGCCTTATCTCTGCCCTTACCTGCCAGATCCAGTGCCTCCATCCAGGGTTCGGAAGCCTCTGTCATCATTTTCCGCCCCGGATAAGGCATCGATGCTGCAACTATCCAACTCTGAGGACTTGATATGAGACACAGATATGGTCCGATGCCGAGCCATCTCTCTCCCGACTCGGCATTGTCCATCAAAGCCCCGACATTACCCACCAAGCCATTGAGAGCTACATCAGCGCTGGTGGGCAAAGTGTACTCAGCAGCAGGTCAGGCTGTGGCATGCTTGCACACAATGGCTATAGTGCAAGCATACCAAGCTGACCTGCTTAAAGATCTGGGGGAAAGTGAGGAGATCAGAACCGATGTTGTACGAGAGCTCCGATCATCAGCAGATTTAGCTCTCCGTGCGAGGTCCCGAGCAGGCTCTGGTTATGACTCAAGAAGTACAGACTCTTCTGCGAAAGGAGGCTATAGAAAGGGTTCCTCCTCCCAGCAAGGGAGTCTGGGTTTTACAGCTGGTACTTCATCGTGCCAGAGAAGGATGGGGGGTTGTGGCCCATTTTAGATCTGCGCGTTCTCAATCGCGCTGTAGCAAAACTCAGTTTCAAGATGCTTACACTCAAACAGATCGTGTCACAGATCAGGTCCGAAGACTGGTTTGTCACAATAGACCTAAAAGACCAGTACTTCCAAGTATCCATCCAAATTCCTGAGGTTTGCTGTCAGGGGAGAAGCGTACCCATATCGGGTTCTTCCGTTCAGTCTAGGTTTATCACCCCACACCTTCACAAAATGTGTAGCTCTGTAGCTCTCAGAATTCTCAATTACATCGACAATTGGTTGATTTTAGCACAGTCAGCGCAGATGGCGGTCCAACATCGAGATGTTTTTCTCACTAACATGTGAAAGCTGGGTCTGAGGCTGAACCCCAAGAAGAGTGTGCTTTTGCCAGTGCAGAGAACTACATATCTTGGGGTTATTTTGGATTCGACCACCATGTGGGCTCGACTATCAGAACCTCGGGTGGGATTCTCGGGTCGATTCTCTCAGCAGTAGAAGGGGTGAAACTAGATCAGCCACTCACTGTCAAACAGTATCAGAGACTGTTAGGTCTGATGGCAGCAGCATCCAACGTGATTCCTTGTGGCCTGTTGTACATGAGACCGTTGCAGTGATGGCTCAAGACAAGGGGTTTTCTCCGAAGGGAAATCCATTTTGCATTATCAAGGTCACGTGGTGTTGCCTTCGTGCGTTGATGATGTGGAGGCAGCCTTGGTTCTTGGTTCAAGGCCGTGTTGGGAGATCTTTGTCGTCGAGTCACTCTAAGCTCCTCCTGTGGGCCCAGGGGAAACTGAAGTGGATATAGCAGTTTATATTCCAGGGTATTTAAATGTGGAAGCAGACAGCCTGTCAAGACAGGGGCCAAGGCCCGGGGAATGGAGACTCCACACCAAGGTGGTGGAGCTCCTGTGGGAGAACTTCGGCAGGGCAGAAGCAGATCTGTTTGCGTCGTCAGAGACGGCTCACTGTCGTCTGAGGTTCTCCCTAACGCCTCCAGCTCCTTTGGTAGCTCCTTTATTTACTCGCCATGGTACAGGAGTGGCCGAGGCTGCCTCTGTACGCATTTCCCCCAATTGCTCTGGTTCCGGGAGTTCTAGAGAGAGTGCGTCGGGACGGGGTAGTATTAGTACTATTAGTAGCCACGTTCTGGCTGGGCCGAGTTTCATTGGAGGAGTATGGCGGCTTCAAAAGCTTTGTTATCAGTGGCTTCCTTGCAAGAAGTATGTGAGGTTCTATGAGCTTGACCTCAACTCCACCCCTGGAGCTCATTCCATAAACAGATACTAGCTTCGACAAAGACTGAAGTAGGCGCTCACGGGCATGCAGGGAGTATGGCTGGGTGACACAGTGTCTCGTTCCCTAGTCAGGGAACTAAGGTTACATATGTAACCGAGACGTTCCCTTTCAAGGGAACTCGTGCTGCGTCGCCGCTGTGGGAACGACAATACCTACGTCCCCCATATGAGCCAGATGCATGTCCACCATTGTCTGTGTTCACGGGTGCTTTATAGTTTCTGGGTCTATGACGTCACCCGCCTATGACGTTCCATCATTTCATTGGACTGGTTACATACGTACTTCAGGACACAATCACGCAGAGGCGTTCCCACAGCAGTGAGGCAGCATCTCGTTCCCTATTCAGGGAACTAAGGTTACATACAAGACGTTTTGCATCCTGGGACCAGCATGGGATGCTGGTTGCTGGTTCCCAGCATGGGAACTGGGAGTGCCTGTGGAGCTACACCAGCTCAGTTGTGCTAGAGAACAGCATGACTATTCTGGTCCACCAGTTAGACAAGCACTATACCAGCATAAACTGGACCAACATGCAGTTTGTGCTGGTTTATGCTGGATTTTTCAGCAGGTTTAATTGTGAATTGAAAAACACTATTAGGTTAAGTAAATTACACAAAATGTTCTTTTCTGGGTGAGCTGTTTCTTTTGTGTTGTGTGAAGTTGTGTGTAGAGCCTATATTAAGTGTAAGTACCAAAACGGTCAGTCCTGATACCTGCACTATTCTGACAGATCTGTTCAGTGAGTGTTATTCAAACAGTGAAGACAGAGCCTATTCCCTTCTGGTGAGGAAAACACGCTGTTGGAGCAAAGCTACTGTCCTGAATCTCGCCACTGTGGCAGATGCCAAATGCTTTTTTGCTCATGATGGTGTCCAGGTAACAGCTTATGTTTAATTCTTGCATTTTCATGCCAGCCATATCCCTATGACCAACTTCACCTGGATTGTCTTGCACAGGCTCTGCTGACCAAAGTCTGGTGGGGAGCCATGAGGACAGACAATGCCATCTCTAGACTTCTGCTCACATTCTTCATCCCTCCCCTCATTTGGACCAGTCTCATCAAGTTCAAGTGGGGATATTTGCTGTTATTAATTCCATGTATGACATTTAAACAGATTTTTTGATTCATCAAACGTTATGAGCATATATGTGCATGTATGTGTCACAGTGCAATGGAACAAATGAGCAAAGGTGATGGGGAGCCGTTTGATGAGTTGGACAGTTTAGAAACAGAGAGAGCCTTGTTGCTCACAGATGAGGACCCAGTGTAAGTCTCTATTTCATACTGGAATAGATACAGTGAAGCTTAAATATCCTTTTGAACTGTTTTCATCTGTTTTTCAATTGTTTTTTCCCTCAGTGCTGGTGAAGGTGGCGGTGACCCTGCAGTGCAGAGCTGCAGTGCAACCTTCATTCATGTTGTGCTGCGACGGTGGAATCGTTTCTGGAGTGCTCCAGTCACTGTGTTTACAGGGAATGTCATCATGTATTTTGCCTTCCTCATTCTGTTCAGTTACGTGCTCCTCCTGGACTTCCGGCCCCCACCACCGAATGGCCCATCTGCAGCTGAGATCATCCTCTACTTCTGGGTCTTTACCCTGGTGTTGGAGGAAATCCGACAAGTAGGACTAAATGTCTATTGTCTATGATTTGACGTGTGTGTGGTTGTTTTTTATTGTGCTTGAGTGTATGTTTAAGCAGTCTTGTTGAAATGGCTTATAGAAGAGGTTGAAGAGGTTGATTAGAACAGCACACGCATTGGTAGATTTACTCTTACAGGGTTGTACACCATTAAGGGACCCACTTTATATTAGGTGGCCTTAAGTTGAAGTTGAAGTTGAAGTTGAAGTTTATTCGTCATTACACATGTACAAGTACAGTATAACGAAATGAAGTTTGGAGCAAGCCTCCGGGCCGCAGCCGATTATTCAGGCGCCGCCCTACGCTCTCCAGAAAGGGAGATTTTTTTTTTTTTTTAACTACTATGTACTAACATTTTAATTAATCATTTGATACAATGCACTTATTGTATACATACATGTTTTTAAATTGTACTTACATTTTTAAAAATACCTGCATGTAATTACATCTGTAATTAATTTCTGTAGTTACATGTATAAGTACACTGTTGACACTTCCCTTACACCTAACCCTATCCTTAAACTTACCCATACCACCACACCTGTCCCTAACTTGACCCGCAGCCCACCTCAATATCAGCAAAAGTGTTTTTCAATACAATATGAACACAATAAGTACATTGTACTTATTTATTGATGTAAGTACATAGTAGTTAAGGCCACCTAATATAAACTGGGGCCCCATTAAGATTTGAATAAGTAATGACTTATGAATTCTAAAGTGATTACAACTGAAATAGTGAACAAGGTGCAGAACTGTAATTTCTGTGCTTTAAGTGTAGATTTTAATAATAATAATAATAATAATACATTTCATTGTCCAGTGTAAATTAGCCATACTCTTGTTATGTGCCAACAGTCTGAGCTTATGACTTCAAACACAAGAGAAAAATACATTACAAAAATACAGTATAAAATGCAATGCAACAGAGTACAACACATTCATCCTACAATACAGGACAATACAATATGCCATATATAATATAGTACAATACAGTGCAGGAAAATGCACACAATATACAATAGACAATACAATACTAACTCTGAACACACACGTACAGGGTGGAGTTTATGGGTTCATCCAAAATAACAGGTACAAATGCAGTTTGGCAGTAAAGTGGCCAGTGTGCCCAAGCAGCTGAACAAACAGTGCCAACAAAAATGGGAGAAGGGTTAAGGAGTATATCCAATTCAGGGAAGTACTTTATAAGAGTTGCGGCATAATATACTGTTTTGTTCTTATTTTGATGGATCTAAAACGATCATTTGAGGGAAGAGATTCAAAGATGTGGTGACCAGGATGTAAACACTCATTTATAATCTCACCTACTCATTTTCCAGACTCTTACTCATTGTCTGAGTCCTGGAGGAAAGGTAAATGACAGCCAATGATTGATTTGTGAGTGCCTAATGTGCAGAGGTGTGGCTTCTTCATGTGTGATGATACTAAATGGATTATGGATGAGGAGAGGACAGATTCAATGACAGAGGTGCAGAACTGGTTCATCAGGACTAAACGCTGAGCGTACCTTTTCTCAATGTTATATTGGTCTTAAAGGAGGATGTTAATAGGATAAAAATAGTTGATGGACCTCCTGAAGTCAACAACATTGTTTCCCTGTTTGTAGTACAACACAGTACAGTTGTATTTTGCAAAGCTGCTATTCAATGTATGATTTTTTAACACTCTCTGATGCACAGAGTTTCTTCACGGATGAGGACATGAGTATTCTGAAGAAGATGAAGCTATATATGGAGGATAACTGGAACAAATGTGACATGGTGGCCATCTGTCTGTTCGTGGTGGGATTGTCATGCAGGTATTTTGATCAAATAGTGCTGTTTCATGAGCAGCTTTAAGAGTAGCATTGTGCTTAATTTGAATTCTTTTTGTCTTAAGGATGGCCACAAGCACCTATGATGCTGGCCGAACTGTTCTTGCTTTGGATTTCATGGTTTTCACCTTAAGACTCATTCACATTTTTGCTATTCATAAGCAACTTGGGCCCAAAATCATCATTGTGGAGCGAATGGTAAAAATGATCATCGTCTGATTTAAAATGAAACATTATAGACTGAAGAAACATCTGTGTAACCCCTATGTGTTTTTTAATGATTTTACAGATCAAGGACGTGTTCTTCTTCCTCTTCTTCCTGACCGTGTGGCTCATAGCGTATGGAGTGACGACTCAGGCTCTTCTGCACCCCAACGACCCACGCATCGATTGGGTTTTCCGCAGGGCACTGTACCGCCCGTATCTCCATATATTTGGACAGATTCCCCTGGAGGAAATAGATGGTGATAGATGACACTATATATTCTTTATATATTCTTGCTTTGAGCACATTGTAGCTCACTGGCTGTATTAATAAAGTTTTGTTTTGAGCTGTTATTTTAGTATTATTTACTATTATAGAATTTATAATATTTTGAATTAGCTTTTATTTTTATATTATTGTTGTATTTTCATTTCAATTTTAGTTTAAATTGTAGTAATTGTTTATGTGCTTTTCTTATGTTTAAGTTTTAGTGATTTTAGTACTTATTGCAGTGCATTTTAAGTTTCAATTTATTTTATTATTATTATTATTATTATTTATTTAATAGTTTTAGTTAACAATATCAACACTGATTTGAAGTAAATACCAGTTATCACATTTATTAGATATAAATTCAACAGTGTTTAATACTTGGTCGATGGTTAATTTCATGCTCAGTCTATCTAGTCACACACTAATTTAGTCTAGTCAATAACTAATTTGTAGTTATTAGACTTGACCTCTAAGTGGAGCTATTGTAGTTTATTTTTGACTATATTTCTCCATGTATCTTCACAGCGGCAAAGATGTCTGATGACAACTGCACTACTGATGTGCAGGAGATCATCTTAGGCACTCTGCCACCCTGTCCAAACTTATACGCCAACTGGCTGGTCATTCTGCTGCTCGTCATCTATTTGCTGGTCACAAATGTGTTGCTGCTCAACCTTCTTATTGCCATGTTCAGGTCAGAGTCCAGCTAATACAAAATTGGGAGATTCTATTTAGAGATACTTCATTGTGAAAAAGTAAAGTACAATTAAAAAAAATATATTTGCACATTTCGGTAACACTTTCAATGGTCCACTATAGACATTCTGATTACTATAAATAACTGTGCAACTACGTCAACTCAGATGCAAAACATCACACATCTCTTGCAAAACCAAACACTATCAAAACTATTTTAACTCTTCTAAAAGTGGTGTCTTTGCATAGTAACTCCACACACAAACATCAAGTGATTAGCCACATACATGCCAAACCACACAGATGTGGAAAAATGTAAAACAGTACACTATTGTGTCTTTTGCTTGTTCAGTGTGAGGTGGAGTGCACAGAAATTTGTCATACTTGCTCGTACATGTGCACACTATATATACAGTATGTATACAATTGATAAACTTTACAGTTATTGAATTCACTTGAACTGACATGAGCTGAATGATGACACTATTCCCACTGCTTTACAGCATAATATGAATGTGTTACCATTGTGAAGCCACTTTCAAACAATCTGTATTGTGCACACTATAAACAGAAATGTAAGAGGGTACAAATAATTTTTTTCTGAAAACATTGTAAGTGATCAGTTTATGTATAAGTGTTGGGTATAGGTAATCGGTAAATTAAACACAAGAGTTAGATGTTAGTTTTGATGTGTCTAATGTAGCAAACTGTGTTTAGCATTTTGCAAAAAAAGTTTCACAATTGCAAACTGAGTGTAATAGAGATAATGTGCTTGCAGTTTTGTAGACTTGGTCTGAAGATTAGGTATTTGAGTGAATGGTTTTCTGGGCCCCAAGTACTAATAAACTGTAATATCTGATAACACTGTATTTTGATGCTCCCCCAACAGACATGCTACTGATTATAAGTAACTTTGCAACTACATTTCAACTTTTTCTTCTGACCTGAACCCTAAGCTACTAATAGTAACAGTCTACTAATACTCTAATAAGAGTTGACATGTAGGTGCAAAGTTACTTATAGTTAAAGGGATAGTTCGCCCAAAAAATGAAAATTAGCCCATGATTTACTCACCCTCAAGTCATCCTATGTGTATATGACATTCTTCTTTCAGATTAATAAAATCTGAGTTATATTAAAAATGTCCAAGCTTTATAATGGCATTGACTTGATGGTTTGTTTTTGAAGTCCATAAAGTGCATCTATCCATCATATAACTGCTCCACACGGCTCCGGGGGGTTAAGAAAGGCCTTCTGAAGCAAAGTGGTGCATTTGTGTAAGAAAAATATCCAAATAACTAGCTTCCGTCGGTCAGCGGTACGCAAGTCGACTTGTGGCGAAAGTAACCCTTGACCCTTGATGCATGCGTATTGACAAACGCAGAAGTGCAGCGGATAGAGCAAAACAAAAGACTGTCATGAATTAGAGTCTAAAACGAGAATTTTTAAAGAGAAATGGCAGAGAATTTCGATATAAGAGAAGAGGGGCTTGAGTTTGTTGCCCAGCCCCATCCACGAGAGGCGTCAAAGCTTGCAATGCTTCGGTACATCGCTTCAGGTGTTACTCTTTTAGTCGACTTGCGCACCGCTGACCACTGGAAGCTAGTTATTTTAGTCTATAAAGTTTTAAATATGGATATTTTTCTTACACAAATGCGCCACTTCGCTTCAGAAGGCCTTTCTTAACCCCCCGGAGCTGTGTGGAGCAGTTATATGATGGATAGATGCACTTTTATGGACTTCAAAAACAAACCATCAAGTCAATGGCATTATAAAGCTGGGAAGAGCCAGGACTTTTTTAATTTAACTAAGATTGTATTCGTCTGAAAGAAGAACATCATATACACCTAGAATGACTTGAGGGAGAGTAAATCATATGCTAATTTTCCTTTTTGGGTGAACTATCCCTTTAATAGAATGTTTAACATGGACCATCAAAATAGTATAACCCACTTTTTCAGTAAAGATGGGTGTAATGAAATGCAATATGAAATGTAACTAAACATGTCACCTCTCCACAGCTATACCTTCCAGGTGGTGCAGGAAAATGCAGATATCTTCTGGAAGTTTCAGCGCTATAACCTGATCGTTGAATACCACAGCCGCCCGGCACTAGCCCCACCCTTCATCATCATCAGCCACATCTCTCAAGCTCTCCTCAGCCTTGTCAAAACGACAGAAACCAAGCAGGATCTGCTGGGTAAGGAAATCGTCACAATGGCTGTGTACTTCCTCTATAGATTATTTTGACAATTCATAATAATTTTGATGAAGTCAATTAAATACCAGTCTAAATAAGAGCACAGGACAAAATGGAACAAGTCAAGCAATGGAACAGGAAAATCAAAGATAATATTTAAAGAATCTGTGGTTGAATGTTTGTTCCTCTATTCTTGTTGTGGTCAGAGAGGGAACTACCAGATGGCCTGGACCAGAAGCTGATGACATGGGAGACGGTGCAGAAGGAGAACTACCTGGCTAAACTGGAACGAGAGCATAGGGAGAGCAGTGGAGAGAGACTCAGATACACTTCCTCTAAGTGAGTCACATTTCAATGCTATACACATATGAGATGTATTTGTATAGCGCTATCCACAATACATTTTGTTTCAAAGCAGAAAATTCTTGTTTCAGTAATCTGTTACCAGCCAGAGATAAGTGTATCCAAGTAATGTTCATATGGCAGTAATATATGGCTATAATATAGTACATGTTATGTGGTTGGTTAACTTAATTGTATTTAAGTAAGGTTAACAAAATGAACATGTTAGACTGTGATTACTACGTGTGCTTGTAATGACTGCAATGCAAGGACGATATAATAGTATAATATTTGAAAGTTTTGTGTGTCGAATCAAAGTTGCTGTAATCTAAAATCTTCGCAATTGTCTGTGTCTGAAAACATTGCAAAGGCTGTATCTAAACTGTGGTAGAAACCTTGGGTAGAAACAGGGAAGCAAAAGGAGAGGAATTAGCATAGAATTAGGCAAAGTACGATCATGTGTATTTGGCACTATGTCATCAAGTTTATGAGATGCATTATGTGAATGCTTGGCTAAAGAGATGTATATGATCTAGATTTAAACAGAACATTATCAGGAAGGCTATTCTAGAGTTTGCAAGCCAAATGTGAAAAGGCTCTATCTTCTTTAGTAGACTTTGATATGAGTTTTGTGACCTTAAAATCGTGATGGACTGTATTTTATAAGCAATATAGAAATGTATCATTAACCCATTGTCTTATATTGAGATTTGCGCTACAGGCGAGTATGTTAACTGCAAATCTATGCTATCTATGAATGAGTGTATGAATAACCATTTTAATCTAATTTTTGCGTGTATCATTTTATAGGGTGCAGAGTTTGCTGCGGTTGGTTGGAGGTTTCAAGGATCAAGAAAAGCGAATGGCAACAGTGGAGACTGAGGTGAAGTGAAGGAGTAGCTGCTGACTTACAGTCACCATGAAATCAAAATTGAAAATTCTCATTTGTATTATGGAATACTGCAGTATTTAACAAATTACTTATCCGTGTACATCATTATTTTTATTTTTTTAAATTAATGCACCCTTGTAATCTTTATCATAATGATTCAATGATTCAATGGATGATCCCACTGGACAAAATCAAGTCCCGCCCTTAATTTTTTTCTTTTTCAAGAAGCTGATATACGTCACAATAGGGAAGAAAAGACTATAGCAACTTCTGTTTCATGCCGACTTTAATGTCTGTTGAGATTGGTCATTTAAGTTCATGATGCTAAATGGCTTTACTGAACGTGTAACTTCATCTCTAGGTGAGGTATTGTGGAGAGGTGTTGTCCTGGATTGCGGAGTGTTTCCACAAAAGTACTCTGAAGTGTGACAGAGACGTGCCTAAAGCCCCACGTGAGGCTTCCTTTACTGTTATGTTGCCTTCCTCATATTGTGTCTTCTTCCTCATCTTTGTATCTTTTTTGTTCTCTCTCTTACTCTGTCTGAGTGTCTTCTTTCCATTGTCACAGTCTTTGTCCTCCCAAGGTAACAGTACACTCGCTCTGTTTCACAGGGTCCATTGCCATCAGCTCCAGAAACGCACAACCACAGGAAGCCAAGCGACAGCAGCCATCAGGACATTCAGGATATGGTGCCGAAAAGAAACTGCCTTACATTGATCAGTGATCTGGATATTATCATGCATTTTTATTATTTAACTAGAAATAGGATATCATTTGTTATAGTATGTCATTGTAATAGAGACTCCAGGCAACAAAATGAAAGATAAAACATGTGCCGATAATATTTTTATTTTGCCGTTATTTCCTTGTACATTAAATGTTCTAATGGTTTGTGCCTCTTTTGTAGCTACACAGCACTATATAATAATTATCACTATAACATTTGCTATACAAATATAAAAATATATTTTTCAATTTATAATTTGTGCACTTAAAGTAATTGAAACTAATTGTTTGTTGTTTTTTTGTTAGAAGAATATTCGATTTTTCTTTTATCAACACTTGGCCAAATTGTTTCAGTAAAATTAAAATTTTCATTTGAATTACCATTTTGAGAAATTGTATGAATGCTACACAGTCTGAGCCCTTGACGTCCTCATTTCAATAGACTAGAAGTCTACATCTATAAACTACCATTCAGAAATGTGTGGTCGTATGATTTTTATGTTTTTGAAAGGAGTCTCTGATCCTCACCAATGCTGCATTTATTTGTGAAATATTATTACAATATAAAATAACTGTTTTCTATTTTAATATACTTTAAACTGTAATCTATTCATGTGATGGCAATGCTGAATTTTTAACATACTCCTGCCTTCAGTGTCACATGATTCTTCAGAAATCATTCTAATGTGCTGATTTGCTGCTCAAGAAACATTTCTTATTATTATCAATTTTGAAAACAGTTGGGCTGCCTAATATTTTTGTGGAAACCGTGATACTTTGTGTTCAGGATTCTATGATGAATGGGGGGGCAGCATTTATTTATTTGACATTTTGTAATAATGTAAAATTCACTTTTAATCAGCTTAATGCAACATTTGCTGAATAAAAGTATTAATTTCTTTTTTTTTTCCAAAAGAAAAATCACACTGACCCCAAACTTTTGAACAGCAGTAGATTCTTATCCTTCACAGTGTAAACCACACTGTTTAACACAGGAAGAAACTGATTACTCATTATCAAGAATGACCAATACCGTTCTCATAGCTAATGAATCAGTAACCAGTTGACTAGGCAAATTTACCCAATGTGCACAAGGGACGGCAGAACCAGCCTCAAGGGAAAACAACGTTTTTTCAAAAGTCTGAGTAAGAATAGCAGAACTAAGTGAGGACACATTCACTCTGTGTGAACCCACAGTGTTTTTTAAGGCAGAAGACCTGCTGTAGATTATGTAGTGAGCTTGAAAGGGACTCTGCTAATGTCACACTCGTTTCTGCATTGTGATGGACAGGCTCGGTATGTATTATATTTATTTTGTTTCTTTATAACTATATGTGAAACAAAGTTTACTAAATTACAAATACCATAAGTGATTTGTTACTGATTTTTGTAATGCTTTATATAGTTTGATGTAACAATGCTTGAGAATAAAAATAAATAAAAAAAACATTCAATGGTTAACTGTATATCATTAATACCTATATTAATGTGATAAAAGATCATGTATATTTTGCCTTTATTTCATACAAGGTTGAGTGTCACACGTCCTTATTTCGCTGAGTTAGACCCATTCCTGGGTCAGCATATTTTGGTCCAAAAATGTAGTCCCTAAAATCAGAGGAAATAATGGGTGAATAACACTGATGTAGAAGCACCTAACCCTGAATGTAAACCTAAACTTGACATAAACTGTAAACTTGTCCCTCAAATCTGATTAGTTGATTGGAATGTTAATCCAGGAACATGTTGCACTTGGTGAAACCAGGTTCTGTGTAGTGTCAACAGGAAAATGGAGGTGAGAGAAGGAGAATATGACCTCATGACCCAGATCAGACTCAAGCCTGGGTATCATTAATTCTTGCACATCCTGTGCAGTCCACTCCACCACAACTTGATTTGATTTGTATTGTATTGTAGTTTTCTGATATTATTTTTTCTGTATCACGCTGCACTGTTGTCAGTGTGCCAGATCCTCAAATGAACAAGATAGAAGTGTAGAGTTGATTCGAGGTTAATGAGTGAACAGATGTAAACAGAACAGGACAGTTAGTAACAGGAAGTTGGTACACCACAGGAAGTAGATTCTAACAGTGATGTGCCAGATCCACCTGTCTACTTTCAGACAGCTCTAAAAACCTGGAAATGGCCTGGTTGCTGTGAACCGACATAGCAGTAGGTTATGTTACATGTCTGAGCTATGAAAAAGAAAGTTCCTTTATTGAACACTTATGCTCTAACAGACCTCCATTCTCCATCCACTGACACCACTCTGCAGGGTCCCAGCACTGCTCTTACAAATAAGTATCAACATTTTGTTTTTTTTTTTTTACATGCTTATTGTTCTTGTTTTTGCCTCTAAAGGCCAAATTCACACTGAACAGACAGATGCAGACCAACACTGACAGTCACCAGATTACAGCACGTCACTTTCCAAGTCCGATTCGGCATGTTCAGTCGGCGTAAACAAGCACTTCGACAGGGTACACGCTCATCTGACAAAACCCGACAAAGTGTCTGTTGTCGTTTGCTCAGTGTAAATTGGCCTTAATGGTTCTTGAATTTCTGTTGCCTTATTTCGATATTCAAAAACATTCAACGTAATGCTGTTTCTTTTTTAGTATCTCTGCTGCTGTTATTAAGGTGTTCAAGGGAGAGGAACTACAGCCGAATGAGCTGTACTGCTTGAATCAAAATACTAGGTATGTTGGGGCCCGATCACACGAAAATGCTATCAATACGAGTGTGCAATGTCGTGGAATGCATACACCAAAATGAGTCACAAATGAGGCACAAGCCTAAACTAATTTTGGCGTATACATTCCACGACATTGCACACTCGTATATAGCATAGCATAGAGATAGCATTCTCATCTAAAATGTGTAATAACTAGGTTAAGCAGTTGTTTGCTTTCATCCATGCAGGTGGCTTCTAAGGGCAGATATGGGCTTCTTTATCAAAGAGTTTTTCCAGGTGCTTTAGTGTGTCAGTTCCCAGAGACATGATGTTCTTTTTCTGGTTAAAAATAAATAAATGCATTACTGGTATGAAAACTTGCTCATATCGCTTCCTTTGAATGTTTGCAGAATCAGATTTTGACCAAAGGTCTATCAATCATTTTGGATGAAATACAGAAGCATGAAGGTGAGACTCTAATAGGCTGGATCTGTTATGTGCATGAATATTTATCATGAAACAGACCTTTAACATTATCTTTTTTTTTCTTAGGAGAGTCTGGAGAGAGACAGCTTTTTGTTTTGGCCCAGGTGTGGGACAGATTTTTCTCTGAGATTCTACCTACTTTACAGGCTATTTTATACCCTCTGCAGGTAAATTTGTGAGCTTGGTGTTCCCTGTCTAGTAAATAGGTTCAAACACGTAGACATGGTCTGCATTTGATTCACATGAAATGAGTCCCAGCAAAGGTTGCACATATCAAACAGACTAACCTGACATGAGTTTCACCTGTTATACTCTAAATCCAGATTCATGAGAAGCTGTAAGGGGTTTATAGCCTATACTCTTTACAATACCGTTCAAAAGTTTGGGGGCAGTAAGATTTAAAAAATTTTTTTTTTTTTGAAAGAAATCGGCGAAGGCTACATTTATTTGGTCAAAAATACTGTATCAGTTTTGATGTATACTATGTGTGTGTGTGTGATTGTTTATATGATTTATGAGGACACAAATTTGTATGACATGGGTATTACACTAGTATTACAACATAAACGTGGTTTATGAGGGTATTTCCTGAGTCCTCGTAATTAAAATGGCTTAAAAACATTCTAAACAATGTTTTATTAAAAATTCAAAAATGTTTCTGGGATGGGTAGGGTTAGTGTAGGAGGGTTGTAATATACAGTTTGTACAGTATAAAAATCATTACGTTTATGGAATGTCCTCAAAATGATTATACGGTAGGTGCACCAATGTGTGTGTGTGTGTGTGTGTGTGTGTGTGTTAAACACATTCCAAATCAAAACAGCCTCTCTTCACAAAATGACACTTACTCTTAGCAATGGTATAGCAACAGACAATTCACAGACATTGTGAAATTTAGTCGCATATGCAAGTGATTTTCCCGCAATGTAGAGAGTTGTCTGTTGCAGGCTATATATTGCAGTAATGAACATGCATGATGTTGTTATCCAAGGCTGCAACTATGTCTTTGATTGACCACCAGTTATTTTGAGATTGATAAGCGCTGTTAGACAGCTGAGGCAGACCAGCAATTTGGCCATAATTATTGGGGCAGACTGTCCCCCTCAAAGGCCAGAATGCAGATCACTGCATTTCACAGAACACCAGATCTATAATACCAACATCTCTTGGGCCAATGACGACGTTGTGGAACAAGTTGGACGAAATGATTGACTAAGGAGATTCCACGCCTGATGAAATTTGGGATGAGGATGTTGACTGGAGTACATAGGATGATGGCTGGGAGGAGACGGTCGACAGTCAGAGGAGCTAGTCAGACTGCTTAAGATCTCCTGTAACAGCAAAGCCTTCTGTGAAATATATGGGATGAGTGAGATTACATATACTCTGTTGGCTCCTTCAATAATGAAAGGAAGATGGCAGTGAAAAAACTCCTCATCTTTGAGCACTGGGACGAATGAGATGACATATATGCTGCTGGCTCCAAACTGGAAAGCAAGTCAGTGGATTGAAAGAAGACAATGGAGAAACCCTGCAGGTTCATAAGGCATCAGACCCCATGCCGCACGTTTCGTGCCACCTCTAATGTCCACCGGCATGCCAAAGCCACCTATGAACGCTGGGATGAGTGGAATGACATATATGCTGCTGCCAGGCTCCTTTAATGAAAAGCTGGAAAACAGGTCAGAAAGAAACAAGGCAGTGAAGAGCACAGGCACCCGGCGGTAGTAGACTACGTCTAGTTTAGGGTTAGGTGTTAGGGTTTGGGTTAGTAGAATAAGTTGACTTGTAGCTGTAAAGTTACTTAGTCAGTAGAATGTCTGTTAAGGGACTATCAAAATAAAGTGTTATCAGATATTAAGCAGACAGTCTACTAATACTCTGATGAGAGTTACTTGACATGTAGTTGCAAAGTTACTAAAAAAAAAAAAAAAAAAAAAAAAAAAAAAAAAAAAGTAAATTTTAGTAAATAGAATCTCAAAAGACAACCATCGAAATAAAGTGTTACCCACCTGACCCTGTGTGCATTGGCGAACAGCAGGCAAATGTTGACCCCAAAGAGAGTGAAGTGAGATGACCGGCTCAGATGGAGAAACGCACTACCACTGCTGTGGCTGTCTGAGCTTAATGTGGCTTAAATAAATGAAAAGAATAAATGTTTCCATCCTTCACCGAGGTGACATTTCAGTGGCCAGATCAGCTTTTCTGCAGTTGAAAATGTACCTGCCGACCACAAATTGTACCTGCTGACCACATGTACTGTTAGAATAAAGAATGTAAAATGTAAAAAGAAAACAAGCATTGTCACAGCCAGAAGCAAAGAAAATGGAAGCATTACATCGATTTTAAATAGTGTTTAGGCACTACAATTTAAAGTCAATTAACTTCCTGTTTAATTGTATGATATATTTTGCTTTTGCATGAAATGTATTCAGTGTCTTTCTCTTTGTATGCAGGGGCAGGAGTTGACAGTGAGACAGATGGCTCTCCTCGGCTTTAGGGACCTGGTCCTAATGAAGCTCTCTCTGAGTGACCTGCTGCGCAAGAATTTGTCTCTCATCCCAGCGTCCATCACACAGATGCTCCTTGTGCTACAGGTGAATGTTAACTGCAAACCCATGCTGAAAAGCCATCTGTATCACCATCTCTATTATTCATGTCTGTTCTTGTGTATGTGTAGGGAATTCAGGAATCCAGAGGCCCTTCAAAGGAATATTGCCAACTTGAGAGTCTGGTGGCGCTAGTGGTCACACCCTATCTATGGAACTGCAGGCACACAAGTAGGAAAACACAAGCTCTGCTAACTCACACTTTCAGAGAATTATTTTTTAATAAAAAGACTGAAAGATGAAAGAGTTTTCAGAAAAGAAAGAGTTGGTGATGTTGAAGCCGTGCGACTGTGGTGTAGTTCATTTATAGTTTACACTCTAAAAAATGCTGGTTTAAAAACAACCCAAGTTGGGTTGAAAATGGACTAACCCAGCGATTGGGTTGTTTTAAGCAAACATTTAACCCAACCACTGGGTTAAAACAACCCAATCGCTGGGTTGTTTTTAATCCAGCATTTTTTAGAGTGTAGCTTTTTATTCCTAGAGATTGTATTTTTAGGCTTCAAAATTCTCTTGAAGGACAAAAGGTGTACAACTTTTGTTGAACACAGAGCTTATATTTTGCGATAATGAAGTGGTGCCGGTATGACGTCAGAACCTGGAAGTGTAATTCGCTGCTGCATGGTTTCTTTGAGATTTTCCTATGGGGTTTTATAATGTTTTTGCTTTTTATTTGTGTAAAATAAAGGCTGTGGTAAACTTGACTATACTTTGACGACCACTGGGCACGCGCACATCAATACTGTGTCATTTAATTACTGTATTTGCATTATTGTAAGGGTAGGTTTAGGGTTGGCATTAATAAAACACAATCTGGTAAGTAGCCAGATTGTATTTATTGTTATTTTATGAGTGAGATTTTGCCTCACTTCCGACCATTGTTTTATCCCTTCTAGCCACAACTCTTCTTCTGTGTTTTTAGTGTATTTCTGTGGCAGAATTACAGTGCCACATACTGGTCTGGCATGCATACTACATCATTTTGAGTTGGTTTCAGTGGATTCGTGTATACACATTTCTTGAGGCGAGAAAAAAAAAAAGATTGGATAGGGAAAGCTCTGGCTTCGTGTGGATATAGCATAAATTATACACAGCCACAGCGTTAAGTAACTAGATAAGACAGCTTGGGGTGTGGGTGAGTGCAGTGTGCATTATAGCACATAACTTCAAAGCATCATCACATTATGTTTACCACATGCTTTATTTTATTCATAAATTGAAAAGCCCATTATAAAACCTCATGGGAAAATCTCAAAGGAACGAGCAACAAATTAGACTTCTGGGTTCTGACATCATTCCACAACCACTGTATTCAAAAGCCAATTAAAAAATCCTATTGGGTGTTTGTGGAGGGAACCAGTGTGACAATGCTAACTACTGGGTTGGCCTACAAAAATATGGTATCACTGCAGCACTCTATGGCTGTGTACACACTGTCAGTCCAGATCCGATTATTTGTTTATCTGATTGGAATCTGATCTAAAAGTATTGACTGTTCACACATATGGTAACTGCTCAGATTTGTCTGTCCCATGCCGTTTTCTGGAATGTCTGCATTGGTTTCTATGGCAACGAAGTTGCATTGGTAGGCATACGCCAAAAACAACAGCAGCAACATGGAGGGGTTTGCAATACAGACGACTTATTTACAACATGACAATGTGTAGCCGCCGCACTGGACTACACAGAAATGTATGAGGCTAGTATGAATGGTTTTATTCCGTGTTGTCTCCGTTATATTGTCATTTTCTGCTCGTTCGGCACTTTGCAACAACACCTTGTTTCTGCAGCAACTTTCAGCATGTTTCATGTAACAACATCTGACTTTTATGTTTTACATGGCGTGAGAACGTCACATAATCCAGGCGTCCTCCAGAAGGTTCTGAGGGGCCCCCAGAAAATTTCAGAGAATAAAAGACAAAGCAAAAATGGATAGTCTACCGAACATTCTAACCATTTCTCTCCATTTTTTGCCGTATACATACTTTCCAGAATTGTTTGCTTTGTATCTTTCTAGTGAGTTTCTCTCACTATAGTCCTCTTTATCCTGCTCACTAGGGTTATAAGGTGGTATTCTTAACACAGTATATACGCTGCTTATACATTTATTGTGAAAGTTGCTTATACAAAGAATTTTTAATTAAAAAAAGTCTATTTTATGTATAGCCAATTTAAATTAGGGAAAAATATGTTTTACACCTTTATTTTTATATATAAATCTGATCGGATTTCAATTGGATTTGGACTGGCAGTGTGAACATAGCCCATTACAAGTGGTGCTCACTGCAGAGCCAAATCATGTCCAGCCCCACCTTTGTGGAACTAATGGGTGGAGGGATAGAGTTATGGGTAGGGTTAGACCTTCTAGCCCCACCTATTACACCCAAATTACATCTACAGAGGGGGGAGCTGGACTTCACATTCCACCCATGGCTCTGCAGTTTTAGTATTATTTATATACTGACTGAATTAGCTTTTATTTTTTCAGTTTTCATTTAGTGTTTTAGTAATTTTGTGCGCTTTTCTCATTTTATTTTTTATTTCTATTTAGCCATTTTAAACAGTTTTAATACTTTAACAACTTTATTAATTTCAATTGTTGCTACGGCAACTTTCTTTTTTTTTTTTTAAAGCTTTTCAATCTTTTCCTCACATTTTCATTTTGGGTGAGCTATCCCTTTAAAGCAATTAGGCTGCAACCTCTTTACCTTCGGCTACAAATCTGTGACTTTCTTCCCTTCCTCTAGGCTGCACTGAACAAAGCACAAGAGCACACCAGAGTCATCCTGAGATAAGGATTACTCATTACATCTCGGAAGGCTCTTTGCTGTCCCCTGTAATAGAACAGGAAGGGGAAGTGTACCTAGAACGAGTGGGAAACTTACGGCGCCACAGCGTTACGAATGCTCATTCTGACATTCAGCTGCTCACAGTTACTAGCAGAGTGTATTCTGGGATGGGTGACAGCTGTGAGACCGTAGATTGACTAGAAGAACACACTTATCTGCCATGTTATGAAAGCATCTGTGGGGATTGAAAAGGCACAGGAAGGACAGAAAACAGGACATTTAACAATAATTTATAAAGACACATTTGAGCACTGAATATTGATGAAAAAATAAGAACTATATGAAACTATATGAAAAAGGTTTTTTTTTGTCAGAATTCCAGTGTCAATACAATTATCAGATTAACTTGCATACATTAGTCCATCTGAATAAAGAAAAGATACTCCTACTTATTTGTCAATGTTGTTCAATGAAGCATGTAGAACATTCACACATGTAAGCAATATTGGAAACAAATTAAGTTGACTGTTGGCATCTGCATTAAAGGTGCAGTCACATTTACCGTAGTGAATTTTCATGGGCAAAGCCAGTAATTTCAATCAATTTTAAATTTTGCGTGAGGCCAAAAAAGCTCCCCAGGCAGTTCAAATTGGTCGCGCAGATTTGCAGCTTTATGGGTAGGTCACCCATTTACTCACCCTCAAATTGTTCCAAACCTGTATGAGTTTCATTCCTATGTTGAACACAAAAGAAGATATTTTAAAGAATGTTGGTAACCAGACAGTTGATGGTACCCATTGACTTCCATAGTATTTTCCTGCTATGGAAGTCAATGGATGCCGTCAACTGTCTGGTTACCAACATATCTTGTATTACACCAGAACAAATAAACTCAAACAGGTTTGGAACAACATGAGTGTGAGTAAGTGATGACAATTTACATTTTTTGGGTGAACTATCCCTTTAACTAACAATTTGTGCTTCACAAATTTTTGTCAAAACTTTGCTGTGATCGCACCTTGAGCATATGCACATTTTTAAGTTGTTAAATGAAGTTGATGCACCACATTCAGTAGTCACAGTAAACAGTGCTGCTCTGTACTAATGATGCTTTAAATTGTCAGATCTAGTCAAATCAATGAAAAATATGTATTTAAAATCAAAAAGAGCAAAAATATTTAATTTAAACCCACAGGACCTACTGTTGAGATAGTGGGTAAGGCAGCAAAAATGAACAGTTGAATGTAGTATTGTGAAATTAATTTGTAAAAGCTAACACTTAGCATAAACAGCACCATTAAATAATGTTTTTACACCCTTTAGCTTGGTTGATGGGACATTCAGTAAAACCGTGATGCTAATCATACAGAAGTTTGTCCATTAATTGCACTGCACTAAATGTTTTGGGATACAAAACAAAACTTACAACTGAGAGGCACTGCGTGTTATGAAACCATCATTACTAAGCCTGTTGTACCAAAGAGTCTAAGAAAGGTTTAGCTGGTATTTTCTTCTTTTCAGCAGAGGGTCTATGAGAACTTGAGAATGTAGCGATGTAGGAACTCAAAGTGAAGGTTCTGGGCCCCGAGGTTGGACCCCCTCCCTCCTGAGGCTAGCATCGAATCGTGGCGTGACCTCGCAGCGCACCAACAGCACGTCCTCTTTCACGAACCCACGCTGCCGCAATGCCTGTAGATGCAGGAAAGTAACGTAACCGAAACCCTTGGGGTTGCGTTGCACGGTGGGCCTCTGGAAGGCCTGCAGGTCTGGCTTGGTCTCCATCACTTCCACATGATGCTGCCCCTCGACCTGGTCCAACACTGCCAGTCGGATCGTGCCCTGAAAGGGCCAGGAGAGCTGGCTGTCAAACTCACCCTGCATAGTGTGCACGAAAAGCGAGATGTAGTTGGAACAGCGAGGGGCGCTAGGGGTTTGCAGATGCAGTCGGAGGCAGAGTTTGTACCCCGGCCGTCCCGTGTAGAAAGGTGGGCTGTGGAGGACTATGGGCTGACCAGCCTCTTGGTTGCGCAGGTGGAGTGAAAAGTTCTCCAAGCGCCACACATAGACGCCTTGGTACTGCTGGGCTTCCAGCTCTCGGGTGGCCTCCTCCAGTGAGCTCAGCTTTCGACGTAGTTCTGTGACCTGGTTTTTCTGTGTGTCATTGTGGATGCACAGCTCCCGGATCTGTTGATCTTGACGCACCAGCCGACCCTCCAGCTCCAAGACAGTCTCCCGCAGGTTTATCAGCTCCTGCTTACACTGGCAAGGATCTGCCGCCCGGGAGGAGGCACCACGTTCATCTGATGAACAGTGGGCGGCAACCGACGGCATTAGGCAGCTATTGAGAGTTTGGCTGCGCAGAAACTCAGCCATGTAACGCATGTGCATCTGTGTAAATTCCTGCATGTGCTGGGCAAGTTCATTTCTCGGCATCTGTTAACACATTTCCAAAGAATTAAAAAGGTTTTTATGTTATAAAAAAGTTTGATGTCGGAAAGATTTTTAAAATGCTTTTGAAAGAAATTTCTTCTGCTCAACAAGGTTGCAATTATTTGATCAAAAGTACAGTACAAAAAAGTAACTTGAAATATTATTACAATTTATAATAATGGTTTTCCATTTTGATATTTTATAAGCAACACTGAATTTTCAGCAGACATCACTCTTCATAAGAATTATAACATGTTGATCTGGTGCTCAAGAAACATTTATGATGATCAATGTTGTAAACAGTTGTGCTGCTTATTTTTGTGGAAACAAAAATGCACCTTTTTTCAGGCACCTTTGATAAACAGTTCTAGAGAACATCATCTATTTGAAATAGAAATCTTTTGTAATATTGTATTACTGTTACTTTTGATTAATGGATCCTTGCTGAATAAAAGTAATAATTTCTTTCAACTTTTGAGCGGTGGTGTATATTAATTATAATGCCCATGTATGAACATGCTGAAATAGTTCTGCACTTTATTAAGAATGATAAAAAGGAAGTCTTTAGTATTATACAACAGGAATCTCATGGCCCACCTTTTCTCGACAACCAAAAGTGCTGAAACTACAGGCTACAGGAGCTTTCAGACAGTCTGTGTCACAGTGCAATGCCAACTGAAACCAATAAAAACAGATTCAGTCAGCTAATTCAACAATGTGTCATTTTAAGCATCAAACAGAGTCAATTACGGTTGTGCCTCAGGTAAAGTGCATATTAGTGACAAATCCTCTGACACACCTGATCCCGAATAAGCTCCATTTCGCAATATTCACACACTGTATTGGCGAAAGGACAAATCTGTTCATGAATCTACACAACAGAAACAGAAAAATGTTTTAGACACTAATGTTAGACAGTGTTGTTATTGTTGATTAAAGTTAAAAAAATAAATAATTACAGCTAAATATAAATATAAAAATAAAAAAACTATAAAAAGTAAAAAATACATCAATATTACTAAAACTTAAAATAAAATGAAAGTGAACTGAAAATAAAAATAAAAGCTAATTCAAAGTATTAATACTAAAAAGTATTTAATAAAACTAACACAACAAAGATGTTAGATGAGAAAAAAACATTTATTAAAATGAGTAATACTATTTTTATAATCCCTGCCAGTTTCACACCAATCTAAAAAATATCCAGCAAGTGAAGAGGAATCAGATGTGTTCACCTGTTTGTCAGCATACACAAAGCTCTCTGCGCAGGCAGGGCAGGTCATAAGCCGCTGTAAGCACTGCTGGGTCTTGTGTTCATCCAGATGGCTCTTACGAACAGACTCCAGACACTGAGGACAAGGTACTGTGGCAAACTTACACTGAGACAAGTGTCTCTGAGGGAGAAAGAATGTAACAGTTAAGGGGGGGGGTGTCTAATGCAATTTCATGCATTCTGACTGATTTACACTGTTAAAGAGTTGGACTCTCTGGCTAAAAACGGCCAGTTGGACATATGATGTAAAAAAGTATTTCTGTGCCAAATGCACTCCTTCAGGATTCAAATAAGTTTCAGAACGTTTTTTTTCCCAAGTATTGTCCTGTATGGCGTCATAAAAGGCGGAATTCCTTGTGTGGGCACTTCTGCCGGATGAGCATGTGCGCACATCAATCAGAGAGAGAGCAAGAGCACGCCCATCAACGAGCTTTGTTTGGGTTACAGAAGCTGTCAGCAGCGCTGTCATTTTGTTTTTAGATCACAAAAAAAAAAAAAAAAAAAAAAAAAAAAAAAAAAATCAACAATGTCTGTAAAGAAGTGCGTTTTTGGTTGTGAGGGAAAGATAAGCTTCCAAAATAACCCAGCGTTAGGGCGCGTGTCCACCAAAGCGATTTTAGGCAGCTGAAAACGCTAGGTGTTCTGCTGAAAACGCTTTGCTGTGAGCGCTTGAGGGCGTTTTGGCAGTGCAGAGGGGTTTTTTTCAGTAGAGAGACTTTGCTTGCTATGATATGGAATATCTGTGGAAGTTTTACTAGCATCTCATTTAACAGATTGTTTCTGTATAATTTACATTTCACTGCCGGTTGTATATTCTGTATATAACTGTGTATGTGACAAATAAAACTCTTGAATCTTGAATCTGTATTGTTTATATATAAAAATGCAAATACAAATGTAAAGTATTTGCTCTGGCTCTTGTTTTAAATGATTTTGTTCTATTATATGCTTTTTGTCATCTGTTGACATTGTACAAGCAGAATGTGGTGGTTGGTCGGTGTTGTATTTGTCCTGCCCCTCCTCCAGTGTGATTGGACGGCTGGGTGAACAGTGACAAGCACTGCGTTTTACTCAAAATTGAACATTTTTCAACTCTCGCCGACCAGTAAATGCTTGAGCGTGAAATAGACGCTCAATGCCTCGTTGCGCTCATGGCGTTCTAAAAACGCCAGCCAGCCGCATTGGTGGACACAGCCTTAAGGAAACAGTGGATGCAGTTTGTTTTTCCAATCATGACCGATCATGAGTTGAAACCACAGGCGGTGAGTGAAAATGCATCAAATGTCTGTGTTTTGTTGGCAATCTGCGCAAAGGTGCATATAAATGTAAACAATGTAATAAACAACACAAACGTATAGTGAATCTAAAGTTATCCAGGGTTAATGTCATTATGTATTGTGTGTGTGAGTGTGTGCGCACCTCTACGAGCACGGCTGTTTTCAGAAAGAATCAGTACAGCGTATCTGTCTTTTATAAATATGATATGAAGGATGCAAAACTACTCTATATGAACTCAAAGTTTGAGATAAAACAAGTTAATGACTGCTCATGACTGCTCACTAATGAGTTTGAAATGCCATTTATATAAGGTCTTTCTTTATGAGGAGTCGATGCATAACATTAGAGGTTGACAGATTCATCGGTTTTGCCGATTAATCGGCACCGATAGCTGATTGGTGGAACAATCGGTTATTTCCGGGTTGCAGAATGTTTGGATTTATATAAAATAACACTTAACATAATACAATAATATTCATTTTTTAACATTAAGTAAGGTTAATAAATTCTGTAGAAGTATTATTCATTGTTAGTTTTATCTGTTAACAGAATGATCAAAGTACAATTGTATTGCTCATATTAATACATACTGTGAAATGTATATTGCATAATGCATTTAGTTCATGTAAGCTAGCTAAATAAGCTAATAAGGACTTATAAGACTAATAAGCAAATGTGACTTGCAGTCTGTTACCTATGACATTTACATACATGTTTCTAGATTATAGCTAAAGAAACATTTATTTATAATATTTTAATGTTTCAATTATTTTCTGTAGAATTTTTTCTGTTAGAACTTCTCATGTAAATATGAATATATTCAAATATGTAACTTAGCACGTTTTCATGGTTCAGTACTGTTTTTTTAATTCTTGTAATAAAGTTCAGCACTGTTTTACTTAATGTTGTTTTTTGTTGTTGTTTTTGTTGTTGTTTTTGTTATCCAGTATCCATTTTAAAAACTATCGGTCGATTAATCTGTTGTCGCCAAGTGCGGTCCAACCTTGTTATCGGTATCGGTAAAATACACTATCGGTCGACCTCTACATAACATATCCATGAACTGTTTTAATAACAAGATTTCAAAATGTTAGGTCCTGCTCCTGTATTTTTTTTAACCATATTTAAGAACCTGGGGCCTAAATTATTCTTAAGAAAGAGGTAAAGAAATGTATTAAGAATAAGATAAATACTTGGACAAATACAAAATATTTGACAAGTACAAATATTTAAAATACAGCATTTAATATACTTATATAACATGTCACACCAAGTAGGGTATTCCTGCAATACCAAAGACTACAGTTTCAGGACTGCTTTTTTAGGACTTTATATGTACTAGCAGTTTTTATATCACTAACTATTCAACTCTGCATTTATTTTTTATTCATTTTCAGGAATTATTTAGTTGTTTAATTGTTTAAATTAATGAAATTAATTGATACATTGTCCTAACCAACCCCTAATCCTAAACACAACTGTTGGTAACCCTCTTGATATATTTAACCTTATTTTTTTCAGTATATGAGCCCCTATATTCTGGTTTTAAATTGAGCTTTCTTGGAAAGAAAGACTAATTTTCAGCGTATGTGTGAGACCTCAATTCATAAGCCACAGCGCAGCATGGCATTTCATGTCTGATGTGTGACCCACTTAATAAAGTTCAGTAAACGGTAAAGCAATTGCGCTACAAACTAAAAATCTTCTTTAGGGTTCTACTAAGGAAAAAAAAGTCAACCTACATCTTGAATGGACTGAGGGTGTAAATGAACAGCAAACTATCATTTTTGGGTGAACTATCCCTTGAAAATGGCAGCCCCCGCTCTTATGTTATGAATAAGGTAGAAAGATCATTTAAAAAAACAAAACTAATCATCTCCGTGGGTCAAGTCTTTGCATCTGTTTGTTTGAAGTTTGAATCAGGTCTGTGTTCGAGTTAAATTGGCGAGGTGGCGCTGTCACAAAAAACTAGGGTCCTGAAACTACAGCCTCTGGTATTGCAGGAGTATAGTATCGGTCACACCAATAAATTTACCTCCAGTTGGCGCAACTCCATTTTATCACTGCATCCTACATTAGGACATCTGACAGTGAGCGAGAGGATCTCTCGTTTGGCAAAGTTATCAGGGAAGAGCTGTTCCTCGAGCAGCACCTCATTGTCAACTGGACATTTCTGCCCCGTGTCCCTGCCAGGCAGAAGGAAGAGGGTTATACATTACATTTTTAATCCTGTAAATAGGAGATGAACAGAAAAATCTGTTTTTAATAAGTGGAAAAGTTTATTAAATCTTTAGACAAAATCTAAAAAAATAAACATAAATTGCATGTTTTAAGTATCATATTTGATACATCAGGCTCTATGGCTCATATAGTATATGTAGCTCATATCTGATGAGGAAAAAACACCCACATTTTATTCCGAGGCTCACACAGAGCAAAGATATGTTGCTTAAATAAGTTGCTTCAGTCAAGTAGGTGTTCATCTTGAAATACAACTAACAATATAAAAGTAATTTTGTTTACTTTATAAAAATAATTAAAGGTTTCACAGCAAAAAGACATGTGTACCAATGCCTAAAGGTGAAAGTTTTTTAGAATCAAACTAAAAGGCCTTTTACTTTCTAAAAAAATATAAACTATCAATCAGACGAAATACTGTAGTAGATTGTGTGCAACCGGTTTTGCATCAAAGTTGATCACATTGATAATTTAGAGAATTTAGCAATTTGCGTTTCAAATATAATCCAGTAGACTTCACAAGGTGAATTTTGAAAGTGACAAATACACTAACCTGATGGACTTCCTGATGCAGGAGTTGCAGAATCTATGTCCACATGGTGTCTGAACTGCAGAGCGGAGACCCATTAGACAGATAGGGCACTCATACTTGCTCTCTAGCGGAGGGTCAAACTCTACATCATAGCCTTGCTGGTCTGGGGGGACACTAGAGGAGACACTGATGGTGGAGGGGTTCTCTGTCGGGCTCAGATATGAATCTCTCTCTTTCTCCATGGCTGCTGCACAACCGGGGTGCTCGCCGTCACAGCAGGAATCATCGAGGATGGACTTCTCCATGTCGCTGCAAGCCATCTGTAATCACATCAAGTAATTATGTTGATGTGTGAAAATAACAGATAATCATTCATACACGCATATAAGAGCAACACAAATCTGGCCCCCGAAATACATGGCGCTCTTCATATGATCTGGATGCTACACAGAAATTGTCCTCTAGGTCAGTGGTTTTCAAACCTGTCCTGGAGGCACCCCAGCCCTGCACATTTTGTATGTCTCCCTTATCAGACACACCCAATTTAGTTCTTGCAGTCTCTACTAACGAGCTGATGAGTTGAATCAGGTGTGATAAATGAGGGAGACACACAAAATGTGCAGGGCTGGGGTGCCTCCAGGACAGGTTTGAAAACCACTGCTCTAGGTTTTCAAAACCTAGTTCAAAGTTAATTGCACAGAGGATGTGGTCACAGAACAGATATCAGGTTGATTTCCGCTATACTAATGCAAAGTGGGAAGGCATGGGATGAGAAACTAGAGGCCTAATGATGTAACGTTATTCTTCTTAAAACTACTGTTTCCTCAGGCGCTGTGCTGTTAGGCGGGGCTGATTTGTAGGA